>CM073429.1:31975000-34385000 GCA_037114965.1 Monochamus alternatus | reverse complement strand
ACATCCACTTGCGAAGCGAATAATGTTAGGGTTTCTCCGAAAAAACTGATTTACAGCCACACCAGTAGGCCAAATCTCCGGCTTCATGATGAAATGGGCTTTATCCACAGGAACAGAGACTTTAAAGGAGGCATACACATCAGGATTACGTGAGTTAAGCTTTTCAACCTTAATACCAGGTACAATTTCGCTCAAATAGGCTGATAGAACTTCGTCACTAGTATTAGGATCCCAATTGGTCGTATGGAAATGTTTCAACGAAATGGTTGTTGCAGATTTAAGTGTAAAGTTTTCAGGGAAACTATTAGAGTCACCCACAAGAATATTTCTAGGTCCTCTACAAATACTTGGATTTGATGCACCTTGTTTAACACGCTCATTGATTATTGGCTGATCTTGATTTAAATTAATAACATTTTTGCATACGTTATGAGCCTGAGCTGAGTGAATAGCATAAGAAAGAGCAGACGGTGTAATTGTTGAAGAAGTTGCACCACCTTGAGCAGCAGAATTAAATGGAGTCACATGTTTATTTTTCCTTCGCGTGGTGTTACTGCTATAAGGGTTAGCAGTAGTCTCCATAGCCACGATTTCACTAGCATTGTCATCGCACAACTTAACATCGCGTTTAAGTTGGGCAAGTTGCTCTTGCAAGGAATTTATAGCGATGGATTGGGTTGATATGATCACATCCTTTTGACATAAAAGTTCCTCTAGGTATTTGATTTTAATTTCATAAACATTAGTAAGTGAGGTGTCAACTCCACTGACAGTTTTCGCTTCATCTATGCTATGGGAGTCTACCGTAGGTACGGGACCATTGAAGCTTTCAACACAGCAATTGACCGTTGTATCGTCGATAAATTTTACAAATTTCAATGCATTCAAGCAACTTTTATGGGAGATCACACCACATGTAACACATTTCAAACCTGATTGAACAGAGTTTTTGCATCTCTTGCATTTGTTCGGTGGCAAATTACTAACATTCTTAGACATATTAAAGGATAATAGACAATCTAAGAACTTACAACAATTGTTAAAGTCCTAATCAGCCAACTGAAAACACCAGACCAGTTTACCGACGTCCGTCCAAAAGGATTAAAAACAGTAAACAGTCACGAAATAAAAACTAAGGAGATAGCAGAATGCAGTCAATTCTAGACTATCACACTAAACAATCACTATTATTTATACTGGCACAACAGATTAGCATATCGCTAATATAAAACAAATTAAAAATGAACGTTTTCCACCATAATAAAATGAATTTTAAAGAGAGCAGTGAAATCACGTTTAACATGTCACAAGTCAACTCGTATGCAATGATGCCGGTTTTGTTCAGGAGGGGAGTGTTCCAGAGAGATTCCCTGAGTCCCCTCTCGTTTTGCATCTCACTGCTGCCATTATCCGTTGCACTTCGTCGTACCCGGGGTTGCAACTGCGGTACCCCAGGAGACCGGAGGCATAAGGTCACTCATTTGTTCTATATGGATGACCTTAAACTCTATGCCCCCGGAGAGAGGGATTTAAATCAGTCCCTCAGAGTGGTACAGGAGTACACGCAGGCGGTTGGGATGGAGTTCGAGCTGGACAAATGTGCACTGGTTCATCTCAAGAGAGGACAATGCGGTGCATACGGAGAGGACGCTCAACTCATAGACGGAAGCATCTTCCACCATCTAGATGCCGGAGAGTCGTACACCTATTTGGGTGTCCCACAGCGGGGTACTCATGAGGTGGCAACGGTGAAAAACGCTCTCCGCGGCAGGTATCGGCACCGCCTCCGACAAATCTGGTCTTCGGAGCTGTCGGATAAGAACAAGGTGAGTGCCACAAATATGCTTGCCGTTCCGATCCTTTTCTACTCCTTTGGAGTAGTGAAATGGACACAAGAAGAGCTGAGGCAACTCGATGTAGGGACCCGCAAAATGATGCATCTCCATCGGAGTTTGCATCCAAGATCGTCCGTTTCGCGGTTATACTTCCGAAGAAATCGGGGAGGCCGTGGACTCTTGAGTTTGGAGTGTCTCCAGGGCAGAGTGGTTTTGGAGGAGGCCTGTAAAGTCATCAGGAGCTCGGATCCCCTTCTCTGCATGGTCCAAGACCATGAAGCAGCAGGGATAGGAGCGTTTATATATAATGCAGCGAGAAGAGCAGCCAATGAACTTGGTCTCGTGTTCGATACCGAGAGGGAAAATCCAGACTCTGTCACCGAGTGGGACCCTGCTCAGTTAAAAGCCCAAATTAAAGCTGCAGAAACGCGTCATCTTCTGCAGCTACATAAGGATAAGCCAATGCATGGCCTCTTCTACCGTCATCTAGAGGGGCTGGGCTTATCTGAAAAGCTGACCTTCGCTTTTTTGAGGTCAGCGGGGCTGAACTCTGAGACAGAGGGGTTCATAATGGCTTGCCAAGATGGTGTAATTAACACTCTCGTCTATCGTAATCGTGTCTTGGATATCGAGGTTCCTGATACCAGCTGCAGGGCCTGCCGCCAGGCGCCGGAGACGCTTATGCATCTCCTATCGGCCTGTCCGGTATATGCGACCACAGCGTATATCCAAAGACACGATTCAGCCTTACGGGTGTTGTATTATCATTTACGACACTCGTATGAGATAGACGAGACGCCAGTGCTACCTTATGCTCCGGGGGATATAGAATCCGTTGTGGGGAATGAGAAGTGCCGAATTTATTGGAACTATTCATTCCCCACCCTCAGGCAAATTCAAGCCAATAAGCCTGATGTAGTCCTCCTCGACCACCAACTTAGGACGATGTTTGTGATTGAGTTCTCGGCTCCCGCAGAGAACAACATCGTCCTAAAAGAGGAGGAGAAACGGAGGAAGTATCGAGATCTACTCTCCGAGCTCCGCAGGCTGTATCCAGACCACTTTGTTAAGATTGTGGTGCTCATTATAGGCGTCCTGGGTGGAATGAGACATACGTTGCTTTCTGACTTAAAGATCATAGCGGCTTGCTGAAATTCGGCAGAGATCTTAGCCGGCAGAATGCAGAAGGCAATCGTCCTTGGTACGCTACGTCTGCTCAGAACTCACGATTTACGGGCGCAATGATTACTGACTCCACGGAGTGGAGAGTGGTCATTGCTCGACTCTTCAGAACATCTCCGAATGTGTCGGAGCTTCGGAAGGTGTTACTGGGAAAAAATAATAATAATAATACTCATACTCATACTCATACTGTTTATTGACCATTTATATACAAACGTATTTATTAAGTCACAATAGAAGAACAATCTTTAAGAAAATCAGAAATACTGTAAAAACAGTGTTCTAACAGATAGTTTTTGACAAACCTCTTAAATTTATAAATACTCATATTGTTTAAGTTGTTGTTGCCAAATCGATTATTTAAAGCATTGTAGAGCCCTAAGTCTGACTTATTAACTTTTGTAGTTTTGATCCTAGCAGGTAATAGCACAAAATCTTTTGCATGTCTCGTATTGTATGTATGGATGTCACTATTTAGACGAAAATAGTTCTTATTGCGGTGGATGTGCAACAAAGTCTGCAGGATAAAAATACAAGGTAGTGGAAGAATTTTTAAATAGTCTTTGGCAATGGGTGCCAGGAGGGACATTACTAATTATGCGTATAGCCATTTTCTGTAAACTGAAGACTCTACAGTGTTTTCTTCTACACGTTCTTAAAGTTTTATTTTTGTAAAAATTCATAAAAATAACGCAACAAATATTTTTTTGATTTAAATGTCATTGAAAACCGCTACTTCTAATTCTACCACGGCGTTTAACATGGCGATCCAAGGCCTCCTATGATTAATTTTGTACCCCTCGTATTCAATAAAAACGTTTAGCTATATTTTATTTAAAATCTGATAAGGTGTCAGGGTCCCCCAAAACCCCTAAGTGTGAAATTGAAATAAAAACAATACAGAGTGTTTTGTTTTACACGTTGTCAAAGTTTTATATGTATACAAATTCGTAAAATGATTCTTCAAGATAATTCAACATTTAAAAAAAAATTAAATGGCATCGAAAACCGCTTGTTCTGATCCTACTATGGCTACCCAAGGTCTGCTATAATTTCTTATACCCCCGAAGTTTAACATAAACGTTTAGCGAATTTTTGATTTACAATCTGATAAAGTGGGGCCTCAAAACAAAATACTGAATTTGAAAGGCGCTAGACGAATCAAAAGTGAGCCAAGGAATTAGGTAAAAACAGTATGAATGAAAATTGAATTAATGTGGTCTACTATGAAAAAATAAGTCACATAAGCGACACTGTGTCGAAGCTAAAATTTAATAAAATAAATGAACATTTATTAACTAACATAATAAATAAATACAAATAAGTTTTTTCATTTAATGGACCTTTTTGTACCACACCAGCCTCTAAAAGAATACATTATTCAATACGCTTCCTATTGTGCTGTACAACTTTCTTTAATTGAGCTGCACTAATAAACTGACACGCTTTAGTAATTCTTATGCGTAAATCGTCGATATTCAATGGTCGATTTTGGTATACTTTATTTTTTATTGTACCCTCAAAAATAAAAATCAATCAATTTTGATTCATACTTTTTGACTTATTTCCATGATCACTCTTGATTCATCTAGCGCCTTTGAAATTCAGTATTTTGTTTTGAGGGGGGTTCTGATCAAACCCATCTTATCAGATTGTAAATCAAAAATTCGTTAAACGTTTATATTAAATTTTGGTGGTATAAGAAATTATAGCAGACAAAGTAGAATCAGAATCAGGAAAATATAGTTTTTGCAAATTTTTATAAAAATAAAACTGAGAATGTGTAGAAGGAAGTACACTGTATAGATTTCGTTAAAATTTCACACACAGGGGTTTTGAGGGGTCCTGATTAATACCACCTTATCAGATTTTAAATAAAAAAATCGCTAAACGTTTTTATTAAATTTTAGGGATATCAAAAAACAAAGCAGGTCTTGGATTGCCATATTAAATGCTGTGGTAGGGTTAGAGCAAGCGGTTTTCTATGTCATTTAAAATAAAAAATTTTTTTGATTATCTTGAAAAATAAAGTTTTTACGGATTTGTACACAAATAAAAGTAAGTAGTAGGGTAGTTTGGAGAGTTGAAAATTACTTCCCCCCACCACTTTTGCTCCCCCCACCACTTTTTTCTTTAGTCCCGCCCACAAACCGGTTTTGGGCCAATCAGGGGCCGCAGAATTCAAAATCGACCAATCAGAAGTCGGAGAGTTCAAAATCGACCAATCAGAAGAAGGAGAGTTTAAAATTTTCCCCCACCACTTTTTCTCTGCCCACCAATTTTTTAGCAGCTCCACCCACAAACCGGTTTTCGACCAATCAGAAAAAGGAGAGCTGAAAATTATTCCTCCACCAATTTTTCAGTAGCCCCACCCACAAACCCGTTTTTGACCAATCAGAAGAAGGAGAGTTGAAAATATTCCCTCCCACCAATTAGAGGCCGAATAGTTAAACCCCACCAATTTTTGCCTCCCACTTTTCTAAACAAACCGCTTTAAATACAATTTAACGTATCTGGTTTTCATAGTTTTAAAATGTCGTATCGCACAAATCTCTTTGATTTGCCTGATCTTAAAATCGATTTACCAAATGAGATTGCACAAACATTCCGGAATAAAAATGATTGTATAGTGATTGGTGGAAGAAAATTTCATTTAAATAAATCACGAACCAAATTTATATCTGTTGGTATAGCATATGATTTTACGATTTTCTGATTTACGAAAGAAGAATTTTTTCTAAAATATTATGGAGTTATAACAAATAATTTCCACAATAAGAAATTGAACGAACCAATAGAAACCGAAAATTTTTATATAGAATTTGATGAAGTGGTTAATTCTATAGTACCAAAAAAATTTTAAAAATAATTCCTATGTATATCTGGGATATGTAACTATATGCAACCTATGGGAATGTAAGCCCCTCATAGAGTACCGACTGGGTATATTGGAGAGATTACAGGTTCTCAACTATTTTAAAATTGTACAGAAGGGGTTACAGAATCAAGCAGGAAATATATGCGAAAATGCGTGGAACCTACTACAACCAAGGACAAATTTAAATAGTGAAAATGTTTCCATGATTATGGAATTAATTTATTTACATCCAAAAGTATTTGAGAGCGAGAATGAAAAAAGTTACATTTAACGACAAAGATAAAATACACTTGTTTGTAGACTGGAAATTTGCATATAATTCGTCTAGGAAAAGATACTGGGAAGTCTTCACACGTGTCCGAGCACGTTTCCAGAGAAAAATAGCTGAGTTATCATATGTTATAAATTCTATATTATATATTACTCAGACATAAAATATATAATCACCGATTTTGTTAAATTGTACCTTAAATAAAAATGTTTGATTAGATTGTATTTAATGAAACAAATATTTATATTTATAGTTTATTAAAATTTAATGGATTGCAAAAATCATCATATAAAAAATATACATTTGAAAGCGCATAAACACAATAATTTTGACTGTGATAAAAACATTTTGGTGTAGATTTTTGCAGTATGGGTTGCTCTGGGAGTTCAATAACTGGAACTTTAACTAATTTCCTGATGTAGTCCGCTTTTTCTCTTCCTTTTATGTAATTTATGTTAGTTGGTATATTTTGCAATATTGTTTTTAATTGGTGTAGTGGTGTGAATCCAGGTTTCCATTCCAGACCAATTGATGATTTTCTGTTAACCACAATGCTTGCCTCTGTAACTGCGGAGATAACATATAGAAGGAAAATGGTTGTTTGAAGAAGTAATGAAATATCTTCTCTCCGTCAAAAGCAGCCAGTTCTTTTACGATTAATTTATTATTTTCGATTTTGAATCCTTGTATGTCTAACACTGAAGATATATTTTTAAGTGTTCCAACTGCTTCAATACAAATATTTTTAAACAATAAAAATCAACTTCTTTTCTTAATTCTTTAAGCTTGAGTAGGAACTCTTGCAAGGCCCTTCTATATCTGAACATCATTGTCTACTGTTGTTAATATATATGTTGTGATGGTATAAAACCTGTCTAACAATTTTTGTCAGAGGATTATAGCGGAATACTTTGTCATGTAAAATTAGGTAGTATGCAGTGATGTCCTTAGGCATGTTTTCGCTTGTCTCAAATTCAATCCACATAACAACTGATCCACCTTGAACAACTTCTTTTTGCCGAGAGCAATTTATATGGACAATCGGACAAATAGTTGAAAATTTTTTAGGTGAGTAAACAGGTTCTTTAGTTGTTTGATAGTAAGATCCTCGGAAATTTGAAAACATCTCATAAAGAGAAGCAAAATTTTTAGTCAAGATTTAAATAAAGATCTTGATATGGATATCTCTCACTATTCAAAAATACTCGAATATTCGTCAAGTTAATGTTGTCAAATCAACTCAATCACTTTTTAATTTTCTATTTTTTGTCATGCTGAAATGCGACGATTACATGTCTGGATCTTTCCAGCTTATTACTTGTTTTGACGGACCATGAATGTTGGGTCGTCTATTTAAAGATGGATATTCAATCAGTTCCCAAGAACGAAAACCAAGCATATCAGTATTTTTGTCTATAATTTTTATTAGTGGTAGTTGTTGAGGAATATTCACTGAAACGTGTGGAACTCTCCACAGAATTTTAATTTTGGGTTTTTCAGTATCATCTGCACTGGTGATACCATCTATGTCATTACTGCTTCGAATCAGAACTAATTCTTGTTTCATATTTAAAATAATTTTTAGTCTTCGAAAAAGCCCATTAACATCTTAAGTGGAATACAAACGTTAAAATTTCCTTCACCATCTGTAATTTTTTCTCCTAGTTGGAGACAAACCGGCGTTATGAAGCCACACACACTTTCTCTGTCGCTGTAAGACAGATAGGCTTTAAGAATTGATGTTAATCCTACATTTCTATTGGAGTCGACTGTAACTCCATTTAATTCATATCGTATTTCTCTAAACAAGAAAGCAACATCATTATTAATAAATTTTAATTTTGTAGCTTTAGTTCCATCCTCTCTTGTTAATTTTTCCTCACAATGTAAATGACTTTCGGAAGGTAATGTAATACAGATCAACTTCTTGGATAGAAATTCTGATTTCATTATTATATTCGAAAGATCCGGACACAGATGGTTGATAACTATGTAATTCAAAGTTTGTAATCGAGTTGTCAACAAGGGGCTTCGATGTTAATGGACATACGAGTACTTCAAAACCTAAAGATTTTAGGAATAATTTATTTTCACGTGTTACTTTGTTGGCGCTTCTATTTGAACTAATTGGGGATTTGCTTTTGCTTCACCTTTTATAATTGCGTTTAATAAGATAGTGTATAACTACCATCTTCTATGAGAGCTTCTTTAGATGTAGTCTTACCGTTAAACCCTAAACAGATGACCTATTGATCTTTCTGATGTAAAATCTATATCTAGATTTGTTATAATATTAACAGTTGAAGTATTACGATTGGCTATAATTTTCATTTTGGAAGGTGGTTGAATTGTGTTCTGTAGGTAATTATTGATATCATCAATTTCATACGCACCTACCGGGATATATATTGTTACGAGGCTCACCTACCTTTTTGGTTTGTTAATTGTGTTCCTGTTTACGTTAGAATTTATAATTGAAGCTCACCTACCTCGTTAGTTTGTAAATTACGTTTCTGTTTACATTAGAATTTATAATTTTTGTGATGCCTTTATTTTAACGTTTTCTGGAACTTTCTCGGCCACATTCTATTTAATTTTCGAAACCGCCGAAAACTTCTAGAACTCTAGAAACCTATATAAGCGGATCATTTTTCGCCGCTGGGGTCAGTTTATATTGAGTAGTCGAAGGCGCTTGACAAACGTCAAAGTAAAGTGTTGACAGCTGTGAAACTAGTTTGAAGGATATTTCTTGTATAATCAAGAGTGACAATAAAGTTTGTTGTCTACGTGACGTGTTTCTACGATAACCCCATTTCGAAGTTACAATATCGTCATATTACCATAAGTAAATTTGTTATTGGTTTCATCGATATTGGGAAAAACGTTGAAAGTTTCAAAATTGGATAATCCAATTACATATTCTACATCTTCGTCTAAGTATATCGGCGGATTAAAATCAGCACTCAATACTGAAGAATTTCCCGAAACGGAAAAAGTTAAAGACATGTTGTTTAACTCGAAAGTATATTTATAATGAAGAATGTTTAACATTAACACATATTAGTAATACGTAACACGTATTAGTAGTCACGTTGAAATTTGTCATGATTATATTATACGATATTAAAGCTACCATCCCTAAAAAAATATTTTGTTAAAGCATTTGGGGGTTTCAAATTCCCATAACTATCAAAGTATACTATAGTATTATCTTTGAATTAGCAGTCCAGTGTGTGCCAGGTCCAGATGAAATATCCAAATTAACGATACCACATTCATTTTTTTATTTGCCGTGGCAAATTATCTCTCATAAATACACCTCGAAAATGAGGGAACTGCAATTGTTTTGCAAATTAAATCTACATATGTTAATGCACGGCGAGGTATCTTTATTGGGAGTTTTTTTTATATGGGGCTAAATATAATCCTTTTCCTTTATTGTACGGGCGCAAATACAAGCCTTTTCCAGTAGCGGACTGTTCCATAACCAGATTATGTCTTTGTTGTTCCGCCAACTTTTGACTGTCTGCTTTAGTGTCATTAACAGCTTTAGCTATACCTGCAACACCACTTCATAAAGCCCCCAAGGCGCCTAATATAAAGTAAGAGTGGTAAGAATCATCCTTTCCTAGGAATTGGAATAATTCTCTTTTTATGCGTTTACGACGAATACCTGTTCCTTTCTTTGGTTTAATTTTTAACCCCATACCTAACTTTCTTTTCGTTTTCATCATATTGGTAACAACCAAAGCAACTGCCTTTTCTCCTAAATTAGCGTCTTTCGATATAACTCTTTCCCATGTACGTTGTTCTAGTTGATAGTCAGTGACGATCTTTTAGATTAGGACTTTTACTGTATTGGATATCGCGGCATGTTCGATCAAGGTCGATGATTCCTGGATCACCCTGAGCCAATCGCTTTTTTAATTTAGTACCAGGACCCAGTACTGATGATATTCAGGTAAGTGAAGGGGAGTTTGTTTATAAGTGTAATAACAAATCCTAATCCTCTCTTTAGACTCTTCCTTGCGCGATTAACGATAGAAGTGTCGTGTACAAGCATTATATATACTTTTAAGACGATTTAAGTCACACTAAAGTTTCTTTTTGGAAATCTTTCTTATAAATACTTTACTCACGTTGAGATTTCCAGTTCAATACATTTTATTATACAATGAAGATCGAATATCAGAAAATTGTATTACCAGTTACAAATCATGATGACGTTTCTTCAGGAAATACCTTTAAAAAACATGGTCCACTATTTGGAGGTTCATCAAAAAGAGGTCTCCTAGTAGGGGCGTCAGGGACAGGGATAACAAATGTTATAATAAGTTTATTGGAACATCCAAACGGTTTACGTTTTGAAAATATTTACCTATATTCGAAATCATTATACCAACCAAAATATCAATATTTAAAACGGCTGTTAAGAGATTGGATATTATGAATTCAGCGATGGTGACGAAGTACTCCCTCCTAGTGAAATAAAGCCCAATTCTATCATAATTTTTGACGATGTAGTCTGTTGCAATCAGAGCGTTATGAGAGACTATTTCTGTTTCGGCCATCATAAAAATACAGATGTTTTTATTTGTCAGACGACTATTCCAAAACAACTCATAAGATATATCAGTTTTTATCATTATTTAACACACCAGCAATGAACAAAGAATTGGCGAAACAACTGGTTAAAGCAAGAAATTCTGTGAGAGAAAAGTATCGAAACTTAAAGTCAGACATAGCTCAGTCTCAAGCTGAGTTGGAAAGAGAGTATAAACCAATTACAGAACAATTGAATAAATTTCTCTCTACCATAAAATCAGATGTCCCGATTAAACAGAAGCCTAGGGAATTTAAATTTGAAACACCAACGTCTACACAAAGAAAATCCAAAATAGATGCATTAATCAAGTTTCAACCTCAGCTACCCATGTCGATGGCTAGTTTTCTTGAAGATACGTTTCAGTACGAACCAGTAATTAAAGATTCAGTTGCTGAAGAACAAAACAGCAGCGACTTTAATCAGGAAGTGGAAAAAAGTCGACTTTTCCTATAAGATCTTTCAAATACCAAAATACCAGAGCCTATGAAGAATACTTAGAAGATTACGACCTATTACCACGACAATATATAAATATATCTGTGAGAGGAGAAAAAGATAATGACCGCCAATATGGAATAAAGCACGATATGGAGACAGAAAAATTTCAAATTGGAGGAAGCAATCTAGACATAATTGGAAAAGATGTTAAAGTAGCTGGTGTAACTTATACCGGAACTCCAGGATTATATGAGTTACTATTCCAGAAACAGCGCATAGGTTACAAGGAAGAAGATTTAGATAATTAATGGGATATCTTAAATAGGTCTCACGGATACCATAGACATTTTAATCCTGAAGGAGAAGTCCAAGGCTCGCAAACTGAAAAATATAATAAATAAATATAGAACGATTTAATATTATTAACCGTATTTAATAAAAAAGGGAATATTAAAATCAGGAATACAGCCACGATCATTCTCAAAACCTCCACCACCAAATAGACCTCTACGTAGAACACAATCGTTAAAACTTTACACCAAAGGTGGACTGCTAGACCTATCCAATAATAAAATAGATTACGTGTATTTCAATGATGTTAATGAGTTATTAATAGAATGCGTTTGTTGATAGCGTCACAAATGACTGGAAATAATTTACACGATAACGAATTATCCTCGATTGTTGAGGAACACAGAGAGGCGAAAGTCATAAAATAAAAAATTCCTTATAACAACCTCATTCAATCGTAAACAGTTATTCGAAAAACATGCCCATCGATAAATTTGGTCGACATATTTTAACAGATAGATCTGGTCCTTATCTCTTACCAACTTTAGCGTCTTCTCTCCATTCGTCCCCTTTTTATATTTGTGAACCTTCCTTACATCATAGTAAGTGTATAATAAAAGTAAAGGGTTCTGAAAATTAATTATCGGGTATGTATACTTTGGAGAATCAAAAACAGGAATATATTTTTCTGATCTCTGGAAAAAGAGAATAGGTAGACATTTTTCCACCTGATTGTGAAATGATTCATAATTTTGGTAGTGCCACTATAAATAAAGGAGATAAATTATTATTCAACACTGTACCAGGGCAACCATCTTTATACATGGAAATGGTTTTACAGTGCCCTATCGCAAAAATGTCTAGCATTAAAGAGGTAGTAGTTAACGAACTTTATAAGCCTGCTAGAAAGAATTTTAAAAGGAGGCATGTGATCATTAAAGGTCTAAACGATTTAATTCAAGTTGATATAATAGAAACCATTCCTTATGCAAAGATTAACAGGGGTTACCGATATATTCTCGTCGTTATAAACGTATTTAGCAATTTCGTATGGGCTGAGCCTGTTAAACGCAAAACTGGAAAAGATGTGACTAATGCCATAGTCAAAATTTTGTCACAAATGAAGCATATTCCGCGCAATTGTCAGACAGATTTAGGCATAAAGACTTCAAACAGTTGATGACCAAATTCAAAATTAATCATTACAATACTTACTCAAATTTAAAAGCTAGCATTGTCGAAAGGGTGAACAGAACCCTGAAAAATTTAATGTGGAACCAGTTTAGCTTACAAGGAACTTATAATTGGATAAATATATTACCGGAAATCGTAAATAGATATAATGAAACACCCCATCGAACACATGGTTTGACCCCTAGTAAAATAAATAACAAAAATACTAAGCAACTGCTACAAACAGCTTATAGCTACATAAAAACCGTGGATCCAAAACCAGTAAAGTTTAAAGTCGGTGATTATGTAAGAATCAGTAGATATAGAGAGGCATTCAGTAAATCATACACACCAAATTAGAGCAATGAGGTGTTTATAATAAGAAAAGTTAATAGAACTAATCCAACAACCTACCTGTTGAAAGATCAAAACAATCAAGAAATTCAAGGAGTTTTAATTTGATGATGTTTATTTAATTGAAAAAGTTCTTAGAAAAAGTGGAAATAAACTATTCGTAAAATGGTTAGGAATGGACAAAAAGCATAATTCTTGGATTAATAAAAATGACATAGTATAAATTTATAACATGTAATAATGATTTGTCCTATAGAAATAGTGAATTATTTTGCAAATTGAAATTTAAATAAAATTTTAATAAATATTCTTTATTAACTTGTTAAAGAAGTTCTACTCTTTTATTTACTGTAACGGTGAATTATTTTCTTAAATTTTTAAAGTTTATATTGTGTTAATGAAAGAAATAAAATTGATATAGTAGCAAATATTTTAATATTGGGTATATAAGTAATTTACATTAAAACTTGTTATGTTATAGAGGGACAAAAAAAGGTTATATAGAGTTTGCTGTCAGAAGCATCGTTCGGGTGGTAGAGGTGAAAACGGGAAAATTGCTCGAAAAGTTTTTATGTTTATCCAAATACAAATTTATTTATTATATTCGTATTAAATTAACACAGCCTGTTTTAAATTATTAGTGATAATAATTTATAATACATTTTCAGTAATGAATATATTGAAATGAAACAGAAAATTTTAATACATATTTTATTGGACAGAGAAATTATTTTAAAGTATAACTTAAAATTAATTCCAAATAGTAGCAAGGATGAGGTTAAGGCAGCACTACCGTGGCGACGAGTGTATTGCAGCAATCTTCTATAACATTGAAATCGTAAAAAATTTGTAAGTACATGGAAAATTCAGAAATATATTTATTTATTAATTGTGGCCAGTCTTATCCTTTCCGTCTGTCTCCCGATCCCTTGTTCGGATTTGCTCATTAGCGGTGGAATGGTTCTTATTATGTTTAAATTTATAATATCAGAAATTGTAAAATCATTATTAATATAATAAATTAAACATACTTTCACATCCTGAGTTATCAGTGTTGGAATAGGAATTCAAGCTTTCTGCTTGATCTGAAAATAAAATGAAATATATATCAAAAGTATGATGAATTATTAATACAATCAAATTGTTATCTACAAAAGTAATTTGGTAAATAAAAATATGATATATATTTAAATTTAAATATGTCTACATAAATAAATCTGTACCAAAACTTACTCTCTGGTTGAGTGTTCTCAGACGGGCATTTCAAATTGTCAGTATAATTTGAAATAAAGCACAAACGTTGCATTTAATTTTACACGCATAAATCAGAATAATAATAAAATTAATATCTAAATTATATAATAAGACTTACTTTGACTTAATTTTAATTGTTTTTTACATTTTACAATATGATTCCCCATTCTAGACCGTTTAACTAGGCGCGTCTTAACAAACGGGCACTCCACTAAGTCGGTGTTCATTTTGCTTACTACACAACAAAACTTGTTTTGCGACAGTTTATATAATGCATAAACTAATTTTTGCTTTCCACCTCTACTTCAACCATTATACATTTTGCATTTACTGCAAAAGCGGAGAACAAAGAAACCAGTATTCGAGCACCTGAGAATTCAGTTTGTCGATGAGTGAAAGTATTTTACAACGTAGTCTGCTGGAGCACATCGAGACGACATTCCACGCATATTTTATATCACTGAGAATGCAGTTTATCGATGAGAGAACGTCGAGGAGAAAGTATTTTACAATGTAGTCTGCTGGAGCACATCGAAACGAAATTCACGCATATTTTCAGGCCTATTCTGTAACTTTTAACAAATCGAATAGAAATGCACAGATCGAATCGTAATATTTACAAATCGGAATGTTGAATATCTACCGCGTTGATCCCTGGCACAAATTAGTATTCTGTAACTCATGTAGAAGTGCCAACAAACCGTAAAGGAGAACGTCTATCTGTATATCTTATATCAGTAAAAGCAGAAAACAAAGAAAGCAGTATCCGAGCACCTGACGATGCAGTTTATCAGTGCGTTTAAATAAAGAAACAGGATTCAGAGCGTAGATTACCACCTCCAACTGTTAGTCGGCGTGGGTCCTAACTCCTCTCCGTCTTTTGGTATAAATTGATATAAATTTCTCGTGTGTGCAGTTTAGTTTGTATCTATAAACTGCTGGTGTTATTATTAATATGTCCCAAAAGATTAACCTCAATTTGAAAAAGTTAAGTGCAAGTGACGACGAAATGACCAACGACGAATAGGTGACGTCATTCGATAGAAAAGTGCACTAAAATTATATGAGTAGTCAGGCTAGTCAAGTTATTCGGGACGACTCAATAATAATAATGAATGGCAGCTTTTCTGCGTTACAACCGATCACAGAAGAAACTTCCACTTCGTCGCCACCGCTAATGAAAAGAAAATCGTCGGCACTTGCACCATCCGTCGTCGAGATAGCTTCATCACACCCATCGAAGCGTGCAAGAAGTCCCATTCTTGCATCTAGCAGTGTTTCGGTGGAACGCCCTATCGACGAGGGGGAACCAACCTTCTGTACAGCCATTACGTCTACTCCGAACAGAAAAGAAGGGCTGGACGGTGTTTTTAAAAGTTTGAGAGTGAAAGCAGCCCGACAAAACCGTCAGGTCTCTGGTACGACGATTTCAAACAGTATGTAAAGACAAAAGAAAATGAATTTATAAAAGAAATGCAAATTAGACGAGAATTGGCAGTAAAAAAATTAAGCTAAAATTAATATTTATAAAAAGATACTGGATGAAATCGCCGAGGAGTTGACGATGGATATATTGGAAATTGATGGGTCCATTATATATCTAGGTGTCTTTTCATATGCGTTGCCGGACAAACTGTTTAATTTTCGAGGTAAATAATTATAAATATATAAAACTAACTCTAGGTTTTTACTATATTGTTAGTATAAATTGATAATTTGAAGAAATCTTGATATTAATTGGTTCTGTGTGTTTTCGTGTATTTAAATTTATTTGTATTTGTTACAGATGCACAGACTGGCCCTGACCCTGACCCTGGTCCCTCCACGAAGGAATGGATTAGTTTTAGTGTTGTAAATATGTATATTGTAAATAACTGTAAAGTATTTATTTATTTTTTGTAGATAATGTAAATTACTTATATATCCAATATTAAAATAAGGAATTAACTAGTTTTAGCGTTGTAAATATATATATTGTAAATAGCTGTAAAGTATTTATTTATTTTTTGTACATAATGTAAATTACTTATATACCCAATATTAAAAAATTTGCTACCATATCAATTTTTAAAAAATTTAAGAAAATAATTCACTGTTACAGTAAATAAAAGAGTGGATCTTCTTTAACAAGTTAATAAAGAATATTTATTAAAATTTTATTTAAATTTCAATATGCAAAATAATTCACTATTTCTATAGGACATATTTAAAGAATATATTAATATTTTATTTAATGTTTTTATAATCATTCACTAACATACCATAGAAATATTAATCCACTATAATATTGAGTAAAAATAAGTTTACAATTGTTTATGTTACACAAATAATTTATTAAAATTTTTTCAATTACAATATCAACTTCTAAGCAATCATTCTTCTTCGGTTTTGTTTATTTGTCATTACTTGCTGTTCGTGATTTAAATACCAACATATTTGAAAATGCACATCTGCATTAAAATATAAACGTCCAGTTTCTTCACAAAGGTATATCAGACAACTTACACAATTCTGACATTTATAATTGTAATAATATGAACCAATTTTTTCACAAACTAAACATCTTTGTTGCATACGCACATTTTTGTATAAGCACGTATTGCAAACGTCTCTGCAAATTCCAAAATTTGTGTATTTAAAATATACACGGTGAGTTAGTCATAATGTCATTAATTTTAAGAGGAGATAGGGAATATTGAGTATAATGCGGATACGCGATTAAAAAAAATCTAAATGCATGTTTACGCCGAAAAAAAATATTTTCAAATCATTATTTAAACTCCCTTTTCAGACTGTCACTGACTGCCCACAGCCTTGGTAGTTTACAGCTCACAGTTCAACTCGATGTCGACCTGATGCAATATTGCCAAGTTGAAATATTTTTCTCGTACCTACCTACCTAGGTTTTAGACATCACAAATAAACGGTTGTACTGACTATTTTAATATATCAAGGAAAAAGTCCAACTAACGGTCTGTGATCTGTAACGACCATAAATTTTAGATTAGCATTGAACAGATACTCAAAATTACGTTATTCCCCAATATATTGTTAATTTACCGGTTATTCTGGTTTTGTTATCTGGTTTAACCAGTTTTATCAATTAGTTCAGTCTCATTGTAACCAGTTAAACATTTTTTATTTTTGATTTTTTATCTTCAATCCGTATATATACAATATATTGCCGTTTCCAAAGCATTGGAACAGGAAACCGAAAGTTGCACTGTTCCCATTTAGAAGGGACGAGGCAGTATTCTGTCATAATTGTTGGATAGCCCGGTATTCGGATGACATTAATTGTTTTACTGGACTATCTAGAAATTGTGTAGATCTAAATCCTGTACAAAATTAATTTTAACCACGTATTCGGGAGGCCTAGTAGAGACAGAAAATCGAAAACAATTTTTTTACTCGACCTTTAAAGAAATAAACAAATCATCCTATAAAAATCGGTAACACATTTAGCACTTTCTGCATTTCCCGCATTTCTTTCCTCCCAAATTTGTAGATCACGCCACACATTTGGAGGGGGGATAGAGAAAATATAAGCAGTAAGCAGTAGTTTGTTTATTTCGGTCTCGCGTATTTGTCTTAAATTCACAATGCATAATTTTACAAATTCCGAATATGCGGAAATGGTAGTGTTCTACGGAGAATGTTTACGAAATGCGAATGCCGTTGTTACGGAATATTGGAGATATCTACCTAACAGGACATTTTTCAGGTGCGCGAACTTTGTGTAAGTGCCTTCGCAATACGGGTTCTGTAAAACTGCGTCGGATGAATCAAATTGCGGTTGACCCTAATTTCATTAATAAAGTGCTATGGACTGATGAATGCAGTTTTACTCGACCTGACATTTTAAACAGGTTAGTACCATACTACTTAAAAAATAATAAATTTCTAGGCTAGATGTACGTAACCACAAACTGAATAATTAATTGTACTTACGAGTAATACTAAAAATTCATATTTATTTGTAAAACTTAGTGAAAACGTAATATCAAAATTATTAAACTGTAATAACTTAAAACATTTATTTATTATCTACATTTGTTCTTATTAACAAATAAATCAATATTTAAGGAAAATTCATGCGTTACTTGCAATTTTTAATAAAATTATTTGATTATTATTATTTGATTTCATTGGATATTAACATTTTAAAATATTGGCTGAAGTTGAACTGAGCAAGAAAAAATTATATATTAAAATAGTCAGTACAACCGTTTATTTGTGATGTCTAAAACCTACCTAGGTTTTTTCTTGCTCAGTTCAACTTCAGCCAATAATATTTTAAAATGTTAATATCCAATGAAATCAAATAATAATAATCAAATAATTTTATTAAAAATTGCAAGTAACGCGGTCCACTCAGGTTTAACGCGGTCCACTCAGGTTTAACGCGGTCCACTCAGGTTTTCCGGTAGAAAATACGGTCCAATCAAACGATACACGTACACTCCTGCCCAAACGTTGACAACAAATCACCTCTGAAAGCTAAACCGACAAGTAGCGTGTGGATTTTCCTCTGAGCAAATGTAGCTGTTATGACTGCAAAGCAATTAGCTTAGATACATTGAAATCACAAAACTGCAACGTATCTAATAATAAACCGAGTAATAAACCATTTACGTACATTACATAAAAAACCTATACCCAATGGGTAAATTATTAAGAGAAGCTGAAAAGTGTTTCGTGTTTAAATACTAAGTAATAAAGAACTATCGTGTTGTCGACAGAAAACTGTCCAAGACCGAAATGGACGTCTCTGATCTGATGCTCATAAGTTATGAGAGTGAATCTTGACCTACCGTATTATTAGGTCAATAACCTAGTTACCTAGTTTTTTTTACTGTTATTTAACAAGGAGTAAAACTATTTTTTTAATCTAGATACATGAATGAATTTTCCTTAAATATTGATTTATTTGTTAATAAGAACAAATGTAGATAATAAATAAATGTTTTAGGTTATTACAGTTTAATAATTTTGATATTATGTTTTCACTAAGTTTTACAAATAAATATGAATTTTTAGTATTACTTGTAAGTACAATTAATGATTCAGTTTGTAGTTACGTACATCTAACCTAGAAATTTATTATTTTTTAAGTAGTATGGTACTAACCTGTTTAAAATGCCAGTTCGAGTAAAACTGCATTCATCAGTCCATAGCACTTTATTAATGAAATTAGGGTCAACCGCAATTTGATTCATCCGACGCAGTTTTACAGAACCCGTATTGCGAAGGCACTTACACAAAGTTCGCGCACCTGAAAAATGTCCTGTTAGGTAGATATCTCCAATATTCCGTAACAACGGCATTCGCATTTCGTAAACATTCTCCGTAGAACACTACCATTTCCGCATATTCGGAATTTGTAAAATTATGCATTGTGAATTTAAGACAAATACGCGAGACCGAAATAAACAAACTACTGCTTACTGCTTATATTTTCTCTATCCCCCCTCCAAATGTGTGGCGTGATCTACAAATTTGGGAGGAAAGAAATGCGGGAAATGCAGAAAGTGCTAAATGTGTTACCGATTTTTATAGGGTGATTTGTTTATTTCTTTAAAGGTCGAGTAAAAAAATTGTTTTCGATTTTCTGTCTCTACTAGGCCTCCCGAATACGTGGTTAAAATTAATTTTGTACAGGATTTAGATCTACACAATTTCTAGATAGTCCAGTAAAACAATTAATGTCATCCGAATACCGGGCTATCCAACAATTATGACAGAATACTGCCTCGTCCCTTCTAAATGGGAACAGTGCAACTTTCGGTTTCCTGTTCCAATGCTTTGGAAACGGCAATATATTGTATATATACGGATTGAAGACAAAAAATCAAAAATAAAAAATGTTTAGCTGGTTACAATGAGACTGAATTAATTGATAAAACTGGTTAAACCAGATAACAAAACCAGAATAACCGGTAAATTAACAATATATTGGGGAATAACGTAATTTTGAGTATCTGTTCAATGCTAATCTAAAATTTATGGTCGTTACAGATCACAGACCGTTAGTTGCACTTTTTCCTTGTAAATCTCCGCCTTCAAAATTAGCAAGAATACATTTAGATTTAATAGGCTATAACTTTTAAATGCGATTCAAATCCGGAAAAACAAATAATAATAATAATAATAATAATAATAATAATAATAATAATAATAATAATAATAATAATAATAATAATAATAATAATAATAATAATAATAATAATAATAATAATAATAATAATAATAATAATAATAATAATAATAATAATAATAATAATAATAATAATAATAATAATAATAATAATAATAATAATAATAATAATAATAATAATAATAATAATAATAATAATAATAATAATAATAATAATAATAATAATAATAATAATAATAATAATAATAATAATAATAATAATAATAATAATAATAATAATAATAATAATAATAATAATAATAATAATAATAATAATAATAATAATAATAATAATAATAATAATAATAATAATAATAATAATAATAATAATAATAATAATAATAATAATAATAATAATAATAATAATAATAATAATAATAATAATAATAATAATAATAATAATAATAATAATAATAATAATATCTCTACCCCTCATTCTAATCACAGGGATTAGCCCAGGAATCGGAGACTTGTGCGGGAGAGGGTGCGGCATATTATTATTAAGCAGGCCGCATTTGCGCCCAGGAACAACTTACGTTGGTAGGCCCTAACCACTATTCAGTGCAGGAATGAGGGAAACCTGGAAAACCTCATTAATTAGGGGGGTAGTCAAATATCAACCGGTATCAATCTCTCCCATTGACCCAAGCCAACATTCTTCCACCCTACCATACCCGCAGAGAGGGCGCCAAACCTCTCCACGAATATAGCTTATATACGGTCTACCGGCAGCTGGGCTCGAACCAACACCGATCTAGTCACCTCGATTCAAGTACTGACGCTTTAAACCGCGCGACCATTGACCGACCCATTACCAATGCAGATGCCTTATCATGCATAAAATTAGATTCAGATGTATTAGAAGCTATGATCCTTACAGTAGCTACCACTACACGGTCAATAACAAAACCAAATCATTGTACTTCAAAAAATCAACTAAACATCTCGGACCACCAGGCCGGCCAACTGGGAATTTGGTAAGTTACCTCTCCAACCGACACACAAAATAAAAATTATTCGCGCGTTAAAATACAAATAATGAAAAGAAAATATATTCAGTGCGATAAACTTATAAAAATTGGTCTAGATCTAGACCAAAATTTAGATTTTGCACTGGATAAACCGATGAAAGAAAATGCAAAGCTAGCTTACTCTTACTTTTATTTATGTTTATCAATGCAAGATTAAAAATTTTATTATATATACAGGGTTACCTATGACTAAGTACAAAAATTATAACCACGTGCTCAGGGAGCCCTAAAAGACAATAAAAAAGTTATTCCAGAATTTTAACTCGATCTTTAAAAAATGGGGCAAAACCCTTTTTTCCTACGGAAAGTCGGCGCCTATGATGAGTATCGACTGAGATGGCTTATGGCTTAGATCAATAGTTGACATAACATCTGTCATCAACTACCATGCGGTCGTTTGCAGTGTTTCTAAATGCAGAAACGACAAAAATTAACATTCGTATTAGTAATAATACCTGATAGGTAGGTAACAGTTAATCCAGTTAGCTCCAGTATTTTGCATTCGTTTTTTCATTATTTGGTTACAAACTGGTAAAACTACATTTTCACTCACTACCGATAAACACACGTAGATACAATTAGATACAATGCGTATGTATTATAACAAAATCGAAGAAATGGATGAGTAGGTAAGTTCTAATAGATAACAGAAAACGTTTGACACCCGCGGCAGTCTTGTCCCATAACCTAGAAAAACAAACCGGCGAACTATATTGTGGGAAAATATCTGTACCCGACACATATTCCTTTATTTATTAACTATAAAACGTTTAAAATTAAAATAAGGCACTAAAAACTGAAGAAGAACACAAAACTACAACGTAAACACAGGAATTAAATTATAACATGACAGCGAACCGACTCGACTGGACCGACTGCCGACTGTAGCCGACTGTTGCATGGCGGTTGCTTGCTGGTTGCATACTCTGATTCTCGCATTGGCGGCGTTAAATAAGGATTTAATATAATATCGCTTTATAAATAAGTTTGGAAATTTTTTGAAAGAACATTCTGTTAATTCTTATTTTTTTTCTATTCCCTCTTAAAATATTTGTACTTAGCTCAAAATGAGCTTATACAAAAGTCATAATACGGTAATAGGAAGACACACAGGTGTAAAGTGAACTTTAATATCTGTGGATAAATATGTAAAAAATCGTAAAAAGGCATGTTCATTAAGTTGCGAAGAGTGCAATAAAAGTAAAACAATTAAGCAGACTGTTGAATCACTCGTAATTACTGAAACTCCGTCAATAAGATTCGAGTCAATTCCAATGGTTACCACAGAACCATTGAAAATTACAGAAAATAATATGAGATTTATATTAACTAAAAAATGTAACTTAACAAAATGTATACAAGTTATTCCATTAGAAATTAAAGGTGCAAAAACTGTATCTAAAGCGATAGTTGAAGAATTTATTAAATTTTGAAAACAGAATTAGGAACCAAATATGTAAACAAACAAGAAAAATCAATTAATAAACTCTTTCATATAAAACAGAATCATCATCGGCATACCATCATGAATCATTAGATAGTATAGAAAGAAATCATAGAATATTAAATGAATATCTAGTTGCTAACTGAGTTAATTGTAATTGGGATACATTCTTACTCTATTATGTTTTTGCACATAATATAACTCTTGACAAAGGTACAAACAAGTTTTTGGCAAAATAACAAATTTACCACATGAAAACTTAACTAAAAAATCACTAATATATAATATAGACGATTACTCAAATGAACTAAAATTTAGACCATATGAAGCTTACAAAAGGGCACAATAATTTCTAAACATAACTAAAGAAAACCGAAAGCTACATGATCCATCCAATTTTGACGTAAATGACCTAGTGATGTTAGAACAAGGTCAAAATCAAAAGCTAGAAACTCCATACACAGGTCTAAAGTTATAAATTAAAGTGGCGTTGCATAAAGTTCGCAATGGTACCATAAACGATAAACAAATATATTGTAAGTATATCATATCACATCACAACAGATCATATTACATATAAAATAAAATTATTATTAATTGTAATATATTGTAAGTTATACTTTGTAAAGAAGAAAGGTGTACTGCCATTAACCTTTATTTGAAACTTTGCAATAAATGCAATAACGCACGGGTCAAAGATATCCGCCCGTTGTGAAATGGCAATACATTCTTCATCAGCAATTTTATAGATATGTAGAAATAATTAAATAAAGGTTTGAGAGTTTAATATGAATCGTCTTTGAATCAACCTCAACATGACTTTAAGCAGTTGGTCAACCAAAATACTATTTACCAACTACTGCACGATGACAAGCGAATAATAAATTACTTCACCATTACTTCACACAATGCCCTGGGGATATGATTTCCAACAAGCAGCGACTTATTCGATGACGTCAATGGAGCATTAAGTCTATAAATAACTGGGTACAGTTTAGGTTAACATCAACAAACATTTGATGCGGCGATTTGAGTGCGGTAATAGGTGAATAAATATTAATATTGACACGTAACCTGATTATTTCCAACAAGCTCCAACCGCTGTATCTATGTCCGAAGCTCTCTAATTTATACAGTATAGGTTACACCCTAATCATTTTAAATCTGTATTATTACGAATAATTTAATTTTTTATTGCAAAGATTTTAAATCAATTTCATCATCGTTTAATCTCATAAACTTAGGGATCAGTTTTTCTCTTAATTCCTAAGTATAATTTGTTCAGTGAAAGTAGTTAAGAGATAAGGAAAAACTAGTGATAGTTAAGAGTATCGATAACCTGAAAATTTGATTGGATAACAGATTAACAGAATTTTCCTCCTTTCTCCTCCCTTACTTTGTTCTTCAAGATAGTAGCCGGCAGCATTGATACATTTTTAGCAAGAATACAATTTACTTAATTCTGACAATTAATGCCAAAACAGATACAAATACAAAGTGCTTAACAAAATTGGACCAGATACAGTCGCTTCTAACCAAATTTTATTTTTTTCTTGTTATTTATGAAAGCCTTTTTATGAAATATTTTATATTAACTAACCGTATACCAGAGAAAATATCATATTATAATGACCGAAGAAGTAGTAGTTAAGTTAGTAAATTATAATATACAAATTTATATAGATTTAAAATTTTAAATAATGTGTTTATTTGCTAAATTTTAAATATTTTGTAAATCAGCAAGTATTTCTTTTGCTGTTGTATTTTTGCAATTAATGGCAAATTTGTTAAATATTTTTTTAGGGTTTCAACGACGTGGGATTTCATGGAAGTGATGAAATTTCAACACCAAATATTGATGCTCTAGCTTACAATGGCGTTATCCTAAACAACCATTACACTCAAGCATTGTGTACGCCATCCAGATCATCTTTTCTCACTGGAAAATATCCAATTCACTTAGGTATGGAAACATTTTATTAATATCTTTATTTTAGCAATTGAATGGTTTTTAATGCTAAATCTAACCAATACTTTATATCTGTGTAAATTATTACTTAGATCTAACTAAGAGATTTCAAAAAATTAATATACCTGTTTTACAAATTCAGGCACTTATAGGATAAAAAATAAAACGAATTTTTCTCTTGTACTATGAGTCTTTTGTCTTTTGTTTTTGAGGTACAGAATAGATTCTATCGAATTTTAGCTACATATTTTCTATAACAGTTGTATTAGGAGTAAATAATGCTTTCACTGTCTTACTTACATTAAGTAAGCCGAACGTAGTAACGCGGAGCAGAAGTAAGAATACCTGAAGATAGTAAATGAGATTTTACCGAAACGTTGTCAAACAAATGGTTCTTTTGAAGACCATGCAGATTCATCGCAGAAAGGAACCCGGAGAAATTTTACAATCAGATATAACACCCGCGTAAGCCTACGAACTAACAATATATATATATATATATATATAGTCGACTAACATATCTTGCGACATCTAGCAAAACTTTTGTCTATGTGACATCCCTATTAATTACTGTGTATATAAGGAAATTAAAAATATATGCTTTATTAAAAATGAAAGACAGATGATCCTTCTATAAAAAATATCAATACACGAAATAATAAATTAAAAAATCCTATCTTTGTGAACTCCAGAGCATATTGAATATATAGTTCATACTCAAATGTTTTTATGACATCCATAAAAATATTTCTTACATCCTTCCACAGTTTCCAATTTTAATAGACTACTTGTTGGCTTCATGAAATATGTTTTATAAAAGATCAAGATATTCATCTTCTTATGCATTAAATTTATTAGATTTATTTCACAAAAATTTAATCAGAGTCACAGGGAAATGATATGATCGATGAATGTGGTTGAATTATGGATAAAAGGTAAGGTAAAATAAAATTAGTAATATATATTTTTTCTCTTACTTTTTACTAACATTTATTACAATATACAGAGTGTTTAGTGAATCGATGCATTCGTTGCAGGAGTCTGTAACACAAGTAATTTATGTAGATAATTTTCTATATACAGGGTGTTAAAATTTTATTAAAGAAAATTTTATTTATTGATATTGTGGAAACCGTACCAAATGAAACTTTACAGGTTTTTATGTTAACAATGATACATGTTTTACAGTAAATAGTAATTTATGTATTAAGAGCGAAAGTGATACATTATTGCTCAAGTGGCAGTATTCACGCGGGAGCCGTAATTCCACTTTTTGCTCGTAATGCATACAACGTTTTATCTACAATCACTCAACAAAATAAAACTGTTCAGTTATTAACTTTATTACGAAACATTAATTATAACAAATAATTTGTTGCTATTGACAACGAGCGTTTGATATCACTCGGCATGCAATAAAGTGACACCACCACCGAAATTCAATATAAACGTTTAGCGAATTTTTGATTTACAATCTGATAAGATGGGGTTGATCACAACCCCCCTCAAAACAAAATACTGAATTTGAAAGGCGCTAGAGGAATCAAGAGTAATCATGGAAATAAGTCAAAAAGTGTGAATCAAAATTGGTTTTTATTTTTGGGGGTTCAATAAAAAATGAAGTATACCGAAATCGACCATTGAATATGGACGATTTACGCATAAGAATTACTAAAGCGTGTCAGTTTATCAGTGCAGCTCAGTTAAAGAAAGTTGTACAGCACAATAGAAAGCGTATTGAAAAATGTATTCTTTTAGAGGCTGGTGTGGTAGAAAAAGGTCCAATAATTGAAAAAACTTATTTGTATTTATTTATTATGTTAGTTAATAAATGTTTCATTTATTTTATTTCATTTTGGCTTCGATACAGTGTCGTTCATGTGACTTATTTTTTCATAGTAGACCACATTAATTCAATTGTCATTCATACTGTTTTGACATAATTCCTTGGCTCACACTCGATTCGTCTAGCGCCTTTCAAATTCATTATTTTGTTTTGAGGGGGTTTGTAGTTAACCCCACCTTATCAGATTGTTTTCAAAGTTTTATAAAAATGTGTAAAAACTTTATTTTCCAAAATAACTCAACAAATATTTTTATGTTTTAAATGGCATTGAAAATCGCTCCTTCTAATCTTATCACGGCGTTTAAGATGGCGATCCAAGGCCTGCTATGATTATTTTTATACCCCTCGAATTCAATAAAAACGTTTAGCGATATATTATTTAAAATCTGATCTTGATTCGTCTAGTGCCTTTCAAATTTAGCATTTTGTTTTGAGGGGGGTTGTGATTAACTCCATCTTATCAGATTGTAAATCAAAAATTCGCTAAACGTTTACATTCAATTTCGGGGGTATAGGAAATTATAACAGACCTTGGATCGCCATAGTTGGATTAGAACAAGCGGTTTTCGTATTTAAGTATTATTTTGAAGAATAAAGTTTCTTTTTTGAATTCCGAAGAACTTTTCCTAAATCTCTCACAGAGTGGAGCTATATATGGTAAGGAGAAATATTTTAATATTTATTCATTATTTCAATTCTATTCAACTTGCTTTTAGAAATGTTACTACCAGTTCTTCTCTTTTTTCTAATAATAAATATAGAACTCAGAGGAGAGAGGTAGAAGAAAGAGTAGAGAGTATAGAAAAAAAGAGAAAAGAAAGAAAAATATAGTGGTTCAAGGCCTACAAATTAGAGAATATTTAGATCAGAATGAGTTAAAAGAACAGATAGAAGAGTTTATAAGAAAGTCAGTGCATATGGAGATTGGTACAGAAGCTGTAACGAAAATAGGAGTTAATGTATGTTTAGCAGAATTAAAAAACTTGGGCGACACGGAACAGCATTTTTAGTAAATAAAAATATGAAGGATAAAATTTCTAAATTTAAAGCGATTTCAGATAGGTTATGTATGATTAAAATTAGAGAAGAAATAAATATAGAGATATATATGTGCCAACAGAAGAAAAAACAGAAGAAGAAAAAGATGACTTTTATGAGAAGCTAGATGAAAATTACGGAAAGCTGAATAAAAACACAGTAAGAATGTATGAAAGTATAGTAGGGACAGAAAGTAAACACCTAGAGAGCAATGACAATGGGCGTATGTTGACTGAATTTGCAGAAGAACAAAAAATGAAAATAATGAGTACATTTTTTAAGAGAAAAGACATACATAAAGGTACCTGGACCTCTCCAGATGGAGCATATTCGAATCAAATTGACCATGTTTGCATAGATGAGAATCACAGAAGCATAATAAAAAATGTTAGGTCATGCAGAGGGGTAGACATAGACTCATCTAGTGAGAATAGATAAAAACCCTATTAAAAGGAAAGGATTACAAAGAAAAAAAGACAACTAAATATGGCGGAATTACAAAATGAGAGAACCCAAAAGAAGTATGAAGAAGAGATAAGAAAAGGTTTGCAAGAAAACATACAGATATTGGAAGCAAATATAAATGAGGAATGGATAAAGATCGAAAATGTCATACAAACAGCAAGTGAGAAAGTAATATCAAAAAAAGAGTTTGCAGAGAGGAAAAAATGGTGGGATGAGGATTGTATCAGAGAGGCAGAGAAGAGAAATAAGCTAAGGATTAAAGCTCTTCAGTCAGTACAAGAGGAAGATAAGGAAAAATACAGGGAAAAAAGACGAAATGCAAAGAAAGTGTTTAGACAAAAGAAGAGACCATGTTAAGAAAATAGATAAAATAGAGCAACATTATAAGAGGAAAGAAATACGTAACTTCTACAGAGAGATAAAAAAGGGAAAAAAGATAAAGAAGGAAGTAATATATGTGAAGGATGAAAATGGCAATCTAATTGGAGACGAAACAGAAGTGAAAGAAAGATGGAGGCAGTAATTTGCAGATATGTTGAATGAAGAGAGTGTAAGGGAAGGAAAGGAGCAGGAGGAGATGGTACCGGGAAGGGGAGAGGAAGTGGAGGTAGAAGAAGTAGTACAAAAAAGGAAATAGACATAATTATAGAAATTTTTAAAAATAACAAAAGTCCAGGGAAAAACGGAATAACAGCAGAGAACATTAAGTACGCAGGAGAGGATTTAAGACAAAGAATATACGAAATGATCCGAATGATCTGGAGAAGAGAATGTATGCCTGAAGATTGGAGAGATGCTATGATTATACCAATCTTAAAAAAGGGAGATGCAACAGTGCAGAAACTATAGAGGTATATCATTGTTAGATAGGGTATAAAATTATGGCAACGTTAATAAAACAGAGAATAGAACCTGTAGAAGAACTACAGATAGGGGAGTCTCAAGCAGGTTTTAGAAAAGGGAGGTCAACAACGGACCAAATATTCATGGTGAAGGAAATCCTGACTACATGCTATGAATATGGGATTAAAGCAATGGTTTTATTTGTGGACTTCAGGAAAGCATATGATTCGATTAAAAGGAATAAACTAAGTAAAATTTTGAAACAATTTGTTATACCCACCAAACTAATTACGCTATTGAAAATGACCTTAGAAGATACTAAATCCAAAGTACGAATAAAAGGTGAATGTTCGGAAGGCTTTACTATTGACACAGGACTGAGACAAGGAGACCCACTCTCAACGCTTCTTTTTTAATTTAGTATTAGAAAGAGTCATAAGAGATAGTCAGTTGAACAGAGAAGGACACATATTGTTCAAAAGTCACCAAATAGTAAGTTATGTAGATGACGTGGCCATTATTAATCTCAATCTTTTTCGTAAGTACCTTAACTTTTCCTTTTACATCTTGATCATTATTATACGATTTTGTAGTTTCCTGATGAAAAAGCAATAAAGGCTTTAAAAGCTTGAATATAAATAAGTAGTTTTCTTTTTTCCTTGCCTATGTGACTGCTATACCTGGATTAATTACGTTTTCAAGTCTATTCCTTAACTTATCAGTCAGGTAAACCTGAACCTTCCACTATATACAGTGTGTCCCACTTAAGAATGAACGGTCCATAGCTTCCTTATGAGTCACTTTAGAAAAACTATTCTTAGACAAAAGTTGCCTCTATTTTTATTGTGCATCCCTGTAAAATATTTTTAACTCTACAGGGTGTTCGGTTTAGCCTGAGCGTTAACCAACTTTAGTTTTTTAAATGGAACACCCTGTATATTATTTTATTTTTAGTTTTCTCGTTAAATTTTAGGCTGACTTTGTATACCATACCTTAAGTCTAGGACGCTTCATTTGCGATTGCATTATTGTCTAAAATTAAATATCTTCTAGGCTATTGATAATACAAATTCACGGTTTTCACCATTCAATTTATCATAAAATTCTCTATCATTTGAGCTAAAGAAAGAATATTATTCTTACAAGACCCAGATTGTACGTCACATTAAACGTCAAAATGTTCAAACTCGTATAACTAATTTTTTCCAAATGGAACTATTAGTTTTTCTTCTTATCATTAAACCCAGAACGTTCATTAAAAAACAAAGTAGTCACTAACAACGAGGTTTTGAGCACTACAGTTTTTTTTAGCCAAAAGAACAATAAAATTAAACCACATGAACATAGGAATATGATAAAACACATAATGGAAACATAAACATTACAACAAGTTTTACATTAGGTGCTCAAAATGGCGCCCATATTGAGTAATGCACAAGTGAAGTCTGTTTTTTAACGATCTTTGCACATTTTCTAGCATCTGTGGGGTGATTTTTTCAAAGGCTCTAAATATGCGATGGCGCATGTCCTCTGCTGTAGTTGGTGTCGTTCTATACACTTTACTTTTTATGAAACCCCACAAAAAAAGTCACAAATTGTAAGATCTGGAGATCTAGGAGGCCATCTAACGTTTCCTCCCCGGCCAATCCATCTCCCGGGAAATTCTTGATCCAAGAATTGTCGAACCCGAAGAGCATTGTGTGCTGGAGCACCGTCGTGCTGGAACCACATTAAGCAGCGGCTCGCTAATGGTATATCGTCCAGTAAATTATTTAAATTCCGTTCAAGGAAAAGTTAGATAAACTTGTCCCGTCAGGTGTTGGTTGAAGAAAAATGGGACATGTGTACCCAGAATACCAGCCCATACGTTTAGGGACCATCTATGCTGGCTAATACCAGTTGTAAACTGGAGTGGATTTACTGTGTCATAATAATGACAATTATGACGGTACACGTACCCATTTTTATGGAAGGTGGCCTCATCTGAAAACATAACTTTACCGAAGAAGTCCTCCTGCAGTAGAAGTCTTTCAGCTCCCCAGTGACAAAAAGTAAGCCTCTTCTCAAAGTCTTCTTCAAATAATTCCTGATGAAACTGGATAGAATAATGGTGGTATATATGTTTTTTTAAAATTCTATGCACCGAAATCTTACTGATACCAGTAGTCCTACTAATTTCGCGTATACTACTTTGTGGATTTTCTTGTACGTTTAATAACACCAGAAATTAATTGTCTTCATTAATTACATTACCCACTCGGTTACGTTTTGTATATCTCACGGATCCAGTGTTTCAAAATCGATTGAGTAATGAACTAAAAGCAGTTTTTTTGGGATGGTTTCTATCAGGATATCGTTGCGCATAAACTCTGGACGCTAATAGTGTTTTTATTACATTCTCCAAGAACAAATATCATGTCTGTTGTGTGTTGACCTCGACTCATATATATATATATATATATATATACTTAAGACATAAGAACGACTTTAACTGATAACGACTTTTATAACTGTATTATTTATGTACTCAACAGACAGTGCAGACAGACTTGACATGACACATGACATATATATATATATATAATGTTCCTTTTTCTTCGTCTTCTTCTTCCACAACTTAATGGGTGCTTTTATATTTCTTTGTGAACATATATATATATATAAGTATATATATATATATATATATATATATATATATATATACTTAAGACATAAGAACGACTTTAACTGATAACGACTTTTATAACTGTATTATTTATGTACTCAACAGACAGTGCAGACAGACTTGACATGACACATGACATATATATATATATATAATGTTCCTTTTTCTTCGTCTTCTTCTTCCACAACTTAATGGGTGCTTTTATATTTCTTTGTGAACATCTTAATGGTAAAGGTGTCGAACTATATTTAGGAGATGAAACAGAACTAGAATTACTATTAACTGACTTTTCAATGTCAACAATGGAATCCGCAAAACATTCAAGATTACTTGAAACATCCACGGTCTCAGACAATTGTGGCGACTCCAACCCTGTTTCAATTTCCCTAGCTACTCTATTATCTGAAGTACATAGAGGACTATCAGAAGGCTTAACAATTTTTAATTTACAGTCTCGCATTTGATCAGCATGCAACATCTTTATGACATTTTCTACTTTTACTAAATACCTTACTGCACTAAGTACTTTCACTACCTCCCCTAATTTCCACAATTTATCTTCTTTACATATTTTCACAAGAACTTGTTGACCTACTTTATATAATACTGAAACTAATTGTGGTGTTAAATCCTTAATACATATTTTTACCCCTATCTCTGGTTTTAAGAGATCTAATCTTGTTCTAGGTTTATTTGTAAAAACTATTTCAAAGGGGGAAAGACCAGTTGTAGTAGCAGGTGTATTGCGATAATTTAAAAGAAAATGGCTTATTTGAGTATAGATAGAAAGTGTTGATCATTATTGAGTAGAACATTTCGTTCAAACGATTTTTTTACAATCTAAATTCCTCATTCGGCTAACCCATTAGATTGACTATGATATGGAAGACTTTTTTAGGGCACAATGCCGTTTGTTCGACAAAATGTTATAAACTCTGAAGAATTAAATGGTGGACCGTTATCACTCATTAATTCATTAGGCAAGCCCATTGAAGAAAATGTATATTTTAATTTACTTATCGTAGTTGAAGCTAAGGTATTGGACATTAAATGAATATCAATCCACTTTGAAAAACTGTCAAAGATAATAAGAAAAACCATTTTATTCCAATGAAAGAAATCGACGTGGATTTTATACCAACATCTAGTTGTTTTTGGTCAGGAATATAGCGATTTGTTAGGTGCGTTATTTTGAGTAAGCTGACACGGCACACAATTTCCAATAAGGCACTTAATATCAGCACTAAGATTTGGCCACCAAAATACCAACCTGGCTAACATTTTGGACCTTACTACGCCAATATGAAACTCATGAAGCAGATTTAGAACTCGATCTCTCAGATTCAAAGGAACTATCACCCTATTGCCCCACATTAAACATCCATTCTCTACCGACAGTTCATTTTTCTTCAAATAATACGGCTTCAAATTGGAATCTGAAATTTTATTAGGCCACCCACGAACTGTTAGATCGGAAACTTTTGACAACACCAAATCATATTTTGTATGTTGGGCTATTTCGTCCGCAGATATTGGTATATTTTCTAATAAATTGAATGAGTTTATTGATAAAATATCCGTACCACTTGGTAATGGTAACCTGGATAACCCATCCGCATTACCTATAAGCTTGCCTTTCCGATATTCAATTTTAAAATTATATGCTGACAAAAATACTGCCCAACGAGTAATTCGAGACGCGGACATTATAGGCAGTGACTTTGAAGGATTGAATATAGCTTGAAGTGGTTGGTGGTCAGAGACTAATGTAAAAAAACGTCCATACAGAAACTTGTGACACCTCTTTACCGCGAAGATAATAGCCAAAATTTCCCTATGTACTTGTGAGTCCTGAAGATGGTAAATGAGATTTTACCGAAACGTTGTCAAACACTAATCACTAATATTCTTTATTATTATTTTTATTTTATTTTATATAACAAGTTCATCAAAATTTTAAATTATTAGCATGAGCAAACTTTCTCACAGGAGCGGTTCAGTGAAGTTTGTGTTAAAATAAAATAATTTTTTTTTATAAAAAAGGTAAGTTAAAATTTATTATAAATAGATATCGTCCAATTATATTTAAATTATTTAAAATTACTCTGCCCTACTTAATTTCTATAATTAACAACATTATCATTAGCAACTATAAAAATTTTTATACCCCTGTTCAAAGCCTCTTAAATCAGTCTTGTAACACCACTAAAAAATCTAGTATTTTACCTTCCAATTTTCTGTTTCAATTCTCGTCTGTGATTGTCCTTAAATACTTGTCTTCGTCTGTATATGCCTTGTAGAGCTGCTTATCATTATTCTTTGAATTTAGTGCCTTCTAAACTGTCAAATTTCTTCGACACCCGCTTTGCAAATGTCCAGTACGTACGGCTTTCGGTCTTGTAACAGATTATCATTAAAATACATATAATACCTTTTAATGTAGTTATCTTGGTTATATGTTCCTTATGCTGTGGTAAATAGTGGATATAACCCTCAATGTAGTTTTCTTCGCTCTGTTGGATTGGATTTCAATATACAATGTTTGCTATACTTGTAGGTTAACTTTATTTACTCAGGTACTGTTTCTTTCTTACTAATTTCTTATAATTCTTATATAATTTTCTTCTCTTCTCAAAATTCTGGTATCCCCTATTTATTTCAAAATCAACAACATTTTTTTCTTCTTTTCGTTCCTATGCAACGTTCTCACTATCTCACAGAGTTTTTAATACCCTTCACATACCCTAAATATACTAATTATAAAGTAGATTTAACAAACTTTCTTTTTTATATTTTATTATTTTTATGTTGATATATATCTATATAATATTTATAACTTTTAAACTTTTACTAAATAACTATTTATCGTATTTATACTACACTGTCAATTTCCTTTAAAATTATACTCATGTGCAATAATTATCCTTTTCTTTTTACATTTTTTATAAATATTCTAAATATGCTACACATTTACTTTTAAATTCCTCCGTTTTCTAATGACTGAAACTTTTATTTTTATTTCCTACTATTTTAATTTTGTGTTCATTACAATATATCAGGTAACTGGCGTACGGTAGCTGCTATGTTAGAGGCATTATGCTGAGGAGGTATTTCTCACTAGAGATCTAGGTGGTATATGGTCCGTATATGGACGCCCTGTTGTTGTTGGACGCCCAGAAGATAGCAACTTGTTAATGTATGGACGCCAAGAAGGTAGTTAGATAAATATATTAGTATCAGGTAACTGACGTACGGCAGTTGCTATGTTAGAGGCATTATGCCGAGGAGGTTCTCACTAAAGATCTGGGTGGTAGCCCACTAAGCAAGATAAAATTGCTGCAACATTGCTCACAATTTATAAACCAAGCTGTAAAGTTGCAAAAGCTTTTCCAGGAAGTTCGCAAGAGATTTGTGACAAAGTTATAATTTCCACCCAAAAACTTTTCAAGGAAACATTATTTTAGAAAGTTTGCTACTAGAGATGGGCAAAGATTGAACGACTCTTAAAAAAGAATCGGGTAAATCGCCTACAGTGGCGATTTACCCGATTCAGATTTGGCAAGCGATTCGTTCAAATGAATCGCCATGCACTATTTCGCGAAACCCGAAATGAATTGTGATTCGCCACTTGTCAGACGATTCGTGAGTCGCGAAATGAATCATAGCGTATCGATCGAGCTAATATTTAAGAAGCAACTCTCGTTCAAATGAATCGCCACTTGTCAGACGATTCTCGGTCGCGAAATGAATCGTAGCGTATCGAGCCAATATTTCAGAAGTCACTCTCGTTGAAATGAATCGCCACTTGCCATATGAAGATTCTTGAGCCGAGAAATGAATAGTAGTATATATCGGTCCAATATTTGAGATGCAACTCGTTCAAAGGAATCGCCATTTGGCACATGATATAAATTATTGGATTTTTAATTATTTCGCGCATCTCTTGTACTTATAATTTACAACAAATATTCGCTTAAAATGAATCGTAGTTAAAATATGGAATACGAGTTTGTTTATCTGATTTTTTACACATTTCTCAATATTTTGTAGTAAAATAATTAGTAAGGATAGAATTTTATACTTTACAGAACGTTCCATTTAAATGTAGATATTAAGTTTTACGTACCGTTAAATATAAAATTAGAAATTTAATATTTCACATAGGTATAACTATTATACACTTACATTATGTGACATATGAAAACCAGTATATAATTATAAAAATTGCATGGGTGAATAAGTCGCCGCCACCGATTGAAATTTTCAAATTTCAAATAATTGTATTATTATATTTTATATTATAATTATAGTACATATATTATTAATATTAGATCATTAGAATTCGGGATTAAATTTCATCGTTCAAATGAACGAATCGTAAGAGTCGATTCATTTTACCAAATTGAACCGTGTGAATCGATTCATCAAAAAGAATCGAGTTGCCCACCTCTATTTGCTACAACTTTTCTTAGCAAGTTTACAGTAATGTTGAAATGTGCTTGCCTTACACTTTGCCTACAAACTTAATTAAGAGATTATCAATAAATGTTGTCATTTGCTTTAAATAGTTTAAAATACTGTATGTTTACTATGTTTTCACAACAGTCAGAGATTAGTGGTTTCAAACTACTAGAAATATTTCGTTCGACCAGTTAATTTGCGAATTAAATAGTAGTTGTCTCCACACCTCCCAGGATAGGATAAACTCGTTCGACGAGGTTTTCCTCTGCCAGCCAGTGACCAAGCAAATTAGAGATCTATTATCTATTATTCCCTTACCCGTGGTGCCACTTGTCAAGGCCCAAATCTTGTATATATCTTACCAAAATTGGATTACATAGTATAAATGAGATATAAGTGGCGCCATCTGTCGGCTATTAATATACATATAATTAACTGAATCGTTTCGTTATTTTGATAAAAAACGCATATTCCAGAATTTTAAAGAATATTTTTAAACTAACCCGCTCGTTTAGCTGATGCATAATTTATCTGAGAGTAGATTCCAAGAAACTAAATTATATTCAATACATTACATAAAACAAGTTTGTATACCATATGAAAAATATATACATATCATATAGACAAATCTGTGTACTTACTATATTTAAACTACACTCAAACCAACCACTCTTTTATGAAGTTCAGCCTCTGTTGATTGTTTGAAATTTACGCATACTATTCCGATATAAGACACCATCACATATACAACTAAGCTGGAAACATCATGTTTCACCGTGATTTCTGTAAAAGATTGCTATAACTTAAAGTGTTAAATGTTTGAACAAATTATAAAAATAAATTATATCAACATTAGATTTTAATTTTTATAGGACTTTTTAAAGAAAAGTTTTGACATCTTGATAATTCCGTTGCATCGAAACTTTTCTTTTGTGAATTATGTGATAACTTGCAGCAAGTTACTAATATGTAACGTCACAAAAACTTTTTGCGGTTCACTTATAACAAACTATCTAGTTAAAACATTTATATGAAATATTCTAGCAAGCGTGCAGTTACTGTACAGTGTAAAATCACATATTTAAAGTGAATGCAACTTTGTTAAAATGTTATGTAAGGTTTCTTGTTTAGTGGGAGAGATGATAAGGATTGGTGATACAGCTGACTGCAGATCTAGTTGTACTTCACATCTGGTGTTTCACACACCTTCACGGTGTAATTTTGCAAGTTGGTAATTTACTCAGTACTCAGTTATATTATTTATTAAATGACGAGTAGTTTTAAATCTAGTCTTAGCTTTACCAGATTTATAATTGATTATTTCAATCGAAAAAATAATTAAATTAAACAAGATAACTCTGGTTATCTGTTAAATAAAGGCGTCCTTCCACTTAAGAAAAACTCAATAAAAATCAATCAATACATCAAAACGAAAATGAATAAATCAAAAGATCAATAAATAGAAAGTTCTTGGTTAACACGTGGTCGGCAAAGTTGTGTTTCGAGAAGATCGGCGAGGTTTGATGAAACCATTTTTCAACAAAGTAGGTACAAAGATTTTATGAAAGCAGGCCGATCTTTTTGAAATTTTGCACATCTCCATAATTTACCATTCTGAACAATTTTTTCAAGTAACAATTTGCTATATATTCAGCAGAAATGGCACTTTACCTAAAATCAAAACAGTTTTCACTCGGTGCACCGAGCATTTCAAATAGGATTATTTCAAAAATGGTTACTCCTACCGACTTTAGCAAAGTATACCTTTTTCAAATAAAACAGGTAGGAGAATCGATTGTTTCAATAGTCAGATGAATATACTAAGGTGCAAAAAAGTTACACACGCAAAATACCAAGGGCAACCCCATAACCCACCCCAATGGACCTTGTGGAAATAAATGAATTAGTCCATCAAATTGCTCATCAAAATTTAGCTGTGTATACCAAATTTCATTCATTTATCACAACGCGATTGAGAGATATTGCACAAAAATGATTTCCATTCCTCCCTCTTCAATGGATCCCTGTGCCCTTAGGAAGCATTTCCGGACCCATGTTCATATGAACTTTTTTATTTAGTTTTGATCATAGAATCGGCCTGTTCAGGGTTGGCAGCTAATTATGAGACACCCTGTATTTGTTTATTTTACTTGGCAAAACTTTACACTTAATAAAAAAGAAATAAAATCTACTAATATTTACATAGGATGGATAGGATACCAGGATGTTTAAACAATCCTCTACACTAGTTGTGTGTTCGTTGTAATGTCCAACATGGTGTTCGTTTGATATACAGGTAGCCAACATAAATTTACAAACCCAAGTAGGTTCAATAAATAATAAAAGTTAAGCCTTGCACGCGAAATTCGCAAAAATGTTCGCATATTTCGCAGTTTTTCATTTAAATTATTAATAGCGGAAAAGTGGCAACATTACGTAAATTTCACAAAACAGTTATACAAATACATAGTATGGTTTCATCTTTACCTATGTTGACAACAGTGGATGAAAATTTCACAAGTGGCTGTTATTGAAACATTCTAAAAATGCAAATTAAGAATATTACAACTGCCTGCCACCTTAAAAATTAATGACCGTAAGATATACTTTTATACCAACATATTTAAATTTTTGTTTTAAGTTGAACTAATAAAAATAGAGAAATAGTTTTCTAATTATTTTGCTGTAGGTATAAACTTTCCTCCGAAACTAAATTGAAGCTGTTGGAGATAAACGATGAACTATGGTTTTTATAGAATACCAATAAAAAAAATAAACTAACACCATGTTACATTTCAGTAAGTATTTTGCCATTTTGTAAGTTCCTATGTATAATCTCGTCCTATTCGTTTAATTTAGTTCAGAAGTCATAATATGTAGAGAGTAACTGTTATATTAAAATTTAAATAAAGCTAAAAATTGTTAATATATTTGTTCATTTACAGAATGTTCTGTGAAATCATTTGACTAACGATGGACCCAATTATGACGATATAAGTTAAATTCGGATGTTGTAAGCAAGTCCTGAACCTAAGTTATATGCAGGGTGGAACTAAAAACTAACGACGGATTTCAACTCATATGGTAAGATCTGAAATTTTCTATTTAAATTTCTAAAAATTAATTATAGCTACCGACATTACCAATGTATTACGTAATTATGCTCTATAACAAATTTAATTAAATCCGCGTCTAGTTATATTTTATATGTATTAATAATAAAGATATTGTAAATTTATATCGATTTTCTGAAAAATTAGCTATTAAAATTGGACATTTAAACATTTGAAGACAGCTCGTCTAAAACTGTCTTACTTGTGATAAAGAAATTAAACACATGCTGTATAGTTCGTTTTTTTTAACTATCAGACTCATTAAATAGCGTTTTGAACGCATGGTACTTCACCCAAAAAATTGTTCCTTGGCAAATAACAAAACTATAGGACATTTATACAGTTGATGGTACTCCCGCCTACCAACAAATTAGTGAACAAAAAAAAAATTGAAAGCGAGATTGTCTCAAAGACTGTTGTAACACCCAATTATCCCCGTTTAACACCTATGAAGGAGCTCATACTATGTAATATGCAAAAATTATCTGGCTCTAAACATACGTCTTTTCACTCTCGGACAATAAAACTGAGCTTTTACTACATAAATCCTTCCGACAAGGTTGCTATACGGTTGTGAGGTACTTTCAGTGTTCGGTCGCAGATGCCGAACTAGTACAGCCACTTTAATCAGTCCGGGTTCACTCGGTGGAGAAGTTATGTCCAAGGTTTAGAAATATTATAAACTCGGTATTCAAAATAAAATGTTACCCTGTAAACAAATAATACTAATAATAATTCCCCAATATAAATAAGCTAAAACCTGAAATAATATTATAAATTAACAAATAGGGCGGTAAGGAATATACGGTGCAGATGCTGAGTGTCGCGGAAAGAGCCTGCTAAACACCCAGTGTTGAAGACCACGGGAACGACGTCGAGTAACACCTGCTAAATACTCGGAGTCGACAGAATACGGGCAACCTCGAGCGCCGCGGAGAGGGCCTGCTAAACGCTCGGAGTCGACGGAATACGGGTAAGACCTCGAGCGCCACGTAGATTACCTGCTAAACGCTCTGACACCCAGAGGAAGATAGAGTGCCGCGGAAGGAACCTGCTAAGCACCCTGAGGTAGAGGAAGATTGAGTGCCGTGGAAAGAGCTTGCTAAGCACTCTGGGGTAGAGGAAAGTTGAGTGTCGCGGAAAGAGCCTGCTAAGCACTGCTGGTGAAGGCAATTTCGCCGGCTTTTATACAGAACGATGAGTAGTGCCGTGTGCAAAAATTGCCGGTGCGCTAGACAATTTAAAGTACCGCGTGCGCCAAAGAATTAAAGTACAGCGTGAGCAAAATAAAATAGGTTTATTACATTCCCCCCTCTCTTCGTAAAAAAAATAAACATTATTTTTTTTCTAGCCTAACATAACTAAATATTAACTAACTAAACAGTATAAATTATTAAAGGAAAATATATACAGAAAACACTAGGCTATCACATCATATCAGTCTTGTGATTGCTAACACGGAGGATTCCTCCTCTCGCCGTGGAACAGCCAGCCATTTCGCTCCTTCCGTGGTTATCAGACGCAGCCGATATCGCTGGTGTCCAGGAATGCCTGGCGGTCTTAGTCTCCACCTTGGAATGCGAACAGGCAGTGTTCCTTGAGGTGGCGTCGGTGGCTTTGCTGGTGAGGGTATCCACCGCCCAGGAGTGATCGGTAGTGATGTGACTGGTAGCGGACTCACTAGGGGTCCCAAATTAATTCGTACGAGTTCGAAAACGTCTCTCAGCTGATTCAAACGATAGGAACGTTCTCTTATACTGGCTTCATTTTCATTCACAGGTTCCTCGGTTTGGACTTCTCGGAAAATACTCTTTGGCACCTCTAATTCTCGTCCGAAATTGAGGTACGCCGGTGAGAATCCGGTAGACTCATGACGTGCAATATTGATAGCTAACATAAAATCAGGCAAATATCGGTCCCATTTCCTTTGGTCATTTTCAAAACTAGGATATCATAGTTTCTATGACTTTATTTGCTCTTTCTACGGGATTTATTTGTGGCGTATACGGTGGAGAAAGTAGTTGGCATATTCCAAAGTCGGTTAAAAACGGTTTTTATATTGTACCCCGTTATCTGAAATTAACACTCTCGGACATCCAAGTCGAGCAATAATTTTTTCGTGTAATGTTCTAGTTACTGCAGCGAAGTAGCTTTAATTAATAAATCTGTTTGGTTCCTATATCGATGGTGCAATTATATTCGGTGAGAAAATCCATTTCCAATACACAGTCTACGGTCAGTGACGGCATGAGCAGAAAATTAGCGGCTACATTCGTTGAAAGCAGTTGTCCTTGAATGTTATATTCCTCAGTAATTCTGACCAAAGTTCCATTTGCTAATTCTGCTTGCATTTCTTGTTTCGCCGGAGTCGGTACATTTCCCATCTGTTTGCAATATTCTGCAACCACGGGACTAATGTAAGATCTTACTGATCCTGTATCTACTAAAGCAGTAAAAGATCGCTGATAAAGGTCTATGTTTAATCGGATGCGGTTATTGGACCAGTTACTCGTATTAGTACTAGTCAACGGTATGTAATTCGACGACGATTCGGAGGTCTCTACTCACGGGCGCTGGTCTGGCCTCGCTGAGTTCCAGTCCCGACGGCGTTTCCCTGTGTCGGTTGGCCCTGGTCGACACATCGGCAGTGTCTAGTCTGTACTTCTTCTCGTCCACATCGAGAACAAAATAAACAGAATGGTCCTCGGCATGTAAACCTCGTGTGTCCTGTAGCTCTACATCTCCAACAAATAATGATCGCATTCTGTCTAGGTGTTGTTTGCGAATGGCTATTTGTCTCGTGGTTAGGGCGAGAAATCGGTCTGACAGTTCTACTGGATTGCGAATCTGCAATCCCAGCATTTCGGATCGGCTCGGCCACTTTTCTTGTTTTATTTTCTTTTTCTCGATCTTTTTCGAATTCTTCGTACTCGTAGGTTTGTTGTACTAAATCGGAAATTCTTTTTACTTGGGTTCTTCGGATATATTGCCGGTATTTGGCCCGCAAACGCTTATATATGCAAGTGACTTCTCGCTCCGCAGAAAATCCCCCATGTCGTCTTATCATGGTCTGCATTTCTAAAATAAAATTGCGGGTAGTTTCGTGTTTGTCCTGATATTTAGAACTTATCATTTCTTCTAAATTGTCTCGGTATTCGGCGGTTTGTAGTTCATATACCACTGGTATGCTTTTCCCTGAAGTAACCCTGGTAAAGTTTTTAGAAACTGTGCATCGGTAATCTCATATTCGTACTGCATCTGCTCTAGTCTTTCTAGAAATGATATTGGGTCTGTTTTGCCATCAAATACAATGTTCAGTTTTCGTATTTGATTTAACAGTTCGAAACCTGATGTTCTCGGTGCTTCGGGATCGATCTAGTTGATACGGAAGCTGCAGGTCGCTCTACGGTAACTCCATGACGTAGGAACCTAACTAGGCGTCGTCGCATCTCATCTACTGTGCCACCGGTAGCTAACTTGAAACTCTCTAGTTCGGCTGTCAATGCTTCTTTATTTAGTTTGTACACCCATCCGACCTTGGAATCAGCGGTTTCAAGGCCAGCGGCAGCTTTTTCGGAATCAGAAGGCATTTTGTAATAAAACTTGCAGGACGGATTTCAGAGTTCCTCTACTTTCTAATCCTCTCTTCAGATTTCGAGAATTATTTTCGGCAAACGTTTTTGACTCAAAATCTCGGTCAGTAACAGTCGGATCAGGTCGACAATGGTCGGAAACGCTTCCTCGGGCTCAATTATGTTGAAAACGACACCCTACTTGACTTCGGGTGTCTTCGGAAATGTTCGGATAAATTCAGTTTTTTTCCAGAAAATGGCGGATTTGCGGTCTAGATGTCTACAGTAACCTTTCTGGTGGGTTAAAACGATGATATTACGGTCCTTTCTCTTTTGTCTCTCCTCTCACAGCTTTTGGTACTACGGTCTCGGTTCTAGTCTTGTCGTTTTTTCTCGGTCCCTGCTCTTCCGGTCCTTGTTCAGGCGCCAAAATTATGTGACGTAAGTTATGACCAAGGTTCAGGAATATTATAAGACTCGGTATTCAAAATAAAATGTTACCATGTAAACAAATAATACTAATAATAATTGTTGAGTGCCGCGGAAAGAGCCTGCTAAGCACTCTGGGGTAGAGGAAGGTTGAGTGCCGCGGAAAGAGCCTGCTAAGCACTACTGGTGAAGGCAATTTTGCCGGCTTTTATACAGAACGGTGGGTAGTGTCGTGTGCAAAAACTGCCGGTGCGCTAGACAATTTAAAGTACCGCGTGCGCCAAAGAATTAAAGTACAGCGTGAGCAAAATAAAATAGATTTATTATATGATACTCCGATACCATCCAGTGTTTCCAACGTCTTCTAGTCCCTTTTATCAAGAAGAATGATACAAGTTTACACATAAAACCATCATGGGTCGGGAAAACCCATGACCTACCTGAAAACTAAATTTGCAGCTATCTCCCACTTACGAGTACCGTGATTGAATTAAAAAAAAGTTATAATTCAAAGCGAGAAATCTAAGTGCACAAGTAACAGAAAGAGATGCATCGTCTGTGATTTGACTATAAACAGAAATTGCTAGCAAATTTAATTCACGGTACAACAGTTAGAATGTCAATAAAAAACAGTCTCATTAGGGTTAATTTAACGCACAGATTAAGTCAAAACGAAGTCAGATTCGAATTAAACTGCAAAGGATTGCAATAAAGGTTATAGGTTTAAGAGCAAAAAGAAAAAAAAGGTTTTTGTTAGTATATTATATTTAAGTTACTGAGCTGACCTACACAGCGTGTAAAATAAGTTTACCGGCTATAAAAGACACTTTTAAATAACATAATAAATCAAATAAGGCAAAAATATGTATGACGGAATTGTAATTTTAATTACGAAAATTGATGAACTGACTTTATGCAATATTGTGACTAGTATTAGATTTTTAACTTATCTTTTCTTTGTAGATTTCTCTACAAACGGTACTTTTGATGGCTAAATGCAAAACAAAAGAGTAGAATATGGGGTAATAGGAGTTGTAGTAACACAATCACAACCGGTTACAAGATGTATTAACATACAACTCGTACAGTAAACGTATAGGATACGAGTACGTCACAGAGCAGCAAGTACGAATCCACTAGAGTGTTATAACATTACTCGACAGACTGTGTTCCAGTGTTGTTGGATGTGTCAATTCTAAATTTATCAAATAATAACCGCTCACTGAAATTAAGTGAAAGTTACATTTTTTAAATATATAGGTATATGTTAGAGCCTTGGTTAGAGGTTAACAGTAAACCAGTGCAGTCGTACACACGCTAAAACTTGGCTATAGTTGCTTTTTCTTCCATACTATGTTACTAAAGTTTCCACAATATTCGAAAAGATCCGAAATAAGTTAGGATCCGAAAAAGATCCGAAGTATAAAAAAGTTCAAAAATCGGCCTTTTATCCACCAATTAACAACACTGCTGTGTTCTGCCCGTCGGCGATTGTTGTCCCCACCGAACCGCTAGCAGTGGCGATCCCGGTGCCAAGGTGCAGGGAAGTACTACAAAAGTGACAGTAATAATAATAATAATAATAATAATAATAATAATAATAATAATAATAATGGTAATGGTAATGGGAATGGCAATGGCAATGGCAATGGCAATGGCAATGGCAATGGCAATGACAATGACAATGGCAATGACAATGACAATGACAATAACAATAACAAAAATAATAATAAAATAGAATACGATTATTGACATTTATATACAATAGTACATTTATAGTCATAACTACATAATTGTGGGAAATAAAAAAAGGAATTAGCGTTTAACACTAATGAAAGACAAACTCGTCAACAGAGTAAAAACAGTTAGAAATTAAAAAATATTTAGTAAAATTTAAAAAGGCTTTGTGACACATAAGTTTAATATTCTTTTGCAAAATTATCAAATTTATTGTACAAGTTAATTGTTGGTTTGTTACATTTGGTCATACTAATTCGGGAGAATGGAACAACAAGATTCTTTGCATGCCTAGTGTTATACTGGTGAATATTTGAATGATTGTGCAGCAATAATGAAGATTCCAGTATATATAGGCATGGCAATGGTCAAATTTTATAGTTTTTAAAGATTTATCTACAAGGAGAGCGATAAGGTGCAGCATCAATAAGACGAACTGCTACCTTCTGAAGAATGAAAGCTTTTTGAGCCACACTAGAACCCCCTCCCATAGTGCAACACTATATGACAAATGACTATGAACCAATGAGAAGTAAGCAATTCTCATAACTGTGTTATGAACAGAAGGACGCAGTTCCCTCATTACTAAAGTTTGGGTCAAATGTACCACCTAACAATTTAACAGATTTGATTTCAAGGCCAATTTATCTGACGTAAAATCGATATGATGAGTTTTTACAAAAATAACCTTTAGGTTTTTGGAAGAAAACTGCAGCATTCAGACCATCTTGACTCAAATCTTGATTACCTCTCGTTAATAAGGTTGTGCCATCCGCAAAAAGGATGCATTTGCTACAGTGGACGTTAATTGGCAAATCCTTAATATATAAGAGGAAGAGTACAGGCCCTAAAACCGAACCCTGCGGTACTCCCCCAATTACAAGTAATAGTTCAGATTCTGAATTATTTATGCTTACGTACTGATATCTATTTGACAGGTAAGAAAGGAAAAGTTTAAGTTCGTCACTACGAATACCATAGTGTTCAAGCTTTAGAAGCAGTATGTCAACATTGACCCAGTCAAAGGCCTTCACACAAGGTAGCATGTGTACTAATACTGTGATCAAGACGCTCGACTACGTCATTTATCACAGATAATAGATCTCTTACGGTGGAGCAGCCCTTCCTAAATCCGAATTTTGAAGGTGATATAATATTGTGAATATTTTTCCAAATATGAAAGTAATTTTTCCTTTATAAGAGATTCAAATATTTTGGAAATTATGGGTACAATCGCAATAGGTCGAAAGTTGACCATTATATGTGTATCACCTTTTTTATGAATAGGAATAATTTTAGAGATTTTCAGGGAGTTGGTCCAAGAACTTTCCCCAATACATCTATTAAAAAGCAGGGTCAAGAGCTCAACAATGAACTCAAGCGATGCTTTAATTACCCGACTACTCAATCCGTAATAATCCAAACTTGAAGAGTTGTTAAGGTGTAAAATAGTTTGGCAGACGTCAGCTTCAATTATGGGAGATATAAAAAAGAAGACATAGGTTTACCAAAATTATTTAAGAACGTTTCCGGATGTATATTATTACCTTCAATAGACTACAATTACATCAAAGACAGAAGTAAAAAAAATATTAATTTCATCAGGTGTTATATCAACACTCAATATATTACTCCTACGAGGTCGCTCTGAATCTATTATGTTCCAAATAGCGTTGGATTTATTACTATCCTATAGTGTTTCTAGAAATTACAATATGACTGCCAATCATCTTCTGAATTACTAACTCTAAATGTTTTTATACAACGATTAAGGTTTTCCCTAATAATCTTGAGTTCATTGTTATACCACCTAACACCTACCGTATTAGGTATACATTTATAAGGAAAATAAAGACATACAATATTTGTAAATGTACCAAGAAGGACGTCACTTAACACATTTGAGTCTAAATTCGGACAATAAAAAATTTGACCAGTCAACAAATTTGAGGTGACCCAGATATTTACTGATATTGGAATTATTTACCATACGTCTACAAAAACTATTTTGAGAAGTACTAACACTATGACGATTTTTAATACGAATATATACCCCAATATGATCCGCAATATGAGTATCATGGACTCTCACCTCAAATTCTTCCAAACTCAAATTGGTTAAAACGTTATCAAGACAAGACTTTGTAGTTGGCGTAATCCTTGTCCATACATCCACGAAATGGTTTATACCATACATGCTTAGTATATTTATAATATCCGCAGCATGTTCTGTATAACCGCCAATGTCCAAATTTACGTCTCCAATTAAAATAATTGACCTATACCTGCACGAAAAATAATCAATTATATCAAGAATGCAAGAATGCAGTTCTTAAAAACTGCGATATTACCGTGCGAAGATGATCTGTAAATAGTTATCAGCAGACAATTTTTGTTCAAAATTTCAGCAGCACAAAACTCAGCATGTACAGGGCGACAGAAATTTACTGCATCAATATATTTTATAATAATTTTGGTAGTAGTAAAAATTGCAACACCGTCATGTTAGTTCATACCAGCACGGCAAAAGCTTGAAACTAATTTATAATTAATTAAACGAACCATTTCTAAACATCCGTACGGAAGCCAATGTTCTGATATGCACAAGATATCATAAGGATCATTAGTCAAAAGAATTTGCAAATCGTTAATTTTATTATTGATACTTTGCACATTGACGTGCAGTACGGAATAATCAAATACAACTTGAGACGTGAGTAATGATTCATGCTGAAGATTTGAGCACACTTGCGCCTCCATGAGACGCTTTGGTGGTGGTGGTGGTTATAGTGGTGTTGATGGTGGTGATGATGGTGGTGGTGATGATGGTGGTGATGGTGGTGATGGTGGTGATGCTGATAATGCTGAGTCAATACATTTTGTAGTGACAGTCACAAGGTGCATCAGTATCATGCTCGCTTCCGCACAACGTGTACGTCTAGATCCATTCTTGCATTGATCAGCCTTGTGGCCAAAACCACCACATTTAAAACATCTAAAAACATTTATGTACTCATATACTCGGCAGCGAGACCAGTCTATAAATAGTCCAATCTCTTTCATTATCTTCTTGAATGATTCAGCACCACACTTCAAAATAGCCATCCACTTAGTTTTCATCTTTTTAATTACCTTCACCTTAAAAGATGCACAATTGCTGTTCAAGAATAAATTTTGTTTTTTAATTGTGTTTAGTAACTCTTCCTCATTCATTTCTCTGTCTATGTCTACGACTTTAATATGGGGATTCCTTAAATCAGGAGTATCAATATTGTAAGTTTCACCCAATTACTCTTCTGCTGCATTTTTCACCTTATTTATTTCTCCTTTTGAGCTATATTTAATGACGACACCACCTTCTTTTACAGTTTTAACTTCAGATATACCAACTTCTAGTGCAGTAGGACTTACATGTTTTTGCATCATTTTTAAAGTTCTCTTGCTATCTTGTCCAGTAGTCTTGGGTTTTATAATCACCACTTCACTTGCAGTTTTAGCGTTTTTTCTCTTTTGTCATATCAACCTTTCTACATTAGTCTGCATTTTGTTAATTGCCTGTCGTAATTCCATTATTTCAGAAGATAATTGCTTGATTAACTCGGTTTTATCACTTTTGAGATTCCAAAAATGGTTTACCATCTCAAGACACGTATTACAGAACCATTTTATTCCTCTATATTTTAGCATTGCCTTATAATCATTAAACTGTATTTCTAAACACTTTACTTGATAACTAACATTACATATTCCTGAGCATTTTAATAAAGGGTCTTTCGCCTTTTTTGCATTTACCACAAAGTTCAGTCATTTTTATATTTTAATTTACTTCTGGTGCCAATGGTCAATACCAACTAAACTCCTATGTCCAGCCCCAAATACACGAAACATGCCCTTACGTTATTAACTGACAATCCACACTTGAGTTAATTGCCAGTTAACAAAAGGCAATATTTTTTAATACTTACACCATACAACGTATAGATCTTAGCACAACTTATATAACTTGGTTTGATTAAATATATCGTATAAATTCCACTACTTTGCACATGTTAAATAAAGAAAGCTAGACAATTCCCCAATCAAATCAAAAGTGACATTAAACAACAATGGAATTTTTAAAAACAAAATACTATAAATTCGACATCTGTCCATGTAAATTTAATTCTCTGACCTACCCAGAAAAGTAACTTTACACAAGATAAAAGTATCTGAAATATACTAAAAAAATAATGGGACTTGAAATGTTGGCAAAACGAGTCATCTCTCAACTACGGTGCAGAACAAACGAAAAAATGAAAAGGACTTAAAATACGTGGCTCATAGGTCTAAGCACTAGTGGAACATAAACTGCTTAATAGTCTCAAAAACGCACGATGTCTGATCTTTCAAAGACACTTTTTATAATAAACCGATCTTTAACAGATAATTAGCCCGAATTACTATACTAATGCAGATAAACTAGTCAATAACAAACCGTAGTATAGACAATGTTGAGCAGGTTTTATTCAGACACTACTTAACTTTAAATCTAAATTTAAATAATTGGAATTTTATCAGTGAACTCCAATTAATATGCTTTTTGCTAGTTACAAACTATAATTAAAGTATTCTTAAAAATTATAAAGAAGTAACGAAATATTTGCAAATTATACTAGAGGTAAAATCAAATTTTGCTAATATCTTTACAAATATCTTAAGAAACATAAAGTAGACCTAAAATACTTTGGAAATATAGACTGGTCGTTTAAAATGCCTTAGAAATATAGACTATTCGCTTAAAATACCTAGAAATATAGAGCTCTATTTTCTTAAACAACTTATATCAATTAAATAATACTTTTTAACTTTAAATTTGTTCCATTTTTCGATATCCTCGTCCAATTACATAACACATGTAGTCACACCGTCGTGTGACAACCAACCAATGATTTCATAATGTCTCTTTATACCGCTAGTCGGACAGTCATTACACTGCTGTGCTTTGTCGAGATAAGACGGTTTGAGTTCATGTGTGTGAAAATTGTAGAAGTGCCGGAAATAAATAGAGACTAGTGAAAATGATAATTAATAATTCAAAAAGCAGGAAATTATTAATGTTAGCAAACTGTAAAATATCAAAGAAAATTAGAACAGCTTTTGATAACAACTATTTTATTTGACAGTCGTTTTCTTCTTATTCATTACATTGCACTCTAGATCCCAGCGTCCAGAACACTCTCGATTCTGCGTTGCTAACGTTCGGCCTTTCCTGACACCAAGAGTGTCCCCACTCTTCTATTGTCTTGGCGAACTGAAATATGCAATATAATGAGCTAAATTCAATTTTTTTTATATATTAATAAAACAAAAGTTGCTGCATAACTGCTGTCCGCTGACGGAACCTAACCTAATACAAATGAACTTGGCGTTATTATGTTAATATATTAACTAAAAGTACCTTATTATATAATATACGAAGAACTAAAAATATCTTAATCTAATGTACGAAGAACTAAAAGTACCTTAATCTAATGATCACCTAGTACCCTGTTAACCCTGTACCACCAGTGATCCCAGGAAAGTAATGTCTGATCCTATGTTGGACCCTGGAAGCTACCTTTAGTAGCAAGATCTCCAAGTTGCCTACACTACTTGTTTTGAATTTTTTTTTTCAATTAATAAAATTCTAAATATTTAATAATCCAAAACCCTTCAGCAACTCAATCTAACTACCTACACTAATTGTTTCCCACCTCCCAATCAGACACTACTCCTGATCCAGGAGGGACTTACAACCCATCCTTAACCTAGCATTTCGCTAGCCCTAGCTTTTCCGCTATTCTTCATAGTGAATCCATGGCCTCATATTACCCACTCCAGCCACTCCACTATACCTGATCTGCGACCGCGTACTACCAGGGATATCTTCCACCTGGTAACGATCGTGGTCCAAAACCTCTGAAGGGACCTTGCCATTTGGGAAGTAACTTTTGACTTTTACCAGTAGCTGGTCGACTCGTTATTCCTAATAACACCAAGTCACCTTCAAAATACGGACGAGCCTTGGTCCGCTTCTCATCGAAGTGCTTTTTCTGATTTGCCTGATATTTATGGTTATATTCTTCCATGCGCGATCAAATTTCTTCATTAATTAAGTCACGATCATCTGCTTCAAGTTGCCCTTGCGAATAAACTCTATAATCTAGTAAAGTCTCACTCGGCGTCACACCAATAGCTTTGTTAATGGTTCCGTTAAGACCTAACTGAATATTTTGAATATTTTGATCCCACCGCGTATCGTGAGTATTTGCCTCCATTGTGGCTAATGAATTTAAAATAGTAAGATTGTATCTCTCCACCTGACCATTACCGCGTGGCATGGCGACTGCATTTAAATGATGTTTGGTACCTACTTTAGAACAAAATATGCTAAATTTGTCACTGGTAAATGCTTTACAACTGTCACTGATTATTCTTCGTGGTACTCCGAAAATTTATATCATTTCATTAAGGCATTTAATTACAGGTTCAGCTGATGTATTTTTGACGGCATGAATTAAGATAAGTTTTGTGAACGCGTCTATAATAACAAAAACGTACATGTTACCAGTTTTGGACTTTACAAACGGTCAATGTGGATTGTATGGAATGGTTTTGGAATTTTCGGTATTGGGCGTAGAAAACCCTGAACTTTTGTTCCCGACATTTTGCAGAATAAACAATTGACACAGTTGTTTATATATTTTTTTATGAAGCGTCGCATACGGGGAAACCAATATTTTGCTGACACGATGTCATATGTCTTTTCATACGCAAAGTGGCCTACATCGTCATGTGCCATCCTTAAAATCTGAAATTGTATTTGTTTCGGAACTACCCATCTAAGCCCTCTGCTCGTAATTTTATACACCTTCCCACCCTTCAGAGCATATTCATTAAAAATTTGTTTATGTCCGGCCATATCACCGCTTTTTATAATTTACTTTATCTCTTGAATTGTTTTATCACTCTGCTGGGCAATCAGTAACCAATTTTCGTCGCTTATAACAGACAAATAAACTCCCAGTTCAATAACTGGAGGGTTTCTGTTCAAAGCATCTACATGTTGCATATATTGTGCAGGCCTATGAACGATATCAAAATTATATTCTGTAAGTACCAGCACCCATCGCCCAACACGTGCATTAAGTTCACTTTTGGAAAAGGTATGTTTTACTGCTGTGTAGTCTGTGACAATAGTGAAATGTCGTCCTAGTAAAAATTGTCGAAATCTTTTAACAGAGGCTACAATCGCAAGTGTTTCGAGCTCAAAAGAATGAAATTTTTTTTCATTCCTAGTAGTCTGTCGACTAAAATACGCCACTACTCGTTCAGATTTTTCATAGATTTGTACTAGTATACCAGCTAGACTTAACTGACAAGCGTCAGTGTATAATTTAATTTCCTGTTCTGGGTCAAATAAAGCCAGTACCGGTACATTTATCAAGTATTGTTTTAAGATCTCGAAAGCATCCTGTTGAGACCTACCCCAATTTCAAGAGGCATTCTTTTGTAACAGGCCACTAAGGAGTTTTGTTTTAGAGGCATAATTTGGAATAAACTTGCGAAAGTATCCCGACAGTCCCAGAAACTGACGAACCTGATGTACGTTACTTGGAGTTGGAAATTTGCCAACCGACTTAATCTTCCCATGTGAAGGGCTAATGCTATTATTACTAATTTCGTACCCAAGATATTCTATTTTTAATTTAAGAAAATGACATTTTTTTAAGTTCAATGTAAGACCCCACTTTCTTAAAACTTCGAGGACCTCTGTTAAAATCTCGAAAGACTGATCATAATTCTTACTAGGAATTAGTATATCATCTAAATACACCAAAACTTTGGAGAAACGTAACTGTCCGAGAGCAGTATTAAGAATTCTTTGAAAAACCGATGGCGCATTTGTTAGGCCGAAGGGAACTCGTAAAAATTCATAATGTCCGTCTTGTGTTATGAATGCGATTAATGGAATTGATTCTGATGAAATTGGTATTTGATGATACCCAAAGAAAAGATCTAAACTAGTATAATACTTAAACCCTGAAAGTCGCCGGAGATGTTCTTCAATTAAAGGCAGAGGATATTTATCTTGAATACATAGTATTTTCTCCCCACTTTTCTTTGCTACTAATAAAACATGACTGGCATATGGCGAATACGATTCCCTTATAATTCCGTTTTTCAAAAGATCATCAACAATATTTCTGATTACTACCCGTTCACTGTCAGCAAACTGCCGAGGTCTAAAAGCTATTGGCCTATCAGTTGTAAGTTGGATTTTCATTTCAGTACATGACGTCATACCTATTTCAGATAACGTACTTGCAGTACAATCTGAGTATTCGTTTAATAGATCTATAAGCTTACTTATAGTAACGTTATCTTCAATTCCCACATTCACCATTGGGTTTTGAATAGAATTTACATGAAAAACTTCATCATTTTCGGAAAATATTAATTTATTGCCTATTCTACTATACTGGATGTCATATAATTCTGTAAAATTTTGGCCAATTAATAATTCTACGCTCATGACACACTGATCGATTACGTAACAGTCAATGAAACGAACAATACCATCAATTATGGTTTCAGCACGAGAAAAAAATTTTGGTTTTAGACCTGGTCCAGAAAGTGTGTTTAAAAAAATATCATTTTCAATAGGTACTTTGATTAACTGTAAATTCTTAACTGCTTGTGATGTGATAAGAGAGCATTCACTGCCAAAGTCAATGAAGCATTTCATATTTTGTTTATTAACTGTAGCAATTTTAAAGAATTTTTCATTTGTGCTTGAACCTAAATAGTTTATATTTCTATAATCTATAGCTTTTAGCTTTAATTGAGAATTTGTAGAGGTATTAGGACAAGAGCGCTTGTAATGGCCTGGCTGTTTACATTTAAAGCAACGCGAAACCCGCTCAGCTGAATTTGTATGTAATTTTGATGATTGAGGTTTAGCCAAACTATAAAATTGATTTATTTCTAATTGGTTTAATCCGGAAGTTGCAAAATTGTCTCTTTTCTCATCGAAAGTCTTAAAATGGCTAGCCAGCAAACTGGGGCTTGTAATTCCAGCCGTAGACACAGAGAATTTAATTTGTCCGATATATATATATATAGCTTTCAACAGGCCTTTTAGGCCCATAGCTGTGTGATCCGTCTCCATAACTTTCTGTTTTTTGCTTTTTTGCTTTATTTCTCCAGTTAACTATATTCTTATCCTTCAAGTCCTCCTCGACAGCTTCCCTCCATCTTTTTCTTGGCCTCCCTCTTTTTTCCTTCTTTCTGGTGTTCTCCAGGCTATTAATTTCACCGTTCTGTGTTCTTCCATTCTCTCAATGTATCCAAGCCATTGTAGTCTTCTTGTTTTAACCGCCATTTCTATCGTAGGTTCTTTGTATAGTTCGGTATATCTCCCGGTTCGTTCTTCTTTCATATCTATCTTCCGTTTTTTCCCTCTGACTATTCTTCTAATTATTTTCTTTTCCCACCTCATCAACATTTCTTGAGTCTTTTTGTTTAGTACCCAGATTGTCCGATATAGTGTCCATAATCAAATCCACTTTGTCTTCCTCACTAAAAGGAATTTTTAATCTATTTATTAGTGACAATTTTTCAAATGTATATTCATACAAAGTTTGATTTGGTTTAGGTGCATAATCCAGCATCGTTTTAAGTGAATTATGTAAATTTCGCTTGGGTTTAAAATTTTCAACTAGCATTTGTTTCCACTCTTCCCAACGAAAAATACGAGTAGGAAGTCCGCGATCTCACATTTCAGCCGGACCTCTTAATTTTGCTAATGCTAAGTGACAGATAGTCTTATCATCCCAATGATAAATGTAAGCTAATTCGTCGTCGATCATATTTAGCCACTCACTTATGGATTGATGTCGAGGATCAAACTCATAAATCAAACTATTAGTAATAGAAGCACTTACCAACTGATAGCTCTTTTACTATCTGGCCCATACCTTTTACTATGGCTTCGCTTAGTTGGGTTACCTCACTTCTGCATAAAGGTCTCGAAGATCGCTCCGAACCTCTATCTACCCTATCCACTGACGTAGAGGACTCACTATGATAATCCCTTCGACTGCGCGACTTTCGATGAAGTTTATATCTGTCATTGTCATTCTGTGGTGATATCGTATTGCTCCTTGTACAAGATTCAGCCCCATCCTTTCGGGTGTGCTCACACCGACCAGACCTCTCACGGCTTCTTGAACGATGCAACCGTTTACCACCAACTTTCGTAGAGAGACTCCCCTGACGGTGTGCCCTACCACTTTTCGAAGCTGCATTACTACTACGACTGCGGCTTCTCCGTGGCATGCTCTTCTCTCTCACCTGAGGTTCTTTATCCACTTGTAATGTTAGCAAACTATAAAATATTAAAGAAAATTAGAACAGCTTTTGATAACAACTATTTTATTTGACAGCCATTTTCTTCTTATTCATTACATTGCACTCTAGATCCCAGCGTCCAGAACACTCTCGATTCTGCGTTGCTAACATTAATAAAGTTTACTTAATCTTCAGAATTATTCATAGGTAAAACAGTAAACCTATATAAATAATAATCAGCAAAAATCTATTTACTCTGATCTATATATTTATTGTTAGAGGGGAAAAAGAACACAAGAGGTACCTAGCTAATAATGAAAACAATAATGAACTATTGTAAAAGAAAAGGAGAAAATTATTAATGTAATCCATACAAGCTTATCAGAATTATTCGTAAGTGTAACAGTAAACTCATACAAGTAAACATCAGCTAAAACAGTTGTAGCTGTTAAATCAATCGACCAACTCTATGAATAACCGTACTTTGTATTTTGAAAAGCAGATGAGACAAAGTTCTAGTATACTGTGATAGACACAAAACTGTCCATGAACAAATATAACACATAGTATACGAAATGAGACACAATATAAATATAAACCTGAATAAAAATAAATTTATGAATTGATATAAAATAAAATAAGACCATATAGTTCACAGAATTAATTGAATGCATGATAAAACAAATTGAAGGAAATGTGCTATAAGAATGAGATACCCCGTATAGCGAGCATGAGTTTTAACTCGAGGCTGCCACAGAGAGAGTCACTTACATGAAACCAAATGATAAATAACTCGTAAAATAGAGTATTAATTCAACAAAATAAAATAGATGTGAGTCAACAGAATGCATGACTAAGTGACAAGAAATTTGACAGTTGTCAAAAAAGTTTAATAGTGTATAGATAGTTTTAAGTTGTTATTAGTATTATAATTAGTATTTAAGGAGTGAACAGTGTTTTTTAAAATGTAGTGAGGTGTGAGAAGAACGCAACCGAGCTGAATACATAAATTGAACATGATTAACAAAAGTTTAAAAACTTACGTGAGAAAGATATACTTGAAATCACCGTAGAGACGGGTTACTAAGGGAACGTTGTTGATTACGGATTTGGTAAATAGCTAGGGAGGAGACATCTTGGAATGCCGGTGGGAAACAAATCTCCAGCGACGAAGAAGCTCTCCACACGCAGAAAACCATATCAACTGCAGCTGAAGTGCATTATTAAACTGTGAAGGAACGCCTGATCCGAAACAAGTGGTATAAAAGACACAGCACGGAAGAAGGTATAAATCGAACGTCCCAAGGCAGGGAAAGCAGAGTGGAGACAAATTTTATAACAACTATGTGGAAAGGACCTACAAGAATATAAGACTATAGTCAGCGGTCGAAATTGCGGACAGTGACTAATAGATAATATAAAAACACTATTACTATTAAGCGTATAATATTTTTATAAGAAATTACACATTATTTACCTCATTATTACCGTGCCGCTTTCTATGCACGGTATACTATACTCACATTTACGGCACCACGATAAAGACTCAGTTAAACTGAAGCCTGATGTATTCTCTATCTCTGTTTATTGCATTGTGGAAAACAATATTTTGGTGTGTGTAAACCGTGAGCGTTAGTATATGGCTTTGCCGAGGTTAGAACGCCATTAGAATATGCGTACGTTGAGGGATTTGCTGCCATTCGCGGGGTGTTATTTCTATAGTTATATTAAATTATAAAAATAAATTATTGCAATCGTGAAGTTAACAAAGAACAGTTAAAAATGGATCAAAGTGCCAGTTCTAGTAAAAGGTCTGTTCGTAATCGACATAACCTATGTAACGGACAATTGATAATAATAAAAAAACGTATACGAAGGAACTCGAGTGCGAAACTCTAACATAAGTGGTATAGTCGACTTCCAAAATTGTAGAGAGTAACTAATGTTATAAACCTGCTCACAATTTATAGCAGTCAACACAAAGAAATATACATGCAGCCCTTATATTTTTCCTACAAAATCCTGTGCCGCATATCTCTGAGAGCATACCCGATTACACAGCTTCTGCTACGCATGCGCTGCAGTTAGGACACGTTAGTACGCCTGCGCTGCTGGCTTTTGATTGGCTGCGACGAATTGTCGGATCCAACTGTTTCATTTCTAGCGCTATCATGGGCGGGTATATCGTTCGGGCGGGCAAAATTTTGGGTATATCTTTTCGTTAATTTAATTATGAATGTAATTAATTTTATTAGTGATTTGATCGAAATGAGAAATATCGGATGATGACATGTATAGAGAGTTAAGTGCGCGAGGTCAAAATATGAATGTAAGTGTGCATATGTGTGCAAATAAAAAAGTGGTAAAGAAGTACAACTGTGAAACAGAAAGTGATGGAAACTCGCGGAAGGCAGATTGTATTTTTAAAACGAGTTTTCCAAAAAAAATTCTATTGCTATATCTTACAAGATGACACTTAGTCCGTATAAATGAAATCGAAAAGAGTATACTGATAGAAAGGACGAAATAGTGATATGGCGAAGAAACTATTTAAAATAAATATTAAAAATAAGAATCTGGTTCGAAGAATATATTAAATTTTGACGAAACATGGACGTATGAAGGTCATACGGAAAGCGGTATGATATAACATAATAAGTGTTAATGTGTGACCGTTATAGTGACATTGCTAGTAACCAATAGTAGTGTGTATATATTCTAAAGCCTTTTGTCCTTTTGAATGCGGAATTCGCAAATATTTGCGCGATTTATTTAACGGTGGAAAAATCTCTATTTGTAACAAATTTTGTCAACTACCTATAACAGTTTCTATCATTTTCATCATGAAACTGCCATGGTAGATTATCAGATTCAAATTTAGTAAACATATGAAATGTTGCTCTCCGCACGCTTTGCTCGTCGCGCTAGTCTACAAGCTAGCGAATAGTCACTGTCCACAATTTCGACCGCTGACTATAGTACGTTTCTTCCACATAAAATCATCAGAAAATTCTTTCGAAGCTAAATAAACAAATAAGGAACGTTTTCACTATATTTATTAAATTTATCCATTCAAAACATTCACGCGTAGAGACAGACTGATTTAGTTTTAAACATGGATTGTTTTTTAAAAAAATATTCCCTTTTTACTTTCCTGTACTAGAATAAGATAATTGGTTTTTTTAAAGAATAACCGATTCATAAATTCAGTTAGGATAATTTTAGAGAAAAAATTTGTAACTTTACACTGTTTGTCCAAAAGTCAACGCAATACATTTTATTTTGAGTTGAATTCCATCTACTTTTATTATCTGATTTCATAAATACAAAAGTTAGCCAAGTGAACAAGCCTCTGAGGTCAGAATCTCAGGCTCTAGTATATACTGAGTGATCTAATTAAGGTGAGATTGAGCTGTGGGTAACAATAATCACAGATCTGGCGCCAACGGGTTTATTTTCCATTAAATTGTGTATAAATCATTAAACAAGCATTCCAAAACATCATATAGTGCATATAACTCGTTTTGCTGGGAAGGAGGTACCATATTGAGTAAGCATTTGACAGATTACTAACTATAGCTACGCCGGCATATTAGGAGCAGTAAAAAATATACAAATATAAAATGCAAATTCTCCCAAAATAATATTATACAGGGTGTCCCATAATGATGTGCGCTCTTTTGGAGGGTGCGTTCCTTGGGTCATTTTCGGGGGGGGGGGGGTACTTTCTATAAAATTTTTCGATTTTAGCCCTCCCTTACGAGATAAGGGTCTCTAAAAAATTTAAAAAATTCGGGTTACATTTTTTTTTCTCAAAAACGGTTAATCTTATAAATCTGAAAATCAGTGAATACATTTAGCTAATTAAGTGATCTTGTTGAATACGATTTTTATTTTTACCAAATGTCTACAAGGGTGGAAACCACCAACCTCTGTTGTCTACATACTTACATATCCTCGGGTGTGGAATATGCCAGTAAAATAATTCATATGAAACGTAGTCGGCTGGTGGTTTTAATTTTAGACATATGTCCCAAATTTGAATCATTTTTATAAAGTAGTAAACCCACAAATTGGAAAGTGCGAAATGCAAAATGTTTAAATATGGTGGCTAATGTGGCAGTCAGTAAAGAACACTGACCAATATTTGTTGTAAATACATAGAAATGAAGCTACAGGCTAAATTTGATTTTATTAAATGTTGTGTTCAAAATGCCTTCCCAGATGTCGGTCACAGCTGAAGTCTCATAAAAAATTTAAATTTACACTACGCAGTACCTGGCGGGAATTTTTGATTTCGTTGAAATATTGAAAATTCATAATTGCAATAGAAATTAACAAAAAAGAATAAATAATTTGGTGGTAGATATCTGACATTAATTGTTGACAATCCAAACAATAAAACCATCAAAGTGACAGCAGCCTACTACGTTTCATATGAATTATTTTGCTTGCATATTTCACACCCGAGGATATGTATGTATGTGAATTTTATTAATTTAAAAAAACGCGTGTCTGCATAAAAATACTAAGAGGGGTAAAATTTTGTAAATTGATTGTTCTATTTACTGTAATTTTTTCATATCGAGAAACGTTTAGAATAAAAAGTTATAATTAAAAAAAAACAACGGAGGTTGTACACATTTGTTAAAAATAAAAATCGTATACAACAATGTCACTTAATTAACTAAATATATTCACCGATTTTCAGATTCGTAAGTTTAACCGTTTTTGAGAAAAAAATGAAAACCGAAATTTTTTCAATTTTTTAGAAGCTCTTATCTTTTAAGGAAAGTACCTCCCCCCCCTAAAATGACCCAAGGAACACACCCTCCAAAGGAGCGCACATCATTATGAGACACCCTGTATAATAATACATTATATTATTTTTATATATTTTTAGGTATTAACAATATTGTGTGAAACTAACTACTCTGCGGACTAAAGCCCCGACCAGTGTTGAATTACACCCATATATTCTATATTAGCTTTTGTAACATTTTTTACTGTATTAAAAAGGAATTGTGGGAGATTTGATTTATATTAGCTTAAAAAACCTTTCTTATACAGTAAAAAATACAGTATATTATATTAGATCTTTGAGACAAAGTTAAATTTCTGTTTCATAGAAAATGGCGAATAGACTTAATAACGAAAACAATGATAAACTATTAGAAAAGTAAAGGACAAAATTATTAATGACGTTAATACAAAGTAAGCCTATATGAATAACAATTAATTAAAACTGTTTAGCTGTTAATCAGTCAAATGGCCGTATTTACTTTCTTCTATATATGGGAAGAGGAATTTTTCTTTCCTAAATGAGATTTTTGGGTCTATTTCAGGAAAAATGACAAAGAGAAGTAGAACTAATAGTGAAAACAATAATGAATAATTGTAAAATCAAGTTCATATAATAAACTTAACATAGTTATTGATAGATATAACCCTTAAAATCTATAAACAGCCATATTTATTTTCTTCTATATTGCAAAGATATATTGTATGGAACTTTTTTTCTTAGATTAAGTTGCTTCTAGATTTGTTTCAGATACAGATAACTCTGTGATTAAAATTCTAACAATACATACCTATTACTGGCAAACATTCTTATTGATATTTGTAAACTCATTTAAATGGGCCTGGTTCACAACTTCAAGTGATTAAAGGGCAAACAATATTGCATTGCATTCAACAGCTTTATAATTTTGGCAAACAGTATCCAACATGTTTCTTGTTTATTTCGAAATTACTGCTGCCGACTGTCTTTAATAAGTTATCGCAATAAAAATAATGTTTGTTGATCTTTAAAAAATTTTCCTGAAATGAAATTTTGTACTTACTATTATTTTGTTTCCAGCTGGTTAGCTAAAGTGCAGTTTCCACCGCAAGATGACATGCACATCTGATATGTAGCAAATTACTAACAACATTTTCTGTGTGAGTCACCTGTCTGTGCCGTATACGCAGCCCTATAATTATGCAGAAAATGCGCTCTTTAAACGCAATTAGTAATATACTTCATATTATATTTAAAAAAGTTTTACATTAACAATTTCTTTGTTTATTAATTGATCAAGTTGCTTCGTCAAGTTAATTGACAAATGTAATACGAAAACTTCTACGTCAAATTAAATGATGAAGAACTTCGTCAAGTTATTGACGACTTCAGAAATACCAACCTAAAATAAATGCAAAAAATTAAATTCGAGGATATGATGATTTGTATTTAACCAGTAACCAAACAGCAGCAATAATAAACACAATGGAAGCTTTTTTAAACAATTTCTCCCGTTTTTGCCGTAACATTCAACAGTTTTTGTTTTGTAAACAAATGAAAATGATATAACGTCAAAAGTTAAAATTACTTTTACATTGGCACGGGTGACATCTGAGCAAAATTGTTAAGAAACTTGACAAAGCCCTGAACAAGTGTAAAAGCAAAGTGCGACCTTGAAGAAATTGATAAATTAATTCATCAATTTCTTCGTCAATAAATTGTTAATGTAAATCCCGCTTAATTGATAGTCACCCAGAAGCATGCTTTTTCAAATTTTTCAAAATGCTTCTTTATCCAGTACCTATATTCGTATATTAAGGACTTTTACAAATGCTTAACGTAAAAATGAAATCTTAAAGAAAAATACTATGGAAACTATATTTTTTCTCTATTTTTTTCTTTTCTCTGACGTAATTTTTCAATGTATACAATTGTATGAATTCAATCCAATCATATAATACATTAATTCTGGAAAACACATTTGTTCCACTCAAGTATCTTAAAGTCGACAAAAACGATTTAATATCGTATAGGTACGTTCATTGGCTGCGCCGGTGATTTCCTCAAAACAGGTCAGTTTTATTAATCAACCATAGCGTTAGGTCTTTTTAAAAGATTGTGCATTAAAAAAAACAAACATAGTCTAATAAACCTTTCTACATGTTGTAGAAGATTTCTCTGGTGGTTTTGAAACTGTTAACAGTATTTTTTGTATTAAAATGTAAGAAATTCCTATCATGTTGAGTCACTTAGTAATACTTTCTTGTATCTATAAAAGGTGTACATAAACTCTTTACACATCTTGCATCTGATGACTTTGCCAAAGAAAAAATATTTATATTTACAATGCAAATGTCAGTCCCATTGTCTCATTTTAAGTGATTTGCTTATAATATTTTTTTTTCTATATACTTAACTCGTATAAGTCAACTCTATCTTTAATTTTCAATATATTAAATACCGACGAGTTAGTTATTAATAAATCGGTTTTAAAGATGCATTCCGAATGAAATTCTAGTTTTACTAAGAATAATGTAACGGATTCCTGCAAAGTTTTAAATGATATGAAGGCATTACTTAGAAAGTTTATCTATAGAAAAGAGAGCTAAGAAATTAGTAATATTTATTTTAACATAATCTATTCTAAAATCGATGTAAAGAAATATACAGAGTGATTGGGAAGGAACTCCCAATATTCGAAAGGAGTGTTAGGGGAGAAAATTGAACAAAAAAGCCTTATAAACATATGGGCCAAATATCAACGGTTACCTTTCACGACTGTGACTATAGCAAAGAGTATCCTATTAAAATAGAAATATTCGTTATAAATACGAGTGTATACAATATAGTAAATATAATTAAAAATAATAAAATTATGGATTTAAAGAACAAATTATAGGTTTGTTGTTAATAATTAATAATAATAAACATTTTCTATAATTAGATTAAGTAGCTTGCTTGCGCCTTTTTGCATTATGTTATGTAATAAATATGTTTAATATAGTTAACTACATTTTACATTAAAATGTTAAACAAAAGTATTAGCATAAAACAACAAATCCTCGAAATAATTAGGAAACGAAACTTCTTGTGCAGGGAATATGGTTAGAAGAAGATTTTGCTCAAACTTTGAGAGCTATATTATAGTACGTAATATGCATTGCATACAATATAATACTTTTTAAATATTCCCTAATCCTGGTTATGACGGAAGGCTACTTTAAATCAACGGAATTAGGTGGTTTATGCTGTGATACTAGACACGCAAGTACGTCAACAGTTTATAGAGCGGAGATTAATGTATATCCAAAAAAGTCGGAAATATTTGCTAAAATTTAAGTACATATAACAGATACCTACGAGATAAATTTAATTTTATAGAAATAATAAATAATGATATGTAACACAATTATCAGTCAGCCAGTAATTAATTTTAGATGATTTAGTTGTGTATGGTGGTATACTGTTAAGGGTTTGCATTAAAATGTTTGTAAAGTTAATGTAGTTTTACTTTCAGATATTAAAAAGTTATGCAAAATGTTATATTGAAATAACAAGACGAAAATTGATTATAACAATTTCTTGTAGAAGCTTCAATATCTAAATTTAAGTGTATCATTATTGTTATAATAATCACGTATATATCGTATATACGTTTTCTATCATAAACAAGCATGACTTCGTGAGTAGATGTAGTAATGACGAATTGAATTGAGATATCTTGTACGTTTTAACGAAATCCTTAAAAACATTACTTGATGTGGCGTAGCATTGACACATAAAATCGTCGATGGAGTACCATACGTCAAACAAATTTCTTCCAGAAATGAGACAATGTTTTGTGCTGTACCATTTTTTATTGGTTTAAGCAAAGTGTATTTTTTTAAAGTAGTCTTGGTCGACTAAACATCGGTTGCGTTTAAAACTACATGGGAATGATCCAATCAGATCAAAAGAAAAAAAATGAAAAGGATAATTAATTTTTCTTGTAAAACCCAACAGTCCATATTACTTAGTATTTAGTGATTTTTGTTGATTACAAATCGCGCAATATGTTTCAGAAATTCTATGAAGTGTCTTAAAATAATCTAAACGTGCTGAAGTAGGTTTATCATAATTATCAGTTATAATTTGCTTCCGTTTTGCAATCGGAACCACTAATTTCCATTCTAAAATGTTTTCAATGCAATTTTATTCAACAAATGTTTATAAATAATTATCTTTAATCATAAAGTCTGGGTAATATTCTGGAAATTTTAATATGTCCTCTCTTAATTTTAGGTATCAGGTGTCCAAGTCATCTAACGACACACCTAGGATATTCACCTCCAAGAGTAAAGGAGCACCTGATAGGAAATTTGGCAAAACGCCCTCTCCTATGGATGACCTCGAAATCGAACATGGACCACTTAGCAGCCTATCTACAAAGCCAGCCAGATGGTTTCACCATATTTTAAATTACAAGAGGCTCACATTATCTGTTACAACTTTAAAATCAGTTCCCTCTATAACCTCTGAAAAAGTCAATGAAGTGGGTAACGCTAAGTAACAAAGTAATAAAGTTCACATTCTGGATAATTTCTTTCGGTTCGGGACAAGCTCTGCTGGTGTAGGCGATGGCTTTTCCTCCCCGTTTTTGATTTGGGTTAAAAACCGCTGCGGGGCCGAAGCGGATGCATCACACTGTATGGAGAACTGTGCTGTGAAGTCTGGGGAAGCTAAAATAGGAGCTGAAATAAGTTTTTGTTTGAGTACGTTGAACGCTGCCTCTGTACGATCATTCCATTGGATTGGTTAATTCTTTTTACGCCCCTTCAGCAACTCGTTCAACGGACTTATTAACAAACTGAAATGTGAAGCTCCTATACCAGCTACACATCCTAAGGAATCTCTTCATTTCTGTTGATATCCTGGCTGGGGAAAATCAACCATGGTTTTTATTTTAGGCGGAGATGTACGCACACCTAGAGTCGATGATGAAACCAAATGATTAAGAGAGTTACGAAATAATTGACATATTTTGAGATTTTTACATATGTTATTTAAATACACAGGAATGATATAAACATTTGTGACTTTATGTTTTGTACCGTCCGCTGTGCGAACTGTCTGCTCGATATTTTTACTTGACTTAACGTTAAACTTTCACAATAAGTAAATAGCTTTTGAACCAATACAATTCATACAAGCGCTACGATATTTATATCATGAATTTTAATTAAAATATAAGCCCTATTATCATTAGGTAGAAATAAGTATTAATAATGGAGAAATGACATTGTTCTTATAAAAATCGCTTATTGCTTCTAATCTGTCCAGTCTATTTTTTAGATCGGTTCTAATTTTAATGGGTTTACTGCTATAAAAAAGGTTACTTTTTACTAAATGACTTTTAGTAACAACATGGCAGCCCCATTGAAATTTTGACCGGTTTGGAACCTTTACTCTTGCTGCCCTACACAGTTTTTTTAAATATGTAGATTCGTACACCCGTAGGTTTTTACTGTATAGGGGAGGGTGGGGAATTGAACATTTTTTTTAATAATTCATATTTTTACAACTTTTTAATATCTGCAACTAATAGCTGCACTGATCGATAGCTATACCGGGGGTTCCCTCAATTCTTATACAGGGTGTTCCATTTTTAAGGAAATCGATTTCATTTTGATTTTTTGGTAGTCCAAAAAGTACCCAAATTTCAGTGTTTTGTCATGTAAAACGTGTATAGCCTTGAGCCAGACTTTCACAGAAGAAACTAACATCGCTAAACGTCAAAACTATGAATTGTCAAATATTAATGACATAAAGTATTTTAATGGACATTAGTAACGTTAAATAATGTCTGTCGCACAAATTTCGTCGCACTGGCTATGATGGTTTCTGAGATATTCGCATTGAAAGTCTTAGAGGAACACCCGGTATATATTAGTTTCAACTGTTCCTATCGAAAATAGGAATAATCATCAATGCCTTGGAGGACAATTGATTTTTTCTTCCCTTTGCGTTTGTCTAATTGTGCCCCACCATGGAGTAGGTTTGGACCAGGGTAGGGTAGATTTGTACCCATTCAACAATCAAACAACTGCAAATGATATTTATTGGTGAATAGAAAAAATACAAAATTAACACAATTGGTAAGTAAATATAAGGATTATAACAAAAGAAATAGTGTTATTGAATGTTGTACTGAAAAAACGAAGCTCTTTGTTGCGAACTTAACACGAAGTCGCCTATGGTGACCTTTTTGTCGTCCAGCAGACCACTAATGGCTTCATATTCGCTTAGCATGTCTAAATCAGAGTCTGAGCTAGAATCCATTGGTTTTCTTTTGGTATAAGAAGTGCTTCCTCAATGTCCTTTTCACCAAAATCTGATGAGCTTAAAGTTGAGCAAGGTGACTTCTTTTTTGGTGGTTTTCTAGTCTTCTGTTTGATATAATTTGTTTTTTGCCCACGAAAACATTTCTCTTCCCAGCTTTAACTCGTTTTTCTTTAATAGCTTCTCGTCAACGTCTATTCTGTTATTTTCCGGTGTACTCGTATAAATACATAATCTTCCTTCTTTCTAGCCCGCCTGTTGTTCTGCTTTGGCTGAAGCGAAGGGAAATGTCGAATTTCGACCAGATTTATGAGATTTGGAGGAAAAACTAAATGGAGGAAACTTTTCACATTTGCGAACACTTCCTCAGATATAAATTGAACCGTGGTGATCTTATCCAAAATTGATTTTTGTGCATTATGGCTAAAATCTAGGTCGTTCAGTTCATCAAATTCAGAGCCGTCAGAAGCTGCATGTGGTACCATTTCAGAATCGCCAAGAGGTGTCACTGGCATACTGTCATCATTCAATGGTCAACTTGTGGAAGGTTGGTAGCTAAGAACTCCAGCAAAATCAGCGTCCTCAAATTTAAGACTGTCCACTGGGCAGATTCCTGCTTTTTCGAAGGACTTGACGATATTCACGGGAGTAAACGATAGCAAATAAGGTTGTGAGGTCAGTTTTACTATATCATAGATTGTTATCGCTTTGCCTGGATTCGATAAGATGTGATCATTGAGAGATGATTTGCATCTGGTTTTGAACGGACCATACACACCGATGTCAAGCAGCTACATTTAATGCGTGCAATGAGGTGGGAAGGAAAGCATCACTATTCCGTTATCTCGTCAATAATTAATTGCGTCGAGGGAAACATGAGTTTCGTGGTTATCCAGTAATAAGAGAATAGGATCCTCAAGCGCTCTTTTCATATTTTCTGGATGTGTTGACGAATACTTCTGTTGACATCCAACCACATTTGATTGCGGAACCTACTGCTCCCAGTGTACTGCCAGATAAGTAAGTATCCTTCATTCTTACACGCGGAAACATGTAAAACGGTGGGATGGATACCCCAGTAGTAGTGATGATTCCACAAAAAGTGACCAGTGTCCCTCTTTCGGAAGAGACGCACTGACTGACTTGCTTCTTATCAGTTTCCGAAATTATTTTTGGGACTTGCATAACTGTTGTTACACTGGTCTCATCAGTGTTCACGATTCGGTCTGGAGAAAACTTGTATTTTGCCATTACATCTGCGTAATTTTTGAAGAACATCTCAACATTGGTCCTGTTGAATCCAGAAATTCTTGCAATGCTCATATTTTCAGCCTTCTTGTACGATAATTTTGCGCTTCATGTAAGAACGCATCCATTCAATTCCTGCCATCTGTGTGTCGTCCCAAAGAGCTGGATATGTTTTGTTGAATTTTTTGCATACTGATATGCTAATGCTCTAGCATGATTGTATGTTAGTTCAACATTCACCGCCGATGCCTTCTATAGATATTTTTCTAAATCTGCTTCTTCTATAGCAGAAAAAACTTGTCGCGATGCATATTTTGAACCAGAAGGTGAATTCCTAGTCTCCAAATCATGACCACTGTCATTGCCCAAATCCGACCCATTTACAGTTCTTCTTCTTTTAACATGGAAGTGGAGTGTAGACTTTCTTATGTTGAACATTATCGCTGCATTCCTAATTTTTCTTTTATGTTGAATTACTTCATTTATAGCACTATTTAGGTTGTTCGTGGAAATGTTGGCTCCGTCTGTTTTTCTTTGATACGTACGGGCCATGCTGTAATAATAAAAAACTAAATATGGGGCACAATTCGAGAAGTTCCTACATTCGTATTATTGATATTTCTGTCTATTATATTTAAAGTTTTAATTATATTTGCAAAAATACTCAAATTTCCATCAATAGGCACTAAAAAAAATCACAAATTTTATGTTAGTGTTGTACATTTGGACATGTGGGGCACATCTGGACTAGTCCAAAGCTGTGCCACCTTATTTGTCCAGATGTACCCCACGTGTAAATAGTTAACAAATATGTTAATTTCAAATTAATACATCTTAAAGAAGCAGGTTGTAGATAGGTTAGGTCGAGCAACACAGATGACTTTATTTATAAAATACAACAGGTTTTGTTTCTAAGTAAGAAAATGATTGTCATAGCCTTATGAATAGAAAGTGTGAATACTTACATTTTAGTTCACCAAATTTGATGATTTTATAACAATGATGATTGAAGTAGTACTATAAAAGTTTACTTTTATGTAATTAACCAGCATCCTAATGCAACTGGAGCAAATTTGAACTGTCCAAATGTGCCGCACATACAAATGTACGTGACCCTAACCTAGTTAAATCTACTACGTTTATAATAAAATTTGTTTTTTGAGTCTTTACAAACATGAAATGTATGACCAGGTTTTCTACAGCTCCAACAAATCACGTCTTTACTTTTATTTGTTCCGTAAAGGTGCGTATAGATTTACAGATATAGTGTATAGTGTGGACGGCGTTTATAACATCGAGGGGCTGATAAGCCGCTCAAACTACGCTGGAAATCCCGTCCATCCAATTCTAGACGGGGTTTCGAGTGGCTCATCATACGCTCGGTGTCATAAACCACGTGCAGACTTGCAATTCTACACATGACTTCTGCTAACGGTTCATGAACCGCTCAGCTCACAAATATATACGTGTCTGTAGATGAACACCTTTGCCTGGTGGTGTATATTTTACTTTATATTGAGTGGCTTTGTCTATCTTTGTCTGGCAATTTCTAGTTGGGTAACTAATTCAGACCATGTAGAAACCTTGTGCATCAAACGAAGCGAAATATGACTTTTCTACTAAAGAAGTCTATACTAGACGCAAATAAGTCGTCTTCGAAAATGTTTCGGGCTTTACATAGCAGCCACGCGTTCCAGAAACGCTCTTACGCTTGTGGAACTATCGAACGTTAACACAATAAAACAGGTAGAGATTTTTTGTTATCTAAATTAGATGTTATTTTAACAGTAGACTGATTTTGATATAACTTTAGATATAAACCTGATGTTCGAGGCACGATGCATTGTGCTTGAACTCTGTTAGTTCCTTTTTAAGTTCTGCCAGTTCATCCGGAATTATAAAACGGTTAACTCAATTCTATAAGCAATTCAAATGAGTTAATATCACTTTATTAAAGGACTCATCCTTAGATGAAGCGTAACAAATTACTGTAAATAAATCAAGATTTTATTTATAAATTATTTAGTTTTTTAGGGTTAACTATGACTAAGTACAAATATTTTAAGAGGGGATAGAAAAAAAATAGAATTAACGGAATTTCCTTTCAAAAAATTTTCAAATTTATTTATAAAGCGTTTTTTCGATATTATATTAAATCCTTATTTAACGCCGCCAATGCTAGAATCAGAGTAGGCAACCAGCAAGCAACCGTCATGCAACAGTTGAGTCGGTGTCGCTGTCATGTTATAATTTAATTCCTGTGTTTACGTTGTAGTTTTGTGTTCTTCTTCAGTTTTTAGTGCCTTATTTTAATTTTAAACGTTTTATAGTTAATAAATAAAGGAATACGTGTCGGGTACAAATATTTTCCCACAATATAGTTCGCCGGTTTGTTTTTCTAGGTTATAGGACAAGACTGCCACGGGTGTTAAAAGTTTTCTGTTATCTATTAGAACCTACCTACTCATTCCTTTCTTCGATTTTGTTATAATACATAGGCATTTTATCTAACTGTACCTACGGGAAGTGTGTTAATCGGTAGTGAGTGAAAATGTAGTTTTACCAGTTTGTAACCAAATAATGAAAAGCGAATGCAAAATACTGGAGCTAACTGGATTAACTGTTACCTACCTATCAGGTATTATTACTAATAAGAATGTTAATTTTTGTCGTTTCTGCATTTAGAAACACTGCAAACGACCGCATGGTAGTAGTACATTGTTGACAGATGTAAAGTCAACTAAACCATCTTAGTCGATACTTATTATAGGCGCCGACTTTCCGTAGGAAAAAAGGGTTTTGCCCCATTTTTCAAATATCGACCTAAAATTCTGGAATAATTTTTTTATTGTCTTTTAGGCCTCCCTGAGCACGTGGTTAAAATTTTTATACTTAGTCATAGTTAACCCTGTATATATCGACCCAAATTCATTGTAAATTAATGATCACTTTGTCAATAGGAATGCAACATCTGGTTATTTTGGAGTCAGAACCGTGGGGTTTATCGCTAAATGAAACCTTATTACCACAATATTTAAAAAAAAATGGATATACAACGCATGCAATCGGCAAATGGCATTTAGGATTTTTTAAAAAGGAATACACACCAACATTTAGAGGTTTCGATAGTCATTACGGATATTGGCAGGGTCTTCAAGACTACTTTGATCATACTGTTCATGCTACGGTAAGTAGGTAAATTATTTTAATGATGAAAATTTATATCTCATATGCTGGGTGTGATATAGATTCTCACAATATTAATAATTTTATTAATTTTTTTTTCAAAAATTTTGAAATACGTCAACCTATTTTTGTTATATTTAAAAAAACGCCTTCTATTTTAAAAACAGTAAATAGAAAATTAATAATATTGGATACCGTTGTATTCGAAAAGCTGTCTTGTTAAAAAAGTGGGGGGTGCAATTTAAAAAATCTGTGATGACGTCACAGCCCAAATATAAAACCTGGTAAAAATATTTTTTACGTCAAGCAATGCCTTTTTATAAAAGTAGGTTTTGTAACGTATTTTATAATTTTAAAAAGTCTAAGGAAATTTTGAATATTGTGGAGAACTATATCACTACTCGGTACTTAGTACTTTACAATGTTATTTTCCAAGGTTTCTCCAAGGAAAGTGAATGTCTGTATAAGTCTTCGTCATTTTCTGTTTTGTTCCAGAATAGACGCTAAACTACAGACTCATAACGTCAAAATAAAATTATTACATTAACTTACAGGGTGTTACGGTGTGAGGATACAAAAATTTGTGAGTTGTAAATCCAGACAAAATAGGACAAAATCTTAAATCATGTTTTTCTATTGCATATGCCTATTAAGATACAAGTTATTTAAAAATATTTATCTTTGATATCCTTCAAAACATAAAATTCAATTTAGCTGAGGTTTGTACTATTTCAAGGTCCCGCTAAACAATGAATATTATAAAAACGTTTTAAATGTATAACACTATTTTGCTTTGGTAACGTATGCTATGGAACATTAAATAGTTTATGCAACATAATTAAACATATTCTAACTTAAGTTAACAAGAAATTGTATAGTGATTTCTCGGGTTGTTATGCCGTGACCTCGGTAACTGGTCGCTGCCAGTAACATAATTCAAATGCACATCCCTAGCTATAGCTGGAATTCTTTGACTAACCCTTGTTGTTCTCCGACTAGGCTCTGTGGGGGGTAGACCCGCTATCTGTTGGCTGTTGGTATTACGACTACTACGGTCGAAACCGTTCCTCGGATAACGGTGGTCTATCGAGACGTCTCGCAGCCGCCTCTGTAACTGATCACATCTCATGCTTCCAAACGTTTCGCTGCTCTTCACTGTCGACATCTTCAGTGGTGACTCCGTAAAAGCTTCGCCAAGATTGAGTCCTGAGTCGTTGTATTTATTTACATCGTTGGGTTTCATTCAATCGTTCGATGACGTAGATTATTATACTCTTTAACAACATTAACGTGTATATCTATCCAACTTTATCTATTTGCGCGTGGTATTTGGCGTTATACCAAATTTTTACTACATAATTATTACACAATGTTTTAAATTAATTACTAGTCAATTGTTTAGCATCATCAAAAACATGTCATCCTCGATGAATTTTAAAATGCTTCTAGCATTCGTCTGATGCAAAGGGTGCAATAATACAAATTTCAAAAATAATCCGAAACGCTAACAAATAAATCCTCAGGTAGATCTACGCAATGGTCCCCATATATTAATCGACATAGCTTGCCAAGGATTCTTTCTTCTGTTTACCCATAAATCCAGGTTGGGAAGTATTGCTAAATTTTTGCGCAATACAGACATGACACTGCCTAATGTAATTCTTTCCATCGGTCCGCATTTTCGGCCAGCGGTACAGTTTCTCCTTCTTACCACAAGTTCCAAGGTTCCAAAATGATGTAGGGTCATACTGGCAAGCTTGTAAAATATATTTTCGGTACATTTTCAGCACAACAATTTTCCATACGGATTCATTCAAGTTGACTTCTCTGTTTATTGGAATATGATTGTATAGAAGGCCGATTTTTACCATTCAATCAGGAAATTTTTCTAAATATGTTGATATTTTTGCAATAAAAGTACTAGAAAAAGCATCAAGCATAACATCCAATTCACGTTTCCGATATTCGTTAATCATATCGATTTGCTGTAACTTCACTGACCAACATGCAAGTCGACCATAAGGATCTTGAAGGCGATTCAATTACAGTAAACTATAGTGATCGATTATAACTTTAAAAGTATTTTCTGTTGGGAAAAGGAGTGCTATCAATTCTTTTTCGGTCACGGTATACTTTCTTTCTACTTGAGTAGGGGTACGGCTAACAAATGCTATAATCACTTCTTAACCTTATGAATTCGTCTGAGTCAAAACACAATCTTCACCCAAACCGGAAGCATCACATTAAATCGTATGTGCTGTAAAATAAGAAGCGACTAGAATTGGTGCTGCCACTAAAGCTTCCTTTATCACACTGTATGACTTCAGCTACTTCTTTTCAAATAATTTTCTGCGATTTTCGTTTCCTCTTAAAGAGTTGTCATGGGGGCTGTAAAATTCGAAAGATTAGGAATAAAGCGTCGATACCATCCTACCATTCCAACGAATATTTTGAATTTGATGACTGCCTCTGGACGCGGATAGTTTAACATAGCCTATATCTTATCGGGATCGGTTCTAAGGCCTTCACTATCGAGCAATAGTCCTAAATATCTTAACGATGGCATACAAACTTCGCATTTTTCCTCGGGTCCTCGGGTTGGAATAACAAATGCTGTCTTGCATGAAGATTTATCTAAAGATACTTGCCAGTAAACACATTTTAAATCGATGCTTGACAGATATCGAGCTCCGTTCAGTTTACTTAAAATAGTGTCCACACGTAGAAGCGGATAAACACCTCGCTTGTTTAAAATATTCAACTTTCTCCAATCAAAGCAGAATAAGAATTCTCCATTGGGTTTTCTAACAAGCAATACTGAGGAGGTCCATCGCTTAGACGAAGGTCTAACTACTTCTAATTTTTACATATTATCCAGTTCTTTGTGAAAATACTCTAGAATATAAGGAGAATGGTGGCGTTCTTTAACTGGTTCAGCATCACCGGTATCAATTTTATGAATTGCGGCGTTATTTTGTCCTAATTTTGTGCATGACAACCAAGAAATTTCTGTATGTATGTATTTAACACTGCCTATAGAGCATAAGTATTTGATCTTCATCTAATTCTGTTCTCAAATGTATAACTTTGACTATGTTGGTTTCCTGCTCAGAAGTATCCTCCAGTGAACAAAGCAGTGGCTTTTTACATTCTCTGATAAAATATGCATTTAAATTATAATCCAATATTATCTTGAATAACTTACAGAAGTCACTACCCATAATCAAACTATATAATAAACAAATGTACAATTAATACTTGAAATATCTTGAAACAGTTCCCAATTTGTATTGATAAATTGACAAAATCAGTGGCTTTTTGAGATGATTAGCTTCCGTATCAATAAGTGCTATTATTTCCTGTCCAATACTTTGGCCCCTTCTAAGATTACGATTCTCTCCTGCTAAAGAAATTTGACGAAAATCAGCCACTGACCATTCTTCTGAAGAAGTTTTTCCAGAAATGAAGCGGTATTCTGACATTTTTTAGGTACTAAATTGTCGAAAATTAAGGAATTACATCTCTTCGACGTTACTGTCGAAAACTGTTCTGCCACTTTTGGGTCTTACCACTGTAAACAGAGAGACGTCGACCTGCAATACGTTCTCTATCTTCGAGTTACTCGAAATATCACAAACTTCAGTTTATAATGGATCTCATGAATCCGAAGATGAATTGGATCTATGTTATATTCTGCCATTTCAAATTATATAAATGTTACGAAAATAAGTAATCCTAGAATAAATAAATATAAATATAAAAAATAAAAATTAATATAATTGTGTAAACAATTATTTTTACGTATATAATAGCGCTTTGTAAATCAAGTAATAAATATTCAAACCACATGTATTTCCACTCCTATATGTGAGTAACCCTGTATAAATCAACAGATAAACTATACAGACAGACCATGCATAATTAACAAAATAATCTTGTATACAACAAACAAAAGTAAGAAATTTACTTCTATAATTTTGGTCGAATAATATTTTGTTCCACTCTGTATAATACATGCACTTGATAAATAGATAATAAATAAAAGCCTTAAAATTGTGTCAATAAAAAGTACCTGCTTACCTTGCCATTAAACGATCATTATATTTCCAAACAAAATATGGTGATAACGTTCTCAAATTGTTGGGTTGGACTTGTCTTAAAAGGAAAGGAAAGAGGAAGAAAAGTTACTTTGCAAATAAATACGTCGACTGGAGCTCTGAATAAAAAGGAAACATTTCTAGGTAAAAAAGAGTAACAATAATAATCGACTCACATCCAGCCGCGACTATAAAAGCAGCAGAGACATACAGCAAATACGTTGTATCTAGTAAAGTTTACGTCATTAAGTGTATAATGTAAAATTCAGTACCCTGATCTGTATATAAATAATTTAAATTATTTCAGCTTCCCTTGCTACCCTTGAAGATGGCATCCATCGCATTTGTGACTTCATGTCCGATCTTATATCTTAAAGCTTTAACCCATACGAATTTTGAAATACAGTATACATCTTAACTTCTGGTGATCTTTGGTGTAGTTACCCATTTCAACTAAATCTGCTTGCCACAGGTCATCTATACAACACCTGTCTCATTTATATATTCTGTTGAGCTCCTTCTCAATCCTCTTCACTGCGCTATACAATAATATTCGACTGCATAGTGGCAACATCAATAGTTAATTTTTCCACATTTAGAACTTGTTTTTTTAACAGATTATTTAACGTCGGATACAAATGCTTTCTGGTTAATTAAACGATGGGATGTATTCTTGAACCTTGTAAATAATTAGTAGCTATATTTTCATCCATATAATTTTTATTAACAGCGTCACCATCCTCCGTAGGCGACTGAACATTATATAATTTGAATTTTTCAATATCAATGTTTCCATCTGTGGTAAAAATAAAACCTCGATGATGTGACGAAAATAACTCTAAGCTACTGATTTCACCACAACTCCAATCTAATGTAGACCGCCCGAACTAATGTTGATAATGATGTACGTACTTGTCGTTCTGGACTTAATAGATAACTCCGCTTTCACGCAGTTCATTAATAATAGCTAAAATTTCACTATCGTGGGAATCGGTATTTCCCGCAGCCTTAGATGCATTCAACACTTTAATGTATCATCAAGGTTATTCCCAGCATCCACTACGAGGTTGAGTTGATTTCATTTTTGCTATGCCGCTACTATTAAATAATAGTTTTATTATGTTAATATACAAGGTGTATTAGAAAGCCCAAAACTTGTGAGTTTGTAAAACAAATCAAATTACGAAAACCTTAATACAATTTTTCTCAGTAGCGGTTTCTAAGGGAGACACGCTCTGTTAAATGAGTAAACAGCTTTTAATGCATAACATCAAAACGGCTCGACGACATTAAGATATAAAATTTTGGTGAAATATTAACCTAGATATGCTTAATAAATCTCATAAAATACATTCCAAAATTTTCTACAGGGGCGTGAGGTAATGCAAGGCCCAGGGACAAATTTAATCATATCTTTTTTGTAGATAATTTTTTCTAGTTTCTGACCCAAAAATATTGAAATTTGAAGTAATTTACATAACAAAAGTACTCTTGTTAAATTTCAATAGGATGTGCCGTTTTTCGGGAAAATCGATTATAACCATCCCTAATGTGCCCCGCATTCAACATTGATTACATATCAAAATAAATTAATTGCAGTGTCCATGGAGAAAACAACTCAAGTAGTCAAGTCAAGTATTTCTAACACTCTTAACAGTAACAAATAAAAATAATAATACAAATAAACTGTAACATAAATAACAAAAGCAGAAAGATAGATACATATGAGCTAATCTATTAAACTATTATAAACGGCTGAAACTTGTTCGTAACATTATTAAGCCATTTACAGTACCTAGATAGTTTGATAAACTAAATATCCTAAATATCCTAAATATCCTACTTGTTTGGCACACTGCAATTAAGTTTGCTATGTAGGTAATGAATGTTGAAAGAGGGGCACGTTAGGAATGATTGAAATCGCTTTTAATGAAAAACGGCGCATCCTATTGAAATTTAACAAGAGTATCTGTTTTATATTAAATACTTCGAATTTCAATATTTTCGAATTAAAAGCTAGAAAAAATTATCTACAAAAAAGATATAATTAAATTTGTTTCTAGGCCCTGCATTTTATCACGACCTTGTAACAAATTTTGAAATTTATTTTATAAGACTTATTAACCATGTCAAGGTTAATATCTCACCAAAATTTTGTGACTTAATGTCGAACCGTTTTTATGTTACGCATTAAAAACTGTCGTGACGCCTTTTTTTCCCTAGAATCTTTCGCGTATCCCGATTGCGAACGACTATTTCTAATTTTTTCGTAGCGCCGGATATGACGTCACCAGAGTCCGGTTCGGCCGTCAGATTTGTGACGCACATTCTCGGACTAAATTATATCGTGCAGCGGTGTTCGGCGGTGGTAAGTGAGGTCACGGAGACGCAATTCAAAATATCTTTTCGGTTAGTCTCGGGCGCCAGTCTCTCTATGTTTAACGTGGGAGAAACTCCACGTGAACTCACCCTCGGTTAGAGTAAGTACTCGGGCAGCTACAGTGAAGAAAGTTAAATTCCAGGGGTCTGTTGTATTTCTTTTATTCCCAGAGAGCAACAAAACTAGTTTTATCGATGTAGTGATGTTTTTACTTTTCAACTAAACAGAATTGTCAGTGTAGAACGGTAAAAATCTGTTTAAGTACCTTTTTTTGGTAGATCGGAATTTTTTCAAAGTTACTGATATGAATGAATACAACACATTCTTTCTATAACAAATTTATTTGGTAAAATGAAAATAAATAATTGTCAGTTGAATAGTAATAAAGACTATATGAATTTGTCTTTAAAACGGCAATATAATTTACAATTAAAATAAATAAACGGTCCTAAAAATATCAAAGTTGTATGGATTTAGAAAAAATCTATTCTGAATTTATTTCGGCCCTGTAAATGCGAATAGAAAGCATTAGTTAAAAGCGGATTTTAATTAACCAAGGAGAAAGCGCAAGCAGTGCAGAGTAACAATATACAGCAATTCTTATTAACAAAACAAGTAAGCGAACAAATGGGACGGTTTTGGTCTAAGGGAAAAATAACGCAGTTTTCGGATGTCTATCCGGAAGGATAGAAATGAGTGTACGCGGTGTATCTCCTTTGATCGCAGTGTTGTGCACAGCCAAACCACCTCGGTAAGAACAACCCTGTACAACTTAGTCACCAACGACCCCTTAGTGCGGCGTTGTTCACAGTCAAACACTTCGGTGTACGTTCGGTGTACCAAAACGGCGTGTATTAGTCGTCGGCGGTTTTGTCCACAGCCAAACCGACAACGAAAACGTCGTAGGGCTCACTAGCGTTTATCACTCGCCGGCGGTGTTGTTCACAGCCAAACCGAATGAGGACAACGTCGTGAAACAGCAGACAGTCGACGGCTCGGTCAGGTAGCGGTGTTGTGCACAGCCAAACTACCTCGTCCGTCAAAAGTACAAGCCAGCCCGTATGAGTTCAAAACAGATTGCTTACTTATTTCCTGGGCACTGCTGGGCTCTGCGGCTTCTCCTGGCTCGGTTGGTCTTCTTGGGCTGATCGGGAGAACTTCTGGGATTGGTTCTTCGAGAGCTGTTTTCCAACAACTCTGCCTTTTGCCTTTCGGTTCTTCACTTTTGTTAACTTACATAGATGCGCGTGCGGTGCGTGATTTTGGAGTAGGGCATCGACGGTTTAGTAAAAATAAATTATAGTTTAAAAAAACTAAAAAAACACGCTTTAATAGTAAACCGAACTAAAAAGTAGAAAATAATTTTGAAGTATCAAGAGTTTGTTACAGCAATAGAAAATTCCGACAATCAATTACGACTAATTAATTGGGAATAAGATTAAATTAGAAATTAAATTATTAATAAAATAATTCAATTATAGTAAAAAAAAGCGTGGGGTGCTTGATATTAAATGTTACCATTATTTCAGTAGTGCAACTATTTATAAAAATAAAGTCATTATGAAAATATAGTAAATTGCACCCCACGCTTTTTTTTACTGTAATTGAATTATTTTATTAATAATTTAATTTCTAATTTAATCTTATTCCCAATTAATTAGTCGTAATTGATTGTCGGAATTTTCTATTGCTGTAACAAACTCTTGATACTTCAAAATTATTTTCTACTTTTTAGTTCGGTTTACTATTAAAGCGTGTTTTTTTAGTTTTTTAAACTATAATTTATTTTCTTAATTTTTAGTCTGAAAACAATAACAAAAGTAATTATAATTAAGAGCCTTAATTTTTAAAATATCTTATATTTGACAATAAATCTAAATTCATTTCATTCATGTTTGCGTAACCTTTCCATTTCATATAACGCATCACTATTACATGAAACTTTTCCTGTTAACTTCGAGCAATCAAGTTCTTCTTTTCGAATACCATTTAGTGACCTTCCGCGACTTAGAGCTACATAAGCCTGTCCAGCAGCAAACAATCGAGAGCCCAGATAAATAACTGCATGGTCTACCGTACAGCCTTGCATTTTGTGTACGGTGGATGCCCAACTCAGGATTAATGGCAGCATTCGTCTTTCAGCGGTACCATAGCTATATTTTGATTGAAACTGTATCGATATTGGTGTAATTAGATGTATACCATCTTGACCAAAGTCAATACGGACTGATGGTATATCTGAATCATATACTTGATCACGACGGAAATGTGGCCAAATAATTTCAGTGATAATACCCATATTGCCATTTACTAAACCTTTTGCCACGTCAATATTCTATCTCAACATTACTTTAGCTCCCACGAAAATTTTTAATATCTTAGGAAGACCTCCCGTCTTATTAATATCATTAGGTATAACAGAGTCCACATTTTTATTACCTAAATTTCGTGTAGCATCAATAAGTTGATCTTGTGCTTTTATTGTATAAATATTTGTTCCTTTTTTCTCAAAATACTGAAGAACTTTTTCATTATGCTTAGCTACTTGATCATTCGTTGGGTAGATTCTTAATGCTTTCTCAATTGAGAATTCATTGTTAGCATCTGTCGAAACTTTTTCTAGAAGTATTGTAAGATGCTGAGATGTCAATTCTCCGATCCTCAAGGCGTTCAGTACATCAATGAATGTTGTGTCTCCTTGTTGGCGCATGTTTTGTTTTAATTCAACCAGCCTGAAGAGCCTCCATAAATGTGTAGCTGGCTTCATATGTTCTGGTTGAAAAACTTGATGTCCTCGTACAGGAGGTAATTGCATTAAATCACCGAATAATAAAATGTTTATCCCTCCAAAAAAAGCGTTTGGACTTTTCAGTTGTCGCAGACGAGAGTCAATCATACAGAGCATCTCGTAAGGAACCATAGAAATTTCGTCTATAAAGAGAAATTCTACATGTTGCCATAGTTGACGCATTACTCTTAAATAGTTACCAGTTAAGAGTGGCATGTTGACGATGACTCCATCTTTTTGTACAGGTAATTTTAGCAGACGGTGTAAGGTAGATCCACCGACTAATCGTGCTGCAACTCCAGTGAGAGCACCAACTTTCACTGCTGATTTTCCATAACACCGGTTTACTTGGTTTTTCAATAAATTAAACAGAAAAGTTTTTCCAGTGCCTGCTCCACCAGTTACAAAAATTTTTTCTCGTTTTTGGTCTCCATTAAGTTGGTCTTTTATACTCTCTGTAATAAAATGAAAGAGTTGCCTCTGGTAGATATTCATAGCTTGTTGTGCCCTTTGGAACTGATTATTGCTCATATTTATATCTGGCAATTCTTCTTCTTCGCCTTCAGGATTTATTGTGTCTGGCTGCTCCAAAATTTGAAATGCATGCACTTGATTAAATGCGTTTTCAAGCTGTTGATCACGCTCACGATGTTGGCGCATATGATTACTTATTGCCTTTAGTTGATTTTCCCGAGCTAAAAAAGCATCTTTAGCATTATCAAACCCTTCGAGTAATTCAGTTTCCGATCGATAAGGCATATATTGGACTAGCAAGCTATAGAAAAAGTTCTCTGGATCAGATGACGCTATAAAATATGGTACTCTTACAACTGCGGGATTATTCCTTACAGCCATTTTACTGTTATCTGATAGCGTGATAAGTTGACGACGTACGTTTGACTGAACTTCATATGCATCATTGTCAATACTTTCTTCTGTTTCGTTTGCTTTCTTGTTATAGAAAGGTTCAAATAACATTGTGAATTCTGTAAGACTCATATTAGAAAAATCATAATTAGAATGATCCAAAGGACGTTTTTCATATCTTTCAAAGATATTACTACAATAGCCAGTGGCGTGACCCGTTTTGTCAAATTGCAATACTCTATAACGCTGTTCTGGTTTTCTAGTGTTAAGGAAAACACAACTTCGAGAACTATCACGTAATGGGATATGACATAAACGATACGCACATTCAGCAGCTGTTACTTGTCGTTCATGAAGAATCTTCATACAAATCCGAAATAGCTTTCGTGAAATATCGGATTCTTCACGTTGTATTTGTTGAATTGCTTGTGCTATTCCAACATCTACTCCTACAGGTTCTCCTTTAGACAAGTACTTTGCAATATAATACGCTATCGCTTCGTTGGAGCCGCATGTCTGAATGTCCATGTTACCCGTCCATAGTCTCAACAAGTCTGGATGATAATTATTTACCCCAGCATCTTCTTTTCGACGCTTAAGTAAACAAATTCTTCCTCCATTACGAATAAAGTCATCTTAGGAATGAGACACTATTCGAGTCTCACAGCATTCTTGCCGTGGAAAGTTAAATCGACATCTTACAGAATTACTATTTTTCGTACACGCTTCTGTATGTCGATGAATTTGACATTTTTTAACAAGCTCATGAAGTTCTGGATCTTCTTCTGCTGTAGGCATTTTACAGGAACAGTTACGATCAAGAAGAAGTTTTCCTTCCTCTGTATCAAACTGTGGATGATTTTCTATCCAAATTACCATATGAAGGTGAGGACTACCACGACGTTGGAATTCAATGCGCCACCAATAATCCTTTACTTTTCCCCCAAAAATTTCTTTATTATTGTTTATATATTTTAATAACGCATTTATTCTAACCATAAATTGTCGGCTTAATATTACTGGGTATTTTTCTATTAGGTTTTGTGTCTCATAAATATCGAGTGTACTCGGATCTACATCAGATCTGCCATCAGCTATTAATAAAGCCTTTCGCAGATCTAACCAGTTGAGATCATTTGAGCTAAAAGTTACAAAATATGTTGGAGGTCCCAAACATCTAATTTGGGCTAGAAGCTCATTCAAAGCTGATCTCCAATAAGCTGCAGATCCTCTCAAATTTTTCACGTAAAGATGAATATCTTCGACTGCTCCATCTTGATTACAAATTTTTTTTCCACATGCTGATATAGTACTTTTTACTCGATAATATTCAAAGAACGATAAAGCATAAAAGAGATAATCGTTGCGTTGAAACCTAGTGTCACTTCCCAAAATTCTGTACTGAAAGTAATCTAATGGTGTTATGTTTACTGGCCTTGGTTGTTTAAGTCCATTTTTTCCGTATGGAAATAAAAAATACCAGGCAAATTCCTCTGCTTTCAGTTCATGAGCTACATTTACGATATTATCAGTTGTTTTGCGGGTAATTTCATTAAGATTCCGTGAAATCTGCAATTCATCTTCTACATTGGGTTGCATAACATCAATAGATGCCATCACTGACGTGTGCAGTGGAATTGTTTGACTCATTGGTTGCTGTGAGGCAGGAATTGTTAATACTCTTTCAGTACTTGGTTGTCTTTGATTTTCTGACTCCACAGAATCGGCTATATCAAAGACTTCAACGTAGTCTATTGTGAATTAAACATTTTTGTTACTTGTTGTTCGTTTGCAAATTCTCACGAACTCGTCTAAACTATCGCATTCGATAATACAAGCTCTTCCGCTGATATCAGTACTCCTGCATTATGATGTATAAAAAGTTCTACACAAGCTTGCCGAAGTGTAAGTCCAAAGTTTGATTGATTTACTTGGTCATTTAAACTTCCGAATAGGCTTGGTTCTTCATCAAAATGTATTTGAAATCGTTTGTTGAATATAACAAGATCATCTTTAATAACGTTAAAATTCCGTACGAGCAAGTATCCATCATTTTGTATAGGATAAGCCGCGAGAATTATTTCTGTTTGAAATCTGACATTACTGTAGATCTGATCACCCGCTATCATATTCAAATTAAGAATATTTGTTGGCCAACATTGTGGCGGAAGAATACAAGCTCTTACAATGTTTGTCAATACCATGGCACAACATTGTACACCTGCAAACCCTGACGTAAATATATCATCATTAGCTTGATGCCATGAAGCACATAAAATTCTTGATGAGTCGTTAATTCTCATGTAAGCACTAGCATTCTCTCTCGATTCCTCATTGGTTTCAACTTCATTCTGTAACGGAACTTCTTCTACTCTTATTATATCTTCTTCATTAATCTCAACGTTATTATTGATATTTACATCTTTGTACAGAGGATTGTTTGCTACTAACCAATACAATGCATCATATACCTTTTGTCTGGATATAGAAAACTGTCGCGTTACATTAATATTTTCAAGACGCTCAGTAACGACGACAATACCAGCATTATTGGAGTTTCTTGGAAGCATGTTAGGAAGATTTTCAGTAACTTCAAAAATATCTTGAGCAAACAATACCGCCTGACCCCGGAAACTATATTGTCCAAACAAGCCACTCAACTTGATAATTTTAACAAATGGAATGATACGTTAATCGCTGTTCAAGCTGTGACAAATTTGTAATAACTTCTGGAATAGGCCCTGGATCTAGATTATTCCAATACGATTTAGATGGTGCAGTCTTTTTTTTGGAATTTAAATGAGTCTTGCAGCGGTTACAAACAACTAAACAATTTTTAAGCTTAAGGTCATCGGGCAAGTAAGGTGCTATAGTAGTGTTTACAGTCCACTTGGAAATTTGATGCGGATAGCATCGTTTAGTGCAAATTTCACAAATTTTATCACAAAACGTGTTAATTGCACGTATAAAAGCCGCTTTACTCGCCCTATCTAATTCTCTAGATTCCGTATTATGCTGCCGCATGTGCTGCAATCGAGCTGCTGTGTCTTCTTCTGATTGCGAGGCTCGATACTCAGCAGTATGCTGCCGCATGTGCTTCAATCGTGCTGCTCTGTCTTCTTCTGATTGTGAGGCTCGATATTCAGCACTATGCTGCCGCATGTGCTCCAATCGGGCTGCTCTGTCTTCTTGTGATTGTGAGGCTCGATATTCAGCACTATGCTGCCGCATGTGCCCCAATCGGGCTGCTCTGTCTTCTTCTGATTGTGAGGCTAGATATTCAGCCCTATGCTGCCGCATGTGCTCCAATCGGGCTGCTCTGTTTTCTTGTGATTATGAGGCTCGGTACTCAGCAGTGTATTGTCGCATATGTTGCAAGCGAATTGCTTTATTTTTTTCTGACTGCAAGGCTCTATATTTTTTCATATAAAGTTGCCTTTTATTTTTTCTCTCAATCACTTCATCTTTTGAGAGTTCGGTAAGTTTTTCTATACATTTTTGTCTTTTTTTCTCCAGTCTCCTCTTTCTTTGTGTTATAGTTTCATTTTTCATTTTTGTTTGTTTCTATAAAATATGCAAATTAAAATTTTTGTCAGCGTTCTCGTATCAAAATCTTTTTTTTTCTTTCTAATTTTTCGAATTTTTTTCTAAATTTTTGAATTTTAAAATTTTTCAATTCATTGATTTTTTCTAAATTTTTGAATTTTAAAATTTTTCAATTGAAAATTTTATCCAAACATTTTTATTTGAATTTTTTTATAAATTATCAAATTTTTATTTATTTCAAAAATTTTTTAAATTTGATTTTATCCACAATCCAAAATTATTTACAAAATTTTGTGTCGAATTTTTTTTAATTTTCAAATGTAAATTTTTTTTAAAATTTGTATTTCAAAACTTTTTTAAACTCCAAAATTTTATATTTAGAATTTTTTTTTAATTTTGAATTCTGTATTTTTTCGAAATTTTTTTAATCAAAATGTTTATTTGAATTTTTTTATAAATTATCAAATTTTTATTTATTTATAAAAATTTTTAATTTTGATTTTATCATGTAATTCCAAAATCCAAAATGAATATTTTATGATTCGCTCAACAAAAACAAAGAACCTACCTAATCCATCAACTACACAGAGACAGTTTGCACAATGCACAGTACACGTATTATATTTTATGATCTGTGGCACGTCTCAACTGTATCCACAGGCGATCTACTAGGTTAGGTATCAACACGTGTGTTTACCAGACCGGCAGACCACACGGGTCGCCACTTGTGGCCGATATCGACAGGTTTAAAATTAAGCGAAAACCGAAAACTAATTCTGTCAGGTCGCCATCTATACGTGAAAAGCAAGAACACGAATCTATTACAGTCCCCTGCCCCTGCCTTGCCTGCTTGAAAACAACACTGATGGATTGTATATATACACTTAACCTGCAAAGTAATCTAAATAGTTTTTATTCTGATGATCCTAGTCAGGACATTAGTCCTTGACCCCTGTGCAAATTTTCAAACTGATCAGACTTCTTGAAATTGGTGAAAATTACGCTGAAAGATTCCGTTACATACATACATACATACATACATACAGGTGAAGCTAATATAAGCGTGTTAATAAATAATTGTATTGTCATCAGTCCTTGACCCCTGTGCAAATTTTCAAGCTGATCAGACTTCTTGAAATTGGTGAAAATTACGCTGAAAGATTCCGTTACATACATACATACATACAGGTGAAGCTAATATAAACGTGTTAATTAGTGCCTACTGATAAAAAATTCGAGCGCTCGCTGGACTTAAACTAACAATAAAATAAAATATTATTTCCGGAAAATAAATTTACATTAGGAATGAACCCGGGTGGTTCATTACACTGTTTCCGAAGTTACACCTTTAAAAGAGCGTATCTGCCTTAGGAGTCGCCACTGACAAAAAATGTACTAAGGTTTTCGTAATTTTTCGAGTTGTTTTAGAAGCTCACACATTTTGAATACTTACTACTGTTACACCTTGTATAGGATTGAGTTCTATTTAACTGGCTCAAGAGATCATAATTCCTTTTACGTGTACTACTAATTTCTGGAATTTTCTTGAAATCAGGTAAATTCTGTTCATCGTAATCTTTTGGATTTTTCATAAATAGTAGTTTGTATAAGCCCTGTCTTCCAGAATACATATTATTACCAATACCTATTCCAGCACTGGAACTAATGTTTGCTTCCATACCAATAGACAATTTATTTTTTTCATCATTCAAATTCTTCTTCTAATGCACTTAGAAAAAAATGAAAATAAAAGTTTTCATTTCATTAAAATCGGATTAGGGATTCCGGAGATATTTGCAAAAAAAAAACAAAATTTTAGGCCCAATTTCAAGAGGCCCTGAAAATTTAAATTCACGAAAACAAAAAAATACCGGTCAAATAATTTCTCATGTATATACCTACCCCAATTTTTTTTCCTAGCATATGAAAATAGAACTTGCTGAAATGACGAAAAACAAAGAACGTTGAACTTAGGAAATAATTTTGAAATCTTTCCCTAGCAATTAAAGTAAACGGACTTTTTTGTTCACATATAAAATATTTAATTTAAACAAAAATATTTTAAAATGACATCTGTTAATATATTGTGAATAATCCTACTCTTATTTACTTTCCATTCAAAATACCAATTAAAATTCCATTTTTGCAAGATATTTTTTTTACTATTAATGCTATTAATTTCTCCCCCAAATTACACCACGAATCCACAAGTTTTCGCGAGAAACGAAAAAAACGTTTGGCTAAATCAAAGCTCTAGTAGTATTACGTACAAATCAAATATATCAAATATGCAAATAAAACAATATATTTTTAGATACTTGTCGCTGCCAAACAAAACTATAAATACTACCACAGCATCACGCAAGTCGTTAGTAATAACAGATTCCAGAATAAAGGAATCATCAATTCCAAAAAGTCGATTTTCTCTTCTGATGTTTTAATTCTGCGAAAGGTTTTTTCGGAATCATTTGTGTGCAGCTTTTTCTCATCTCCAATTGGTCAAAATCTGATGGACGGTGGTGTGAGTCAAATTCAACTTTTCCCCGATTATTCTGACTGTCAACCCATGATCTGAAAACACAAGATTCGACATTTAAATCGGTTCTTGAAGATAAGACCTTTCGCTACGTGGTTCAAATTCAATATTCTTTCTGAAAATGCCTCATACCACCGAAAAACCTGAGACCTTGACAAGTGTTAAAAAAGTTTTGCATTGTACTTAAGTCTGAAGCAAAACCTGACGTTGGTCGAAATTGATATCACTTATTTTTTAGAACGTGCTAGAAAAAACTGTTTCATTAACACAATTGCTATGGATAACCTAATGACTGTAGCAAGTAGCAACTCGTACTGAACGCGTATCACATCCCGCATTCCAAGTGTTGCCAGAGTGAACGCTACGTTGCCAGTCTCCTCATATATCGTCATATCATTTTGTATCTTAAATTTAATAAAATTGTTAATATAATACTTTAAAGATTCGTCTTTGCCTAATAAATTTACATAATTCAAATAATCTCCTTATTTAATGTGTCTTCAAATTCAGTGTCAAAACTGACAAAATTTGTGTTTGATTTTTATACTCAAATCAGTAAAAACTACACTTTTTAACACAAAAGGTTTATTACATTGTCTTACTCCATGTTCATAGAAATTACATAGAAGTGTGTCCAATAAATGTTACAATAAAATAATATTTGGTGACAACAGTCGCTTTGGCGCCGCACAGTATCGCCAATGGATTCAAGAATCTGTTGGCCATCGCTGCCGTCATCGAAGGAAGCACCATTAAGGATACGAAATTCAAAGTAATTAATACCAGCAGAATTACTGTAAAGAGGCAAATACATTTATTATTAAAAGCTCTGTTTCCCTAACGTATGCGATAAACACGCCACATCATATTAAAACTAATTTTGGTTGGACTGATCATCTGTCTATCTTAAAAATGATTATTTAATAATGTAAAGGATTTCATAATTACTATAAAAGGCATATATGCAGATAGACGACAAAAAAATGTAGTTTTATTATTTTTCAGTAAACCTGATTATTTTTTAATTTTTAGAGTTTAGCAAGATCGGCGGGTTTCCATTGAGATATCTAGAAACAAATATCTGCTCAAAGCGGAACATAAACTTTTATATTTGACTTTAGAAGTCTGTGGTCCAGCAGTCCTCTTAGCCTTTCTGTAATATATATATATATATATATATATATATATATACTCGCGTCAAGAATTCAGACGTCTTACGTCACGACTGACGTTACACATTTGTTTTTATTGTTAACGAAATTTTCGATATTTTGTCGCGTTAAAAACAATAATTTTCTGCAATTTAGTGCATTATATAACGCAAACTTTTAGTGTAGTATATAGTTTTATTACTATCAGTTGCCGTTTCTTAAATATTTTGACGAAAATATAATGAATTATTCATTTGTTCGTATGACGTAAGTCGTCTGAATTCTTGTCGCGAGTATATATATATGTTAATTACAAAATTTAATAATACTCTTATTACATTATTTTTTTAATATATATATTAACTTATTTTTAGTATACATCAGAAGTTGGATATGACATGAGAAAAAATATGTCTGTAGATTATAGCGCTAAAGATAAATATTCTACTACATTATTTACCGAAGAAGCGGTTAGGTTAATTCGACAACATGACACTATTAGGCCAATGTTTATGTATCTTGCGCATCTCGCTCCGCACAGTGGAAACGATAATAACCCTTTACAAGCTCCTGATGATGAAATTGCCAAATTTGCTAAAATTCGAGATCCAGAAAGGCGTATTTATGCTGGTAAGTTCTTTATCTCAACATTTTAATAGAAATTATATGGAAAAAATGTATAAAGTCCATATAAAAAATATGAAAATTTATTTACTACTGAAGAAATATTACATGAATGATAAATCACCTTGCATTAAATATGGTCGCGATAGTTTCACAAAATCTCAAAAAAAATCAAAATTGTATATATTTTTTTCTTCTAAAACTATATTCCATTAATTTTTTAATAATCATTCGTATTATAATATTGCCGACGTAATTCATAAAAGTATTTTAAAATTTAGAAAACATTGCAATTTATTTTCATTCTTCAGGCATTAAAAATGACCTAAAAATGTACTAAGTGGGTAGGTAAGTGTTTATTTCAGATGGTGAATATTCAATCGGTGTATATACCAACGTGAAATTTGTTATAGTCTGATGCTCTGAACAACAAAATTCAACCAAAGCCTGCGGCGCTCTGCTTTTGTGTCGTTTTGCATACAGTGTGGAAAATATTCCGCTTCTCTGGACATTATATTGTTTTTTTTTGTAAACATCCTATATATAAAAGTCGTCTTGTGATACAATTCATGGGATTTAATAATGTGGGCATTGCAATAAGAACATAAAATATGATCGTTAAAATTATGTTACTAATTACTACTAATTTGATATTACAGTATTATTTAACTATGTAAAATATGTGTTAAATAGAATAAAACAAGCAATTGTAACAACTATACATTCTGATTGTAAGCATTTTTATTATAGTCTAAGCAGCTTTTGTCATTGAGTTTGTCTATTAATATTTGGATGTTCCTATTTTTATTAGATCATCTAATTCTTTTATTTTATTTAATAATTTTGATTTTGCTATGATCTTATCTATTTTTCACTTCTCCTTAAGAGCGCCGCATTCTTGAAATAGTGTTTTTTTACAATTACAAGTAATTTTAGACATTTAGGAATTGAATAATATAGAGTTTAGCAAATAACTGGAATGTTATCTCATCCCATCTGCGAATATAATGAAGTAAAACGAATATATAACGGCTGAAAGCGGTTTAACTAACAAATTTTTAAGTACAGAAATCTTTCAAAATATGTATTTTTTAAAATTCAACTGTAGATGTAAATGTTGTCATAACATAAACTTCATATTGCTGCATATAAGATTGTTCACTTTTGTTTATAAGTATGTAAAAATAATTCTTAAAATGTGGGGTTAGAATAGCAAAATAATGTGTGTTATACAAATGCATTTAAAAAATTATTATATTATTTGAGGAGAATTTAAATAGGTAAAGGGGATAAACAAAACATCAATAATTTTATTTTTGATATTACTTTTGCTCTACGTGTTTTATTTTTCAAGATTTCTGAACCTAAAAAAACACAAATTTAATCATTTTTGGACGAGAAATACGGCGAAGTATTTTCTGCAGTCTCAATGATGTGGTGGAATTCAGAATCGCATGATACATACACCAGAATACTCAATGATTTTTAGTTTTTTCATTGTGTTCTGCTCTGTAAGACGATTCAACGATATAATATTACATTCTTGTGCATACAATTATTTGATTTTGTCTACAATACTGTTCAAAGTTTACAGTATGTGGTATCTTTATTTTATTACCTGTCTGATAATTAGATAAAAAATACTTTGTGACTAAAGTGATCAGGAAATGTCGACATTTTGCACCATCAGCTAACATCCGTAGCTAGAGATCAGTACGTATTAGTCAGTCAGTAACATACTACTTTGAATGCGCCCTAGACCCAGAAGACGACTACACTGCCATGCCTTGTATACAAGCGTCGGTGGGAGCCGTCCCTGCCAGGCCCTAATCGACACCGGGATGAATCACAATTTCTACCAGAGCAGCAATCTGGTGCACTTCTCCAAAGCCAACATCATTCATACACAACCGCAATATCCAGTTAGAAGCCTGTTAGAAACTAGATCTTCAACACATTTGAAGTTGATGCGTGAGGTGTTGGTTTGTAATCTTGATACGTCTATAGGTAATTGAAATGTCAGCAATAATAGAAGTGTTTATTTTTACCTGCTCGTTACTAACAAATTTAAAATTAAACCAAGTATGCAATTCTCCTACTTAAATGCAGAGGTAAGACAATAAACATGACTAACAAAAACAGCCAACTGCTCGTCAAACCAACGCCGCGGCTCATAAACGAGTTGCGCTGGACTGCGATTACAACAAACCGAATACGATATAACCTGCCTAGTAGTGGAAGACCTGTGGGAAAATATGATCCTCGAGAAGTCCTGACTCGCCGAGCAAGTTGCAATTTTGGATCTACCGAGCGATCGCCTCCACCTCGGCCAACGACAGAGACAAATAATGGAACGCCGAACAACCACTTAGAGCACCCCCGAAACCATCTCTAGATCTAGTGCGGCACCTGGACGAGCCATAGTTCGAAACCCACAAGATAACTTGGGGTCCAGTCTTGCCTGAACGTTATTGAAGCTGTCGTATTAGTGAACTCAGTGCAACGAGCGCAACAAAAAGATCCGTTGTGTGAGCGAGATCGTCTACGACTGACCAGATTCAGCACCAGAGGTGCCAAAGCGACAAAGAACAGTTAGTTAACTTATATAGTTATCAAAATAGTTACTTATGGCAGGCAAATACAGGACGATCAAAGGATGTTATATGTTCCCAATGAGGCGAGAAGAGCTCTCCTGGAAACCTACCACGACAGCGAGATCGCCGACCATAAACAGGCGGAAGAGACATAACGAGAGATGTCTAAGAATAGGTACGCACCTGCCAAGTGTGCGAAGCAGTTAAAGTCGAACCGCCCCAGAAGAGGGCGCCCTTGCGACCTAGAGTAAATACAGAATCATGTTACATGCTAAGTCTTGATATTTTTGACCTGTTGGAACACGTGCCACCCTCACACTGATTTCTCATGGCACTATGCGATACGTTCAGTTGCTGAATGGAAGCTAAGTCAACGCCACATATGAGAATCAAGGAGTAAGTGGACTTCTTGGAGGAAGCATATATAGCCGTTTCGCTTACCCTGCATCGATTATCACATACATCATCCCGGCATACAAGACAGGGGCCTGGACAGTTATTTACGAATCCATGACATTGACCACCTGCAGGCCGCTATATATCAGCATGCGAATCCTATCGAATGCCGCATCTAGGAATTAAATAAACCGCTGAGGGCCCTGAAGATCAGGCAGTCGACGTTATGGCCAAAGAAATTGAACTGAGAACTTGCCACCAAGGGGACACCTAGTATGCTGCTCTTCGGGGTGGAGCTGAAGCGACCTGGGGCTTGGTAGGAACCCAAAGCTTTTCTCCAGCCTCCGCAACCCAGGACAGTCGACTACGATGAGTCAGGATAGTGGATACGTACAAAACAGCACGCATGTCGCGTCCCCGGGAAGTCCAAATAAGATAAATATACACATACACATTGTAACATTTTAGTTCATGTACTTCAGAGTTTAAATAAAACAACAACATTAACAGGGCGGTATTGTATACTATATTTTTGTCATCAGTCGGCTGACTGTTCAGGCCACGCAGGATTACCAACTGTCTAATATCACATGGAATATTATACTATGGCATACATACATCACACGCCCTATTTTAACAAACTAAATAATAAACAAAAAACAATATTTTAAAAAGAATCAGTAATAACATTTCACATATTATAATAAACATACTATGACACTAAATTTCTGGGGCGGCCGGGTAATTCAACCACTTCTTGTTCTAATTTCAGTCTTGTCGGGTCCTAATTTGGATACCGGGTGCCTTTTCCCACACGTTGCATGAATGATGTTTTTCCCTTTAGGATTTGCATCGAATTTTACAGAGGACTGAACTGGTGCCATATTATTTCCCTCCTGTTTACTAGAACTTCGGCGTTTGTCCGAATTAGAATCACGAGCTTCAAGGGGTACAATTGATTGTCTAGAATATGGTCTAAGAAACTGCCTATTTCACCTGTATTCTGTTTCATTAACATTGACAATATAGTCATTTGGTCTATTTTTAGTGACTACCACTCCAGGTTTCCACTTCTTTTTGCCCTCTTGTAGTAAGATTGGTTGGCCTACTTCTAATGGCGAAATTGCATGATTTTTTCAAATATGTGGAGATGAAAGAATGTATTATTTTAATCGAAATGGCGTTTGTCCTAGACAATTTGATGGAAAAATAAGATCAAAAACGACATTTAAAGTTTTAGTCTGACCACGCCCCCAGAAAACGGAGGCCGCCATATTGAATACTTGTGACGTCACTTGCCAGTTGCGGTTGACGTCAGACGTCACTTGTATGCACAAAACAATTGTTTTGTGCTTTCATTCGGATAACGCACTCAACGCAGTCGCAATCACGACACATACTTAAGTATGTGGTCGCAATACGAGTAGAATGAGTTCATAAGTTTAGGTTAGGTAGAAGAGTTAGTTGTTAGTTTGTCGTGTGTAATATTTATTAAGTGTTATTGTGTTAAACAGTCACTGTTGTTGCAAAAATTTGCAAAATAGACTGGTAAAATGAGCCCAGAAAGTGTATTATCACCGGGAAGGAATATTGCATTGTACAATTACAAATACTTTCCGTACAGCGCCTAATAAAAACTATTTCTCCATGCCAAAAATTGAAAAAAAAAACAAGTAAAATGGTGTATGATGTGGTGTATGGCAATGAATCGCGACAAAGAAGAAAGTATAAAGCTCTCCATCATTTCAACGTTGTTTGTGAAGACTATTTTAATGTAAGGTTAATTGAAAATAAGTACATAAGTACGAATAAATAATGGAAGAAAGGGTCCATCAAACAAATGTTAGGTACAGAAATCTTTAGAAACATGCATTTTATTAAATTTAACTGTATATGTAAATATTGTTATAATATAAACTTAATACTACGTATAAAATTGTTTCCTTTTATTTAGAAATATGTGAAAATAATTGTTAAAATATAGGGTTAGAATAGCAAAATAATGTGTCTTACAAAGGCTTTTAAAAAGTTATTGTTTTATGTTACGAAAATTTGAACAGTAACAATGATTATTCATTGTTACTGTTCAAATCTAACATCAAGAATTAAATTTTTGATACCTATTACTTTTGCTTTACATGTTTACACCCTCCTATCAAAACAAATTATATACAGTGTCTCATGACTAAACCAACAGAGTAACTAGAAACAATAGACTTAATGTATGATAAAAGCCAAATGTGGCTGCTACAGGAAATAGAGTGCTAAAAGTAAGTTATTATTTTTTTCTTAGAAAATAAAGAATAATTTCAAAATAGCTGGAGAAATTAGTTCTGAAATGGGCGCACTAATTAATGCGTCAAAAATATTAGAAAGAAAAATTAATAGGTATTTTCTGTTTCCAGTTTTTGTCCTGCTAGTTACAGATAGGTGAATCAATAAATATTTTATATTTTTATCCAACATTTCCATAATAAATTATTGAAGAGGAATCTTTTTAAGTAAAAAACATAATTCTTAATATTTTCACCAGTTCTCAAGATATTTGCATTTTAATATCATTATCCAGTGTGTAAAGGCGAGGTAAAAGATCTTTACATTAGAATACTCACTCTACCATAGATTACTCCAAAAGACACAATTTAACTGACCTTATCTTAGACCAAACATTAATTGTTTAGGGGTGATTAAATTATGATGAAAAAATCATAACTTAGATACCCATATCTCAACGTATTAATTTTTGCTTTAAGATAAGGTCGGTTAAATCATAACATTTTATCGTTACGAATCTGCGGTAAAATTAATATTGTAATATTACAGACATCCTGTACAATACCAATGCATACAATATAACGAAAGTGACATTTGTTTAGCTTAATACCTAATTGAATTATACATTATTTCATATATTAAACTGCAAATATCTTGAAAAATGGTAACAGTAATAAAGTATACCTTTTTTACTTAATAATGTATATTTGTAATGGTAGAAATGTTCGATAAAAAATACTAGATGAATTCGTTTATCCACTTTTCTGTACGTAGCACCTTCTGAAATATTATTTTTATTAATTTTCTGATTCTAAGGTCTTTCACTAATTTAAATTTAATCGAATTAAATAACCAACTATATTCAAATATTTCTTTATTAAATTAATTATAATACAAAATGTATGGTATACATGGAGTTCATTCTCAGCTCCAGACTGAAAATAAAAACATCTTTGCAACCTTGACAATAATTTATATACTATCTAGCGAGAAGCCCTAGGAAATTTCCCTGCGAACACATATTCACCATACCACAGTCCTATTGTCCACCCTAGTATAACTACCTTCAACGAGTACAGGAAAAGCATTAGAATATATCGTTATAAAAATGCAGCATAAACATATCTAATTTCAATAATAACTTTTTACTCAAAACTCAATAAAAGTGTTCTTAAAATGAATTACGCTATACAGTTTTTGCTGGAATAAAAAGAATCTGAGTTGTCGTTGGTATCGGAGGAATTTACCACTTGACTGGCCGCCCAACACCTTTCCGTAAGCTAAGACTACACTTTTAATATATATTTTTACTTTATTTAAATATCAGATCCTAATATATGTCCACAATATTTAAAATTATAATTGATGCATTCTAACGAGCTCCCTCTTATCGATGCACTCCGTCTTCTCTTTTAGGTCAGTTAACCACTGGTTTCAAAACTAATACGGACTAAAATTTGTACACCTAAGTACTTGCTAGAAGTTGATAATCTCCTGGATCACACCACAAGTATCTATAACACACACTTGATCAAATCCATCAGGTATTTGTATTGATACCTACCTTTCTGAAGGAAGGATATTGGGGGATATGTTAGAGCTGCTCCTCTAAGCAGCAAACACTAATAAAAAAAACATAAAAATTACAATTACCTTTCTTTGTCACTTGCAATATAAATTCTTATTTATACTATTAGACAGTCTGTGGCTATTATATGTGTGGCTTGACTTCAACACCAGTCTAAAACATATTCGATTTGTTTTATTCTATGCAGCCGATTCTGCAGTCTAATGCTATCTAAACCTAAATTTATTTACCTATACATACTAGTTTACTTTATCTAGCCATACAATTTTCAATAAATCAGTTATAGATAATTTGGGGGGTTTTACACCTGGAATAAAAATTAGCATTTAGTTTAATATCTTAGTTTTAAGGTTTAATAATTATTGTTTTATAGGTACTTACCTTTCTTTGAAAGTTCTGTGGTATACCTGGGGGAACTGCTAGTAGGTATTATAGGTAAAATAGGTATTTATGCATTACATTTTACAATTTATTAAAACCATTTCTGTTCTAAGGCAGAACATAACCTTAAATTTTTGACAATTTGCAGGACCATATAAATGCAGTTATACATTGAGGATGCGTTCCCCAATGAATTAGATAATCTACACTTATAGGCCTTATTTATATATATTTTTGAAAAGAGCCTCAGTTAGGTCACTACCTTACCAGTATTTACATTATCTATGGCTCAAAAGAAATGTCACACAAAACTCAAAAACAAATGCCTATTTACGTCACGATCGCCGTAACATAAGCAAGATGGTGTACTGGCATTTGACGCCACACCAATGACACTACGTTTTCGATCACGTGGTTTTGTTTACATTCTATGGCAATTTATTAATGCTAATATTTTAATTATAAAGTGATTATAGCCGTCAGACACATGTTCTGACCTTTCAATGTTTGTTTGAAAGATTACCCTGTAATACATTTCAAACCACTATATAATTCATGCAACTTCCCCATTCTGACAACTTATGTGTTGATTTATTATACCCATGTATTTGTTTGCTCTGGTTATTTTTCAGTGCAGACTGGACAACTTGTGGAATATTTTGGCCTTAATAAATCTGTTTTAACAGACAAATTTGTCCTTAATTTTCTGTCCATCAGCAACATGCATGGAGCTAAAAAAATTTTGCTTAGGAGTAGAGTTATAATCTGCAACTGCCAGAAAAGGATCTTTATTATTTTGAAGTGCGTTGATAAAGAGACCTTTGATAGCCTGAATTGTCCTTTCTATCATACCGATACATCTTGGATAATGTGGGCTAGAATTGTCAGTTGTATATCATATTTTCGTGCAAAATTTGCAAATTTTCTGGAACTATGAGGCGGCCCGTTGTCGGAAAAAAATTCAAATGGAAGACCCGTTAATATAAAAACATTTTTTAAGATTGTAATAACAGACCAGCACTTCAGTCAGTACAAGAGGAAGATAAAGAAAAATACAGGGAACAAAGACGAAAGGCGAAGAAAGTGTTTAGACAAAAGAAGAGAGCAGAACAGGTTAAGAAAATAGATGAAATAGAGCAACATTATAAGAGGAAGGAAATACGTAACTTCTACAGAGAAATAAAAAAAGGAAAACAGATAAAGAAGGAAGTAATATATGTGAGGGATGAAAGTGGAAATCTAATTGCAGAGGAAACAGAAGTGAGAGAAAGATGGAGGCAATACTTTGCAGATATGTTGAATGAGGAGAGTGTAAGGGAAGGAGAGGAGTACGAGGAGATGATACCAGGAAGGGAAGAGGAAGTGGACATAGAAGAACCTACAAAAAAGGAAATAGATACAATTATAGAAGCTTTAAAGAATAACAAACGTCCAGGAAAAAACAGAATAACAGCAGGGAACATTAAGTACGCAGGAGAGGATTTAAGACAAAGAATATACGAAATGATACGAATGATCTGGGGAAGAGAATGTATGCCTGAAGATTGGAGAGATGTTTTGATTATACCAATCTTAAAAAAGGGAGATGCAACAGACTGCAGACACTATAGGGGTATGCCATTGTTAGATGTAGGGTATAAAATTATGGCAACGTTAATAAAACAGAGAATAGAACCTATAGCAGAACTACAAATAGGGGAGTATCAAGCAGGTTTTAGAAAAGGAAGGTCAACAACGGACCAAATCTTCATGGTGAAGGAAATTCTGACTACATGCTGTGAGTATGGGATCAAAGCAATGGTTCTATTTGTGGACTTCAAGAAAGCATATGATTCGATCAAAAGGAATAAACTAAGTAAAATTTTGAAACAATTTGAGATACCAACCAAACTAATTAGGCTATTGAAAATGACCTTAGAAAATACCAAATCCAAAGTACGAATAAAAGGTGAATGTTCGGAAGGCTTTACTATTGATACAGGACTGAGACAAGGAGACCCACTCTCAACGCTTCTTTTTAATTTAGTACTAGAAAAGGTCATAAGAGATAGTCAGTTGAACAGAGAAGGACACATATTGTTTAAAAGTCATCAAATTGTAAGTTATGCAGATGACGTGGCTATTATTGCTAGAGATAGTAGGGAATTAGAAGCAGTAACGACAAAACTTGTGAAGGAAGCACGTAAAGTGGGATTGCAGATAAATCAAGAGAAAATTAAGCTTTTGAGAATAGGACAAGAAAAAAAGGATACCAATTTTAAATTGAAAACAGAGCATGGAGAGATGGAGTTTGAGGAAGTTCAAGAATATGTATATTTGGGGGCGCTAATAACAGCTAACTGTGATGAGGAACAAGAAATAAATAGGAGAATAATAAAAGCAAACAGAAGTTCGGCAGCAGTCAACTACTTATTGAAATCAAAAAATTTGTCCAGAGGAGTAAAATTTAGAATGTATAAAATAATTTTGAGACCGACAGCGCTGTATGGTAGTGAAACCTGGGTTCTCAATAAGAAATCAAGAGAAAACCTTTTAAGGTGGGAAAGGAAAATCTTAAGGAGAATTCTAGGGGGTAAGAAGACGGAGGAAGGCTATGTAAGGAGAAATAATGAGGAAATATATGCAATGTACCAGGCACCAACAATAGACGAAATTGTAAAAGCCAGAAGAGTGCAGTGGCTAGGGTATCTAGAATGTATGGAAGATGAAAGGGCAGTTAAGAAAATAGTAGGGAGTAAACCTAACTACAAGAAAAAAAGAGATAGACCGAGGAAGCGATGGAGAGAGGCAATGGCAATAGATCTAAGGGAGAAAAATGTAACGGATTGGAAAAGAAAGGCGAAGGACAGAATGGAATGGAGGAGAATAACACAGCTCTGGGCCTAAAAGGCCTGTAAACAGCTTTATATATATATATATATATATATATATATATATATATATATATATATATATATATATATATATATATATATATATATATATATATATATAATAACAGACCCACCAGTTTTATTTGGAAGTTTCTGGACAACAGCAAATTTTGAAGAATAGTTCACTGTCACTTAAAAGTCTTGTGACGCTACTGTCATGAAGTCTATCCCGATTTTTTGCCACGGAAGTTTAGGTAGTTTATGTGGTGTTAATAGTTCTCGCACATTATTTTTAGAGTACATTTGACACGTATCACAGTTAAGTACATTTTTTTCAACATCACTCAGTCCAGGATAATAAATAGCTTCCAGGGCCTTCTTTTTACAAGAAACGACCCCTTGGACTGATGGATAATATTAAGAAATTCACCTTTCAATATTTCGGGTATAATCAGTCTTTTTTTTATAAAATAAAACATCTTTATGAAGATATATATCGTTTTTTATATGCCAGTATTTTTTAACAGAAGTTGGAACTGATTTAATATGATGAGGCCAACCATTAAGTACGTAATATTTTACTTTTTGTAGGACCCCATCCAAGTTAATTTCTTTTTTTAGATGTTCCTCATTTTCTTTTGTTGTTGTTAGCACGGCATATACTCTTAAATTATTTTCCAAGTAATCTGTATTTATAATCTCTTTTAAAGGATCTCTATGTATCAGGAACTTTTAAATTTTTCTCAGGGACGTACCTTAACTTGAATTGGTATCTTAGCAATCGCTGTATTCTTGGGGACATTTCTTCTAAGGGTTTCTTTGAAAGTCTGAGAAGTGGTTGATGATCAGTTTCAGCTTGAAATGAAGTACCATAGAGGTAAAATGAAAATTTTTCACATCCAAATACCAAGCTTAAAAGTTCTTTTTCGATGTGGTTATAGCGCATCTGTGTCGGTATCAGGGAAACAGATGCAAATTCTATAGGAAATCTTTCCTGTGAAATCATAGCGCCAAGGCCATATGGACTAGCATCAACAGATAAAACAGTTTCCTATCGTTGTTTAATTTTATCAAAACATTTCTGTTCTGTTGCTGTCCAGTGCCACTCATTTTTGTCACTTAATAATTTTCTCAGGTTATTTGTCTCATTTGATAAATTTGGATCAAATTTAGCTAAGTAAACTACCATCCCAAACAAACGCTGTAGTTATTTGCGGTTTTTTGGAGACGACAGACTGGTAATAGTACGAGTTTTATCAGAATCTGGAGAAACTCCTACATCACTTATTTCATGGCCCAAAAATTTGATTTCATTTTGACAAAATTTCGATTTTTCTAAAAGTGTTAATCCACTCTCTTGAATCTTTTTTAATACAAATTCCAAATTTTTATTATGTTCCGGAATTGTACTCCCAAATATTAAAATATCATCGAAATATGTGATTTGACCTGGTACATATTCCAGTAGTTTATACATATATCGTTGAAAAATTTCCAGTGAACATATTAAGCCATAGGGTAGTATCAAACATCGAAAACGACTAAAAGGGGTTGTAAACGTGCATAGCATAGAGCTTTCATAGTCTAGAGGTAACCGCAGAAATGCAGATGACGCATCCAACAGAGAAAAGTATTTTGCACCAGCTAATTTTGTGTACAACGTATCTTAAGTCGGAATCGGAAACCTTTCACGTTTAATGTATTTATTCAAATGCAAGGGGTCCATACAAATTCTAATGTCAGTACCATTACTTTTTGGAACTACAACTATAGGATTCTGCCAATCAGTAGGCTCACTGACGGGTACAAATATATTATTCTACCATCTCGTTAAGTTTATCGTTAACCTTTTCTCTTAATGCCAGAGGAATTTTTCTAGTACTGCTACTAAAAGGTACTGCATCATTGATTAAAGTTATAGTAAATTGTTTGCTGACTTTACCAATTCCATGAAATACTTGCTTATAAGCATTTAACAATTTTTCTATACCGGTATTAACAACACTTACTGTTTTATAGGAATTTCTATCAACAATTATTTGGAATTTTTGGACAGCAGTTAGCCCTAAAATTGATTTTGAAATGTTGCTGTCCAAAACATGAAACATTAAGTTTTGAGTGTTATTTTTGTACTGGCAAGGGAGCATTATTTGACCACTAACATTAATTATATTTCGGTGCCCAGTCCAAAGATGTCACTTATATTCACAATGTAGTCCGCTTCTCGCGCTACCCCACCACAAGATTTTAAAGACAACGCTCCCCCTCCGCCTCACTCAGTTCCGTTGCTAGTCTCTAGTCTAGCCTCATTCGTTTTCTTGTGCCCCGCATCGCAGTACGCTCACCGGTGGGTTTCAGGTCAAATTCCGTAGACAACTATTTCTCCTAATATTTGTTTTAGACATGGGCAAATCGAGGAAGAGACGGCGATCATCTAGTAATGAGTCCGAGATTGATTCGTCTTCGCATAAAAAGTTGCTTAAACGGCTCGACAAGCTAGAGAAATTTTACAGGCATACTAAGAGGCATGAACGAACGACGCTTAGCAGTCGGTCCCGATCTCGGAGCACTGTGCGAAGTCCAGGGCGTAGAATGCACTCTCCGACGACCTCGTCATCGGAGGGTGACTATAGTCGCCGACCCAGACCCTGTTCCCGTATTGTAGTGCCTCCAACTAGCAGTAACAGACAGAATGATCTCGACCGGCGTTCGCACAGCGACCGGTCGCCAAACAGAAACTTAGCCCGGTCTCCGTGCGAGTCGGCACAAGTTTGCACTGACGATGCCCACAGCCCGAGCGGCGTGGCTTCGCTATATAATAATAATGATGCCCTAAACACTGATGACGCCTGTTTAATAATACACAATGACATCGAATTACCCGGCGACGTATTACAAATATTAGGTGAGGACCCTTGAAAAAAGGATGACACAGGGTCTCACAAGTTGCACCAGGTATTGGCGTCCAGATGGGGTCATATTATAGGGCACGGCCTCCCTAAAAGTGACCAAATGGTCATCCTTGAGCAGTATAAATTTCCAGAAAATTGTGAGTATTTAATCCCTCCAAATATAAACCCGGAAATTTTGCCTATTCTGTCCAATGCTAGTGTTAACAAAGATTCTTGTTATATACAATTCCAAAACCATCTGGGGCATGGCCTTTCTGCCTTAGGTAAGGGAATCAACTTTGTCTTAGAGGACATTGAAAATATACCTCAACAGACTCGGGACAATTTACTGACTTGTTTATCAGATTCAGGTAAAATACTGACAAATCTCTTCTACGATTTAACAATGGCACGTCGTAGTCCCTCGTTGATAAGTGTACGCCTACAGAGCTTATTTTTGGTTCTGATTTAGCTGAAAAAATTAAATTAGCCAAAAGTTTGGAAACTGCAGGTAAGGAACTTAAACCTACTCCTCCCCCTGCACAAATCTCCAAGTATAAATCTTTAAAAGCGGGAGGAAGGCAGCTCAAAGGACAGTACCGGCCTCAGACAATTCAGTCGTCAAACCGGCAACGCCCGGCCCGTCGTTCGAGGGAGACGGGACCTACCAAGGGGCCATCCTCGAGGGAGTTGAACAAGGATCGGTATCGAAGAAGGAAATAACAATGGTAAGTTACGCTGGGAGATTAACTCTCTTTTACGAAAACTGGGTATCAGTAACGTCTAACCAGATTGTTCTAAATTGGGTTAAGGGATACTCCGTATCTTTTATTAAAACACCGATACAAAAGCAACCCCCTATTGAGTCTCGTTTTTCTTCTAGGGAAACAGATCTCATGAGTACCGAAATAAATAACTTATTAAGACAGGGGTCCATAGCAAAATGTGATCGCCTGCCTGATCAATTCCTTTCTCGAATTTTCCTTGCAGACAGACCAAGCGGGAGAAAGAGATTTATTTTAAACCTAAAAGAACTAAACAAGTTCGTCGATGCTCCCCATTTTAAAATGGAGGACATACGAACTGCCCAAAGACTTATTCAGAAAGATTGTTTTTTAGCATCTATCGATCTCAAAGACGCATACTTTTCTGTTTCTGTAGTCACAGAACACAGAAAATATTTCAGATTCTATTTCCAGGGTACCCTTTACGAGTTCTTTTGTCTTCCCTTCGGCCTGTCGTCCGCGCCGTATGTGTTTACTAAATTAATAAAACCTGTGGTTCAGAAACTGCGTTCCCAGAATATTACTTGCGTAAATTACCTAGACGACTTTTTAATTTTCGGGGACACTCGAGATGAATGTGTTCAAAATGTTAACACAGCTGTGAAGCTATTAACATCTCTAGGTTTTATTATTAATCTTGAAAAAAGCGTTCTAACCCCATCTAAAAAATGCAAGTTTTTAGGTTTCATTTTTGACACGGCTAATTTGAAGGTGGAACTCCCACAAGAAAAAAGGGACAAGGTTAAAAAGTGGGTAAAATATTTCCTATCAAAGTCATCTTGCAGAATTGTAGAATTTGGCCAATTTATTGGTTTTGTAGTTTCAATATGTCCGGGGGTGAAATACGGAATGCTCTATGTAAAAGAGTTTGAAAGATATAAATTTCTGGCTCTCAAGGAAAATAATATGAATTACCAGGCAAAAATGTGTATACTCACTGACCTTGTGGCCGACTTTACCTGGTGGTTGCACAAAATAAATACCGCCTATAACGACATTCGGCAGGATATTTTCGAAACGGAAATTTTCACTGACTCCTCCCTTTCTAGGGGTTGGTGGACCGAGTCAGATAAACGAAATCATATAAATTGGTTAGAACTGAAAGCAATATTTCTGGGGTTGCAATGCTTCGCAAAAAATCTCAAAAATTGCAATATCATTATTCGTTCAGATAATACCACTGCTATAGCATATATTAACCGAATGGGTAGTGTACAACACCCGAAGCTGAGTTCATTGGCAAAGAAGTTATGGCAGTGGTGTGAGCAAAGAAACCTCTGGCTCTTTGCTTCTTATATTTGCTCTGCAGATAACTGGGAGGCGGATAGGGAATCCAGAATATTGCCGCCAGAAACTGAATGGGCATTAGCCCCTTATGCTTTCGAAAAAATAACCAGCAAATTTGGCTATCCGGATGTCGACCTATTCGCATCCAAAGATAACCACAAATGCAAAAAATATATTTCTTGGCCTAGAGACCCAGAAGCAATGACGGTTGATGCGTTCACGGTATGCTGGGAAAATATATATTTTTATGCTTTTCCTCCTTTTTCGGTTATCCTCCGAGTTTTACAAAAAATATTGAAGGACAAAGCCGAGGGAATTTTAGTGGTTCCCTACTGGCCTTCCCAACCGTGGTACCCACTTTTCGTAAAGCTATCTTCGGCAGACACAATTTTCTTTAAGCCAAATATAAACCTACTTTTTTCTCCTTACAGCCAATCACACTACCCATTAGCACGTTGCCTTACCCTGGTGGCGTCGAAATTATCCGGGAAGCACTCAGACGCATGAACATCCCGGATTGTGCTGTCGCAACAACAATTCACTCCCTTTCAAACTCCACGATAAAGCAATATAGCATTACCTACAAATTGTGGTGGGCCTTTTGCAGGAAGACGAACTCTTCGCCTTTTGAAGGACAGGTAGGCAAGGTTTTAACGTTCCTTCAGAACATTCTGGATAATGGACAGAATATATATGGGTCCTTCAATGCTCATAGATCCGCACTTTCCCTTATCCTACCGGGGAAAATAGGTGATGACCCCTCACTAAAAAGGTTCCTGAAGGGCGTTTTTAAGCTAAGACCACCAAAACCACGCTATAACGTTACTTGGAACCCTCAACCTGTCCTGGAATATTTAGAGAGAACGCCAGTATATTCACTAAAGCACCTTTCATATAAACTGGTCACACTTCTGGCCCTAGCTACTGGCCAACGTCTCCAAACAATTTCCTTAATAAAGATAGCCCATATTGAAGCCGTTGAAGGAGGTTTCCAAATTTATATCTCAGACCTTATAAAAACATCGGGAGTTAACATCACTCAGCCTTGCCTAAAGCTACCTTTTTTTCTGGAAAAACCTAAATTATGCGTTGCCACCACTCTCAAAAGTTATTTGGAGAGTACCCAAGACATACGTCACCAGAACTGTGAGTCTCTATAACATTCAAAAAGCCACATGGCGCAGCTACAAAACAAACACTTAGCCGGTGGGTAAAACAAACGTTACAGTTATCCGGTATAAATACGAATCTGTTTAAGGCGCATTCAACGCGCCATGCCTCAACCTCAGCAGCGTTGAGAAACGGCCTTCCATTAACTCTATTCTGGAATCGGCCGGGTGGAGGAAACATTCGGAAACTTTTACCAAATTCTACAATAGACCCTTGGTTCCAAGTGATCAATTTGCTACTACAATCCTTAAGTTAGCTTAGGTTATTAAAAAAAAAAATGAATAAATAAATAAATAAATAAATATATATGTTTGCCACCAAGAATAGGAAATATTTACTTTAATCTTACAATACTCTATAAACTTTCTATAAGAATCTAGTTTATGTTACTTACCACTTATTATACTAGCATCAATAATCTGTCTGTCAATTTTATTTGCAACTTCCTAGGTCTTTAAACATCTACATTGTGAATATAAGTGACATCTTTGGACTGGGCACCGAAATATAATTGAACGATCAAACGAACTTACCTGTGAAGTTCGATCGTAATTATATGAGGTGCCCAGTCCAAAGATGTTACTTCCCACCCTCCCTTCGCCCAGTGTTGCCAATAAAATTAATTTAAACAAAATAAGGCTAGACTAGAGACTAGCAACGGAACTGAGTGAGGCGGAGGGGGAGCGTTGTCTTTAAAATCTTGTGGTGGGGTAGCGCGAGAAGCGGACTACATTGTGAATATAAGTGACATCTTTGGACTGGGCACCTCATATAATTACGATCGAACTTCACAGGTAAGTTCGTTTGATCGTTCAATTTTATGACCGGTATAGCTAGACAAAGTGCTAGCCGCTGGTTCTAACTCACTTAGATTTATATTTAACTTAATGAAATCATCAATATTTAATATATTTACTTGACTGCCAGTATCTACCTTTAAGTCCATTATACAATTATTAACTATAATTTTTTCAAACCATTCGACTGAGTCTATACACGATTTTACAAGGGTATTATTTATTGTCCGAAATACTTGAGTATCACTCTGTGAGTCACTATCAGAGTCATTGTTTACTTCATGTACATTACTGTCTCTGTTTAAACACATTTTACGGTAATGCCCCTTTTGATGGCACAGCGAGCAATGTCTAAAATACGCAGGACACTTACTCCTGTCGTGTTGAAGATCACACCTCCTACAAGGCATATCCCTACCTTTGTCCTGTCATTTATTCTTCAACTTATCACGCGCACTTAAGAGTCCGTCGCGCGCTTGAAATAAACCGATTTTTTACGCTCGGCCCATAACACTTATTTAGACAACGAATAAACATAGCAGTTCAAATAAAAAAACAATCGAAAGACAAAGTTGTTTCCTAAGGCTGCTGTGTAATATTTTTTTCAAAATTAGTTTTTAATTAGTTAAATTTAATGAGTAAACTGTGCAAGAAATCGTCATATTTAGAATTTGTTTACTTAAAAATAAAATCTTAAATCGAAAATTCGTTATACGAGGGAAGTAAGTCTGTCTTTTAGCTTTGCAACGATACCAAAATTATATCGAATTGATAAAAATTACTCAAAATTCTATGCAACCACGTGTGTTTTACTCAATGGGATGGGCTTATAGATTGGTAAATGCGGGCAGGATCGGAGTTAAAAGAAATACATAGTCACTTATAATCTATACGTTCTCAGTTGAGACAGTATTGAATTAATCGATCTTATGGAGTTCGATGCTGATTCTTTTGTTGGCGGTGATGTCTAAACCTTTCTTGTAGAATAAATTTTTTCGTTTAGACCAACAGTTCCGGAAATATAAGAAGTTCTATTAGAATTCCTTAGGTATGCAATTTTTACATTGCTTATTAAAACAATGTCATTTTTTCGTAAGTTCCAAATTGAACAAAATTCTCCGCAAATTAAATACGTATTTTTCATATTACAATAATAAAGAACATAAAACACTGAAACAAATGTAGTCACTATATTTATTTTATATAAAAATTTACCTGTTCTCAAATCTTTGTTCTTCTAATTTTAAAGAGGACAATGTCATAAATATATTAAACACAATCATAATATGTACAATAAAAATGTTTTTCTCATTATGGAAAATATAGATATTTTTAACTCGTCGAATGAATGCGCTGTCCTATTTCTGAAAACATCTTCTGCATCACAAGTATGCACACAGCGCACAAAGTTAATTTCTTGAAAAGTGTAACACCGTAAACTGTTTTTAAAAACCCTTTTTATAATTTTGACTACATTTGCTCGATATAACTACATATCAATAGTAAATAATTAATATAAGTTTGTAATTCACAAACTTGCTGGGCCGACTTTGGAACATTTTTTTCGAAAAGGAAGAGAAGTACTGTAGTTTTTTATATAAGCTGTAAAAAAACTACGAACATAAGTAAAATCGTTTATTTACAGCGCGATGTAACAAAAAACGTAATAATTGTCAAATAATGTCCCAAGCATTGATAATTTGATTTTATTTTTATAAAATGCGGTCCTACTAAAAAAAGTTGTACAAGTCTATTTTGGACACTAAAAATGTCCTTCGACAAGGTTATATTTTCTTAAAAACAAAACGGCATAATTGCTAGCCGATTTTACTCCACTAAATCTAAATATTCTAAATACGTCCACCGTAAAGTTATTGTAGTGGGAGGGCGATAATCTCCGCCTCCAGCCGTAACGGCCGTGCACCCGACCCCGGAGCGCTACCCGAGGAGTGTACAGAGAACGGACTCTTAACCTCAGACACTTGCTGCTACTACCTCTTGCTCTGCTTTCAAAATTTCCTAAAGCATGTTCATAAGTTCCTTCACTTGCTCACTTATCTCGTTCTTCATTTTTCTTAATAGCACTAACGTCTTTCGTAATTTCCCGTTGGGTCACCACACTGCTTTCCATGGAGTGGCATATATCAATAGCTTAGCTAAGTGTTAAGTCAGAGATTTGTAATAACTTGCCCTGCATATTCAAATCTTTAACACCCAAGACACAGGATGCCGCAAGTTGTTTTAAAGCAGTTAAGAACTGATCTATGGTTTCATCTTGTTGGTGATCTCGTTTAAAAAACTTATAAAGTTCATACACCAGATTTCTTAGAGGGCTTATCAAATTTTTCTAATACAACCGAATACTTTTTTTCATCTCCTTCATTATCATATTCAAATGTGTTGAATATTTGAAGTGCCTCATCACCCATGTGATTTAATAGAATGGCGATTTTTATTTTATCATCTTTACAGCTTTTCTCTGTTGCTAACAAAAATAGTTATTAGCTACATTGTTTCCTTCGAAATAAATGGTTCCGGAGCTCTTCCTTGTTCTGACATAGCAACAAATTTTTATTATTGTTCACTTTAACAAACACAAAAGTCAACACGTTTTTTTGTTTTAAATCGGTTTTTTACAATCGTTCATTTCTTGCCGACACCAACTGTTCGTATTTACTATAGTTGTAGAAGTAGAGAGACAAAGAAAGCAACAGGTTGCTACTCAGTGCCACCGCTGCCAGCGATTCAGCCACTGGTAGTCCTGCCAGGTGTGCAAATTGCACCGGGTCACATCCAACCAGCTACAATGGGTGACTTATGTACCTCAAAACCAAACAAACAAACACAACGATACAAAACAAACCAAACGTGGCACCAGAAATCAAACACCAACAACAGCAACAACTACGGCCGAGCACGCGGCTCGACGCGCCGACCAAATACTCAACACTAAAAACAAAATTTTTAAAATAGTATCCCGATATTTCTAAAATCAGAGATCACTACAAGTAAATATTACAAATAGTATTGGATGAGGTGAAAGATAAAAACAAAATACTACTCACAGGTATACAAGCTTTATTAATAACAAAATAAATAACTTATTTCCAAAGATTCATTGGGACTCAGGGTATATGCTGCTCATAATCCGGAAGCGGCAACGATGGAATTGATATTCTTGCAAATCAATGAAGCATATGTGCAGAGAAGAGACAGATTAGTAGAAAACGTGATAAAATAGCCCCCTAGGGATCTAATGCGTTGATAAATTCTATTAATACAAAAAATAAATTATATTTTGAGGTATAAGAACATCCTGATAACGTCGATATAAAAAACAATTACAAAAAGTCGAAATAAACTCACATTTTTAATTAAAGAAGCTAAAACCGCTTACTATCTGTAAGAAATTTATGACAACTATAAAGATATAAAAGGTCTTTGGAATGTGGTAGAACAAATTTATAAAACAAAAAACATAATCAAGATATACATTAAATGTGCAGACACGGACGATCTATTAGTAGAAAAGATATTGCTAATGAATTCAACAAGGTTTTTAGCAGAAATTCTAATGTTAATTTGTTTTCATTTCCATCCATTGAAACGATTGAAGTAAATAATGCTATATTTGATTTAAAAAATAGGAAAGCGGTTGGGGTTGACAACATAAAAGCTGAAATAATTAAACAAATATCTGTATACATTTTAGAACATTTAACATATGTTCTTTTCTCTTATTTCATATTTAGATAAATATCAGATACTCTCAAAGCAACAATTTGGGTTCAGAGAGAAAACTCAAGATGCCATTCTTGCTTTAACTTCTAAAATAGTTGACTCTCTATGAGGGTGAACAGTGACTTTTGACACGGTTAGCCATCATCTGCCCTTGTTGCTGCAGGCGTTCGAAGACATTGGCACACGATACGTTGTTTAAAATTACTACAGAGTTAACCTTTCAGATAGGCAGCAAATTGTCAGAGTTGATGATGTGCATAGTGACGCATAGTAACAGAGTATAGAGTACCACAAAGGTCAGTATATACATAAACGGATTATTCTCATTGATAACTAATGGGTGCATTATTAGGTTTGCTAATGATACAGCTTACTTCTATAAGGTGAGAAGCTTGGAAAATTTGAAACAAATCGCTGAAAGTGACTTCCTATTAATAAAAAAGTGGATAGATCACAAGTTATTAACAATCAACATAGATAAGACAAATTATTTACCTTTTAGTTGCAATTCATCTGGCGCTCCACCATTCAACCAATTATGTATAACAAAGAATTTGACAATTTTACCTGAAGCTAAAATATTTAGGTATAATTATAGATCCCCATATGAAATGGAACATGCATATATCATATTTGGTAAACAAATTACGTACTATATTGTACAAATTCTGAAAACTGAAAGAGCTCTTACCTGTGCATTACTTAAATGATTTATATTTTGCATTAGTTGAAAGCCACCTCCGTTACGGAATATTGGTATGGGGCGCAGCTCTTAATACTCATATTTGCTCCTTGGACGTCATGCAACAAAGGTTTTTAAAATTAATTTAAAAAAAAAACAAGGTATCCGACAGACACATTGTATAATGAGACACAGATACTAGACATAAGGCAATTATTTTATTTGTGTTCCGGCATCAGATATCACGTACATAGGCACTGTGTTCCATTTCCCTCTCACCAATGTAATAATACACGACAAAAAATATTATACGTCTCCAGTTATGAATAAGTCCTGTACTCAACGGTTTTACTCTTGCATGGTGCCAAAGTTGTACAATTCAATTCCAGACAATATAAAATCAATATGAAATGTATATGCTTACAAGAAACGGTTGAAAGTTTATACAATTTAATATAGGAAATCTATTATTGCGAACTATTTTGAAAATTAACAGTTTCTGTCATAATTACATGACGTAAATTATATTTTTATATAGAGTTGCACTATTGTATAGTGTCCCAGATCAATGCGTTAGTTTAAGTATATATAGTATTGAGTGTGTATGTAGAATGTATGTGTAAATGTGTATGTATGCACTGGCATTCCTATAATTGTGACGACCAAAGTGCACGATTATTCGCGATTATGGACACTTTTCATAATTGTGACGTCTACACAGGTCGTCACAATTTTGTCGCTACGTTTCTCGGCTGTGAATATTAAGTTTTGCCCTTGAAGTACGCCGTCTCCTTGAGCTTTCCTCGACAGGATATTAACGTTTTTTTGAGCAGAAAGAACTGTACGAATATGTGAAAATCGGTCGTTCGGCGCGGTCGTCGCAATTGAGATTAATGTAGCACCCTTATTCGTATAATTGTGGCGTCCGGGAGACGGGATTAGTCGGAGGCGCCATCTGCGACGGAAAATGTAAGTTTACGCTAAGTAAGGCGATAAGGACGAGGGGGGTGGGTGGTAAAATTAAAGATGTCTCTCTCGTTGAAAAACAGTGTTACGCGGTATCGGGAGCGAAAATTTCTTTTAAAAAATACGTCACGGTAAATGACATAGGTAAACTTCGCCGAAAAATTACATCGCGAGATATTATTGAAAAATTTGTTCGTATAGAATAATTTTACGAGTAATTTCGATGATGCAAATTACATTTAAATGACCCCTAGTAGAATATTTTTGGAAAGGGGAGGCGGGGGGTAGCGGTTACAGTTGTCGATTATCTATGAATGAAATCACCTAAACGTAACAAACAAATTAATTTTTCAACCAACATAAATATCGATTTGTCCAGATAATTCAACAGATATTTTTTGCGAATTTTTCCACAAATTAGAATTATGTCAAATCATGTTAATTTGGAGCACCTTTTCCAAGTGACACTTTTCAAAAATATTAAAAATAAAGGTAGTTTACTCTCACGAAATTTTCATATTCTTAAATCTTTTGGACACCTCGTATATGAAATGTTAAGTTTGTAGTCTCAATTTTAAAATCAAGCAGAACTTTTTATTAAGTATGACTTTTTCCGTAAAATTCAAAATAAAAAGGTTTTTCCTCTTATTCACCCTAACCGCGGACATACTGTATATTTATTTTTAACAAATGAGTGAACGTGGGAACGTTCACAGAGATTTTACAAGACTCACTTGATGTGCACTTAACTCTTTATTACTTGAATCTGAATCTAGTTGGTTACAATCTGAGTTTATATAACGCTATTTTGCTATTTCAGCGATTTAACTTTATATAGGCAAGCAACTAAGTTATTATAATATTAGTATTATATAAAGAATACATAAGCGAGATAAAAATATATACAAGGTCTTATCTGGATATCAATATTACTCCTCCCGCTGAAGTTTTAGCATCGTCTCCTGATGAGGGGTTGAATTGGACTGTTGGGGAATTTCTATTCCTGGAACGGTTTAGACAGCAATTTGGACAGCAACTGATTGGGACTGGACATCGTTTTCTGTATTTTTTATAAATTTTGGCAATGATGATTAGGCATATCACTATAATTAAGGTGATTAGCCAATAATTCGAAGAGTCTAGAGTGTTAGCAGGTTCCATGTATGACTGGTCTGCTTTGGCAGATCTTGACAGCTTCATTAGAGTGTCAATTCCGGCTGTGTCAATTTCTTTGAAGGTTAGTGGCACATTTTTGTTTATGGTGAAATTCCATAGTTGTGGTTGTTTGATTTTTGGTAACTGGAATATTGGAGTTACTGTTTTTGTGTTTGTCGAAGTAAATCTCTGACTGGCTATAGTTGTAGTACAATCTTTAGGCAGAGTAAGGACTGCTGGTTGTCTTAATAATTGAATTCCTTCTCGGCAAACCGGAATTTGCATTACACTGGTTGGAACAACTAATATTTGGTTTTCTTCTATCATGTTGACTAATGGTTTGGTAGCTGTTACATGGTGTACATGACAGGAACTATGGTCAGCCTTGGATATTAATTTAACTATGCAACTGTTATCATGAGGTTGGCTTAGTGAGTTGCAGATGAATGTTTCCTCAACTTTTAGAAAGGGTTGCACCGTTGTGATGTAAGTTTCAGTGCTCATTCCAATATATGGGGTTTTTTGAATAATAGTTAGGTTATGTACAGGAACTGGGATTGTGTGATAGTAGGAGTAAATCTCATTTGTCAAGATTGGCAAATTGATTACAAATACAATTGAATTGTCAGTATAGTATACTGAAGTACCTAAATATGAATAGTAATTTTGAAAATGATCCAACTCTAGAATTCCTTGTGTATCGTATAATTCTTTTGCTTTATTTAAAATATTAAAATAAACTTGTTTTGGTAAAATTGTGAACTTAGTTCCATGATGCAAATGTGATAACATTTTCCAAATCATCTAAGAATTTCTTAATATAATTTAAATTTACAAATAATTGAGATATCATATTTTGAATTGAAATCGTGGATAACACTTGTGTAAATTTTTCATTAAATTTCGTAATGGTTCGAGTTTTCTGAATTTCTGAATAGCTTTTTGATTTTGGGATAGAGTTGTTACTGTTCTGTTACAGTCTTCTATTAATTTGCTTGTTAAACTAATTTGATTTTTCATTTGATATGCAATACGGTTATTATTTTCATTTAATTTCAAAGGGTGTATGTTTGGTACTACTATGTGGTGTATTGTTATAACCCATTATTGCAAGTTTCATAAGAGATTTTATATTTTCATTAGGTTTTTCTTTTATTATCGTATTTGGTCTAATAAAGTGGAATATAATTCAACCGGGGAGTTAGAAGTTGAGTTATGTAAGGTAATATAATGTAATTCAATTTTGTGTAATCTGCAAAAGTCAGTTATTATGTGATTTCTAAATTCTGTGCCATTATCGCATATGATTTTTCTCGGTATTCCACCAAATGACATGAAGGTTATTAGGGCTTCCGTTACTTCTATTGCTGATTTCTGAGTGACTAGTATTGCTTGAGCAAATTTCGAAAAAGGGACTATTATTGTAAGGAACGTATTGTTATTAATAAAGAATAGATCAATATGAATTATTTCCAAAGGTTTTGATGTAGTAGGGGTAATTTCAATTGGTGGGTTTTGCGGCTTTCTTTCGTATTTGCAAGTTTGGCAGGTATTACAAGTATTTATGTAATTTTGAACATCTCTTTGCATGTAAGGCCAATAGTAATTTTTAGAAAGTGATAATAAGGTGGCGTTTATTCCTTTGTGTTGAGTTTTTCCTTCATGGTAGTATTTAATTTTTTGATGCTGCTCTTCTTCTGAAGTTATGTCTGTCACAAAATTGTTTGAAATAGTTAGATTTAAATTTGTATAATGATTTTGTAGCGTCCTAATTAGTCTTAATTTTAATAGGTCATCTTTGTTTGTTCTGAAAAACATACAGTATCGTTTTTTAGGGTCTATGGTGCTTTTGAATAATTTTATAATCTCTTCTTCTGTACTGTTTGATTTTAAAGTGACTTTATGTCTTCTATTATTAAAAATTGGTTCGTGGATAGTGAAGTTTGCCATACTATTTGTTGATTCAGTAATTATGATTTGATTCACGTACTGGTTTACGCATTTTTCAGTATATGGGAATTCTTGAATGGAATTTTCTTGTGCGGAATGAATTGTAGCAATGTCGTCGTCTTGATTTGGAATTTGTTTTATAATAATCTGCGGAATTTGATTCTCAATGTCGTCTTCTGTAGATGTTTCTGAAAGTAATGTTTTTAATACTTCTTTTAAGCTGGCTTCATCAACATCTGGTATTTCATCGACGTTGTTTAACATGGATATAAGATCATCTTCTAATGGTGTTGTAGCGGCTTGTGTTACTGCGTTTATCACATGAGTTTTGCAAAATTTTGAAATTCTTCTTCTTCTAAAACATAATTTAAAGCGTCTTCTAAAATGGCTGGATTTTTTAATCGAATAATTGTTTGATAACTTGTCGGCAAATTTGTAATGAAAATCGTTTTTGTAATGTTATTATAATTTCCAATTTGTAAATCTCTAGCCTGTGGATCTGGGAAATCTTCATTAATTTTCATGATTATTAGCTTTTAATTCATGTAAGCATAATCCGAAGTCATATGGACGTTAATTTCTATTTGGTCTTAGAGAAGTGAGTTGATGTGTTAAATATTGTAAATCGCGTTTATCACCGAATGTTAATTTTAATAGATTTTCAATTTGTATCCACGTTGTAAAATCAGTTCGGCTGGCCATTAAATTTTGAGCACGACCTCTAAGTTTATTTTTTTCTGCTTGTAATATGAGATTATGCGTAACGTGTTGTAGATCATCGGGAAAATTCGAAAAAGTGCTGCGTACCGATTCTATATATGAATGAAGAACCAAATTATTTCCGTCAAAGAATGGAACAGTATCAATGTTTAATTTTAAAAGCTGAGTATATAATCTGTGTTTCGGTGGAGGCATTGTGTTATCTAAGATTTCATTCAAGTTTCTGTTTGCGTCTTGGAGACTTTCTCTGCTTAGCATTGAAATAATAATAATAATAATAATAATAATAATAATAATAAAGCTTTATTGCCCAACAGAGTTCCATTTACAGGGCAAAATCTTAAATTAACCATTTAACACTTAAATAATAATAAATTAAAAATTCATACATGAAACATTCCCATATACCATATACAAATCTTGAGTACATCCAAAAAAAAAATATATAAATAAAATAAAATAAAAAGAAAGTTAACTATAAAAAGAAATACTAAATAATAAAAAAAATCATACATGAAATATTCGCATACCTAAAACAAAAATGTTGCGTACATAAAAAAAAAAATGAAAAGAAAGTTAACTGTATTGCTCATTAACTAAATTAACAAGAGTATTCAATGAACAGGCAAAAATATCACAGGGGTGTTCTAACCGATTAAAGTTATCACACATAATACATATCGGAGACCTTAATAAAATATTAGTTTTAGCGGTATCACATTTAAAACTTAACGTCGTTCTTGAATTTACCCTAGGTACATAAAAATTAACAGCAGAAAGCAATTCGGAGCAGTCAATGAGGTTGTTTATGATTTTATATAAAAAAGATACGGAAATACATATTCTTCGACTCTCTAAACTAGTGACATCAAAACGACTAGTTAAAATATTGTAATCAATACCTCTCTCAGGATAAACTCCATCATTCTTAAATACCAAGTATTTTAAAAACTTTCTTTGAACTCGTTCCACAATTTTCTTTTGTATATTATAAAAAGGATACCAGATAAGCACTGCATACTCTATCCTCGAACGTACGTAAGCGTAATATAAAGTTTTAATAGCTTGTATGTCTGTAAATTGCTTACAATTCCTAAGAATAAATCCATAAAATGTAAATGCTTCATTTGTCTTAATAGTTACATGATCATGAAATGATCATGTAACTATTTATATAAATTTTTTATCAAACAATACACCCAAATCCTTACAAGAGTCATAACGAGATAGTACAGTATCATCAATTACGTAATTAAATTCATAAGTAGATAGTTTTCTAGAAAAACTTACAGTCTTACATTTAGCAGTATTTAAATATAACTTATTTCTAGCACACCAAGACTGTACCTCATCAAGCTGTCTCTGTAGATTATAACAATCATCCAAGCTAGCAATAGACGAAAAAATTTTTAAATCATCTGCATATAATAACTTTTTACTACTAATTACTTCACTAAGGTCATTAATAAATAAAATGAATAATAACGGTCCCAGGGTAGAACCCTGGGGTACTCCAGAAGTTGCAACGTAATTAACCGAATCAAATCCATTATAACTAACAAACTGTACTCTATTATATAAATAAGACTTAATAAGATCGACCAAGTCATCAGAGAAACCAAAAGTCATAGCCAATTTATAAAGTAGAACTTTGTGATTAACCTTATCAAAAGCCTTTGAATAGTCCGTGTATATCACATCTACCTGACCTCTATTATCTAAAACATGTGTGACATATTCAGCAAAAACAGCTAAGTTAGTAACAGTTGACCTGCCGCCAACAAATCCATGTTGGTATGGAGAAATTAGGTTACGAACAGAAAGGTAGATACGATTATAAAGAGCGGTCTCAAAAATCTTAGCAAAATTAGAAATTATTGATATTGGTCTATAGTTCTCCACTTGTGACTTATCGCCACTCTTAAATATAGGACAAACCCTGGCCTCTTTCCAACGACTTGGAAAAGTTTTAGTTCTTAAAGCAAGATTAAAAAGTTTGCATAAAGGGTGGGCTAGAACTGCAGCACAGTCTTTTACAATAAATGATGGAATATCATCTGGGCCAGATGTCATCTTATTTTTTAACTTTTTGATGGCAGCGAACACTTCGGCCTCTGTAAATTCATTTAAAACGATATTATTATAACAAAAATTAGAAGGGTAATTAAAAATTTCATGATCATCAGAACTTAGAAAGACACTACTAAAAAACTCAGAAAAAGCATTAACAATATCAGATTGCTTATCATAGTGCTTATTGTTATATGAGACCTCTCCCGGTATCCTCGAACCCCTCCTCTTAGATTGTACAAAAGACCAAAAACACTTAGGATTTTCAGAAATAGATGACAGAAATCTTTTTTTGTCTTTTTATATTTATTGAAAAACCTCGCCTTAGTTTTTACATTCTTTATAATATCTGAATTAAACCAAGGAGGATATTTATGTTTAAATGTTTTAAAAAGAGGCACATTAGCGTTGCACATTCTGAACAACAGACAATAAAAATGATCCACCGCAGAATTTACATCATTAAACTGAGATAAAAATTCCCAATCGGCAATAAGAACTGAATTATACAGGGATATATAATCTGCTTTTTTGAAATTATATCTCTTTTTTCTTAAATTTGGTAAAAACGTAGGCTGAAAGGTAATACTTTTATCAAAATATATAATTAATGGAGGATGGTACACATCTTCAGATACCACGGGAGCATCATCTCTTATAACATTACAAGCAATATTGCCCATAACTAAATCTAGTAACCTACCCAAATTATTTTTAACACAGTTAAATTGTCTGAAACTAAATAAATTTAAGAAATTATTAACATAATTAGTTTTCCTGTCAACAGAATCTACACTAAGAGAAGTGATTGTTTGACTGTTTGTTTGAATTTTTGTTTGAGTTGTTTCTTAATTCTAGTGATCAATCGAATCAATTTCTTAACACTAATGACTAATCAAGTCAGTTTTTTGCCAATCGGGCAGTGAGATTTCGGTAACAATGAGAAAAGTAACAGGAGGAATGAGTACTTACTGTGTTCTCTTGGTGTGGAATGTTGGTGCACGAAGGTGGCGATTGTTTGCTTATCAGGCACACATTCAACTGCTTATCGTTGATTCCATACCTTGATTCCAATCCTCGTTGACTGCGCCAGTGAAGTGGGAACGTTCACAGAGATTTCACAAGACTCACTTGATGTGCACTTAACTCTTTATTACTTGAATCTGAATCTAGTTGGTTACAATTTGAGTTTATATAATGCTATTTTGCTATTTCAGCGATTTAACTTTACATAGGCAAGCAACTAAGTTATTATAATATTAATATTATATAAAGAATACATAAGCGAGATAAAAATATATACAGGGTCTTATCTGGATACCAATATTAATTTTTAGGGAATGTTTAGGGAATGCTCAGATTCACGACTTTATACTATTATTTAGAAAAACTAAATTTTTAGAAAATGCAAACGTTTCGGCATATATTTAAGCCATCTTCAGGGCTCTAGAAATGTAATTATTATGTTACATAACCAATATAAAATTACAATAAATTAAAACGTAAGAAAGAAAAAGAAAAAAAGACAAAACATTGAAAATTACATATTAAAATTACAATTTTTGCCTTAATATTACAGCAAGCTAAGTACCTAGTAATATTTATTTTAATTTATTCATTTTAAATGAAAGAGGACAATGTAGGCAAAAATAAATTAAGTTAAAAACAAATTACAATTAACAATTTTATAATTATCTGTAGCTAAGTTTTTCTTTGTCCAATTTAATGTAAAAAATAATTGTTTATCAAAAGTGTCAATTACAGGTGAAAAATATTGACAATATATACCCATAAATAGAATCATAAATAACATTAATGGGGAAACAATGTCGTCAATAAGAATCGATAACCTTTATTCAAATAATGTATCGACTAGATACGGTGACTGGGGCGTTGTACTTTTTTCCCTTTAAATAAAAATGGAAAAAGAAAACACAAAACATTGCTATGTTTAATATATACTGGGTAGTGAAATTATTGTTTATTGTTTAATTCTATCAATTAAGTCTATCAAATTGAAATATGCCGTATTTAAATGTTGAATATTTTGTTTTTTGTTAACAGAATCTTTATGTATCTTAATATTCATCATTTCATGAAAAATTCTTTTTTATAATTTTTTTGTTTCCCAATAATTGTAGCTTTTTCAAAGTTAAATTTATGTAAATATGCTTGTGTATGTTCTGCAAGGGTCGTTTCGTTATTGTTGGTCAATAAAGACATTGGTTTGACGCTTCGTACATGTTCCGAAATTCGTATTTTTAGGTACGGTCCTGTTTGACCTATATAAACTTTGTTACAATCACGACAAGGTATTTTGTATACAGTGGCGTAGCCAGAAATTTAACATGGGGGGGGTTGAGTGAGCAAAGTTAAGTATTTCAAACTAGATTTTTTTAATATAACAAAATAAATGGTTTTAAATAAATTAAAACAATAAAAAGTAAATAAAAAATGATCTCATCATAAACATGTAAATAATAAACAGGTACGAACAATATTTGTTACAAAAATTATAAAAATAAAATTAGAACTTAGTTGCAGGTCAACCCTAATGTAGGGTTGCCGTAGGAGATCTAGTTCACTGACCGCGTTGCCAAATCTTGGCGAATAAAGTGATTGCAGGTTTGTAGTAGGACATTACCTATATAACCCAACCACCAAAACCCATGGGGGGGGTTCTGACTCCCAAAACCCTCCCATGGCTATGCCACTGTTTGTATATAACATTGCTTAACAGTTCTTTAGGGGTATCATCTTTTTGTTTTGTTGAAAATTGTTTTAAAGTATTCTCACTACTAAAAGCTATATCTAAATTATCATTTTTAAAAATGTTTCTTACCTGTTCTGAAAGACATTCAATATATGGGATTTTAAAATATTTTTTGTTATTTTCTTCAGTAGTTATATTACGACCCGGTTTAGTGAAGTTTTGAGTGTTAGTATTAAATACTATCTTTTTTATAAGTTTTATTGGATAATTATTTTTAAGAAGATATGATTTTATTAAATCTTTTTAGGTTATTAAGTTTTTTTTATGGAATTGTTCGTGAGAAAGATCAAGAGCTCTGAACTTTAAGTTAGTTATGATATTAAGTTTTTGTGTATAAGAATGTTGCGAATTATAATTTAAAAACGTTTCACAAAAGGTAGGTTTGTGATACCAATCTGTAATTATAATATTATCAGAGGTTCTTATTATTTCGATGTCCAGAAATGAGATTCTGCTGTAGTTTTCCTTTTCCAATGTGAATTTTAGTCTAGGGTGGAAGCTGTTAAGGACTGTTAAGATATTTGATACCTTGTTTTCGGGGATGCAGGTAAGTATATCATCCACATAATCTTTAAAAAAAGGTAACTCAAAATGAAGTTTGTCTATACATTTTTTCCTTAACTCAGCCATTAAAATATCTGAACAAATAGGTGATAAACAGTTACCCATGCCTAATCCAAAAATTTGTTTGTAAAATTTATTATTAAATTTAAAATATCAAAAATAAATTTCAATAATTCTAAAAATTCGTTTAATGTAAGTTTACAGTGGTCTTTAATTAGATACCAATTTTTTTCAATTAAATTGATTACTAAATTAGTAGAGATATTAGTGAATAAAGAAACTACATCTAAAGAAGGTGAGATGTAACTGGTCTGCTACTTCCTGGTCGGCCTAAGCGGCTCGACTTGCAGGAAGCGACCTACGTTGTCGTAGGTACTTAACCGCAGACCTCTCGCCCTGGGCGATGCGCCATTAAATCTATAAATGATACTGCAGGAAACAACTACTCCGCGGGCTAATGCCCCGACCGGCATTGAATTACACCTGCAGTATCTGTGTGAACAGCCAAGAACCCTTGTCGGCCACTCCACCAGACATAGACCGGTTTCGGGCTTGTTAGCCCTCATCAGTATGCCATAGGTGAGATAACCGACAATTGATCTGGTTGTTCCTTCATATGTAGGTTCACATATAAATCGAGTGCAGGTGAGATCAATGTAGCGACAATGTAGGTCGCTTCCTGCAAGTCGAGCCGCTTAGACCGCGCAGGAAGTAGCATCTCAATTCGTCAATTCAATGCCGGTCGGGGCATTAGCCCTAGGAGTAGTTGTTTCCTGCAGTATCATTTATAGATACATCTAAAGAAACCAATATATATCCACTAGGTATCTTCATACATTGTAATTGCGTGACTAACTCAAAAGAATTTCGAACATAGTACTGGTCTGTAGGAAAAGCATATTTCAAAATATGACTGACATATTTGGAGGTATTGTAGGTAGGAGAACCTATAGAAGTAAGTATGGGTCTTAAAGATGTATTACACCATTTTCACATTTCAATATTTTTGCTTCATTATCATTTAACAATTTTAATTGATGAGATTTTCTGATTAACTTATTGTTTTTGTTTTGCATCTTAGTAGTAGGATCTTGAAGAAGTATTTGATAAGTATCGGAATCGAAAGTATATCTGCTGTTTTTTACAAAATTAACAAGTTTTAACAATTTTATTAAATTAATAAATGATAGCATCAAACGAGACGAAACGCCATCTGATTTAGACATTATTCAGTTAGAAGAAAGATATAATAAAGTGTGTGAAAGTATATAATAAAATATTGCAGATAATGTGGAGGAACAATTTTCAGAAAGAGAGTTATTTGAACAAAACTACTATACTCAAATTTCATTAGCCAAAAAACTATTAAATACATTTTCAGTCAATGCTGACGGCAGTGATGGAAAATTTATCAATAAAAAGTGAAAATTTTGCATCAAAAGACATAAAAAATTACCTACTATAGAGCTACCAAAATTTAACGGTGATCATCAGTGCTGGCTTCAATTTATAAACACATTTAAGTCTTTAATACACATCCTAATTTATCCGAAATACAAAAATTTCACTATTTAAAAGCTTCATTAGAAGGTAAAGCGGCAAATATTAAAAAATCTGTTGATTTTACGTCAGATAATTACAATATAGCTTGGCAACTACTATTTGACAGATTTGATAACAAACTTCTATATATAACCACGTAAAATCATTATTTAATTCATGCATAACGAAAGAATCGTCAAAGAAAATTAGAAATTTAATAGACTCGGTTTCAAGGCATTTACGCGCTTTAGAAAAATTAGAACAACCTACAGATAATTGGGACACTCTTGTTATTTATTTGATTTCCACAAAATTGGATGAAGTAACAGCCCGCAAATGGGAACAGTTTAAAATAGAAAAAGAAGTGCCCAGTCTTGAAGATTTCAATAAATTCTTAAAAGGTCGCGCGGACATGCTAGAAGCGGTTGAAGTCAAAACAGACAAAAAACATTTCAAGGAAAATTCTACTAATAGAAATTTCTTTTCAAAAACTAACAGTAATAATTGCACATCTGTAAAGAGGATCATCTAATATATTACTGCGAAGAATTTTTAAAACACACGGTACAAGATTGAATTAAAAATGCTCAAAATTTAAAGTTATGTTTAAATTGCTTAAAATTAGGCCATTCCACCAAAGTTTGTCGCATGGGAGATTGCAAAAATGTAACTTAAAGCATAACTCATTATTGCATATTGAAGATATAGATCCAATGAAACGGTCTGTGCGGGTAACGGCGTCGGCGGATCCTCGCAGCAATCGCAAGAATGTAAAAGCGACGCGCCCAGCGTTTCTTTTTCGGCTTCGTGTCTCTCGCGGCAGGTTTTGCTGTCCTCTGCACGTGTGGAAATATTAAGTAGCGATGGTTCTATTTATATAATAAGGGCGCTCTTAGATTCGGGCATACATAACGCTTACAGTCAACAGATTTCGTGTTTTGTATTAAATAAAATTACGGGCAATTTACCACACATACAGGCGGATGTATCAAATTTAGAAATATCAAATAATTTAATATTAGCAGATCCCACCTTTTGCAAACCCTATAAAATACAGATGCTGATCGGTGCAGACATATATTGGGACCTAATGTGTGAGGGTCAAATAAAGTTGGGACATAATAAACCGACATAAAAAAAAAACAAAAATAGGCTGGACAATTTCCGGACCATTAAACATATTTACAAGAGATGAAATTTAATGTAATTTTTCCGAAGGGTTTGAAATACATCAACTGTTGTCAAAATTTTTGGGAAGAAATATCGACTATGTGAAAAGCACTTTGAAGAAAACACAAAACGGGACTCTTCGGGCCGATTCATTGTTTCATATCGAATTTATGAACGAGTATGAGCTCTTAGATCATATGGCGAAAGTCGATGAAATTAACAACGCGGAAATTTTTTGTTACCTACCTCATCAAGGCATACTACGTGAAGATAGTCTAACAACAAAGCTGCGCATAGTATTTAACGCGTCAGCAACTACTACTTCCGGCTATTCTCTAAATGATTTGCAAATGGTTGGTCCAACCATTCAGGAGGACCTTCTATCAATTTTATTGCGTGTTAGAAAGCACACCTTTGTTATTTCCGCGGATGTTGCAAAAATGTACCGCCAAGTTTCGATTAACCCAAAACAAAGATCATTGCAAAGAATACTATGGCGTAAATCCTTATGATAAATTAAATATCTATGAACTAAAAACCATGATATATGGCACAGCCGCTGCTTCTTATCTAGCGATCAGATGCATCCATCAATTAGCGTTAGAATGCAAAGATACAAAAAATCCGACATAGCCAAAATTATTGAACGCGACTCCTATGTCGACGATTTGCTCTCGGGAGCGGATAATATTGACCAAGCTGCAGATATATGCAAAAACGTTTCAGAAATTTTAAATACCGGCTGTTTTCAATTCCGTAAGTTTTACTCAAATGATTCAAGGGTACTAAAGCACGTCGAAAATGATAGTCAATTAACAAGCATGGTGAACTTGGGTTCCAACGATAAAACAGAAACATTGGGGCTTATGTCGAATTATCAGTCAGATAATTTAACCTATTCAATAAATTTTTGTCCGATCCGCAAATAAACACGGGGGCGTTTTAGTACATTTGCTATGCGCCAAAACGCGAGTGGCTCCGTTAAAAACAATCACACTTCCGCGGCTAGAGTTATGAGGAGATGTTATTTTAATCAGGCTTGCTAAAAGAGTCCTAGAATCTTGGGATATAAAATTTGAATACGAAATGTAAAACAAGTCCTTATAACAACACAAATGAATGACGATTTTCCTTTTCAAAACTTTTCTAACTTAAATAGGCTCAAACGGATTACAGCTTTTATGCTTAGATTTAAAAATAATTGCTTAAAATTTCGGAATCGATGCGAATATGGATCGCTTTCACTAAAAGAAACAGAAGTTGAAGTCTTTGAAATGCTTAATAAAAATTGCGCAAAAACAATCATTTGCTGAAGAATATGAAAATTTGCTTCAAGGCAAAGATATCAATGTCAAAAGTCGTGCTATGAGTTTAAGTCCCTTCTTAGATTCGGAAGGCATTATACAAGTTGGGGGACGTCTAATAAATTCAGGTTTTAACTATAGCAAAAAGCATCCTATTTTGATTTGCTCCAAGCATCCTATGACCAAATTACTTATGATTACCGAGCGCATTAGACTATTACATGCAGGGCCGCAATTAACTCTATCTTCATTAAGAGAAAGGTTTTAGCCCATTATGGGGCGTAATTTAGCGAAAAAGGTAGTCCGCAAATTCATTACTTGCTTTAGACACAACGCCCAAACCGTACAACCTATTATGGGTCAATTACCCGAGCTTAGATTGACACCGGGATCTCCGTTTGATGTAACTGGTGTATATTACGCAGGTCCATCTTTGATCAAAAATAATAAGGGTCGTGGTGCCAAGCTGTATAAATGTTACGTAAGCCTTTTTGTTTGCTTTTCGAGGAAAGCTGTATACTTAGAGCTCGTCACGGAACTTACTAAAGATGCTTTTCTGCTTGGATTAAAAAGATTTGTAGCGCGAAGGGGCAAGCCAGCACAGATTTTTTCCGACAATAGCAAGAATTTTGTGGCAGTAGCATCTCATTTGAAAGATTTAGATAGGTTTTTACTTAAAAATAATCAATGTTTGATTGATACCATCTCTTTAGAAAGCATAGATTGGAAGTTCATTCTTCCACATTCACCTCATTTCGGAGGCCTCTGAGAAGCGGGGGTGAAAAGTAGTAAATATCACCTAAAAAGGATTCTAGGCGACGCACATCTTACATTCGAAGAGTTTTATATGTTACTCGTGCAAATTGAGGCAGTTTTAAATTCTAGACCGTTAATGCCAATGTCTACCGATCCTTCAGATTTATCTCCTTTAACCCCGGCTTGTTTTTTAATTGAAAGATCATTAACTTCTATTCCAGAAAATAATTATGAAACAATTCCTAATGGACGATTATCCCGTATACAATTGCTGGCCAAACTGAATCAAAATTTTTAGACCAGATGGAAAAAAGATGTATCCGAATTACAGCAACGCACCCGCTGGAGAAAGACTCAGGGAGAACCGCAGTTAGGTTCCATGTTTATTATCAAGAAAAATTCTCCGCCACAGCGATGGAAGCTTGGACGAGTCATTCAGCTGCATCCTGAACCAGACAACGTCAGCCGAGTAGCTACAATTCGTACCGCTTCAGGGAATATTAAACGTTCATACGCCAAAAATTGTCCATTCCCAATTGTGGACTAAGTTCGTTGAAAGCAAGTGCTTTCAAGGGGGGAGGGTGTATGTTCGGAAATGAGACAAACAATAGAGATGACGCGAGTGTGAGTGGGGTGGACGCGACTGATAAGGGATACGGGTGTGAGAGATGTATGTTGTATTCTTAAATCCTATAATACGTTGTAAAAGTTTCAGTTCAATATAAGTTTAAATTAGAGCTATCAATTAATCATTCACAATCAATCATACCATACAGTCCACGAATACACAACATCAGCAGTTTGTTCATGAAAATCTACCAGAAGTGTTGTACTATTCCTTTAAAACTTTACAAGACAAGTTTTTATTAAAAGAAATTACTAAAATTAAAAAAACGCAAAAAAATAAACTCAAATGTTTAATTAATAAACAGAAAAACCCAACTGATGAAGAATTCAAGAACAAACAATAGTTTTTCAATCTAACAGACACTAGTTTTTCAGAAGATATTCAATATATACTTAGTTTAGGTGATAAATTTAATTTACCATATAGAAAAAGAAATTTTCCCCTGGAACAACTTCTTATAGATGTAGAATTTATAATAGACAGTAGTTATAATGAGAATACAAAAATACAAAATAGAAACAAAGTCATTAATGTCATTAACAATCATGTACACAAAATTCATATTCAAAAAAACATGCCAAATCAAAATCTTCCAAAAAAAGTTAAAAAACTAAAATATTTTTACAGGAACATAGCAATATTATGATAACAAAGGCGGATAAAGGAAACACAACAGTTGCATTGGAAAAATCAAAATTTTTCCAAAAAACAGTAGATATACTTTCAGATTAAGATACTTATCAAATACTTCTTCAAGGTCCTACTACTAAGATACAAAACAAAAACAATAAGTTAATCAGAAAATTTCATCAAATAAAATTGTTAAATGATAATGAAGCAAAAGTATTGAAATGTGAAAATGGCGTTTTTCTTAAAATGTATTTTCTTCCTAAGGTCCATAAACCTAATACACCTTTAAGACCCATATTTACTTCTATAGGCTCTCCTACCTACAATACCTCCAAATATGTCAGTAATGTTTTGAAATATGCTTTTCCTACAGACCAGTACTATGTCCGAAATTCTTTTAAGTTAGTCACGCAATTACAAAGTATGAATATACCTAGTGGATATATATTGGTTTCTTTAGATGTAGTTTCTTTATTCACTAATATCCCTACTGATTTAGTAATCAATTTAATTGAAAAAAAAATGGTATCTAATTAAAGGCCACTGTAAATTTACATTAAATTTTTAGAATTTTTGAAATTTATTTTTGATAGTAATTATTTTAAATTTAGTAATAAATTTTACAAACAAATATTTGGATTAGGCATGGGTAACTGTTTATCACCTATTTGTTCGGATATTGTAATGACTGAGTTATAGAAAAAATGTATAGACAAATTTCATTTTGAGTTACCGTTTTTTAAACGTTATGTGGATGATATACTTACCTGCATCCCCGAAAGCAAGGTATCAAATATCTTAACAGTCTTTAACAGCTTTCACCCTAGACTAAAATTTACATTAGAAAAGGAAAACTATAACAGAATCTCATTTCTGGACATCGAAATAATAAGAACCTCTGATAATATTATAATTACAGATTGGTATCACAAACCTATCTTTTCTGAAAGGTTTTTAAATTATAATCCGTAACATTCTTATACACAAAAACTTAATATCATAACTAACTTAAAGTCCAGAGCTCTTAATCTTTCTCATGAACAATTCCACAAAAAAACTTATATAATAAAGTCATATCTTCCAATAAAAGTTAGAAAAAACTCAAAACTTCACTAAACCGGTTCGTAATATAACTACTGAACAAAAATAACAAAAAATAATAAGCTAAAATTATTGGGAAACAAAAAAATTATAAAAAAAGGAATTTTTCATGAAATGATTAATATTAAGAAACAAAGATTCTGTTAACAAAAAACAAGATATTCAAAATTTAAACACGGCATATTTCAATTTGATAGACTTAATCGATAGAATTAAACAATAAACAATAATTTCACTACCAGGTATATATTAAACATAGCAATGTTTTGTGTTTTCTTTTTCCATTTTTATTTAAAGGGAAAAAAGTGCAACTCCCAGTCACCGTATCTAGTCGATACATTATTTGAATAAAAGTTCTCGATTCTTATTGACAAAGCATTGTTTCCCATTGATGTTATTTATGATTCTATTTATGGGTATATATTGTCAATATTTTTGCCTGTAATTGACACTTTTGATAAACAATTAATTTTTACATTAAATTGAACAAAGAAAAACTTTACAGGTAATTATAAAATTGTTAATTGTAATTTGTTTTTAGCTTAATTTATTTTTGCCTACATTGTCCTCTTTCTTTTAAAATGAATAAATTAAAATAAATATTACTAGGTACTTAGCTTGCTCTAATATTAAGGTAAAAATTGTAATTTTAATGTGTAATTTTCAATGTGTTTTGTCTTTTTTTCTTTTCCTTTCATACGTTTTAATTTATTGTAATTTTATATTGGTTATGTAACATAATAATTACATTTTTAGAGCCCTGAAGATGGCTTAAATATAAGCGGAAACGTTGGCAGTTTGTAAAAAATTAGTTTTTCTACTACAATTGACCTATTACCAGACTAAAATAACATCAGTAATTAATTAAAGGTCACTAGATACAACATAAAAAGTATTTATATTTTTCGAAATTTGCTATTTTTTCTTATTAATGTTTAATTTCTCTGTTAACCTTATTATATTCGAACGGGAGATATAAGGTAAAAAATAAAAAGATTTTTCCGAAAATAGTTTATTGAAAATAATTAGAAAACATTAGAAACATGAAAATTTAAATATTTATTGAAATATAGTTAAACATGATTTTTTCTTACTTAATTAGAAACATGAAAATAGAAACATTTAAGTACTCAAATACAGTTTAACACATTTTTTTCTTACTTAATTCGTTTTTTATGTATTTTATTTTCTGCGGGCCTATTTCTTTCTGCCTATTTTCCAAATCACTCTTGAAGAAACGCAGTACGGCACAACTCTCGTCCTCTGTCCATCGCCGCGCCTTTGTTTTTTTTCTTTGTACGCCTCTGTCGCGGGACGATTCTTTTGGCGTCGCTGGTAGCCGGTCGCACGCCTTCGTCGTTGTCTGGGTAGTTGTAGTGATCGTCGTCGTCGTCGTCGTCGTCGCCCAAGGTATCTTCCTCTTCCTCCTCCTCCTCTTGTTCTGGTATAGCCGACAGATCCTCGTTGTTAATGTCGGTCAGACTTTCCGGCGTATTTCCCGGCTTCGCTTTTATCGACCGCAAAAAGCAGGCGGCTTATTTTAGTCAATTCCACGGCATTCTCGTGTAATCGATAAAATTGCCTATGGACTCTTATGTCGTGTCCCAAATGCTTCGCCAACCAGTCCATCTCGTTCTCGCAAAGAGCAAAAATTTACGATACGATCGCCACGTATTTCCAAAGTTTGGTTCCGGTGATGTATTCGGGATGTTTCAGTATCAGTTCGCCGTATGTTTTCCTCAGACAGTCGTGTCCTCTTAGATGCGTAATAGATTTTCCCCCGACGTGACGAAAACGTATCGACTTCCGGGATTTATGCCGCAACGTCGACGACTTTCGATCAGCAGTTCCACCGCCAACTTCATATCTTCGGTTAAAATTACTGGGACTCCCTGTTCCCCCTCTTTCTCTCAATCTCGACCGCGACCAGTTTATAGGCTAATTTTTTCTCGAACGGCGTCAGATTCGTTCTCAGCTCCTCGGTGCCTTGCTGTGTCCACGATAATCTCGATAAGAAATTATTTACCGTCATCCGCGCAGCTTCTCTGGATCTTCTTTTATTAAAAAGAATTATTCTTGATAAGATGTAGGAAACGAACGTAATCCAATTCTGCGGCGTCAACCCGGCCGATTATGACGATGACAACGACGATGTGGACGGTTGCGATTCATGCGACGGCAGCGTTGCCGCCAATATTCGACTGTAGGCCTCGATCCGCCTGTCCAAATGGTAGTCAACGTTATCAGATTATTTGTGGTCGACAGTAATTCTGGAGTATGGAATTTGCGTTTTCTCAACGTCGATAGGGCGCCGGATGATATCTTGGAACTCCATTCGAAGTCGAGAAATTGCAAAAAACCGGATATCTTTCTATTCGTTTCCAAGTCGTCCATCCTAAGGGCACGGCCTCTGAAAATGTTCGCGCAACTTCTGAGGCCGAAACCGATCTGTAGAGCCAAGGAGGGTATGCCAAATTCGTCGTCTTCATCGAGGCGTTTATTGCTCAATTCCCTCGCGGCGCCCACGACTTCGTCGAAACGCTCAGGTCTGATGAAATCCATTGAAGTAGCTTCCCCGGTGCCTCCGCCGCTCTCCGTCGCCAATTTCGATATCAGGACCATGGCTAGCCTTGACATCTGTCTAATTTTTTGCCTGGTTTTTCTCGCATGGGTGGCTCCCCGTTTCTCAAAATGCATAGCACCTAATCGGAGTATGAGGTCGTCGGTTTTGCAGTATCTGCCTACGTCGTCGTCCCTTAGGCGAGATATGACGTTGTCGTTGAATTTCTTATCGAACTTTTCAGTAGTATAGCTGTAGGGATTCTGGATCAGTTTGGTAACCTGTTCATCCGAGTCTCCACTGCCGTGGTGGTTGAATTCTTGTGAAGCGGTGGACAATGACCAGAGGGTTGACGCCGAAGAAGTGGTGGTCAATGAGCGTAGGGTGTAGAAGAATATAAGAAGTGGTCGACAATGACCGGAGACTGCAGAGGGTGTGAATGGCTTAGACTGAATGTGTGTAAGAGAGAGTCGAGCCTGACCTAGCCTAGCCTCAAGCGTACTCTTGTATATTTTATTAGATTTTAATATTTTTTTTATTTGCAGATCTTCATATCTAAGGGAGTGTATGTAGAGCAACAAAAAAAGACAACAGATTTCAGTAATACATTTTATTTTAGATGAGTGTAGATAAAAAATTACAATTTTCTTTTTAAATTTACATTGTTTAAATTATTGTAATATTTATTCTTTTGAATGTCGTGCCATGTGCCTTGCTTGATCCAATTCCAGTGGTCACGGAGTCTTCCATTGCAGCGGTATCAAAATGTCTCATCCGACCAATCGTACTCGTTGCATGGTTGGCTTTGATATAGTCTGTTATACGTTTCCATTTTATTAGTAACGATGTCTTTTTTGGTCTTCCGCAACCCTGATCCACTGGGAATGGGACGTTCAAAACGAGGCTGTAAAAAATATATTTATTAAACATCTGCTTGAATTTAGAGATATAGTACTACAAAATTATTTAAAGTCTAGAACGTACATCATAGTTTAAATCCAAGAAACTTTGATTGTCTTCTTGCAGGGTCGTGGTTGTAGACATACGGGACACGTGACGATGATTACTTTTGGAGTCCAATCATTATTGGTTGCTGGTCGCTGCCTAATTGTTTTACCGCATATACTACAAATCGTCGCCTCCATCACGTTTGCTGTATATGTTTTGAATTTGAAATTAGGCATCTTAAGATTTTTGAATGGTCTCGTAGCAATACAAATCTAATTGTTGTGTAGCGGTAGGATGTATTACAATGAAATTTTTGCAAAAACAAAAAAAAAGTTGACAACTCCTGCACCAATTCGTTCCATATGTCTTGTTATAGTGAGGTTTTGGAATACTTTGTGGTTGTATTCTTCTGGTCGGTTGCTTTTCAATTTGTTTAGGACTGCCTTGAAATTATAGATTTTGATATTTTGAAATAAGCACTTATGGTAATCATCAAATGTTATTTCTTTCAAGGCGGGCTTTTCGATACCTTTAGCCTTTTTATTTATGTTTTCGTCTTGATTTTTAGACAACTTTTAGGGTATATATTTTCGATCTTAAGCCAATAAAATGTGTCATAATATTGCCTTGATTTTCATCTTTCATCAAGCCTTAAACTTTTTTATTTTTTAAAGAAATTCCAAAAACATTATTTTCTGGATCATCAGAAGTATCAAATCTCTCAATATATTCTTTAATGTATTTGTAAATGTCATCAATGTTGCAAAATTGATAAATTAAACTGTCTGTGTTGGTGTATAATAATTTAGCATCGTCATTAAACCTTTTCTTGATATAATTATAGTGAAAATCGTAAAGGAATGTTTTCGAAATATCTAGTATACACATGCCGATAAAAATGGGTTTATTTAAAGTCACCTTCAGTTTATTCATCTCAATGATTACCATGTCTTTATTGAAAATGGTGCAGCTGTGAAAGTTGTGTTACGAAATATAATATTTGGCACCATATCGTCCTGTCCATTTAGTAACTAATTTTATATCTTTATATTTTCTAACATTATCAATGGTTTTTCCGTAAGAACAATTATTCATTAATTTAAAAAAAAATCAAATTCATTTTTACTCTTTTTTCGTAATTCCGTATTGAGTTCAATATACTTTTTTAACCAAGATGATTGTTTGAATTTTAAACAGCGATGCAATTTTCGAATAACAATTCCTAATTGTAAAGCTTGTCTTAGTAACGTATTATGTATGACAAAATTTTTGTTTATCATACAATGTTGTTAACAATTTTGGTTTGTCAGAATCAGAAGTAGGCGGTACTAAATGTTCAGGACATAATGGTAAATCTTTATGCAATTCATATAGATGCCGAGGATAATATAAATCAGTTTCTAATATGTACCCATATTCACCAGAGTCGTGATTACTATCAAAAATATTTTCATGATAAATGTTTTCAATAGGCACCCACAGAAGGTCCCTATATGGTAGAGGAAACATCATTTCAGCACCATACAAATTGTTAACATTGTAACACATTAGATATGAAATAGGAAGTTCTGGATTATAGTTACTTCCCATATATTTATTGGTAGCTTCCCCGTATCTATTGCAACATTGAGAAATACCTCCTCTGATACCGTTTTCGATAAATAAAGCCGTATCACAGTCAGTTAATAACTTCAATTCAACGCCGGTAACTTTTAACATGGCATCAAAAGCTAATCCGGGCGTTGTATAATAATGGAGTACATCTAAATCATATGTCTTCATGCACATTTTGCGAAAATTTGCAAATACATCAGCGAGTAACAGCACGTCAGTTTTTAAGTACAGTTCAGCGTAATCTTGAAGACTGTATATTAAATGAATGCCAAACATTTAATGCATGTTGATAATCACCATCTGAAATGTCCTCATTTTTCATAGAGCCGAAAAATTTGTCTTTTAACGGTAAGCATTTATCTTTTAATTTATCCCATGAATTTAGATATTCATAGGGAAATATTCCCTTCCTTCTCACTAATTTAAATTTTTCAACATCGTTAAAGTATTTTTTGGTTATCAGTTTTTGATTATCGTCCAAATAAGATGACAATTTATCTAAATTGCTTGGCATAAATCTAAACGAATCTAAAATTCTAAAACTGATCTTATTTCCCGAAATGTGTTTTTTAAAAGAAATATAACGTTCCTTATTTAATGGCAACAAGCTGATGTTTTCCTCTATGTTTGTGCTAGGGGCTTTTACTATAAAGTGACCATCGTAGTCCGATAAATTGTGAAATATGACGGGTACGGTATAGGAATTTTGATATAAATGGTTACAAGACATATGAGATGCACTCCTATATTTGCCCGTAAGATGACAATGTTCTCTGGCATTCAACAATAGTTAATTGTAAAGGTTCCTGTTTGTGTTGATAAATTTCATGAATTTCTTTCGCAATTTTGAATAATTCATTTACGAACTAATCTTGGCAATGAGGACCCGTATGGATTCTAAATTTGGACAACATTTATTTTCATAATTTGATTTAAAATAATAAGCTATACTGAAAGCCTCGTGTTGCTGACATAATTGTGACGTTTGTGTAGCATTATCATCATCATAATCCCTTAGTATACTCTCAATGTCTTACATAGATGACAAAGGGGACACATAATGTATGTTTAAAATTTTTAAACTTCATTATTTTATTAGTTTCATTTGCCATAATAATTTGAGTGATGTTTAATTTTTTACAGTTTTCTAAATGTTTATTTAAATGTATTCCGGTGGAAAAATAATTTAGACATCTTTCACAAATCCATTTTTTATTTTTTTTTTTCCTCAATTTGTTTGCTAACTAAGCGTGACAATTTTTTTATATATGCAAAATGGTAAATAATATTAATAATATACTATTATCATCACTCTCATCATCCCAATTATTATTAGTAGAAATCATGAGTAAATTTATTTAAGTAATAATGGTGTAACCTCATTCCTTTTTCTTTCAACCATAACAGTAAACACATTTATTGCTAATTTATTCAAGGCTTCAAATTTGGGTATATCTTTCAGTTTTATAGGAAAACTAATGTTGTCATATTTGAATACTGTACTAAAGTGTGGATATGATGATATTCGTGTCACATTAGTGTTAGTTGGCACAAACAATTGACCACAGAAAGCAATGTTAATGACACTTTTTGTATTTTTTATAAATTGCTGTAAATCGACGTAAGTTGAGCTACCAACGGTTAAAGGACAATAGCTATTTCTATTGATTTTTAAGTGTAAAATTTCCAATAAAGCCCATTCGGAGTCACGCTCTGAAAACTCTTCCAATTTTACCAAAATTTCATCAATTACGTGAGTCTGATACCATTCCTTTAAATTAGTATTTTTATCAATAATTTTACTGTTAGTAGAAAAATGTTTTATAGATCTTTTTCCATTCTGAGGCTTGATGAACAATCAAAAGAAAATAACATTTGATTTAAACAGACAAGTCTTGAGCTGTTTTTTAATTTGAATGGAAAAACTTCTAAATGCCTTTTTCAAAAATAATTTTGGATATTTAATTTTCAAATTAACTATAATGCCTGTCTTTATTATCCCATTGAAACACGATTCCAAATTTTCCCAAACAAATTCCTTTGATTTCTTTTTATTATTTAGTTTAACTTTAAAATTTTGTAGATATACTGTAAGAAGTGCCAAATTGCACAGAATTTTTGAACATTTTTTAACACAATTGTACTTATATTTAACACATTTATTCAACAATCTAATAGTTTTTTCGATCTCTCTGGTAAAAAGGTTTAAATCATTTTTTGTTCTAAGTAATCTACTCACCACTTCTATTTTTCAACACCAACAACAACGACAAATTCGTCGGAGACTGTATCAACAGCTTTCTGGGAATTCATTTCAGTTTTTCGTACACTGGAACTGAACACATAGCGATTACAGCAACTCTTTAAATATAGTTCAATAAAAAATATATAAACGTCATAAGTCACGAGCACAACAGCGAATAATCTAATTAATTGAGAATAAATAATATAAAAATGTCTATAACCTCTTGACCTCCAAGTCATGCAATCCAATTAATTAAGCAATAATAAAATCGTTAAATAAAGTTAATTAATTAAAATTATAATCTCTCATTATTTTGAATGTCAATGTTGCCTCAAATTCCCTTCCAATAGGGCATAACAATAGCCTGGCAGAAATATTCACCCTGTTAATTGTAATACCCTAGTTTTATGGGTATCATACACACACACACAAATATCTCCTTTTCATAGTCCTCATCCACGACACCTCCTACTACTATGACTCCTTGCTTAGCATATCCACTACGCTCCTTCAACAGGATATAATAACCCTACATTCCTCGTATGCGTAAATGTGTATTGATTAACTCCTGCTCGTTGGTAGCAATATCGATACCTGCTGCGCCCGTAGTGGTCCGCCTAGGAGATAATAGGGCACATCTGGGCTGAAGCGTGTAAAAGCCACACTTTCCAAGTATTTTATTTCTGCCATTGCCATTCTAATACAAATATTCTAAATAGAACAATAACCACACGAAAAAAACGTTATAAATAAACTCACCTGAATATCAATTGCGTCACGTTTTCTTTAACTGGTACACAACAGAATTAGCGAGTAATCAAATTAATTGAGAAAAAATAAAATAAAAATGTTCTGATATAACCTCTTGACCTCCAAGTCATGCAATCCAATTAATTAAGTAAAAATAAAATTATTATTGACGTTTCAATTATCCAGCAACAATTACTTTGCATGTGCAATATTCAATGGAAACCTGGTTAACAAATTAGTTATTTTCATATCATATGACTCATATAATTTTTATTTTATTCTGTATATAATTCGCAAATTTGAAACGTATCAGTATCAGTTGAAACTGTGTTTTTTCGATTATTACTACTCGCTATTATTTTATCATCAGGATGGCAACAACACCCAGCACAATTGTAGTCTTTACTCAGGACCCAATACACTTTCCAGCTAAGGTTGGTTTAGTGGTAATGAAGCAATGATTTCAGTAAGTATTCTTTATATTTCTTATAATTTTATTTTAGTGACTGGTTTTTATTTGAATTAATTTCAGTGTTGCTTTTTTAATTTCTCGCTTCTTGTTATTTCCAATAATTTCTCTCTCTGTCTACAGCTTTAGCAAGTTTGATTTTACAAAATATTTCCATTTTCAGATATGGTGTAAAATATATGTTTATACGAGGAGAGAAAATATTTATATCGTTGAGTTATTCTCCTCGATCGATTACTCTAAAAAGAAAATTCGGTAATTTACCGGTAAAGTATATGAGGACGAAACTCGAAAAGGGAGGAGATTTTAAGATATTGGAAAACGTCGTCAGAAAATATAAATTTAATCTCCTCGATGACCAGTTGGAGGATGTGGATAGCTCGATCGATTACTCTAAAAAGAAAATTCGGTAATTTACCGGTAAAGTATATGAGGACGAAACTCGAAAAGGGAGGAGATTTTAAGATATTGGAAAACGTCGTCAGAAAATATAAATTTAATCTCCTCGATGACCAGTTGGAGGATGTGGATAGAGTGTCTAAAGAAGCACCAGGTTATAGTGGTAAGGAACGAAAATTATTTTTAGAAGCACCAACAATTCAAAATTCTACCAATGATGATGATGATGATGATGATGTCGAAGAAGGTGTGTCTGCTGATACTACTACTCCTCCTCCGCCTCCTCGAACAAGAAGAAACAATAATAAAGTATCGGATATATTGTCGCAGGCACTTGAATAAAACAAACTTTTTTACACAATTTGGTTTTTTATTTTTAAATCTTTTTCTCACATTTATTACTATATTACCCTTCTAAATCACCATTGTAATAATTTATGTATATTAAAATATAAAACAACTTAATTGTAAAACCTGGTTTATTTTTATTTAACATTAACAAGTCTTTTATCTATTGGAAAGTTCTATTTTGTGTGAAATTATAAAAAGTAAATTCTAAATTATGAGAAGTAATGTATGTGCTATTTCCAAGTAATCCTTCCAAACTATATCTACCACAATACATTACAGAATGTTTTTTCTGTGCAATAGGATAATAATACATATCATGACCAACTACAAATCCAATGATTTGATTGTAATGTGTAATGTAATTTAACGGTAAATTCCTTCCATCCGTTTTCTTGAATAGCAGGGAAATAGAATGCAAGATACTCCATCAAGACCAGATTGTTTTCAGATTTCTCAAGCAAATGAAAGGTTTCACCTTCTATTGAAATAGTATAATTTTCTACTTTTACAGCATCTCGAAATAAATTGGATTATCGATAATCACATTTAATTTAATGGGAAAATTATAATTCTCAATATTCATATCCTCTTGTACGTACAGCATTCTACAAACACTGCAATTTATTTCATACAAAACTAAACTGAGTAGTAAAAACATTTTTTTTTCTTTAACTTTTGAGTTGTTTGCCAAACTAAGGTTTGTCAACATATATGAGTAGCTCAAAGAAACATATCATTTTTATACATTTTTAAATCTTCCCCCTCTTAAAATTATAAAATAAAACAATACATTTTTTAACTACTTTTTATTCATATTATTTCTGGCATACCATATATTTAATATAATAGCATTTTTATAAGCACAAGCTAGATGATTTTTGCAATGGTAATGGTAGGTTCTAATATCTCCAATCACTAGACAAACATCCATAAATTTGTTTTCTTAAGGTTTTAAAACTTGGACAATTGAGTTCCTCTACATTAATTATATGATGGTTGGAAATTAATTTACTTAAAACATTTTTTTTTGCTCAGTCCTTCAACGATTACATATTCTTCACGGAAAATGTTTTCTATAAAGTCACTTAGATCTTCTAAATGCAGATCGGAATCCACTCGAAATCTATTATCCCAACTTAGTCCATGTACGTGTCTAGTTTTCCAATCAACACATTTTCGAAATCCACCAGCGATACATGGTAGTCGTACAAATTTATGAACCATACATCCATTTTACATATTTAAAATAGCTATTTCTCTAATATAAAAATCATTATTTTTATATTGAAATCCATAAAAGTCGATCACAAACATTTTTGTTTAAACGATTCAAACAACAACACTAGTTAGAGGATTATACTTCACTAAACGATCGTGTAGTAGTAAGCAGTAAGCTGATGTGTTGGCAGGAATATTCTTATTCGTCTCGAATTCAATTCTTATATCCACTGCCCCTCCTTTTATTACATCATCATTTGACGACTGCAATCGATAACAACTAGAGGCGCTAGTTGTAGGTAATTTTCAGCTGACAAATAAGGTTCACCTTGATTTTTAGAATAATACGATTGCTGGATGCCATATAAAATGGACCATTGTTTGTTGTCAAAGTTGAGGTTTAAGTTATCATAAGGATAAGTTTCAGAATTAAGATAAAGTTTAATGCTCGTTAAATTACAATGATCAAACTGACTCATAAATCTTGCTGGTATATTTTTCCTATTGGTTTGAAATCCGAAAATAATATATCGAGGTTTTTCCAATTGCGCACTCGTTTTTACTGCCCATGAATGTCTCATTGTTTCTTGTAATAGGGGATATTCTTGTAATTCCCAACATCTGAAAGGTATGTCAAGATCTCTGCGGCTGTCGATACATTTTAATATTTTCAGTTTTTCCATATCAGATACAGATACATGGGGAACTTTCCATAATATTTTTTGTAATGCTATATTAGGGGTTTCATCTGATTTGTTTGTGTGAATGGCATTCACATATGAAGTGCTCCTAATTAATATCAATTCTTGTCGTGTATTAACTATAATTTTATTGAAATCCTCAGCAAATCCAAGAAACATTTTTAAAGGTAAACATACACACAAATTTCCATTGAATAGTTTTGGATTCGTCAAGTGGGACCATCCGGAATTATTAAGTTTCAAAGATTCATTTTCGGTATAGGAAACGTATCCCTTCATTAGAGCAGTTACACCTGGATTTCAAACACAATCCACGAAAGTTCCACCTAATTCGTATCGAATTTCATTAAATAGAAAGAGAATGCCACAGTTAATAAAACTTAAAGTTGTACTGGCTGTTCCGGTGTGATCCAATAGTTTTCCTTCAATGTACAGAAAGCTTTGTGATGGTAAAGTGTAAACATCCTGAGTTTGGATGGGTATTCGTATTTCATCATTGTTATTATTATTTGTTGATGTAAACTGTCACCTGCTCTTGAATATTTAAAATATTAAAACTCATATTGTTCTTCGTTTCTATATCGATAGTTGCACCTTACAAATATGATAAGCTTTTTTATATTTACACTAATCCTCAACTTAAAACTGTACCAAATATTTCTAAATAATTTACTAAGCTTTTTTAAACTAAATACGTGATATTGGCCATTTGAAGTAAAATATTGTATTGCTTCTGCAGGAGGCCGTAGATTTCCAAAATTGTCAAAATATATTATGCGATCTTTAGATTTCTTATATGCAGTCCAATGTGTACCCAGCTCATCGCTATTATCTAAGTTGAATACTCCAGTTTCATATACATGTATTTTTCGAGGTAAATTATTTCTCATAAATACACCTCTAAAATTTGGAATATTTAATGATTTAGCAAATTTAGAGATATCAATATTTGTTAAAGGTCGATGAGGAAGTGTTAGGGGAAGTTCTTTGAAATTCGACGTGGTGCTAAAAAAAGCCCCAAACCACTTTTATAAGGTTTCAAGTGGACTTGGCTTTACCCATAGCTACAGCTTGCATTGTCTTATTATCACTTCCAATTGTTGTTTGGCTTGTCGAGCATCATTTACAGCTTTTACTATACCAGCAGCACCTCCACTTAAAGCGCCTAATGCACTAAGTCCAGCAGATATTGGTATTAATGGTAATATTCCTCCCTTTTTCGGTACGTTTACGATGGGAGGAGAAGGTGTGATCTTTTTTTTAATCTTTTTTGCATAGCCATTTGCTCCTGCAAAAGTTTTAGGTTTATGATGACCTATACTTTTCCAATTTGCTTAATTGCTTCTTTTAAAGGTACACTATTTCCTTTTCCCTTTTTTATAGATTTTTTTTTCTTACACTTTGTTTTCCTTTTGGCTCTACAATTTTTTTTAGATATTTACTGTTTAACCTCTTTTTTAACTGAAGTTATTACTAGTAATTATTACTATTTAAATAATTTTCGGTTTTTTGGTTATTGGTTCTATTTGTAAATTATCTCTACTATCATTGATATATTTACGTTTTCTGTGTAACGGTAGAGGCTTATAATGAGCTAATTTTGGTATTTTGTCAGCAAAATTATCTTCACCATTGGTATGTTTTCGTTTCCGGTGTAGCGGTAGAGGATTATAATGATTTAATTTTGACATTTTTTCAATGGGACCCATATCACCATACAAATCATCGTTAATGTCATTTAATTTTCTTTTCCTCAAAGGTCTAGTATCCAACAGTTTACGTATTTTTTTAAAGGATCATCACCACCACCACCATCTTCTTCAATACCTAATTTTCTTTTCCTGTTAGATCTAGTATCTTTTAATTTATGTACTTTTTTAAAGGACCATCATCATCATCTTCAATATTTAATTTTCTCTTTGTAAAAGATCCTATTTTACGTAATTTATTTAAAGGTTCTACACCATCAAAATCTAGTTTTCTTTGTCCCCTTCATCATTGACATTACTTTTTTTGCAGTTGTTTTATTCAATTTTTTTTTCCTTCTCACCACATTTATGTTTGTTTTACGTGCTTCTTTTAGAGGAGCAGAATATTCAACATCTAATTTTCTTTTTCTGAACAATTTAATGTTTTTGTTGCTTCTATTATTGCTATTATCATTATGCTTGCAATTAGATTCCATCTTGTTATGAGGCTGTTGTTGTTGTGTCTAAAATGTGAACTTGTATCCAAATTTGCAATTCTACTATTGGTTACATACGTATTTCTTTTTAGTATTTTTTTGTTTTACTTTGCTTCCTTTTTGTTTGCTGAAATTGTTCTAAACACATATTAATATTTTCTAAAGATTTCTCAGTTGATTTCTTAACTTTTTCCATTGATTTTACACAATTATTCATAATGTTTTCTTTATTATCAAATCCTATACCAAGTTTTACTTTAGCTTTCATAGCCCCAGTAACTCCTAATGCTGCCAGTTTTTCCTTCCAAGATGCATCCTTTGCTTTATATCTCGCCCAGGCATTTTCCCCTAAAATTTTATCAGTAGCATGACGGCTTTCAAGATCTGTATTTTTGGAATAACTTATATCATGTTCTTTGCATGCATCATCTAATCCGTTTATACCCTTGTCACCTCAAACTAACCTCTTTTCCAATTTCGTACCTACATGGAAAATAATAGGAAAATTAATAGATTTTTTCGAACTTTTAAAAATCAAATTAAGAATAAGAATTACCAGGACTGCAAAAGTTGTATGATGGAATATGAAGTTCAAAGGGTAATTGATTTATTGCTGAATTTATGAAACCCCTGCCAGATTTAACGTTACCCGCATAGTATTTCATTTTAAATGAATATACAGGATGAATCTTAAATAAGTACAAATATTTTAACCAGCAGTATAGTTTTGTGTGTAGAACACATAATTAATAGTTTTTTTACAGTAGTTTTCAGTAGAAAACTTGTTGAGGACCGCTGGCCTAGACCGACCCTTCATACTTTTATGAGTCATAGTGCTGCAGACTGAACGTGTGGTTCACAGTGTTGCCAGTATTACACAAATGTCTTTGCTTCAAGGAAGAAAAAATCTCAACTTTTAGCGAATTTTGTCAAGTGTAACATTTTATATTATTTTTTATTATCAAACTGTCATTGACTGTCATGACAGATTATCGGAAGCCCAAGTCAAACTTGTTAACCCCACATAATGCATGAAAATAGCAATAAAATTTGCTAAAAGTTGACATTTTTTCCATTTTAAATAAAAAACGCGTGCATAGTTTTTCGTTATTCTTCATAAAATAACTTAAGGAAATTGTGTTTTGTGTCCCTTTCTAACAGTGTACAATGACATTTAACTTGTGAAATGTGGATTACTGATTAAATAGTTAATTTTTTAACAAACAGGTAAGCTTGTTGCACGTTTATGTATAATTTTTGAACATTGGACATAGTAATATCACGTAATATCTTCCTAAATATTTTACGGTAGTATTGAACTTGCGGAAATTAATTTTTAATCGTTGAAGTATAGTAAGGTTAGTTCAGATGTTTAAATTTATGTTAATATTGCTGCGTATCATACTACATACCCAATTTTACTGTACTTATGCTTAAAACAAGTATTTTTAAAATAGAACTATTACGTTAAAGGAAACGTAATATTTATATTGGAGGAGATATGGCAACCTCGCAACAAATCATATGTTTCATTACGTTGTTGGATGAAAAATCAGCCAGCGGTCCTCAAAATGTGGGTATTTTTTTAAAAAATTAATATCTCCGTAAATATTAGAAATTTTTAAAAATGGCTTTCACTAGACTGATTTAAATGACGAACTACACCAGCAGTTAAAATATTTGTACTTATTTAAGATTCACCCTGTATATAATTTATATCATCAATTTATATACTTATTTTTCACATGACATTTGTTGTGAAGATAGGAAGGCAAAAAGTTAAGTTACAAGTCAACAACCATGATTTACTGCTTTGAAAAAACCAACAAACAAAACATAGCGTTTTATTACCCAACACAGTAAGATGCATAATTACTGGCCCATCAAATTGTGGTAAAATCAATGTAATCATCACCTTATTAGAACATGAAAATGGATTAAAATTTGAAAACGTATATGTGTACCTAAGAGATATATTATTAGGTCCTATAAAAGGTATAAGTTGTTTTCATTATGATAATAGTGAACACATTTTGGAACCATCAAAGGCTAATCAAAATTCTGTGTTTATATTTGATTTTTATTAAAATTAAATAAACTACATCAAGACAATGTAGTTTTCCCTATAACAAAACATCTACGAAATATTGAAAGTAAAGTAGAAACAAAAGATCAAGATTTAAGAAAAGTAAAAGATGAGGATATGGAAAAAGAAGAAGATGAAGAAGAAGAAAAGCAAGAAAAGACAGAGAAAAAAATCCTGAAACGAAAAAATTTAAAGATGAATATAAAATGGATTATGATATAATACCTAGTACATCTACACCAAAAGCCTCTACATCTAAAATAAATGTTCCAAATTTACCACGAGATAATTTAAAACGACAAATGATTGAATACTTTGATTCTGAAAATGAGGAAGATAGCAGTGAGCCTTTAATTAGGAATAGGCAAGAACAAATGTTTCAAGAATCATTTACAGATTATTTAAATCAATATGATGAATTACCTAGAAAATACATACGTGAGGTGATTACTACAACTGACAACGATGAATTCCATCATAAATATGGTGTTAAACATAATCCAACCCTGGAAAAATTTTATATAGGCGATTCACAATTATAAATAGACGGTTCAGATATTATAGTTAATTACTATTTAAAAAACATCCAAACGATTTCTCTGATAATGATAAGAAAATGTATAAAGAAATTATTCTCGAAACAAATGCTCACAGACGTCACTATCAACCCTCGAAACAAGTTTGTGACGTACTTTCGAGGTTCGGTCGCAGATGCCGAACTAGTACAACCACTTTAATCAGTCCGGGTTCACTCGGTGGAGAAGTTATGTCCAAGGTTCAGGAATATTACAAGACTCGGTAATGAAAATAAAATATTTATTTCATAAAATAAAATGTCACCCTGTAAACAAATAATACTAATAATAATTCCCCCAACACAATTGTAATATATTGTATAGGTTGGTACTTACGTTGGTACTAATGGTACAACTAATACGCATGTACAAAATCTACCATAAGTAGAGAATATCAATAAGCAAGCCTCTCTTGGGACCCAACCGTTCGTTGTATTTGGCCATCCTTGTAAAATAAAATCTTTAACTTTTTTAAGTAAATTATCTTCAAATGTAGCTTTTTTAATGGTCTCAAAACATAATTTAATATCTGAATTTGCAACTAAAAAATTAGAGTATTCAAAATCTATTTCATCATCACCAAAATAATCGTTAGAATTTTTTAATGATAATCTTGATAACCAATCAGCAGGATTTTTGTTACTTGTTACATATTCGATGTCATATTGATAACCTGATAGAATTATGGCCCATCGCCTTAAGCGATTTGCAGAGAATTGCGGAATAGCCTTATTGGGATTAAAAATAGTTACAAGAGGTCTCATATCCGTTACTAAAGTAAATTTCTTATTGTATAAATATTGAGTAAATTTCAAAACTCCAAAAATAATAGCTAATCCTTCTTTTTCAATTTGGGAATAGTTGTTTTCTGCTTTTGATAAAGTTCTCGAGGCAAAAAGGTTTTTCCTCTGAATTTTGAAATTTGTGACTTAACACAGCCCCAATACCTTCTTTTGAAGCGTCAACTGATAATCGCAATTCTAAATCCGGATTAAAATGTACCAAAACTTGCGATGATATTAATATTTCTTTAATTTTTTTAAAAGCCTTTTCGCAATTATCATCCCATGACCAAATAGTATCTTTTTGTAACAGTTTGTATAATGGGTTTAAAATACTGGATAAGTTTTTAATAAACCTTCCATAAAAATTTATGCTACCTAGAAAAGCTTGTAATTCTTTAACGTTATTTGGTCGTGGTGCCATTTCTATAGCTAAGGTTTTGCTTTTGGAAGGGTGTAGGCCCTCATTGTCGATAACAAATCCTAAATATTCTACACTTTGGGCAAAAAATATACATTTATCTAAATTCAATTTTAAACCAGAGTTTTGCAAAATGGATAAAACCTTCTTTAAATTTTGTAAATGAGTTGTTTTATCTTTTCCCGTTACTAAAATGTCATCCTGAAATACTGCACAACCCTCAACTCCATTAAATAATGCATCCATAATTTTTTGAAACTTGGCCGAGGCACAAGCAACCCCAAACGCTAATCTATTAAACTTAAATAATCCTAAATGAGTAGAAATTGTTAATAACATCTTACTCTCCTCATCTAACCCTATTTGTTGGAATGCCTGCGACAGGTCCAGCTTTGTAAATTCCTTTCCTCCTTGAAGCCTTGCAAATAACTCGTCGATTCTCGGCATGTAGTGCTGATCAATTTCGATTTCAGGATTTATGGTCACTTTGAAATCTCCACAGATCCGTATTTTGCCATTTTTCTTAAAAACCGGTACAATCGGAGTGGCCCAGGGACTGTAGTCAACAGGAGATATGATACCTAAAGATAAAAGACGTTTTAGTTCATCTTCAACTTGACTTTTGATAGAAAAGGGCATTGGTCTTGCTTTAAAAAATTTTGGCACAGCATCTTTTTTAATGTTAATTTTAACTACTCCATTTTTGAATAAGCCTATACCTTCAGAAAACACTTCACTAAATTCTTTAGTTAAAATTCTAACTTGTTTTTCATCGGTGTTTATATTATTAATCATTGATAAATTAATGTTATATAACCTTAAAAAATCTCTACCCAATAAAGGTTGACCACCATTTTCCATTATATAAAAATCTAAAAACATTTTTTTTTATTATAAGCTATGTTCAATGTAACAACTCCAACGGGTTTTACTTGAGACCCATTGTAAAAAATAAAATGTTTATTTGTAGGTTTGATTGGAAAATTTGAAAAATGTTGTTTGTAAATATCTACTGATAAACAAGAAACACTACTGCCGGTGTCGACTTGAAACAACAAAAAAATATTCTCAATAAAAATTTTTACTTTAAATGAATCCTCTATGTTATCCGATGTATGCTTCCAATTATAAATATTTCTATCATTAGAAAAGTAAAAAATGCTATCATCGTCCAGATTATTTGTATTATCATTGTTATTATAGGTAGTATCTTGCAAAAAATGGTGTCTAAAATTACGGTTATAATTATTTTTTTGTTTACAAACATTAGCTAAATGACCAACTTTTTTACATAAATTACAAGAATAATTCTTAAAATAACACTTATCTTTTTGATGATTTCGCCTTCCACAAACTTTACATCCTGTATTGTCGTTGCCGCCATGATGGATTTGTTGCTGTTGCTGTTCCCTGGAGTGTCCTTGGACGTACGCGTTGCCTCTTCCCCGCCAGGAATTTCCGCTAGTTTGGGCCCCATCTCGTGCTGTTTGCTTAGGCCTCCTTGCCCCTCGAATGTGGTGGATGGCTCCGTTTTCACCATGACATCGTGTATTTCTTGTGCCGCCATTTTGTTTGCTGCTATCGATACCATTTTCTCCAAATCAGTGGTGACTCTTTCCTCCATCATACGGTCCAGAATAGGCCCTTTTTCAAATCCAAAAATAAATTTGTCTCTTAGGCATACCTTTAATTCGCTGCCAAATTCGCATCCTACGGCTAGACCTCGGAGACGTGCTACCCATTCGCTTGCTGTTTCTGTCGGTTCTTTCTGGGCGTTGTAAAATTTATATCTAGCAGCAAGTGGACTTTGCTGTGGTTTGAAAAACTGGTCGAACACTTGAATTAATTCTTCATATTTTTTGCCTTCGGGCTTATCGGGACTCACCATGTCGAACACTAGCTGGTAGGCGTCCTCGTCCAGCACGTTTAGGAATACGGCACGCATTTTTTCGGCATGTGTTGCAGATTTTATGCCGTTGGCCGTAAAGTAGTTTTCCAATCTCGCTTTAAAGATAGTCCAATCACAATTTTTAAGGGAAAATTCGCGGAGATGTCCGATTATTTCCGTCATTTTCTTCGATTTTAGCGCGTGAATAATAAAGATAACCTCGTCGCCAAGTCGATCAAGTTGAAATGACTGATTTATTTACAACGAACGGTTGGGTACCCAAGAGAGGCTTGCTGGGTACATGCGTATTAGTTGTACCATTAGTACCAACGTAAGTACCAACCTATACAATATATTACAACAATAAAATAGGTCCTGAAATAATAATACAAAATAGTAAATTAACAAAGAGGACGGTAAGGAATGTACGGTGCAGACGCTGAGTGTCGCGGAAAGAGCCTGCTAAACACCCAGTGTCGAAGACCACGGAGACGACGTCGAGTACCGCGGAATAACACCTGCTAAATACTCGGAGTCGACGGAAGACGGGATACGGGCAAGACCTGGAGCGCCGCGGAGATTACCTGCTAAACGCTCGGAGTCGGCGGGATACGGGCAAGACCTGGAGCGCCGCGGAGATTACCTGCTAAACGCTCAGGATACCCAGAGGAAGGTAGGGTGCCGCGGAAGTTACCTGCTAAACACCCTGGGGTAGAGGAGGGTTGAGTGCCGCGGAAAGAGCCTGCTAAGCACTGCCGGTTAAGGCAATTTCGCCGGCTTTTATACAGAACGGCGGGTAGTGTCGTGTGCAAAAATCGCGATACGCTAAGCAATTTCAGGTACCGCGTGCGCCAAACAATTAAAGTACAGTGTGAGCAAAATAAAATAAAATAGGTTCGTTACATTCCCCCCTCTCTTCGTAAAAAAAAATAAACATTTTTTTTTCTAGCCTAACATAACTTAACATTAACTAACAGTATAAACTATTAACGGAAAATATATACAGAAAAAATTATCACATCATGTTAGTCTGGTAATTCCTAACACGGATGATTCCTCCTCTTGCCGTGGAACAGCCAGCCATTTCGCCCCTTCCGGGGTGATCAGACGCAGCCGATATCGCTGGTGTCCAGGAATGCCTGGCGGTCTTAGTCTCCACCTCGGAATACGAACAGGCAGTGTTCCTTGAGGTGGCGTCGGTGGCTTTGCTGGTAAGCACTGCCGGTTAAGGCAATTTCGCCGGCTTTTATACAGAACGGCGGATAGTGTCGTGTGCAAAAATCGCGATACGCTAAGCAATTTCAGGTACCGCGTGCGCCAAACAATTAAAGTACAGTGTGAGCAAAATAAAATAAAATAGGTTCGTTACAAGTTGATGGTAGCAAGTTAGCTAAATATAAAAAAATTATAGCTCCGATGGTGACAACTAGCTATGGGATGTTAATGGAATCTACAGAAAATAAAATAGACTACATACATTGGGATGACCCCAACGAGTTAGTAGAAAGATTACGTTTATTGCTTGCTTTTCAAGAGGCTGGACATACTAGACATTTAAATGAAATTAATTCTATAATAGAAGAACTACGTGAAGCAAATATTATTGAATAAATGATGCCACCAAAAACTAAATTTGTAACTGGTATTAAAAAACAAGTTGTTGAAGAATTACACAAACCTGCTAGAATTAACTTTATACGGCGAAGTTATAATAAAATCTTTAACAGATTTATACCAGTCCCATCTTACGGAAATACAACAATTTTCAAAAGAAAATAAAGGATATAGATTTAAATTGGTTGTAATTAATTGTTTTTCAAAATTTGTTTGGGCCTTTCCTTTAATAACAAAAGCTGGACAAGAAGTAAGTAAGGCAATGGAGAACGTTTTCAGAACAGAAACAATTAAAAATCTTCAAACTGTTAACGGGACTGAATGTTACAACAAATACTTTAAACAACTAGTGAAAAAGTATAACATAAACCATTATAGTGTATTTAGTGAAAAAAAACGCTTCTATTGTAGAAAGAGTTAACAAAACGTTAAAAAATAATATGTGGAAGGAATTTAATATTAACGGTCATTATAGATGGATAGAATTGCTACCTAAAATAGCTAGCTGAAAAATATAATAATACAAAACATCGAACAAGATGTTTCAAAAAAAGAATGAAAAAATACTTTTAGAGACAGTATACAATCATATAAAGATTGTACCAAACAAAGTGAAATTTCAAGTTGGAGATAAATTACGTTGACAATAAAAACAAATGTGTAACGTCAGCCGTGACGTAAGACGTCTGAATTCTTGACGCGAGTATATACGATTTGTCGATATTGATTGCTTGATTTTGAAGGAAATTAAATTCTTCCAGGAATTCGATGACGTTCGAAATTGTTCTAATGTTAATAGAAATGCTATTTTGTAAAGGTAATCTCTTGATCAGTCAAGTTTTGAAATATGTTAAGTAACGAGGTGTGATCTGTTCCAAAAATGTCCATGAAAACTTATTATTCTTCGAAAAACGAATTATTGCGTAGTATTTCTGTGATGAGAAAAATAGCGATTATTTGTAGTAAATTGAAAATATTTTTAAAAAGTAATTATATCTACAAGTAACTATTGTTTCGGATTTTCCAAAAGCGTCGTTTGCGCAAACCTAAGGGTTATTTTGAAAAATTTCAAAAATATATAGAAGTTCTACAATGTTTCATTACTCCTATGTAATCCAAAACGTTAGAATTTCCTAATTGGAAGTATACGAATCGATAGTGCCCGTCTTCAACATTATTCTCGTTATGTTTGATACTATCGTATCGCTAAAGCCGTTCTGGCAGCTCTCGGAAAAGTTGCGTTCGGTTTCGTGCAGTGGGCGTAGCATGTGGATTTAGGGTTTTTCGGTATAACTGTTATAAAATTTATGTTTTTCTTTTTTTTATTTTTAAATGATTATACTAACTGATAGAGAATATAATTTAGAATAATCTGTACCTAATTTGATCAATTATTTCAGAAAATTGAGTGAATTAGGGCAATTTCGCAGTTTTAGCCGGAGCCAGTGGGTTTCCAATCACACGTGTTTGTTACCTATAAGTTCTGTTTATAATATCCGAAATTTAAACTGAAATAGAGATATTTTTGATTAAAATTTTATAAAAAAATATATTTTTTAATGATTTATGACATATTTTCTGATAAAGACCTAAGAATGGACAAAAATTAGAAACTTTGGGCATGCCAAATAATATTATCTATTCGGTTTTTTTGAGTGAGTGTCCTGAAGTCGTCTGGCATCCTTGAAGACGTTATTTAAATAAAAAATTGAATATAGGCCGTAATTCGATATATAAAATTCGGAAGTGAAATCAAAATTTAAAAAGAAAACAGTCGAAATACGCAAAAATTGAGATACACTAACAACAGTCGAAAACTCGTTTTAGCCCACCCGGAGAAGCTCAGTCCCCCGGACGGGCGCCGAAAGCTCGTCAAATTTAAGAAAAATGGAATCGAAAATGGAAAATAGGGAATTCGAAACATAAATAAAATCGGCGGAAACCAAAAGAATGAAAGACGGTCGAAACTATTTAAAAATTTGAAAGAGAAACGTGAAAAGATCGGAGAAATTGAGATTTTTTTAGACAAAATATAGGAAAAAATTCGAAATTTAACGAAAGAAAACAGTCAAAACACGCAAAAATGGAGACAAAGCAAGAGTCGAAAACTCGTTTTAGCCCTCCCATGGAATCCATGTCCCCCGGACGGGCGCCGCAAGCTCGTCAAATTTAAGAAAAAATTAAAGCATCGAAAACCTCTCAGAATTCATAAAAAAATCGAAAGGAAAGCGTAAAAATTCGAGAAATCTGAATTGAAGAGACAGATTCTGTATCGTCAGTATACCTATACAGGGTTAACTATGTCTAAGTACAACAAATATTTTAAGAGGGGATAGAAAAAAAAATTAACGGAATCGCTCTTCAAAAAATTTTCCAACCTAATTATAAAGTAAAAAAATTTTTTAATATATTAAACCCCATCTTATGAGCGTTTCAATATGAAGAGTCTAGTTAGAAGACGTGCCTTGCACTTTTTCTACATAAAGTTATTATTAATAAAATTAAGTATGAGTATCTGACTTCCTTATTGAATTTTCATATTCCTAGACTTAATGCTAGAAACAATAACCTGCTCTGGATAGACAGTCATAATATGAATATCTATAAAAGTTCCCCATTGTATCAAATGATTGATAACTTTGATAGTATTGAATCACAGCTTGATATTTTATATTGCTCAATTTGTGACATAAAAAATTTGTTTTTATAATTTTGTCATTTGTGTTTTGATGTTTGTGTTTTTTTAATTATTTTGTTGTTAACTTTTAACTGATTATTTTTTATCTGTTTTTGTATTTGTAGATTAGTTATTTTTAGTCTGTTTATTTGATGTGTACTTGCGTCTTTGTCATTTTAAATTATAATACATGCATATATGTATGTAAAGTTTTTCTATTTGTCTGTTAATGTAAGCCATTTGTTTTTACTTGTCCTGTAATTGGGTGTATACCCGTTGGATATTTTATTCTAAATAAATAAATAAGTAAATTTTATCGCCGACGCTGACGGCAGGCCAGACGGCGATAAAATAATAATAATAATTATTAAAACGTTATTTACCATGGTGTTTGCGTTTGTGATTTTTTTGTTTTACTTGTTTTTAATGTCAATTTTTTAAATTTTGAACGTGTACTCTAGAAATCAGTAGTGGTAGATTTCATCCGCGACAGGTGCGCAGACATCGCAGACGCTTTTCTGTATCTCGGAAACGGAGCATCGGAGGCATGCGCAGTGAGTTACGCGAACCCTCCCCAAACCCTACCAGCCGAGCGGTTAGTCTATTAGTTTGTTACGTGTTTGTTTCGTATTGATATTATTGTTTCGTTCGGCACACACATATGACAAACATGGGTTAAAAGGTAGCTAAAATCACTTCAAAACATAGCCAATAGCACTTTATTATCATTTCTAAATATTCAAATAATTGTTTTTTTTTTCTATACTTTGCTCTCTTTCTTCTGATTTTTGTCTATTGTGGAGTTTTGAACTCAAATACGCTTATGCGGATTTATCTGGCAAAATTTGGGGTAATCTTCTTAGTTGTTGAACTCAACATACGTTGGATCTTCTACCCTACGCAGAAGGCATATAAACATTTATATATTTTTAAGGCCGCATGCCAACCTAGGTAAATAACCTAATTTGCATGTGCTTAGTATTCCATATTCTTTTAGGCCTTTTTGTTTTTCCCTTATACTTCTTCTATCAAGCTTGCTACTTACTACAGTGCTTAACCAGTACCAGCATTCCTTGCACGATGATCACCGATTATTGACTTGCACGACTAGCATCGACTGTACTCCGACTCGACAACGCGCTACTTCGGCACTTTGCCAGCCAACCAGACGCTCCAGTAAGCCTCTGACAGTACGAGCCAACGAAGAGCAGTTCGGATCTCAAATAAGCTTAGCTTAGTCATTTATTTGCCAATTTGCTTTGCTGCACTACCTGCATGGCTTTCACCTGAAATATATTTTGATTATTTAGCCTTTACCTTTGCTTAAGAATTGCATGTTAACATACATTTATTGTATTGCTAATAGTAGTGCCCAGCTTGCACTCACCAGTTTGGCTTTTGTAGTTTTCCCTAAATTATTTTGTTCACCTAGTACAGCTTCCACCACTGCTTAGTCGCATTGAATATAATCTTTTCTTTAATTAATTGTGCCATTGCTTTGTATATTCATACAAGTATACGAGTATTTATAGTTTATAATTATCATTATTTACACTGTCATCACAGCAAGGTCAAGGCTGTCAAACTTGTCAAAGTGTGAGGTGTGACCACGGAACAATAATAATAATTGTCATTCTTTGTCTGAGGTGCCGTGGAACACGGAACACTAAGACTCATAATACGGCAGACAGCTCCACTGATCGGATCACTTGACACTACTCTGCGCTTCTTTGTATTCAGTGCATTGACTGCTTGTCAGTTGTTAATTATTGTCATAATTACTGTTGCATATGTGTTGTGTATAGGACAACAAAAATATACTGTTTTGAATGAAATACGCTAGTGGTCATTGCCTTTTTCCCATTTTGTCGCGAGTAACGCCATTTCTAGCTCAAAAAGGATACATTACCACCAGGGGGTGGCCACCTATTAAACTTTAACTTTACCCGTTTGTAAGGCTGAGGGTTACTACCCTCGATATTGGTATTTTTCATACCCTTACAAGTTAACTACATGTATAACTTCATTGTAAGAAAATAAATAATGTTATTGTGTGTATGAGTGTGAATAAAGTTATTATTATTAAACTGATAGGTCTAATATTGTTTAAATTTGTTGGATTGTTTTACTTGTAAAGGAACAACAAGAGCCTTTTTCCAATTATGGAACTGTAATTTTACTGGTACTATTTCCTACAAATTAGCTAATTTATGAAATTTAAATTTTACGACATTTTAAAATGTACCAACCTTCTATAAAGCTAGTCCTGTAATTGAATTATTAAAAATAATATTTTTATTGATTTTTAAGCAATAATGTTTTGTTCATATAAGTATAGTGTAAGTGTAGCACTATGTAACATGTAAGTAAATAATAAAAGAGGGTAACTATAACAAGATTTTAATAAAAATAAAATAAATTAAATCTTCAAAGACAAATATTTAGTTTTCTTTTTAAAACTGCTTTCGTTTCATTATGCATTTGTTTTTCTCAGACATACGCATTTTTTAGTATATATGTAAATATATATTACATAAATTAAGTACGTCAGTTATCTCGTGGTATGAAATAATACGGTAAATTTAGACACATTTGTGTAAATAACAATGTATCAATTTACCATTTGCATCACTGTGCACAAATATATATATAAAAGTTTATATCAACTTAGCGAACAAAGGAGTGGAAAAATAAAAAAGTAACTTATTTTGATTCTTCAACGTTCCAGTAATCTCAGCGTCAAGTTGACCAACCACTTGAAGTTCCGCTTCCAATAAATTTCACCTGAGAGCTGGATTTCCGTTAAGATACAGGAGTGCGCCAAGGTTCTCTATCTTCTTCAAGAAGACTTTAGAGACTTGTGAAAATCACAACTGACAGTGCCAATTAACTATGTAGCCAAACGCGACGTTAGAATATAATTAATTTATTTATTTTGTGAAAATAACCATTTTTGGTCTTATTAACTTGGTATTGAATCCCAACGTACTCCGCACACATCACAAAACGAAAGGCATATTATCCCATAAACCACTCTCAGAATGTTAAAATAGTACAAACCATTTGCTATCTGTCAAAGCAACAATGGAAACATCCGGAAATAAACAGCAGCCAACTAGAGTTTTTCCTAATAATGGGTGTAGTAAAACTGCCTCTTCCCGACGTGCAATACTTTACATTTTATTTTTTAATGTCGAAACAGTTAATTTTATCAAAAAAATATGAGAGAAAAAAATTTCTAAATGAATCGGCTTACCCTAATTTATTTTTTTCTACGTCGTTAAGAAAATGTTTTGCTAATGGTTGACTTGTGACCCAACGTTTATATAACAAACTAACTTTTATTTTCAACAAGGAATAACCCCCTGAAATGTTTCGCCTTTGTTTTGATACACCCTGTATAGAATACAGCAAGGGTCCCAATATACTTCCCTGCGGAACACCAGATAGTACACTTAGTGATTACGAAAAATTATGATATAACAATATTCGCTTCTTTCTATATGTGTAACTGAGGTGCCATTTAATCCTGAGACAAACGGACAGGCGGAAAGCGGAGTTAAAATTTTGCAAAAAAAAAACTATCCTGATAGGTGAAAGTGATGGTTTCAGTTACATAAATTTAATAATTAATCGTTTTATTTCAATATCAGAACACACCGCATACAACTACAGGAGAATCACCAGCAAAATGGTGGAACTATATGTTCAAAAGTTGATTTAATGTCCATTCAAAATCTCACACAAAAACAAATCAGCCAAAAAAATATAAAGATAAAAATATTGTAACCTCTATGTTGACTTGAGTTTGACTTTTTAAGATAAACTAAACTCTGGAGACGAAACCGCTCCGCTTATATACAGTGTGTTTTACTTTGATACTTGAAAAATCAGTATTTTTTAATGGAACATCCGATTTAATTTTTTCTTTTTTAAAATATATTGCACTTAAAAAGCTCTACACAGTGATGTACATTTTTTTTATTTAGATCCTTTGCATAGCCTACTGTGGTATTAAATGTAACCCCAAAAATAGCAAAATCGTATTAGGCATTTTTTAAATAAAAAAAATATTTGTCCAATCGATTTAGCCATGCTTCGAAGCCCTTAGTACTAAGTTTTAAAGTTGCATCTTATACAGAGTGTTTATAATTTAAGTGCAATCTTCGAAAAATACTGTTTGGGAGCAACCTGTATTAATAGGATAAAATATTTTCGTGATTTTTTTCTTTTGATAGAGGTGTATCATGGCTTTGAAATTATACTATTTTTATTGGTCTAGTTAATACAGGGTATTCGTAATCAAAAATCAAATTTAAGGAAATATCGATTTTTTTCGTTTTATTTTTAGCAAAAGAAATGTAACTGAACATAACAAAAAACTGCAAAATAACCAAATATCTTTAAATTTTCGCGTTTTCTATCACCCCTCCTTCAACTTGAATACATTTTGCTAACCTTCTTTGGCAATGATTCATTACTTTCGCGTTGAGAAATTAACTTGCACTCTTCTGTGATCCTCTGCTTAAGTTCTTCCACATTATTGGGTCTTGTACAGTAAATATTTTCTTTAAGTTTCCCCCAAAGATAAAAATCGAGTGGCATCAAATCTGGCCATCTCGGAGGCCACTAAATTTCTTGACTAGAGCACCTAAACCACTGGGTAATTTTTTATCAAGCCAGTTGTTAATTATTGCTGCAGTATGGACGGGTGCACCGTCCATTTGAAATATCTATCATGTCGGCGCGTCTAGCAATTGGCAGTTTTAAGGCATCCCAGAAATTCGTATTTAGAAAATTTTAAAAATTTTGGGCATTCAAGTTATGTTGGAAAGAAAAGGACCAATTTGTTTATCAAAAATTCCGCACCATACATTAATTTTCTCAGAATATTGCCTTTTACAATGAATAACCCAGTGAGGGTTTACTTCCGACCAGAATTTAAAATTTTGTGAAGATACAACCCCGTTTATGGTGAAAGTTGACTCGTCCGAAAATAAAATTATATTTAGGAAATTGTGGTCATTTAGATATTGTCCTTGCCACCACAGGGCGTATTCCATTCGAGAATTTTCATCAGCGTTTTCTAAAGTGTGTAGGAATTTTGGTTTGTAAGCAACCTTTTTATGTTTTTTAAGACATCGCCAAACTTTGGTGGAAGGTATTTTGCGAAATTTGTCTAACGCTAGTTTTAGAGTTGTGCCGAATTCGATTTAAAACAATGTTTTCTCTGATCTCAATTAAATTGTTTCCCCTTTTATTTGTGGAAATAACATTACCAGTTCTATCGAAAAGAGAATTAATTGCTACAGTTTTAAAACTCACTAGTTCTAGTTCTAGGTGTCTGTTAAATTCTTCTGCAGCTTGTTTATAAGTTTTTGCATTGTCACCAACTATCTCTTATTATTTCAACTTTTTGTTGTAAAGTTAGTTTATTTCTAACCATTTTTGCACAACTTTAATGGTACACACAATAACGTTTTAAGTAATATAACAGCAAATGTCAAATTGTTTGAGGTTTGATACATTTTTGTTCTCATGGCCTGTTTCACTAGCGTTAGACAAATTTCGCAAAATACCTTCCACCAAAGTTTGGCGATGTCTAAAAAAAAATCTGTTCAGATGTAAACCCTAACTGGGTTATTCATTGTAAAAAACAATATTATGAGAAAATTAATGTAAGGTGCGGAATTTATGATAAACAAATCATTTTTTCTTCCAACATAATTAAATAATTAATGTTCTCAACTTAAGCAAAGAATAACAGATTAATACAGGGTGCTAAATTATAAACACTCTGTATAAGATGCAACTTTGAAACTTGGTACTAAGGGTTTCGAAGCATGGCTAAATCGATTGGGCAAATAGTTTTCTTAAGAAAATGCCTAAAACGATTTTGCTATTTTTGAGGTTACATTTAATACCACAGAAGGCCATGCAACGGGCCTAAATGAAAAAATGCACATCACTGTATAGAACTTTTTAAGTGCAATATATTTTAAAAAAGAAAAAATTTAATCGGATATTCCATTAAAAAATACTGATTTTTCAAGTATCAAAGTGAAGCACACTGTATATTTTTAGGGTTCTCGAAGTTTCCTAGGTCTTTCTAGAGCGAACTGAATATAGCTTGAAATGTTCGAGAATACATCAAAATAAAGGTATTACCAGAATTATTGCATTACTAACAAGATAAGTGCACCTTTGTATCATTGCTCCCCTCTTAGAGCTGATCATCCCGATCAGGTTACTCCGATGTCCGTATGTCCTTCTTGATGTAGACAACCTTCATCTTTGCGCGCGCCAATATCCTTGGCAGGATAAATTACCTCGGATGTGCGGAGTCGAGAGAGACTATCTTTCTTTACCCACATCATCGCTGTAGGACTGACGCCTCATAGAGGTGGGTTCCTTTCTCCGCAACCTTGACCGCAATTGCGCCCGATGCCGGCGGCTCGGGGAACCTCCTTCTGTCCTGGCAAGCCCCGTCGGCAAGGGCTTTTCTTCTGGCACTCTTCTTTCTTCACCGACTCGTATAACCCGCGGGGGGTAGTCATGTTGGGTAAAGACGGATTAGCACTGTGGCTCTAGCGGGACGCTGGGACAAAGAACCTTAGTGGCCCTATCGTCCAGCGTCGCAGAAAGGATAGGACAGCGGAGCCCGCTTGGCGGACTCCGAGGTAGGATAGAGAAATAAATATCAGTCTCTTCTTGATCCTGGCAGTCCTGAAACAGAAGAAATTTCTCAACTAACCCCGCCCAGGTGTTGAAACCTAGACCGCCTGTACCTGGCGGCCGCATCGAGTCGGTAGTCCACCACCGCCTGGATCAGCTGATTGCTGTGGACTTCTGTGTGTGCGAATAAAGCCTCCGCTCGCGCTTTCATTGCTTCCAAGGATGCCGTGAATCCCAGATCCCGGCGAATGTCGCTGTTGGGGACATTCTGCGACTTTGCTGCGTATCCCCATACCGCTCCAGCGTACGTCAACTGTGGTTGTAAGATGGTCTTGATCAGTCTTACCTTGTTCCCAAGGCTAAGACGGCTTCGAGGGTTGAGAAGCGGGTAGAGCTTCGATCTGATCAGTTTTGCCTCTGCGAGCCACGTAGTCGACGTGCGTCCTATCTTGAGTGATCCCTAGATATTTCGCTGTGGTCGCCCACTGGATGTCTTCTCCGTTGAACTGCACGTGTCTTCTCGGTCGTGACCTGTTTCTACGGAAAAACAACATACCTGTACTTTTCTCCGGGTGGATGGGCAGTTGCACCAGTTTGCCAGTCTGCTGACTGCTCTCTGAAGGTACCTCGTCGCCATATCGGGGTTCAAAGAACGGGTCGCGATGGCGATTCATCGGCGTAGAGGTACATGGTCGTGCGCTCCGTCTTGGGCAAATCCGCAGTGAAAATGTTGAACAGGTGCGGTGACAGCACGGCGCCTTGAGGGACACCTGCCTCGATGGGTCGTCGGACAAGGCCTCGTCCACTTTGGCTCGCAACTCTTGTCAAGTCGGCTTTCTTCCGTTTGGTCGGAAACGTCCACTTCGTCCTGGATGACAGGAATGGGTTGACAAATTAGTTGCATTTCTGCGCGAAACTGCTCCCAATCGGTCTGCTTCCTGACGACGGTTTGCTCGTCGCAACGCTCCTGCCCTAATTCTAGCAGGAAGTGCGAATTGTTTGTGGACCCCTCGTAATGCGTCGTCAGTTCGGTAACCATCGATATTGCCCTGAGTAAAACGATATCCTGCTCGTCCTGTCTGCCAATTTCTCCATGAAAAATGGGTTCATCTGGTCCGTACGCGAATACGTCGTCATGGTTCTGCAGAAGTACCCTACCACGCGTGGTGGTGGTCATGCTATTCCACTCCGCCGACTTCGCGTTAGAGTCCCCGCCCGATAACCACCGTCTACGGTCAGGTCCCCAACACTGCCTGCAGTCATGGTCGAAGAGTGGGCGAGACGCAGATTGGTAACAGGACACCACAACGATGTTCCCGTGGTTGCTGGTGCGAATGGAGATTGCCACGGCTTCCATGTTTTCCAGCTGCGGAACCTGCAACATATGCGTTCTATACCTCTTCTAACCAGCAGCACTCCTCCTCTGCCCGTTCGATCCCTCCGGTATACTAGGTACCCGAGTATCCTCGCGGCTTGCGCGTCCTCTAACTTGTTCTCTTGGATGGCGGCCACGTCCACGTCCACGTCTAGGCGTGGCAAGAGCTCAAGGAGGTCGTTCTTGCTACTCCGAAGACATTCCAGGACTACTAAGCAGCAGCCCTTGGTGACCTGGAACAGATTTACTTGGTCCTGAGGTGCTTGCACCAGGATTAAGGGCATCTGCTGTCCGGTCCGCTTATTGGACATCCTAGAGATGCTTACGGGGGCTAAGCTAAGCGAGATACCGCCTGGGATGTCCCTAACTACCGCTCTTAGTAGTTTGTCCTCCTAAAGAGAGCATGTGTGATACTCCTCTCCTCCGGTTGATAGGAGTTTGGTCAGTTTCCTGTGATCGTTCGCTGACACCGGTGTGATGGCCACCCCCTCTCTAACCATCTTGGCTTTGGAGTATTTTACTTTAGCCTCATTTAGCAGGGTGGAGACCTACGACGACCCTTCCTTAGGATGACTGGAGGGAACTTGAATTGTTTATCCGTGCCCGCGTCGTCTGCAATGACGGCGGCGGTGGAGGAAGATGGAAGTGGCTGCTCCCGTCTTTGCTACCTTCGTAGGTTCCTCGTCAGACGCTGAGGAGTCGCCTGAAACAACAGTTTTTTGCATTTACCTGCTGTTGCCGCTCCTGCTACGGCAGGGGTGGTCGTCGCAACCGCGGCAGTGGTGGAGTTGCCTTGGCTGGATACTGGCATCCTACTCAGCTTCTCGTGCTGCAGGCGCAGCATCTCGTTGTGATGGCTTTCTGCCGCTGCTTCCATTTGGCGGATTTTTTCCCTTATCCGCTTAATTGTTTCCCTCAGTTCGGCATTTTCGCAGGCCAGTTTTTTATTTTCCTCCATGACCTCGTAATGTGTGGAAAGCGACACATTTCGGGGAGTGTCGTTACCTATTGTTGATGCTGGGCTATTTGGCCGGCTGTCCTCAGCTTCGCCGCTGCTGGCGACTCTTTATTGGTGTTGGAGATTTCGCCATAGTAACGTCGTCCTCCTAGACGGACTTAACTGAAACGCTAATTTTCAGTTTCTCTTGTACTTTTTCATATACCATTCTTATCCTATCTTTAAAATGACTGAGATAAACATCTAAGTTCTCCTCGTGTTGCGGTCGGTTTATAATTAGATCAATTGGTAGACGTAATTTCGTGCCGAATTACACTGGCTGGTGTTTTACCGATTTTCACATGAATTGCCGCTCGGTAGGTATTCCAGTTGGTCTGTTTTTTGTTGACATAAAGTTTTCAATAGTGCGAATTTTCACCATTTCATCTGACTGCGGGTGCAGTCTCCTGGTTGTGTGGATACCTAGTATCCCACAATCGTTCAGAAATACTTCAAATTTGAAATTTCGTCCTTGATCAGAATGGGTTTCCCTAGGGACCTATAACGGCATATTCAATTTTCAAATAAAGCTTCGGCTACGGTGATTGCTTCTTGATTAGTCATGGTATATATTTCTGACCACTTACTAAAGTAATCCATAACTACCAAAATATAGCGATTTCCACTGCTGTATTGCTTCTCTGTTTTACTTCGAGTCCTAGGTCCCTTGCTAGAAGCAAGTATTGCATCGTCGGTACCATTTTTCTACATCGGACCAACTGCCAATCCAGTAGAATTTCTCCCTAATTTTATTCAAAGTCTTATTTATTTCGAAATATCCACCACCAACCCCACTATGGAGTGCTTGAAGAACTTCGGGAATTCTTTTCTGGGGTAGTACTGTTTGAAAGATGTTTTCTTTGCCATCGGGATTCTTTCAGCCATTGTCGATGACTAAATAATTTCATAGCACCTAGTAGCTTTTTAGAAATAGCGATTTATCAGAAATGTCCTGTTGGTGGTTATGGCCATGTTTTTCATTTTTGATTTGAAAATTGGTCCAAAATTCGGGTCTTCACATTGTTATTTAGTAATGGTTTTATTATTACAATCCTGTAGGCCCTGGATGCTAGTTCTTTGACAAAGAAATTCATCTTCCTGTCGTAGACAGTGCTTACAGTTTGAAGGGCATGGTCTTCTGGATGAAGTTCAATTTTGAAGTCGTACTCCTGCAACCATTGAAGCCATTTTGCAACTTGGGTTTCTGGTTTCCTGAACTGTAATAGCCACTTCTAGGAAGCATGATCGGTTCTCAAGACGAACGGCTGACCATAGAGATACTTATGAATATGCTCTACAGTTTTAACTATGGCAAACAACTTCATATTTGTCTTTTGGTACTGGCATTTCCAGATGGTATAATTTTTTCTGGGTCAGTCCTCTCCATCTGATGAAATGTGTCCTTTTGAAAAAATATACACTTCGTAAGACTTAACTTGAGCCGGGCCTCTCTCAACTTTTAAATAACTTCTTGGACATTGTTAAAATGGTCTTCAAAGTTTTTTCTAAGTATTATGATGCCATTAAGATAAACGAGACAAGTTTCCAGATCATTCCTCTCAGAACTGTTTCCATAAGGCTTTCAAAGGGACTGGCGCATTGCAGAGACCAAAAGATATATACCGTTGAACTACCGCAAACTTGTGCAAAAGCTGTTTTCTTTACCATTTGGATGAAGTTGCGATTATCAATATCCACTTTTCAGGTCTAATGTAGAAAACCATTGGGATCCAGAGGATCCAGAGTGTCGCCTATTATTGGCAACGGATTGCTGTTCTTCTTAGTGACGTCATTTAATCTTCTATAAAAAAATGAGAACACATTCTGGTAGCTCCTCAACCTTCATCAAGTTGCAATGATGACTTGAATCGGTTAACAAGCCTCTGAAGCCTCGGGTAGTTTTTCAAGACTTCGACGCTGTTGATTGTTCTATCTTGCTGAATACTGATTAAACTGCCCCAAAGGTTCGTCTTTCTTGATCCAAGCTCACATTCTTCCACCCCACCATACCCGCAGAGAGGGTGCCAATCCTCTCTACCGGCAGCGGGACGCGAACACACACCGATCTAGTCACCTCGATTCAAGTACTCACGCCTTAAACCGAGCGATCACTGACCGATCCAATGAAGTGAATCAAAACATGAACCGGATTTAGTTTACAACTAGCCAGGCTCCTTCGAGCCTATGGGCCGATGCAAACCGGAACGTCAATTGTCATAGGCCTGCTAATATACTCGGATATTTCAATAAGCACCTTCACAGGATTGGATTGAGCGATGATGTGAGATACAGGTTATGCAGACATGCAGACGAGGATTCCATACACATCTCTGTGACTGTTTAATGATGAAAAAATACAAATACCTGGGGGTAGCATTCCTTTACCCTCAGGGCGTTAGAGAAAGTCGGCACTAGCCTTTGCACGTATCACGGGCCTGCTTTGAACTTTACAACTAGCGGCATGCACAATGAGTCACTAGAATTCTAACAACATGCAACATAAGCATAAGTGCAGATATCGTACAGGTGTTTGTTTATTTATTGCTTTATCAACTAATATAAGGAACCTGAATATTATTGAATTTCAAAAAAGAACAAACACATTTTTATTAAGCAATGCTCTTAATAAATACTTTGTATATTATTTTTTTTATGTTAGTGGAGTTTTATATTATAACTTTAAATTATTATGCTTACAATATTTTAATTTATTGTATCCATTTAAAAATTATTTTAATGAACTTTCTGTTTTGTTGTGACTTTTGTAAGTATAGTGACTACGCTCCCCTTGAGTGAGATAAAAGCAGTCTCCGTACCCGAATTGCTCGATAGAGTAGGTCAGGATTCAGTGAAATATAGACTTAATAAAAATATTTTACTTACCGGAATCATTACTAGCGTCACGAATAGAGACCAAAGTGACAGTCATCTCTACTTGGCGGGATCGTTGTTACAACAAGTTGATGGACAGGAAGTTAGCTTAATGGCATCGGAGTGTTAGTATCAAGGTGACGACAAACCCACTTAAGAGGCGTACCAATTACCATTACCAACCATATTGTTCCGTATGAGCCGACATCCTATATGTGCTCCTAGTGAGAATGCAAATTAGAATAACATATACAGAGGTTGCATGTTCAATCGCTTCCTGTGTGTGCGCTTATTTCAGTTTATTTTTACCTAGGTCTACGTTAGAAAATTCTGAATAGGTTGAGTTAATTCAGGCGGCTTTTTGCCAAATTTGAAGGTCGTAATTTCTACAATGGGATCTGTAATGCAGTATATTGAATATTCTGTTGATTTATGTTGGGTTTTAACATGGAGTCAACAATGCGTTAGCTAATTTGATGAATATTCCATTAAAATTGATGTAACGTAACTATCCACAGGGATATTAGCCCATCAGATTTGGAAGGCACAGTAGACACTTCAGTGATTAGTATTTGGTATCTACAATGTAGTGGTAATTTTCCAAATAGGGCCCCATAATTTGCATTTACACTACACACTACACTGTCAATCATTCTTTTCCTGTAGTTGGATAATTTATCTCAGGTGGCATGAACAATAGGTTGGGTGGACAAGGACGATGATGACGACGCCGTCGACGAAAACGATGCCGAGGAGGGTAATGACGATGACGGCGGTGTTGATAATATGCGTAATTTATCTTCTGCTAAGGTTCCTAGTATTCTACTATAAACTAGAAGAAAATAATATGAATACAGGGTGCAACTTTGAATGAAGATCCGGTTTAGACGGTAGGTACCTGTGATCTTTCAAACACATATCATAAGTTTGTTTTCTTCAGTCATCAAAACTGATTTTTGTTACTTTTTTTCGTAATCTCCATCCTTCGTCACTAGGCTAGGCCGGCGCTAGGCTAATCTTGAGATATGACCTTTATCGATCACGATAAGCGTATACAATAGTTTCCTGCATTGTTGTCATATTTTATTATTGAAGTAAAAAATAGAGAAAGATGAGGAACTTTCTATTAGAAAGCAAATTTTCACACCATCTCTGAGGTACTGCTCCCTGATGCTTTACTTTTATTGAGTGCTTATTAGTCAGGAACTCTGTTATCCCATATATATATATATATATATATTACTTACGTGACTGGATTCCTCATCTACAGCGTTTAAAATGTTTAGTTCTAAGTTTCTTACTCTTTCGTTCAACATTAACGTACTAGCAGTACTGGCGTTCAAAACTACCATATAATCTCTTAACTGTTGAAGTAACAGACATTTTCTTACTCAGTATTTGTAGATATGATCTTCTCGCAGCTGTCGTTTTTTCTTAATGAAAAATTGGCTCTAATCATATCAGCTCTTTCTTGATTTGTATAGGTATATGTTTTTTCATAATATTACACACACTTGGCAATGAGGACGCGCCTTTATAAGATTATACACTTACACAACACAAATGAAATTAAACTTGACAAAACACAACACTGCTCTAAATAAATTCTAATTTGATTTCAGTAAAAACTCACATAGAAAACTCGCATATTAATATCTACCGTGTTGAAAGGTCCTTCTCCTAAAACAATAAAAGGGAAATTATATCAAAATGAAGCTCATAGCTGAGAATCGAAACAACGTTAATTAATACATTTTAAGTTTGATCCCACATTAATAAAATTATAAAATTTGTTTAATTTTCATCATGGACAATACTTAATTCTACCCTAAATTTAGTCCTGTAGCGTTAGAAATGAGACCGCTTGTATAACATATACTAAACAAACTTGTGGTGTGCTGCGCGTTAAAACACGGAAACCTCTGTGATTGGCCACTGGTCAACGACCGGTAACCCACGTCAACCGCCAACTATCAATACACTGGAACCATTGGTAGCGACGAAGGAAGAGTTTCTTTCAAGCGGTGCTGTATGTCATAGCGTTCGTGGCCCGCCGCAGCGTCCAGCCGTCGAGATTTCAATGGCAATGATTTCCTAGACGCGGTACGTCTCGACTATGCAGAGGCCGTTCGTCGACGGCTACGGCTTGACTGCTCAAAAAGATGTCGAGACACGGACGCCAACCACAGTACTATTTAATGTAAGCGCATTAATATAAAAGTAACCTTATTTCTGCATATATTTTTAAAATTAATATCTTGAGTAATGCCACCGATGGTTTGAATTGGTATTTTGTAATATTTTTTTTTATAAACTAAGACAATGTAAGGGTCTTTGACATTAAGATAAAGGACGTTGGCTGAGTCAACCAGAAGAATAGTAGCAAAATACTTTGCATTATAATTCTGAAAATATTTAAAATGTCGATTTCAAATCTATCATATTAATAAATAACTTTCTTTATCTTTATTTAACCTCCCAATGTTATTATTTAATAATAATTAGTTAATACATATGTCAAAACATTTTAGTTTATAAGCACTTTTATAGTTACAGCACTCAAAAATTGCTTTAACGATCCATGCTTGTTCCGATTTAACATAAAAAAGTATCGCCGCAGTGTCAATCAAAAGCAGTCTGTATTCAGTATGTATTGTAGTCAGTGAAAGTTTAGTCAAATGCGGTTACATAGGAATGAATGTCAAAGTTTACCCAGATTTTACGATTTACGAAAAAATTGATAAAAAAATAACAACTGTGGTTCTGTGGTTTGAGTTATTTTTGTTTGCTAAAATGAAAATATTTGGAAATGTAATTTGCATCAATTAATGATTTTTGGAACATAATATTAAGTAATCATCTATAAATCCACCATTTTGTTATATTTTCAGCAATGGTGTCCCTCTTAGATCAAAGTATAGGTATTGTAATTACAGCTTTGAGAGAAAAACACATGTTAGAAAATTCTATTATTGTGTTCATGTCAGATAATGGTGCCCAACCCGAAGGGATTCACGCCAATCACGGTTCTAATTATCCATTCAGGGGGGTAAGTATTTTAAAAACTTTCTTATTTTAGGTACATATATTTCATTTTATTCGCAGGTTGTACCATATAAAACTACTATAATCAGATGTTTTTTTTCAATTTTCTCGTATTACTAAGTCAGATATGTTAATATGTTTCTATTCTTTTAGTTTTATAATAATAACAATAACATTACCGATAACAATACCGATACCGATACCGACACCGACAGCGATAGCAATAGCAATGGCAATAACAGTAATAGTAGCAGTCGCAGTGGCAGTAGCAATATCACTACCACTGCCACTAGCACTACTACTACACTGACACTAACAGTAGCATACACAATAACAGTACCACTATCGGTAACAGTATAAGTAATAATATCAGTATCAGTAACAGTAGCAGTGATGGCAATAGTAGAAATAAAAATAATAATAAAAATTTGAATGAGTGTCCCATTTTGTATCAATCTTCAATTTAGTCGGTACATATCGGATAACAATTAATAATAAATTTGTAAAATCTGGTTTCATTTTTATTTAAAACCTTCTTCAGGACTGAAACAATTTTCATTGAAATTGTTAATGTCTGTTGAGACTAGTTATTTTTGTTTTGATAATATTTTTTACAAACAAACTGCAGCTACTACCATGGAAAATCCAACAAGTTCAAATAGAATGGAAATGGATGTTAATGACATGATTATAGTCCAGTAACAATATACTTCAGACCTTGTGTCAGATCCAATAGTTCTGGAATTTCGACCCTATAGGCCAATTTTCTGCAGTAAAAGACCTTACCACGGCATTTAAGATGGCGATCCATGACCTGCTATGATTTTTTTATACCACCGAAATTCAATAAAAACGTTTAGCGATTTTTTTATTTAAAATCTGATAAGGTGACGTTACTCAGGTCATCTCAGAACTCCTATGTGTGAAATTTGAACAAAAACTATACAGAGTATTTTCTCAGTTTCATTTTTTTTTAAAAATGTAAAAACTTTATTTTCCAAAATAACACAACAAATATTTTTATGTTTTAAATGGCATCGAAAACCATTTGACATAATTTTATGGCTCAACACTTGGTTCGTCTCGTACCTTTCAAATTCAGTATTTTGTTTTGAGGGGGGTTGTGATTAACCCCACCTTATCAGACTGTAAATCAAAAATTCACTAAACGTTTATATTAAATTTCGGAGGTATAAGAAATTATAACAGGCCTTGGATCGCCTAATGTTGGATTATCTTGAAGAATAAAGTTTTACGAATCTGTACACACATAAAACTTTGAGAACGTGTAGAGAAAAACACTCTGTATAGCTTTTATTCAAATTTCACACGTAGGGATATTGAGGGACCCTGAGTAACACAACGTTATCAGACTTTTGTACCACCCTCGGTATAGTACTCCTGTAAAATTTCAAATTTTTCTGGTTACCCGTTCCCTAGATATCAGTAAAAACCCCTTTTCCCAACTCTTCAAAATAATGACAAAGTCGATATCTGAGTGGAACAAATATATTATATAAAAAATATGGCGGAGATGGTTTCGGGGATAAAAAAATTCGCTGAAAACTATGGTAAAGTTAAAATTTAGGTAGTTTTTAAAAATCACCCCCTTCAACCCTCATCCATCCTTAGGAGTTGTAGGAGGCGGTTTCAATTTCAGGAACTTGTGGACCACCCTCGTTATAGTACACCTGTAAAATTTCAAATTTTTCTGATTACCCGTTCCGTAGATATCAGTGAAAACCCCTCTTCCCTACTTTTCAAAATAATGACAGTCGATATCTAGGTGGAACATAAATAATTTTTAAAAAATATGGCGGAGGTGGTATTGGGGACAAAAAAATACGCTTAAGACAATGGTAAAGTTAAAATTTAGGTCGTTTAAAAAAACCACCCCCTTCAACCCCCATACCTCCTTAGGGGTGGCGGAGGGGGTTGAAATTTCAGGAACTTGTCGACCACCCTTCGCATAGTCCCTATGCAAAATTTCAAAGGTCTGTGGTTACATTTCCCTAGATATCCGTAAAATCCCCTCAGCCGAATTCGTATCACTGCGAAGAACATAACCAACATTTATGAATTGGCGGTAAATACAGAAACTATAAACGCGGAATAAAGAGGCGATGTTGCCACGTCGAGGAGGGGATTAGGACGGAAGCTTTTCAAACATTAGCTACGTTATATGGGTAGAGGGAACATCGTGTGAAGAGTATGAACTAACAAGCGACGCCAGCGCCAACGGTAACCGAATGAACTATTGCATCAAAATTATATGTTCAGACCTTCAATGTACCCTCCACAATGATATATATATATATATATATATATATATATATATATATATATATATATATATATAGAATGAGGGGTAGAGATATTATATATATATATATATATATATATATATATATATATATATATATATATATATATATAATAATATTTCTACCCCTCATTCTAATCACAGGGATTAGCCCAAAAGTCGGAGACTTGTGCGGGAGAGGGGGCGGCATATTATTATTAAGCAGGCCGCATTTGCGCCCAGGAACGACTTACGTTGGTAGGCCCTAACCACTATTCAGTGCAGGAATGAGGGAAACCTGGAAAACCTCATTAATTAGGGGGGTAGTCAAATATCAACCGGTATCAATCTCTCACATTGACCCAAGCCAACATTCTTCCACCCTACCATACCCGCAGAGAGGGCGCCAAACCTCTCCACGAATATAGCTTATATACGGTCTACCGGCAGCTGGACTCGAACCAACTCCGATCTAGTCACCTCGATTCAAGTACTGAAGCCTTAAACCGCGCGACCACTGACCAATCAAAACTTCACTCTAAATATAAATGTAACGTACACTTTTATAGGTTATATAGGTATGCTCGTCTGATAATGTTTTGTTTTCTCGAGGAATTGGTGTACCGTTTAGTTTTAAAAAGAAAATTGAAATAAATACAGTTAGATTGTCTGGTTGAAGAACACTGTATTTTGGTTGTTATCCCTATGTTATGGTTATCAAATAGTTAGTTATTAAAATTGACAAAAAGCATGTGTTTGCATGTAGAATGAATAAAATTAAGTAAGGATTCTCATAAAAGTAACATATATGGTTTTGTAATTTTTATTATTTATGTTATCTTGATTATAATGTGAATTTTGTTTGTAATTTATTATTGTTACATGTTATTGATAGGACGCACAGTAATTCGAATACTCTGCCAATTACAACAGTTTATTATCTAAAGTCACATACAATGAGTAATTAAGCTTAACACACCGAGAGCAGCCTTTCACCCGAGCACCGAAGATATAACTGACGACTTCCCGATTAACTTATTCTTGCAAAATAATATTACAGATGTTTTATTACTTTCTGTCGTCACATATTCTCATTGACCGGCAGCGGCTCTCGCAAGAAAATGTTATATAATAATACAACCACGTGCGTAGAGGACCATATCTAACAATATCTAACATTATAAGTAGAATAGCTATGCCGATCCTGCTCCACAATTCAAGATGGCGACTGGAGCAGGATCGGCATAGCTTTCAGCCGTCTACGTCACAATGTTTGGGAGGGATTTTAATAATAATCGTATTATACTCGTGCTGAGCGAAAGTGTTTAACACTTGAAGTTTATTGTTTAATCGATTTTCTTCTGATACAATGAGTGGCCAAAAGCGGGTTGTATTTAACTTAGACAATAATAAAACCATTATACTTATGGATCCTGATGGTTGGTTTAAAAAAGCAAGAAAATCAGATTGGATGCAGATGGCTAGAGATAGAGCTCGCTTTCAAAGAAGAATCAATGATGTCTCATTTATTATAAGTAGTGTTTTAGATAATAATCATCGATCACGTATTTACTATGAAAGGTTTTGTTGCATGTCTATTACTATAAAATAAAGTTTTATTTTCATCACTCTGTAGAAATATTATTTTGTGGATACCTAACCTGTTTAGTGTAAGGGCTGTTATAAAAGTATGTGACGCTCAGTTATTTTAATTATTATCAAATTAGAATCTGCTGAGCGGAAGTGTTATTAATTGCAATATGCCTGTTCCAGTAAAGTATAAGTGCATCAAATGTGGTGGAGATTGCGACCTGCCAAACAGAAAATGTTTTACATGTGAAACTAAGGATTATTTTGAGGGTGCTGATGGATCAAAACATGTTCCTAGTTCTTACTTTGATAAAAGTGATTCCAAGTAACTGTTGCTAGTTGTTAATTAAAGAATTACTGCATCTTACTTAATTTTATTACTTTTTATTATTTAAAAATTAAACACAGTGAAGTTTTAAAATATTTTATTTATTAAAACAATTGAATACAATTCAATTTAGCCTCTTTCTCTTCCACATCTGCAGTTGGTGTGGTTTCTCTTCTTGTTAACAGTGCTCTGTTGTCTATCAGCGATATTTTCCCGCTCTCCATCAAAATAATGATACAGTTATTTATTTGATGAGGGATATATACAGCTAACAGATACAACTTATTAGCCTCTCTATTATAAAAAGTAGGAGAGTAAATTATAATTCAAAATGTAAGATGGAGGGGGTACTAGAGAAATATGGGTGGGTGGGTAAAGTATATATATGCATATATGAGACTTATTTGAACAGTCAGTCTACTATATTCATTTATATTCAACATGGATCTGAAAAAGTTGAACAAGGCAACTTCATATAAAGAAATTAAGAACGTAAAAGATTTAGAAGTAAATCAAAAGTTTAAAATAGTGAAGCTGAGGTTTAGTAAAACCAAATATGGTGACAGTGTTGTGGCTGAAACTGAAAATTTTTCCTGCTATTTACCAAGAAGATTTTACATGTATTTTGAGAAGGAAGGTATTGAAAACTTTAACGATTCTTTAAGAAGTCGACCTGTATATCTGGTTAGTAAAGGAAAAATTGGTTTAACAACGGACATCACATTTATCCAAGACGATGCATGAAGAATTCATAAAAGGATTATTAATATCTTATATTCATATGTATTTGTCTACGGGTCTTATACTCCAAACAAATGTGTTATTATACCTAGTTATAAAATAAAAATAATTTAGAAATAAATAAAAAGTTTAAAATAGTGAAGCTGAGGTTTAGTAAAACCAAATATGGTGACAGTGTTGTGGCTGAAACTGAAAATTTTTCCTGCTATTTACCAAGAAGATTTTACATGCATTTTGAGAAGGAAAGTATTGAAAACTTTAACGATTCTTTAAGAAGTCGACCTGTATATCTGGTTAGTAAAGGAAAAATTGGTTTAACAACGGACATCACATTTATCCAAGACGATGCATGAAGAATTCATAAAAGGATTATTAATATGTTACATTGATATGTATTTGTCTACAACTCTTATATTCCATACCAATGTATTATACCTAGTTATAAAATAAAAATATTTGTATCGAATTAGCAATTATTCTACCTCGTACATATACTATAAATAAATCCTTGTATACTATATCTTCTGCTCCAGTGTATTACCGAAGCATGAAAAATTCATAAAACGAATATTAATATTTTATGTTGATATACATTTGAAGTAAACCTTTGTCTACAAGTCTTACATTTCAGGTGAATGTTTTATTGTACCTAGTTAGAAAATAAAAATATTTATATTGAATTAGCAAATTTATTATTCTACCCCGTACATATATTATAAAATAGTTGATACAGTGAATGTTTTGTCATAGTTTTTCTCCTGAAACTTGATCGAACCTTGTATATAGGTAGAATCTAACATTTTACACATATATTGTTATTATTATTTTATATAGAAAATGGAACACATTACTGGAAATGAGTTTCTATCGGACCGTTTTTGTTGTAAGCATGACCATAGGCTTAAAAAAGACAATTGCGTTTAGCATTGGTTACTTTAAAAATCTATAAAACAGTGCAACAATAACCACCCTAACATTTTGACATCTCATTTAGTTTAAAAACTTTTACTAAGTAACATATATTTTAAAATTTTTTAATATTTGAATTATAAACTATAATCCATTGCATTAATAATATTTTATATGATTCTGAAAAGCTGCTATGTAGCACATATTTTACTTCACGAGAAAATATATTTATAATTAAAAAACTAAATAAATTTGTTATTTTACTTGTAATCAAAAACTAAATAATTTCAAAATATGCTTTATTATTTATTAGATATTCAGGTTTGAATTGGTAAAGAAAACAAATGAATAGATAATAATACTATATATTTTTTAAAAACTATACTATAATACATAATTAAAAAAAACAAAATATAATATAAATATATACAAAACAACAAAATATATACAAAAAAGAAGATTATTTAATGAAATTAATAATTAATTATTAATTTCATTAAACTTTGCCGCGATGGCCTCATATTTTTTTCGAGTCTCGTTAGCAGAACGCTCCCTCTTATCGATGGAGCGTTCTTGCTCATCAAGCTGCCGAATCTGTTCCCTAAGGGTCTCTCTGTGTACCCTCAGTGATTTTCTTTCCCCTTTTAGCCGCGATATGAGGTCATCGCTGTTTTTAATCTTCTTTTTTATAGCAGTCATTCTTCCATCCATCCGCTGACGGAATTCTGCCCTCCGCTGCATTTCTTCGTTAATTGCTCCTATCCAATCTTCGGAATCCGAGGAGGAGGAGCAGGTCGAGGGCGTAGGTGACAGCGAGCGAATGGAAGATGAGGGCCGTCTAATATTTTTTCGAGCCAAACCCAAATTTTTGCCTCTGCAACAAAAAATAACAGATAATAATTCATACATTTTTCGATGATGTCTTTAGACTTTTTTAAAATTATTTTTTGAATATTTACCTAGAAGGAAGTGCAGGACTTTCCCGCGGAGGATTTTGGAATACGTCCGCGTCATCCTCTTGTTGAAAACACTTTCTTTTGGCAGCAGCCACCTTCGCTGAAATTGGGCTTGGCTTGGTCGAAGCTTCCAAGGAGGTAATCGCCTTTACTGCCATATTGAGTTCCTCTGATATTCTGTAAAAAACGAGAAAATAGTTTAACAAAACGTAGAAAAACATTAGAAAAAAACTTACGCCTCATGTATGGCTTCATCCAAATCAGGATTCTGCATTTGTTGTTGGTAGGTCTCCTGCAGCTCGAGACGGGCCTCTTCAGATAAAAACAAAGTCATTTTTAGAACTGAATAAGAATTATTTGTGAATCGAAGTTAATACTGTTACCTACTAATAGGTTTGTATAAGAATGAATATATTCAACGAATGCAGTATGCTTATATATCAAATTGTTGCAACTTACACAGTAATATGAATATCCGGTGAATTCCGTTGAACTGTACAGGTCACTAACTTTCTGTTGTCAGATAAAATTCAGTTTCATACTTATTCTTTGAAAATTGTAATCCGACACCATTTCCTGCTGAGTTAACAAAATATGTAATTTGACACCACGTTTTGAAATTTGACACCGCGTTTTGTAATTTGACACCTTATTTTGAAATTTGACACCGCGTTTTGAAATTTGACACCGCGTTTTGTAATTTGATACCGCGTTTTGAAATTTGACACCTTTGTTTTGAAATTTGACACCGCGTTTTGAAATTTGACACCGCGTTTTGAAATTTGACACCTTTGTTTTGAAATTTGACACCTTTGTTTTGAAATTTGACACCGCGTTTTGTAATTTGATATCGCGTTTTGTAATTTGATACCGCGTTTTGAAAATTGACACCTTTGTTTTGAAATTTGACACCGCGTTTTGTAATTTGATAACGCGTTTTGAAATTTGACACCTTTGTTTTGAAATTTGACACCGCGTTTTGTAATTTGATATCGCGTTTTGAAATTTGACACCTTTGTTTTGAAATTTGACACCGCGTTTTGAAATTTGACACCGCGTTTTGAAATTTGACACCTTTGTTTTGAAATTTGACACCTTTGTTTTGAAATTTGACACCGCGTTTTGAAATTTGACACCTTATTTTGAAATTTAACACCTTTGTTTTGAAATTTGACACGTTTGTTTTGAAATTTGACACCTTATTTTGAAATTTGACGCTTGTGTTTTGAAATTCGACACCGCGTTTTGAAATTTGACACCGTGTTATGTAATTTGATATCTATTTAAACAACACCAAAAGCATACATATAAAATTATGAATTTTAGTTTCTTTTTTTTTTTTTTTTTTTTTTTAAGTCGCTTATTTTTTTTTATTGCATTTTTGGAAAATACTTTTGTTCTACAATTTAAAAAGTAACATTGCAACCCCTCATCCTTATGTAAAATTTTGCGCTACCCCCACCCCCGATTTTCATACTAGTTGTGAAACCAAAATTATATCATCGTTCGATAGCTTTCTCTTTCCTCTTCATAATAAAAAAAACCAACTTTCTATCTCTTACAATAATCAAGTTATAACGAAAAAACTGTTTAAGGGTATTTTGTTTTTTCACCCCTAGCCCTTAAACGTGACGCTTGACGATGAAGTTTGTATAAACTTTTTTTCTCTACTCAACCTCTAATATGACTTGCTAAAATTTAAAAAAAATTCTACGATTGGTTTCATTTTCAGATTTCAGAAATTTCTTTGAAAATGTCCAAAATTTTGGATGTGCATAGGATCTCTGTTATAGGTTTATTTTTGAGAAAATCTGATACAGGGTCAATTAGGGAATGTCAAATCATGTAAGATTTTTGTATATTAAGCAAAAAAATACGTGACCTTGACATACTACCTATTACGATTTCCAGAAAATAGTATTGGCCAAATTCATCTAATCTATTTCACTTCATACTATATGCTATATACTTTCGTTTCATGTTAAAAAAAAAATCAAAAAAATTTTCAAAACTCAAAATTTTTTCAAAAATCATGTTTTTTTTCGAGACAGGTTTTTTCTGATGACAAATTTTGAAAGAGCACCCTCGAAAACATAAAGATATACAGTTTCATATTTTCACCTATTCCATGCAAATAACTTTGAAATTTTAAATTTTTTTAGATTCGTACTTTAAGTTAGGCAAACAATTTTTTTCGTATCTTCTATGTATTTAAGATGACTTAAAATCTTATAAAGTTATGTAAAGTGTTCCACCAAGACGTATTCAATAATGCTTAATGTTTTACAGACTCGTTATTCCTCCCACCACAATCATTATAAGCGCTGACTTGATCATTTAGAAAGTATATAAAGCAGTATCCTAGAGTTTTCAACCATATTACAGATATTAGTATCTGAACTAAATAGAACATTATATTTAAAGATCTTTCGAAAAAGATGACTTCCGACTGCGTGGTAGACATTCAGTGTTTCAAAATTAGTAACAAGAAGGGTGACATCAGATGGGCTGTGAAGGAATTGGGGGTTTATAATGGTAAAATCTCCTACCATTATATATTTAAACCCCCTTTCCCCTTTAATCAGCTGTCACGGGAGCTACAAAAAGAGGCGTATTGGGTAGTCAACTTCCATCATGGTATTCCATGGAATAATGGCGACGAATCCCTCGAGGATCTTCCAGAAATCCTTAAGGCAGCAACCCAGACAGCTGGAATAATATATGTGAAGGGAAATCAGAAGGCTGAATTCCTCAGGAAATATGTAGACAAACCGGTGGTTGAGCTTCTGGAACGTCCAAAATTGAAGCCCATGGTTCCGGAATGTTGGCACCACAAACTGCAGCATTGCGCATGTGCGTTGGCAAATGTTTACAGTTTATATAATTTTTATTTAGAATTTACAAAATAAAGAAATAAATTATATATTTTTTTGTTTTATTGTTTTCCCTGTAATATAGTTGCTGCAGTATATTTTTTAAGAACATATCTTGTTCAAACTCTGAATCAAAATATACAAATAATTTATAAATTTTATATAAGTTTTATTAGGTTACCTGTAATAGAGCTGTTGTGGTGTTATAGTTAAGAACATGTCTTGTTCAAAATAAATGTGAAGGAATAAGTTATATATTTATTAAGCGGTTGAGGTGTTACGTTTAACAATAGCAAATGCAAAAATGCAGATCTGCGCAAGCTCCAGCAGGATTGCGCATATAAATGAGTCGTACTCTTTAAGAAATCGCACAGTTTATATTTACACTTCTCATACTAATCTGGTATACTTGCTGCTGCTGCTGTTGTTGTTATTTTCCTTGATTCAGTGCTACCGTACAGTGACATGAATCCTGAAACCGTAACCTCTATTAGTTCTACAATTGTGAAAACTACTGAAGAAGCCGTAAAATTGGTAAAAACTAAAGAAGAGATAATAAGGCAAATAAAGTTAGTAAAAGGTAATGTGAAATTGTTGGAGACGGCGATTAAAAATAGAATTAACCGACAAGAGGATACTGAAAATCCTTTTAAGTTAGAAGGAAACTTAGCATTATTGAAATATTATTTAGCTAAATTGCAGCACTTACGATATACTTCTAGTAAAGTTGGAGCAGGCTTGGAGAACAATACTGCTGAAAAAAAACGTAGTCGAAATTTAGTTTGGCATTCGATTGATTCTTGCTTCGACGGACGAGTGTGTACAGGATTAATTGCAAATTTAAGTATCAAAGATCCATTATGCTTCTTAAATAAGGCATTTAATAATTTTCAAAGAAAAATTAGATTATATCGTCAAAAATCAATGCTTAAAGTTAATGTTGTATTAGTATGTAATTTTATTAAACCTCAAAGTGGTGATATCGATATGAAAACGTTTTCTACAAAAAATCATATAATCGATATAAATACTAATTTAAAAACTTGGTACAGGGATAACGTAATCCATACTTTAACAAATAAATTAGAAGAATTTAGTGAAAAAGATTCGGGGTGGGCTCTTTCAGAGGTTTTGCACTTAAAAGTCAATATTAACAAATTTTCACCTTTAAAAGGGGGAACATCAACTTATGTGAGTTTACCAGGTTTTATATCACGAAAAAAAGCTGTAATAAATGTAGAAAATAACGATTCATTTTGTTTTCTGTGGGCTGTAATCTCCGCTCTATATCCAGCTAAAAATAAACATCCTGAAAGAATAACAAGTTATCCTCATTTTAAAGATGTTCTAAAATATGATTCCATCGAGTTTCCAATAAAACTTAATGATATAAAGAAGTTTGAAAAATTGAATAACTTGTCTATTAATTTGTATTGTATAGAAAATAAAAACGTTTTGCCGCTTTCTTTAAGCGATTATAGAAATAGTAACAGAGAACCCATTAATTTATTAGCGCTATCGACTGAAAATAATAATTTTACAGGATTCTCAAACGATAAGACATTTTTCCACTTCGCATGGATAAAGAGAATGTCAGCACTACTTTCAAAACAACTATCTTCTCATGGACATAAAACTTTCATATGCTATAGGTGCTTAAATCATTTTAGTTCTGATGATTTACTTAAAGGACATTTAGTTTACTGGAATAACATGAATAAGTGTGCCCTCAAATTACCAATGGAGTCGGATAAAATTTTAAATTTCAAGCATTTCAGTTACAAAGAAAGAGTACCTTTTGTGATATATGCCGATCTTGAAAGCATTCTTGAACCGTGTGAAACCTTAGGAGTGGAAAAGTGCAATTCAGTTAATTATCAAAAGCATACACCATTCAGTGTAGCATATTATTTGAAATGTTCATATGATAATAATTTATCAAGACTTAAACTATATCGAGGTGATGACTGTATAAAATGGTTTATTTCAGAACTACAAGATATTGCATTGAATATTGATAGTATCCTTAAAAATTCAAAAGAAATGGAAACTTTATCATTCGAACAAGAAATAAGTTATGCTACCTCAACACACTGTCACATATGTACCAAACCATTTCAATCGAGTGATATCAAAGTTCGTGATCATTGTCACCTCAGCTCTAAATACAGAGGTGCTGCTCATCAAGATTGTAATCTAAATTATCAAAACTCATTTAATATACCTGTTGTTTTTCATAATTTAAGCGGTTATGATGCAAATTTTATAATGAAACAATTGGCTACCGGTTTTGCAGGTCCAGTTCGGTTGCTACCAGTTAATAAAGAAAAATATATTTCATTTACTAAAACGGTTGAAGGTACTGCTGTACACTTGCGATTTATCGACTCATTCCGCTTTATGTCTAGTAGTCTTGATAAATTATCTTCCTATTTAGAAAATGAAAAGAAAACCATTGTTAAGGCTTATTGTAACACTGATCAAGAATTTAATTTATTAATAAGAAAGGGTATTTTTCCTTACGATTATATTGATTCGTGGGAAAAACTCACTGAGTCATGTTTACCACCAAAAGCGAATTTCTATAGTCAATTGCATGATGAATGTATTAAAGATGAAGATTATCAGCATGCCCTTAATGTTTGGAAAACATTTAACATAAAAACGTTAGGTGATTATTCTGATTTATACTTGAAAAGTGATGTTCTCCTTCTTGCTGATATATTCGAAAATTTTCGACGAACTTGTTTATTAACATATGAATTGGATCCATTACATTTTTATACTGCTCCAGGTTTAGCGTTCGATGCTATGCTTAAAACAACTGGAGTACACTTAGAACTTTTAACGGATATCGACAAACTTATGTTTATTGAGAGAGGTATTCGTGGTGGAGTGTCTCAATGTTCCAATAGATATGCAAAGGCAAATAATAAATATATGGGAGATCTCTATGATTCAAGTCAAGAATCTGTATATCTAATGTATTTTGATATAAACAATTTATATGGGGCTGCAATGTCTGAATATTTACCATATGGAGAATTTGAATTTCTGAAAGAGAATGAAATTGAAAATTTAGATATAATAAATATTCCAGATAATGCAGAAGTTGGCTATATTTTCGATTGTGACTTAGAATATCCCACTTATCTACATCAAATTCATAGTGATCTACTTTTAGCTCCACAACACATGACACCACCAGTACCTTCAAGATCAAAATTAAAGAAATTATTACTAACATTATATCCAAAAAGTAATTATGTTGTTCATTATAGAAATTTAAAGCTGTATTTGAAGCATGGATTACGTTTAAAGAAAATTAACAGAGTTCTCAGATTCAAACAAGCTGCGTGGTTGAAAAAGTATATTGATTTAAACACCACGTTGCGTCAGCAAGCTAAAAATGATTTTGATAAGAATTTTTATAAATTAATGATAAATGCTGTGTACGGCAAATTAATGGAAAACGTACGGAAATATAGAGATGTCCGTATGACCACTAAATGGGACGGCCGTTATGGCGCTCAAAATTATATTGCAAAACCTAATTTCCACAGTTGTAGCATTTTTGATGATGATATGATTATTGTAGAAATGAATAAATTAGAAATTTTATTTAATAAACCTATATACGCAGGATTCTGTGTTCTAGATATATCTAAAACTTTTCTATATGAATTTCACTATGATTATATCTTGCAAAAATTTAAAAATAAAGCAAAACTTCTGTACACAGATACCGATAGCCTAATTTATCAATTGAATGTGCCTGATATTTATGAGTATATTAAAGAAGACAGTCAGAGGTTTGATACATCTGATTATGATCCTCATAATTCATATGGAATAGAACGGAAAAACAAGAAAGTGCCAGGTTTGATGAAAGATGAAAATAATGGAAAAATCATGCTAGAATTTGTAGGCCTTCGAGCAAAAATGTATGCTTATAAAGTTCATAACAACAAGATAGTTAAAAAGTCAAAGGGTTCTACATCAGCAAGTGTTAAGAAAATTACATTTGAAGATTACAAAAGAACTCTGTTCGATCATGAAATTATTTACAAGCCACAGCATCTAATTAGATCTAAAAAGCATTGTGTTTATACAATTCGACAACATAAGATGATTCTTAACCCTTACGATGATAAAAGAATTTTAAATTCTAAGAGCACAGATACGAAGCCCTGGGGTTACGAAAGAATTTCAGATGACAACGATAACATTCCAAACAAAAGAATTTGTATTCGATAAAATTATGTGTGGCAATGTCTACTATAAACTGGATAGTGTGTTCGTGAGTCAGCAAATTACTGGTATATAAGTTGTAAGCTAACAGATCAAAATCAGTTTGTTTTTCATCTCTCCAACAAATAACATGACTATGAAGAATCTGTGTAGTGAGATGCATATTGCTTTGCATTATGCAACCGTTGAAGTTTACAATAAATTTATCGAACGTTGCATTATCGAGTGCTGTTACAGTGAAGAAAGATACAACTTATTAAAGAGTATCTTGGAAGAAGTGGTAATTCCAGAGGAAGCCTTTAAGTGGTTATCGGAATATGATATAGAACCTCCTTTACAATTCATTGAATTGTTGATGGACAAGAAAATGGAACTTGATGAGTTTATTCACAGCGTGTTGGCGGTGTGTCACAAAGAAGGATATGAATACGTATCCGTTAAACGATTGAATGATATTATACAAATATTACATCCCTCAATTAAAATATCATTCAAAATATACTTATTTCAATTGTTACTAGATGACAAATATTATCCATATCTTGACAATACCACTTTTCCACTAAGAAATATATTAAGTAATTATAAAACCATTGACAAAACGATTGATGAAGCCATGTGTAAAGCGGCATACTATGCCAGAAGCCGTACACTTCGCAAATTGTGCACGCTACAAGAGTCTAAAAAGTTGCACTGGAACTTTCAGCCATCTACAAATTTTCATCATGGTAATATTCTTAAATGGATTGAGGATAATATACAAAAAGCTGAACAAGATTTAGATGCTTGTTTAGGATGGAGCTGTGGTCCCGATTCCGCCCCATGGCCTTCTACACATTTGTATGATTATAATAGAACTCTTTGTATATTAAATGAAATTAAGGAATAAAATGATTTAAAGCACTTTAAGACTTATTTTTATTTATTAAGTAATATACAATAATAACAAACAATAACAATGATTAATTATATGTTTTATAAAATCCTTACAGTACTAGTTAGAGGACTATATTTAACTAATCTATCATGAAGTATAAGAGCGTAACAACTTGTATTTGAAGGAATATTTTTATTAGTTTCGAATTCTAGTCGAATATCAACTGAACCAGATTTAAGACTTTCATTCTGATGAGAACAATCTATAACAATTAAAGGTGCATATTTCTTGAACTCTGCACGTGTATAAATAGGTTCATTTTCCTTTCCATAATACGATCGTTGAAACTTTGCATACATGTCATACAAGGTTGTTATCTGATTGTTGTCAAAATTTATATTCAAATTGTCATAAGGAAACATCTCAGAATTAAGATACAGTTTCATGTACAATACTTTATTTAATACAACTTTACCTGACTCGTTCTCTGCAGAATTTATTATAGCATTGGTATCCGAATTTGAGCGAATTAACACCAACTCCTGCCTCAAATTTAAAATAATTCTCTTAAAGTCTTCGCAAAATCCGAAAATGGTGGATAAATCGATTGAAACATTAAAATTTCCATGATCGTCAACTATAAGTGACCGTTCGTTGTTATTAAAAAGCCATCCACTATTTTGTAGATATTGAGTATCACTTGTGTTGAATGACACGTATCCTTTTAGAATGGAGGTTAGACCTGGATGACGGATGCGATCTATTACATATCCACCCATTTCATATCTGATTTCATCGAATAACAGCATTACACCGTTATTCGCAAATGTAGCAGTTTTGGAGGGTGTATTATCAGTTTTCAGTAATTTACCTTCAATATACAATGAACTTTCACTGGGTAATGTGTAGACATCCTGCTGTTGTATTGGAATGCGAATTTCATCATTATTATTCAAAGACGTAGATGCGTACGGTTGATGAGTATGTTTCTCAGAGTTAATAATAGTGTTGTCAAAATAAGCCCTCTCGTTGACATTTAATATATCCATTTTTATTATCACTTCTTAAAAATTACCTTAAAACCAAGAGATTCGAGAAACTTTCGATTTCTTACTGTTATTGGTTTGATGGTTCGTGTAGAACTGATGGAAGGTTTTAAATATATACCTCCTATATAGTTTCGACTACTAGAACCGCCACGTTTGTTGTACCTTATTACCATTGCACTTATTGATCACGCTTCCTTCAAATGTAGTCTTAATGACACCACCTCTCTTCCGAAATTGATGAGTTCACCATCTTGACTGACTATATTAACAACAATCTGATCGATAAATCGAGTGTTGATGGGTAAATAGACAACGTTACTTGGAGTCTCAACAATTTTGAAACCAGCTGGTACTGTAGGGAAAAATTCGTGAATAACGTGAGCTTGCCTGTCATTAATATAGGATCCACTCACAATATTGCATTCTATGCAAATGGTATTTACACTAAAAATATCGACTGGAAAATCTGATACATGGTAACCAAATGCAGCCAATTTTCTTGGTTTAAAACCAAGCAAGTGTCCTATTGAATCTTGTTTAGTAAAATCAATGTCCTCACTGCATTTGATTCTACACTTCAGAGTGTTATTGTTAGCTTTAATAGAAATGAGCTTTTGATGCTCCTTAACAATTCCCTCTCTTATGCTGTCATCATTATCATGCCATCTGAAGTCACCTAAGGCTCGTTGTAGATATTTATTTATTGCATCAATATCATAGTTACCCTCTGGAATTTCAATGTATTTACCCTTGGAACCATAATAAAATTTGTTGTTCTTATTTTTCTCGATATTTGGAATTGAATTGTAAGCCTCAAAGCTTATTAACCCTAAGACGTAGTCTTTACTATCATCTAATATAATTGGAGGAGTATACCTAGAAGTAAGAGTTGAGCTTCTTCCAGACAGTAAAAAAGAATTCGACATCTTCGGTGTCGTGAAATATACTATTCAAATACAGCACTGCATTTTTAATTATACAAAAATTTCAGACATAGATGACCACAGTTGAATGTATTAAATGTTTGTAACTGTTCATGATTATACAATATTTTACACGGGCCATTTGTATTTAGGTAATGTACCAATTCTCGTGGAGGCCTTAAGTTGCCATAGCTATCAAAATATACTGCTTTTTCTCCAGTTTTCTTATATGCAGTCCAGTGCGTCCCAGAGCCTCTTTCATTGTCTAGATTAATAATACCACATTCTTTATAATGCACCCGACGTGGTAAACTATCTCTCATAAATATGCCTCGAAAATGTTGAATATTTAATTTCTTAGTCAATCTTATTAAATCCAAATTAGTAAGAGCTCGTTTCGGTAATTTTATCGGTAACGCTTGGAAGGTTTTTTGCGTCCTAAAAAAAGACCAAAGCCTTGCTTGTAAGGTCTCATGTATAGTCCTTTACCCATAGCTATTTCTTCCATTGCAGCATTGTGACGTTTACTTTCTTCAAGCTTTTGCTTTGCAGCTTTGGCATCATTAACAGCCTTTGCAATTCCTGCTGCTCCACCACCTAAAGCACCAAGCGCACTTAAGCCTGCAAATAATGGAATTAGTGGTAGAAATCCTCCTGTCTTAGGTATTGGTATTACTCGGGCAGCTTTAATATATTTCTTCTTCTTAACTTTATTAACAGCTTTTAATGCAACTTTAATAGCATCTTTCATATTCTGCACATTTTTACCTTTTAGCGCTACTCGTGCTTGCTTTGTTACATCTTTAAATGCTAACGATCCACCAACCTTTTTAGATTTCGCTTTAGGTTTACCAGTTTTACTTTTATTTTTTTTAGTTTTTCCGTTAATGCATCCCATTCCTAATTTAACTTTAGCTTTCATTGCTGCTGCCACAGCCAAGGCTGCTGCCTTTTCTCCTATAGATGCGTTTGGTGATTTAAATCTCTCCACAGCCTTCTCACCCAAAATTTTATCAGCCGTATGTCGTTGCTCTAAGTTTTTCTGTCTGCTATAAGCCACGTCGTGTTGTTTACAAGCTTCGTCTAAACCATTAATACCCACATCACCTCTTGCTAATCTCTTCGCAAGTTTTGTACCAGGACCACAAAATTTATATCCTGGAATATGGAGCTCTACTGGTAAATTATTTATAGCAGAGTTCAATATACCTCTGCCAGATTTTCTTGTTGTTCTAAGCATTTGGCATCACGAACTACTCACGAATGATGATAATACCAGTATCACATCTAATATATATATACACACACAATCATAGACTGAGCTTTATTTATAGTATTGCTTCCGTCATGCGCATTATAAAACAGCCAATTGATTTACCTATTAACAACAATGATATCGCAGAAATAAAAATCTCGAAGAGACATGGAGAATTGTTACCATCTACAATCCGCTGCTTGATTGTCGGTCCATCAAACTGTGGTAAAACTAATGTTATGATTAGTTTGATTGAGCATCCCAATGGATTAAAGTTTGAAAATATTTATATTTTTTCTAAGTCTCTCTATCAATCAAAATATCAGTATTTAGAAGAACTTCTAAAACCAATAAAAGGAATTGGATACTACGCCTTCAATAACTGCAACAACATTCTACCGCCTGAAGATGTAAAACAAAACTCAATATTTATTTTTGATGATGTAGCCTGTGATAAACAAAATGTTATGAGAGATTACTTCAGTATGGGGCGTCATAAAGACGTAGATTGCTTTTACCTTTGTCAAACTTATACACGTATTCCAAAACATCTAATACGTGATAACGCAAATATGCTGGTAGTCTTCAAACAAGATGATTTGAATTTGAAGCATATATATGAAGATCACATAAATAGCGATATGAGTTTTAATAAGTTCAAGGAAATTTGCTCACTGTGCTGGAAAGACAAATATAGTTTTATGGTGATTAATAAAGACAGTGACATTAATAATGGTAGATATAGAAAGACATTTGATCATTACATACATATATAAAGAGAAATAAGCTCTGCTAACTTTATTCATCATTATTAGTATTCATACTGAACTGCTCTTAACACTACGCTGTTTTAACTGTTAAGTATCTGTTTTTAACTGCCAGATACCTACTTTTTACTGCCTGGGACCTGATTTTTACTGCCAGCTACCTGTTTTTTGCTGCCAGCTATCTGTTTTTTACTGCCAGCTACCTACTTTTTACTGCCAGCTACCTGTTTTTTACTGCCAGCTACCTACTTTTTACTGCCAGCTACCTGATTTTTACTGCCAGCTGCCTGTTTTTTACTGCTTATTGAGGATCTATACAAGTACTACAATTAGGAGGAAGATTTGATGCTTTCAAAATGAATAGAAAGGAAGTTGAAGTAAAAAAATTGTTAATACAAAGGAGGAACATAGTAAAGCAAAAGCTGAATGCTCTGAAAGAAGGAAATATAATTCAAGAACAATCGTTTCTCCCTATCACGAAGCGTTTACAAACAATTGCCGAGAAACTTGATGGAGAGCCTAATATAAAAAGTGAAAAGCTTATAAAAAAGGAAGTGAAATCAAGGTTTAGCTCACCAAAGAAAAGCATAGCGAAACATAATAGATCGACAGCTTCTGATGCACCAAGTTTCCTAGATACATCAGTTGTCGCAGAAGGAACTTCAAATGATAATGACATTGCTGATAGAGATAATGAGGGAAACAATGAGGAACTAGATGATAGTGTAAGAGATGCAAAAGAATATATTCAAGACTTTGGTAATTCGCCCGATATGATGTACTATTTAAATCACCTTGATCCCTTACCTAGAGAATATGTTCATAAAATGATTGGTGATGTTCATAATGAGTTTGACTTTAGGTATGGCGTTAGATATGATCCCGAGCATAATGAACTAAAAATTGGTAATGCATCTCTACAATTCGATGGTAATAATTTAATTATAGGAGGGTTAAATTATACTGGGACTCCTGGACTCTACGAATTAATTTTTAAGAAACATCCAAAAAGTTTCACAGAAGGTGATAAAAAAACCTACTTAGACATTGTTAAACGAACGAATGCTCATAAAAGAAACTACTCTGAAAATGAGCAAATTCAGGGTAATGCATCTTACAAATATAAAAAAATCATCTCCGCATTGAGTATACAACCACTAACATCACGAAGACCTCGCATCATAGCACCCTCAACTCGAAAGAGGTTAGGCCTTGGTATGTTAATGGAAGCCTCGAATAATCCAATCGACTACGTATACTGGGATGATCCTAATGAGCTTGTTGATAGATTAAGGCTTTTAGTTGCCTCCCAAACCGCTGGCCATACAGGTCATTCTAACGAGATCGTCTCTATTATCGAAGAATTGCGTGAATCTAAAATTATTGAGTAGTAAGCAAAAACTTACAGCTAACTTAAAAAATGACAGTCGATAAATTTGGTAGACACATAAGTCAACCAAAGCATTCATCTGCGGATCATGATGATTTTGAAGTAACGTTAACAAGCATCTCAGGAAACATAGTGAAGGAATTATATTATAATATTGTTTTAACATTTGAGTCTACAACCTTTCATGAAAACAGTAAGAACTATTTAATATCTGATATAAAAACATGTCAAGTTTTCTTCTACGAAGCAGCTACGATTGAACATGATACTGGTTACCCTACTGATATCATAACAATTATAAATGAAAAGGAATTTACTTTGGCAGAACTAGTCAACGTTATGCTACGTCGCAACGATAATATTTCATTTCGAGAAAAAGATCCGGAAACAGAAAACAAAAATTTATTTGTAGAAATTGTTATACGAGTTCCTGTGGGGTTAAATATATAGAAATTTGTTTTACATACTGTAATTTTAATTGGAATCCAATATGAAATATCTCAACAACTTTAACAAATATGCAACAAATGTAAAAGAAGATATTGTCAATGAATTACACAAGTCTGCCAGAATCAATTTTAAAAGACGTAGAACCGTAATAAAAGGTCTGAATGATTTAATACAAGCTGATTTAATTGACTTGATACCATATTCCAAGGAAAATAATGGATATAAGTATGTACTAATCGTTATTAATTGCTTCTCTAAATTCATATGGACAGAACCACTAGCGAGCAAATCAGCCCAGGATGTTACAATTGCAATGAATAGGATTTTACAACGTTTTAAAAAAAATCCGAAACATCTACAAACCGACATGGGAAAGGAATTCTATAATGAGAATTTCAAGAAACTGATGAAAAAATATAGCATTAACCATTACAGCGTTTATAGTACAAAAAAGGCTTCGATTGTGGAACGCTCCATTAGAACTATAAAGAATATGCTTTGGCGTGCTTTCAGCTTAGGAGGAGAATATAGGTGGAATCATATTTTAGATAAAATTGTTGACAAATACAACAATACAGTCCATTCTACAACTAGGATGAAACCAATTAAAGTTACATCAAGGAATGAAAGATCATTATTAAAATCAACATATACACATTTAAAAATTGCTAATAAAATAACAAAATTTAAAGTAGGCGACCATGTGAGAATTAGCAAATATAGAGAAGCTTTTAAGAAAGGATACACTCCAAACTGGTCTAGCGAGATTTTTATCATTAGGAAAATAAGATTAACCAACCCTACAACATATTTATTGAATGATGAGAGTGGTAAAGAAATAACAGGAGGCTTCTATGAATTGGAATTACAAAGAGTAAAACATCCTGACGCTCACTTAGTTGAAAAGGTATTACGAAAAAAAGGAAATAAAGTTTTTGTCAAATGGTTAGGTTACGATGACAAACATAATTCTTGGATTGATAAAAATAATGTATTGTAGCATGTTATATTGTATAAGAATTATAATAAATGATATACATTCTATATTCGATTTTTAATTTTAATAATTAACCCTATTAGTTACATAATAATGATAAGCAGGTCATCAACCCAGCTGACGTAGTCTACAGAAACCGACTATATACTTCCGCTCAGCACAAACGGTCCTCAACCTCTACCGCGCAGGTGCCAGCCGCTGTGACGTAGACGGCTGAAAGCTATGCCGATCCTGCTCCAGTCGCCATCTTGAATTGTGGAGCAGGATCGGCATAGCTATTCTACTATTATAGTATTTTTGTATGAAATTATTATTATATATTTTAAATAAAAACGAAACGTTGACGAGATTTTAAAAATTCGTTTTTAATTGTTATCCTATACCGACAATATTTGAGATAATGATAGATAATAAACAATAATAACAATACCAATAACGATAACGGTAACGATAATGATATCGATATCGATACCGATAGCGATAAAGACGCCGGTACCAATACAATTAATAGCGATAATCATAGCAATAGTGGTAGCGATAGCAATAACAATAACGATAGCGATAACGATTATATGATACAAGCTACTCAGGGGTCGTAAATCCCAACGCTTTAAAATGCTACTTTTAATGGTTCCAACTCGGCAAATGACAAGAAGTAACACTGAGCATAAATGTATTTATTTAATAATACAATATATTAACTAAATAATTTGGCGGTTTGTGTTGTCCTAAAGAAGTCGTTTAACGTTCTATGTTTGCGGCGATAACAAGAGTTTGTAATTTCACTTGGCCCTGGCTGCTAGCTGTTGATTTTAAGTGGCCGGCTTGACGGTTATTATTTGTAGAAAATTATTTGAGTCACAGAGGATCTCCCGGTACAACGTCAACGTGAAAGTTGTTAGCGGCTTACTAGTCACTTTGTTAGAATTGTGTAGCACTAATGGGACATCAGAGGAGTTTTTCTCGTTGCAACTTCGACGTGTTGTCGTTGGATGCTAGAGGTTCACTGATCTTTCGACAGCGTATCTTGACCACTGAAATGTACGATATGGAATGCGTAAAGTCCATTGCGCATCCAAATAAAGATACCAAGCCTAGGAGCAGACAAAAGGAGGCATATGAAACTCAGCAAAGACATACTTCATTGGTTATGTATGTGGATGCGAGAGAGACAACCATCTGCACGTACGATATGAATTGTGTTTTTAATTTTCCATTATTTTGTTTGTCACGTCGTTGGGTACAGTGTGGTTTCTTCTTTTATCTTGTATCTCGTTAGTGTTATTCTTTATGTATTTTTGTGGGTGTTATTGTTGGAACATGTCATGTTTTATAAGGGACTGTAAAATTAACCAGCATATAACACGAAATAATTCTTCATATCCAGAATTCAATTTCAGAATCAGCTATGCCCCTACTGCTCCGCCATTGTTAGAGACACAAAACAGAATATGGCGCTGATCATGAATAATCCATTCGCGCAGCTTTTAGCGCATTCCAGTCATCATAATATAAAATTACATTTCAGTGATCTTGACGACGAACTGTACTGTAGGGGGGCGACAGGAGTAGGAGAGTGGTATGGTTTTAAGATAAAAGGTCATGGAACGTGATGTATTGCATGTCCATTTCAGAGCCGGACCTCTAATGCCATATAAAGACAACTTTAATTAGTGAGGTACTATTCCAAATTTAATGTATTATTTATTGTAGGGCAAAATTTGCTTCACTGCACCAAGACTATTTTTCATTATACAGGGTGGTCGAAAGAGGAATCTCTAGAGGCAGACAGAAAACTACAAAATAATACCAGTTTATATTATAAACTATATTCGAAAAATGCTTCGTTACAAGGATGTCAAAATTTTTATGAAAAGTTCCAAATTTATTAATATTTTTAAAACTGCTTTAGATACTTAAATGAAATTTTGAACCTTTGAATAGGTAATCTGGATACATATTTTTACGTAAAAAATATTATTTTTCTTTCACCAGTGACGTGCGTACGGACAGATCTTTGGGAAATTTTAATAATAAAAGAATGGTACGTCAATGTTTTTTTAGAAACAAAAACTATTTGTAGAATTCTTGTTCAATTTACAACAGAAAAAGGCTCCTTACTTTTTTCTTTTGACACACCGTTTGCCAGTAACAAATTAAAATTTTTTAAGCAACTGGAATTCAAATAAATTTTAATCTGTCGTAGTAGGCCATGAAACAAAAGACTACTACTGTCACTGTTTTTGCATTTCATAATGACAGTTAATTGAATTGTGTCAGATAATTTAATTTCGAGTTATTGTTAACATTGTTATTAGAGTGTTGTGTAAGTATTAATCTGAAAAATGCTTTTTTCTAATAACGAATACGCAGATATTCATTTTTGCTACGTATTTTGTGATGAAAATGCAGAAGCGGCAGTTCGTGAATATCTTAGAAGAAAATTCTGACTTTTTACATAAGATTCTTTGGACGGACGAGTCCTCTTTTATCAGACGTGGGGTAACAAATTACCATAATATCCATATTTGGGCGCATCAGAATCTTCGAGAAATTCGGCCCAGATTGATGAATTTTCCGTAAATGTTTGGATGGGGATTATTGATGGTAATATTTGAGCTCCACATTTCCTACCCCCAAGGTTGAACTTGGAACTGTTTATGTTTCTTAACAATAATCTGCAGGACTACCTAGATGATTTATCAATTAATTTAAGATATGAGAGTGGGATACAACTGGATCGAGCTCCCCCGCATTTTGGAATAGCTGTAAGAGAATGGCTCAATACCAATTTTCCTCAACGATGGATTGGCCGGCTAGGGAGAAATGACATGAATAATGACGTGATTAATAATGATAATGATAATAATAATACCAATAATAATAGTAACAGTAACAGGACGATGACGATGACGATGAAGATGACGATGACGATGACGATGATGATGATGTTGATAACTCTTATAAATGTATTAAGTTATTTGAAACGTTCCCGTTCGCCACATACTTAATTGGCGCAGTCAGTAGGATCTATAATAAGTCTCGTTAGTGAGTGAGTGAGATCCTTAGTGTACTTCTTTACTTTGTTGAAGATCCAGGACCTGTCCAGCTCTCAGGTGAAATTTATTAGAAGCGGAACTTTAATTAGTTGGTCAACTTGACGCCGAGATCCCTGGACCGTTGACGACGATTCAATGTAAGTTGCTTTTGTATTTTCCCACTCCTTTTCTCGCTAAGTTGATATAAACTGATTTTATATACTTGTGAAGCGAAAAGACATTTTGATTTACATTTGCCTGTGTATAGTCAAAATTAGTTAGGATTAGATTTTAAAACGTGTTTAAGTGAATTTAACTGTTCTGAATTCGTGAGTCAACTCTTCTATGATTAGAGTGACTGTTTTCAGACCATTCTTATTATTTTTTCTCTGTCCAAAGTGTTTCTTTTGTTGAGTGACTATTCAAACAATTTGTTTATGAGTTAACTCAAACTGAAATTGAAGCGTTTGTTCAGATGCTAAAGGATAGTAATTCTCAAGCTATATTACGAGTAGAAAATCCATACCAGGTCCCTGTCGGTGTTGGACTCTCCGTAAATCAAAACGAAATAGATAGTTTAGTAAACCAGTTACCTAGTACATTTAATAACAAAACTATGACTACTAACTCAAATATCAATGAAGCTAAAGCTTTCCTAGATGTAATGCCAAACTTCAAACTTTTTGTAAATTATGTGATGAATTAATTAGGATTTTTAATATCCATGAAAGAACCGACCGTATGGTATATTTACTTGTGGGACTTAGATCTAAAATTACAGGCCAAGCTGAAATTATTTTGAACCAACGTTTAGAATTTCAAACTTGGGCGCAAATTATTACAGCAAAATTTCGGAGATTGTAGAGATTTCCCATGCCTTCAGCAAGATTTAATTCACATGCGGTATAATCCGAAAAATGAAACTGCAAGAATTCTCAAACAGAACTCAAAACCTTAGGTCAATCTTATCTCAAAAGTTAGTAAACTTAAACATCACAGCTGTTGAAAAATAAGCTTACCAAGACATTTACGCTAGACTTGCACTTGACACGTACATACGTCGCGAATTTACCAGATAACTTGCAGTCAATGATACGTACAGTGGATAAAACTACATTAGAAGAAGCGATATCTTTTGTAAACCGAGAACTATAATTTAACCAATATAAAGAACAACTTAGAAAAAATATGTCTTATTCGCAATCGCCGTCAATCCCACCTAAAATTTCCCATCGGAACCATAATCCAAATATGAATTTTAGATTTAACCAAAATTTGAAACCAAATTTCCAAAATCAACATTTTTCAAGACCACCTCTTCCACCAAGAAATCAAAATTATAGCCGAAATCAACAAGAATTATAGACCAAATAATCCCACTCCGAAGTCAGGAGTTCAATTTTTTGTAAATCAAACACAATACTAGAAATAAGTAACAAAATTTCAGGCAAAACCAACAAAATTTTAGACAAAAACCAAATAGACAAAATTTCTCTAAACTAACGATTAATTAATTAATATTGAAGAACAAAACTTTCTACAAAATTTTGATCTGAATTTCGACCCTAATCAAGAATGTCAAAATGAAAATGTATCTTTTGAATAAAATTATGATACAGATTATAACGATGAAGATTTTATTCAAAATTGTAATCAGGATTTATACGACTTTGAAAATAACCAAAATTTTCCTTTAAACCCTCCTCAAGACAATCAAACATAGCAGAAAATAATATTCAATTAGCTGCCCAGTTACCATATTATATAGAAATTTTACCTCTTAAAAACTTTTAATAGATACAAGCGCTTCATATTCTATGTTACGACCTAATAATAGAAAAAATCTATCCAAATCATTTTTTTTATTTTTCGACTCAAGTATAAACTATATTAGGCAAATAAATAATTCAAATCAAAATTTATAAGTATTATCTTATGATTTCCATAATTATTTCGACGGACTTATTGGCTACCGTGACATGAAAAAAATTAACATTGTAGGAGGTATACTGTTTATCGGGTTAGCTCAGGAAGAAAACTTACACCTCAAACTACACTAGTTTTATTATTTTAAATGACAAAATATAACTGGTGAAAATATAGGCTTTTAAGACAAACTAATATACAATAGTTACAAAAAAATAAACGCACAAGAGACCCAACACAGGTGCAACTTGGATTAGTACTCTGGAGAGTATAAAAAGGCGCGCAATCGTTCCTAAACGATGTGCGGTTACCAACCGGCGAAGTCAGACTGCCGCGAATTCAGGCGGAAGGGTTAATATTCAACCTATGCTGGGTTTTCTCGGCGGGCATGCATGCGAGGTAGCAGTGCTGGCGGCGAGGGAAGAGAAGGGGTTCTGCTACATACTCCCCCTTTGGATCACACTACCGACCCGGGTGTGATACAACACAACAGAGAAGGTTAGCGGCACTTAATTCGTCGCACTCGCGTTGATCGACGCACAACACTGGTTGGTTCTGGTCGCGGACTTGGAGGATGTTCTTTCGACAAAGGGTCCTGAAGAGAAGAACCTGTGGGCATCCGGGGATGTGAAGTAGCAGGAGGGATGTCCTGATTTCTGGGTCGTCCTCGACGGCGGATGGGATGAACTGGAGCTGGAGGCGGCGTTGCGGTCGATGGTGGCACATACTTGGTTAAGGCGGAAACGTGATAAGTACCCAAGGTTATCGTCGGGCTCTCGGGACTTATTATCTCATAGGATGTAGGGCTTACAATCCTGGATATAAGATACGGGTCATCTCTACGAGGAGCAAACTTTGATGTAAATCCAGCTTTAGCTCGGCTTAGGACATGAGTATTTACTAATACCAAGTCTGATACTTGAAAATTTATGTCTCGCCTTTTGCTGTCGGCGTATTTCTTCCTAACATCTTGCTGACGTTCATTAATTTCACGGGCTTGACTTAGAGTAGTTGCAAGAGTACGCAAGTAAGGAGTAATCTGTGGTACGAAGTTGTTGTTTTCAATGACAGCTCGGAAATCTCTGCGGATGTCATCTGGTGTACGCAATTCTCGTCCAAACATCAAGTAGGCTGGCGTATAACCTGTAGCTTGATTTACGGTTATATTCATGGCAAAACGGACAGAGGGGATCTTCTCCTTACAACTGGTATGATCACCACCGGTAAGAATGGCAAGCTGAGTCTTTCGGCGTTCGACAGGATTGGCAGCCGGATGATATGCAGGAATCAAACTTTGAGTAAATCCAAGGGCTTGGGCAACATGTTGCATAACCGCGCTAACAAATTGTACTCCATTGTCGCTGATAACTTTTCTGGGAGTTTCAAAGCGCAGAATAATTTTATCTATAAGGCAACGGGTACATGCTTCAGCTGTAGCCTCTCTTAATGCAAACATTTCTGTTCATCTGGTGGAAGTATCTTCAATGATCAGTATCCAGTTGTCTCCAGTAAGAGTTTCTGGTAGCGGACCAAAAAGGTCAATTGTAAGTACCTCAAACCGCTGAGCCTGAATGGGGGTCTGTAGTAACCCTGGCGGTTTCATGTTCGTAGCTTTGTATCTTTGACAATCAATGCATTTCGCTACATATGAGGCAACGTCTCTGCGCATGCCGGTCTAATAGTAACGAAGAACGATCTTCTGCAAGGTGCGATCTACACCGTAGTGACCAGCCAAAGGAGAATCATGTGTTTCCTTGAGCACCTTCTCAACCATATTCTTCGGCACAACTTGCTGAGCCTCGTCACCGTCATAATCAGGAGCATATCTGTATAAAATTCCATTCATCATTAGGTAGCCTCGATCACGCCATCTGCGAATATCAACTGCGCAGGTCTCTGGGTTTTCAAAACACTTTATGATCGATACTAAATTAGGATCAGATAGTCGTTGTTCTCGTATCTCACTCATTTTATCAGTCGGGAGGTCAACTGTTACGAAACAGACATCACAGGTCGTAGCTTCACCATCGTTATGACATACATGTCTGGATAAGGTGTCAGCTAAGGCGTTCTGTTTGCCAGGCACATATCTATGGTTAAGTTGTACGGTTGTAATGATAAAGCCCATCTGGTAAGGCGCCCTGAAGACGACTTCAGTGACATAAGCCAACGTAAGGTTGATGATCGCTTCTGACAATGACTGTCGAATTCTCGTTATATCCCCTAAATTTGGAGAAGGCCCATACAAGCGCTAAAGCTTCACGCTCGGTCGTCTAACAGTTTTTCTGAGCCAGAGTCAGCAAACAACTGGCATACTCGATTGGTTTTTCTTCGGCACCCTCCCCTTGGAGTAAAGCAGCTCTGAGGGAATACGAGCTAGCATCCGTTCTGATGTTAAACGGTTCGGTGTAATCCGCTTGGCGTAATATCGGGGCGGTGGTCAATAGTCGCTTCAATTCTGCGAAAGCCTTTTCTTGTGGTAATCCCCATTTCCATGTAGAATTCTTGCGTGTCAGCTGGCTTAATGGTCTGGATACTTCAGCGAAGTTTAGTACAAACCTTCGGAACCAGGAACAAGTCTGAAGGAAGCTTAGAACTTGCTTAATATTCTGGGGTGCACGCATATCTTGTATAGCAGCAATCTTCTCTGGACTGGGAGAGAACCCATCTTTGCTGATTATGTGGCCAAGGTATTTTACCTTGTGCACAGAAGACACATTTGGAGCGATTAACCTGAAGCTTGAACTGAGTCAGTCGTTTGAATACGTCATCTAAGTCTCGTAGGCGATCTTCAAAAGTAGGCGACATGATGATCAGATCACCTAAGTAGGCTAGAGTCGTAATGTGTGGCAATCCTGACCGAAAGCGATCGGCAAGTCGTTGAAACGTAGCGGACGCTGTTCGCAACCCGAAAGGCATTGCATTGTAAAGGTACCAAAAGGTGTTATAAACGCTGTCTTATCCCGATCCTCCTTTTTGACTGGTATCTGGTGATAACACTCTTTAGGTCTAATGTAGTTATATACGCAGCTTTGCCAGTTGAATGGAGTAGAACATCCACTCTAGGTAGCGGATAATGCACAGGTACAGTCACTTGATTCAAGCGTCGATAGTCGACACACAGTCGAATGTTTCCATCAGATTTTGGTACTAATACAACGAGAGCGGCATAGGCCGATTCGCACTCTTCAATGATTCCATCGTCAATCAGCTCATCAAGTTTTTGTCTCAGAATTTCCTTCTGTGCAGGCGCAAGACGATAGGGGGTTGAAATATAAAAGTATCGTCAGTCACTTGGATTGAATGCTCCGCAAATGGGGTGAGTTCCTTACTCTTTTCAAAACACAGCGCATGTGACTGGATCAGCTGTTCTAATTGATTCCTCTCATTTAATTCCAATTTTTTGCCATCCGTATCCTTGAGAATAACATTTGCCTGAGATATTTCCACTGGACAAGTAGCATTCACTGAAGGTTCCTTGTGTAGGTCAAAACTTATTGAAGAAGTATCCTCGAAAAACCATTTCCATTTTGGAAGACTTAAAACTATACCTGCATTTGATATGAAATCGATTCCCAAAAGAGTTTTGCTACGCTCGTGATTCGGTACAGCGAGAAAAGTGGTAAGAATCCTTCTTGATTGTAGAGTAACCTCAACTTCATAAATTTTCGCTTGAACTTTTCCATCGGCCAATAGCATTTGTAAATTTTCCTCTCTGTAAGGTAGATTCATTTCGACAAAATGTAAATAGAGAACATGTCCTGCTATAGTATTCCTAGCACCGGAGTCGACGTAGGCAAGACCATGTTTTCCGGCAACATTAATTTCGATCAGGGGTCTAGACATTGCTGAAATTGGAAAAACTTCCGCATACAAAATATCTACACTGGACGAGTGCGTTAGAGCGTCCTTGGCATCTCTACTAACCGAAGTAGTCGCAAGAGGGTTATTACAAATTTGGGGCACTGGGATCTTATATAGCCGAGTGTTCCTCAGCCATAACAACGAATAACATTAGAAGTAGCAACAGGTGTCTGTGACACGTTGGTTTTCTCTTGGGTAGCAGCAAACTTACGACAATTTGCTTGAACATGGCCAAATATTTTACAAAATTGGCCTTTTGTCATTGTTTGCACCAGTTTTGGGAATATTCGTAGTCGTCTTTTCATCAAAACTTTCTTCAATAGAACGAGCCTTTTCTATAAGTTCGCTGAAGACTCGATTTGATCTTTAGGTAATTTGCATCTAATTCTTCTACCATAAACCATGTCTATTTGATGAGTTACATGCAGTTCTGGTGATTTAGGCAACCGAGCTATAAGAGCTCTACAAGAGTTCACGGTCAGTCGGCTCTTTATCTCCTTGTTGACGAGAAAATAATTCCGTGAAAATCTTATATGGCGGCATATTTTGACCATAAGAATGCCTCAAAGCATTTAATGCTTCATTCCAGGTGGTGATTGTAGATTGAACACTTTGCCACCAGGTCGCAGCATTATTATCCAGTAACATTGGCAAACATTTTATTGCATTTTCATCCGAGATGTTTACACAATCTTTATAAACCGTGATTGCATTAATAAACGCCTCTACATCCTCATTTTTGTTTCCTGAGAACCTTGAGCCACATTTTGAAAAGTTTCCACTTTGAATGGGTGAAGGATTGCTCGTAGAAGTTTGAACTTGTACGAAAGCTTGAGTCATACCACTAATAAGCATTTGCAATTGTTCATCCGTCATTAACACAGGATTGGCCATGGTCACAGCCGGTACTTTTTCAATTAACTTTTTCGAATTTGCAAGCTGTTTAACCGAGTGTTTATCACTAGCTTTACTTCTAAGATTATAATTGTTCATGAAAATACAATGTCTCTTAACAGTCTATAACCTAAGCAAAATACTAGAAAGTTTATAAAAACGCAGCACAAAAGTTTTTGTTTCTATGTTCCAAAATAGTTCGTTAAAAGTTCAAAAATCAGAGCACATTATATGTGAGTCCTAGCAACATTTATAGTCGAAACAAGCACGAAAACAGTTCGTGAAAATTAGCCATACACAGTTTGTGAAAATCGGTTATGTACTTACATTAGTCCAGACGTTTTTGATTTTTCTCTTTTTTTTTGTTACCTCTGTATAACTAAATGCACGCTTGTGAAGCTGCTTTCATGTATCATTCATAGTTCAGTTCTCAAACCAGTCACTATATTGTCATTCGCGGTGTTTCGTCACCTTCGCACAAAGCACTGTAACGTTGAACTCTCGAACACAGAGTCTTTGTTAACGAAAATAAGGCACACTATATTGTCATTCGCGGTGTTTCGTCACCTTCGCACAAAGCACTGTAACGTTGAACTCTCGAACACAGAGTCTTTGTTAACGAAAATAAGGCCTCACGTGGCTAGCCAATTTATGTAAGGGGTATAATGTTTATCGATGTGCGGTTACCAACCGGTGAAGTCAGACTGCCGCAAATTCAGGCGGAGGGGTTTAATATTCAACCGGTGCTGGATTTTCTCGGCGGGCACGCATGCGAGGTAGCAGTGCTGGCGGCGAGGGAAGAGAAGGGGTTCTGCTACAACATGATAAGTGACTTACCTAACAATAAACTTATAGGACAAAATTTTTAATATTCCCCTTTAGTTACGAGATCCCTATGATATAACAAGACGACTAACTCTTGCCCCAAATGAATATTTAAAAACAACTATTCCTGTAGAAGCAAATTTTGGCGATATTTTAATACCTTTTCAAAATTAAATAATTTAATAATTAGATAACAACAATAACAACCAGTGAAGATGGATATGCCCCGGTAGAACTTTTTTCCTCAAGTGAAACAAAAACTTTTTATTTTCAAAAACCTATTCCTTGTCAAAATATAGAAAATTTTGAATTATACAATTTCCAAATTTCTTCACATACAAAGCAAATTTATTAAGAACAGAACATTTATCTAAAGAAGAAAAACAACATTTAATGCCTCTTTGTAAAAATGATCATGATGTTTTTTATTTTTCTGGCGAACCCAGAAAAAGTAAAAGCCATTCAAAAATTTCCCATTCCTAAAACACCTAAAGACATAAAATCATTTCTTCGGTTTGTAGAATTTTATCGAAAATTTATAAATAATTTTGCAAAAACAACAAAACCTCTAACTCGATGTTTAAAAAAGGTATCAGAGATCATACATATGACTTCATTGATAGGAATTGTAGGAGATTTGATTTATATTAGCTTAAAATACCTTTCTAATACACTAAAAAAAGAAAATAAAACACTCCTCTAAATTTTTAGAATTAGTAAATTTATGTAAAAATATGTTATCTAATAAACCCCTTTTAGCCCTTCCAGACGTTTCAAAAACTTTTGTATTAACCACCGACGCATCTAACTTTGCGATCGGAGCTGTCTTATCTCAAAACGGTCATCCAATTTCATACGCGAGTAAAACTTTAAATCCTGCAGAAATACATTCATCCAACAATAAAAAAAGAATTATTAGCAATTGTTTGGACAACCAAATATTACAGACCTTATTTAAATGGAAGAAAATTTATAATTGACACAGGCTATAAACCCCTTCAATGGTTTTTGTCATTAAAAGACCCTCAGTCTAGACTAGTCCGTTGGAGACTAAAATTAGAAGAATTTGAATACGAAGTAAAATATATTAAAGAAAAAGAAAACAATGTTGCAGACGCATTATCCCGATTCTCTCCAAACATTAATATCCACCAACTTCAACCCTCTACTTCCCAAGTCTTAGACTTACCTATTCTAGATGATGACACTCTCTCTATGTTAGTTAAAGTGGATAGACCTAACACACCCATAGACGAAGAATTACTTAACGATATTTTACAACTACTTCCAACCAAAATATGATAGATACCCAATCCAATCCAAAACACGGGAATGCCCACTAAACCTTTCGACATTATACACATAGACATAGTATTCTTTGACAAAAATTAATTCTTAACTATTTTTGACATATTTTCAAAATTAGGACAAGCCTATCATATACATACCTAGTAGAAATGCTATAACAACAACAAAAAATCAAAATCCCCTGACACCTCTCCTCTGTTGAAGGATGAAGATTTTACTGATAGTGACGACAATATCCCATTAGAACGCCTCTTGCGAAATAATTACTTATCAAATACTATTCAAAATCTAACTTGTAGAAAAAATTCTTAACCTTATTAGTACTGGATATAATAAACTCTTTGACCTCATGAACAAACAAAACAGAGAACAAATAAAAATTAAATTAGAAATTTTAGAAATCAATTTAACTTATGCACTCAATTAAAGGATCAATTAAGTTACTTAACCTCTTTTATCAAAATTAATAATACTCTACACTTATCAGTCAAAACGTATGTTCAAAATTATAAAGTTTATATCAACTTTGAAAATTCCCATATTTCAAATACTTCCAAATTTTACCTGTACCTGTGAATCAAAGCTTACCTCAACCTACTTACTTAAGAATCAACAAGATATCTTCAAAGGAGGAATGTACCCAATATGCAGTGACTAAATCCTATCGTCTGTACATCCCAAATTCAAAGAAAACTCACCATGATATACAGCTAGATGAACGGAGTAGTTTAGCGGAGAGTATGTCCAAATATAAAATTCGACCCCTGGAATTATTTGACCAAGATCCATATCAACAACTTCACTATTTTCGTATGCATAATTTTAATAATAATAATAATTATACATTATACTTTCAAGAGCTTCAATCAGTAGCACCTAGAATTTTTACAAGAAGGTCAAACCCAACGACGACGACATAATTCAACGACTGGAGTCTTGTTTATACACCGATGATCTCCAGTCACCACACCAGGAACAGTGACTCTCTGCTGTTTCCTTATCACTCTCCGCGAGAAGAGCATCAAAATTAAGAAGTACCCCTGAGCCTGGATGGCAGATGAGGACTTGACTGCCCCAAATGTCTAAACCCCAGAAGGAGTGACTACCGTCCACTAAGACCCTGGTCGCTTCACCCCACAGGGTGTCCCATAATTATTGCGACAAAATGATAGGGGTTGTAGAGGGCATGAAAATAAGCAATTTTGCCTTATAAACCCCTGTCCGGAAATATGCCAATACACAGGGCCACCTCGACCTATCCACCTGTTGGGAAATATTTCATTCAAATAGTGCCGCACTGGCAAAGCAAAGTGGGCTGAGGCGCCATCGTGTTGAAACCACATGTTACCTTTGTGTCCAGTGGCACATCCTCTAATAGTTCTGGAAGCACATGCTGCAGGAATTGAGCATAAATGTGTCCGTTCAAATGTGGTGGGAGCAAATATGGCCCGATGATCTGCTCGCCCACAATGCCGGATGTTAATTACAAACTGATGTTGGTCTCTACGGAGGACTATAACATGGGGGTTATTTTCAGTCCAAATGTGACTATTACGGTTATTAAAAGATCTCTTGTAAAACAGGCCTCGTCAGTAAACAAAACGTAACGACCAAAGTGTGGTTGTCTCAACTTCTGCTGCAACCACTAACGACAAAAACGGCGACGTGGCAGATGCTTCTCCAGACCCATGGATTGGACTTGTAACAGGCGGTACGGGTGTAGTTGTTGATTCCGGAGAACCCGCCAAACCGTACTTCGTGCCGCTCTCATAGCATATGCAATGACACGGACGCTTGTGGACGGATTGGCCTCTACATGGTGCAGAACTTCTTCTCAAACTCTATTGTCCGCATGGCGAAGAGCCACCCCTCCCTCCACATCAAATTAATGCTATTTACGTTTTTTACCACTCACTGAAACTAACTGAATCGTTGTGTGCGTTTTTTTTGTTTTTTTATTGTTATGATAGCCAGCCATTGAACTGAATCGGTGTGGCGACTTTAGGCCGACAAATGAGTCAGGGAGCACCTGCGCTGTAGCGGCTAAATGACATATTTCCGGACAGGGGTTTATAAGGTAAAATTGCTTATTTTCATGCCCTCTACGACCTCTATCAATTTGTCGCAATAATTATGGGACACCCTGTATATATTTTGCTTATATTTTATTTCTTTGCTGCACCATATAGTTACCATATTAGTCATTTTATCTTCTGCTTAGATTTGCATTTATTTCTTTATATACAGGGTGGTCGAAAAGTCTGGAAATGATGAATTTATTTCGCGCACCGTTTCCAGACTTTTGGACCACCCTGTATATAGAGTTCCAGATCCAGCTTAACTTCAGTGTGAATTATCCCGTTGTACTGCATACTTACTTGGATTTAATAAACGTCGTTCAATTCTTATAAATGTATTAAGTTATTTGCGACGTTCCCGTTCGGCACATACTTAATTCGTGTTGGGATTGATTTATAAGTAGATCTATCGGTAGACGTAACAACCAAAGCAGCTGCCTTTTCTCCTAAATTAGCGTCTTTCGATTTAACTCTTTTCCAAGCACGTTGCTCTAGTTGATAGTCAGCCCTGTGACGATCTTTTAGATTTGAACGTTTACTGTATTGGATGTTGCGCTCGCGGCACGTTCGATCAAGGACTACAGTACTGATATCCAGATAAGTGAAGTTCGAAGGGGAGTTTGTTTGTAAGTGTATTAACAATATACTTTTAAGACGATTTAAGTCACATTAAAGTTTCTTTTTGGAAAACTTCCTTATAAATACTTTACTCACCTAGAGATTTCCAGTTGCATACATTTGATTATACAATGAAGATCGAACAACAGAAAATTGTATTACCAGTTACCAATCATGATGACGTTTCTTCAGGAAATATCTTTAAAAAAACATGGTCCACTATTTGGAGGTTCATCAAAGAGGGGTCTCCTGTAGGGGCGTCAGGGACAGGGAAAACGAATGTTATAATAAGTTTATTGGAACATCCAAACGGTTTACGTTTTGAAAATATTTACCTATATTCGAAATCTTTATACCAACCAAAAATAAAAGAGATTGGCTACTATGAATTCAGCGATGGTGACGAAGTAGTCTCTCCTAGTGAAATAAAGCCCAATTGTATCATAATTTTTGACGATGTAGTTGCAGTCAGAGCGTTATGAGAGACTATTTCTGTTTCGGCCGTCATAAAAGTACAGATTGTTTTTATTTATGTCAGACGTACTCGTCTATTCCAAAACATCTCATAAGAGATAATTCGAATTTTATTGTTATCTTTAAGCAAGATGTTACAAATTTAAAACATATTTATGATAATCACGTGAACGTAGACATGTCATTTCAACAGTTCAAAGACATGTGTGGTGAATGCTGGAGAGATAAATATGGATTTCTTGTTATAGATAAAGACTGCGCACTGCTATCTGGGAGATATAGAAAGAGGTTCGATGCATACATCTTACCATAAAAAGAGTTTGTTTTTAGAACCGAGGCTGATTCAACCAACCTGAGTTATAAATATGACTACACATATCACTTTTTATCATTATTTAACACACCAGCAATGAACAAAGAATTGGCGAAACAACTGGTTAAAGCCAGAAATTCTGTGAGAGAAAAGTATCGAAACTTAAAGTCAGACATAGCTCAATCTCAAGCTAAGTTGGAAAGAGAGTATAAACCAATTACAGAACCCATGAATAAATTTCTTTCTACCATAAAATCAGATGTCCCGATTAAACAGGAGCCTAGGGAATTTAAATTTGAAACACCAACGTCTACACCAAGAAAATCCAAAATAGATGCATTAATCAAGTTTCAACCTCAGCTACCCATGTCGATGATTAGCTTTCTTGAAGATACATTTCAGTACGAACCAGTAATTAACAATCCAGTTGCTGAAGAACAGAACAGCAGCGACTTAATTAATCAGGAAGTGGAGAAAAGTCGACTTTTCCTACAAGATCTTTCAAATACCAGAGCCTATGAAGAATTACGACCCATTACCACGACAATATATAGATATATATGTGAGAGAAGATGAAAAAGATAATGACCGCCAACATGGAATAAAGCACGATATGGAAACAGAAAAATTTCAAATTGGAGGAAGGAATCTAGACATAATTGGAAAAGATGTTAAAGTAGCTGGTGTAACTTATACCGGAACTCCAGAGTTGTATGAGTCACTGTTCAAGAAGCAGCCCATAGGTTATAAGAAAGAAGATTTAGATAATTACTTTGATATCTTAAATAGGTCTCACGCATACCGTAGAAATTTTAATCCTGAAGGACAAGTCCAGGCTCGCAAACGGAAAAATATAGAACGTTTATTCGTATTTAATAAAAAAGGGAATATTAAAATCAGGAATACAACGACAATCATTCTTAAAACCTCCACCACCAAATAGACCTCTACGTAGAACACAATCGTTAAAAAATTACACCAAAGGTGAACTGTTATACCTATCCAATAATAAAATAGATTACGTATATTTCAACAATGTTAATGATTTAATCAATTGAATGCGTTTGTTAATAGCATCACAAATGGCTGGAAATAATTCACACGATATCTATCCTCCATCGTCGAGGAACTCGGAGAGGTGAAAGTCATAAAATAAAAAATTCCATATAACAACCTCATTCAGTCCTAAACTGTTATTCGAAAAACATGCCCATCGTTAAATTTGGTCGACATATTTTAAGAGATAGATCTGGTCCTTATCTTTTATCAATTTTTGCGTCTTCTCCCCAGTCATCCCCTTTTTTATATTTGTGAACCTTCCTTACATCATAGTAAGTGTATAATAAAAATAAAGGGTTCTGAAAATAAATTATCGGGTATGTATACTTTGGAGAATCAAAAACAGGAATATATTTTTCCAATCTCTGGAAAAATAGAATATGTAGACATTTTTCCACCTGATTGTGAAATGATTCATAATTTTGGTAGTGCCATTACACCGAAAGGTCTTATTGGGCTCACTATAAATAAAAAAGATAAATTATTAATCAACACTACATGGAAATGGTTTTACGGTGCCCTATTACAAAAAATGTCTAGCATTAAAGAGGTAATGTAATCATTAAAGGTCTAAACGATTCAATTCAAGCTGATATAATAGAAACCATTCTATATGCAAAGATTAACAAGGGTTACCGATATATTTTCGCCGTTATAAACGTATTTAGCAAGTTCGTATGGGCTGAGCCTGTTAAACGTAAAACTGGAAAAAATGTGACTAATGCCAAGGTCAAAATTTTGTCACAAATAAAGCATATTCCGCGCAATTGTCAGACAGATTTAGGCATAAAGACTTCAAACAGTTGATGACCAAATTCAAAATTAATCATTACAGTACTCAAATTTAACAGCTAGTATTGTCGAAAGGGTGAACAGAACCCTGAAAAATTTAATGTGGAACCAGGTTAGCTTACAAGGAACTTATAATTGGATAAATGTATTACCGGAAATCGTAAATAGATATAATGAAACACCCCATCGAACACATGGTTTGGCCCCTAGTAAAATAAATAACAAAAATACTAAGCAACTGCTATAAACAGCTTATAGCTACATAAAAACCGTGGATCCAAAACCAGTAAAGTTTAAAGTCGTTGATTATGTAAGAATCAGTAGATGTAGAGAGGCATTCAGTAAATCATACACACCAAATTGGAGCAATGAGGTGTTATAATAAGAAAAGTTAATAGAACTAATCCAACAACCTACCTGTTGAAAGATCAAAACAATCAAGAAATTCAAGGAGTCTTTTATGCAGAAGAAATTCAAACAAGTGCGTAGTTTTTTTAATTTGATGATGTTTATTTAATTGAAAAAGTTCTTAGAAAAAGTGGAAATAAACTATTCGTAAAATGGTTAAGAATGGACAAAAAGCATAATTCTTGGATTAATAAAAATGAAAGTATAAACTTATAACATGTAATAATGATTTGTCCTATAGAAATAGTGAATTATTTTTCAAATTGAAATTTAAATAAAATTTTAATAAATATTCTTTATTAACTTGTTAAAGAAGATCTTTTATTTACTGTAAGTGATTTTTTTTTAAATTTTTTAAAGTATTTATAATGTGTTAATGAAAGAAATAAAATTGATATAGGTAGTAGCAAATATTTTAATATTGGGTATATAATTAATTTACATTAAAACTTGTTATGTTATAGAGGGACAAAAAAAAAGGTTATATAGAGTTTGTCGGTAGACGCATCGTTCGGGTGGTAGAGGTGAAAACGGGAAAATTGCTCGAAATGTTTATCCAAATACAAATTTATTTATTATATTCATATTAAATTAACATAGCCTGTTTTAAATTATTAGTGATAATAATTTGTAATACATTTTTCAGTAATGAATATATTGAAATGAAACACAGAAAATTTTAATACATATTTTATTGGACAGAGAAATTAAATTATTTTAAAGTATAAGTAAATTTGTAAATACATGGAAAATTCAGAAATATATTTATTTATTAATTGTGGCCAGTCTTATCCTCTCCGTCTGTCTCCCGATCCTTTTTTCGGATTTGCTCATTAGCGGTGGAATGGTTCTTATTATGTTTAAATTTGTAACATCAGGCCTATAGGTCACACAGTCGGCACTGTCCCAGTCTATAATTAAGAAGAAATTGTAAAATCCTTATTAATAAATTAAACATACTTTCACATCCTGAGTTATCAGCTTTCTGCTTGATCTGAAAATCAAAAGTATGATGAATTATTAATACAATCAAATTGTTATCTACAAAAGTAATTTGGTAAATAAAAATATGATATATATTTAAATTTAAATATGTCTACATAAATAAATCTGTACCAAAACTTACTCTCTGGTTGAGTGTTCTCAGAGGGGCATTTCAAATTGTCAGTATAATTTGAAATAAAGAACAAAAGTTGAATTTAATTTTACACGCATAAATGGAAATAATAATAAAATTAATATCTAAATTATATAATAAGACTTACTTTGACTTAATTTTAATTGTTTTTTACATTTTACAATATGATTCCCCATTTTAGACTGTTTAACTAGGCGCGTCTTAACAAACGGGCACTCCACTAAGTCGGTGTTCATTTTGCTTACTACACAACAAAACTTGTTTTGCGACAGTTTATATAATGCAGAAACTAATTTTTGCTTTCCACCTCTACTTCAACCATTATACATTTTGCATTTACTGCAAAAGCGGAGAACAAAGAAACCAGTATTCGAGCAGCTGAGAATTCTGTTTGTCGATGAGTCAAAGTATTTTAGAACGTAGTCTGCTGGAGCACATCGAGACGACATTCCACGCATATTTTATATCACTGAGAATGCAGTTTATCGATGAGAGAAAGTTGAGGAGAAAGTATTTTACAATGTAGTCTGCTGGAGCACATCGAGACGAAATTTACTCATATTTTATATCAGTGAAAGCAGAAAACAAGGAAACCAGTATCCGAGCACCTAGCGATGCAGTTTATCGATGCGTTTAAATAAAGAAACAGGATTCAGACCGTAGATTACCACCTCCAACTGTTAGTCGGCGTGGGTACTAACTCCTCTCCGTCTTTTGGTATAAATTGAATTTCTCGCGTGTGCAGTTTAGTTTGTATTTATAAACTACTGGTGTTATTATTAACATGTCCCAAAAGATTAACCTCAATTTGAAAAAGTTAAGTGCAAGTGACGACGAAATGAGCAACGACGAATGGGTGACGTCATTCCATAGGAAAGTGGACCACAATTATATGAGTAGTCAGGCTAGTCAAGTTATTCGGAACGACTCAATAATAATAATGAATGGCAGCTTTTCTGCGTTAAAACCGATCACAGAAGAAACTTCCACTTCATCGCCACCGCTAAAGAAGAGAAAATCGTCGACACTTGCACCATCCGTCGTCGAGAGAGCTTCATCACACCCATCGAAGCGTGCAAGAAGTCCCATTCTTGCATCTAGCAATGCTTCGCCCTATCGACGAGGGGGAACCAACCTTCTGTACAGCCATCACGTCGACTCCGAACAGAGAAGAAGGGCTAGACGGTGTTTTTGAAAGTTTGAGAGTGAAAGTAGCCCGACAACACCATCAGCTCGAAGAGTTTAGAGGTCTCTGACGACGACGATTTCAAACAGTATGTAAAGACAAAAGAAAATGAATTTATAAAAGAAATGCAAATTAGACGAGAATTGGCAGTAAAAAAATTAAGCTAAAATTAATATTTATAAAAAGATACTGTATGAAATCGCCAAGGAGTTGACGATGGATATATTGGAAATTGATGGGTCCATTATACATCTAGATGGCTTTTCATATGCGTTGCCGGACAAACTGTTTAATTTTCGAGGTAAATAATTATAAATATATAAAACTAACTGTAGATTTTTTACTATATTGTTAGTATAAATTGATAATTTGAAGAAATCTTGATATTAGTTGGTTCTGTACGTTTTTGTGTATTTAAATTTATTTGTATTTGTTACGGATGCACAGACTGGCCCTGACCCTGACCCCGGTCCTTCCACGAAGGAATGAATTAGTTTTAGTGTTCTAAATATGTGTATTGTAAATAACTGTAAAGCATTTATTTATTTTTATACATAATGTAAATTACTTATATATCCAATATTAAAATAAGGAATGAATTAGTTTTAGTGTTGGAAATATGTATATTTAAATTGTAAATAGCTTATATACCCTATATTAAAATATTTGCTATATCAATTTTATTTCTTTCATTAACACAATATAAATATTTTAAATAATTTAAGAAAATAATTCACTGTTGCAGTAAATAAAAGAGTGGATCAAGTTAATATTTATTAAAATTTGATTTCAAAATAATTCACTATTTCTATAGGATATATTTAAAGAATATATTAATATTTTATTTTATGTTTTTATAATCATTCACTAACATACCATAAAATTCAAATTACAATATCAACTTCTAAGCAATCATTGAAGGGGGTCTTCGGTTTTGTTTATTTCTTATTACTTGCTGTTCGTGATTTAAACATATTTGAAATTGCACATCTTTATTAAAATATAAACGTCCAGTTTCTTCACAAAGGTATGTCAGACGACTTACAGAATTCTGACATTTATAATTGTAATAATATGAATCACTTTTTTCACAAACTAAGCTTCTTTGTTGCATACACAAATTTTTGTTTAAGCACGTATTGCAAACGTCTCTAATATAGCACCACACTTAGTACAATTTTGTTCTTGGCCAGGACGTGTGCTACGTTCGATTTGAATTTGTACAAGATTTAGATCAATTTAGTGCAATTTCTACACAGACTAGTAAAACAATCTCATCCGAATACCGGGCTTTCCAACAATTATGACAGAATACTGCCGGGTTCGTTCTAAATGGAAAAACTGCAACTTTCGTTTTCCAGACCCAATGCTTTGGAAACGGCATCGTTAATGTTTACTACTGGAGCATTTCTTACAAATATATTGTATATATAAGAATTGAAGCTAAGAAATAAAAAATACAATTTTTTAACTGGTTACAATGAGACTGAACTAATTTATAAAACTGGTTAAACCAGATTACAAAACCAGAATAACCGGTTAAATTGTGAAACCGGTTGTTCTACTCATTAAACTGGTTAAACCAGATATCAAAACTTGTATTCTATGTATAAAGCTGCAGTTCAAATTTATAAAACTGGTTATACCAGATTACAAAACCAGAATAACCGGTAAATTGTGAAACCGGTTGTTCTAGTCATTAAACTGGTTAAACCAGATACCAAAACTTATATTCTATATATAAAGCTGCAGTTCGTAAGTGCTCAGAATTATTTATAATCTAGTAAGTGAAAGGGTAATTATCATTCTAAAATGTATTGTTCAGCGTGTAACAAGAAGTTCTCTTCTAGATATAATTTGAGTCGTCATTTCAGAGAAAGCTGTTTATATCGCAATAATGAAAACCCTACTAAAAAAATTAAAAATAAGCCATACAGAAGGTGTGAAAAATGTTCAATTGAATGCGCAGTTTGTGATGAACGTGTACCGAAATAAAAGTTATGTAGGGCATATGAGACGTAACTCACACAAAATTGTTATGTCGCCCGTGGATAAGGGTGTTGAGCTATTAAATAACCCTATGATGTTTAGAATAGCCAGTTACCGTTTTTTCAAGTCAACACTATCACATTAATCCTTCGGAATTTTTTTTGGAAATTTACCAAAAAATAGTTGCAGTTATATCCGAACATCTTACAAAATGGTGTGCTCTGAAAGTGAATTTCGAATTGTTTCTTCATATATTATACCTGGTAAAGATATGTTTGATCTCAAGTCTTTCAACACAGAAAATCAGATTGTAACTATTTTTTCTGATTTATCAAAAGTTTATGAAGATTTTATAAAGCACATAATGGAAAAATTGGCTCAATTCCTTGAAAAAGACTTCGGGTGGAGCCTTCAACAAATTTTATTTCTCGAAGTCAATATCAACAAATATAATCCACTAAGAGCCTCTTCATACATCAAACTTCCTAAGGAAATTGAACTCAAGAGAGCTGTGGTAAATATAGTTAATGAAGACGACAAGTGTTTTGCATGGGCTGTGAATGCTGCTTTATTTCCTACATCTATAAATTCAAACTATATTTCATCATATCCACATTATTTCACGGCATTAAATTTTGAAGGTTTGGAATTCCCTATTGAACTTAAAGATATTTCTAAGTTTGAAGCATTAAACAACATTTCCATTAATGTGTTTGGTATAAGTAATCATCTTTAAAAACGGTCGTACTAAACACGAAATTGTAGGACTATACTATTTTACCAAATCTCGTAAAAATATTCACATAAGTCATTTACTTATCACTGATGATAGCGGAAATAGTCATTATTGTTATATTAAAAATTTGTCTAGATTAGTATCCACACAGAGATCAGATCATAATGGTAGAACATTTATTTGTGACAATTTTTTCGAACTTCAGAGCATTTAAAATCACATCAGGCTCATGACTGTAACTTTATTTGTACGATATTAATAACCACCACTAATATTAAAGTTAATAAATACTGTAAAGCTCTTCCTGAAAATTTACTTAAATTTACGAATTTTGAGAAACAGTTTACTGTTCCATTTGTAATATATGCAGATTTTGAAAGTATTTTAAAACCAATTTAAAATACACAACCGTCCGATAAATCTTCATTTCCGTTGAAAACCTACGAGCATGTACCTTATTCGTTTTGTTTTTACGTGAAGTGCAATTTTAACGACAACCTGTCGGAATTAGTACATTATCGTGGTTTAGACGCACCTGACATTTTTATACAAAAACTTGAAGAAGTTATAATTAAACTATATGTATAACGACCATTAAAAAAATATTAAACCTATGGTAGCACTTTCCCAGTGTGAGCAAAAAATGTTTAATTCTAGTCAATATTGTCACATTTGCGAACAACTATTTGAAGACCCCCGTGTTAAAGATCATTGTCATTTATTAGGACTTTACAGGGGTCCCTCTCATCCCATATGTAATTTAAATTTTAAGTTACCTAAATTTATTCCGGTAATTCTTCATAATCTCACAAATTATGACTGTCATCTTTTTATAAAAAAGTTAGCACTTAACCAAGAGAAAAATTAACGTCATTGCACAAAATAAAGAAAAATATATTTTATTTTCAAAACATGTTTTGGTTGAAAAAATAATAGTCAAGAACAAGATGTGTATATTAAATTGAAGTTTTTAGATTACTTTAGCTTTTTACCATCATCTTTAGGACAAACTGAGTCAAAAACTGGAAGATTACCAATGCCTAGAAATAAAAAAATATTTTCCCGATTAGTTTGAATTAATACGTCGTAAAGGTGTTTTCCCATATTCATATTAGATTGTATTTCGAGGCTTGATGATACTGAGCTGCCTTCAAAAGACATTTTTTTTGATATCTTACGCGGTGATAACATTTCTGAAGAAGAGTATAGCAGAGCGGTAGATGTGTGGAACACCTTTGTATGTCAAACTCTAGGTGAATATTCCGATATTTATTTAATTTCTGATGTATTATTACTAGCAGATATTTTTGAAAATTTTCGTAAAATTTCTCTTCAAAATTACAAATTAGATCCTGCTCAATACATGACTGCCCCTTCTCTGAGTTGGGATGCAATATTGCGAAAGACAGGTGTTACCTTAGAATTGCTTACAGATATTGACATGCTTCATTTGTTCCGGAAAAAAATTCGTGGAGGTGTAAGTCAATGCAGCAATAGAAAAGCTATTGCTAATAACGTCTTTGCTCCCGATTATGATCTTTCAAAACCAAATTCCTTTATAATTTATCTAGATGCTACAAATCTCTATGGTTGAGCTATGTCTCACAGTCTTCCAATGGGTGGATTTCGATGGCTTGATGTCAATGAAATTTTAAATTTTAATCCTTTACTTATTGATGATGACCATATGAAAGGCTATGTATTAGAAGTCGGCATCGAATATCCCAAATATTTACACGATATCCACAATGATCTACCATGTTGTCTAGTGAATTTTGTGCCTCCCAATAGCAAACACTCAAACCTGCTTCTTACTCTACGTAATAAATATCATTACATAATTCACTACAGAAATTTAAAGCAGTGTATGAAGCATTGATTAAAGGTGAACAAAATTCATAAAATGTTAGAATTTTCTCAAAAACCGTGGTTAAAACCGTATATAGACACAATTTTGAATATACAATTACGAAATTCTACAAAAAATGCATTTGAAAGGGATCTATTTAAATTTTTCATAAACTCCATATATGGACAAACTATGTAAAATCTAGATAAGCGGGTTGATATTAAACTATTGTGACACTGGGAAACATTCACCATAAAAAAGGAGCTAAAAGTTTTGTTAAGGATGCCTAATTTGAAATCTTTATCTGTTTTTCAGAAAATTTAGTGACCGTTCAAATGAGGCATTTATCTGTTTGTTATGATAAACCTTTATATGTAGGATTTTCCATTCTTGATATTTCAAAAGCCATTATATATGACTTTTTTAATAATTTCATTAAAAAAACATATGGAGATAAGGCATCTTTTTGTTATACTGACACAGATTCTCTAATTATTGAAATTGAGTCAGATAACAATTACGATGATATTAAAAATAATATTTACTGGTATGATACTTCAAATTATAAAGAAAACAAGATTCATGGTATGCCTAGAAATCAGTCTATGCTTGGTAAGATGAAAGATGAAAATACGGGCATTCCTATTAAAAGCTTCTATGGCACTGGAGCAAAAGCATACTGTGTTGAACTTAGCGAAAATTAAACCAAGAAAATCGTAGAAAACGGTGGATCAGTTTATAGAAAAATGTATATATTTATAGCACATTTACATACAATGTACGGCTTCTTACGACGATAAAAGGTATGTTCTTCCAGGGCATAAAAAACTCTAGCTTGGAGCCATAAAACAATACTTTCAAAATCTGAAAAAAAATTAGGTGAATTAATAAAATTAGGTAACGAAATAATGGAAGAGTATAAGTCTGATGAAACAATCCGTTATTAAATCAATAATTTTGATTTGAATATTTTGTAATTTCTATGTATTTGTAATGTTATGTTTATATTTTGTATAGTAAAATAAAATTCTTTAGTAAACATGTTTATATATTTTATTACATATTTGTATTACAAGTTATTTTATACACATCGACATTAGTGTAAAACAGGCATGCCCATTTTGGAACAATATTATATATTCTGTGGGTGCAATGGTGACAAATGTGACTATGTAAAATTTTCTTTGTCAGTTACATAGTGATAATTTACATGAAAATGATTTTTTCCATCTATTCCGTCGTAGCATTTATAGCAAAATCTATAAACAACATCTTCGTTTATATAAAATACATAAGCTGCGTTGACACAAAACATTTCATTGGGTAAGTCGTCCATTTATTCGAACTGCTCGACAAATTCCTCTTATTTGATTAGTTTCCTCATTATCCTCAATTTCACTATCCATTTCACCATCACTCAATTCTTCTAAATTATTTTCCACTATCCCCATTATTAGTTTACTCTTTTGGAACTGAACTAAAGCACCAACTGTTTAACTTTTATAATAAATATTGTGGTAGTAGTGGGATCGGCGGTTGATCCGGCCTTGTTTGTATCAATAAATAACGTAACCGGTTTATCTGATCTCGTTAAAAATAGCGCAGGGTTTAACCGAAAATTAATACCGGTTAAACCGGTCTCATAACTGGACAACACTGGTTTATCGGTGGAAAGTTGTCTATAAAATGCTACACGGTACTAGGTAGATTCAGTCAGCAAAGTCAAATTCTCCAATCAGGTGGATGTGTTACGTAGAAGAAATTGAAATCATTGATTTTAATAGTGGTTTACAGCATCTATTGCAACAATTTGGAAATTTACAGTTTGACGCCAAACATGAAGCTATATATGGAATGGGCAGATTTTATTCTGAGATGGAATGCAACCAATTAGCGGAAAAGTATGGAAACACTGCTAGTATATGTCGAAAATATTTAAAGGGGGGTTATTGTAAAAATTGTTTTATAAATAACTTGATAAAGTTACAACCGGATGGTTTCCTTTACCGCCTGGAAGATTATATGGAACCAGAATTACTCTGTAAATTATATGGCAATGAAATATTTAAAGATTCTGATTTTAACCTTGATGATAATGATACTGCTTCTAAGTGACTTAATATTATTTAAAAAAATATATTTAGTTATAGAATTTTTTTTTATTTAATAATAATAATAATAAAATGGCTTTATTTCTAAAATGGATTGCAATTTACAGACAATCACATTAGAAAAGGCGACGTTTAGCCTACGGCTACTCTACTTAACCTTAACAGTAACAGAAAAAATAAAACAAATACAAACAGAAGTCAAACATTTTCATAAAAACTAACTGAAATTGGTAAAGATGCGGAATAACATTTTCATGATGAAAAAAATATATATAAATTGGAAATTCTTAACATACACATGAAAATACATAGAAATACATACATATAATTACACATATACTAAAATTACATTTGTAATGATAAAAGATACATTTTAATAATTTTGCGAAATGCAAATTTTTGCTTAAGGTGGGAACTTAATTTATTGTAAACATGTACTGCATTATACGAAAATGCTCTCTGAAATATGGCTGTGTGATAACGGGGAAGTGCTAGCAAATTTGAGTATCTAATGTTAACAGAATGAAAATTAAACCTAAAAGAAAGTTTCTCCCGAAGATAGGGTGGTGATGAAGTAGTTAAAATGTTATGAACAAACAGTCAAATTATAATTATACAAGTTTTCAAGTTTAAGCCAAGATAGTTCGTTAATTTTAGAAGAAACATGATCATATTTTCTTAATCTATAAACAAATCTACAACAACAGTTTTGAATCACTTGAAGGCGACGTTTTGAAAATTTATCTAAACACGAATAATAAACTACACTACAGTATGACAGAATTGGTAGGACTAGACTCTCGACCAGCTTTTTTCTAAATTTAAAATTTAAAATATTTACATTTACATATAAAAGTCGTAGAGCCACGTAACATTTTTTTATTAAAACTTTTATATGTTCTTTAAAGCGCAAATCAGTGTCAAAAATTATACCAAGGTTTTTTACTGTACAGTGGTTGCTGATCTATTCTTAAATTCAAATTTGCATTAATAAATATTCTTATTACCCGAGAACAAAAACAAATCGCATTACATTTATCAGGATTTAATTTTAGATTATTTCTTAAAGAATATTACTACAAAGACATTAAATCTGAGTTTATTTTACTGCAAGCATCAACGATATTTTTTGGACAAAAACTAAAAGAGAGCTGTGTATCGTCAGCATAACATTTCATTCTCGTGTATTTTACACAATTAAACATATCTGATGTATACGCCAAAAATAAAAGAGGCCCAAGGACTGGAACATTTATCATCAAATATGACCATTTGACGTCTTTCTCCCAAATAAGACTTGGAAAAACTGATAGTTATGTTGTCAAACCCATAATTACTTTAATTTAGAACATAGTAAGACATGATCAAGGGTGTCAAACGCTTTTGAGTAATCAAGCAAAATTAGTGCAGTGGCATTTGCTTTGTCCAGTGAGGAGATAATATCATCAATGACAGCTGTTAAAACCGTGGTACTTATAACCTCTACGAAAACCTGACTGAAGGTCAGATATAATGCTGTTATCCATAATGTACTTATACAACTGGGTCTGTATTACCTTTTCTAATATTTTTTAAATTGCTGGTATAATTGTAATTGGTCTCAAGTCACTATAATTTTGTGGGTCACTTATTTTTGCTAAAGGTTTAATTATAGATAACTTCCAATCAGTAGGAAAATATCCCGATTCTAAGCAACAATTAATTATATGTGTAATATATTTACTAATCAGGGGAGTACATAGTTGTAACATTTTAGCAGAAATATTATCAGCACCATATGCATTTGATTTTAACTTCAATATCAAAGAATTTATTTCCGAGATTGTTGCTAATTTAAAACTGAAACGTAGATCATTTCTGAAATAATTAGAGTTATACCAATCTGACATATTTGCACAATTATTTATTGGACTAAAAACGGAGGCAAAATAGGAGTTTACTTCATTAGGTTGACGGAAAAATTGAGGGATATTGATAACCTGCTGATGCTGAACATTTAAATTTTTTAAATCTTTCTTAAGGTTTTTTGTATCTTGTTATATTTTACACCTTTATTATACACCTGATATTACACAATGATGAAATCACCAATTTGCGGATATGATTGTTGGGCCAAACGAAATGATTTGTTGTTAAATTATATACTTTGTTATTATGGGTACATTTCTAGCATTTAAGTAATTAATTTTAATAAAAAATGTTTCCAAAATATCTCAAATTACAATGAAAATAGTTGGAATTAATAAATTTTCCATTTGTGTTTACCAGTGTTTTCTAAAGTAAAGTGAAGAATTAAAATAGCCGCTGGGCAAAATGATATGACTCTGGGCTCGTAGAAACTTAAACGTTTTATGACAATCACATTCCATTTCCATACAGGGCGATGATATTGATATCTGTGTCAAATCTCCTGGACAGTTTTTTTCATTAAATCAATTTCCAAATATGGTGTGTAATATTTGAAAGCGTATAAAATTTCTTTAGCAGTGTGCATCGGTATTCCAGCAAGTAGAGTAAAAAATGGCAATCCTTCATAGTCAGTAGTACTTCTGCGCATAAAACTCATAATTTTCCTCTGATTACTTAGCGTTTAGCGGTACTTTTATTGAATAAAATTAAAGTAGTAGGGATAAAATATAAGGGGGAGGATTATTTTCAATTCAAATTTTCAACTCTCCTTCTTCTGATTGGACGATTTTGAATTCTCCAATTTTTGATTGGTTGATTTTGAACTCTCCGACCTCTGATTGTCCCAAAACCGGTGTGTGGGCGGAGCTAAAGAAAAAAGTGGTGGGGGATAATTTTCAACTGTCCTTCTTCTGATTGGTTGATTTTGAACTCTCCGACCCCTGATTGGCTCAAAACCGGTTTGTGAGCGGGACTAAAGAAAAAAAGTGGTGGGGGAGCAAAAGTGGTGGGGGAGCAGAAGTGGTGGGAAGATTAATTTTCAACTATCCAAACTACCCTACTAATTCCATTAACTGTAATTCTATTCTTCACAGACTAATTATACAATTCTATCAACTGTCATTCTATTCTCCAAAGACAAATTATTCATATTCGGCATTATTCATCACACAAATGGTACTAATAATTCCCCAGTTACAGAAATTACATGAGAATTAAATACTATAAAATTCATTTTAAGCAACAATAATAGAGAATTATTATCGAAATCGTTAATATTATTGATGTAAAATATAGATAAATTATTATTATTGAGATTATCTTAAATAAACATATCGAATAAAGCCTATTATTATATTAAAATAACAAAATTTTACAAATTTTATTAAAGTCAATTTAAAATTTTATCTATCAAATTTGGAGATGACGATACAGAAACATGCAGTATAGAAAATGAATTCAAAACTCAGACATTGACATATCAAAAGAAAGCTTAAAGAACAAAGATTTAGCAGATATGCATATCGCAAAACGAAACCAACAGTCAAATAAAATATTAGTTAAATAAAACGAAAATTCCAATTTTGAACATAATGACAATTAGAAATGTCAAATGTAAAGATGGCTATTCAATGAAATTTCAACATCTCTGACAGGACTCTATAAAAAAACAATTTAAAGAATATTTCAATATAAAATTAGTAAAAAAATGTTATGTAGTTGTAAAAATAGTTATAAGAATACAAAAGACAATTAGTGTTGTGAATAGTGCTTCGACAAGAATAATAAAAAGTGAAAATGTTACATGTGTATTGACCCTAAGAAAACTAATAATAATCTAGAAGGTAAAATTACCTAGAAACAATAATTTATTGATTAGTTACGAAGAAAACTGTTTCGCAGTATAATTAAAAACTCAAAGTAACTCAAGACAACATCTACCGATACCACATTCAAGGAATTTAGTGGAAATCATCTGCATAACCAGACCAGACCAGACCTGGAGGTTTGCAAAAGGTCGAAGAAATCCATCTTTAGAGGGAAGTAACCTCCAAATACACACCAAGAAATCAACAAGAATAAAAGTCCAGAATTCAACAGGATATCCAGTCCAGAGGATCAACAGTATCCAGAGAACACAACATCATCCAGAGAGGAGAAATTCCAGACATCAACATTAGAAATATCATCTACAAAAAAAAAAGAAATATAACGTATACGTACAACGATATCTAGCTAGATCAAATACAAATTGATCAATAACAATAAATAAGTTCTAAACGATAAATAACAATATACAACAGTCAATTACTTACCTCATATTAGATTTCAATCACTTTAAAAGCTTAAACTTATAAATTCAGTCATTAAATGTTGTAAGAGACAAATAGAAACTAAAGACGTAAAAATGAAGAACCTAAATCTAAATAGAATTAGACAAGTTACATTGCACTCGTGTGTATTTCTAGTTGCATACGAGCAGTAAGTAGATTCATATAAATTTTAAACACAAGAAAAATACACGAGGCAATATGCATGAAAAATAAAACTTGTTAAACTGTAAAATATATTCTTTAATATTCATAGTGTTGAATGCTTTCGAGTTTAATTGAGGAATTATCATTTTGTTGTTTTAATAAAAGTTAATGTATTATCTTTTTAAAATAATTGTTTTTTTTGTATGTACTGAGTGGTTAAAGATATTTGAACATTTAAAAAAAAGGTGTTAGCTACTCTGCTAGAATCCACTCCTGAGAAAAGAGGAGAAACATAGCCAGGTTATAGCAAAGTACAGGTAAAAAATTTACTAGCGAAATAAAATCATAAATAAAAATTATAAAAATAAGTTGTATTTATTCACTTATATATCTCACTTGCAACATATAACATAAATACAATCTACACTAAAAAAAGAAAATAAATAAAACAAAACAAAATAAATTAAAACATTGGCGCCCAATTAAAAATTTTATATACATAACAAAAATCAAATCACATATCACACATATCATCACAAACACACATACACATTAACATATCACAATAATATATTTGAATCACATTGATATATTTTCTGCCTCATTTCCATCTTGTAGACGTTTAGCTATTAACATATTTTTTAAATACTATTTTTTTCTTTTTTTTAATTTTTGTTTTGCAGCAACAGTTCATTTAATGTTGTGTTGGGTTGCCTTATATTATTAAATAAATAAATTAATCACTTCTATATAGTATTCTTACTCTGCGTTATATATAGAAGATTTTTTAAATATGGTGTTATACTGAAACAAAAGACAGGAAATATCAGGAGATAGGAAATAGTATATAATGCAAAAAAATCTATAAGAACATAGAAACAAGTACAGAGGTATAAGAGTCAAAAATAAAAAAATATTACTCTTTTCTCAGGAGTGGATTCTAGCAGAGTAGCTAATACCTTTTTTTTAAATGTTCAAATATCTTTAACCACTCAGTACATACAAAAAAAACAATTATTTTAAAAAGATAGTACATTAACTTTTATTAAAACAACAAAATGATAATTCCACAATTAAACTCGAAAGCATTCAACACTATGAATATTAAAGAATATATTTTACAGTTTAACAAGTTTTATTTTTCATGCATATTGCCTCGTGTATTTTTCTTGTGTTTAAAATTTATATGAATCTACTTACTGCTCGTATGCAACTAGAAATACACACGAGTGCAATGTAACTTGTCTAATTCTATTTAGATTTAGGTTCTTCATTTTTACGTCTTTAGTTTCTATTTGTCTCTTACAACATTTAATGACTGAATTTATAAGTTTAAGCTTTTAAAGTGATTGAAATCTAATATGAGGTAAGTAATTGACTGTTGTATATTGTTATTTATCGTTTAGAACTTATTTATTGTTATTGATCAATTTGTATTTGATCTAGCTAGATATCGTTGTACGTATACGTTATATTTCTTTTTTTTTGTAGATGATATTTCTAATGTTGATGTCTGGAATTTCTCCTCTCTGGATTATGTTGTGTTCTCTGGATACTGTTGATCCTCTGGACTGGATATCCTGTTGAATTCTGGACTTTTATTCTTGTTGATTTCTTGGTGTGTATTTGGAGGTTACTTCCCTCTAAAGATGGATTTCTTCGACCTTTTGCAAACCCCCAGGTCTGGTCTGGTCTGGTTATGCAGATGATTTCCACTAAATTCCTTGAATGTGGTATCGGTAGATGTTGTCTTGAGTTACTTTGAGTTTTTAATTATACTGCGAAACTGGTAATTATGAGTTTATAAATTTTAATTAAATTTTAACTATAAAAAATTGAAATTTTCAGCTCTACCAAATTCACACCTCTTCTCGCTTCACAGTTTTCTTCGTAACTAATCAATAAATTATTGTTTCTAGGTAATTTTACCTTCTAGATTATTATTAGTTTTCTTAGGGTCAATACACATGTAACATTTTCACTTTTTATTATTCTTGTCGAAGCACTATTCACGACACTAATTGTCTTTTGTATTCTTATAACTATTTTTACAACTACATAACATTTTTTTACTAATTTTATATTGAAATATTCTTTAAATTGTTTTTTTATAGAGTCCTGTCAGAGATGTTGAAATTTCATTGAATAGCCATCTTTACATTTGACATTTCTAATTGTCATTATGTTCAAAATTGGAATTTTCGTTTTATTTAACTAATATTTTATTTGACTGTTGGTTTCGTTTTGCGATATGCATATCTGCTAAATCTTTGTTCTTTAAGCTTTCTTTTGATATGTCAATGTCTGAGTTTTGAATTCATTTTCTATACTGTATGTTTCTGTATCGTCATCTCCAAATTTGATAGATAAAATTTTAAATTGAATTTAATAAAATTTGTAAAATTTTGTTATTTTAATATAATAATAGGCTTTATTCGATATGTTTATTTAAGATAATCTCAATAATAATAATTTATCTATATTTTACATCAATAATATTAACGATTTCGATAATAATTCTATATATATATATATATATATATATATATATATATATATATATATATATATATATATATATGAACTGTGTATATATATACAGGGTGTCCGGAAAAGACGTGTACAATGGAAGACCACAGACTCCTGGGTTCAAAATAAGCCGATTTAGCCCAATTTACTTATTTCTAAAATTGCTTCGTTTAGCCGGTAGAGCGCTAAATTTCGGAAAAATTTTTTGTTTATCAATTTTAACCATTTTTGGGCTACGCAGTTATAGGTCTAAGTGACACATTTTGACATTATTTAAAATCTCTTGCAATCATTAGAAATATAAGAAATATTATGTATCATGCAAATATAAGCACATATTTTTTTAAACCCCTGTATAATTACTCTCAATAACTTTCGTACGACAACGACAACGCTTATTTTGAACCCAGGAGTCTGTGGTCTTCCGTTGTACACGTCTTTTATGGACACCCCAATTATAATTATTATAATTATAATTATAATTATAGTAACAGCAACAGTAACAGTAACAGTAACAGTAACAGTAACAGTAACAGTAACAGTAACAATAACAATAACAATAACAATAACAATAACAATAACAATAACAATAACAATAACAATAACAATAACAATAACAATAACAATAACAATAACAATAACAATAACAATAACAATAACAATAACAATAACAATAACAATAACAATAACAATAACAATAACAATAACAATAACAATAACAATAACAATAACAATAACAATAACAATAACAATAACAATAACAATAACAATAACAATAACAATAACAATAACAATAACAATAACAATAACAATAACAATAACAATAACAATAACAATAACAATAACAATAACAATAACAATAACAATAACAATAACAATAACAATAACAATAACAATAACAATAACAATAACAATAACAATAACAATAACAATAACAATAACAATAACAATAACAATAACAATAACAATAACAATAACAATAACAATAACAATAACAATAACAATAACAATAACAATAACAATAACAATAACAATAACAATAACAATAACAATAACAATAACAATAACAATAACAATAACAATAACAATAACAATAACAATAACAATAACAATAACAATAACAATAACAATAACAATAACAATAACAATAACAATAACAATAACAATAACAATAACAATAACAATAACAATAACAATAACAATAACAATAACAATAACAATAACAATAACAATAACAATAACAATAACAATAACAATAACAATAACAATAACAATAACAATAACAATAACAATAACAATAACAATAACAATAACAATAACAATAACAATAACAATAACAATAACAATAACAATAACAATAACAATAACAATAACAATAACAATAACAATAACAATAACAATAACAATAACAATAACAATAACAATAACAATAACAATAACAATAACAATAACAATAACAATAACAATAACAATAACAATAACAATAACAATAACAATAACAATAACAATAACAATAACAATAACAATAACAATAACAATAACAATAACAATAACAATAACAATAACAATAACAATAACAATAACAATAACAATAACAATAACAATAACAATAACAATAACAATAACAATAACAATAACAATAACAATAACAATAACAATAACAATAACAATAACAATAACAATAACAATAACAATAACAATAACAATAACAATAACAATAACAATAACAATAACAATAACAATAACAATAACAATAACAATAACAATAACAATAACAATAACAATAACAATAACAATAACAATAACAATAACAATAACAATAACAATAACAATAACAATAACAATAACAATAACAATAACAATAACAATAACAATAACAATAACAATAACAATAACAATAACAATAACAATAACAATAACAATAACAATAACAATAACAATAACAATAACAATAACAATAACAATAACAATAACAATAACAATAACAATAACAATAACAATAACAATAACAATAACAATAACAATAACAATAACAATAACAATAACAATAACAATAACAATAACAATAACAATAACAATAACAATAACAATAACAATAACAATAACAATAACAATAACAATAACAATAACAATAACAATAACAATAACAATAACAATAACAATAACAATAACAATAACAATAACAATAATAATAATAAATTGCATTTATTGCCCAACAGTGCCCAATCCTCCTGTTAGGATATAGATTACGTAAATACTGACGAACGGATGTTGTAAAATGGGGAGTGCACCATCGTGCATAAACCACATGTTACGACGAAGTAGTAACGGTAAATCGTCCAATAAATTAGGTAATACTTGCTGTAAAAAAATTAAATAGTTGACCCCATTTAATCGATGTGGAAGCACAACCGAGCCAATAATAAAGTTGTCGATAATTCCCGTCCACACGTTTACTCTCAATTCATATTGAAAATGTCTTATTTCAGTGCAGTGTGGATTTTCATCAGTATAAACGTGTTTGTTATGGCCATTAATAATTCCTGACCTAGCAAAACATGCTTCATTTGTAAATAAAATGTTTTTGCTGCTCTTTGATCTTGTATAAAATTACAAAAAGCTAAACGTTTTTCAGGGTCAACGGGTAGCAATTCATGAACCGATTGAATGTGGTACGGATGTAGTATCTGCTCCTTCAAAACATCGTGAACTATGGTTTTTGGTATCCCTATTTCATGTCCAATGTATCTTGCACTAATTTTTGGGTTCTCTTCTATCTTTTCTAGTATTTGTTCCTCCACCTATATAGTTCTCGTGGTACGTTGACGCCCTTGAACCGCATCCATTTGGTGGAAGGAACCAAATTCGCGAAGTCGCCTTTCGATGTTGGCAAAAGTTTGATGATTTGGCACTCGTCGACGAGGGAATCTGTCCACTTTTGCGGCCGTCATCTTGACAAAATCCATATACCAAAAATATATCTGCTTGTTCGGAATATGTATACGTATCCATGATGAAATATTGAAAAATGAGGAACAAAAACAAACACAACAATAACAACAACAAATAAAGTGACATCTAAAGTAACTAAGTAATTGAACAAGAAGAATAAACCGAGAGACTAATTTCAGTAGTTGATTAGATTTGACACACAACTGATACTTAAAATATCAGAACCAACTTCTGGTACTTCGTTATTGTTGCAGAACGAATGCTGATATTATTGACATAAGAAAAATATTATTTTCCACCTAAACTACTCATCTGTTCAAAATTCTGAAAGTATAAAAACAGTTTCTAAATAAAGTCAGCTACTAATAGAAAAAAACTGAGAGTAATTGTACAAGGGGTTAAAAAAATATATGCTTACATTTGCATGATACATGATTTTTCTTATATTTCTAATGACTGCAAAAGATTTTAAATAATGTCGGTTAGACCTATAGCTGCGTTGTCCAAAAATGGTTAAAATCGATCAAGTCGTTTTCGATATATTCGGAATAAACAAAAATTTTTCGCTCCCTAGCGGCTAAACGAAGCAATTTTGGAAATAAGTAAATTAGGCTTAATCGGTTTATTTTGAACCCAGGAGTCTGTGGTCTTCCGTTGTACACGTCTTTTCCGGACACCCTATATATTGGTAAAATAGAAACAAAAATCAAATTTTTCAATTCTTTCATGAAAACTTACTTTTCGGCATATTATTCGTTGTTCAATTTGGATATATCAAATATAAAAACAAAATATGCGAATTTATAATTTAGCAAATTTTTAAAATATTTTAGGTATACTTTTTGTATGACTTTTTTTTTATTTTAGGCAAAGAATTCAGCTTGGGAAGGAGCTATGAGAAACCTAGCCGTAATTTGGAGTCCATTAATCAAATATCCTCAAAGAGTATCGAATCATTTTATGCATATATCGGATTGGTTACCAACATTGTTTACTGCTGCAGGTATAGTACAAGCATATCTTATAAAATAATGCACTCGTAAACATCTGTGATATATTGAACCTAAGAAATTTGACCTTGACCTACCGTGGTTAGTTTATCCACAGTTTATACAGTTCGTCGCGTGAAGGTTCCAGGTTACGGCTAAATTCTCAATGAACACAATTAATTTATACACGACTAAGTGGGAGAGAATCTGTCTATTGAGAAATCAGCGTGCCCCTTGAGCGCGCGAATGTGGAACATCGACATCAAAGGAGCCGACGTGAAGACACCGGACTGTAAATAGACTGTGGTTTAGCCTCCGGTCGAGAGATGGGCAACTCAATTCTTTTTGATGAATCGATTCACACGATTCGTTCATTTGAACGATGAAATTTAATCCCGAGTTATAATGGTCTAATACTATAATTATAATATAAATTATAATAATACAATGATTTGAAATTTGAAAATTTAAATCGGTGACGGTGACTTATTCACGTATGCAGATTCTGTATTTATCCACTGGTTTTCATATTTCACATAATGTAAATGTACCTATATAATAGTTCTATGTGAAACATTAAATTTCTAATTTTATATCTAACTGTTCGTAAAACTTAATAGGTATCTACATTTAAATGGAACGTTCTGTAAAGTATAAAATTCTATCCTTACTTCATAATAATTATTTTACTACAAAATATTGAAAAATGTGTAAAAAAATCAGATAGACAAACTCGTATTCCATCTTTTAACTACGACTTTTTTAAGCGAATATTTGTTGTAAATTATAAATACGAGAGATGCGCTAAATAATTAAAAATGCAATAATTTATATCATGTGGCAAATGACGATTCCTTTGAATGAGTTGCTTCTCAAATATTGGATCGATACATACTACAATTCATTTCTCGGCTCAAGAATTTTCACATGGCAAGTGGAGATTCTTTCAACGAGGGTTGCTTCTCAAATATTGGCTCGATACGCTACGATTCATTTCGCGACTCGCGAATCGTCTAACAAGTGGCGATTTATTTGAAGGAGAGTTGCTTGTTAAATATTGATCCGATGCCAACTTCACGATTCATTTCGGGTTTCACAAAATAGTGCATGGCGATTCATTTGAACGAATCGCTTGCCAAATACAGAGTCGATTCACACGATTCTTTTTTAAGAGTCGTTCAAATGAACGACTCGTCCAATTTTTGCCCATCTCTACTCCGGTCGGCCAGTTTGCGATTCGAGCACGCGGCAATAGCACCGTGGTTAACACTGGTGGCCGTCAAGCCGCGTGCTCATTGTATACTTTCAGCTTCACTGTCAAACAATAATAAACTGTCAAATTCTTGTAATTCTCATATCTAGATATCGAATACATGATACAACGTTAATAAAAATTAATATAACTATAGTTGACTTCCAAAATTATAGAGAGCGAGCTTGTGGACAAGCGCGACGGGCGAAGTGTGCGAGGAGCAACATTTCATGCGCCTACTAAATTTGAATGCGATCAGATATAAAAAATATACAAAAATGACAAAAATAATTGCATTACGTAACATTTATATTTTTAGAGTAGAAACAGTTTTTACCAATCTCGAGGAGTTAGATAATAAAAATAATAAGAATATTTCAAATTTTTTTTATCTTGTATTATCAATTACCCAAGGTCGAAAATAATAGAGAGTGACTAATTTACAACACAGAGATGAGTACGGAAGATTGGTGTGGTATGATTATGTAAGCGTGCCACTTGAGAAGAGTTAAAGCACACAAAATTATCAAAAATAAGTTGACGTCGGCTGAACCTAGCACATTGGTGGCATATTTACTTTAAATGTGCCACCTGTGTCATCCTCTACAAATTAGAATGCCGTCGGTTGCCCACCACCACCCACTTACACCTGATGCGCACTCCGCGGATATCACACTTAACCTTGTCCTCATGGACGAGAAATTCACGAATTTTTGCACGAATTTTGCAACTTCTGTTTTAATTATTTGTGGCGAAAAAATCTCAACTTTTGACAATTGCAAACTGTCAAACACTATAAATATTATTGCTCCTTTACACCTAGTTTTACTAATTTTGTCGTACAACCAGTAGTTTGCGCGGAAAAAATAAAAATAGTTTTCCTTATCATCTTTTCGTCACCGGTTACTGATAACCGCAGTAGGCGGTTCCTATGTTGATGTTTCTCTGTTTTACTGTTTTTGCAAATATTTCTAAACAAAAGTATTTTATAACTGTTGCCATTCCTGCCGTATGCATATTTCGTCAGTTTATTCGCTAATATTTGTACGGAAGAGTCAGTTGTTTACAAATATTTGTAAAAACTGTCAAGACTAATTTGTTTGACAAGACAACAAAGAAACATTAACATAGCAACCGCCTACTGCGGTTATCAGTAACCGGTGACAAAAAGATGTTTAGAGTAAGAAAAACTATTTTTTTTTCCGCTCAAACTGTTGGTTGTATGAAAAAATTACGAGAGGGAAAAAAGTAGTAAAATTAGGTGTGGTAGTAAAAAAAAGTATTGTTGAAATCGGCTATTGCAGTATAAATTTCTGAAAGAAATAAATCTAGGGGTTGCTTATTCCCGCCCTCCAGAAACATGAGCCAAGGAATAGGTACCACCGCAAAATAGCTTTTGACTAGCTGATAATGTGTACCAAAATTGAAATTTTTAAGTGTAACCGTTTTCAAGGAAAATAAAAAAAAAAAATTTTTTCCGCCATTTTGGGACTCGAATATCTCAATAGGAAGGACTCAAATTGAAAAAGTTCATATGAAGATCCCCCTTGAAATGGCTTGTGGAATACAGTGGTAAAATGTTTGACCATCATTCTGGAACACCCGTATATTTCAACATTACTTACACTCATATTGTCTGACTAAAATATTTTTTTATATTTTGACCTCGCGCACTAATAATAATAATAATAATAATAATAATAATAATAATAATAATAATAATAATAATAATAATAATAATAATAATAATAATAATAATAATAATAATAATAATAATAATAATAAATTTATTTTCCTTTTGACAAAGTTACATTTGTATAGGAATAGTCAAGAAATACATAAACCTAAATCTAAATACATAAACCTTAGTACATGCAATAAAAAATAAAAGAAATACGAGAACAATCCAAATTATAAAAACATTCATCTAAAAGAAATAATTTCAGTTGTTTTTTTAAAAGAGATTACATTTTTATTTTGTCTAATATTTAATGGTAATTTATTAAATATTGTCACGGATTTCCCAATCCGAATTTTACTACTGCCAGAAAAACAATCCGTTAATTAATTACTTCTTTATTTACTATACTCAGTACACTACTGAACACTAATTAGAACTCAACTAAACACTTATTAATTAATCGCTATCTCAATCACTTTGATATCTCCAACTAAACACTTCAATTCAGACTGTAATACAAGACTTATACAAGACTAACTTAATCGGCCGTTTATTTTTCTTTTATAGACCCAACGAATATTCCAGGTATATTCTAGCATCTCTAGATCTATTTTCTAGCATCTCTCGAACGACTCGAACGCTTCTCGTCGTTTCTCAAATTTTCTAGTCCCGTCTCGATCCACGGCATTTTGTTTGTTTAACAGAATCGTGTAGGGGCGATCGGGGCAATTTTAGTAACTCGCGGTACCACAGTCGTCGATTTGGGTGTGAGTGGGGCAAATTCCGTGACAATATATTTAAATCTAAAATATTTGGTGAATTGCTTGTCGCTTTATATTTAAAATATGGAATAAAAAACTATTCCTTCTGTCTCGTGTTTAACCCGTGCACATTACCATTTAAAATAAAGTTATTTTTATTTTTAAAAACGAACATACACAACTCGAAAATCAAAACACATGTTAAAGGTAAAATCTTGTAATCTTTAAAAATTTTCCCACAAGACTGTCTACTGGACACACCGGCGATACATCTAACGATCTGTTTTTGCGCTATAAAAACATCCGACGATCGAGTGGAGTTGCCCCAAAAACATATACCGTATGTTAATCTGGAAGAAATCTGAGCGTGATATATTAAAATTAATTGATCTAATGTCAAAATACTTTTCAAGTTTCTAAACATATAGCAGAGCAATTTTAGCTTTGCCACTAATTGGGCGCAGTGTTTGTGCCATGTTAAACACTCGTCTAAGGCAATTCCCAAAAAATTAACATCTTCACTGAATTTTAAATAACTACTATTACTATTTATTTTGATATTCAGTTTTGCACAATGTTTTTGTCTGTTGTGAAACATAATTAAATGAGATTTATCACCGTTAAGATGAAGGGTATTGGCCGCACACCAATCACCTAAAATGTTTAATGCAGCGTTACATTTAGCTTCTAGTAGTTTATCACTGGTATTCGAAATGACCATGAATGTGTCGTCTGCATATGTAATAAGAAACGCATTCGAAATTAAAGTGTCAAGCTCATTAGTGTAAAGCAGAAATAGGATGGGACCCAACACGGAGCCTTGCGGAACCCCCACGTTAATTTCGCCGTAGTCTGACCTAAAATTATTTACGCCCGAATTGCCTGTATAAGTTAAGTTGACATACTGTTTCCGATTTCTTAAAAAGGAAGCAACCCAGTCATGTGCCAGACCTCGTATACCGTATGCCTGAAGTTTAGATAACAACTTTTTTTTATTCACACAGTCGAATGCCCTGCTGAGATCACAAAAGATCCCAACAGGACACTCTCCGTTCCCTATGAAATCGATCAGTTTACTATAAAATGAATGGATGGCTGTGACTGTGGACAAATTTTCCCTGAAACCGTGTTGGTTTTGTGACAAAATATTATATTTTCCGATAAATCTTAATAAACGATCTAAATAACAATATTCAAATATTTTAGAGAACCCACAAGAAACAGTTACGGGTCTGCAATTTCCAACGTATCTGGGATCATTTTTTTTGTAAATGGGTACTACTTTTCCAGTCTTTAAAATGCTAAATTCTTCATACATGTCATCATCCGATATTCGGAAAAAAATTAATCCAACTCGAGTAGGGTCATTTGGCCGGCGGGGCGTGCCGCATAAAAACGTATTGAAATACGTTAAAGCAGCCGCGAAGAATCATAAAATAATGTTTGTCGCAAAATACCCCAAGGGCCGATGCACACATTACTTTTTCATATTTTTCAGTAAAAAAATAAAAATATTTCTCAAAAATCGATTTTCTCTCTCCATTACCTCCATTATGGCGTGGACAAATCGGAGGCCAGTCGCTACACGAAGATTGGAGATTTTTTTCTCAAAAGTTTGTATAGGGCTCCTTTATAGAAACCCGTGGCAATCAGCTTTATATAGAAATAACCTTCTTGAAGCCCTTATCAAGCGGATAAGAGCCTCTAATTTCGCCGGATGGTGTAATATATATATATATATATATATATATATATATATAATATATACCTAAGAGCAAAAACGTGCGCACTAGCGACCTAATCTAAATTCAGATCTGTTCCTGCGCAAGTTTCAAATCTCGATAAATTCAAGTCTGCGCATGCTCTATTGTATTGGAGAATTCAGAATTATTTGTGGAGAATTTATTTAAATGAAAAAAATTTTTTACTGTGTGTGCCATTTGAAACCGGGACCTCCCACATGCAAAACAGACGCATTACCACGACACCGCTATGACTATTAACAAAAGGTTACAGTAACTGCGTAATATATGAATCATAGAGCGCTTGAAGGAGTTTCTCACCAAACAGTCTGACCTATAACAATAATTCTATTAATGATATTAAATAGAAATATTTAAGATTTTACAGGTGCTAATTACAGGTGATATTAAATATGGTATGGAAAAAAAAACTGGTAGCTCAGGGAATCGAACCACGGACCTCTAAAGTCCCTCTAGAGCAAAGCGTGTACGTTAGCGCTAGACTATCGCAACTTATACGTAATGAGTAATATGAATTGGTAACATATGGGCTCGCGCTGGAAATAGTGGTGGTAAATTTAATCTAGTGAGATTTAAAATTAGGCGGGAAATTCAAACTTGAGGGATATTTAAAATTAGTCTAAGTGGCGGTAAATTCAAATTGGTAGAATATTTAAAATTAGGAGGGAAATTCAAACTAAGGAAAAAGAATCTAACCTAAGAGAAAAAACATGCGCAGTAAACTATAAAAAAAAAACTAAAGATCTGTGGCAGAGATAAGCGACTTGGCATATGGAAATAGAATCTAACTTAAGAGAAAAACATGAGCAGTAGGTTATAGAAAAAACATGCGCAGTAGCGACCTAACCTAGCCGAAAAAGAAGCGCAGTATACTAAAGAAAAAAGTAAAGATCTGCAGCAGAGATAAGCGACTTGGAGTGGTAGCGTTATAGTACTGACGTCACACATACAGTTTTTTGCTAATAACTCGAGAACGGTACAAGATAACTAAAATTTGAAAGCTGATTTGATTGGTTCCTCATCGAGACCTATCACGTGACGTTGTTGGTTTTTTCGTAACTGGTGCTCTTCTAGCGTTTAGCAGTTTAGAGCATGACTTGCATTTACTACTCTTTGAAATAAAATATTTTTAATACTGAATAAATTTGGAATGTGGTGTTATCACAGTGTAACGGAAGCGCAGCATAATAAGAAAGGAATAGTTTACAATGTATTTGCGCTCGAGTTTGAATTTTTATATCAGTAGCGTCGTCGTTTTATCTTTTATTTTACATAATGATGCTGTTCCCCTTTATATAGCCATAGGCGGAGTCATATATATTTAGCGTTGTTGGTGTTGTGACTTACACTTGTGGTTTAAAATATAATTTTGAATGTGGAATTTTTTATTTAATGTAATAAGTATTATTATTGTAACAGGAAACCGTTAGAAAATAGCGAACGCTAGGTGAATGTGATAAGAGCCGAGTCAAGGCCGAAAAACAGGAAAACCGTTAGAAAATAATAAGCTCTTTCAGGAAACTGATAAGTCCGAACACGCGCACAAACAGGAAAAAGTTAGAAAACAGCTAACGCTGCCTGAATGTGATAAGAGCCGAGTCAAAGCCGAAACACAGGAAAACCGTTAGAAAATAATTAGCTCTGGTAGGAAACTGATATGTCCCGAACACCTCACGCCTCCTGGTTCAAATTACCGAAACTGATGACTACATTGTATTCAAAGACGCGCTAAATTAAATTATTATTGAAAATGTAATGTGTAGGAAAAAAATAAAAGACAATACTACTACTCTTAACATCTAATATATATATATATATATATATATATATATATATATATATATATATATATATATATCAGATAAAACACTAGTTTTATAAATGTAAAGACACTCACGTAGAGCATTACTTAATATACTATCGTTAGATACATCACAAAAGCTATTAATGCCTTCAAAATTTTAATTTTATGGGAATTTATCCAATCACTTATAATAGCTAAGACATGATAATAGTAAGTACAAAATTCCAATGAATTTAACATACTTATTCTATGAGACAGTACACAAGTATCAATCTTTAGCATTTCATCAACTTCGAATATGAAAAGTTCGATGCATATATTTTATTTGGTGATATGTAATCGTTTAGTATATTCGTAGACCAATTGGGTAACTGTAGCGTAATCTCCACACCGATGAGTCACAGAGTCATACTCATCTAGCAAACCTTGAAGGGGTGCTTGGAAGAAATCTGTTTTCAAACGTTGCAGTAGATCCAGGAGAGTGTGCCACATAGGTAGAAAACGATATTTTGGAACCAGTGAGGTAATTTCGCAGCGTTAAAAGATCAGCCGGACTTAAACCACACTGGATTTGAATATAGTCATTGAGAGGGAAAGCACTATTTAGTAAATAATTCTGTTTCCACCGTGCAGCTTCTTCATATTTTCCGATAATTTCATCCACAGCTTTCAAATACTAGTTATTTAGCTCACTGCTGCCGCTGCTGAAACCATCATCCACACTTACATAGGACATTTTTACTTAAAAACTTTCGCTTTTACTTTGAAGACGTACAACTTGCTCGCTCGACGACGAACTAGAACAGACTAAATGACGTTGGTGTCCGCGATCCAGCTATTATGTTTATTATCAAGCCCCAGCCATTTGACGAAAACTTTCCTCCCTCTTTTTCTTAATACCTTCTCGACGAGGTAGATGTCGGGGTTGGAGGTTTTCTGTAGTTCCTCTGTATAGAGGGCGCCTCTTATAGGATGTCCCTGCATATCTTCCAAGAGGTATGTTGTTGGATTCGTAATTTTAACCGACACAATTTTATATAGTTCCGTCATCCAATTAAGTGTGTACCCCTTATCGAATACGTGCTTATTCTTGCTGATGCGCACAACGTACCCACTTTGAATATTTGTGGATCGCTTATCTTAAGACCTTTAGACTCTAAAATTCTCTTCTCGTTGGACTTATTTACGTGAGAAGGTTTGTATCCGGTGGTACGATGTCGGGTTTCGTTGTATGAATTAGCAATTTCCTGTAAAACGTCTATCCACTTATATGTACCGTTCAGACTAAAGTACTTGTACAGCTTTTATTTCAAAGTTCTTATCACTCGTTCTGCACTGGCTGCCTTTTTCACGCTGTACATATTATAATGATTAATATGGTGTTTCTTGAGAGCTGTTGGAATTTTTGATTGAAGAATTTGGTACCCTGATCACATTGTAAATTTTTACACGTTCATTTACTTGTTTCTAGAATGTTCTGGAACGCCTTCGTCACCTCGTCTCCAGTCTTTCTTTTTACAGGTCTGGTCCATATGAATTTCTAGAAGCAGTCGATAACTAGTAAAATGTATTTAAAATTTCTATTCATTTTAGCGTAATTCCCCATTTCGCCGAAGTCCATTTGCCAAAGGTCATCAAGCCCCTTAATAATCGTAGATCTGCGAGTATAGTTTTTTCTCACAGGCTTATGAAGCTCATTTACCAGTTGAATTTTTTCCTTGGAATGTTTGATTCGCGTCGCAGACATTTTAAACTGATGTTTAACCACCAATTCACGATGTAATATACTCTTAAATGGGATTTTTATTAATAGTTTTGAGTATGTGCTGCTCTAGTGTGTCAACCAATTTTTTAATATCTTCGACATTCTCCTCTTACTTCTTACCAAGTTGGTTAATAGCATCTGCAAGCCGTTTGACTTCTACATTAAGTACATCGAGTATAACTGTAGTCATACTAAGTAGGCTATTTTTTGCCGTTTTAGCATTAGTTTTCAAATCTTTGTCTAACTTAGAAATTTCCGCTGTAATTCTTTTAATATCATTTTCTTGACGTTTTTGTAAATTTCTCATGGACTTGAGTTATTTTAACCTTAACACATTACATGATATATTAATTTTTACAATATAACACTTTACAAAATGAATGCTGTTTCTCTACTGTTTAAGTCAGTGTCCAATAGGATAATAGATTTTTGAGCTTAACGAGCCGAGCGCCCTCTTTCTCGCAGGTCCACCAACCTATCACATTTTGCGAACATAAATAATGAAAGTCACTAACATGCTTCAACAGAACCCTTTAAACTGTTACAACTTTTTTGTTCCACCCTGTATATTTTTTTGGACTAGAAAAATCTCTTCCCCTGCCTTTTTTAGTTAAGAAAAATATACCTTATTGAAGTCACTAGGAGCAACGGTTTCCGACAAAAACGGATCTAAAGCTGATGACTTATTATTTGTCTACAAAATTCAAAATTATTCATTTATCCAAGGTTAAGTCCTCAGCAACAGTGTTAATATTTCCTGAAGAAAGTGCAAATAGCTCTCTGTAATTTAATTATTTGGTACAAAAATAGGACCTTAGATTTGATCCTATCTTGTCTTAGTATTATAGCGCGTGGATTTCCTTCAGCGTTGATTATGTTCGTTATGGAAGTTAGCTGTGCCTCTTCTTCTGAAACACGCTTCGTTAGTAAAAAGGTTTTTATTTTAAAAATGATTATCAATGTTTTTTCTTTCACAAATAAATTGACTAAATCTCAATCGGGCATCAAGATCAAGTGACAATATATGTCTGCTGGACATTTGATGTCATGACAACATTAATTCTGTTATTGTTTGTTATAGTAAGTATAATATGATGGAAAGTCGTTTATTTTTTTCTTGTTTGTCTCTTAACATCTGGTAAATACAAGACTGGCTAGAACATACACATTTGAAGAACAAACAGATATGTTGAGGTTACTGGAATCATTGTGTTGGAGCTGCTTTAGAGTATCATGTATTGCATTAACATATTCTTTAGTGGCGACATCAGCAGCTTCAATGGGCTGTTTCACGTAACATATCCTCAAACTACCAATATTAACGTTTCCCTCGGGAGTATATGAAAATCCAATTATATGAGGTATGTAAGGTTCGTTAAAATCACGATGATGATGATGATGATGACGATGAGAACTACGCCCGAATTTATCGATACTCATCGTGTAGAATGACTGGAAATCGTTTCATACACAACTTTATAGTATTTGATCTAAGTGAGATATGTGCGACGTAAAACGTGACATAAATGTGACATAAAAACGGGTAACTGCGACGTAAACGTGGCATCGTGACATAAACGTGACATAAATGTGAGATAAAAACGGGTAAATGAGACGTAAATGTCACATAAAAACGGGTAACAGCGACGTAAAACGTTACATAAATGTGAAATAAATATGGGTAACTGCGACGTAAACGTGACATCGTTACGTAAAACGTTACATAAATGTGACATAAATATGGGTAACTGTGACGTAAATGTAACATCGTGACGTAAAACGTAACATAAATGTGACATAAAAATGGGTAACTGCGACGTAAATGTGACATAAACGTGACGTAAATAAGGGTAACTAATCTAAGATATTATTTTAGCCTCTTTTAACTCCTCGATAGTTGCTGCAATTTCATTATCATGAGACGTATTTCCAGCGTTCTGAGAGGCTACCAACAGCTTTAGACGATCGACAGGTTCGTTGGGATTATCCCAGTAAATATATTCCATCGGTTTTGTATTGTAAGTTAACTTGTTAGATACTAAGCCTCTGCTAGTAGTTTTACGCGGTCCTTTAATGAATAGCGGTCTAATAATTTCTCTATACTTGAACAAACTGGAGCTCTTTAAGCGTCCTGCTTTGTCTTTGTGCGCGTCAGTCATTTGAAGAATATTTTTATAAGATTTCTTATCCTCTTCATTGAAAAACGGGTCATGATAGAAAATCAATTGGTGCAATCCTGGTGTTCCTTTGAATTGCTCTCCATCGATAATTATATTACCAGTACGAATGTTGAAATCGATACGTTTGTTACCGAGTAACCACGATGAAGTTGAAGAATCGTATACTGGTCCATAATTTTTATCAATTACGTCACTGTTAGCCCAATGTTCTGTAACGTACTTTTGAGATATTGCAGGATATTGATCTAAATATTCTTCCAACGCTTATTGAGTTATATCTCCAGGTTGAGTTTCCCGCTCCTCTTCGAAGGTTCCATCTGCATCATCTTCATCATCACTTTTAGATGACGAAGATGACGCTACGTCGTCATCGTCATCGCCATCGTCATCGTCATCGCCATCGCCATCGCCATCGCCATCGCCATCGCCATCGCCATCGCCATCGTCATCGTCATCGCCATCGCCATCGCCATCGCCATCGCCATCGCCATCGCCATCGCCATCGCCATCGCCATCGCCATCGCCATCGCCATCGCCATCGCCATCACCATCACCATCACCATCACCATCCCCATCACCATCACCATCACCATCACCATCACCATCACCATCACCATCACCTTCACCGTCACCGTCAGCATCACCATCACCATCACCATCACCATCACCATCACCATCACCATCACCATCACCATAACCATCACCATCACCATCACCATCACCATCACCATCACCATCACCATCACCATCACCATCACCATCACCATCACCATCACCGTCACCGTCAGCATCACCTTCACCGTCACCGTCAGCATCACCATCACCATCACCATCACCATCACCATCACCATCACCATCACCATCACCATCACCATCACCATCACCATCACCATCACCATCACCATCACCATCACCATCACCATCACCATCATCATCATCATCATCATCTGATGTTGGAGAATAGAGCTTGGGGACGTGTTAAGTCTAAAGACGCGAAACTAGGAGAAAAAGCAGCCGCTTGGTTCGTAACTATAGCCATGAAGGCGAAACGTAATCTCGGAATGGGCTTGAAAAAGAGTGGAAAAGGACAACGACCACGACGTCAAGTCGCATCGTTCCGCAGAGAAGTAGTAGCAAAAATTGTAAATAGTTTAAAAAAGCAGCAACCCAGTACTTCGTTGAGAAAAAACGCTTTGTCGGCTTTAAAAGCAGCACGGGTAGCAGTTAAAAGGGCTGGCAATAAGAAAAACATTCACATACCGAGAATCATTGTGCTCGCCGGAGAACACTCTGGAGGTTTCATACCTCTGCTAATGTCTATACTCGGCGCCCTCGGAGCTCTCGGGCAGCACTCGCAAGCTTTTAAAATATGGCCTACATGACATAAAAGTACTTATTCCTACAATGTTACGTATGGCTTTTTTTTTTGCAACTTAAATATCCTCTCAGAATAGGAGGAAGAACCCCAAAATATAATGCCATAAGATAGCCTAGAGTCAAATTGACCGTAAAAGTAAGAGAGTAACACAGTTTTATTTGTAACACCTCTCAGTCTGTAAAGTGCATAGCACACAGGAGTTAATTTTTTACACAATTCTAAAATATGCTTACTCCAACCCAGAACACTATCTATATAAATACCAAGAAACTTAGTTGATGCTACTTGTTCTAATGATTTACCATTAATTTTAAGTAAATAATTCTCAAAATTATCTCTTATCGTTGATTGAAAATTTACAAAAACAGTTTTCTCTCGATTCAACAAAAGCTTATTCGCTTCAAACCAAGTTGAAATGGTGTTAATGTTTTTCTGTGTGTCAGCAATCAAGGCAGGTATATCATCCTTTATATTTAAAAGAGTATTATCGTCTGCAAACATTACCAAAAAACATGATGACGCACCTGGTAGATCGTTAATAAAAAGCAAAAATAGTAAAGGTCCCAAAATGGAGCCTTGTGGCACTCCTCGTGAAATAGGTAATTTACCAGACTGTGTTGCGTTTATCTGAACTAGCTGTAAACGGTTCTCCAAACATGAACTGAGCCACTGACCTAACTTTCCCCTGAAACCATATCTATTTAGCTTCAAGAAAAGAATGGTATGATCCACCAAATCAAACGCCTTGCTTAGATCCATAAAAATGCTAAAGCATTTTTTATCACAGTCCAAATTATAATATAATTGATCTAAAAATGAATAAATTGCAGATTTGGTAGATTTACCAACTCAGAAACCATGTTGTTCATTACACAATATATCATAGTCATTACAAAATTTCGTCATTCTATTGCAAATAACTTCTCGAATAATTTTGATACAGTCGATAAAAGAGAAATAGGCCTATAATTATTTAGTGATAACTTGTCACCCTTTTTATGCAATGGAACAACCTTGGCTGTCTTAAAAATATCCGGAAATATTCCCTGAGAAATTGACAAATTAATTAAATACGTCAGTGGACCTGTAATGAAACGTACTATAGATTTCAACATATTAGCAGTAATATGATCAACACCACAAGAATTAGATTTTTTTTTAACTCCATTATTAAATTATATATTTCAATTTCTGTTACAGGTTCTACAAATATAGTTGGATATTCATTTTTTATATTTATAACATAATTATTTTGACATTTGAAATTTTCTGCCAACTTATCTGATATATTAATAAAATAAGAATTAGTAGCATTACTAATTATTTCAGGATCCGTTAGAATTTCATCATTTACTTTTATTTCCTTGATTTCAGATGGAACATATATTTTGTTGAGATTATTGTTTATAATTCACCATGCAGCTTTAGATTTATTAGACGAATAAACACATATGTGTAATCAAATTGCAGACGCTTTGCTGCAAGTAAAGTTTTATTATATATTTTTTTATATGATTTATAAAAAGCTATGTCGTCATGCCTTCGGGTAGCCAACATAACATCATATAAAAACTTAAGCCTGTCACGGGAGATATATAAGCTTGGCGTCATCCAGTTCTTCACAGGATGCCAATTTTCTTTTGCATTCGAGAAAGGAAAACTTATGACGATATAATAACATAAATAAGTAATAAATAAATTGGTACTCTCATTAACATCAGTAACCTCATAGACACTGTTCCAGGTTTCTTTACTCACATAAAATTCAAAATATTCGAGATCTCCTATTTGCCACTTTTACCATCACTGGTAAACTAAACGATAGAATTTGACAACAATGATCAGACACTCCAATAGATTCCACTCTACAGACCGGATCAGACAAAAAGTTGCAATAAACATAATCAATGCTCGATATTAATCTTGTGGGTTGTTACAAATATTGTACATTTCTAGTAAATCAACTAAGCGGTGTTTCAAAATAGAGTTTTCGAAGAAATTTATGTTTAAGTCCCCACATAAAATTAACATAAAATTTATTCTTGAAAAAGCAAAAAAACTACAAATAAAGCTACCCGATAAGCCGCTGTCTGACGCCGACCTGATGAGATACGCCAAACGACTACGAACTTCATATTTTCGAGGAGTTTTCATGCGAGATACGTTACCATCTTCGGGTGCCATTTTGAATTTAGATTTGAATAAGAATAGGGGCACTCACTGGGTAGCTTATAGGAAAAACGACTACAACGTAGAGTACTTTGATAGTTTCGAACATTTGAAACTGCCCAAGGAACTGGCTAGATACTTGGGAGCCAACGGAGTGAACATAACCTATAACGTAGATCGTTATCAAAAGTATGATCAAATAAATTGGGGGCACCTATGTCTGCAGTTTCTCTATAAAAGCATAGTATAATATTATTATTGTATTTCTTTTAATATGCTTAATATACACACTTATTTATCTTTGTTTGTTTTATTTCCTCTCTCTCTCTCTCCCTATAATATAAGACTTTACAAATTATATAGCTCATTCGTTTATAGCCTGCTTAACAACAACAACGATGGCAGTTTTACGTTCCAATTTCATCATCTTGAGTGCAATACTACAAAATATGCTGTACATACATGATATACACAACTTACACGAAATGAATGTGTGCTACAGAAATTCCAGCGACATAGACACGTGGCCGCATACGTTACCTCAGATGACTCATACCATGGTTACTAGAGGGAAGCTGAGAACCTTTGGTGCGCCGATTCCAGAACATTCTAAATTCTACAAGTTGAGAATGACCTTTCAAGAAAAGTCGATTGGAGATTTTGATGCCTGGCGACCGTTACCTTTCTTAAACTGTTCCGATTATGAAGACGTATACGCAGATGCACTCCTAGAAGCATCCCAGAATATGAAAACAGATATGCATACAATTTATGGGCTTATTTACTTTATAACAGTTACTACAATTGCTTTGATACTTAAAGAGTATAGCAAAAATCCTTCGAAAGTATTATGGAAGATGAATTTAATCATTAGATGTTATTCTTAGTATTTAGTATATCGTAGTCAAGTGCAGCGACAGGTACTGTTAAGAAGCACAATGTCTGGCGTGAGACCAATCGAAGTAATGCCAAATTCAATGCCTGAGGACGAATGCTAAGCGAAACATACTTTTCCTACCTTGCGGTCACGTGGAAGTATGTTGGATTTGTGGAAAGTATATAAAATTCTGTACTTTATGTTATGTAAAACTTGAAGTTGCTATGGTAATCTAACTGTATAATCTTATCATCAATAAAAAGGAAAAATTTCTATTGTATTATTTCTGTCAACTCTATTTAAAAAACTAAGTCGTTTCCACACAGCACATGTGGATTTGAACCTGAACCTCATAGAAGTAGGTGTATTTACTATTAATAGACAATTTGAATATTAGGTTGGTGCAAAGGCACTGAGCTAATTCGACTTTTAAAAATGGCTGACTAAACTGATATATAAAACAACACTGTATTTCAATAAGAATATTTACTCTAAAGAGGAAAATAAAACATAACTGTATTTTGTTACAAAATATTTATTATTATAAACATAAAAGATGATTAACTATGCTGATGCGGGCTGTTCCGATTGATGTAGCTCTACTATCTCGAAATTGACAGCAGGCTGGGAGCGTTGACAGTCCACCAGTCCTTTGAACACGAGGCCGTATTTCTTAGGCTTGAAGTTAACCAGGTTGGCTTCTATAGCCGCCAATGCTCTCTTCTCTCTTCGGTAGGAAGACAATATGATCTTACAATTCAGTTAGCACCGACCTTCCATATTTAGTTTCCACAATTTTTATGTACCATGTAGGTGTAGGCATATCAATCGGTAGGTCCTGCAGTTTGATTATGGGTTTCCGTTTAATTGATGAAACGGGGTTTATCTCGTTTAGATTCATACTAGAACAATAGAAAATTTGCATATTAATATAAAAAGCTTATAAAAGAAATAATGGACAGGCACACAAAGTTATTAAATATTAAATAAAAACTTACTAGTATTCGTAAATGGAGTACTGAACACTACTACACCAAATAATTTGAACAATATATTGTTGTAGCTGGCTGCTGTTGCTGCTGTAAGTTATCGATGTGGACTGGCGAATAATTCATTTAATTTCAATTTATATAAAAGTGTTATCTCCGTAGGCCTTGGCTTTACTCTTATCAGTTTCCTGCCAGAGCTAATTATTTTCTGTTTTCCTGTTTTTCGGCCTTGACTCGGTTCTTGTCACATTCAGCCAGCGTTCGCTGTTTTCTAACTTTTTCCTGTTTGTGCGCGTGTTTGGACTTATCAGTTTCCTGTCAGAGCTAATTATTTTCTAACGGTTTTTCTGTTTTTCGGCCTTGACTCGGCTCTTATCACATTCAGGTAGCGTTCGCTGTTTTCTAACGGTTTCTTGTTACAATAATAATACTTATTACATTAAATAAAAAATTCCACATTCAAAATTATATTTTAAACCGCAAGTGTAAGTCACAACACCAACAACGCTAAATATATATGACTCCGCCTATGACTATATTATTATTATTATTATTATTATTATTATTATTATTATTACAAACTATAGAAGAGCAGAGGACTACTGTCCTATTGTTCTCAAAAAGGAGAAAAATAGATGAAGTTACATATATTATCCTAATATAAGTACAAAAAGAATAACAAAAATTTTAAAGTACAATAAGGAAAGAAAAAATAAATAAATAAATTTAAAACAAATTTAGCATCCACAGAAATTAACCTAATTGTTAAATAGATAACTGTCAATTCTATTCTTGAATAAGTACACTGTTGGCGAATCTACTATGTCCTGAGGTAATGAATTCCAAGTGTCGAAGATATAAAGGGGAACAGCATCATTATGTAAAATAAAAGATAAATCGACCATGCTACTGATATAAAAATTCAAACTTGAGCGCAAATACATTGTAAACTATTCCTTTCTTATCATGCTGCGCTTCCGTTACACTGTGATAACACCATATTCAAAATTTATTCAATATTAAAACTATTTTATTTCAAACAGTAGTAAATGCAAGTCATGCTACAAACTGCTAAAAGCTAGAAGGGCACTAGTCACGAAAAAACCAACAACGTCACGTGATAGGTCTCGATGAGAAACCAATCAAATCAGCTTTCAAATTTTAGTTATATTGTACCGTTCTCGAGTAAAAAACTGTATGTGTGACGTCACTACTATAACGCTACCACTCCAAGTCGCTTATCTCTGTTGCAGATCTTTAGTTTTTTCTTTAGTATACTGCGCATGTTTTTTCTATAACCTACTGCTCATGTTTTTTCTCTTGGGTTAGATTCTATTTCCATATGCCAAGTCGTTTATTTCTGCCACAGATCTTTAGGTTTTTTTTTCTATAGTCTACTTCGCATGTTTTTTCTGTTAGGTTAGATCCTTTTTCGTTAGTTTGAATTTCCCGCCTAATTTTAAATCTCACCAGATTAAATTTACCACCACTATTTTCAGCGCAAGCCCATATATTACCAATTCAAATTACTCATTACCTATAATTTACAATATTTAATATCATCTGTAATTAGCACCTGTAAAATCTTAAATATTTCTATTTAATATCATTAATATAATTATTGTTATAGGTCAAACTGTTTGGTGAGGAACGCCTTCAAGCGCTCTCTGATTCATATATTACGCAGTTACTGTAACCTTTTGTTAATAGTCATAGCTGTGTCGTGGTAAAGCGTCTGCTTTGCATGCGGGAGGTCCCGGGTTCAAATTGCACACATAGTAAAAATTTTTTTTCATTTAAATAAATTCTCCACAAATAATGCTGAATTCTCCAATACAATACAGCATGCGCAGATTTGAATTATCGAGATTTGAAACTTGCGCAGGAACAGATTTGAATTTAGATTAGGTCGCTACTGCGCTCTTAGGTTAGATCCTTAGGTTAGGTCGCTTATCTCCGCGTTCCTCATCCCGCACCCCGCGTACCAGCACCCCGCAAACTTCTTCTTGCACGAAGAACTCTTCAGCGACACCAATGACCACAAGGAGTCGCTGCAAACTCGATGGACGCTGTCCATGTGACGTCATTTCCGGTCCAGAAACTACCTCGCTCATCTACTAAGCTGTCTATGCATCAGATGGTTTCTATTTCTAATTAGAATCAAGGATCTGCTATAGGATGCTATCTTTCTACCGCATACATGGCCATTTTATTCATGTCAATGAGAATCAGGATAGTTTTTGTTATTATTTATGTAATAGGTTGTTGTAGACACTGACAGGTTTTTTAATAAATTATGTTAAAGTACCTATGTAAACTTCTCATCATTTTATTCCTTTAATGCGGGGATGGAACAGACAATCCTTCGGGACAATATCAAACAGCAAACTTATATTTGCAGGTTTTATTATGAAAACTGATTAAAATTTTATTTCAAAAAATGACTTTTTTATGAAATATTGCATCTGTTATGAGCTCTTGATACACACCATATGTGAGTAGATGGGGATTTTCATGTTGTAATGTTATGATAATATCTACATGTTTACATCACACAACAACATTCATTAAAAGTTCCTCTTGGGCCACTGTCATTTTAATTTTTCCAAGGTGGTTCTAGAGTTTTATCCCTGTTTTGGTTTAGACTAACAAAATAAGAATCGCACTAAGTATATATATCACAAAACTTAAATTAATATCTAATCCCAAAATGTATTTGTAATTTTATTAATGTCAAACCATGCTAGTTAACTAATGTGCAAACTGATCTAGATATCCTTCGCATGAATTACACATCTCATTGACAAGTTGTGAAATCGATAACTTTTACGTAATGTTTCGGACATTGAATTTTACTACTTACTGATTTATTAAAATGATAATTATATGTCTGACGTTTACTGTCCTCGACCTCACTTCGATTAAAGTTTTATGTAACAGGGCAACTACCTTGAGTCTTCAGTAACAGAAAATTTAAATAATATGACTCTTCAAGACAATCATAAAATATTAAAACATGTATTATCATTTTTAGGGTTAGACAAGACGGATTTACCAGACATCGATGGTATGGATATGTGGAGTTCTATTTCTGAAGATACTATGAGTCCTAGGACAGAGCTAATTTATAATATAGACGATATCGTTAATTATGGCGCTCTTAGAATAGGTGATTTAAAATATATATATGGCTCTACCAACGGTGGAAAAGCAGATAAATGGTTTGGTAATTCTGGGAGAAATGATTTATATGTGTATAATAATCAAGAAGTGTTAACCTCTAAAGTTGCTAGTGCTTTAGCTGGTGTTATAACTCATACACAAATTCAGGAAAAAAATAAGAACTTTTCAGGTTTAGAAAACGTTACTTTTAATTTAACTCTCTTAAATGAGCAAACAATTTCTTTTTTAAGACAAAAGGCTATTATTGAATGTCCAGAAGTAAGTCAAGAGTTTGAATATAATGAATGTGATCTGATAACTGCACCGTGCTTGTTTAATATAACACACGATCCATGCGAAAGAATTAATCTAGCAAAAGACAAACTATTAGAAACGATATATTTTAAAGAAGCTATTGAAAAATACAGGAAAACAGCTGTGTCTCCTAGAAATGTTCCTCGGGACCCCAATGCAGATCCTATTAAATGGAATAACACGTGGACTAACTGGAAAGATTATGAAAATTCAAGTAAGAAAATAGCAGTTAATGATCTATCACCATTAGCCCTTGGATTATTAATATCTGCTATTATAACAGTATTATTTATAGTTATAATGTTAATTAATTTGAATTTAAAAAGAAACTGGATACGTGGAGGAAATAGAAATAATAATTGTTTATTTGGAAGCGATAATAAAGATCCTATTGTAAAAATAACAAAAGAAAAAGATAGTTTATTCGAAAGCAGAGAACTACAGGCAAGAGTTTACCTAAAAGAGGAGTTAAGAACCCTTGAGTAATCTGGTACCAGAAAGCAATGTAAATATTTATCTTTTGCACAAAGCATTACATTTAATATTTAGTCAATAAATATGTTATGCCACTACTGTTTTTCTTATGCTGATGACAATCAATCAATAAAGAAATCGTTAAAAAATTTCCGAAAATTGTGGTTTCATTATAAAAACTTAAATTCTAATATTTTTAAAAAATCAAGGAAGTAATATTTAACTTATAAATAACATGATGCAACTTTAAATGAAAAAAATTGAGCGGTCTATAGACTAAAAAATAATTACAGCAGCATTAAGTTTGTTTTATTATTATGTAATCTTTCGTATTGTTTGCATATTTTTTACTTTCAATATTTAATTGAATTTTATTTCACAACAATTAATTATAATATGCAAACACGTGATTTATTACAATTACAAATTTAAAAAATAAATATATACAGGCTGTCTCACATAAGAGGGCAACTCCTATGTATCTAGCTTAATATGCGAGACACCTCAAAAATCTTTAAATATTTTTTGTTGTGTTTTTGGAGGCTTTTATGCTCGTGAATACAAATTTGAGATCCATGGCCAACTTTATGAGTAATAACAAAAAAACCTGTAAAGTACCCAAACTTTAAGGCTTTATAACTTTTTTATTTTAAGAGATAGAGAAAACTTATTGGTAATAAACTTTGATTGCAAAATTGATACCTTTCACCTGATACAAACAGATTTTTTAAATATCGTATGTGGTTCGCTGCGCCCTCTAGGCGAAAAAAAAATTCTATCGAACCAGGCTATGGCCACAAATATTGCCTGTTTTTTGTATTTAATGCAATATGCTACATGTCGTCCGTATCTTTTGTATTTATTACAGTTTTTTCAATTTTAGTATAAAAAATGTACCCAAATATTTTCATGTTGCTCAAGATAATGTAGGAACTGTTTTAAAGACGCCATCTGCATAAAAATAATAAACAGAATGTACTTTTTTATGCAAAATGCAGATTTTTTTATATTATTATTTTATTGGTTTTCACGTTAGAAACAATTGGATCTTTAAAATGGTTCTAACACAGACAATGTAGCTTACGCTAAGTGTTTCAAGCTATGAAAACAAATGTTTTTACCCCAGTAATGTCATCATTTGACAATTTGATTATTCTTGTGATAGGTTATGCAGATGGTGCTTGAAAATTCTTACGATTTATTGTTATTTAAAAGAAATATTTAATTATGAATAACAATGGGGTTTTCAAATATTGAAAAGTATAACATGTTTGTGTTGTACTGTCTGACCCATCAGAAATTGAGGGGGCAATTTGAGCATTTCACTTAATTCAATTATACTTGTCTATATTAATTATAGGTATTAGCTGATGTTATTAATGCTTTCGGATTTTCTAGTTTTAAGCTTACCTTTTCTGTTTAAATTTAAATAAAATTTATTTCTAATTCAGCACTGCTTATTTCAGTACTCAACTAAATCATTGAATCGATTAATGTTTCGAGAATTAAGAGCATCTCAACTCAAACGTAAAATCGCTATGGAGAATTTCAATTAATGTATAATCCTCTTCCTCAAGTTATAACACGTTCAAAATGATAGTTTTTCAAACCATAATGAACTTTAACAATTTTCGAACTAACGGTTATGTATAAATTATGACTATCGAGTATAAATACTATAACAAGAACAAACAGTTTGTCAAATGGTGATTTTACTGAGGTAATACATTTATTTTCATAGCTTCCAACATTTAGCGTAAGTTACATTGTCTGTGTTAGAATAATTTTAAAGACCCAATTGCTTCTAATGTGAAAACCAATAAAATAATAATATTATAAGAAAATCTGTGTTTTGCATAAAGAAGTACATTCTGTTTATTATTTTTTTGCAGTTGGCGTCTTTAAAACAGGTTTTACATTATCTTGAGCAACACGAAAATATTTAGAAACATTTATTTAACTAAAATTGAAAAAACTGTAATAAATACAAAAGATAAAGGCATCATGTAGTATATTGCATAAAAGACGAAAAAACAGGCAATTTTTTGTGGCCATAGCCTGGTTCAATAAAAATTTTTTTTATCCGCCTAGAGCGAACCACATACGATATTTCAAAAATCTGTTTATATCAGGTGAAAGGTATCAATTTTGCAATCAAAATTTATTGCCAATAAGTTTTCTCTATCTCTTAAAATAAAAAAGTTAGACAGCCTTAAAGTTTGGGTACTTTACAGGTTTTTTGTTATTATTCATAAAGTTGGCCATGGATCTCAAATTTGTAATATTTAAAGATTTTTGACGTGTCTCGCATATTAAACGAGATCCATGGAAGTGGCCCTCTTATCTGAGACAGCCTGTATATATTTGTGTCATAACTTGGATCACTTGGGCACCCTAAAATTTTTACAAAATTTGATCTTGGATAACATTTATTTTTTTGCATTATTCTGAGTTTTTCGACACGTAGAAGGAACATTATTCCAGTTTAATAAACCGCATTCAGTTTTTTCAATAAAGCTGAAATTATATGCATATAGGGAAACGTAAAAGTATGTTTTCTTTGTTTAATTTCAAAATACTGTGGTGAAATTCAACTTCTTGATGAGGCTGAAAATCAGCCCGTCCGCAAAAATTATCAATTAAACATTACAGCAAAAAAAAATAGTGTGTTTTGTTAATAGCAGGAGTTTCCCCCTCTAGCTTGAACAAAGGCTTCCATTCTTCGAGGCATATTCCATTGATTGGGATTTAGGAGTAAGTTGTAGTGCAGCCTCTCCATGATTACTGGATTACCTCGTAAAATGTTAACTGCATCTTGGATTCGCCTAAAAAATTCCTCTTCATTATTAACTGCATAGGCATATACTTTACCAAAATAATCGCAAGCGGGTAAGTCTGGTGCTCGAGGTGGCCATTTTATGGGAGCATCGTTTCCTTCTCCCATCCGCCTGTTAGGATACAGATTATGTAAATACTGACTAACGGGTATTGAAAAATGAGGGATGCACTATCGTGCATAAACCACATGTTACGACGTATTAGTAATGGTAAATCGTCCAATAAATTAGGAAATACTTGCTGTAAAAAAATTAAATAGTTGACCCCATTTAATCGATGTGTCGATAATTCCCGTCCACACGTTTACTCTGAATTCATATTGAAAATGTCTTTTTTCAGTACAGTGTGGATTTTCATCAGTATAAACGTGTTTGTTATGGTTATTAATAACTCCTGACGTAGCAAAATATGCTTCATCTGTAAGTAACATGTTTTTGCTGAAATTGATACCATGGGCTATTTGATCTTGTATAAAATACAAAATGCTAAACGTTTTTTAGGGTCAATGGGTAGCAATTCATGAACCAATTGAATGTGGTACTGATGTAGTAACTGCTCCTTCAAAACATCATGAAATACGGTTTTTAGTATACCTATTTCATGTCCAATGCGTCTTGCACTAATTTTTGGGTTCTCTTCTATCTTATCTAGGATTTGTTCCTCCCCCTTTATAGTTTTCGTGGTACGTTGACGCCCTTGAACCGTATTCATTTGGTGGAAGGAACCAAATTCGCGAAGTCGCCTTTCGATGTTGGCAAAAGTTTGATGATTTGACACTCGTCGATGAAGGAATCTGTCCATGTAGACCCGAAAACTTTTGCGGCCGTTACCTTGATAAAATATATAAACCTAAAGCATATCTACTTTTTCGGAATATGTATACGTATCCATGATGGAATATTGAAAAATGAGGAACAGAAACAAACACAACAATAACAACAACAAATAAAGTAAGATCTAAAGTAACTAAGTAATTGAGCAAGAAGAATAAATCAAGAGACTAAGTTCAGTAGCTGATTAGATTTTGTTGCAGAACGAATGCTGATATTGTTAACATACGAAAAATATTTTTTTTGCCTAAACTACTCATCTGTTCAAAATTCTGAAAGTATAAAAAAAGTGTCTAAATAAAGTCAGCTACTAATAGAAAAAAACTGAGAGTAATTTTACAGAGGGTTAAAAAAATATATGCTTATATTTGCATGATACATGATTTTTCTCATATTTCTAATGACTGCAAAAGATTTGAAATAATGTCAAAAAGTGTCGGTTAGAGCGTAGCCCAAAAATGGTTAAAATCGATCAAGTCGTTTTTGAGATATTCGGAATAAACAAAAATTTTTCGCGAACTTTGGCGCTCCCTAGCGGCTAAACGAAGTAATTTTGGAAATAAGTAAATAGAGCTAAATCGGCTTGTTTTGAACCCAGGAGTCTGTGGTCTTCCGTTGTACGCGTCATTTCCGGACACCCTGTATATCTTCGCGTTGTCAGTGCTCCGATACGGGCTTCCACTGTTTTTCCGGCCCAAACCAGTGATCCTTCTCCATGACTGAGACGCGATTTGAAAGCACAGCGTACAAATCTTTCTCGTATTACAGGGTATACAGGGTGTTTGTTAAGTAGAGGTCAAAAATCCAAGGGCGTATTCCGGTCAAAAATAAGGATTTTTTGTTATATAAATGTGGAGTCCTTGGACAGCCATTGTCCAGCTATAGCGTGTCAAAAATTAAAAAAAATCAGTTTTTAAGTTCTAACCACTTAAGATAATTTAACCAAATTTGGTGTGCATATTTAGTATGATAGATACCTTCTATCATACCGCAATAAGAAACCTAACACTGGTGGATGTGTGGAGATCACCGATCATTATTTGCCAAAAAGAAATATATCACCCTGTATAATATTACAAATAAAATAGGTCATCGTAGGGGCTCCTTGATTATTTTACCATTGATAATTTGAATTTTTATTAGGCGTTTGTTGTCATGTATTATTTCCTTTATAACGATATTGTCGATTATGAAAATGTAAAATATTAGTGTTTTATGTCGCATGCGTGACAAATTCAGCCTCTCTGACTGTGATGAAAGTACCAGCTTGTATTATCAGTTTCGCTCTATCTTGATTAACATTTTTGCTTAAGGCTTCAACTTTTTTTTTTTCTGTGGTGTATTTTCAGACACAATTTCTGTAGAATAACTAACAGTATCTATTTAATTTTGTTTAAAATTTAACAGTTTCGTTGGCAATAGCTGAGAACTGTCGGCACAGACTGAATTTCTTCCATGGTTAAGTATTTGAATTTCTATTTGATAATTTTAATGCGTCTAAAAATTCCATACATTTTTTATGAAGTCTTATTTTAGCACCCTCTTTATCAAACTCTTTTGAATAACCCTACAAATTTGAAGCAACACGGCAGTGATTCTGGAAATACTTTGTTGATGACCGCCATTGAACATTGTATATGAAGTATCCCTGTAATCTAATATATAAAATTCTCGTGTCACAGTTTTAGACGCCATACTCCTCGGAAACGGCTTGACCGATTTTTATGAAATTTTATATGTATATTCGGTAGATCTGAGAATCGGTCGTAATCTATTTTTCATACTCCTAAGTGATAAGGGTGGTCCACCCCAAACATTTTTTTTTATTTTTTGGACAAAATTTTTTATTTTAGTTTTCTTATGATGTGGCGGTTAAAAAATACGTACAACCCTTAATTTTCACCCTTCTATCACAAACCCCTATTTTTTAATAGCCATTTTAGTAATTTAATCATTTTTAACCCTGGTTGATAACTGATCGATTATCACTAGATCAGTTATCCCCGACAGGCGTCTGCCAGTGTCACTTCTCACCACAAACCTACAAAAAATACAGACAGTGCCGGTTCATGATATAGGTCACGTGACAGGTGCCGCGTTTTCTAGGGACCTAAAGTCCAGAAAATTGATATTTTATTTGCTTTATGTTGGTGGTTGTGCAAATATGATGGCTACATTGCAATATGAAATTAACTAACTTTCTGTCATTTTAAATGTCATTAAAGAATGTGACATAAATGTGACCAATCACAGTAAGCAAATGAGATTCACGCTACAATACAACCAACGTAAATTGGCATAAAAACCAAGTTTTTAGTGATTCTGGACCTTTTAAGGCAGCCATGAGTTAGTGGTCGCCGGCAATATGACACTGCCACAGTCTATATTTTTTCTAGGTTTGTGCTTCTCACCCAGTAAACAGCACGGAGTAGGGATGATAACGAACCAAAATATTCACTAGAAATAATTTATATGGCAAGACAACGTTTGCCGGGTCACCTAGTATATATATATATATTATTGTGATTAGAAAAGTGTGTGTATAATGATAATGTGAGATAATAATGTAGTTTTTGTTTTATATATATATATATATATATATATATATATATATATATATATATATATATATATATATATATATATATTATTGTGATTAGAAAAGTGTGTGTATAATGATAATGTGAGATAATAATGTAGTTTTTGTTTTATGTGTTAATTTTTTTTTATTGGGCGCCAATGTTTTATTTTATTTTGTTTTGTTTTGTTATTTATTTTAAATAGTGTAAAATTGTATTTATGTTATTTTGTATATGTGAGTTCTAAATGTGAATAAATATAATTTTATTTTATAATTTAAACTTTATGATTTTATTTAGATAATATTGTTTTACCTGTATTTAGCTATACCCTGGCTATGTTTTTCTCTTATCTGAGGAGTGGATTCTAGCAGAGTAGCTAATACCTTTTTTATAATTTGTTCAAATATCTGTTACCACTCAGTACATATAAAACAATTTTTTTAAACAGTACATTAACTTTTCTTCAAACATAAAATGATAAGTTCTCAATTGAACTACGAACTCATTCAACACAATGAATATTTAAAGAATATTTTCTTACAATATTAAACAAAATTTAATTTAATTTAATTACCCACGTATATATTTCATTTGGTTTTTATAAATTTCTATGAAACTATTTACTATTAGGCAACTAGAAACGTACACGAGTGTAATGAAAATTGCATATATGCTACCTAGGTTCTATTTCTATTTAGTTTTTAAAATGGCCGTCTTTAGTGGATGTTTATTTCATACAACAGTTAATTATTGGAATTTTGAAAGTTTAAGCTTTTAATATGTTTCATATTTAAGATAGGTAAGTTATTAAATGTTGTATTTTATTATTTATCCTGTTTGAAGTTGAATATTGATCAATTTGCATGCGATCTAGCTAGATATCGTTTTGTATACGTATACATTAAATTTCTTACTCCTTTTATAGACATTTCTAATACTGATGCCTTGAATTGATCCTCTCTCTGAATGATGTAGTAGTATCTGGATGCTGTTGATAACCCGGACTGGATATCTTGTTGAATTCTGGAATTTTGTACCTGTTGATGTCTTGCTGTAGTTTTTGGAGGTTATTTCCCTCTGGACATTGATTTCTTGGACCTTTTGCAAACCTCAGGTCTGGTTATGGAGATGATTTCCACCAAATTTCTTAAATGTTGTTTTGATAGATGTTGATTTGAGTTACTTTACTTTTATACTGATAATGTGAAACTGATAAGTATGAAATTCTGCTTTTGAACTAAATTTTAACTATTTTAAATGAAATTTTCTGCCCTATCAAACTTGCACACCTTCTCATTTCACAGTTTTCCTCGTAACTAGTCAATAATCTTTTGTTTCTAGGTAATTTTACTCTCTAGATTCTTAGTAGTTTTCTTAAGGTCTATACACATAAATCACTTTTATTTTAAATTATTCTTTTCGAAGCACTATTCACTACACTAATTGTCTTTTATAATCCTATAACTACATTTTACAAATATATAACCGTTTTTAATTAATTTTATAATAAAACATTCTTTAATTTATGTTTTTCTAGAGTCCTGTCAGATATGTTGAATTGTCATTGTATAACTATCTTTACATTTGACATTTCTATTTGTCATTAAGTTCAATATTGGAATTTTCATTTTATTTTGTAATTATTTTATTTGCCTGATATTTATTAAAATAGGTATTTTTGCCTTTTGACAAATATCACATATTTTAATATATTTTTTATGGTGCGTTGCATATTATGAAAATGAACCTCATCCCGCAGGGCTACCCATGTTTTGTACACGCCAAAATGGCCTAATGAAATATGGAAATTAATAATGATATCCTTTATTATACACTCAGGAATACATAATAAGAGAATATTTTCGTCTGAACCTCTTTTATACAAGATGTCATTTATCAAAACATATCGTTTATTTAAGGTTTCGTCACTATTTATTTTGTTTCGAATATTCACGAGTCTGGGATCTTGCAACTGATATGACTTAATAATTTTCAGTATGTTTTGGAATTGCGAGGGCAAATGCAAGGCGAACATTTGAAAACACTTATCGGAAGGTGTTGGCAAGCGTCCACAGGCGTGCCTAGAGAGAGCATCGGCCGCGACGTTATCCCGTCTAGGGATATGTACTATATCAAAAGAAAACTCCTGTAAAGCCAGGGCCCAACGAGTAATGCGAGGTGAGAGGAGCCTACAAGTGTTTAAATAAGTTAGCGCCCGATTATCAGTATACAGGGTGAATCTACTAGAAAGTCAATAATTTCTCCAACGCTGAAGACATTACAGGGAAACTAAAACTTTTTTTTCATTCGAGTGATAGTGGCGTTCTCGTTCAATGAGTAACCTACTTGCCCAGGCTACAACCCGCTTTCGATCATCAACCACCTGAAACAGCTGACCTGAAATACCGATGTCACTAGCATCCGTGGTTACATGCCAAGGTAAATCGTGGTTTGGATGGTATAGAAGAGTCGCAGTGTGCAGTTTTTCTTTCAAACCTTAAAACGCTTGCTCCTGAGCCTGTCCCCACTTCCATCGACTTTTTTTACGTAGCAACCGCGTCAGAGGTTCCGACAGTTCTGCAAACTTGGGTGTAAAAACCTGTCAAAATTACAAAGTCCTAAAAATCTTTGGACTTCCTTCATATTCCTAGGCACCTGGTAGTCAACGATAGCCTGAACCCGTGCAGGATCTGGACGAACCCCTTCAGGACTAACTATATAGTCTAAAAAGTGCATTTCAGTTTGGAAAAAACTACATTTTGATATTTTAACAGTAAAACCTCCATCTTGCAGGCGACTGAAGACCTGCTTCAAATGCTGTAAATGTTCTGAAAAGGAAAAAGGAGGCAACGAGTAGGTCATCGACATAGCTAATTAGAAAATCGTCATACGCCCCTCCGAAAACTGTATCCATTGCCCTGGTAAAGGAACTAACAGCTGTCGATATGCCAAAAGGGAGTACGCAAATCTGGTACGTTTTTGTGCCCACCATGAAGCCCGTGAATTTTCTGTCGGACTCACGCAACGGTAATTGCCAGTTGGAATGGGATAAATTTATCTTGGACAGATATTTCTTGCCGTTTAGAGTACGAATGATGTCTCCTATTCGCAATGGGAGTTCACGATCTGGTTCTAGAACCGAATTTAGATGGCGTGCATCCAGACAAACGCGTACCGAACCATCCTTTTTTATTGTAGTCATAAGTGGTGAGATATACGGGGTGCTGGCTTGTCCAATGACCCCTTACCTCTCCATTTGTGAAATGGCTTTTGCCACAGCATCTCTGTGTGCTACTGGAATTGAATAAGGCTTTATAAAAAAATCCTTATCATTTTTTAACTTAAGAGTATGTTCGTACAAACTGGTACGACCCGGTATATTTGAAAAAATACTACTATACTTATTTAGAAAATCTTTAAAACACAATTTTTCTGTTTCAGACAAACAACACTTAGACAACACTAACGAAAAATCTGAACCTTTAGGTTCCAATTCACCGGAATACTTGCTAAGGGAACAATAAGTGTTATTATTCACTAAAGCAGCAATTTCGATAGGTGCTGGGTCTTTGAAGGCATGATTTGTTTGCACTTCCGGAACAAAATCAGATTTTCCGCCTAATTTTAATTTTAGAACATTTTCATCTAAACAAATTTTAGCATTTTGTAGCCTTAAAAAGTCTACACCTACTATTAATGGGTAAACCAGTGAAGGGATCAGTAAAAATTCATGTGAGAATATTTCACCACATATTGTAAAAGTGAGCAGAACCTGAATTTTAAACCTTTTTATATTTACTTTTAAATGCTCCGATTACTCGGACACCGGTGCAAGGAAAACTTGGAATAATTTCTTGAGCTTCGTTCAGCTGTGAGCAGACTTCATCGGAAAAGGCACATATTGTACTACCCGTATCGATCATAGCTGAGTATGTATACCCATATAACTTGATAGAAATTATGAAGGTACGAGTGTCTGCAGGCTTGTGATCAAAATCACACTCCTCCAGAAACTCGCTTACTGGATTATTTTTGATGATCATTCGGTCGGTTTTGTTTAAAATACTTCCCACAATGGACTCTACATGTGGGAGTCGTCTTCGTTTTCTAAGAATTCCTCGTCCCTAGCCTCGAGAGTACAAACTGTTTTTTCAGTTTTATAATTTTTAAAAAAAGGTTTGGGTCCATTGCTCGACCTTTTATTATAATAAGAAAGATGATTTGTATCATTAGTATTATTATTATTTGTATTGGTCATGAAAGTCTGTTTTTTCTCTGTATTTTTAAAATAATAACCTGCTTGCCTTAGCCTATCTAAAGCTGCAAGAAGACTATTTGCACCTACCAAAGTTGATGCGACATTTGGTGGAAAGTGACGAGCAATTGTAGCTATTAGCTGTTCCACACATTAAGGAGGGGACAAATGTTTAGCCATAGCTACATACTTGCTAAAATATGTAACGAAAGAACCGTCATTATGAAATCTACCTGATTCTAGTTTTAATTTTACTTGTAACTGTTGGTTAGGCCCCCAAAATTGTTCCAAGAATACTTTTTTAAATTCTGGGTAAGTGGTAAATGTATTACTGAAGGCATTGAACCAAGTTTTGGCTGAATTTACAAATAAATCTGATATTAGTACTGCTAATTGATTCATACTAGCATTGCTAGTATTTAGATAAGTTTCGATATAATTTAAAAAATCTACAGGGTGTACGTTGTCCTCAGGACAAAAGGTAGGTAACACTTTAAGAACATTTGTATCTAGAATACATCTAGGTCCATTTAGATTAGTATGGTTGCCATATTGCAAACCCCAAGAAGGCATTGTACAGTTTGCAGTTATTTGTGTGGCTTGAGTTGGATTTTGAAAAGGTATATTTGAATTATGATCTAGATTTTGAGATCTAACATCGTTAACTCGCAAACATTACATTGCCTTAGCTACTTCATTAGATATTATATCAGTAAGTTCTGACTTTGAAATAGCTAACGTGACATTATTTTCAGTTTTATTTCGATCACTGTCTACTGCTCCTAGTGTTTCTGGAGGGAAATTCTGAACTTCAGTTGTTGTCTCTTGAACAGGACTAGGCAAGCCTGATAACGATGGAAATGAAACATTGTTACCTTGCGTATATTTCCCTGAGCTACTCGAATAGGTGTTCGGGGAAAAGTCATCTAAAATACGACATGTGTTACATACAAATTTGTTTTAATAAATAAGTTTGACCAACAGGTGGTGGATTAATTATTTATACACACCTAAAATACCACAGGCGAAATATAAATAATTCTTACAATTTTTCAATTACAACCACAAGTAGGATCTAAGAGAACTTTGTACAATATGCTAGTAAGATTAACTGGATCTTCAACCAGAGCTTGGCATAAAATAGTAAAAAGCTAATTAAAAAAAGCATTCGCCTATCAATACTGTTTTTTTTGCTCCCTCGTAGTCCACGCGTTTAAATTCAAAATATATAGATATGAAACAAACAATAATTGTGGGTGGCCTATCCTCAAGATGAATAGCCACAAGCAAATGATTGTCGACTCTAGGCAACCCGAAATATATTGAAGTAAAATGTTTAATCTAAATCTAACTTGGAAATAAAACAACTAATATTTATATTTGACAGGACAGACGACAGGACAGTGTCAAGACAAAACAACTGATGAAAAATTGTGTTTTGTTACAACACTAATTCTGATTCTGATGATAATATCAATTCTTATACAGGGTGTTCCATTTTCCGTATTTTTTATCACAAAATAATTTACAACATTGTGTTAAGTACCTAAAGAATATCCCTCTTTTCCAACTGCTGTAATTATTGATTACTTATTTAGCAACAAATAAATTCGAACAAAATGATTCCTAAAACTTTTTTATTGTAATGTGAAAGTGTCCAAAATTTGATCATATGAGGGATGATTACAATTTAGAGATATTTTTGAATCCTTAATCTATGATAACAAGCAGATAAACAATTTTCAAAAGTTTCATTACTTAAGAGCGGCTCTGAGTGGAGGCGCGTCTCAGGTAACTAAATCGTTCGAATTCACATCAAATAATTACGAAATCGCGTGGGAGCTACTAAAGGACAGATACAATAATAATAAACTGTTGGTACAAAATCATGTAAAGGCCATTTTTCAAATAGAAAACATTCAAAAAGAATCATCGGAAAAAATAAGAAACTTGGTAGATACGGTTGCAAAACATTTGCGAGTTTTAGAACAATTAGGGCAAGCAACAGAGCATCGGGGTACATTATTAATATATGTGTTAGGAGTATATAGTTACGAAGCGAGAGAATTTGACCGATGGGACGACTACCTGACTTGAGCAGGGATCATGTTAAAATAAACATTGATAAAAATGTATAGAGACGTTGTCTTAAGTGTTTAGTCGGACCCTAAATGATTTTTACAGTCGCTTTATTTCTTTAAGACAGTTCGAGGGTGAATGTGTGCGTGCATACTAAATTAAGTTATTAAATAGTGGACTAGACAATTGTTTTAGTGACCTGTGTTGTGTTGGATTATTAGGTGAGTTACATCACTGAGTACCTACTTGGCATGCTTAACATTTGTTTATTAGCTAAGTTAGTAGTTGATTAATTAAATATTCGAGATTATGAATGATAGTGTATTACTGACGAGGCCGGCCTATTATTGTTTTGTTTATTTATTGGCCGTTAGCTGCGTGTGACACGGTATTTTGAGGTATGAGGTATCCTAGGGCTGTTAGCTGCGGTGATACAGTCCGTCCGTTAGCTGCGGTGAGCGGGGGATATCTCAGGGGCCGCTAGCTGCGGTGACGCGGTCTGGTTCTGGTTTAAGACCTAGTCTTGCTATGAACTATCTCTGCAGAGGTGGTCTGGTCAGTGTACATTGTTGTATTGTTGATATCCAGCTGCAGTCTAAGGGAGAATATATTTACTAGTTGATCTAAGTATTACATGTTGATGTTTTGAGAATGTGAAGGTATGCTTGGGTACTCATGTGTTTCTCTCTTACTTGTTGAAAGGTTCTGAGCTTGTTGCAAGAGCTGCATGCCAGTGGGCGATTCCGACGGCAATTCTATCCTGACCTAAGCTCAGTAAGTGTTTTAGTTATTGTTTATACATGGTTATATAGTATTAGTTGCAAGGCAACAAATCACAATCAGTTACGTCCAATGGTTCACGCCCTGTATAAGTAGAAACGCCCCTGACGAATTATATGAAGTAGTAATTATATAAACGAAACAAAAACGGACACCTAACAGATATCAGAAGTGGGATAACAGCCATTGACGTACTGTAGTTTATTTTTAATTGTTTGTGAGATAAATTGAAATTATGAACATGGGAAAACGTCGTTGCCAATCTGGTGGCCCTTCTGCAAAAAGAACACGGCAGGCCCGGTCTGAATCATCTGAAGTTGATTCTTCTGAAACGAGGCGAGAATTGGCTCCTATCGTTGAAACAGCGAGTGAATCTAGTGAAAATTTGAGCGCAGTTAATCAACTTGCAAATGTCATGCGTGACGTCTTATCTCAATTGGGAAATCAAGGTCGCAGTTCAACTGGTTTTAAAGGTGATGCTGTTCCGTATTTTGATCCAGAAGATAATCAACAGGATGTAGTAGTATGGTGTAATAAGGTGGATGAGTTGAGAGAGGTATTCCATTGGTCGGAGGATGCGACAATTTACTATGCTATAGCAAAACTACGAGGGTTAGCGGAGACGTGGTACCGTAGCCTTCAGTCTGTCAAATATTCGTGGGCAGAATGGAAAGAAAAATTGCAGCGGGCTTTTCCAACTTCTCGGGATTACGCTGAAAAGCTAGACGAAATGATGAAGCGTAGGAAAACTTCTGGCGAGACATATACACGATATTATTTTGAGAAATTATCACTAATCAATAATTGTGGAAATATACAGGGCACCGACGCTGTTGCCTGTATTATACATGGCCTTCAAGATGACCATATTAAAACATCTGCTCACGCTGGGAATTATACTGAACCTGAGAATTTATTTACTTATTTGAGATCTTTAAAGAATACCAGTGGTTCGACAAAGGATCCAAAAGGGGATCATAGAGAGTGGTCCATTGAAAAAGATGGAAATATACCCAACAGATCAAAGTTATCAGAAATGAAATGTTTCAACTGTGGTAAAACTGGTCATAAATTTTACCAGTGCAGAATGGAGAATACCGCAACCATTAAAGTTTGCAGTTTTTGTCATAAGAAAGGACATGAGGAGCATAGGTGCTTTATTAAACAGCATAAAAAGCCAACAACTTCTAAGGAATCTACCTTATGACTAGCTTCACAACCGATTGACACCAACCCCAAATTCTTTGAAGAAAAATACCATTCCTATGAACTGGACACACAAGCAGTTGTCCAGAGTCTTTCATGTCAACTTACTGATGAGAAAATTAAACATGTCAGAGAAGTTTTATCAAAACCACCACAAACTGACTCTACTGATTCTGAAAGTGGTGAAGATGGTGTTACCCTTTCGAGTTCGACTGAAAATGAGGATGACGAGGAGAATACCTCGGGGCGAGGTATGAACAGGATGGCCGAATGTTAGGAGTATATAGTTACGAAGCGAGAGAATTTGACCGATGGGACGACTACCTGACTTGAGCAGGGATCATGTTAAAATAAACATTGATAAAAATGTATAGAGACGTTGTCTTAAGTGTTTAGTCGGACCCTAAATGATTTTTACAGTCGCTTTATTTCTTTAAGACAGTTCGAGGGTGAATGTGTGCGTGCATACTAAATTAAGTTATTAAATAGTGGACTAGACAATTGTTTTAGTGACCTGTGTTGTGTTGGATTATTAGGTGAGTTACATCACTGAGTACCTACTTGGCATGCTTAACATTTGTTTATTAGCTAAGTTAGTAGTTGATTAATTAAATATTTGAGATTATGAATGATAGTGTATTACTGACGAGGCCGGCCTATTATTGTTTTGTTTATTTATTGGCCGTTAGCTGCGTGTGACACGGTATTTTGAGGTATGAGGTATCCTAGGGCTGTTAGCTGCGGTGATACAGTCCGTCCGTTAGCTGCGGTGAGCGGGGGATATCTCAGGGGCCGCTAGCTGCGGTGACGCGGTCTGGTTCTGGTTTAAGACCTAGTCTTGCTATGAACTATCTCTGCAGAGGTGGTCTGGTCAGTGTACATTGTTGTATTGTTGATATCCAGCTGCAGTCTGAGGGAGAATATATTTACTAGTTGATCTAAGTATTACATGTTGATGTTTTGAGAATGTGAAGGTATGCTTGGGTACTCATGTGTTTCTCTCTTATTTGTTGAAAGGTTCTGAGCTTGTTGCAAGAGCTGCATGCCAGTGGGCGATTCCGACGGCAATTCTATCCTGACCTAAGCTCAGTAAGTGTTTTAGTTATTGTTTATACATGGTTATATAGTATTAGTTGCAAGGCAACAAATCACAATCAGTTACGTCCAATGGTTCACGCCCTGTATAAGTAGAAACGCCCCTGACGAATTATATGAAGTAGTAATTATATAAACGAAACAAAAACGGACACCTAACATATCTCATTACGAACAAGTTAGATGTGCAAACCTCTCGCGAGTGGGAAGAATTTAAATCAGGACACGATGTACCAGAGCTACAAGATTTAAACGATTTTTTAAAAGACAGAGCTGATTTTATGGAATCAATAGAAACTAATTCAAATTCAGAAAAACGTTTTTCAAAAAGGGAATGGCCCAGTAAATCACTGCTCACTAACAATAACGATTGTAAGGCGGAGGTAAAGTGCATTTATTGCAAAAAGAATCATTATTTGTATCAATGTGAAGAATTTAGGTCAGTTTCGGTATCACAACGAATGAATTTTGCGAGAACAAATCGGCTTTGTATAAATTGCCTTCGTAAAGGACATTATAAAACAGAATGCCGATTCAGCGGCTGTCGAGAATGCCAAGCCAAACATTACACTCTTTTACATGATAATTCTAGACAAACAGGTGGCACGAACAGCGCGGAGCGCCAAGTTCCCGCGTCTACGAGTACACGTATTCCAGCGAAAGATGCTACAAGCGGTCAGGGCACGGCGTCGCAGTCCAGTAGTGGGGACACGGGGGACAATAATTCCTCAAAATATTCGTTAAATTTGCATCATGCTCTAGCACAAAATGTGTTATTATCTATGGCAAGAGTTTATGTTAAGGACATTAACGGACACGAACATATGGCTAGAATTTTATTAGATAGCAGCTCTCAATCGAGCTTCATAACAACTGAATTATGAGACAAATTAAGTTTGAAGAAACCAAGTTGGCAAAGAGATTTCCGGGATAAATAATGTGTCAAATGTATACTACAAGTGTAATGTTGAATTAAGATCGATAAATAGTAATTATAATGCGAGCGTTGACTGTTGCGTAATGGACAAAATTACGGGCACTGTTCCTAGCGTAAAATGCGATAAAAGGGAATTAATCATACCTAACAACATTAAACTAGCAGATCCAGAGTTTTACATACCAAATAAAATAGATATTTTGTTAGGCGCATACGTTTTTTAGAACCTTTTAAGCATTGGTCAATTAACTTTGGGACAAGGCGGACCGATTTTACAAAAGACTCGGCTCGGATGGATAGTTTCAGGGCCGACAAAATTTGCGAGTAAAAATGTACATTGTAGGTCAAGATATATATATCCAAGAGCAGTTAACGAGATTTTGGTAATTAGAAGAATGCATAGTAAGTAATCCTTTATTATCTGAAGAAAGAGAATGCGAGATTCATTTCAAAAAGAATTTTATGCGCGACGAAAATGGAAGGTTTGTCGTTTCAATTCCATTAAAAGAGAACGTAGAAAAATTAGGAGATTCAAAAGATTATGCTTTAGAAAGATTTTTTAATTTAGAGAAAAAAATATGTAGAGACGAAAATTTACGAATTCAGTATGCATCATTTTAAAACGAGTACGAAAAAATGAATCATGTGACAGAAATAGAAGAAGATTTGAATGTTGAATCGGGATACTATATGCCACACCATGGCGTGTTAGGGGAAACTAGTTTAACAACAAAACTGCGGGTAGTGTTCGATGCGTCGGCGCGTACGAATACAGGACTATCGCTGAATGATCTACAAATGCTAGGACCTACAATTCAAAACGACTTAGTGTCAATTTTAATTCGGTTTACGAAATACAACATTGTATTGGCTGCGGATATAGAGAAAATGTACCGACAAATTCTCATAAAACCAGAACGGCGATGTTTACAAAAAATATTGTGGAACGAAAATCCCGTAGGTCAAGTAAAAGTATTTCAGTTAAATATGGAGACATATGGAACGGCTTCCGCACCATTTCTCTCGATAAGATGTTTGATGCAAATCGCAGAGGAAAATCAATTAGATTAGCCTAACATATCGCAAATTATAAAAAGAGATTTTTACGTCGACGATTTATTAACTGGAGCAAACAATAAACAAGAAGCTATGATTATCAAAGATAAAATATATTAGAACAAGGTTGTTTTAAATTACGAAAATGGCAGTCAAACTATAATTTTTACGAAGAAAATAAGAGCGAAAAAACGAAAGAAAATTTAGAATTTTTAACGGAAAGGGGCAATTTAATACAAACTTTAGGTTTAGTGTGGGCAAGTGAAAAAGACCATCTTACCTTTTCGATTAATATAAATACTCAAGAACAAATAAAAAAACAAACAATTTTGTCATGTATAGCCAAGATTTTTGATCCGCTTGGATTAGTAAGTCCTTGTACTGTTCAGGCCAAAATGCTATTATAACAATTGTGGGCAGAAAAATTAAGTTGGGACGAATCACTACCCAACAACCTAAATGAGATTTGGCAATGGAATTTCCGGATTTAAATAAGTTAAAAATTAATATAAGGGTTATATGCGATGATTCTATAAAAATACAATTTCACGGATTCTCGGATGCGATGCGATGGAAGGTTTGTCGTTTCACTTCCATTAAAAGAGAACGTAGAAAAATTAGGAGATTCAAAAGATTATGTTTTAGAAAGATTTTTTAATTTAGATTTTATTACTTGATGAAGCTGAGTGGCCAACTATACATTTAAACTTAACATGTGATAAGTTACCGGAAATGAAAACAAATATAAATACATGTACGGTTGTGGCAACCAATGAAGAATTATTTCCATTTAAAAGATTTTCAAACTTATTAAGGTTAAACGGATCCTTTGTATATTTAGTAAGATTCATTAATAATAGTAGAAAATCAATTGAGTTAGTTCATGTTTTCATGAGTTAACGCTTATCGAAATTAATGATTCGTTCAAAATTTTAATAAAATTAGCTCAACGTGAATCTTTTCCACAAGAATATTTTGATTTGTTGACTAAACAAAAAATCGACCGTAATAGTAAACTTTTAAGTTTACGTCCATTTTTAGACGCTCACGGTATAATAGAGTCGGTGGAAGATTAGTTAATTCAGATTTTACTTTTGACAAAAAAAACACCCATTTTTGTTATCAAACAAACATCATTTGACCAAGGTAATTTTTACATTCGAGCACAAGCGTTTACTACACGCAGGACTATAATTGCTACTAGCAAATATTCGGGAAATGTGTTGGCCCATATGTGGACGCAATCTTGCTAAGAAAACTGTAAAGGAATGTATAGAATGTTTTAGATATCAAGCTAATACTTACCAACCAATCTTGTGTAACTTACACGGGTCTAGTCTCCAATCGGGGTCAGCATTTGGCAAAACTGGTGTAGACTCTGCAGGTCTGTTTCAACTAAAAAATAAAAAGGGTCGCGGGGCTAAAATCGGAAAGGCTTGGATTTCAGTATTTGTTTGTTTCTCCACTCATGCGATCCATTTAGAATTGGTAAACGAATTGTCAACCTAAGCTTTTCTACAAGCTTTTCGTAGATTTGTAGCACGTAGAGGCCGTCCGTCTCGCCTATACAAGGGCAATGCCAGTAATTTCGTAGGTGCAAAAAATGAGCTAAGTAAGTCTCTAGGTAGCTATATGTTTAAGAATTCAAAACCTTTGATAGCGTCGGTAGCCAACGAAGGGATTCACTGGCATTTTATTCCCGCTCATGCGCCGCATTTCGGTGGCCTCTGGGAGGCAGGCGTAAAAAGTACAAAATACCATTTACGTAGAGTCTTAGGAAACGCATCTTTGACATTCGAGGATGTTTACACTGTAATCGTGCAAATTGAGGCAATACTCAATTCACGTTCGTTATTTCCAATGTCGTCTGATCCAAATGATCTCAATCCTTTAACTCCGGCTCACTTTCTGGCTGGAAACTCGATCACTGCAATACCGCAACCCGATTTGAAGCCAATTACGGAAAACAGACTGTCCCGTTTCCAGAGAATTCATCAAATACAGCAACACTTTTGGGAGCGGTGGAACAAGGAGTATATCTCCGAACTCCAACAACGGAATAAGTGGAAAACATCACAGTCGCAGCTACAGGAAGGTGCACTCGTGTTAGTGAAAGGGGATAATTTGCCTCCAATGAAATGGGGCTTAGGTCGTGTGGTGAGTGTAATAAAAGGCAAATATAACGTGGCGCCAGTGGCAATGGTAAAAACAAAAGACGGACTGATAACACGAGGAATTTCAAAACTCTGTCCATTACCTGTAAATGATAATATTATTTGTTGAAAGATGTCGCTTTCAAGGCGGGGGGCATGTTATATTGTAAATATTTAAATTCGGAGATATTGTGTTTGTAGCGTCATCTGTTGTGGCAATTGTGAATTAGTCACCAGGACTAGAGCACACGAGCGTGTTTCAGTTTAGTGTGAGTTTTGAGTCTGAACAATGTAGGACGTAATGTTATTAAGCAGAATAAAGTTATGTACAAAAAGTTCAAGTGGTTTTAATAAACAACAGAAGTCCATTTCAATTAATTAACAAATATAGAACATCTGTTTAATATAAAATCGGATGTAATAATGTAATTTTATTTTATTGTTAATTAATCCAGAAGGTACCTATCGCATAGTCATTTAAAGCTAGACAGTAATTTGTAATTATTGTTTTTATCTTTCAGGTATGTGTGTGTAGTGCCAGAATTACATTGAAACAGCTATTCTGAATTCTAATTTCTTTTACAGAGCACCATTCAATCTGAGGGATGGTCATACATGTACGGTTAGAAATTAATCTTGCCATTTTATTGTTCGATACGTACCTTATTACGTTATGTTGTGTATATTGCAACAGCAGTTAGATTTCAACATTTCTAAGATATTCTAACGAGATGTTTTCATATTGTACATAGAATTATGAAATTAGTTTATTTTTCTTAATTTTATTCGTTTAGAAATTTTAAAGCCCATGACAGCAACTGAAATTAATGTCTTATAGAATAGTCTTCAAAGTCAGCTAGAGACTTCTTTATAATATCACCCATCATTCATGCTTAGAAAATTCTAAGAAAACGTCTGTAGGATATTTTTCGCATAGTCTTTCTGGTGTCGAATATTATGAATCGTTTTGTTTTAATGTAATTTGTGGCACATAACTGAAAGGAACAAACAATAATTACAAATTACTATATAGTTATAAATGACTGTGACAGGTACCTTCTGCTTCTCGGTACAGTAAGTTTGCAGATGATTCTTCCCAGCAAAAACCAGTTGCTTTATATTAGTTCTGTATCATATGAAATACAGAAATTGTACTACATTATTTGCTATTTTACAGATATAGAGTTCTTCTTAAACATACTTTATCCATCAGAAACATAAATAAAGTGCTGAAATATGTGAAAACAAACATCAATCATTTCTAGGTTATGCTTTAGTAATATTTCTTTTGTGGGGTTGGGGTAGGGTCAATGTTCAGTTCTGACTTTCAACGACAAACACGTTCACATTATAATAAAAAAAGTTTTAGGAATCGTTTTGTTCGAATTTATTTGTTGCTAAATAAGTAATCAATAATTACAGCAGTTGGAAAAAAGGGATATTCTTTAGGTTATCCACTTACACACTTTTGCAAATTATTTTGTGATAAAAAATACGAGTACCTAATTATTATGTACACTCTAGTATCATGAAAAAAACAATTTACTGAAGTTACATTATAATGGAACAATTTGAAAATATCCACAGATATTTTACACAATATTCACGCTGAACGAAGGGTAAAGCGTAACCCTAGCTGTAACGGAAGTCTGCGCCGGCGCAGCGACCCCAACGCTCTAAAAGCCTCAACTCAAGTCTAAATTTTTATCGATAAGTCTCCATAACGCCATTGTGCATACGTAAATTGTATTAATTACATTAATTAGCGTTATTTATGTCCAATAAAATACTTTATGCCATTAATATTTGACAATTCATAGTTTTGACGTTTAGGGATATTAGTTTCTTCTGTGTAAGTCTGTGCAAGGCTATACACGTTTTACATGACAAAACAATGAAATTTGGGTACTTTTTGGAGGCATTTTTTATGTTAAATTTTAAAATTTTTGAATGTTTATTTATCAGAATGTGTTCATAATTAAGTATATTTCAATTTAAACATAAGTTTTAGTGGGGTTGACTACCAAAAAATCAAAATTAAACCGATTTTCTGAAAAATGGAACAGCCTGTATAAGAATTGATATTATCGTCAGATGCTACGCGCCTAGTGTCTGTACACCAAATTTCGTCGCACTGGCTATAATGGTTTCTGAGATATTCACACTGAACTGGTACTAATACAGGTCTTAGAGAGAACACCCGGTATATCTACAGGGTGTAATTTTGAAGGGGGTCCAGTTTGGAGGGGAGGTACCCGTGACCTTTACAAACACATATCATAAGTTTGTTTTCTGAAATTCTGTGACAAAACCTGATTTTTTTATTGTTGCCTTTTTTCGCAATTTTCATAGTACGCCACTGGACAGACAAGCGCTGAGCATATCTAGTTGCAGCATCACCAGCATTGTTGCAATATTTAATTATTGAAGTGGAAGATGGAAAAAGAAGTTCTATTATAAAGCAAAAGACCCACGCCACTCGTAAGGCACTGCTTTTTGACACATACATTTGTTTGTAGTGTAGTTGTGTGTAGTTTGTAAACAAAAAATAAAAAATGTATTCTTTTACGGATAACACACTATAAAGCAGAAACAAGTCAACTAACAGAAAACTCAATAATAAATAAATACATACTTAATCCTTTTTACTTACTTAGGGTCTTCTTCTACGGCATTTAAAATATTTGGTTCAAGATTATTACTTTCTGAGTTTGTTTTTTCTCAACATTAGAGTATTGACGTTCATAACTCCCATAATCTCTTAAATGTTGAACTAATCTTACAGACATTTTCTTATGTGGTACAATGCTCGTCACCTTAAAGTCACCACCTTTTGGAAGGTTCTCATTCTATCGCGCCCCACCATAAACAACTGCGGAATGTTTCGGACTAGAAGTGGGGTTTGTAGATATACTACACTGTGGCACCAAAAACTCTTATATTCAATAGATGTTTATTATTTTATGAATATAGAAGTAATGTAACATATCCTTGTTTAGTGAAATCATAATATTGAAGAATTCTTTAAAAATTAACAAACTATGCAAAATGTATATTTTTAAATTAAAATAAATATTTCAACAAAGAAAAGACGTAAACGTCATAAATTCGAAAAAGCTTAATAGACAGAGTGTTACAATACAAATTGCCGAGAAAAAATAAAAATTACAAATTCGAGGAAATTTTTGGTTTTTGTGCTTCACGATGGTTATCAAACGTGCGAAAGACCGTTTCGTATACAAAGTGTTGAAACATTTTTGGCCGTTAAAAAAAACTCAAAATTAAGAAAAAAATATTGTTGAAACCTCTAACAAGGGTCTATTAGAACATTAAGTAACGAACAAAATACAGAGTCTTTAAAAAAACCTTAACAATCTTTAAAAATCATAAAATTTCATGGAACTTAATTTTTTTTTTAATGAAACCTTTAATATCGAATAAAGATAACATGATTCAACTTTTAAAATACAAGGCGTTTAATAAAAACCGAACCAATCTCTAAAAACTCGTGGAATTAAAAAAAATTGATGAAACGTTTGTCGAGGGTCTATTAAAACACTAATTAACGAAAAAATACAGGTTTTTTAAAAAACCGAATCAATCTCTAAAAACCTTCCAAATTCATGGTACTCAAAAAATATTTTGAAGAAATTTTCAACAAAGGTCTATTAAAACATTACATAATGGAAAAAATACAGAGTGTTTAAAAAAACCGAACCCATCTCTAAAATCCCTCAAAAAATGCTGGTTACCTTAAAGTCACCACCAGTTGTGTTGGAAGGCTCTCATTGTGTCGCGCCCCACCACAAATAATTGCGGAATGTTTCTGACTGGGAGTGGGGTTTGTAGATATACTGACACCAAAAACTCTTATGAATAAATAATCTAATAACAGTTGCATTTGATATTTTCTAAATATATTTTATTAATGAAGAAATTAATGTTTAACAAAGTATATGAAGGGTGCAGGGGAAATAAGGCGGATGTCGTAAAATACAAATAAAATGAAGTTTCAAAGACTGACATTTGACCTTCTTTTAGTTATTTTTTAAATAAATTTAGTTATATGGATCTATGAATAATAAATAAATATTTAACAGATATTGTATATACTAACAGAAAGAAAAAACGATTTCAAAAAAAAAAAGTGAGAAAATAAGATTAATGCCACTCAAGAAAAAAGTAGCCAGAAAGTAGAGGAAAAACCAATTCGAGTAGCAAGGTTAATATAAATACCTTATATTACGCTCGCTACAGACTATGCGTGAATTAGCGATTCGCGATGCGTGATTTGTATGGAATTCGTGCAGTGTGTAAGTTTTTATGAATGAATTTTTAACGAACAAGACCCTGCACACTATTCGCGAATTTCTCGCATATCACGAATGGCGCGTAACGAACCGCGAATTCACGCATAGTCTGTAGAGAACCTTGGAGAACTTGAATAAAAATATAATATAAAATAATAGGAGGTAAGTCTCATTCAGATTGTGCGTCAACGCGTTTATGTTGCTTTTTGTTGAAAAATAAATCCTCAAAATAATGTTGCGTTACACTACCACAAAATCTTTTCAGTTCTTATAAGTGTTGCTTTTTTTTAGACTAATCGGATCGGATTGTTTTGATCAGTGGCGTATTTAGGATTTTTCTCCTAGTGGGGTGTAACACTCTTTTGACAACAAAATACTTTTGAATGGTTATTTATACATGAATGGCAAAGGATACAGCAAGTTCCTAGTTTTATTTACGTAAAGATGAAATCAATTGAGAAGATTTTATTGAAGAAAATAGTTAGCAAAAAGTAAATGCAAATAAAAATTAAATTGAACATTGAAATTTTGGTTTAAAAAACGTTATCGATCTAGGGTTACAAATTGAGCTTGTTTTTAAGACGCTCGCGGATTAATCTTTCTCTATAAGACCAATTTAAAGTACGCTATATCTATCGACCCTCAATTCTTTTTGTCAGTATGATTGTTTTCAGATAAGTAGTTGTCCCTCAGGCATCGTTACCTATATTTGTGTAGAATTGGCTATTAAGTATTCATTTTTTTTTCATTTAGCCTTTGCCCCATTGAATGGACAAGTGAAGCACAGTATTGTCTGGGAGCGTTGCCCCATCTGTCATCAACATGTTGCCTCAACATATCTCTATTATTGATATTGTTTGGCCAATTTCGAGTTATGAAAGCCCAAAGGTTTACATTTGAAACATGAAAACGACAATAATTCGGACTGTCTGTGTGTTATAATGGCAAACAATGAAAGTCATTATTAAGGCGTTGGTGCTTTAAATTTTTTTATTCGTGGAGAATCTCAAAATTAGAACTATTACCTGTCTGTGTGTTTTCAAAACGACAAATCATGACAATGAATGAATGAATTATTCTCACGGTGATAAAAACAGACAAAAGTCCTCAGGACCTCATAAAAAAATATTATAAAATTTCATCTCCAAGTCGAAGTACATTTAATATTAAAAAAATCATAATTTTGTTTTTTTATATTCGTTAATTCGAATAATTACGATTATCTTCGTTATTTACAACTGGTTTCGTAACTTCATGACTGTCTTTAATAATTTGATAATAATGTCTGCATACTTTTTCGGTTACTGGTGGTAATTGTGAACATTATCGTTTGAATAATATTGTTCATTACTTGCCACTATAATTGTGCAGGTATAATTTGACGTTTTGAAAACACACAGACAGATAATAGTTCTAATTATTATTGTCGTTTTTATAGCTATTTCGGCAAAAAGATGGCACATTCACTTAAGTTTAACAAAAATCGTAATTTGCACAGAAAGTAAGTTAAAATAAAATTCCGAATAAAAAAATATGCACAACGTTCCATTTAAAAATAAAATAGTTTTAACCATAGATATTATAAGTTTTGGTTTTAACAGTTTCGAGTTATATAAAATTCAGCACTTGATTTTCAACACCTTGTATGAAATTAAACCACTTGTAACACATTGTTAGAAATCTTAAAGGTTCAACCATTTTGAATAAATATTATTTCTTTAACTTGCATAGCATTCAATATAGCTAATTTCAAACAAAGCGATACAACATTATTATTTTCCGAAATATTTTAAATATCTCGGAAACGACAAAGGTTATGTGTATAGGAAAGTCTTATTGAAATAACGCGAGAAAATTGAATAAAAACTATATCATTCCATTTAGAAACTAAGTTGATGACGACATCCGGTATAATCGGAAGCGACAGCTTCTTGAAAATATTTTCGTTGAAAAGGTCATATTGGACTATGTAGGGTATCAAATTTTAAAAAAAAAAAATATATATATATCACTACAACTATGCGGTGAATCAGCCTGTACTCGTATATCTAACACAATGATAATATAGGTATAAATAAAATATAATACAAGTAATTTTAAATATTTAAGAACTGAATAAAATAAGAGTTTAGCAGATAACAGGAATGTTAACGGCAGAAAGCGGTCTAACCAACAAATTTTTAGGTCCTACAGAAATCTTTAAAAAAAACGTATTTTTAAATTCAACTGTAAAAGTAAATATTGTTTTATAACATAAACTTACATAGTTCTACATATAAGATTGTTCACTGTTGTTCATAAGTATGTGAAAATAATTGTTAAAATGTGGGGTCATAATAGCATAATAATGTGTGTCATACAAATGCATTTTAAATGGTGTTATATTATTTCAGGAGAATTTAAATATTATTAAAGGATAAACAAAACATCAATAACTTTATTTTTGATAATACTTTTGCTCTATGTGTTTTATTTTTCGAAACTTGTGCACCAAAAAAACATTACAAATTTGATCATTTTACGGAGAGAAATGCGGCGACCTTAAGGAAAGTATAGATGTTTCGGACAAACTCCTAATCGCCGAATGAATACGCTGTCCTATTCACTGCAAATATACCGCAGCGGGAGGGTGTCACCTAGTGAAGTATTTTTTTTAAACCAACTTTTTTATACCTTGACTATATTTGATTCGATATGGCTATGTATAAATTTTCAATAATTAATACAGCTCTCCGCATAGTGTTTTTTTATATAAAGTTGTGAAAACATTAATAAAATTTACAAGCGCGATATATGTTACAAAAAACATAATTAACAGTTCATTCCTACTGAAAAAAGTTTTAGAAATATAAATATTTGAGAACTTTCTTACACGGGAGTAGGCATATGAACATGTTCCAATATTTTTTTTAATTGTTAGTATAAGCTGTGTCAGAGAAAGCAACTTATGAAACACCCTGTATTACGGTTTCATAAAATTAGATAATTTTAAATGAAATAGAATAATTTATCCATCAACGCAGCTATGGCATTTTGTAGTAATGACGCGGTCGCGGCAAGTCAGCATCAAGAAAATAAAATACTACAATGCACTCATATACAGCCATGGTTTTTAAAACCGCATCGTTGTCACTGCCATGCCTCTTTTACCGCGTTCGTCGGTAAATTGATCCTTAAATTTGCGCGGCCATCATCGGTAAAATATATTTTATTTTATATAAATGAATATACAGTAGAGTCTAGAATCTCTATATCATATATGGGACCATAGACCGACGGATTATTAAAAATGAATTGTATGCGAAACATAAATTAGAGAGAAAGGAATTCCATTAATAATTAACAACAATAGCAGCAAAAGTACTGAATTGGCTGTATAAAATAGGTGTTATAAAATGTTACATATTTAATTCTTTCCTTGGAAATTTCTTTCGATTCTTGTCCGGTTGCCGATTGCATGCTTTGCTGTCTTATCATGTTTTACAGTGGACCCGTTTCCTGTGCCGTGCGGAAGTGTATTTTTAAATCACTTTCTAACTGCCTTCTTTTAATTTTTTTTTTAACAAAATTGTATTTGTAAGTCATCTGCACATTCAAAAATTTTTTTTGATAAATACTGAATAACACCCTGTATAACACACCAAATCGACGAAAGCAGTCACTGAATCCAGACGTGTTTTCCGGCTGTAGGATATTCAAAACAGTTTTCAAAATTGGCCAAGGATTCATCGCAAGAATGCACTGTTTCACAAAAGTCATCATGAGAAAACACTTCAGATGCATGTTTTTGTCCCCAGCGAATTCTCCACCTGGACCCATGTTGAATGAGTTATTCTATTTTTTATTTTATTATAATTGTTTCAAGGATATGCAAGCCTTAAACCTTTTATAAGTATCCTATACTATAATAGCACATCAACCACAAGCTATTTCTTTTTTCTATTACTAACATGTAGTTTTATGATTAACTACGCTTAAAATTATCTCTCTTAAAAAAAAAACTTAAAAAAATTGCATTACATTAAAGTGCACTAATAGCTCTTTTCCAACACGGCACCTGACTGGTTGGAAACCTGTCCCAAGTGGATAGCCAAATCGTTCACCGACTTACTGTAGCGGAGTTGTATCTAATATTAAACTGACTGACGGCTCGGACAGATTTCAAACTAGTCAGGTGCCGTGTTGGAAAAGAGCTAATATAAATACATATACCTACTTAAAATGTTGCACATTACATTTAATTAAAAAATGAAAGTAAGCTCCGATACTTTTTCTTAATTTTAAATAAAATTGTACAAGGAAATGACGGGTAATTAAATATGATTTGAACTTTTTGATACTCACATCCTTATTTAAAATGCGGCCTATGTTACGAACTGAATCTCCCTGCTGCCAAAGGGCAATTATTGTAGCTTTTTCCTGGTTAGTGCAACGCATAGTTTCGTATTAATAACAGCAACAAACGATTAAAATTTGCCTATTTAAAAACCTGACTTAAAACAGAAATGCGAGTAATAAACAAAAATTGTTTTGTCCAATGGCTAATAAACGGTAGTGACATTTAAAGCGCATGCGTGAATGGCTGTTGTTTCTGCAAGTGCTTTATCAAATTTTTTGTGCCGTGCATTCCGAGACTAGAGTTAAAATTTTTAAATCCCACGCATGCGTAATGCACTATTCAGCAGTAGTAGGGTGGATCATAGATGTCTTACATATACCGACTGTTTTTATATTTAATATTTATATAAATTAAGAAATTCCGCTACGCAGTTGCTGTCTATAGGAAACTCAATGGTTATTAAGCTAGTTATGGACGGTGAGCGATAATATAATATATAATTTATTTCTTTGTAATGAGATGTATTCCTACAGACAAGTAAACGGCATATATATAAATATATATTATAGCGTCAGTGCGTAACGTTCTATGCATTTTAATCACAAGCGATATTTTTGTAATATATCAGATATATATTATTGCTCACCGTCCGTAACTAGCTTTAATATTATTAGATATAGCTAGCGTTACGAGATAAATGATTTAAAATATTGGGTAGTATAAAATTTTATGAGATTGAGTAAAAATATATGAAAATATATTATGTACTGTAAAACACCTAAACTTTTAATAAATCAATAAACATTCAAAAATAAACTCTATTATTCCATTTTTATGTGCATATTGAAGACCAACATATAACTAAAATTTAAAGAAACATCTGCACAAAATATATTAATTGTAATAATTAACATAACATAGAAAAATAGTAAAAAAGTCAATTTGTTTTTTGACTTTTTCAACAACTCCGACATTGCAATAATAATTTATAATCTAACATAAGAATTATTGCAGTAGGGAAAATCCAAATTTTATATTAAACTAAGTTTACGTTTGATTAATGTTTCTTGTAACGGCCCAATTAGAAAAAGACATCTGCATATGCCGTATTGCAAGGAATACTGAGAGAGAATAAAAGAAATAATTTTATAAATGTTCGGTAACTCCGACGTTTACTTAACTAAAATATACATCTACGTCTCATTTTTTTTGTCATAATGAAAATATATGAGAGGCAGGCTCATATTAATTTATGAGTTCGTTTTTTATACTTATTATTTTTTAATAGCAAACAGTTTTTTTATTGGCCTTATTTATTCTATTGAATATACGATACCAATTTCAGTAATTGCAGAATTATTTAAATTAATGGAAACAAAATATAAACGAACAGACAGAGTAATCTATCGCTACTCCATAGTCTCACCAGTTTTTGGTGCCATCGTATAGCATGTACGCATACATATCATCAGATCCCACTCCAGTTTGAATTTAAACGCGGTCCGGACTTATTTGTGGTGGGGCGCGATAGAATGAGAGCAGCGCAAGAGGTGGTGACTTTAAGGTGACGAGCATTGTACGTGTCTATCGCGGTAATCCATCTGATATCGTTTTCTTGCAGCCGCCGTCTAATTTTGATAAAAAACGAAGCTTTAGACATATTAGCTCTTTCTTAATTTGTATACATATTTTTTTCATAATACCACACACACTTGGTAATGAAAACTGATCTTTATAAGGTTATTATACACTTGTACAGAATAAAACATTCCACAAAATACCACTTTAATTTATTACGAAATTAAATGTGGCAAAATACAACCCTACGTTAAACAAATTCTAATTCGATTTCAGTAAAAAATCACGCAGATAACTTGCTTTTTCTCTAATATCTGTATATAAAACGACCTAGTCTGGTTTCATGTATTGTGTGCAGTATTTATGCGATATTTTTATTTTATAAACTAGGTCAATGTCACGGTTATTTAAGGGACATTGATAAAACCCTTAAAAATAGTATCAAATCCTCGATCAAATCCTTTGTACTGCAACTGTTTTTTTAACATTTTAAAGCTCAGATTAATAATTTGCTTATTTTTAATTACGTACATTTTATAAAGCAGCAGCAATTATTTTAAAACATTAAATTTTACTGGCAATAATTATTAGGCAACGTATTAAAATCCACCTACCAATACTATTATTTAATAATAATAATTAGTTAATAGATCAGTAAAAAATTGTATTTTTTACGTACTTTTACATTACGTACATTTTTACAACACTCGAAAATGGTTTTAGGATCCATACTTCATCGGGATTGACATAAAAGTATAATGACTGATGAATTGCAATGTTATAAAAAAGCATATTTAAAAGATTATTCATTGCAGTTTTTTTCTTTTTTGTTATCTTCGTTACTTAACATCTAGACGTCGGAACTTGTATCATTGGCGGTTTATTAGGATCAGACTGAGGTGTATACATGCAAAAATATGTTAAACATAGGCATTTACATTGAATTGGTGACTCGCATCGCCGAAATCTCATCACAATAAATTGGAAGCTGTAGTTTTGCATATCCAGACTATTGTCTTCTGCATTCACATTACCTCACTAAAAAAATACTTCTTTTCACATTTCACGGCCCCACAATTACGTCAAACTATGTCACTATTTCTGCATTTGCGTGTTCTAGTACTTTTGATGCGATCAGATGAGATCTTGTGGCAAAATTTTCTTCCAATGCACCTGTTATAACGTGTTATTTTCCATCCACCAGCAGTAGTTGTTTTGTCAACACTTAATCATAAATACTTGTCTTTTAAATCGGAGCGAATACTGGCTTTTACGGTTGATTTTCGTTTGCAGTCAAGTAAAATATTACATAGAGTACATTGTAATTCAGTACCATTAAATACTAACTCTGGCAAATCGTGAATCCATTTTTCTGTGGTTTATCTGCACGGTATCCGTCGTGACATTGTGTACAGTTAACTTGTACTCGTGAACGTAATGTAAATAAATAACACGTAGTGCACACCATGAAAGCTGCGTATGCACTGAATTCATTATAAAATATCAGCTTCGGTTGCGCTGCGCTGCGTGGAATACGACCTCGAAATGGCGGGATAAGTTCCGACGTTTAGACTGGTAACAACTAACTGGCAACAGCGTAGATATGCTTGTGCAGTGAAACTCGGACGCTGTACAGAGGCGGCGTGTATAGCAATTTGGGTGCAGTTTATAAAATTAATTATAACTCGGCTATTTGTTTGATTTAAAAAAAAAATAATTTCAGATTAGCAATCTAAGGAACACTACTACCCCAAAATTGGACCACCACTTAAAGTTACACCCTATATATATATATATATATATATGGTTGTAAAATTTCTCCGGGTTCCTCTCCGCGATGAATCTGCATGGTCTTCAAAAGAACCATTTGTTTGACAACGTTTCGGTAAAATCTCATTTACCATCTTCAGGTCTTCTTCTACTTCTACTTCTGCTTCACGTTACTACGTTCGGCTTACTAGTAGTAACGCGAAGCAGAAGTAAGAAGACCTGAAGATGGTAAATGAGATTTTACCGAAACGTTGTCAAACAAATGGTTATTTTGAAGACCATGCAGATTCATCGCGGAGAGGAACCCGGAGAAATTTTACAACCACATATAACATCCGCGGAAGCCTATGAAGTAACATATATATATATATATATATATATATATATATATATATATTATGGTACTAATTTATTTATAATTTTTGTTAACATTGACATATGTGTACATAATAAAACTCAAGACAACATTTAAATATTTGTAATATTTTAAGTTTAATATAACTTCTGTAAAATATGAAATCTAATCATAAATATAATAACAAATACTATGACATTTTACTACAATTGTATAAAAAGGATATATATTAAGAGTTCAAAATTATTTACATATCTTGTCGTATATAAAAAACTTTTTAATGTTTCAAACGAAACAAGAAAATTTGCCCCTGTGGTACTTTCTACAAATATAAATAATGATTTCTTAATTATAAATTATTAATTTAGTTCAATTATTATAGTCATCCTTATAATTAGTATTATACATTATGAAACATTGACAGTGGTATTCATAGTCCGTCTCCAGTCGCCAGAGAGCGGTCTCCGTACCGAAATTTTCATAATGAAATTTACATAATTTCGAGAAGAAGATATACCACTGTTACAGTACACTGTATTAATTGTCCGTTTGAAATTATTTGAATTTCATTATGAAATTCGTATAATTTCTGGATGGAGACAGACTATGAATACCACTGATAGTGACTTAAAACTGAAACATAGATCATTTAAATATGTTTGTTTACACTCACTCACATTCGTCAATACACATCATATACATAAATTCATATATTTCTATATAGGCTACTTCACTTTTATTTAGTCATAAACTGTAAAAAATGCACAGTAAGTATAAAATAAAAAATCAGAGCAGAAAGATATACAAAAACTTAAAAAATACCATATTTTTCATATGAGTTAATTTTTGGGATACATTTTATGGTGAAATTATTTCCCCTCTTTCACAAATTTTCAATTAGTTTAGCGCGTGTTATTTAGAACACTGAAATTAGAAACGGTTAATGCAAGAGAAAACCATAGTTAATAATTAAGTAGGTAGTAGGTGGTTCTTTTGTTGTCAATTAATATATTAAGCTTAATGAGTTTCTTCATTAAGCAACAACTTAATCATAACTTCAATCGGAATCTTATTAATAAACAGTGAATGAGAGATGAATTATCGAGCTTTGTTACTTAGTATGTCTATAACTGTCAATATGTCATACCAGTTAAACATTAGGTACACCACTGAAAACAAATTAACAATAGATTTAAAAGAAAAAATGATTAGTTTGGCATTTATTTATTATATATATATATTTCTTTTTATCTCTAAGATATTAGCTAAGGGTTACTTAATCAAAAAATTAGTTTCTTTAGTATACTGTTGTTTCTTTGGGATTTGGCGTAGTAATGTTACTGTTATCATCCTCATCTGAATTGTATTCCTCAGATGCTGTCAGTTTTCTCCTAGCAGCTTCTTCTGCCCTCCTGAAATATGTTTTTTATTAATGTATTTCTGTTATGCAACTACACACATGCATAGCACACATAAATCGATGTGTCAATAGACAGTTATATTCAGTATTATTTGAGTATTCTTAAAAGTAGCTACAAAAATATCATCATCATGAAAGTAACGATATTTTTAAATAAATTTTGCAGCTTTGTTGTGATACGATTTGTGAATGGACAAGATGATGTCTTGTATGTCCTTAGATTTATAAAATCTCATATTTACTCGAATGTATCTAAAACTTTGACGCAAATTGATGTAACTTGGACTAACAATTTAACATTTAACTAACTAATGGAAATAAATAACCGAACAGCAAATACATATTTCAACCAGTCGGTGGCAAAATGATGCAAGGTATTTAAAATATACATCACAATATATACAAATACAAATATACAAATTATAACTATTATTATAACATGAAGTAAACTATTTAAATTAATTTTAGAAGTATTTTAATAATTTATACAAAAGTTTTGTGTCAAAATGTATAGAAAGAAGCCGCTCTTTTAATAATATAAAGTTTAGTCGAGCTCTAATCTCTAATCTTTAATAATAAAGCAGGAAACGCAGTAGGCGGTTGCCGTTCCGCAAACTATTTAAAAAAGCTAAATGGTTATTTTTTTATATAAAATTATGTTATATTTAGAACAAAAATAAAGTTATTATTAACATTAGTATTAATAACTATTAATAATTATATATAAATAATATTTACAAAATAAGGCTGTTATATATTTTATATGGTGTAGCAACTATTTGCTTTTGTGGTTAACAAAGGTAACTTACAGTTTTTGTTCCTCGTAACTCTTAGCTTGAAGCTCCTCTTCTTCTTTTTCTTTTTGTTTCCTCTTTAAGAATAGGAAGGCTATGTATACAAATAGTAACACTAAAGGAATTAAGACTGCCATTACAATTCCTGATGCAATTCCAGCCTGTCGTTGAGAATACTCTTGCTGACCTAAAATGTATATTTATTCTATTTTATATTGTACCAGGTCTGCTACCAACTTGAAAGTATTTTAGCGTCTTTTAAAAAATCAATAGAAAGCTTCAAATGTAGGATTTAATTAAGGAATTTGAGTTATAAACTAAAATTATTTAGAATAATTATCAATATACAGTGGATTCTGCATAAGAACTGACACACAGCCCCTACATGCACCCGTAGGGGGTCCCAAAACATTGCAATTTAACAAAATATACCTACATATAAAGTTTCACACAGGTGGAGTTATATTTCGAAATAAATTAAAATATCTGAATTAGTTTTTTATTTTATAGTATTTTTTACTAACTGTCATATTTTAAAGACAAAAACCTACTACTGACTATTTGATTTCTTCTTTATTTTTTATTTATTTATTTAAATACGATATCCCACAGGCAAAAGCCATATCTGGGCTTCTGGGATAAAGCAGTCACAAAATCAAGAAATGAAAAAACCATAAGAATGAAAAGACAAACACGCACACACACATACATACATATACACACACACACACACCATACTTACACATAAAAATATAATAAAAAAATACTAACTAAATATAGCATTTTGCTGTAGGTATGTTGTTCAAAAATAGGCTTTACTGGAGAAAAAAGATATCTTCCTTAATTTCCAAGGTTCGCTAAATTTTACAAATTTAAAATCATTGCAGCTTTTATTTTCTACTAGTTGCAAGTGATTTCATCTATTCATAAACAAGATGGATATAATCTCCTCATGTATTTGCTGCCATGCAAGTGTAAATAGTAGAATCGGGCAGAAACGAATTGATACTGTTTGCAATTTAGTTTTACACGAACTATCACAAAATCGTCCATCAAAATATCATTTCAACCCTAAGAATCTTAAATAATAAATTCTACAATTTGTTGTAAATTAAAATTGACTGTTCAGTTAGGTATACTTTACAATATATTATCAATGCGAGTCTATACAAATTATTGTTGACACTAGATATACAACTGTTTCTAAAATAGTTGAGGAAAATGAAAAAGTGAATTCTTTAGCCGATTTTAGAAGGTGTATTTCATGTAAAAAAAATAATTTTGACATTCTGTAAGAAGTTTCAACTTTTTAAAAGAAAGTGCTGAAATAACATTTCCACGGATTTTTTAAACTTAAGTATAACAATGTCAAAAGACCAGCTAAACTTATCATGAAAATGATAATAAGTAATTAAATAAACTGGTAATAATGGCTGACAACTAAAATGACGGGAACCTACTACAAAAAATATCGTTCGGAGAATCATGCTGGTTTTTAATTTATTTCTTTGTACGAAAACTTGTAGATATTTCAGAATTTGTGTAGGGACAAAAAAAATTTGTTTTTAACAGGGATATTTAAAAAAATCCTTCAAAACTTGTAAGTACGTAAAAATTCTGATCATAAACTTACAGCGGGTGTATTAATTCATCCTCTTACTGTGAGCTGACAATAGATAATAGAGTGAAATAGGTTAGGAAAGTGGCATTTTCGAAACACCTTAATTAAAAGAGGATCTAGTCTGAATTTTCTACACTCTTCATTGCAGCATATGACTGAATATTTTATTTACTTATTTGAAATTGATAATGGGTAGGAAAAATGAAATTCTTTCCATTCCACATTATAGGGATTAACCTCAGAGTTCTTATACCATTTATTTTGCTCTAGATTCTAATCCCTAGCATGTGGAATGAACATTAAATAAATTATTTAATTACTATATTTATTAAAACTTTACAAATTTTATTACAGTAACAGTTGAATTGAACAGCTGATATTATGTTATTGTGTCAATCTCACATGCTAAGGTTAGTAGGTACTCTGTATGTAGGTATGTAGGTAGATACCTACCTATACATTGAAAATGTGTTTTCTAAAAGAAAATATTTATGAAATATAACCGTATTGTTTATAAAATTATTAAACGAATTCGTGTTATTTAACTTTTACTTTTGAAAATTATTATTTTTGGTCGACTACATTATTACATAAAAAAAATAAGGCACTTAAATTTGGTCTCTAATGGAATACACAGATAAACAATTAGATAAAATAAAATTGCCAACTACGATAATTATTAAAACTATCGTGTTTGTTATATTTACATTGGTTTAGTAGTTATCGAGGGAAACAAAAACTGTTTTATTTTGAAAGTAGGTACTGAACACTGATATTGATAAAAAAAAATTACATATAAATTCTATTGGATATGTAATAACTGACAAGAGCTCTATATTTTCATATATCTTTCTTGTTAATTATGGGCTAAGTACATATTGGATTTTTATAGCATTAGAAGCAGAATATTATTACCCACCTCTTGAATCATATACAGAGTGTCTTTTAAATATTTACACTAAATAATAAATATGTGATACTCATTAATCTAGTACAGAACAATTGTGACATGTCTATCTGTGACAATAAATTTTTATTAAAATACTAAACAGAATATGCAACTGTGATGAGGATATTTTCATGTAGCACTGATAAGAAGAAACAACAGTTGACTATCTCTAACTAAGTATTATAATTTGAACCAATTGTAAATTTGGCTGTTATTTAATTTTTGCATATTTTTATGGGGTCAATTTATTAAAAATAAATGAAATATCATCAATATAAGAAATATAAAAAATCTGGCTTCTTCAAATATTTTGTGCAGTTTCGGTGAATATGTGAAAATTAAATTATTATTTATTTCTGAATATACAGTGTGAGTCAAGTTTAAATAGTCAAACTTCAGAAATAGATTCCTTACGAAATTTTAAGAAAAAAATGTGAATACAACATACCGATCGACGTTTGATACTACCCCCCTAATTAATGATATTTTCCAGGTTTCCCTCATTCCTGCACTGAATGGTGGTTAGGGTCTTCCAACGTAAGTCGTTCCTGGGCGCAAATGCGGCCTGTTTAATGATAATATGTCGCCCCCTTTCCCGCACAAGTCTTCGACTTCAGGGCTAATCCTCGTGATTAGAACGCTCTCCAACAGAGATGATCAAGCGATCAAGTTCAGGTTATTCGAAAATGACACGTGCCTTCCTAAAATTTTGTAGGAACTTACTACTTAGGGTGGATCATCTCATAAATTACAAACCGGAATTAAATTATAACCAGCGATATAGATATGGAGGATTTACAACTTTACTTTGAGAAAAATATTGAACGCTGAACAAGATAAAAAATATGCGATTTTTTAATGCCCAATCTCTTTACTACATAAAACAGTTTTTCCATAGAAATACTTTTATGAGAACTGGACAATAAATATAACATTAAACAAATAAATAAAACATCCAGGCAGGCTAGCTTTAAAACAAATATTGCCTAATGTCAAAGTATAACCACTGTTATATGTCACTGTTTGCGGTAGATGGTTATAATTTTTTCCTTGAATTTGAACACCCTGTGGATCATTCTTTGCTGGAGAACGAGATAAAAAGTATGTTGTATTTAGGTACATATTTTACTTGAAATTTCGTAAAGTTTGCCTATTTAAACTTGACTCACTCTATATAAGTACCTACTGTTTAATTTTTTACCACAATCATATTTCCGTGGCTTGCTAACATTTAAGGTCATGTAAGCTATACCTCGCAACAGTTTTCAAGATTCTTGTAGTGAAAATTTTTAACAATTCAATTGTCCAATAAAAGACACTTCCATTTTTCAGTCAATGTGCAAAATTGAAATTAAAACTTTATAACACTGATAGCATCTCTAAGAGCTAAGTTATCGACTAATAAATATTCTTTGATAGAAACAAATACTTCCCCTAATTGTTTATTTAACTTCAATAATTGTAATATACTGTGCATTAGAATATTTCGCTTATTTTCTGACCGAATAAGTCTCGAGCGATGATAAAAACTTCATAATTTAATTACAAATTCCTCAAGCATGTCGCTTTTAGGCAATAACTTATTGCCAAGCAACATGATTTCAAAAACTATAATTAAAATCTTATTAATGACCTTGGGTTATTATATGTGATAATCATATTTAGTTCAGCTAATAGATAATTCTGACAATAATTTAAAATGAAACAATTTGACTAATTTAATAGCTATTGTTATTTTCGAGATTCCAATGGTGACCAAAATTAAGTGTAGCATTATTTTTCTACGTACCTACAGTTCAAAAAAGATTTTAATATTCTAACTTGAATCATAAATATCATATATTAAAAATGTCCATCACAGTCTGTACAGTTAAATTCACTATGCACTTTTATTTTTATTCTATTTAAAACTATTATAACTGAGTAGTTTAAACGTCTGTAATAATACTACTTTGACTACTAAAACGTTCTTGTGATTTTTTCATAGGTACTGCATAGTTATCATCACCGTACAATGTATCTTCATTGTTTGATGTCAACAAATCTGGTTTTGCAGAATATGGGGTACTATATAATACACTTGAAGTGGGACTTTTAGAACTTGGACTGTTTGTGGATCTTATATCGCTTTTCAAGGATTTGGTTTCTGGTTCGAACTCTGGCATATTAGGATCCATTGGTTTGTTTTCAAATTCTATTTGCGGCAAACCTTTCAGTGGTTCATGAGTTCTATAACTTTTGTCATAGCTTCGTCTTTTCTTCAGTAAATTAAAACTGGTATCAGATTTATCGCTAGACATAGGACTACGCGAAATTTCTTCATCAAAATATTCTGGACTAACAGATCTAGTAAAATTCTGAAAAGCCTTGATCTTAGTAGCATCGTATTGCCACTCACTATCTTGGTTTGAATTTAAGTATCGCTGGTAAAATTTATAGGCAATATAAATAATTAGTAATAATAAAGGTACAAGAACTGCAAGGATAATACCCCATGTGATCGCTGCTTGTCGTGAAGAGTATTCTTGTTGACCTATGAAAAAAATTGTTATTACTTTTTAATGCAAGATCACTTATTTGAGAGCCGAGAAATAATAAAAGAAATGTAAGGAGCAGGATTTACTGCATAATTCATTAAGCAAACAATAATGTTAGTTTCTGTTATATTTAATTAGATAATATTTACTTACGTAAGCATTCTGTATATCCATAATCAGGAATATCCCAATTTCCATCAGCCTGACAGGTTCTTCTATTATCGCCTACCAATACAAAATTTTGATTACATTCATACGTTACTTTAGTTCCTGGTATGAAGAGGAATGTGCTTTTCCTACCAAATCTAGGTGTTTCTAAAACACCACAAGACACAACCTGTGTTCTAGTAGTTTCCTTTAATGCCTTTATTGTAGCTTTATAATTTTGTGTGAAATGAGCGAGATCTCTGTTTAAAGTCATAGCATAATCATAATAGCACTCATACATGTTAGTACTACATATTTCATATGTTCGTTGGATTTGTTGAGTTCTATTTGCCGGTATTATATCTTCTGGCATCATCAGAAATTGTGGTCTAAAAGTTCTGTTGTTATAATTAGCTGAAGTACGACCAAACTCTCGGTGAAACAGCGCTCGCCCTTTATGTAGATCTAGAACATCATCTATCATCCAAAATGAACCAAAATCGTTGTAAACCCTTTCCATATCATTAACATTTGATACAACGCTTACTCTTGTACCATCTGGTAAAGTAAAATCATCCTCTTGATTGAAGCTCCAGTTTCCAAAAAGTCCTAGTGTTCTATTCTATAAGGAAATTAAATGTTCACATCATTTTATGTAGGTATTTCTAACATAACTTACTATAAATGTCCATGGCAAATACACCCTAGCTGTCATGTAACCTTGGTTATCAAGAACTTCTACACCAGCTCCATTATCAAACATCATAATAACCTCGGACTGATTTAAAATATATGTTGGAGTATAAACAGTGACGCCTAAAAAGAAATATATAAAATTTATAAAATGTTTTCAATGTAATGGAAACAGATAAAGTGGTGGATAAAACACTTGGTCAAAAGCATTTTTCTTTAACATAAAAACATAATACTCAGACTTCTTACTTGAGACGATATGGCAATTTGTTTGTTATTGAAAATAAATTGAAAATAAAAAACATTCTATTTCTAACAAATCTAAATATTGTTACGGAAGCTCACCTACATTTGTTTAGCTTGTTAATCATGCTCTTGTTTGCGTTAGAATTTATAATTTTTGTATTACCTTTATTTTCACGTTTTCTATAATATTCTAGGCTATACTCGATTTGATTACCGACACGTTCTCGATACCGCGGAAACTTCTAGAACCCTACAAGCATATATAAGCGGATCGGTTTCGCCGCCATAGTTCGGTTTATGTCAGTTCAGAAACCGAACGCGATTGACAAACGTCAAAGTAAAGAGTTGACAGTTGTGATATTTGTTTGAAGGATATTTGTTGGGTAATCAAGTAGTGACAGTCAAATTTGTTTTCCTAGGTGGCGTATTTCAAGATTAAGTAAATGTAAAGGTTACATTGGTGTCAGAAACCCGTTGTTCCATTGCATTAGACAAGTGAATGCCGGTAACGAGATCTAGAGTAACAGAAATGGAGAAAGCATTCAAACAGTTAATGAAAATGATGAAAGAAATGAAGAGTCAAGACGAAATGGGAGAAAATTTAAAAAAAGAAATTAAGTATAACCAGGACAAAATAAATGTAGACGTAAAGAAGGAAATAAAATACAGACAGGAAGAAATGAGCCAAAGTAGCTAAAGAGTAGAAGAATGTAGCCAAAACGAAATGATGAACAATTTAAAAAAGGAAATGAAAAACACTTAAGAGGGAATGAAAAACATTCAAGAAGAAGTGAAAAATAGTTTGGAAGAAAAATAATCAGCACGAGTTAAGAAATGAAATGAAAACCAGTTTACAAGAAAACAATAACAAGTTAAAACAGACAATTAAAGTTAAATTCAATGAATTTGAGGAAACTGTAGAAGGAGAAATTAATCAATTGAAAAGTGAGGTGCAAAACAAAGTACAAATTATGGAGGATAGTGTGACTAAGTTACAGAATGAAGTTGTTAAAGTCCAAGTCCTAGAAGAAAGCCTAATTAAGTTAAAACATAAAGTTACAAATTTGCAGTGATTTGCTGGTGGTGCGCGAAGGAAATTGTTAAGGCTGACAAAAATTTTATTTCAGCTGCAAGGATTAAGTCGGCAAAATTTGAGGGAAAGGTATCATGGACCACCTACCTTTAAAAAGTTGAAGCAGCTGCCTTGGCAAACAACTGTTCAGAAGAAGAACACACTACCTCACTTATAGTTGTCTTACAGGATGAAGTTATGGAGATATTAAGAACACTAGCCGAGGATAAAGAAAAGGACTATCAAACGTTGAAGAGTGCCTTAAAAATTAGGTATGGTGAAGCCCATCTGCAACACGTTTACCAAGCACAACTAAAAGACCGAAGACAACATTTCAAAGAAAATCTTCAGCAAGTTAGTCTACCTACCACACCACCAGAGTTCCAACAACGGTTAAGCAGTAAGCAGTTTTATCGATGGTCTGCGGGATTCTGAAATTAGTCAGGCATTAAGGTTAGCCAGACACAAGAATATATCCGAAGCTTTGGCCAAGACACTGGAAATTGGAGCCGCCCGACAGGCTTCTAGAAGCGGTTAAGGCAGAACAAGGTAAGTAGGCTTCAGACTGGCAAACTACGAGCGGGTGAAAATAGGATGGAAAGATTTATGAAGAGTTTGCAAGATTTAATCTGTACTGATTCAACTGTATATAGCAGGAGAAGACCCATGGGATTGTGGAGTTGAAGGGCATCTTAGGAATCGATGCCCTAAGAATACATCTAGTCAGGAACAGGAAAACGCTATCTAGCCAGCTTTGGAAGGCGAAAGCTGGCTAGGTCCTATCAAGCACCACCAACTGTTAAGATGAAATTAACCCGTCTGCAAAATGATGAAACAAGATTTATCAGGGCGTATATGCGGACGAGATTGTGAAATAATCCTTGATACAGGTTCTAGTCACACCATAGTAAGATCGAACATCGTCGTTCACTACAGAATACAATAGCGAGACCGGAACTATATCTTGAAAACAGCAAATGGAGAAGTCATAACCGTGAAGGGTATTAATCTAGTTAATAGAATAATCTTGGAGGCAACTGTTTTCCGGCTTAACATTCTAGTAGCAGATATGACTGACGATATCATTCTTGGATTTGATGTCATGACTGAATATAATTTGTGCTGGATCTTCCTCAAAGACTATTGAAGACTAAGGATAAAGAAATCATAATCCAGTTTCACGAAATCAGACACCTTCCTATTAGAACTGTTGTGGTGTCAGCAATCATAGAACTTCCAGCAGATACAGAAGTGATAATTGAAGCTATTGGTAGCAGTCCTCCGGCAGTAGAAGAAGCTGTAATTGTAGAACCAGAACCAGAGATCAGTCTTTATAGGAGGTATATTAACGGGAAAGACATTAACAGAAAGGAAAAACAATTTGGTATTAGTCAGAATGCTAAGTCTAAGACTATCCACAACAGATCAAGAAAGGTGAACCTTTGGGAGTTTGTCAAACAGTTGAATCGGTATTCAGTAATATAGAACCATCAACAGCATCTCGAAACATTGAAAAACTACTCGAAGTGCTTCAGAGCCTTGTTAACCAATTCAAGTCCCCATTGCAATCCGACGAAGTCAAAAAGTTAGAAAATTTATTGAGAAGCTACTGGGATGTATTCTCATTGACAGAACATGATGTCGGAAGGACTAACCACATAAATACTGGCGACACCACTTCAATTAAACAAACTCCATGATGCATTCCTTTAGCGAAGTAGGAAGAAGTATCGACAATGCTGACAATGCTGAGACATGCAGCAACAGGGAGTCATGGAAGAAGACAGCGTTTTTCATTAGAACAAGTTTGTAGCCATTTATTTGGATGGAACACGGTCAATAATCTTTTGAAAGATTAAAAAAAGCTTTATATTCTTCTCTGATCCTGTCATATACCAAACCTAGAAAAAAATTCTTCGTGGATACGAATACCAGTTATACAGGAATTGGAGGAATATTATCACCAGGCGAAGATGGATGTGAAAAGACGATTTTTTACTTTAGTTAGGTCCTCTCTAAGCAAGAAATGAACTACTGTGTAACCAGAAGAGAGTTGCTTACCATAGTTAAAACTGTGGAGTATTTTCATAAGACCCGGCTTTTGGACCAATTTCCCAATGGAATGGAAAATGGACAGCCCCACGTGGTAGGACATTTTTGATAAATCAGCGTATCTAAAAAGCTACTAGGTGCTATAGCATTCTTTAGTCATCGAGAACGGCCTGTTAAAAAAGGTCTAGGAAAGTCCCGACGGCAAAGAAAAGATTTATCAAACAGTACTACCTCAGAAAAGGACGGAATTTCGTGTCTGAAGTATTTCAGAATGTTTGTGGGTTGCTAGGCATCCAAAAAACCAGAACTACACCTTTTCACCCGCAGTCAGATGAAACGGTAGAAAGATTCAATTGTACCATTGATAGCTTCGGCCGTCAACAATAAACAGATCAAGTGGGATACCTGCTTTCTTCCATTTTCATTGGTTTATCGAGCAGCAATTCATGAGACCACGGGTAAAACGGCAGCCAGCGTGATTTTTGGTACAGAATTGCGGCTACTAGTAGATTTAATTATGAACGACCGCAACGCGAGGAAAACTTAGATTCTTACCTCCACCATTTAAAAGATCGATACAGATGATTCATGAAAAAGTACGACAGAAGTTAAAAACTGGAAGTGACAGAATGAAGACCAGATACGACTTGTGTGCCAACAACAGCAGGTTTCAAGAAAGTGAGATGTGTGGCTGTAAAACCTATAAAGAAGCAAGGATAAATGTCTGAAGCGGCAGAAATCGTGGGAAGGCCCTTATACCATCGTGTTAAGATTGAATGACGTGGTGTATAGAATTCAGAGTAATGCTCAAGCCAAGATGAAAATTGTCCACATCGATCGATTGACACCTTATCAAGGAGGCCAAGTGGATAATAGAGTAACTTGATCGGGACTATCAGTTCTAAGACGGGGGCAATATTATGGAAGCTCACCTACCTTTTTTGTTTGTTAATTATGTACCTGTTTGCGTTAGAATTTATAATTTTTGTAATACCTTTATTATGATGTTTTGTAGAATATTCTAGATCATATTCTATTTGATTCCCGACAGGTTCTCGAGACCGCGGAAAATTATGTAAGCGGATCGGTTTCGCCACCACAGTTCAGTTTATGTGAGTTCTAAGTTCCGAAGCCGAACGCGATGCACAAAAGTCAAAGTAAAGAGTTGGCAGTTGTTAAATTTGTTTGAAGGATATTTGTTGTGAGAAGTTTTCCTACGTGAGGTGTTTTTCTACGTGAGGAATTTCAAGGCAAAATCAACGTAGAGGTTACAATAGATAACTAGAAAGGTACAGCGAGGTCGCAGCGCGTTCTACAGCCGCTAAACTTCATTACTATATGTATTGTATGTTCTAAAATAAGAAAAAAGTTCTAGGCACAAGTCTGAAAATGCTTTTTTTAAATAGAAGGAGCTGCAAACTCTTTACTTTGAGGAGAACCTTTTATATCCTAGTTCCCTTAGGCAGCATATTCAAATTTGGGTTATTAGATTTGTTTCTTATTTTAGAACATAGAATCCAATGATGCAAATTGATAGGCTAACTGTCGAATACTCGGTTTTATAACTTATTTTTGTGGGATAGTAAAACTTATAACATCTATAAAACGGTAGATTCTATTGAAGTTCGTTATAACTATTTGTAAAAAAAACTTTCGTCATAAAATCACGGACAAAAAAGATAGGGCAGTTTTACTCAATATTATTTTCATATTTCATTCAATTGGAAGTTACTAAATGTATGCTAGAACATATTTCATATAATTTTAGTTGTACATTAGTTATATTTACTAATTGTAAATACTAGTACCTATTCAAAGTACTATGTTATTTTGGGTTACTATGTCATGGTCTGTGAGCAATAATTTGGGACTGGCAGTCATCAACCTTAAAATCACCCGTAAGTCGCTGTTACATACCTGGAAAATGTTGAAACTTCAAGGAAGGTCTGTCAAAGTAAACTCTTTTACCATTTGCTATTACGTCTAGCCTATATCTCCACCTTGCATCCATAGGTCTTCTTCTTACTTCGATAACTGTAGAAGAATTTCCTCTAGCTACCACTGATGTGAGCTGTGTTGCTCTAACTTCTCCATATGCGTTGTCATCCATTTGCTCAAATCTTCCCTGTATTTCTAAATTGTCTGTTAATGTTGTTGATTTAACTAATACAAATTCTCCTTTTCCATTAAATGTATATTCTACATCGTCAAATGTTACGAAATGCGGATCTCCGTAAACACCAGCTATACCGGGAGCCTGATAGGCAACACAGTCTTGTGTGGGGCGTCGCTCAAATCGAAGAGTTTCACACCCCACCGCTTGTTCTTCTTGCCATAAGCAACATAAATATTTGGGAACTATGTCATTAAACCATTGTGATAGTGTAGGAACTTTTGTTGCTTCATTGTAAGGCATTTTACCAATATTATGACAGCGTCGTGGACTAGATCCCCATTGTTGATCATATGATAACATTAGATATCCATTTTTGTCATAACAACATTGCTGTTCAGAACCCTCCAACCTGAAAGTCAAAAATATTAGTTTGTAACATTATACCAGGTGTTAACGAAATTATTAAAGGTCATAGCAGAGCTTTCTAGATATAGAATTTAGTTTTGGTTTCGCCGGAAATCACATCAACTATGAAAGTTTAAATGCGACATCCTGTATATTTTTTCATCCTAGAGGCCACTTAAAGTGCGACTGATTACGAAAATCTAGATGCAGAAATAAAAAATAGGTCTAAAAAATGAAGTCATAAACATTTCTCAAACAAGTACAGTTGCATCTTAAATCGTGATTTCAGACTACACCATAAATGATAGAAATGTGACCAATATCGAAAAATTTACATTTTCCCCTATATATTATGTCCTCTAAATTTCAATTCTCTATCTAAAAAGCTCTGGTTGTTATGACTAGTCTAATAATTTCGTTAACATCTGGTATATTGCTAAAGAGCTATTGCTTCTCTTACGTTGGGGATCCGGTTTTTACACAATGAATAGCCTGATTGTTATAGTAACACTGAGGATTTGAATCCTTATCACAATCAAAATCAGGCATGTATTTTCCTTTGTCAGCAAGAGCTTGTTCAATCGTACATGGGCATTGAGGAAGTTCATGAGCAAAGTTCTTTAAATATCGATCAGTCCTTAACCAATCATCGCATAGATATTTTGGCCAGTTTGAACCATACATATTTTCCCACTGAAATTGAAAATACCAACCCAACGGAATAGGTTTACTCCATATTAAAGGCGTTATTTCTACTACTTGTTGCGTTGTCGTGTACGTGTTGACCTATACAGAAATATTATTTTGAGATTCCAGTTATATTACACATTACACACAAATTAAAATTAAATAAATTTAAAATTTAATTATGTTATTTAATAAGCCAGAAAAACTTTAATTAGGTATCTAGAAAGACAATTTTGAAAAATATGGATTTATTAATTGTCTGTATTAGAAATCATTTTCCGAGTCTATCTTAAAGCCACACAAAAACAGAAAACACATTGTTAATGTTATTTTCGGTCCTTTATTAAAATAAGGAATCCCAATGTTTTTTTTCAAAGATGATATTTTCTTTTTTTACAGTTTTATATCTAAAAGCTTTTATACATTTGCAAAATATATATATATCAATATGTTGAAATTTTTTTTATTTCGACTATTTACATTTTTTTGTATTTTATTTCTTAAATTATTAAAATATAAACAAGTAGCCAAATTATTTGTATTAGACTAAAAGGCTTTTAGTAAAAGCTAATACAGGTAAGAAAGATATATCAGTACGATATTTCTTCCCGGGTTATTATTCTCTAAATAAAACCACTTTCCTCTATTGTAATCGAATAGACCATGAAAACATTAAATTAAAATTAAAAAATACTGTAGGTATTTAAAAATGAATACGAATTGAATATTGCTACTAAGGAAGCTAACGGACTCATTGAACTGTGAACGATATAAAGAATGGCAGAATAATGTAAACGGCTTTTATTTAAAATTGATTCTATATAAAAGTCAGGTGCTTATTTGATGGTATAATAGGTACGTTTTCTTATACATTGACTTAATAAAGTCATTTTATCGGAAAAATAAGCTATCAATAACTGCTATTTTATAACCACATTGTCTATTTTTTTTACTTAAAACAGTTTAAGCTTTAAGAACATCCACAAATATGCATCTCGATACAAGTGTTGGTAGTTTTTTATAAAGAAAATAATAATTTTCAAAAAATTATGCCAATGTTAAAATGTAGAAAAATATAGTTTTAAGTGAACTAATATAAACAAGATAAATAAATTATTACAAATATAGTAGTACTACTTAATAATATACTATAACAATTACGAAACGTATAATTCTTTTTCAACAATATTCAATACAGGGGATTTTCAATGACAAAAAAGAGCTTAACGTTTAAGGGAAAGATTGTGTAAGTAATTCAAATCATATTCAGAAATAAAGCAATATGTTTTATGCAGGTGTAAGTTACCGAAGCATTAGTAAATAAAAAATTACACAATTTTATTTAAGTATGTTATTCTATTAAGGGTCATTCAGAACTTATCTAAAAAAAATTGGGAATAGATGCGTCATGAAAAATGGAGTCAATATTGTAAAAACAAATCTAAAATCCTTATAGGTTCTAGCAATTTCAATCTTTACATCGCTGGGCTACTGTAGTCTCTAGCCAGACGATTTCAAATCCGATTACTTATCGTATTAACTTTTTTGTGATGCAAGTATTTATATTAGTTTTTCAAATATCGAAAATGGCTTAAGTATTGCAACTAGCAGTTGATGGGTATCGTTTTAATTTATTGTGATGTGAAAATGCTTTAGCAGAACGATTTCCTGGTAAACATATGCCAAATGCAGCTACTCTTACAACGGTGTGCAGTGAGTGCAAGCGTAGTGCAAACGCAAGCGTGACGCGGAAAATTTGCGACTGAACCGTGGAAGAGATGGATGTCCAGATCGTTCGCGACATATGGCAGCTGTGTGGGATATTATACAGCGTGTCCAAGCATTAATAGCAGGGGATTGGACGAGGATGACCGGTACCATGACCGTCACAATCTCCTGACTTTAAATCATTTTGACTTATTTTTTTGGGAATATTTCAAAAATTAAATATTTTTATCGATCCGTCAGAAATATTCCGAGTAGGAGGAAGATTGCATCAGATTGGGTATTTTATATGACAAAAAACACCCAGCATTGTTACCTAGAGAAAGTAGATTAACTTATTTGTTGATTGAAAATATCCATTTGAAATCTTTTCATGCCGGACATCACGCAGTGTAATTTTTACTTGTACAAAATTTTTGGGTTTTGCCCGCTAAACGCGCTATACGTCATGTTCTCTCTAAATGCATTAAATGTTTTAAAACTAATCCTCAGCCTTTTCAACCCTTAATGGGTGCTTTACCTAATCCAAGAGTATCGCCTAATAAACCGTTTTAACATAACTCTTAGTAAAAGTCCTGGTTCTAAAACTTACAAAGCATATGTGTGCTTGTTTATATGTTTATCTATTAAAGCTATTCACATCGAATTAGTATGCGACTTAACCGTGGCCGCGTTAGTCATCTGTATAGTGATAACGGTACGTGTTTTGTCAAAGCTAAAGGTACGGATTCGCTGGTGCGACTACGGCTGTGGTTCGCGACTGCGACTCGTCGCCAACCAATAGACAGTCTAAATGTTCTTATCAACTACAGCATTTAGACTGCCTATTGGTCGGCGACGAGTCGCAGTCGCGAGTCTCAGCCGCAGTCGCACCAGTTAATCCGTACCTTAATAAGGAACTCTTAACTTTTACCCGCCTAGCCGCGTCAACTGAACGCCTAGTCTGGCATTTTATACCCCCTTCTGCGCCCCATTTTGGGAAACTTTGGGAGGTCAGGGTTAAGTCAGTGAAAAGTCACCTCGTTAAAGTAATGGGTGATCAGGTTTCGACTAATGAAGAATTCTATACAATTCTGTGTCAGACTGAAGCAATTCTCAATTCACACCCCCTAACTCCGCTCAGTTCGGATCCGAACGATTTGTCTGGGCATTTTCTAACTCTCGAACCTCTTACCACTGTACCAGATTCCGACTTAACTCATATAAAATTAAATCGTCTGAATCGTTGGCAGCTATTGCAAAGAATGCACCAAGATCAATTGGAAACGCTAGCACCGCGAGTATCTGCATACATTGCAGCAACGGAGCAAATGGTTGCAACATTTTGTTTCTCCCGAAATTGGTACATTAGTCCTAATTAAGGATGATTGTCTTCCTCCTCTTAAGTGGCAACTTGGCCGAATCTCAACTCTTTACCCTGGTACCTACTGTACGAGTAGCTGACGTAAACACGGTTAATGGTATTCTTAAACGACCTTTAATAAAATTATGCCCATTGCCCGTTTCTGTCTTCGAAAATGCATAGCATTTTGGTGCACCAGAATGTTACGTATTTGTCTTATCTTTAGTTTAATTATACGTTAATTATTATTAGTTTACTTTTCAAAATAATCCGCGTCCTGTATTTTCGTTCAAAGTAACTAAAAACTTCTTGTTCTCTTTCTTTTATTTGCGTGGCCAGAATGAGATGGGTTATTTGAGACCTCCCTCCAAAAATTCCTAGTCAGTTGTTAATTAGCTTTTGAATAATTCTAACCGTTCTTGGTGAAAACCAGTGTTTTACGCCACCGCTTTACGCATTTTCTATTTCCTATAAATCCTGTTTTCCTGCTTAGAAGAACGATAGAGACGACATCAGAGGGCCCTCTCTGACGTACCCATGGCAAGATATCCTGGTAAGTCGCTTTTACTACTCACTCATTCTTATTGAAAAATTACGAGCAGTCCGCTATTCTCCCGCTGATATTGATATTTTTATTTTTAACGCAAACAAAACAGCATCTGCTCTAAAACTTTTTTATATAAGTAATATGTTAAATTGTAGAAATGGTGTTATTTAAACATTTAATATACTAAAAAGCTTAATCAAATCATTACCTTTATAGATTCTGTTAAATTAATCTGAATGAAACCAAATTTAAGATCTGTGAGAAATTGATTGGTGCGTGTTCTGAATTGGGATGGAATTATTGTATATTCTCCAGTATTTTGTACGTTTTCAGCAATATCTGTTATAAAAAGAAATCTTGGTCGTATAGTAGTTTCTCTGTAACCCCATAACGAGATGCGTATGTTTGCATTTTCGTTAGTTGTTAAATTTTGTTTTTCCCATGTTATTTTTATTTCACTTGGAGATTTTTCGTGATATTTTGTATCTCTGAAGTAAATTTTTTGTGTTGCAGTGGCTGGTGATTCTGAAACAAATTTAAAATTGCGTTAAAATGTAAAAGCTATTATAAGTTTATACATATACAAGCTGTGACGTCATTAAGCAGAATATGAAAAACCTAAATTCCTGACAGCAAATGAAGTAAAATAATATAGGTCATCATAGCAGTACCTCAGAGGCAGAAAGTTCCAAATCCAATATTAACATTTTAAAATAAATAGGCTAGACGAAAGTGGTCTTCAAGATTATAGCTGTTTTTATCCTAATCTAAGGTAATGAATTTAATAATAATAATTTTACAAATAACATTCTTATACCAAAAATAGACTTGAGCCTCTATACGTCGAAAGAAATACCAGTAATGCTTTTAGCTCTGTAACACCGACAATTGACTTGGGCCTTTCTGCCTCTGAGGTACAAAACGTGAATATAGGATTTTTTGATATAAGACCTTTTTTTCGATTATTCCTTTGTATGTGTGTGTTTTCCAAACAATGGGACATCATTTAAAGCTAGCTTCCTTGGACGAAAATAAGATGATCTAAGTCAACTTATTATCATCTTGCTTCCTTAAGAAGTTATAGACCCGAGAAGTTTTTTTTATTTAATTTTTTAAGTAATTTATTTTTTTAGATATATTTTTTATATCTTGGGACAGGACTATTGATACAGGACTGAGACAAGGAGACCCACTCTCAACGCTTCTTTTTAATTTAGTACTAGAACAGGTCATAAGAGATAGTTGAACAGAGAAGTACACATATTGTTTAAAAGTCATCAAATTGTAAGTTATGCAGATGACGTGGCTATTATTGCTAGAGATAGTAGGGAATTAGAAGAAGTAACGAGAAAACTTGTGAAGGAAGCACGTAAAGTGGGATTGCAGATAAATCAAGAGAAAAGTAAGCTTTTGAGAATAGGAGAACAAAAAATTTTTAAATTGAGAACAGCATAGAGAGATGGAGTTTGAGGAAGTTCAAGAATATGTATATTTGGGGGCGCTAATAACAGCTAACTGTGATGAGGAACAAGAAATAAATAGGAGAATAATAAAAGCAAACAGAAGTTCGGCAGCAGTCAACCACTTATTGAAATCAAAAAATCTGTTCAGAGGAGTAAAATTTAGAATGTATAAAACAATTTTGAGACCGACAGCGCTTTATGGTAACCTGGGTTATCAATAAGAAGTCAATAGAAAACCTTTTAAGGTGGGAAAGGAAAATCTTAAAGAAAATTCTAGGGGGTAAGAAGACGGAGGAAGGCTATGTAAGGAGAAATAATGAAGAAATATATGCAATGTACCAGGCACCAACAATAGACGAAATTGTAAAAGCCAGAAGAGTGCAGTGGCTAGGGCATCTAGAACGTATGGAAGATAAAAGGGCAGTTAAGAAAATAGTAGGGAGTAAACCTAACTACAAGAAAAAAAGAGGTAGACCGAGGAAGCGATGGAGAGAGGCAGTGGCAATAGATCAAAGGGAGAAAAATGTAACGGATTGGAAAAGAAAGGCGAAGGACAGAATGGAATGGAGGCGAATAACACAGCTCTGGGCCTAAAAGGCTTGTAAACAGCTTTATATAATCGTATTTACATTTTGAACAATAAGATTTTGTTTGTATGATACATGCGCATATCTGATTGATTTTGGTGTTAAATTCTACAGGGCGTTCTGAACGCCTGTGCCGCTGTATTTTTTCATTCATTTTTTTTTTATTAAGCAGTAGTCCTTACTTAGGCTAGCTTTTTTGGACGAAAATAAGGTGATTTAACTCAACTTATCTGAGTATAATTTATCTTCCTTAATAGGTCTGAGTAAGTAAAGTATATTTTTTCAATACCTACTGCATCAATTAAAAAATTGTATGATCGAGGCATATTTCAAAAGAAATATCCTGTAGAGAAAAACCACAGTTTCACTGTTACGATATATCAGCTATTCTCTGAGATAGTAATTTTTTCAATTTCGCCCTGTATCTTAAAACGAAATGGTCTATAAAAATTCCGAGATATCCTGCAATTACAACGAAATTGGAATAATTGATGCTTCGGATAAGTACGATGTTGATACATTCAGCGATAACATTCCAGGGCCGTTTTAATGTTTTCGACGAGAATGATTTGAAAGAACTTTCAATGATTTTGAATGGTATTGCTACTACGTGGTGGCAAGAAGTTAAGAAAACAATTAGTGACTGGCTGAGTGCAATTACATTATTGAAAAATGCAAATTTAAGAAAACTTCTTATTTTTACAGAAATATATTCGCATGAACAACAGGTAAATAAACGTATTTGTATGCTACATTCGTGCATGTAGATCAGAATTAAATTGATACCTAAAAAATACGTGTTCCCATCGAAAATTTAAAAATTTCGACTAACTGCTTAAACAATCGATAAGCGTACGATTTGCCATAAATTCTACTCTGTGTGACATTAAATATGACCTAAAGAAATTTGTTGATGCTGAGAACTTTTACGATATTTTGATAAACATCGCGTTTCCTATATATACCCATTTATTGGGAAACAAGATAATCTTGAGGGTAGCCAAGGGAAAATTTCTACATTACCGAGTTTTTCATACTTTCAGTAATTGTATAGTACCTACTTCCTTAAATTTTTACTTCAAATAAAGATCCTTTTAATTTATTATGTGGCACGACTAATTTTAAAATTATTTATTATTAATTCAAATCTAATAAGTTTAAACTTCAAAATTATTCTGAGATCTCTCTCAATTATATCTGCCACAGACTAATAATTAACTTAAGTAAATTTTTAACAGGCAAGTCACCAGTACAAATCTCTTTAATCAATTTAAGTACCTACGCAAAGCAATATTCTTTAAAATTTTAGGCAAATTTATAGGAAATATGTTCCTCAATCTCAAATTCATTTTATATTTAAGATTTCGAAAAATGTATTCGTATAGCAACAGATAACTTGTTCACTCGTAATCGCTGGAGGCAGTCCAGTTGAGAACAGTAGGTATTAAAAATTAATTGTTGTGCAGGATGATAATGAAGAACTAAAAAAATATTATTATTTTTCTTAACAACATTAACCTAGAATATGTTTTGTTCTTTGCTATGGATTGCTTCTGAGATATGGCTAAGTTCCACTTCACATAAATACGTTATAGATTCTCTTCTTTTTTGCACACTGAATTGTAAGTATAAATGAATTAAGTCTTGTAAATCTTACCGACATAATATTGGCCTTTCCACTTAAAAGTATTTGGACCAATTGCAATTTCCAGTCTAACATATCCTTCTACAAGTAATGGTGGTTGAACGCATATTGCTCTATTTCTGTCAACAACATATCCAGTTACTATATCAGCTACATCAAATTTACATCTAATCTGGTCATTTGGATTGAAGCAAGGGCCTGTGATGTTAACAACAGTTCCACCCAACATATTACCACTTTCAGGAGCGAACATTAATGGCAAATTTGCACCATCTGCAAAAAATAATAATTTTAGTAATTATTGTTAAGCATATATAAGGCAAAACTCTAATACCTATATATATATATATATATAATCTACTTTTGTGTTTAGGTATTACCATGGTCTTAGTCTTAAATAAAAATAAAATAATAAAGTTTGTTAGTAATTCTGGAAATTACTGTTTTTATAATGCAACACTTCCATAAGTGAGTGAGGTGATTTGAGTGAGGTGATTTGAGTGAGGTGTGAGTATATGAATCGATACGTCTGTCAATTGTTCCTTTGTTTCATTGAATTTTCTATAAGAAATAACTTTAATTAACTATTTTGTGCTAAGTGTAGTAATTACTTAGTATCTTGTATTCCTGATGATCAAGATTTTAAAGTGCAAAACGGCGAATTAGTGTCAAGTATGAATAAAAACTGTTCTAATTGTAATTCTCTAATATCCGATCGAAAACCGGGAATTTCATGTGATGGTTTTTGTGGTCATTGTTATCACTTACCCTGCGCCAATTTATCAGCAGACGTTTTAAAGTTTAAAAAACAATCTGGATGTTTATGGTTTTGTGAAAAATGGCTTAGCGTAAAAAACAATGAAAAAGAACTTAGACAAATAGTACAATACTCTATACAGGATGCTTTAAGAAAATTGGAATCAGCTTTTTCTGATATGAAGTTGGAATTAATGGATTCAATCAATTGTAAAATTGATAGTATTCAACATGGTACTGCTGTGGTCTCAGCATCAAGTTATTCTGAAATTGCCAAGAAAAATAAGATATCTTTAATTATTAAACCTATTAATGAAAAGCAACCTGTAAGTCTAACTAAATCTGATGTTCTGGATAATTTAAAAAGTTCGGACACAAATGTGTCAATAACAAATGTAAAGCATATTAATAAAGGTGGCATATTGCTTAGCTGTAGTACTGATGAGGGTAATTCAAAACTGAAAAGAGTTGTTCACAAAAACCTCTCTCATAAATATAAAATTAATGAAGTGAATAATCCAAAACCCCGGATAAAAGTTCTTGAGATTTCATGCAAAATGACCCCTGGTGAGGTTGAACATTTTCTGAAAACTCAAAACCCTGATAAAATTAAAGAAGATTCCGAATGAAAGGTCGTGAAAATGTGGCACATTAAGAAGAGAAGAGACATTCTACAGGCTATGGTTCAATTGGATATTGCTTCCTATAAAAACTTAATGTCGTTAGAAGAAAATTATGTTATGTTAGGGTTAGATCGTTGCCGTGTTTATGATGGAATTGAGGTGGCTAGATGTTTTAAATGTAGTAGTTTCAATCATTCCTCATCATCCTGTAGAGGTAAGCTTGCATGTCCCCGTTGTTCCCAAGAGCATGAATTGAATGCCTGCAAAGACGAATATCCCGAAAAATGTATTAATTGTATAAATTACAAAAATTTGAGTTTAAAAAGTAATGAAAATATTGTTATAGATTGTAATCACTCAGCTTTTGATAAGATCAACTGCATTGTTTATAAACAAATATTGATATCTCTGAAATCTTCAATACTGGGACCTCAATAGCAACCACTATGTTCCCCTCCAGATTGCACTGGTTATCCATGTCGTCGTAAAATTGCCTCATCCTTTTTCAGCATGTTTTATATAAATGTGAGGGGCTTAAACACTAAAGCCCTTGCCATGTATAACTTTACTACATATTCTGATTATGATATGATTTGTTTAACAGAGACCTGGTTGGATTCAAGAGTTTTTGATGGCGAAATTTGTTGTGAGAAATATAACGTGTTTCGCTGTGATAGAAGGTTTGAGTGATTGGGTCTAACCAGAGGTGGGGGTTGTCTTATTTTACTTCGTAAAGTTGTCTCTAATGAATTTAGATTTTATAGCTGTAAATTTTCCAACAATTGATAGCGTTGGTATTAAAATAATAATGAAATCTGGTGCTCTTTTTGTCTTTGTAGTTTACATTCCGCCCAATACAAACACTCAGCTGTACGCATCATTTTTGGATTGTCAAACTAACTTACATAATATATATGGCTCTGATATTGGGAGATTTTAATATTCCTGAATATAATGATTGTACAAATAATATACTTCCGTTTACACCTAAAGTGACTGAACTCCATAATTTTTCTAATTTATATGGTCTTACTCAATTTAACAATGTAACAAATTCAAGCGGTAAGTTGTTGGACTTAATTCTCTGCAATATGACCTGTCGTATAAATAAATCTGTCATAGGGATTTAAAATCAAGATGGACACCATCCACTGTTGGATATCGAATTGCAGATTGAATTGTCTAATAATAAATCTTTTGAGGTTCTACCAATGAGATATAATTTTAAAAATGCGGATTTGCAATCTTTGTATGGAGAATTATGTAATTCTGGGTTCGACGATATCTATAATATAAGAAATGTGGATGACGCTGTTGACTAATTATACTCGGATGTAAATAATTATGTGGATAGGTTTGTACCAGGAACGACAACATATAAAAGTAAATATCCACATTGGTTTACTAAACAAATAATACAAGATATTCGTTGTAAGGAGGCCGTTTCTGTAAATATAAAATTTCTTTGTGTTCAGAGAATTACGAAACTTCTTACGAAATAAAACATCAATGGAAACAATGTAATTCGCGCAGATAAGTTTAGAGATCTAGGAGTAACCTTTGACTCCCATCTTTCTTTTAAAGATCACATTCAGAATATTACAGCCTCACTAGCTCTAAAGATTTTGGTGATTTGAGTACCCTTATGACATTGTATAATACTTTAGTCCGACCTAAATTGGAATATGCTAGTGTTGTCTGGAGCCCTTACTTCGATGTACATATAAACAGTATCGAAGCTATTCAGAGAAAATTTTTGAAATGTTTAAGCTTTAAAATAGATCACTTGTTCATATATTGTTAAATCGTTTTGAGTGCAAGCTAATGCAACAACGCAGGAACATGCAAAGCGTAGTAATTCTATACAAATACTTGATTGGCCTAATTGACTGTCCGCAATTCCTTGACATGATTAGTTTTAAGACATCTACCAGATCAACTCGTTCTGCATTGTTCTATCTCGGAAATGCCCGGACTAATGTATTATTCAGCTCACCGTTGTATACTATGTGCCGTAACTATCAGTATATTGAAAATAATCTTGATATTTTAAACTGTAAATTTAGTCAAATTAAGTCTTTGTTTTAGCCATTTGTTATTTGTGTTTTTCTTTTGTTGACATATGTGAATTTTATTAATTGTATATATGTGTCATATGTAATTTTTGTTTTTTCTTGTTATGTTGTTTTTCCGACCCTGTAAATGGAATGTACATTCTGTTGGGTTTGTGTAGTAAATAAATAAATAAATAAATAAATAAATAAATAAATAAATAAATAACTTTGTAAAATGAAATGTGCATACAATACCCATGGATGGAAAGTATACTACTATAAATGGAGAAGAGATATAAATGTAGGTATGTAATTTTAAATGTCTTTGTGGATTGTGGATTTGAAACGTGCTTTTGAAACAATTGATCGACTTAAATTGATTAGAAAATTAAGTGAATACGGAGTGACAGCGACGGCATTGTCTTGGATTAAAGATTATTTAGTGGAGAGGTGTCATAAGGTTAAGATAAAAACATTTCAAATGCAGTTCCGAGCTTATATGGTGTACCACAAGGAAGTGTCCTTGGACCACTTCTATTTCTTATATATATATATATAAACGACATAAATAGTATTTTAAATGATTCATATGTAAATTTGTTTGCAGATGATACGCTGATATCTGTATCAGGGAAGGATCTTTCACAAGTAACTGAAAGGATGAATAATCAGCTATATAAGTTAACTAAATACTGATAAAACTAAATGTATGGTGGTTGGGACCAAATTTAATTGTGAAATATACTTTGCTGTTAATAGAAATATACACATCAATAATAGTCAAATTGAATTTGTAAAACAAATTAAATACTTAGGCGCAATATTGAATCAGCAATTATCATTTGATTCTCATGTTAATTTTTAATGTAAAAAATAGGTAAGAAAATATCTTTTTTTAGAAGAATTTCACATGAATTATCATGTTGGGTCAAGATGACAGTGTATAACTCGATCCACATTTCAATTATTGTTTTTCATTACTGATAGGCTGCAATAAAGTGCATATTAATAGATTGCAAGTATTACAAAGTAAAGCAATGCGTATTATACTAAATTGTAATCTTTACACACCAATAAATTATATGTTAAATACCTTAAAATGGATTTCTGTCGAGCAAATTGTAACGCGATCTTGTATGACGCTTATAAAATTGAAAGAAATTAGGTACCCGATTATCTTGAAGAGTTTTTAGTTAAGAGATGTGATTTGCATATGTATAACATAAGTTCTGCTGCAGAATACAATATTGAATATAACGGAAGTTAACTTCCTTGAAAAAATCTCTCTTTAATGAAGGATTACATTTATATAATAGCTTTGCCTGAGGAAATAAAAAGATCTGTGAATGTGAAAAGATTTGTTAGAAATATCACTAATTTTTTCGTAATGATAGGGCATGGTAAACATTGTCTTTTGTTGGTATGTTTTTGTGTATGTATAATAATGTAAATAACATTTGTTGTTGCTAAATAAATGAATATTCTATTCTTCTATTCTATTCTTCTATACAGGCTAGGAAAGGTCTTTCCAGTGCTTTTGTGACGAACAAAACAAGTCAATAGGGTGGGATAGAAGAAAAGTACTTATTAGAATATCATTAAATGGTAGACATGTGTACTCTCACTTGTATTTCACAGTTATATTTATCCTGTTTTATCTAATTTCTGTGTATGTGAATAATGAAGATAAAGCATACAAAATAATATAGAATAAACAGATAGTTCAGACTAGCAATGTTGAAAGTGTTTATAAAGAGAGTAGTCTATTTCTTTCTTATTGTAAACCAGAGGAAATAATTAAATAATTTCGTTCTTGCAAGTATCTTATAATACAAAAACATTGAAAGATATTTTATTAAACTAAACATCAAAGACTACTTCATACTACAAGTATAGTTATTAAGTTTAAATTTTGTGAAAAATAATTTTTTTGTAATAATAACTACCTATTCAATCATTATTTGTTTTTTGCGACTTTTAATTTTAAAAATTTACTGCTCTTTAAATTAAGTCAAAATAAAATATGTTTTCATGAATTTGATAGGGACATATTTTGAAACAAATATATGTTTATACATAACATATTATACGTTACCTATATCTTTGTTACAGGAACCAAGCAAAATATTTTCATCTATACGAAAAATATGTCTTCCTTTGAACCCATTAGCAAATCCAGTTGCAGTAAGATCCCTTATGACAGATTCTTGACTGTATGGTTTATATTCGTAACTTCTTGTTCCATTTCCAGCATTAAAACCAACATAGGCTGAAACACCACCTTCACCTTTTCTCGTATCGCCTCCTGCTTCGGTGTGACTAGTCCAGTCAATGTTTAGATAATTGAACATGGCGTATGTATATACTTCATCCGTTGCAAGAACCATTTGGAAGGTATTAGTCTAAAAATAATATGAGTATATAATTAGGGCATTGCACATAATATAAGAAAAAGTTTGACAATTTGTTTTAAGAACAGAATAAAAATTCAGTCACATACTAATTTTTGATATGATAAATTAAATTCGTCGAAGATGTTCCTATTTCATTTTATTATTATTCAAATTTTGTTTCAATAGTTCGCTTTGTTAACATAGAAATAATTCCTTAAATAACGGTATGAATCCCATGCTTCATTATCAAAAAAGACTGTTTTAATTTTCAACAACCGCCATTAGTGTGCATGTATTTGCACCAAATTTCAAACAAAAATATATACCTGGTATAAAGCGTTGGCGAAACCTCCATTGAAAGATATATTTTTCCACGTAACTATAATGGCATGCTTAGGATTAAATGTGTCTGCACCAATAACGCCTTCTTTGATGTCCCATGTTAATCGCTCTCTTATTTCTACTCCCATTTGATCTTGTCTAGTTCTAAGATCCCGCTCCATTCTAAAATATACTCCAGGAGGTCTTGTATCAATATCACCATCTCTTAAGTTACCTATTCTACATTTACTGAAAAATATACCAATAAAAGATGGATCATTTACTTTGGGCCAATCCTTTACTGGAAACACGAGAGGGTATTGGTAATTCGGTGGTGGGTCACTGAATTCTAAATAACCATTCAATGACACTCTAGTGTAATTGAATCGGAATCCAAAAAATGGCAACTGAAAATTTAAATTTTTATGTACTTGTGGTGAAGAAGCTTGAATTTCCTTTTGATAATCCCCTTCATTGTCCGAATTGCCACCTCTGTCATAATATGGATACATAAAATTTTTGCGAATTTCTGCTAAACGGCTTTCAGTAATAGTATAAGGTGTTTCAGAAAATCCTCGCTGATCAGATGTTTGGGGGGCTATGTTTGATGTCATGGGATCTAAAATAAATATTTATTATATTTTACTAACTAGTTTTTAATATTAAAAGACGTATTTATAATAAAAATTTCAGAAAAAAATATGTTTAAGTCATTGAAGGGAAAATTTCCATTTGAATTGATTTTAGAACTACAATTTTTGCCAATTTCCTTTCAGAAATCTTAAATAATTTTATTAATATTTATAAAACATATTTTTGGCGTCTATTAGTTCAAATTTAAAAGAGGAATAGAATTAAAATGCCTTTAAAGTGATGTGTCACCCCTGTTGCCTTTTTTTTTTAATTTTCATTCCGTCGATTTATTAAATGCAATGTTTAAAGCAACACTGATTCATACAGTAAAACATAAGCCTATAATAAAAGTCATATATTATAATAATAACAATTTTTTATCGAGAAATTTTAGAAGACTGAATTGTTTGTTAACTGAATTGAATTAGGTATTTCTTTAACATTTCATAAATATAAAATAATACATTTATTACGGTTTATTAAAAAATAATAATTTCTTTTAATATTGCAAGTGCAATAACAATATAAATTATAGCTAAATATTTAATTAACTAAAAAACAAAATAACCCTCACGTTATTGTTAAAGGTGTCGGTTTTTTGTAAATCCAGTATTTTATTAAAAATTCCGATAGATAAAATATCTGACTACTGTAGTTAATACCTAATTTCAATAGAAACGTTTTCAAAATATTTCTTTTCATTTGAAGTATTTCCTTTTTCTAAAAAGTATTATTGCTGGCATACAAGATAATTTATGTGGTGTACCCAACTGAATGTGGTGTGTGATCCTTGGTACGTCATACTTTTGGCAGCATGATAAAATGTAACTCTAAGGGTACCAAATTTATAAGAGTATGATTTTGCTTGAAAGTTATTAATATAAAAGTAAAAAAATAACGCTGTACGTAGCAGTGCACATTTTAAGTATAGAAGATAAAAGTAGAAAAATGGATTAAAAATGGTAATATGGTCATATGCTATTATTGCCCGAAAATTTCCAGGCTGTATATAAAAGAATAAACCAATAAAAAATAAGAGACTAATTTATGTTAATAAATAATTTATTCTGCTACTTACTGGTTAAAACTACAATGAAGCAAACATTTTTGTATAAAAAAAAGAATTGCAAATACTGGAAAAGGTAAGTAGGTAGGTAGGTAAAGCTTGAAGCTTTCACGGCCGGTGCTATAATTTCATCTATACAAATTTTCCGGGTTGTTATGTGCATCCATAGTCATCATTACATCTAGGCCCGCCCATATATTATCTATGACTCGTCCTGAGATGTTCGACATGGGGCAGCGCTAGATTCAGCAAGATGCAACAACAGCATAAGATGTCATGAACGAATAGGCACCCTCGAGCTGGTCTACCAGGACGTCTGGACCGACGACGACCCCGAATACTCTAGACGTTACAGGGATAAATGTGCGTAGGTGACCATGCAGGCAAGACGCTGCCACTGTAGATAGGTAAGCTATGAAGAAAACGATGCGTGCGATCACACTATTAGAAAAAACCGACGCATTAGTAATACATCAAACCATGTCTAATCTACACCACATAAAAAAACCTTGATAGATACAACCGCCAACGCTCCTCAAGTCCCATCACTTCTTCATACGATAAGCTTAAATATTCTTCGACCCTATACAAAAACGAGGCGAGAAACCACCACACCATAATATGTGGAGACGTATTCACTAAATCAATTGAAGCGAAGCGACACCTAACATTGTATCTACTACCATCAACATCTTTCTACAAAACAATATAATCAGTCGCTACGGCGTAGTATGGCGTAGAGTTGCAAAGAGTTAACTCCGTGGAAAGAAGAGTGCAGGAACTGAAGAAGGTCATGGGAATCCTCATCTTACTCTCCTCGACGCACTTTATTGTCTCCATTCCCTCCAAAATGCCGCCTCCATAGAAACGCCCAGCCGGCTTATGTTAGGGTACGACCTTCTATAAAAAGACTTCTAGGGCAGTCTCGCATATATCATGAAGCAAAAGTAATATATAGAATATACCTAGTAAAAACCAACAAAATAAACGTTTACATTCCGACGCTTGGTTTTGTTCAGGAAGCTACATCCATCAGGAGTAGAGGTGGGCCCTTCGGCTCTTTTTAAGGAACCGGCTCACAGACTCTCGGTCAATAAAAAAATCCGGTTCACTGAACCGGCTCAATTGAACCGATTGATGTTGTGATTCGCGAACGAAATGAACGAAGAACGAGACCACAGTATACTAATCAAATAACGAGACAAACGAAGTAAAGCAATTTACATTCTACTAAAATGTTACAAATTGTACTAGATCACAATTTAAATTTACTTTTGAATGTAATTATTATTTTCATAAAAAAATTTGTATTTTTGTTTACCTACCTACCTCTGTCAATAACTTTTTTATGTACATAAAAAAATAATATACCTATGGGCAACGAATGCTTTAATAATATTACCAAACGATTCAACTGAATCGATTCAATAAGCAAAAGTGCCCATAACTACCGTGGATTGTAAGTGAGCCGGAACTGCCGAGAGCCGGTCGAGAGGTGAGAGCCGGGAGCCGGGAACCGATTAATTTGTATTCCGCGTTCCGCGAGCCGGTTCATTTCGTTCGCGAGTGGGAGCCGGTTCAATCGAACGGGTTGTTCGCGAACGACACAACTCTACTGGAAACCCAGTCCAGTCCACGCTTGCGAGATGAGCGACGCATGATTCGCTCATGTAACTGGTATTGTCAGAGAGCGTAGTTCTTGAGCCGCTCAGATCGCAAGTGGGACGGGTTTTGACCGCAGGCTCTAATAAAGAATATACAGAATGTTCCAGAATGATGATCAAATATTTTACCAGTGTATTCCACAAGTCGTTTCAGGAGAGGATCTTCATATGAAATTTTTCAATTTGGGTCTTTCCTGTTGAGATATTCAAGTATCAAAATGGCGGAAAAAATAGTTTTTTTTTATTTTTCCTAAAAAACTGTTACACTTAGAGATTTTAATTTTGATACACATTATCAGCTAGTCAAACGCTATTTTGTAGTGGTGTTTATTCCTTAGCTCATATTTCTGGAGGGCGGGAATAAGCAACTCCTAGATTTATTTCTTTCATTTTCCTGCAATAGCCCATTTCAACATAACTTTATTTTTAAATACTACATCTAATTTTACTACTTTTTTCCGCTCTTGTAATTTTTTCATACAACCAATAGTTTGCGCAGAAAAAATAAAAATAGTTTTCCTTACTCTAAACATCTTTTCGCCACCGATTACTAATAACCGCAGTAGGCGGTTCCTATGTTGATGTTTCTCTGTTGTCTTGTCAAACAAATCACTATTAGGTCTATAATTGACAGTTTTTTTCAAATATTTCTAAACAAAGGTATTCCTATAACTGTTGCCAATCCTGCAGTATGCATATCCCGTCAATTTATTACCTAATATTTGTGCGGAATCTGTATTGATTCTTCTTCAGAAATGAAATACCGATGGTAAAGAAAATTCAAGCTGCTACAGCTGAAGTTGAGAACCAGCCTAAATTATCCGATACAGTTCTTAGAAGAACAATGCATGTACATGAATTGAAACCAAATCGTGTAAACACGGTCGTTGAAAAAAACTAAATTGTAGTATGGTGAAGAAAATTCGAAAAACTAAAAGAATTTCGAAAGTCTGGCAAAAAGATATACCTATTAGATGGATGAAACATGGGTAAACGAAGACCATGTTACATCAAAAGTTTGGCAAGTGGTAACGTTCAAAAGAAAAACAATTTTAAAGGCATTTTCTATAGGGTTCACCTTCTGAGAAAGGACGAAAATTAATAATAACACATATTGAAAGTGATACGAGATTTTCAGAAAATGGTTTTGCATGTTTTTTTAATGACGTAGGAAATTATCATGAAGAAAATAAACTGAGTCATATTTGAAAAATGGTTCGAATCTGTTTTATTATATGTAGAACTAAGATCAATTGTGATGAATAACACACCTTATCACAGCGGAAGGGTCGAAAAGTCACCGACATCAGCATAGTGGAGAGCAAATATTATAAAGTGGTTAAAATCAAAGAATATTGAATTCACAGAGACCACTCTAAAAACACAATTATTAAAAATTCCGAAGAGAAAAATGTCAATACTCCGCTATAAAACTATATGAATTAAAACTACCTCTAATCTCTATAAGAGTTAGTTTGGGTACAAATAAAGAATTAAGTAGCACGAAATAACCCCACTTTTGAATTAGGCGATATGAAATCATCATATACACTGCCACTGCTGAAATATGACGTTAATGTATTGGATGTGCACAGAAAGATTGATCGGATCACGATCACGAGCATGGTTTTATGAGAAACACTTTTATATTTAAAAAAAGATCTTATATTATCTTATATCTAAACTAGTATGCCTACGGATTGTTACGCCCAGTACGCCCCGTTCGTCCCTCTAGTTTAGAAGATAGCAATGAGTCACTCTCTAGATTTTCGAAGATTAGGTATAGTTAAGTTTATTGAGTAATAATTAACGATAGCGTTTAAATAAACGATTATATTTTCGTAGTACGTTATATTATAACCTAATTATTTATTAATGGTTCATTCATGTTTTTTATCTAGAGAGAAATTTGGAAAGATCACTGTCGATATGTTTTAAACAGAGTAGTTTCCGATATGCAGAATGTTAAAATTTGTGATATATATTACATCTACGCATATTTCAGAAAATATTGTATAGATAATGAAATAGACCAACTCCTTATCTAAGTATACTTAAACATTTTCAAAAGTTGTGTATCATTATATCGACTAGTTGCGGAGATACTGTGACAATCCTTCATTAAGAATCCCTGAATTTCAACGCTACTGCATATTCCGAAATTGTATTTCAAAAGACAGGGTGATTCAGAACTTATCTAAAAGAATTTGGGAATAAATGCATCATGAGAAATGGAGTCGATATCGTAATTTTTTTTATAAAATCCTTATAGTTTCCGAGTAAAACATTATTAAAGTTGTAGTATTTTCAACCTTTATATCACTGGGCCACTGTAGTCTCTAGACAGACGGTTCTGAATATTGCAATCCGACTACTTTTTGCACAATAAACTTTTTGTGACGCCAGTGTTTACATTAGTTTTTCAAGTGTCAAAAAAAGCCTACGTGTATAGTAGAGTTGGGAATATTTATCGATAACATCCATATTATCGATAATATAGATATTATCGACAATCTATCGATATTATTGAAAATTTATCGATATTACCGATAATATCGATATTATCGATAATTTTCAATATTATAGTAACGATAATATCGGTAGATTTGATACTATTGATAATATTTTGACTCACGAAGAATCACGTTTAGCCGTAGCTTGAAGCCAATAATGATTTATGCGACTTATATGTAAACATTTTCGAAGGTTTTAGATTTGTTTATACCATACCGGAAACCTAAAATTTAGGGCACAATCACGAAATGGGCGACATCTGTTGAGATATATCGAAATCATTCCTGGGGTGCATAACAAAGCCCACAGATCTTATAAAGAGAAGCGACAACTTGTTGGTAGAACACGCCATGATATAAAAATTCTTCATTATTTGAAGCTATTACTTCAATATTTTAATTATTTTAACACTTTAAATAGTTCTATAACACTTTTCTGAACGGACTGACAAATAACGACAAATTATCGATATATCAAAGTCTCATACTAAGTTTTTTCCACACAGCTCCTATAGTTTTGAGATAATTTATTCAAATTTTTATCATACATCTATGATACAAGTTCTGACATGCTTGCATGCAGAAACTTGATCAATCTAAATTATTAAAGGTTAACAGAACTTTTGCCACTATTTATTTAATTATTTAATGTAACGTTTCAAACCGTTTCAATAACTAAATAAAATATTTGAGAATTTTGAGAAATTGCAATCTGTCACATTAACTGCCAGAGCAATTTGACATAACTGTCTTTGAAAAAATATCTCAAATAACATCATTGATACACCATTTAACAATCTACATAGAAGGCCTTGAATGGAAATAAAAAAACAAACAATGCATTTACGTCAAGTTATGTCAAATTACGCTGGGAGTTACTGTGACAGATTGCAAATTTAGTTCAAATTTCAATTTCTCAAAATGCCATTTCAGTTTTCAAACCATAAATTAGCAGATATTCATTTTGTGTATGGCTTTGCAAATGGCAATGGAGCACCAGCAGCTAGAGAATACAGAAGACAATATCCGCAGAGAAGACATCCGCATCCGTCAATATTTGTTTAAGTTCATAACAGATTTTTTAATAACGGCTTACAGAAGGAATGAGAATAAAAACATTCACCAACAACGTATCACTAGGAATGTTTTGAAAGAATTTACAAGAGAGCCATCAACAAGTACACGAAGATCATCAGCTGTATTCGGTATTTCTCAAAGCAAAGTTTCTTGCATCCTTATCATTTACAACCTGTAGCTACAGGGTCTACATTCTGGCGATGAACAACGCAGAGTGAATTTTTGTCGTTGGATCCTTAATAGATTAGAAAATATCCCACGTATTATGGACTGAGGAATCTTGCTTCGCTCGACGTGGGATAGTAAACTTCAAAAATCAACATATTTGGACAGAGTACAATCCGCGTGCTATTAGCCCAAGAAAATTCCAAAATGAGTTTAGCGTTAATGTGTGGGTGGGAATTTTTGAAAATCGTTTCTTTGGACCTTATTTTTTGCCAGAAAGGGACAATTTGCAAAACTTCTTAGAATTTCTAGAAACCGATCATCCTAATATGTGGGAAGATGTTCCTCTAAATTTAAGGCAGCATGTTTGGTTCCAGTTCGATGGCTGCCCGGCTCATTTTAGAATGAATCTAAGGGCTTGGTTAGACGCAAACTATCCATGGAGGTGGATTGGACGTGGAGGTCCTATCGCATAACCGCCACGTACCCCAGATATAACACCAATGGATTTTTTTTGTGGGACTTTCTTAAAGAAAAAGTATATGCAACTTTTGTTCAAGATATTTTAGAAGACGTATAAATACATAAGAAGTTTCATCACTTAGTTGCAATAAGAAGGTATATTGAAAGGCAATGTCGATTATGTATTCAACAAAATAGTTCGCAGTTTGCAAATTTAATTTAAAATTAATATTATTTAGGGTTATTTGTAAAGTTGCCTTGGCTTATCATTTGTTCTTCATTTTTTATTTATTAAAATTGTTTGAAACGTTACAAAAAATAAATAAATAAATAGTGGCAAAAAAGTATGTAACCTTTAATAATTTAGATTAATGATGTATCTGTAAAAAATAATTTTTTTTGCGAAAATTTTTATAAATACAATTTTTTTATAAAACTTCCGTTGAGATACTTTTTCATATTACTCGACAACGGTTAAAATTACGACAAAAATGCAAAGCACGATAAAGTTTCTATATTTGACGTAAAATCTAAAATTTTTGCAAATAATAGTTAGTAGCGTACCAAGAAAAAGTTCTGAGTGATAAAAGGGGGCCTGACCCCCGAAAGAATATCACCCTGTACGTTTTCAAATCTTTTAAACATGTCAGAAGTTGTAGACTATCATAGATAATCTATGATAAAAATTTGAACAAATTATCTTAAAAACTATAGGAGCTGCATGGAAAAAAATGTATGAAACTTTGACACCATGTATCTCAAAAACGAAGCGTTTTCCGACATATGTTCATATCCTTTGTTCTCGATATGTAAGATGAAGATTAGTTTTTGATATTGGTTTTTAATTAGTATTTCCCAAACGCGTAGAAATCAATACAAATTGACTGGGCAACGGTTTTGGAGAAAAATGGATTTTAATATGAATAATGAAAGAAAGGAAACAATTTTAGGATCAGTCAATACCTATATGGAAAAAATTTCACCTGATAAATTTTTGTAAACTTCCAAAATTAAAAATATTTAACTTTTTTCATAATTGAATGTGAATATTGAAGGAGGTTAATCTACCCATGATTTTAAGACAAAAGTTTCATATAAATATAGGTCCGTTTCCGCTTTATTTTTGATTTACAGGGTGATAAAGATTTAAAAAAATATATATTTTTTAAATAACTCCTAAACTGCATTAGACACATGTTTTGTTTAAGAAATGAATTTTCAGTTTTAACCAGCAGCGTCGCTATTAATTTCACTTTCACTATGTTTAATGAAAAAAATGATACGTCACTGCCTTTTTTAAAAATAAAAATTTTTTTCTGAAAAGCTCATCATTTTTCAATAAAAAAGATCTCTTGACATTTTCCGGTTTTGCAGTAACAAAATAAAGAACAATTTATTTGCAACTGAAAACACTACATATTTTTTCAGTGTAACATACGCACTGTACACATTTTATTGAAACATTCTTCACAACTAAATAAGTAATACCAATATTTTTGAGAAAAAAAATTAGATAAGGTGTTGAAAGTGTCCTCCACCTGCAAGAATACATGCTTCAGCTCTTCTTTTCATATTAGCACGTACTCTTTGAAGAATGCCTTCAGTATTTCTTATTATGTCACAGGAAACTTCTATACGATTCTTCAATTCTTGTGCAGTGTTAACTGGAGCGCTGTATACTAGAGTTTTAAGATGTCCTCATAAGAAAAAGTCCAAACTATTTAGATCTAGGATCTTGGAGGCCATGGTAGGGGTCCACCATGACCTACCCAACGATTATGGAACGTTCGATTTAAATATTCTCGTGCTTCTAAACTAAAATGTGCGGGTGCACCGTCATGCATGAACCACATTCTGTTTCTAATCACGAGTGGCACATCCTCAAGTAATATGGGTAAATCCTCTTCTAGAAATTGTCGATAAAAATACCATTTAGTCTTTCCGGCAGAAAAAAGGTCCAATTAAGTAATTTTCAACAATTCCAACCTAGACATTTACCGAAAATTGCTCCTGATGGTTAGATTCCACAACTGCATGCAGGTTTCCTTCGGCTCAAATATGAGTATTGTGGAAATTTCTGATAGCGGTTCTTGAAAAGTTAGCTTCGTCCGTAAACATTATTTCACAGTCAAACACGGGATTTTGTGCAATATTCTCCAAAAACCATTGACAAAAGTTTATTCGCAAAGGGAAGTCTCGGGAAAGTAGAGCCTGGACTCGTTGAATATGATATGGATATAACAGAAAATCGTGAAGAATTCTCCAAACTAGAATGTGCGAAATGTTCGAGTTGTATGCAATTTTTCTAGTACTAAGTTCCGTATTTTCCTCAATAGAATTTAAAAGTGCTTCTTCAATTTCTGCAGTTCTTGCAGTAGCATGGGCACCTTTTAATTGATTGTTTGGCTTAAAAGTACCTGTTTCACTCAACCTCCTATGTACGTTTGAAAATGTTCGTCTATCTAATGTAACTCTATCCCGAAAGCGCTCTTGATGCAATCGTCTAGCCTGTGGTGCGCTGCCATCAGCCAAACCATACATGTAATGATGCCAGCTCCTGATTAATAAAATTAACCATTTTCTTTAATAACACTACAGATTTCTCAACTATCAAACTAAGTAGTTCAAAGTTAAGTTTACAATACTGAACTGTCAAAATTAGTAAAACAAAAGAGTATTTATGTCATTTCTAATTGAACAATCACAGCTCACTATTACTATTCTGCTTTTAGTACACACAGGGGACTAAGAATTATTATTGTTCTTTATTTTGTTTCTGCAAAACCGTTCAAGATACGGAAAATTGTCAAGAAATCTTTTTTATTGCAAAATGATTAATCTCAGAACATATTTTATATTATTTTTTAAATATCGATGCCGCTGGTTAAAACTGAAAAGTCATTTCTTTAACAAAACGTGTATCTTTGCGTCTAGTTTACACCCACCAAGTTCCACACAAATATCTAATGCAGTTTAGGAGTTATTTAAAAAATAATAAATTTAAAAAAATCTTTATCACCCTGTAAAACAAAAATAAAGCGGAAACGGACCTATGTTTATATGAAAGTCTTGTATTAAAATCATGCGTAGATTAATCTCCTTCAATATTGACACTTCTTCAATTATGAAACACCCTGTATAACAACATTTCAAAAACAAAAAAAATGTATTTGTCAAATGTAAACTAGTTCTTAAATGATAAATGTTTTGCGTCTTTTATCAGACTGTCATACATAACACCTATAACAATATCTCGCATTGGAACCAGCCAAATTTTTCAGGGGAGGCTAAATCTTGGCTGGGCTTTAAAACAAAATGTTGGCTTATACAGTGAAAAAATAGTAAGAAAAATGGGAATATAGTCAACTTGAGAAATTGTTTGAGCCGAATTTTTTATTTTCATGAATCCTAATTTGTAGAGGTTTTAGACGATCGTAGAATTATGTTTAAAATTTTGTTTTTTGCAAGCATCTCCTGAACCTAATAGAATTTCATACGTAGTTGTAAAAAATCTATTTGTCCGTGATCAATATAGTAGTTTTATCGAATGACACAGATGGCACTAGTTATGCGTAAGACCACTTAGTTTTTTAAATTCTTTTATGTTCCTTCCTAATTGTTTCCATCTTGCATTCTACACAGAAAAGTATACCTAATTAACGTTTTTATTTGATATTTAATTTTCTAAAAAAGTTATAGTACCGCCATTGCCAATGCAATTGAAAAATCCGTAAATAAAATGTAGTGCTCCCAAATCAAATATAATGTGTGAACAAGTGTTCTCTTCATTTCGGATTTGATATTTTACAAAAATCTCAAGTTCATTTAACTGCATTGTTTTAAATTCCGTAATTTATTAAAATAATATAGCAACTTGTATCACTAGTTGATTATTATTGTCACAGCCACCTTTCGTATTTCATTAATTGCCGAGCCTGCTAATGATAATAGTGCAATTTAGTGACGTTTTTTAGTAAATTAGTCCTTAAATGAAAAAACGCCTACTTTTTTGTGCATAGTGAAACTGTAGTTCGAGTCTGCTAGAGAAAAATTGAAAATAAAACTAAACAAACTAAATAGCATTGCACATAATTAATGCCCTCTGTGTCCCTTGGTAAAATTATTATATTAATCATGTTCAGATAGACTATCTGCCATATCATATACCATATTCTATTGGAACAACAAATAGATATTCGATTTTGGTAAAAACTAGATTATCTTTATAAATCTATTCATTCTAGTATATCCAAATAACTGATAGGTACAGTTACAGGTAAATGGATATTTTTCTTATACCTAATTTAAAATTGGCCTTCAATAAATATTTATTTGCAAAGACCACAACTTTGGGTTCAATTTCAAGAAGCTCTAGGACCTTATGTATCCAATTTTTACTTTATTTAGCTGAATAAGAATCCATAGAAAATAATTATCTAATAAAATCGCAAATATTATTTCTCTAAAAACTGGTCCCTTCTTTCAATACTACGTGCAACGCCTATGACTAAATTAACATGCTTTTACTACCTAAATCGCTAGTGGAATGTAAATAAATACATAAAAATATCACGATACTAAGAAAAGTTAACATATTGAGAACAAAGTCAAAATATTGAGATTTTTCTCATTATATTGAGAATAATCTTATTATATTGAGAAAAAAGTCAAGACATTGAGAATAATCTCAATATATTGAGCTTTTTAAAAATAAAATGTATATTTGACATCAGGGTGCTTTCGTATGTTACAGGCAAACTCAGTGCCTGCATAAATGCCCGAGTCCCACGTGACTGCGACTATTAGGCAACCAAACTTACAATAAATTGCTACTGCTAAATTGTACAAACAATCGGTATAAAACACGAAAAAATTACAATCGCCTCTGGAATGACATTTCATCTAGGGTCCCAGCTGGTAATTTTTCCTTAGTAATTTCTGAAACATCAATTTAAGAAATTAAAATTTACTGTGCGCCAAAACACATCTGGTCACGTGGGACTCAGGCATTTATGAAGACGCTGTATAAAATAACCAGTGGACGCTTACTGTTTTTTCTTCAGTAATTAAACTTTTTCTGTTGTTCTTGAATATATTTCAGACGTATATGCTAATTAACTCTTCTTGTTTTCCCTTGTTCGGTTGAATTATGCATTTGAGACAAATGCACTATTATGGTTATTGTATCATACATGTATCCTTCAAAGAAACTAATGTAATAAGCAAGTACACTTCTATGACTCAGGATACGTAAAAATTATCATAATTCAAATGATACAATGTATATCTTTTTAATTGGTTCGGTTCTTTCAAAATTACAGTTTAATGCTAATTTGATTAAAATTTATATCATGAAGATGCTAAATTGTTTTACCTATATTCATCAAGAATACGTGGAAAGTATCAATACTAATTTACTTTAGACAATAATTTATTAGAAAAATAAAATTTTAAGTGAGTGTAACAAATTTTACGTTTTGGGTTTATGCGAAGGTAACTAAAGTTATTTTTTCTTATTAGGTATGAGTCAATAGGCTAACTAAATTGCATATTAGTTACGAATTAATTGAAACTAATATATGTGTCGTTTTATACATAAAACCTAAGATATTTTTTTATTAGACACTTGAGAAAATAAGGTTATAAAATACATAAAACTGGATATTACCAAAAGTAGCATGCGTAATTTTTTTAATTCTTATATCTTCTTCAAAAATCAATGTAGTTTTCGAGTATATTTTCCAGTTACAATTTTTTTCAGATTAGGTTTTTTTGCACTTTATTTTGCATTTTACAACGTAACATTAATTCTACATAGAAAGACAAAAAGTATCGCAATTGACTGCCACAATCAGTTATATCCTTACGTACTGCATTATGATTCACGATTTTGTTTTTATTTATGTGCTTTGTATGATCACATATTATCATTTAGTTGATAGTAAATTATAATTTCACAACTGCGATGAATGTGTTTATCTTATTTGTTTTGTAGCGATAAATTCTTCAAATATTGACTCAATAACAAGCAATATAAAAATTATACCTGACATACTTAACGTTTTTAAAATAAATAAAATTAGTAAAACACTGAAGCCTGGTAACAAACTTGGGATTCAATCGTGTGTCATTTTTCTGTAAAATTCTGCTTGTTACCTGTTGCTACAAGAGATTAGTACAATGAAAAGCATTAAGTACATTAATTTAAAAATAGATGATTATATTTTTTTCTTATTCAGTGTTTCTGACAACAAACGGAAACAATTTTGCAAATCCGTATGACTAATTGGGAAAAATACTTTAATGTACCTAAATGGACAGGTGGGTATTTTATTTCTTAATAGATATGGGTAAGGATTAGAAAGTGATGATAAAACCTATTACATTAATTCTAAAAATAGATAATATATATATATATATATATATATATATATATATATATATATATATATATATATATATATATATATATATATATATATATATTCTGTATGCAACTACAAAATTAGCATAGAATAAATACAAATATATATTTGTATTTAAAACTTTCAGACAACAAACTAAAAGCCGTATGACACTGCAAAAATTCTCTACAGAATTTTTGGAATAATTCTATTCTATGCTAATTTTGTAGTTGCATACAGAAAACAAATCAAATAATTTTGGGAAGAATTATGTCAATAAAAATCTAGAACATGTTCTAAATTTGTATGATAATCTGCGCGAGAAAGTGCGCAGTGTGCAAATTGGACTAGTTACTATAGTTGTGATAGTTATTTTGTGCTGTGTTGTGTAAACATATAATATTTATGTTATAATAACGATATTTTGATATAATTATCATTGATATTTTGTTATAATTGTCATTTGACAATAATTATGATATGCCCCTTCCCTTCAATATTTCACAAATTATAATCACTCAACAGATGTTGCCACATAAACCCAGTTAATACGCACGCGCATGAAGATAATTTTACTACGGATTTTATAATTTTTATTCATAACAGCATTCATAAATTAACTAAAATTCACATTTTTCTAACGAAAATTACCAACAAAACTTTATACGTCATTTTGCTGAAAATTATTTGTAGTGTCATACGGGTAAGGGCGATGACGGACAAGACGGTTTGTGCCGTCTAGGCAGCCGAACCCAAATCTCAAAAAAATTTCATTTTTTTGTTAAATTTATGACTTACTTTACGGACAAAAATTTTAAGCGATGATTCAGTAATTTATTAGATTGATATTTATTTCAAAAAAATATCCGGTTCTATCGACTGCGAATATTAAGCAATTTTGAAGAAGAAACGTTATAAAAAATTACCTTTACAGACTTGGGAATTTATTAATAATTATTGTGGTAAGTAGCGCAGACACGCTGCAGTAATACCTGTACATTAATGGGTTTGTTCCAACAGCAGCAAAAATCGATTCCGAACCGTCCAAAACTATTTAGTCAGTTCAGTTGTTAACGTACTTTCGGCGAATGCGACGTAAAACGGAGTTGGTCAAACATTTTTTGCAGTTCTGAACCAGTTCCAGACGGCTCGGGTGTTGGAATAGACCTAATAATAGCGAACATGGTTGACGCTCGGCTCATCGCCGTACGACAAATACGAGTATTTGCAAATGAGATAGTAAGAGGTGAATCATCTTAACACAGTAGGTATATTTTGTTTGTGAATTGATTGTAATAGATGATATTTACTTTGCAACTATCATATTTGGGTCGGTCAATGGTCGCGCGATTTAAAGAGTCAGTACTTGAATCGATGTGGCTAGACCGGCGTGAGTTCGAGCCATGCAGTCGATAGACCGTATATCAACTATATTCGTGGTGAGGATTGACACCCTCTCTGCGGATATAGCAGAGTGGAAGAATCTTAGCTTGGGTCAATGTGAGAGATTGATACCGGTTGATATTTGACTACCCCCCTAATTAATGAGGTTTTCCAGGTTTCCCTCATTCCTGCACTGAATGGTGGCTAGGGCCTACCAACGTAAGTCGTTCTTGAAATTAAGGTAAGACGTTGTAAAGGATAGTATTCAATAAATTTTTAACTGATTTGCTCAGACGGTAGTTGGGGGATCTTATTAAGTTACCACCTTTTGTGGTATAACTGAAAACCGGAGTTTATTTTATAGTTATCTTTAATATTATTCACATTTCACATAGTTGTAATAATATAAAAAAACATGGAAATGTAATGATGATGATGATGGCGATATTAAAACGAAGCAATGTTAAATAAATAAAAAATAAATTATTTTCAGCAAAGAATTTGACCATGCTAGTTTTCAAAATCAAGAAAAAATAGATACGGAACGAACGAATTGTTGGTTTGTTAATATATGACTCATTTGTTATCAGATATATTTTTATCAAATATGATTAGGTTCTTAAATCCATGTAAAAAACAATTTGAGAAATTGACAAAGATATTAAAAATCGAATTTGTTTTATAAAACGAAAGCCATTGTATCTATTTACCTTAAAATCCATATTAATAATCCAATAACTTTTGTCTCAATTTACAAATCTTTCGTGTTCATATAAAATCATATAATTGAGAGTTGACTAATGAACCACACCCAAATATGGCGTCAATAAACATTGTAAAAACATATCGTTGATCAATAAGCTACAAACAAAGCATACTGAAAAAAATTTCAAAAACTACCCGTAATCTGCCCCGTAATATTTAATATAATTTCCAGAGCGGCCAAATGATTAAATTGTCCACTTAGGATCGGTAAATATCGTTGTTAGTGGCGTCGCAATTTACAAATCTTTCGTGTTCATATAAAATCATATAATTGAGATTTGACTAATGAACTACACCCAAATATGGCGTCAATAAACATTGTAAAAACATATCGCTGATCAATAAGCTATAAACAAAGCATACTGAAAAAAATTTGAAAAACTAACCGTAATCTGCCCCGTAATATGTAATATAATTTCCAGAGCGGCCAAGTGATTGAATTGTCCACTTAGGATCGGTAACTATATCATCGTTGTTAGTGGCGTTTGTTTCAGTTTCAAGGTTTGTTATTTCTGGAGAAGGACTGGGTTCTACGACTACTTCTATAAAAATTAAAAAAAACAAACTATTATCTATATTAGAAATATCTGAGGTAAGAAAAAATGTAAATAAAAGTTAATTTTTGAATTTATCACAAATAGTTTTTAACGTATTATTTATTCTTCAATATTATATTTTTTTATTAATATAGTATTTACCATAGTTTCCAGTATTGTCTTGAATAGTTCCACCTCCTCCACTTTCTTCATTCACTTCCTGTCCATGTGGGCTATTTTCTTGGTTTTCATTTTGTGCAGTTTCTTGATGAAATTCATTATTTTCTGTTTCATCCTGTATGTTTGACTCTTGAGATTTTACAGATATCAAGAGACAAATTAGTAAAAACCACATTAATTTCATTTTATGAGGTAAAAATAATCTCATCTTTTGTCTACCTTGAACCACATAACACTGCGCAGTGAGTATGAACAATATTTGAACAATTTCTTATCTAATTAAAAAACAGATAAAAGATAAAGAAGTTATCTATTATAATGAAATGACACATTTACTAAGTACATACCGTAAATTAGGTGACAATTTTTCTTGGTTACAAATTATATACAGAACTCTCTTAGATGTATAGAGTGATTTGTTATAATGGGAAATGCGTGTCTCAAAACCTGCTAAAAATTGCATTCTGCAAAAAATGTTCAACTTGGGTAGATTGATACTTGAATTTCTAATAGATAAGGAAGTTATAATTAAACGACATTGGGCGCCACAATGTTCTCATTTTTTTTTCTCAGAAGCATTCTTTTTTTAATTACAGATATTGATCTTTTAATCAATCAGTTTAATGCTATTTTCTATTATCTCTATAAACCTTCAAAAGTTATAGTTTTTATACAGGGTGTCCCGAAATTAGCGCGTAATATTTCTGCCATGTATTATACATGTGAAAATTAGTCAATAAGTTCCTATAAACATGACCCGAAAAATGCTTCATAAGGGGGCTAGAACCGCCCAAAAGGGGATCTTGAAGATGATGGTTTTTCCAGAACATCTTTCGAACTATTCAAAATAAAATCATAAAATTTAGTGGGTAGCATACATTTCGCATGCTACAAAATTTTCTGTTCGTACAACTTAAAATATTTGCTCAGAGGCGTCTCATGCTGAGGGGGGCCAAGGTAAATATTGACCCACTTTTTTTTATTTTTGGGTATTTTCTCTTGTTGATCAAATTATAAAATTTCATAGTTTTCTACACAAAAAAGGTACTCTTGTTCGATCTCGACAGGATGCGCCGTTTTCGAGCAATATCGATTTAAAGGAAACATTGATCCTATCATAAAATAAAAATTGAAATACGCAACGAATAATAAATAAGACATTTTTACAGGACACCTTTTTATGGGAATTAGGAAATTTGTTTATTAGTTGAGCAAATTCTCGAATAAGTTTCCATTTTGTTCAATACAATATCTAGCCCGGCGTAGAATATTCTGCGAGGCCCGGAGAATTTAAAAATTATTCTCTTTTATTTGATTGCCAGCTAAAATAATTCTTTGGAGTAATTCTTCACGAGTGTCCACCTCATCTGCATAAACCAGATTACTCATATGACCCCAGAGATAATAAACTAGCGGATTCAATTCCGGTGATCGCACTGGCCAGGCTATCGGACCACTTCTCCCTTTCCACTTCTCAAGATACTTTTCATTCAGCCAAATACGAACCGCCTGCCCAAAATGGGCTGGTGCTCCATCATGTTTAAAATACATCTCCACTGTTGTCTCTAAGCGAATATCCTAATAATTCAGGTAGGCGACAGGGACATAGTTATTGCACATATTGTCCAGATCTTACATTAAAGATTTTATTGAGGACGGCCCTGATATAATCAAATATATACTGCATATAATAACAGTGCAATTTCAAATTGAAAATTCAAAAAGGAAACTGATCATGACCAAACTTTGTCACAAATAAAGTAATTTTGTCCAAATAATTGGTCACACTCAGATGTAAATTTAATCGCTGATTTAAAGCATTATAAAATTAAGGATGTATCTAAATAACATCACAAAATATATGGGTCGATTCTCTGATGAAAATTAATAGGGGTATTTGGTATAAAATATTCCAAAAAAATGTATATCAAGCTAAAGAAACCAAACTTGGTGAACATTATCTGTCACTAAAACTACACTCTTTGAAATGTTTTCAATCTTAAATTATTTTTGTAAGGGGTTGAAATAATCAACTATGACATTATTTCTTATATATATTTTTTATAACATTTTTCCGTTTTAAAAAATATGTCTAAAAAGTCCCAACTTTTTGATATCTTTCTCATTTTTTTTTTCGAATAGATTTATGAGAAATGTATTACAATGCATTTTTAAAAAGATGATCTGTTTAACGGGAGTTTTTTTTTTCTCATAAATTCTTGACTTTTCGAATTCATTTTCATCAGAGAATCGTTCCATTTTTTCGGTGTTATTTACTATTTTTAAATACAAAAATTATTGTACCTCAAGAATTAAAATTGGAAATGTTAAAATTAATTCTTGAACCTCACTTTGGAATTGAAGAATCTAAGAAAAGAGCACGTCAAATAATTTACTAGCCAAAAATGCCGAAAAAGTTATTAAATAGAAAACTTAATCAAAAAGAAACACTAATATACCTTGAAATGCCTACACGAGTATGGTAGTATATATGCTACACACAATACTGGAATTCGGACAATGTCCGAAAAAAGTATGCGAAACTAGTGCTGACCTTAAAAAAATTCCCATAACAGAAATTATACATTTAAACGGTTACTGGCTATTACAAAATACAGAGAACTAGTTCTGGGCATAATAAATTGTTCAAAATTAGTTTTGTGCATTTTGAAATAACCAATTAGTTCTATTCATTTTCTTGAAAGTTACATCAATGGACAAATTAAAAGTAGGGTTATGCCTTTATTGTCATCAAATTGTCTGATCTGAACTCAGAACTAGTTTTGCATACTTTTTCGAGTGTCATAACCTTCAGAAAATAACGGGAACTAGTTCTGGTCATTTAAAAATGCACAAAATTAGTTTTGAACAATTTATAATGCCCAGAACTAGTTGTCCATATTTTGCAATAGTCAAAAGTCGTTTAAATGTAAAATTTCGGATATGGAAATTTTTCTGAGTTCAGAATTAGTTTTGCATATTTTTTTCGGATATTGTTCGAATTCGAGTATTGTGTGTAACATATACATTCAGATTTTTTTTTATTGTATTAGTATATGCATACTCTAATAGAGCTTTTACATGTAGGCGGCGCTGCGATCAATGTTAGGTATTAAATCTAACCTCACAAATATTTGTTATTTAATTTTTGTTGTGTTTCAATGTGTGTAAAAAAATAACTAACTGTTGTGTACCGTAGTGTTATCTGTTGCTAATAAAAATAAAGATTTAATGTTTCTTAAGTTCCCTAACAATGCTGAAGAAAATGGTTAATAGTAATTGAATCCAGCAAGAAACCAACCTAGTACACAAAGATCTGCTCAAAATATTTTACAGAAGATTGTTATACTATTACTAGTATGGGTAAGTACAAGCATACATGATCTATTTTCAGTGTATATTTTTTATTATTTGATAAGGTTTCATTCTTATTTTTAGGACAAAACAGCTGTTTCATCATTATATTTACCCGTATCCGAAAATTCGATACTAATATTGTAAAATATAATTAACGAATGAAAAGGTACATGAAAAGGCGAAGACAGGATAAAAAAAATGTAGGCAAACTTGCAGATGGAAAAAAAAGCACAAATGTGACACGAGTTAAATGTGATGATACGATTCCTCAAATTGAAAATTACTTGAATGATAATAGCGCCGGTAATCCTGAGAGTATAGCAAGTGCATCTAGTAGTAACAAGTTATTTTACAATATGGCGATTCAAAATGTTATTAGTTACAAAAGGGCACAACTAATATCACTCAAATATTTAAACGAAAACCATTTAAAACCCCTAACAGAGTTTTCAACTTTTTCTGTATTGTACTGTAATAAAAATACCAAATAAAAACTGCATATGTCTATTATTAATATATGGCACATGTGCATTATTTAAAATACTGATTTTTTTATATATTGCTCGTATTTTTTCAGAAAGTGGGCATTTAATGTACTTTTTAATTTACTAGCCATATTACATGCAACAATTTTGCAATTTGGGCGACAACTAACCTTTTTTCTATAGATAGGTAATTTATAAAATTTCAATTCTTTAAAAAACAAAGAGGTTTAAATTAAGAATTACCAGGAAATTCTTTAGGCACTCCAACGTTAACAATTTCTGTATTAAATAACGTTTTATTACTTCTCTTTCCAAATTGTTAATATAAAATGCAAATAAACAAGGTTATGTGAGGTTAACATAAATTAAATCCTTTCAAGTGATTTCTTTTTCCTGTTGCCTTTGCTCCTAAAGATTTTAATTCTTTTTGTACCTGTACAAGTTTTATTTTGATATGTATGCAAATTAGATTTACAATCACTATTTGAACCATAAATTTGTAAACTAGTTCATAGAACATTAATATTAATAACTAACTTTGACGCTAGCGCTCCTATAGGAATTTAATGACACTGAGTTAATGTAAATGCTGTATTGGATTGAGGTGGGTCAGAGTCGAATGAAAACATCAATCATTAATTTTTGTAAATCATTATTTCAGCAATTTGGTGTAGGTACCAGATAAATTTTATTGTTATAACAATCCATACAATTTATGCCATTTTAAATATTTTGCACAAAATTGTAATTTTGATATTGTTTACAGTAGTTCATACCATCACCAATCTAATGGATTGGCGGAGGAAAAATAACTTATGTTTCTATTCCATAGAATATCTCCAATATACAACACCTAGTATGCCTAGTATGGAATATAAAAAAAAATACCAATATCAGAAAATGCTCTTAAGCCAGCATTGGTTGATCAAAAAGAAATTCACGACCTTCTACAGAAAAAGCAATTAACTCAAAAATTATTTTATGATTGCAGGAACAAATCTTTTATAATGACAACTACGAGTTATGCAACTCAAAATACACCTCGCAAATTTCTTTTTGAGGCAAATTCTACGGCTTTAACTTAGAGCGGTGGCAAATTGATGTTTCTCTTGTTTCATGGTTTACTAATTTAATCTCACGTTGTATGTCTTGAGGAAGGAAATAAACATTTCCGAAAGCTTGACAACAACACAGAGTGCTCTTTTTGTACTAGCCTTTAGTACTGTTGACTGCAATCCCAAATACATAACTGGTTTATATATATTTAGGGTATCCGGTAAGTATATGGCTTACTTTCATGAGTGTATAGAGGCGGTCAAAATAACGCTATTTTGTCATAAATTTTTTTTTCCTAAAGTGCCCCTTAACGAAGATACAGAGCCCCTAAAGGCTACCCAGCGATTTACCTTTTCAGCTGTAACTTTTGAACCGACCGGTATAATTTAATGAAATTTTTATATTTTATGTAGGCCATAAAGACTCATAAAACCATACTACAGTAGATGTTTTATACTGTCAGGGAAGTCTGGAACGGACTTGCCACCATACTCGTTGGGTGAAAACTGAATTTTTAAATTCCTTGGTCATTCCTCTTTAAAAAAGGTACTCTACATTTGTTTCGATAACATTGGCCGTTTTCGAAAAAAAAGTTTTTATATAACACGTCATTGAAATAATACATCAGAATAGGTACTGCAATAAAACACCAGTCGATTTTATGAAGTTAAAAATGTGTCTCATAGGACCGTTCTTTTTTGAAGACAGATAGTGTTATTTTGACCTCCCCTATACACTCACGAAAGTATGCCATATACTTACTGGACACCCTGTATATAGATCAGGAAGGGTAGTCTTGACTGACTAGTGATGTATTTGGGATTGCTAAGGGCTAATACAAAAAGAACACTCTGTGTTGTTGTTAAGCTTTCGGAAATGTTTATTTCTTTCTCAAGACATAAAACGTGAGATTAAATTATTAAACCATGAAAGAAGAGAAATACAAAGCTGTGGTTATATATATATATATATATATATATATATATATATATATATATATATATATATATATATATATATATAACCACAGCTTTGTATTTCTCTTCTTCGTTATATATATATATACATCCCGCTATCATTATTGCAACATTACATTTAGTATATCATATTGCACATCGAGAACCGATGTGTTTAGAGTAAATTTTGACGTGAATACTGATTCGGCTCATTTTTTCCGGCCCCCTTATATAATTTTCATATTTCTATCTTTAAAAATAAAAAATTGATGTCCTTTTCGTTAGACGTACTTTGTGCGATCCGTTCATTTCACTGACTTTGTGACAGCCATTGCCGACTTTATTGCGGCCGGCTTGTATATTAATTTTTAATTGACGCATTTTATAGCAGCCAACAGTGTTGTCAAATTTTTTATTAGAGAAGGACCAATAGTTTCTGCAAGTAGTTTCTGACTTTTGTAAAGTTCTTTATACATATAAGTAAAAGTATAATCTACTATTAAGCTACAATTTCCTATACGTAGAATTAAATTAACTTACGTGAGAATTTTCTGCTAATAATTATTTGATAATCTAATTTCTATCATTAAAAAAATGTTGCTAATAGTTTGACAAAATTATTTCACAGATTGTAATTTATTAAGACACTGGTAAACTTAAGTTATCGCCACGTTAAAATACTTAATTTAATAGCAGTTTTTCGGCAGGGACAGATTTGCTAAGCTCAGGTATTTTTGAAGAATTACAAGCACAATAGTTCTTATTTTATTTATTAAAACTGTAACACAAATAACGATTAGAACGAATCTAGCTAACACATATGATAAGTAGAACAAATCAAGTCGTTTTCATGGTAAAAACATGGATCGAATTATTGCGGTCAGTATACGGCCGTCGTATCGGCGTTGACGCAATAATGAATGCAATTTTCTCCATGTATGGCTGCAACATTATGCGCGGGATGTATATATATATATATATATATATATATATATATATATATATATATATATATATATATATATATATATATATATATATATATATGTACATGTATATATGCATTACATACCCCAATAACACACCACGTTTAGTGGACGTACATTTAATGTTCATTTAACGTACAGACGTCCATGGACCATTCCAGGAATGTACATTCGATGGATGTCCATTCTTGGACATATTTTGATAGAACACACATTGGACATGGATGGATGTCCTTTATGGGACATATTTTGATGGTACATATATTGGATATCCGATGGATGTCCTTTATGAGACATATTTTGATAGTACATTATGTGGACATCCGACGGATGTCCAGTATTGTACATGTACTGTTTTACTTGTCGTGAACGGCCCCTCGACCAAGAAGAGTATCCCTGTTAAATCTTTTTCCTTATGTTGCTATTGTATAATTAATATTAATCTGTATTTAAGGGACTTTAAAATTAAAACTGTTGAAACTTATGAATTGGATTCTGTTCTTGAATTAATAATGTCATGTCTGTAAATAAAGAAACTTTAAATTTTACAATTTGTCAGCAGAACATTAGAAGTATTAATAAAAACCTAAATGAGTTTAACATTATCATGCAACAAATTTCTACCAAACCGCGTGTTCTCCGTATGGAATTCTCTTCCTCCTTCCGTAGTTACTGCACCCTCCATCAATGCTTTCAAGAATCGCCTGGATGCTTGGCGGAGCACCTTATACGATCGATGAACATTCTGTTATTTTAACATTCTATTATTTATCATTGTCTTTTTGCTGTTTTTTTTATTTTTGATCTTTTTATTTTTTTTTCTTCACATTACTTATTTGTATATTTGTCAGGGCTGTACAGGAATCTCCTTAGCCCGGAGCTTCATTTGTAATAATAAATGAATACGGATATAGATTGTATTATACACACTGAAACATGGCAAATACATAATGCAGATATATATATATATAAGATGCAAGGTTATGATATTATTTATAACGATGGAAGGTTTAACAAGGCAGATGGAGTGGTAATATATATAAAAAGTAACATCAAATATCACTACAATGTACTAAAAATAAGTAAAATTATGAATGCAATAGAGCTATCACTAACCCTTAACAACAAAAAAATTAAAATTTTCGCAATATATAGAAGTCCAAGTCCAGAATCTTGTCCCTACGCTTTTAATAATGATCTTGAAATATTATTAGAAAACTGCTACAATGATCATGATTATGTGCTTATAATGGGTGATATAAATATTGACATTTTAAGAAAAAAAGATTTTACAAATGACTACTTAAATATTATGTCTGAAAATTCTTTTATATTCACCATAAACAAAATAATCAGGATAAACGATCAAGGAGGCACTTGTATAGACCATGCCTTTGTGAAATCTAAAACGGAACTTGATTTTATAATACCATTTGTTGTGTGGACACACTTAACGGATCATTTTCCATTGCAGATTGTTTTCCCAGAACAAAATGATACGAACATGCAAAAAGGAACCACATTATAGAACATTTCTTAATATCGATAATCTGAAGCAATCGTTAATGGATGTAAACTGGGAGGAACTCTATGAACAAGAAAGCATAAAATTGGCAACAGACTACTTCATAAATATTTTGGAACAAAAGGTTCAAAATTGTACAACAAAAATTAAAATAAACAGTAGAAATAGAAAAAGAAAGGAATGGATTTCAGAAGGATTAGTAAAGTCGATATACAGAAAGAATGAAATGAGAAAAAAATTATTTAAGGATCCTGAAGATATAAACCTAAAACGTGAATATGCAGAATACAGGAATAAAGTAACAAAGTTAATTAAAATTAGTAAATCAAATTTTTATAGAAAACTAATAGACGAAAATCCAGGAGATTCAAAAAACTTTTGGAAAGTAGTTAATCAAGTAACTGACAAAATGTTCAACAACAATAATATAACACGAATTAAGAAAAGTAACGATGAAATAATAGACAGCGATATAGAAATAGCAGAAGAATTTAATAATTATTTTACGGAAATCGGGAAAACACTAGCAAGTACTGTTACTGCTTCAAATGAGGTTAAAATCAAGACTGAAAATAGTATCCATAAAGAAACAACGTTTATGTTCCCTACAGACGTAATTGAAGTAAAATCAGTAATTAATTCTTTGAAGAATAAGAAAGCGCCGGGTATTGATGGAATCACAGCAGAAGTACTCAAAGAGACTCAGAATGAAATTGTGAATACTTTCGCACATATAATAAACAAAATAATTCAAACAGGTGAGTGTCCATCACACTTCAAAATATCTATAGTAAAACCAATCTTTAAAAAAGGCGATTCCATGTGCCTCGGAAACTATAGACCGATTTCTCTTATATCAAATCTAGCCAAAATGCTTGAGAAAATAATAAAAAATCGACTAACAGAATATCTGAATAAAAATGCATTGCTGTCTAAAAATTAATTTGGTTTTAAAGAAGAGAAATGTACTCAAGACGCAATCAACATGTTAACTGAAAGAATATATAAATCTCTTGACAGAAGAACAAAAGCCTTATGTATATTTGTTGATATTCAAAAGGCATTTGATACCGTATCTCATACTTTGCTATTACGAAAACTGGACAATATTGGCATTAGAGAATTATGTCAGACATTATTTAGGTCTTACCTTACAAGAAGAAAGCAATGTGTTCAAATAAATAGCCCTAAAAGTAGTTTTCGAGACATAACATGCGGAGTACCGCAGGGTACAGTCTTAGCACCTCTCTTATTTAATATTTACATCAACGATTTATTTGAAGTAGAAACAAATGGTACCATACTTGCTTTTGCTGACGATACTGCCATTTACTATGAAGATCTGTCTTGGAGTGACCTGAAAGTTAAAGCCGAAAAAGATATGAAGAACATACTTGCTTGGTATTCTAATAATCTACTCACAATCAATAAGACAAAAACTGTATACTTACCTTTCTCTGCACTTAGTAGTACTCTACCAGATTTTAATAGCCTTGAAGCAAGCATGAACTTTATTATTCAACCAGAAGAAAATATCACTTACTTAGGAGTGATCCTAGATAAACACCTGAGATGGAATGGTCATATTGAGGTTCTGAAAAATAAACTAAGATTCGTACTATGCAAGATAAAGCAGATAAATGATTTCTTAACTATGAAACAATTAAAAATAATATATTATGCGTTAGTAAAAAGTCATCTTAGTTATGGAATAATTGACTGGAGGGCAGCTGATAATGTATATATTAAAGATATAAATGTGTTGCAAAGGAAAATTATGAAGTCTATGCTAAATAAAAATAGTACATACTCATCTGAAATGTTGTATAAGCAAATGGAAATTTTTGATATTAGACAATTATATTATTTTAAAGTTGCAGTAAAAACTCATACTGAAAAAAATAACTTACAGAATATTGAGCACTGCTATGACACTAGATCAAAAAATAAGTATATAGCAGTTATCAATACCTGGCTCCAAAAATCTATAACTCAGTTTCTGAAATACTAAAAGGAATTAAAAATATAAAAAAGTATAAATACTACTTAAAAGGCATCTTTTCCAAACGGACAGGATAGCTATTCACCAGATAATAGTATAAAACCATTCCTATGTAGTTCTAAATTTGAACTAGTTCAAATTTAAGAAAACCCTGCAATTCAAGTACAATTCATATTATATGTATATAAAAAATTTAACTACTCATAACTTTTTATATATTTTTAGATATTAATAATATTATGTGAAACTAACTACTCAGTGGACAAAAGCCCCAACCTGCGTTGAATTACACCCACAATATCTAGGATTTGATTTATATTATCTTAAAATACCTTTCTAAAACAGTAAAAATACTCATAACTTGTTGTTATGTTGCTATGTGAATGTTTAATGAATTTTGTTGTTGGATTGTTATTATATTATTGTGTTGTTAATATATTTTATATGTATGTTTGTATTCTAAATGAGAACATTCTCTAATTTGCTCATTTCTCACTCTCAAGTTATTTTTTTTTACTTAAGTGAGTATTGTGTTTATTAGGAGCAGCAAACTATTTATAAATATAGTACATTTGTATATTATTATAATTAAGGTAACTTTATTATATGTATTAAAAAATCATTTATACTTACCTGCCTTACTAAATTTGTATATATTATTCTTATTAACTAATAAACGCTATTATTATATTATTTGAATTTTATTTTTATTATTTATTTTATTTTACAGTACAAGGCGACCGAACACAATGAGCTAACATTGCAATTTACAGGGTTGCTCGGAAGATACAAAATAATTTAAGCGTACAAAAAACTTAGACTTAACTAAAGCTAACTTAAGTGAGCTACAGGGAACAAAGAAAGAAAGAAAGAAAAAAAGAACAATAGTATAACAATAAAAAATACAAAGTGGAATACAAACGGTTAAATATTAATCTAATTAAAAGTGTCAATAGCTAAACGTCTAGATGACGACAGTGAAAGAGAAAATATATCAATATGGTATCAATATAGATTACAGTTTTGTTGCAATTGGCGAACAGGTGAATTACTAGCAGAATTCGTATGAAACGTTGGATAATAAAAAAAGTGGGATGATCTGGATGAATAATGTGCAATATTAATCATTAGTTTTTGAAGGATATAACTACAGTCGATGGCGCTATTAAAAATTTTATGAGTAAAAATTAAATACGTAACACATCTTCTTTCACTTAATTTAAGTAATCGGTAATACTTAAGATTATTATCATAAGTTTCGAAAAGCAATCGTCGATTAAATCTAAGTTTAGGTGGTAAATGAACTTCATTTGAATCTTCTCAATTCTACTTATGTACTTTTGATATTGAGGGTTCCAGACGATGGAAACAAATTCAAGGGTACTACGAACAAAGGCATTGTATAAAATTATGACAGAGGCTGGTTTCGAAAAAGATTTAGTTACTCTTAATATAAAACCAAGATTACGAAGCGCCCTGTTAACTATATTTTCTATATGAGGTTCAAAACTCAGTTTTGGATCTAAAGTGACACCGAGATCTCTAATAGATGTAACAGATTGAATTGGTTGATTATTAATGTGGTAGTTAAAATCATGTGTACTAGATAATCGACTAAAAGTTATAAAATGGCATTTGTCAATGTTTAAATATAATTTCATTTTTCCACAATAAGATACCAGCCTATCTATGTCAGATTGAATTAGAAAACAGTCATTAATAGTAATAACGGATCTATAAAATTTAAGGTCATCAGCATACAGTAGATGGTCAGTATATTGAAAGCAGCTGTCAATGTCATCAATGAATAGAGAAAAAAGCAAAGGGCCCAAATGGGACCCCTGCGGTATACCAGATGTAAGACAGATATAGTTAGATGTTGAATTATTTATCTGTACACATTGACATCTATTGGTCAAGTATGAAATAAGCCACCTGAGGAGGTTGTCGTGTATCCCTAAATTCTCCAATTTTATAAACATAGAAGGGAGATGTACTTTATCGAATGCTTTAGAGAAATCAGTGTACACGGCAACCACCTGCTTCCTGTTATCCATAGCTTCCGTTACGTCTTGGACAAATGGTATTAAATTAGTCGCGACAGATTGACCACGGAAAAAGCCATGTTGTTTCTCACTTATTTTATTTTTAAATGTAAAGAAAAGTTCATTAGTAATGATTGCCTCCAACAACTTTCCTGGTATAGACAACATTGAGATAAGACGATAATTACAGACGTTGCTTTTACTACCTGCTTTATGAACGGGAACAACCCTTGCTTTTTTTCAGACAGCTGGAAATGTACCCTCCGAAACTGATTTATTATATATTACAAAAAGTGGAGCTACCAGAGAAAATTTACATTTCTTTATAAACACCGCTGGTAAGCCACCGGGCCAGATCCTCTGGAGGGTACCTGATTATCAATTACAGAAATGATTTGTGTCTCAGTGATGTAATCAATGGTAATAGGAAGGGCGTTAGAGTTATGTATTTTATTGATGTTAGATGGAGTGTCGAAACGTTCATAAACGCTAGAGAAATAATCTGAGAATGCGTTACATATTTGCTCATCCTCAGTAAAAATGTTACCGTTGTAAGTTACGTACGAACGGTTTTGTTTTTTGATTTGTTGGAAACAAACGACCAGAATGCCTTCATATTATGTTTTATATTTGATTCAGTATTGACTACATACCTGGAGTAATCATTTTTTATGGCAATTTTTACTCTTTTTCTAACATTTGAAAAACTGACAATCCAAATCATTTCTGTATTTTTTCCACCGTTTGTGTAGTTTGTACTTATCTTTTATTAATTTTACTGTCTGTGTGGAAAACCAAATGGGATACTGGTTTTTAATATTTTTCTTTGGGATATTCTCACTTATAATATTATCAATTTAAGCTTAAAAGTACAATGCAGATTCATCAGCATTCAAATTATTTAACAACGCCTGCCAATTAACAGAATTTATTAATTCGTTAATCAACTCATAGTTAGCATTGTGAAATTTATAACGACTGTAACACGATTTAAACTTAAATTCTGACTCACCAGGTCCAGGCTATAAACGTTAACATTTTTTATGGTGCTAAAAACGAGATCCAGCAATACATTATTGTCATTCAAAACTCCGTTAAATTGACTTAATTCCAGGAAATTGCAAATATCAACTAGGCTTTCTCCGTAGCAATCCGATGTTGCTACGGCATTGTAACACAACGCAGTTGCATCGAGTTGCCACTGAACTTTGGAAGCGTTATAGTCACCTAAAACAAGTATGTAGTCATTTCGGTTATTTTGAACAACTTCACTTAGTTTCAACAAATGAGCATTGAGATTTTCAACACTCGCGTGAGGAGGCGAATAAACACAGCACAAATGAAGATTCTTCCCCTTGTCTAGAGCCACAGAAATCCACATGTCCTCACAAATTCCTTGACAAGACCAGTCTTCTTTGAGCATCGATACGAATTTTTTCCTAATAGCTATCATGATACCACCACCATCTTGTTTGCCACCCAGTAAGTGCATACGATCCTTACGATATACATTAAATGTGTTCGAGTCGAAAAGCTCCTCATTTTTTATGTTAGAATTTAAATTAGTCTCGACAACACAAATGACATCGGCAAGTTAAGTATCTAAAGAACAAGGGCACTTAATTTGGACTGTTGGTATGTTTCGCAAATATTTTGCAATCTTGTGTCCAATAATTGGTATTTATAGTTTTACAGTGATCTCTCACTTTCTTGTATAAAATTTTATTAGAAGGTGTAAGGTGATCATTGATATAAATATTGGAGTTGGATGTTGCCCTTCCATGTCTATATCACTCAACTTCCTTCCTTTCAGAAATATTTTTTTTTACAATGTCGATTAAGTTTTCAGCTGGATTTTCAGGTATACCATTAATCTCCAAGTTATTTATTCTCGCATGTTGCTGAAGCTGGTTGACCTTTGACTGTAGATGATTAACAACATTTGAAATGCTAGCGACGTTATCTTCGATTTTTGGTATGGATTTTACTGTTAGTTCAATGTCACTCATTTTTTTGGAAAATTCATCTATCCTATTCCCATAAAATTGAATTGATTCTTGGAAGGAGACTTGCTGCAATTTAATAAAATTTAGATCAGATTGCAAGGAATCCATTTTTGCATCGAATTTTGCATCCATTTTTGCGAGAATGGCAGCTATATCTACGTGTTTTGTCTTCTCTCCCATGGTGTCAGTGCAGTTTAAGCACCTGTATGGTTTTTCAGGATCAGCTGATTGTTTTTGTAGACAGGCCGTATGAATAGCCTTATCGCAAACGGTACAACGAGTAAAGTCAGCGCGACGGCTCAAATCAACCGCCACAGATAACACAGCCTGCCGGCATAAAAAACACACTGTCTTACTGTCTAGAAAAATTGTTCACCAAATAATGAATTACTTGTAGGTACACCGAAAAATAATAAACAATGAATTGTTATACACTGTAGCACCAGCACGATATAATACATACGCTCGCTAGGAGAATCAGATGACAACTGCCGCTAAAATTCGTGCAGCGCATGTGTATTTAAAAAAATGGGTCCAAAATCCAGATGTAACGCTAACCTCTAAAGTTTAAACAAACTGATCTGTTCTCTTTGGCGATGCTGATAAAGTGATAAACGTTGATGAGTAAACCCTGTGGAAGAATGCATTATGAAACCGAAGCAATTTCACATTTTGTAAGTAAGTAAATTTGCATTTTCTGCTTTTAGTCTATTTATAAATAATTCAATTATTTGTTGGTTAGGCTAAATTCATATCATCTTTATGTAGACAATTATGTCACAGTATAATTTTATACTAACAACCGTCAACAGTCGTTTTCGTTTTTAGATAAAGAAGTTTTCATTTTCACACTAGTTGTTGAGTTTTCTCGTCTGTAGCTGTTCTAGGTTACATTGAGTAATGAAATTATATGGTTTTGTTAAAGAATTATATATGCTTTGCTCCTTGTTATTTGTTACGTGTTATATAGTTTTATTTGTATCACTTAATTATTTATGTATTTGTTATTGATGTAATAAATAATTAGAAAAGCAATAAACACATATTATCAAAAAGTATTTCTATAATTCCAATGTAGACCTCCATTATATGTCCAAAACGGGCCATGGGTAGTACAAATTTGGTACAGAGGACATCTGTGAGTCCGAAAGTGGTACAGTCGTAGACATCCCTGGACGTAACTTTGGACATCCTTTGGATGCTCATAGGACGTCCTTGTGCTATTAGGGTATATTCAATGAATTTTTATTCAAATTATAACAGAATTTAACCCGACAGTCGCTATATGAGAAAATGCTTACAAAAAAATCTCCAGTTGTAAGTTAACGTTAATAGTCTAATGATTAACCGTCCATCTAGCTAAGTTTTTGAAGCTGAACAAGCTGGGTTAACACAATTTGCATTTTGCATAAAATGTGAGTATTTATCTCATCGCGTAACCAGCGGCGTAACTGTATTTTTAGCATGTACTACTTTACAGTAGGTATACAGAGTGTCCCGTCAATATGTTACAAACTTTAGGTAGTGATAGTACATAAAAAATATGGCTAAAAAGTAATAACCACGTTAAACGCGCCGTTTTCGAATTACCTATAGACCTTAAAATGTGCAACTACAAAAGTAGTTTTTATGACGTAACTCTTTTTCGGAAAAAAAAAACATAATCAAATTTTCAGAAGCTAGTCAGCTTTAGGAAGCCAATAAATAATATAGATATGAATAAAATCGAGATAATGGAAGGGTGTTTTTTAACACCCGATATACTATTTTCTGCTAAAAAAATTCTACAACGTTACCAAGATTACAAGATTTTTAGAAAGGTTGTTGATTTAGAAATTTGTTTGTTACTTGTATTTTTATGTAAAATATTTAGTACCTAGTTTAAACCCGAGTTTCAAAATAGTAGAAAGCGACTAATTTTCAATATGAAACTTATGCTTACTGTTTATTTACACATTCAAAACACAAATCGCAATGAAAATCTCTCAAAGCATACACACACTTCCGACTCTACCACAGAGGACCATTAGGTCCTCTGTGACCATGACCTCATTTGAGACTTATTCAAGCCGTATGACACTACAACAAATTTTCAGCAAAATTACTTATAAAATTTTATTGGTAATTTTCGTTAGAAAAATGTGAATTTTAGTTAATTTATGAATGCTATTATGAATAAAATTATAAAATTCACAATAAAATTATTGATGCGCATGCGTATTATCTGGGTTTATGTGGCACCATCTATTGAGAGTGATTATATTTTGTAAAATATTGAAGGAAAGAAACCTATAATAAGTATTGTCAAATGACAACTGTAACAAAATATCAATGATAATTATATCCAAATATCGTTATAACATTTTATAAATATATGTTTACACAGCACAGCTCAGAACAATTATGACAGCTATAGTAATTTTTAGTACATTTTCTCGTACAGATTCTCATAAACATTTAGAACATGTTCTACATTTTTATGGACAAAATTCTTTTCAAAATTATTCGATTTGTTTTCTGTATGCAACTACAAAAATTGTATAGAATAGAATTATTCCAAAAATTGTCTAGTGACGTGCGTGCGTGCGCAGTGGTGATTTTTCGTACGTTAATCGCAAAGCGTCGAGCCGAACGTAATGACGATTATAGCCGAATAGAGACGAAATGTAGGTATCACTGACTGATAAGACTGCTGAGTGCTGATTTCAACAATTAGTAACATAAACTGATTATTACATATACCTATTACATTTTATTTAATGTTAATGTTTTATCTCAGTCAGTCAGTGGAAAAAATAAACTCATTATATGTTAGGTTATGTTGAACCTTACATAACAAAGTTGCATTCATTTTAAATATGTAATTTTATACTGTAAAGTAATTGCACGCTTGCTAGAATATTTCATATGAATATTTTAACAGATAATTTGTTATAAGTGAACAGCAAAAAGTTTCTGTGACGTTACATATTAGCAGTGTTTATAAAAATATAGTTAGTCCACCTAGGATTTAATGAGTTGACAAGAGATGGGAGCATCTGTACTATTTTGAAGATATTTGTCTCAAGGGTTGTCCAAAGTGGACATTTAAGTCAAATTTTACACGTTCATAAATAAGATATTATATTAGAAGTGGTTTATTGCAATGTGCGACTTCTTTATTTAATAAGTTATACTGGAAGCAAATTTTCGATAAATATTCACTAATTATCGCAATATGTTTGGATATTTAGTTCACTTGATTTAAAATAGATGCCATTAATAATTGATGAATGAATATTGAGCTAATTTTCGCCACCAAACATCACTATTATGGTTAGTTTCACATACCAATTTGGTTGCGAATCTGGTGATACATAACTTAAATAGATTACAAGTTTTTGCTGTCTGACAAAATACACAAATCGGATCAAATTGCAGCATATAATTTCTTTTACAGAGCAACGTTCAATCTGGGGTATGGTCATGCATGTACGATTAGAAACAAATCTTGCCATTTCATTGTTCGATACCTACCTTATTACGTTATTTTGTCTATATTGTAACGGTTAGTTTTCAACATTTTTAAGATATTCTAACGAGATATTTCATACTGTACATAGAATTATGAAATTAGTTGATTTTTCTTAATTTTATTCGTTTAGAAATGTTAAAACCCACGACAGACAACTGAATTTAATGTCTTATAGAATACTCTTCAAAGAAAGTGAGTTAGAGACTTCTTTATAATATTATCCATCATTCCATGTTTAGAATTATTTCCAAGAAAATGTCCGTAATATTTTTCGCTTATTCTTTCTGGTGTCTGTTTTAATGTAATTTGTGGCACTGCATACACATAACTGAAAGATAAAAGCAATAATTACAAATTATTATCTATCTTTAAATGACTATTTCATAGGTACCTAATGGGTATAATATATTTGCAAGTGATTCTTCCTTTTGTGTACTCTACAAGATACTCACGTTGCGGACAAAAGCGTTGAAAATATCTAGTGACTAGGGCCGGGTTAATGGTTTAAACCTCAAATCTGTTTTTGCTTTGGAAATTTTGAAAAATATTGTCATTTTTGGTATAACTGACAGCATGTTATTTATCATTATTTATTTAACAAAAACTATTGATAACGTTTTAAACTCTTTGAAATTGTTTAATAAAGAAAGACAGAACCGCTGCAATTTAAGTATAATGCGTTCCGAGGCAAGTAACAATTATGTAAAAGATGTATCTGCAGTGAAGAGACGTCTCGACGGTAGAATGTTTTGAGCGTCGCGGCGTCTGCGCAACTAACCGCATATTCTTCGACTATATCGTCCCTTGATTACTTCATGAATTTCATGCCGTTCAGTATCTAATAAACGGTGGAACTATGTATATGCGCTGCCTCTTATTTTTAGTTTTATTAGTAACATGTGTGGTTTGATTTAATGTAGACGACTTACTTATTTGTCTGTGATTACTACGGCCCAAAAAATGGGCTGTAAGATGTGGAATTCTCCGTTGGGTTGAGCACTGTTTTACTAGGCCGATCAAATAGATCATGGCCTTTTTTATAACCCCTTGGATCCCTCTACTATGGCTCATTGCCTCAAGTAAGTAATTCTGTTTTTATTATGTTTAACAAGTAAATATATAGTATCACGAATAACGTCCTCATCATATGGAAGGTATTTTATACCGATTTTTTAAAATTTGTACTTTGCCAATAGTATTTGCTTAAAAACTAATCTCGAATGACGTGCATGAAGGCAGTCACGTGACTACCAAATTGACAATTTTTAAAAATGCCGAAAATCGAATTGTTTTCACAAATAAAAAAATATATATTAAAGAAAAGTGTTCTATATTGGAATCTTTTAGTAAAACTTTTATTTGTTGTAAACTCAAATGAATGTAAATAAATTATATAAAATACCAATCTCCAGAATTAACCCCATTCGCTATATTTAAATTAAAAAGTGACATTTCGGCTACTAGCGAAAGTGAACATAATAAAGAATATTTATTTAGTTTTGTCTGGAAATTTCCTTCAAAATATTAAATATTTTTAAGGACAATAATCCGGAAAATGGTAAAATAGAAAATACAAATGATTATAGCATTGTACTTCATGCTTTGGGTATTTAAGTTTTTATTTACGAAGGGCGAAAGGAGTTATGATTTGAGTAAAACGCCAAATAAGTGAAATGTCGAACTTTTGTGCATTGCTTGATAGGTTAGAATTAATACTAACTTGATCGGGGATCCAGTGTATCGTGTGATGCATCTGATTTTATATTGAATTATTTTTTTCTTTTAAAAAATTATTAATGTGTGAAATTTGTAGTAGATTTAAGTTTAGAAAGAAAACGTTGTCTGACACAAGCATATTATGTAAATTTTTAAAGAGTGCTAATAACGTGTGTTGGAACCACATCCTCAGTTCTAGCAAACAGTAACCTATAAATGCAAATTCTTATTTGATTTAAGGGTCTAGTAACACTAACGGAAGACAAAGAGTCAGTAGTTCGCTGTTTTCCTCCAGGAAAATGTCCATGCAAACCGTCGTTCAAACGATGGCGATGGCTTCAATTCAAAAGCTCAAATATAGACTCTCAGATATATGAACAATTCAAATAAAATCTATTAAGTAAAACATTTCTATTTCCAAGAAGAAATATTTGAAACCGTTTGGGAATAAATGCACAAGAAATTATTTTTCAAAGAATGCAGAAGCTACCTCAGTTCAGATGTATAAGTGCACGGAGGAAAACATTATGTAATTTGCTTTTTTGTTAATTTGTTATTATTATCAATGATATTGACATGTCTACTAAAAGTTATAATTATCATTATATACATTCATTACTTTTTTTGTTTTAAAAAGAACGTTTATTGTTTTCACTTTGGTGAAAACACACTACTAGTATTGGATATAGTATTGGACTAATTCTATTACATTTTTTTTAATACATTTTACAGCCGATTAATATACTGTGTATACAGTTTAATTATATATAAATCATTTTATAAATAGTATTAGCATAAATTTATATTTATGTCGAAATTATAAAACCTATATATGGATTATCGAATAAAAGTATGAAATATGAGACATTAAATTAGGAGTCGTAAAAACATATAACTTTGTTTTGTTATAATAATTAATAAGTATCTGTATTTATTTAAATATGTTAGTAAATAGAGGAAATAGTATCTGATACTACCTGGGTATTTTCAAAGATGCCGAAGTATAACAAACAAACAGTTGTAAAAAGTGGTCTAACCGACAAAATTTTAGATACAGAAATCTACGAAAATACCTACTTTTTAAATTATTGTAATGTAGATATGAATATTCTTATAATATAAATGTACCTATTTAGTACTAAATATAAAATTGTACATTTGTATTTATAGTTATTTGAAAATAATGTCAAAATATGAATTTAGCAACAAATGTTTGCCCTAAGCTTGTTTGAGCTAAATTTAAATAGTAACAACGAATAAACAAAACATTAAGAATTTTATTTTTGTACTTTTGTTCAACAGGTTCTATTTTTTGAAGTTTCGGTAGCTAAATGCACTAGAATTTTGATCATTTTGCAGTGAGAAAATTTCCGCCAAAAACTTTTTTCATAAAATTCTTTGAAAATCAAAGAACTGCTTAAACACGGAGTTTGACAGAAACATTTTTTTTATTACTAACAATTTTTAACTAAAAAAATTGAAGGGAAATTTAAATTAAATGAAATATTGCAATACTACTTTTCCGCCAGTGATCAAGTAGTTTAATTTCTAATGTTACCAAATATACTCTAGAAATTAATAAAATGAGAATGTTAAAATAATGCATTGTTGGTTTTTACTGAAACGTGATTTATTTTTGTGATGTTTAATTAAACTCCCTGCTTCTGCTCGAAAATGTTAATAATAAATGTAATGATAGTTTGATTTCAGAATTGCCTATCAATTCTGAAATTTTATAATTTTTTTAATGTCCTATATATTTTATCTTCCGGGAATACTTGCAAATTTCTTATTATTGATTTTTTCGGGAAAGCGTCATTCTTGATAATTAATTATAAGTGATTTTTTTGTTTCTCTTCGGTTTTGTAACAACTCTGTGGACTAAAAATTTTCACACAAAAAAAATAAGCTTAGATTTACAAAAAATGGTACGTTTTGTATTCATTAAATCTGAATAGTAAAGCATCAACGCCATATTTTACTATGTGACAAAAAAAAAATAGATAAAAGAAAACATAATATATAAATAACACTTTGTTTCTAAATTTTCTATAAACTCCAACTACCTTTTTGCATTTAACATTTTTTGATATTTATGAAAAATATTATCACTATATATTAAACGCTGAAGGTAACTCTCGCTTTCACACCGACCAATCAAAAAGGGACTAAATGCTAAATGTTATTTTCTCTATCTAACAGGCGTACTTTCGTTGAGATATTTTGTGTTTACTGAAGTAACTTTCCTTGTAGAGAAACCTCCTCGCCGAAAATTGATGAATTTCTCCGCGAGAGATGCCGGAGTAAAGTGTCTGTTTAGAAAAAGATCGACTCATGTCAAGTGAAACGTGTGTTGGGTATCTTTTCCGGGCGGTTCAGGTTCTTTTTGTCACCTGAGGCCTGTTTTGGCCTATTACGGAGAGTTTCGTGGCGAAATAATTTAATTTAAAAATTATTGTGTACGTCTATGATAAGTCTATGAGAGAGATCCTTGCCTACAAATTATATTCACCTAGACAGATTGAATCCCGTGTGGACCAGGTTTTTTTATTTTATTTTAGTTTGTTTACTGACAAAACGGTTGGAGAAAATGCGAGAACTTGATAATAACTAATAGTTAATGTGATTGCAGCAATAGGAGCAAATGTAAAAAACTTTCTAAATGTAGTACTTCACAAGCTTAAATTTAAGTAGAACATCAATAAAATTGAAATTAAAATGCATCTACAAACATTTTCAGGGCCAGTAGTATCGATGACAGTTGCTGGCAAGTGGTGACATTCTGAAACATCGGATGCGACAGGAAGTGCGTAAATAGTAATAATAATAAAGATTTAGACATTCCCAACCGACATTGGATGATATATATTTTTATATCAATTTTACGAAAGTTTTTGAAACTTAAAAAAAAAATTGAAAATTGTTCCGAATTCTCGACACTGAGTTCATATAAACACCTAATTCTTCACGTCTCAAAATCTTGAATTCACACTGAACGTTTTTTATTTTTCTTCTGTACTTCTCCAGGACATTCGCACTAGTAGGTATTTTTTGTTTCGATACTCTCATCGTGACACCATATTGGGCTTATACACGTATACTTGGATGACACGACAAGTGTATTTAATAAAACGGTTCACATATTTATTCTAAATTTAAAACGTCGAAAAATGTCATACACATATCCATGAAGCAAATGTATAGCCATTTCTATCAAAATGTAAACAGTCACTAACGATGTATGTCTAACACTTGACATATACGTCCAGATACAAGTGTCAGATGTAAACGTATCTTTAGGGTTTATCTGCAAGAACAAATTTTTTGAAGCTAAATGGTATAAGTTCTCAATTTTGGAAAAATTCATTTAAAAAAGTTTTAGTTTTTTTATAATATATGGACATCTTTTTAACCGAAGTATCCAGTTTAAGGCATTGACGCAAATCGATAATTAAAATTAATTGCATCAGGAAAAGCCTTTAATCAATATATTATAATGTACCAAATTTCATTTCAATCGTTCAACACTTTTCCGTTTTCTTAACGATTATTGACGATTTTTTTTTCAAAATCTTTATCGCCTAGTAATGCACTAACGGTGCATATTTTTACGTATACGTAAATTAGAAAAAATCATCCTTAACAATCTAGGGTGGATCGCTAATACATGCTTTTCAGGTACACCATCTAGTTACATAGTGATTTTCCAGTGTTTTCCTTGCCACTAAATAAATTTAATATTAAAATACTTGTCAAGGCCGCGTGAACAAAAGAAGTTTCATTTTATTGTAGTAAATGGACGAATATTTGTATGTAGAATATGTTGAAATGCACATAATTTATGGAAAGCGCTATGCAACTCCTTGGAGGAAAGAATACTTTCTGCCACACCGTGGTAACACAGAAGTTCCAAGGAGACTATGAGATCCTCATACAGAAGAACAAATATTGGACGTTATTGCTAATAATCTTTAAAACAGCATAAGGAAGGTTGCAGGACAAAACAATATTATAAAATGGGTTGTATTCGAAATTGTGTAAGAATTGTATGATCAAACGACTTACTTGTAAGTGCTGTGTCGCATTACGTAAGGTAGTATACAATAGTTAATTTATTTCACAGATCACAATGCTCTTATCAAGTACACTCATCCAAATAAATTGAACACAGCATTAGTGAGAGACAAAATGGTACTAATCAATTATTACATATTTTGTCAGGTATTCAATTCAAAAAGTTTGCTGGTCTTACCCTAAGTGGAGTCTTGATTCACCAGACGGGGCCCTAATCCTTAAATGTGTAAAATATATTCCCTATATGAATAATTGCTAAACTGAATGAAACTAATTGATTCAGGTACTTCCGTTGAAAATATTGTTATATTGTTATGAATTTTCATAAATTTTCCGTTGCCGGCAATATAAAGTAATTTTTTGTTTATAAAATAGAATGAAAAGAACTATACTTCTTTTTTCTCGGTAGGTCCAGATTTTTTGTTTGTTTAGGGTTGATTAACATGTGTTGCTTATAGCATTACAAATGTCATATGGTATTGTTAACCCTCAGGAGTGTTTTGCAAAACAGTGGCGATTGTAATAAACTGCTTTAGTCTCTGAATGCAAACAATTTTTATTTACTTTGTTTACTCAAGCACGTGGCTTTGTCATTATAAAATAACCACAAACCGTCCAAGAATTTTCTTTCTCTTTTCTTTTTTCTTTTTTTAAAATTTAACTTATCATGCTTTAATTACTTTTTTCTTTCCAAAACTTTGATATCTAACTAGTATCCCTGTCTACTATTAAGTGAGTCTAATGTTATATGTGTACTTAGATACTTTATCCCTTTCCCTTTTACTTTTTTATAGTGATTATACACATATATAAATTGTCCCTCTACTTGCGACAAACTTAATTAAGTTTGTAGTACTGTACTGCGTTTTGAATAAGCATTTTTTATTATAAAAGGGGGACTACTTTTTCCTTCGCGAACCATAAATAAGTTACAATAAACTTAACTAGTTTTTAATTTTATTAATCTGTTTTTTTTAATGTTCTTATATCCATAATAATATTTTTTCTTATACACTTTTAGCTTCAAATTTGACATTTTGTTGCGTTTATTTCAAAACAGTGTATCTCCAATAAAAATACAGATAATGTCGTCATTAAAAAAACAAAATGTTCACAAAAGATAAGGCTACAGTGTGACTACAGTGAGCAACAGCGACTGTATCTGCTGCACCCCACAGGGTGTTACAAACTTCGGGAAAAAAACATCGACTTTTTGTTGCGCCAGTTATATGTTCAAATTAAATTTCGAATAAAAATTTCCGACATAGCATCCGTTCTTGAGAAATCATTGTACAATTTAAAAAAAAGATCATCAAAATCAAATGAGCGGTTTGCGAGAAAGCCAACTTTAAAATTGGGGTTAATTTTCAGTGGCCGGTTTTTTTTTGCCGGTGAGTGTATTTTAGACAATTGTTATTTAGTCTTCTCACAACGTTTCCTGTTGAAAACGTATGTTCTGCGTTACTAAGGAAAGTGCTGCATTTGCAAATAAAATGTTCCTTTAACTATGCATTACTTGTCGCATTTGTAACTGCAACAATCTAACTGCATTTGGCTTTCTAGTAAGCGTCTAGTAAGGTAACACTTCTTTTTCTTACTTTCAATAAAAAACAATTGTTTTTAATTAAACTATCTGGATTGCATCTGAAAATGCAAGGAAAGTTAGTTGCGCAATACTACTTATAGACTGTACAGATATCTACCAATGCAACAATGTAATTATGACGCAATCGGCAGTGCAGAGCAGGGACACGCTTAGAAGCGTTAAATGTGACCAGTTACTTAGGCCATGGCAGCAACCCAAAATAAACCATAGATTAAATAATGTAGGTACCTACGTTAAATTATTGGTTATGGCATTTTCCCTTTATATTATAATAGTGAAATCATTACTTAGTTATTGCATTCAAATAAACTCAATAAGTTATATATCAGAATGTTGGTTTCCTTACTTGCAATTTTCTTGATGACTGTCTTATATATGTACGTTGCTATCGGATACACCTGCAAATGTATCGATCTATGTAACTGTATTTAGGTATTTGTTGCGGTATTTTTTTTCTTCTGGTATTCACTGCTACACCTTTTAAATATTGCTTTAAGCACAACTATTTTGAAATACATCTGAAAGGATTGCTTTTTTGCATGTTACAATGGGCTGCATCTGTAAATGCATCGAATTATTATGTAACTGCACTTTGTTGTAGGTTTTTTTCGTAGGTTTAGTATCCTTCTTACTTTGAACATAACTAATTGGGCTATAAATGAAGAGGTTATTATATTTTGCAGGTTACTTTGTCAGCTGCATCTGCAAATGAATCGATCTATTGTAACTGCATTTAGTTATTTATTGCATCATTTCTCCAATATAGTACTTATGCTTCTGATAGAGCAACAATTTTTTATTTATTGATTTTCAATAAGTTAATTAGGTTGTATCTCAATATGTGAGGTTACCATATTTGTATTTATTGGCTGTATCTGTGCCTGAACAATGTATTATGTATTATTTTCGGTTATACCAATTGTAGTGTATCCAAAAATGTAAAATTATCTTTATTCATTTGTTCCGACATTTTTTGCAATATGGTGTATATCTACTAATCCCTTGCTTTCAACGTGGTTTCGTTATATTACAGAGTTCATTACTTCCCTGGATGATCGGGATTCGGGAATATTCTATTACTGCGTTGAAAATATGTAACACGTAAAACACAAAAAATTGTCTTTTATAATTTGAGCGAAGTATATCACTTTCACTGTCACTTGTTTCTACATACTATTCTTAAATACAGAGCACACAACACACTACTTGTCCGCTGGAGGTACAAAATTGTAATGACATTATCTATGGTATATGTTAAGTAACGAATGCTGATTCATAGTTTTTGTTACTTTGAAAAACTTGTACCGCTACGGTGTACTACATTACGTAATGGAACACAGCGGAGTTGGGAAAGATTATAGTTGCTTTACCCGTACCACATCCAAAAAGTACATGCTATGTCCCTAACTGATTATACAAAAAGGCTGCAATGCCAACTGGTTTTTACGGTAGCATTCAAAATTATAATTATGGTCACTCCTGTAATTTCCATGTATGGGATGAGGTAAATTCTCACACTTTTATCTAAACTCACCACTAACAAAGTTTTATGGTGTGAGGTGTAGACTGTTGCAGTTTTTGAATAAAATGCACTTTGTATTAGCAATTTTAGGTTTATTAACAATTGCAGAAATATGTACAATTCTTCATTAAATACCGAGAGAACGGAAAGAATAAATACTCGCAAAAATCTTATTCTATCATATAAGAAATGTTCAACGACAAATACATGACGCGGCCGCTTTACAAAAAGGTCCACCAATGCACAGGGTGATACGGTGGAGCCGTTCTGAAGGGTATCAGTACTCGCTGCATGGTTAACAGATGGGACTGAATTAATCATTTTATTGGTCCATTCGTCCTAGAGTAATGACTATAGGGAATTTTTTTAACAAAATTTAAATAATGTCTTCGAAGAAATGCCCTTTCAAATTAGAGGTCAGATATGATACATGCACGACGGTGCTCCACAAATCGTTTAGTACGTCAACAGTTAAATAACGTTTTAATTGTTGCCGTGCCATTTTTCTGTAAAAATTTTGATCAAAGTATGAGGTGTATGAAATATGATAACAATATGCCTATAAATCAGGCATATTGTAGAATGTAACTAAAGAAATCCAACATGTTACTAAAAATAACATATTGTTACGAAAGCACACCTACCTCTTTAGTTAATTATTATAATTTTTGTAATAGATACCTTTATTTAGACGTTTTCTAGAACATTTCCGGTTATATTCGATTTGGTTCCAGACGCGTTCTCGAGACCGCGGAAACTAAAAATATATATAAAGTAAGGGTGTACTCTAAGACTTTCAGTGCTTATACCTCGGTCGTGGGGACAGCTAGTGTGACGAAATTTGGCATACAGACACTAGATGGCACGCAGAAGGCAATGGCCTCCCTTCCCAGGAAAACGATTTTTTATAGCATATATGCTAAAATTTATAATTAAATTAAAATATTATTAATTATAAACACATTCTGATAAAAAAATGTCTATAAAATTTTATATTTATCATAAAAAAACTAGAAGCTAGAAAACATGCCCAAATTTCATTGTTTTGTCACATAAAATTTGTATAGCCTTGAGCTCACTTTAATCAGCCACAATGCCAGAGAAACAAACGTCGTTATGTCAAAACTATGATTAGTTCAAAATAATAATAATAGATTTATGAAATTAATTATATGGTTTCGAGGTGGCACGTTAAATGTATCTATCTTGCAATCATATTATTTTTAAGGAAAATAAGGATATTTCCGCACTGTCTCGCAGTGGATGATACGTAGTCTCGTCATTTCCGGGTCCAATGTTTTCAGCAATAAGCGCAACTACTACCGCAAAAGTATTTGCTGCTGCATTAATGTATATTTTATTGGTGTTATAAAGTTAAAACTAATGAAGTAGGTTGAAGAAAATTGTTAAATTTTCTCTTGTCACTGTGTTCATATTAATTTATTACAGAAATTTTTAACGTAGAAGTGTATGTGTAACAATACCAAGTTCTCTCTAGTAGATTACAATATTCATTATTTGTATCTTTAGTTACAGATCTGTTGTGAATCCTAAGAATTGCAGACAGGTTATGACTGTTCTCAATAAGGTTTTTCAAATTATTTACGTTGTTTGTGTTCAATTCCCATGACAAACAGTGATATTTTCCAGGATAATCAAATACCTACCTTCATATAAAAGCTAGCTAAATTGTTTTGAGACAATTTAGTTCTAATAAAAAATTTGAGTGATTCTACAAATTCTGCAATACATTCGCATAGGTAATATACGTATATTAAAAAGTACATGTATTATTACTAATATTTTTACAAATAATAGTAAAATATAGGTCAGCATAATCTTTTTTACGATGAATTTTCCATTTATTATTAGGCACCGCTAGTGTTATTTTACTAAAATGTAACATTTTAAAAAAGAAATGTACGTACAACTTATTTTTATTAACAATAATAATGGAGTAGGTTTTTTGATTGATCTGTTTGGCACTATTAATAATTATTTCTTTTTCTTAAACAGTTATACCTAAATACTGCTTTCTTGAATCTTCTATATAAATAATGTAACTGTAACGTAACTAATGTCATTGAGTGATAAATAGTATATCACCGAACGTTTTATATCAACAAGCTTTCCGTCAGTATCTACTATTTCTAATTCCTTCATAAAATAATTTTCTATTCCAAAAGCATGTTTATGAAATATGTTCATAAATGTAATTTACCATATGCCATATTCTTTATTCTTGAAAGTAAATAGGAATCTCTAAAGACATCGATCTATGTACACCCCTGAAATTATTAAATATACATTAACAGACTGAAATTTTTATGTTTTGATGTAATTATACAGACAAAATTTTGATTAAACTATTCGAACACATGTTCCAGTGGAAAATATCTAGGTATAAATTTCACTTGCTTTGTCCATCTTCTCCAATGTGTATTATTCTAATAATACACCATTAGGTCTTAGCTTCATAAGTGACCTACGGGGGCACAATAAAATTATTACAAGTACATCAACTCGGGGAAGGAAATCATATATTTTATTTGAGTTTTGGATAGTTATGTTGTTATGATTGTAAATGTAGGTTATAATAATTATAATGACTCTGTTTTTTCTTGTTTGACACCATTTGTAGTGAAGCTTTTTCCTAAGAGGCATAACTAATCACTATATTTTATCAGAACCACTAAATATTTTTATATTCTTAAGAGGTACGTGTGGCGTAATAATCGCCGATAAATAACTACAGCTGGCAGATGACAGTTAGATATTCTCCGGCCAGCTAACAGTGAAGATGAGCTGGAATCGAATTTAAGATATTAAATTGGGCGCCAGATAAATTATATCTCCAATAATATAATCCTCTAAGTTTAGGATAAAACAAATGACAACTATGTAGCATCTAGTACAATTACCAATTATACTATTCACATAATATATCAGCAATCACACGAAGCAATCGACTTCATAAGCAAAGGTAATATTATAAAAAGTAAGTACCTAATATTATAAATAAAAAAATACCTATATATAAGTGAAAATAATTAAGTTATGAGTATATGAAAATTCAGCAATAAGGACTTTAGTGTCCTCGGTTGAGCACATCCAATGGCTTGATGTTTGGGCTGTTGACAACGTAAACATACAATGTGCTTTGATGTACCTTTTCCGGTTAAAAGCGGTAAAAATTACTGGAAATAACAGCTAAGTATACTCCAATTGATTCAGTTGGGTGTTGTGCGCTAAGACGCAATTCTTCAAACAGGTCTTCTTCATAATGTGCATACACAAATTTATTTTTAAATAATATCACCTACTCATCCCACGTTGTTACTCTCAAATTTTTTAATAGAACTGATAAGCTTTCTCACAAAATAAATTTATGCAGCTCTTAATTCTCGGACGCGTTCAAAAATGCAAATATTCCATTGATGTTGTCAATGTTGATTTCCACCCTGTCGTCCACCAGGATCACTAAAATTCCCCAACGATGATGATGCAGATACGTCTCCTAAGTCTCTATGAAATGCGCTTGGTCCAGTCTGTTCTGCTACAAAGTTCCACTTAGGTAGAATGCCATGCTGCTTAGATTCATATTCCTCAATTTTTCTTAAGAATTCCGTACCAATAATTCAGATATCATCATTGGTTTCTCAGTACCTTCACAAACCATATTATTTAATTGTAAATATAAACACCGCAAAAGATATGGTACCATTATTCGAAAGACCGTATTTATAAATAATTGCAAATATATTTCAATAACAAAAAAATGCCGGTATATTGCTGAATACTATCTTTACTTTGGTATATAATCAGGCCCTACGTTGGGCGTCAGGTAAGTTATATCTCCAATCAAATACCCTCGAATGATATAATCCCCCCAATTTAGGGTAAAACAAATGACAACAACTAGTATAATTACCAATTATAGTATTCACGTAATGTGTCAGCAATCACACAAAGCAATCGGCTTCATAAGCAAAGGTAATATTATAAAAAGTAAGTCATATTATAAATAAAAAAATATCTATATGTAAATGAAAATAATTAAGTTGAGAGTATTTGAAAATTCACCAATAAGGATATAATAATAAGCAGTGTCCAGTACTGTAGAATTTAGTAAAAAAAAATAATTCCAATTAAATAAAAAAAATCAAAGAACAGAAATTAAAACTTCCAATACTTAAATAATACATTCTTTTAAAAACCATACAGAAAATATATGTAGGTAAATAAGTCATATATCTATGTACATCCGGTATATACTCAGCGATGTAAAATAATTAAATCAAAATATCTAAATTAATTTCGGCCTCACACAGATCATTTTAAATTTAGATTCGCAACTGAAATTATATACTATTATGTATATTACAAATACATTACTAAATACTTTCCTGGGTTAAAAAAATAATAATTATACAGGGTGATTTTTAAAGTGAGATATTAATTTTAACTGATGACAGTAGGCATTAAAATAAATCATTGTACAAAATATTGTCTTCATAAATATGTTTTAATAAACGCGATAACCGAGCTTAAAGTTATTGCAAATTTTGAAGCCGACTTTATATAATCTTAACCTATCCTAATAAGTCAACGAACTATTATCTGGAGAGTATTGGTATAAACAATATGTGATAAGCGCGCGCAGTCTTTGATCAAGTTACGCTTTGATTATAACCCTAACCTTAAATAACAACGTAACACGTACGTACACGAGTCGTGGTATTTTTATTATTTAAGGATTTTTTAGTGTGTGCGTAGTATTATTTTGTGTTACACCTAGTTTGCGGACTCAGTGATATAACAATAGCCCAAGTGTATTTATAATGAGCTGTGGATGTGTCGTACATAATTTTCAATGTTTACTGTGGGCGTACAGGACCGACTTGCATAATTTAAAAATGTGAGTTATTTATAACTTTTTATATTAACATTTATTGGGTTATTTTTTGCATTTCACTTGTTAAAAAATTACCTTGTTTACTTATTATGAAATAATTTCACACAAAACACAATCAGGTAAGTACCAATCTATCTAATCACGATATAAAGCAATAATAATAATTAAATACTAACAAATGTATTCGTTGCTAAATAAGTAATCAATAATTATTACAGCAGGTGGAAAAAAGGAATATTCTTTAGGTACTTACACACTTTTGTAAATTATTTTGTGATAAAAAATACGGGTCTCTAAATATTATGTACCTACACTGTAGTAACATAAAAAAAAACAATTTACTGAAGTTTCGTTACATTATAATGGAACAGTTTAAAAATATCCACAGATATTTTACACAATATTCACTTAATGGGTTGTAACGGAAGACTACGCCAGCGCAGCGACCTCAATGCTCCAAAAAGCCTCAACTCAAGTCTAAATTTTTATTGACAAACCGCAATAACATCATTGTGCATACGTAAATTGCATTAAATACATTATTTAGCGTTATGTATGTCCAATAAAATACTTTATGCCATTAATATTTGACAATTTAATGAAAAATTCAAAGTTTTGACGGTTACCGATGTTAGTTTCTTCTGTGTAAGTCTGGCTCAAGGCTATACAAATTTTACATGACAAAACAATGAAATTTAGGCACTGTTTGGAGGCGTTTTTTATGTTAAATTTTAAAATTTTTGAATGTTTATTTTTCAGAATGTGAGAAGTATATTTCAATTTAAACATAAGTTTTAGCGGGGTTGACTACCAAAAAATCAAAATTAATTGATTTCCTGAAAATGGCACACCCTATATAAAAATTGATGTTATGACTTTTGCCTGATTTTCATACATTTATGAGTCATAGCACTGCAGATTGAATGTGTGGTTCACAGTGTTGCCAGTGTTACACAAATGTCTTTGCCTTTCTTGTCATTAAACGCATACGTCAAGCTGCTATTCTGTTATTTAATATTGTGTGAACCTTTATTTTTAAAATTTGTTTCACTGATTAAAGTCACTTTATGGTTCTGGATTCGAAATAAATGGTTAATACTGACTTATTTGGGGTTATGTGGCGAAAACTAAATTTAATTTGCTGTGAGAAAATCATACTTTTTCCTTATTCTTCATAAAATAACTTAAGGAAATTGTGTCTTGTGTCTCTTTCTAGCAGTGTACAATGACATTTAACTTATGAAATGTGGATTACTGATTAAATAGTTAATTTTTTAACAAACAGGTAAGCTTGTGTGCACGTTTATGTATAATTTTTGAACATTGAACATAGTAATATCACGTAATATCTTCTTAAATACTTTATGGTAGTATGTATTTAACTTGCGGAAATGAATTTTTAATCGTTTATAGTAAGGTCAGTTAAGCAGTTAAAATTTATGTTAATAATACTGCGTATCATACTACATACCAAACTTTACTGTACTTATGCTTCAAACAAGTATTTTTAAAATATAATTTAACCGTATTACTTTACTATTACGTTTAAGGAAATTTAATATTTATATTAGAGGAGATATGGCAACCTCGCAACAAATCATATGGTTCATTAGGTTGGTTATGACAGCGGTCCTCAAAATGTGTTTTTTTTTTAAAAATTAATATCCGTAAATATTAGAAATTTAAAAAAATGGCTCTCACTAGACTTATCTATATGACGAACTACACCAGCAGTTCACCTTGTATAAGCAAAATACATATACAGGGTGTTTCAAAACAAAGACGAAAAATTTCAGGGGGTGATTCCTTGTTGAAAATAAAAGGTAGTTTGTAATATAAACGTTGGGTCACAAGTCAACCATTAGCGAGATATCGCGTTGAAAAGATTGCGGAAAATAGAGTGTTTTTATTGTTTTTCTCGGAAACGAAAAGCATGGGAATGGTAAAATTTTGTGGAGCTGCCTAATAAATTACCGCAAATTTTTGGTTTTACGAGTAGTCCTAGGAAGATGGTTTTCTGAGAGATTTCCTAAAGAGGTTAACTCTCATTCCAATTTTTCATTTCTAGGGTGATAACGTAGTTCAAGATTGGTGTTTGGCAAGAATTGGTGCTGATGCTCGTACAAATTTTGGACGTGACTATCCATAATCTATACATATTTTAGGAGCAATTTTTGTGATTTCTATTGGTTGTTCCTAAACCTTTTGTATGTGTGAATAGTTTAGGCGAAATTACATCTTTTATAATGATTAAACTGCATCTATTTTCGAACATCTCTGCCGTTCTGGGTACACATGGTATTGTGTCTTGAACAGCTATTTGGATTTTTAATTGGGAGACCCTTACAGTGAAGGTAAATCATTACATTTATAGTACTTTTAGTTAGGTAATTTTCTTTATTTTCATTTCTAAGGTTTTTTTCTGGAGAGTGACACGTTATTCTCGAAGTTAGGCTGCACTAGGTGTACAACCTGCAACAGATTCGAACCCAACACTGTGGTGAAAACCAAGCGGTGACCACCTCGAGGCTAACGCCGTTGGATATTTGCCTTCTTTCTTTTCACCCGTCTCTGGAGTACATAGTTACTTCACTACAACGCATCCGTCACTGTAGCTCATCCGTAACTGTAGTGCATTCCTTATTGCAATCACTCTAGGAATGCAACGCCTCCAGAAAGAATTCAACGTCGTGGAAAACCTGCAACTGAGCCATTTCACGCAAGCTATCTAAGAACTTTTGTATATCTGTATATAACTTTTTTTTCTTAATCGTAACTGTAACATTTGTTAGTATTTAATTATTATATTGCTTTATATCGTGATTAGATAGATTGGTACTTACCTGATTGTGTTTCGTGTGAAATTATTTCATAATAAGTAAACAAGGTAATTTTAGTATATGTCTACTTACTTATTCGCAGAACAAGTGAAATGCAAAAAATAACCCAAAAAATGTTAATATAAAAAGTTATAAATAACTCACACTTTTAAATTATGCAAGTCGGTCCTGTAAGTCCACAGTAAATATTGAATATTATGTACGACACATCCACAGCTCATTATAAATACACTTGCGCCATTGTTATATCACTGAGTCCGCAAATTAGGTGTAACACAAAATGATACTACGCACACACTAGAAAATCCTTAAATAATAAAAATACCACGACTCGTGTACGTACGTGTTACGTTGTTATTTAAGGTTTAAGGTAAGTTCGTTGACTTATTAGGGTAGGTTAAGATTATATAAAGTCGGCTTCAAAATTTGCAATAACTTTAAACTCGGTTATGGCGGTTATTAAAAAATATTTATTAGGACAATATTTTGTACAATGATTTTTTTAATTTCGTAGTTTTTGTAATACTGGAACTGAAGTTTTCACTCATGCAACCCATTAGATTTTTATTTATGATTGTTTCTAGGCTTTAAAACCTTTTTACCACTTGCTGCCGAGACATATTATTTTCATTATTTCGAACTTTAGTTTAAGTTACATATCGTTCGGTTTCGGGCCCTGCTGCAACTTCGTAGGGATGGTCCCCTATCGCTTTTATTATTTCCGAGAATAGCCTTATTATGCAACTAAAACAACAGTGTTTCACAAATTTTCAGAGTATTCATGCCGGATAAAGCTTAGCGCACGCCAGCAGCTAATAACCTCAAAATTCCATTTTTTTAACAAAACTACGTTACGTATTTATAATAAAATTCCAACAAAAATACTCATACTTGCTTTGACAGTTTCTGTCACCATACGTGTTGACGTCTATCCATGCGGTTGTTGCGTGTGTGGACTCAAGGTTATACACATTTTGCATGACAAAACAATGAAATTTTGGGGACTTTTTATAGGCGCTTTTTTATGACAAAATAAAATTTTTTCGGGACTTTCTTTATCAGAATGTGTTTATAATTAAAGATATTTCAATTTAGATACAAATTTTACCGAGGTTGACTACCAAAAAATCGAAATTAAATCGATTTTTTGCAGAACTGAACACTCTATATGAAAACTCGACATCATCGAATTCTACGCGCCATCTAGTACCTGTATACCAAATTTCGTTGCACTGGCTGCGATAGCAGCTGAGACATTCTCATTGAAAAAGTCTTAGAGGGAACACCTGGTATATAGAGTTCCAGATCCAGCTTAGTGTCAGTATGAACTATTACCTCTGTACCACTTACTTTAGCCACAATAGACCACAGGGTCGCAGTGGAGGGCTAGTTTTTGGCCCACTCACGTAGAACCGCTTACTTTGAATAAAGGTCGTTCGTTCTTATAAATGTATTAAGTTATTTACAACGTTAACGTTCGGTACATACTTAGTTGGCGCAGTCGTATCTACAAACTCTGAATTCTTGTGAGTGAGTGAGTGAGATCCTTGGTGTACTTCTGTACTTTGTTGAAGATCCAGGACCTGTCCAGCTCTCAGGTGAAATTTATTGGAAGCGGAACTTCAAGTGGTTGGTCAACTTGACTCCGAGATCCCTGGACCTTTGACGACGATTCAAAGTAAGTTCTTTTGGTATTTTTCCACTCCTTTCCTCGCTAAGTTGATATAAACTGATTTTTTATATACTTGTGCGGCGAAATGACATTTTGATTTACACTTGCCTGTGTATAATCAAAATTAGTTAGGATTAGACTTTAAAAAGTGATTAATTAATTTTAGTTGTTCTGAATTCGTGAGTCAATTCTTCTACGAATAGAGTGACTGTTTTCAGATCATTTTATAATTATTTTCTCCTTCCAAAGTGCTTCTTTTGTTGAGTGACTATTCGAACAATTTGTTTAGGAGTTAACTCAACTGAAAACGAAGTGTTTGTTCAGATGCCAAAGGATAGTCATTTTCAAGCTAAATTACGAGTAGAAAATCCATACCAGGTAAATAATTTTAAATCAACGTCTAGAAATTCAAACTTGAACCCAAATTAAAAATTTATTCCAGCAAAATTTCGGCGATTGTAGAGATTTGCCATGCCTTCAGCAAGATTTAATTCACATGCGGTATAATCCTAGAAATTAAACATTGCAAGAATTCTCAAACAGAATTCAAAACTACTACTTAAACATCACAGCTGTTGAAAAACAAGCTTACCAAGACATTTACGCTAGACTTGCACTCGACACGTACGTCGCAAATTTACCAGATAACCTGCAGTCAATGATACGTAAAAACTACATTAGAAGACGCAATATCTTTTGTAAACCGAGAACTACAATTTGATCAGTACAAAGAACAACTTAGAAAATAATATATCGTATTCCCGATAGCCGTCAGTCCCACCTAAAATTTCCCAACGAAATCATAATCCAAATATGAATTTTAGATCTTGTGACGGTTTTAACCTTCAACATATATGCGAAATCATGGTACCTATGTATTTTGAGTTGCCTATTTGAATATTATCCTGACCCGGAAAGTGAAAGAACTCACCAAATCTATTTGTCCTCCTCGCGCGTAGTTTACCGTTCATAGTTTCGTTTGATTATTCTAAAGAATACAGATATTCTAAATATAGCAGGTTTCCTTAAGTTCTAAAATTGCTCTCCCGTTTCTATAACCATATTTTCTTATCGTCAATCGTCAATATATTTACATATTCTTATAATTCAATAATAACTATTATTTACCTAATTCCCTCCCTTAAGTGCCGATAATGTTTTTTGTTAGTGGATTGGTATCTCTGAAATTATAGATAATTATTTTCTTTTCTGTTGGCATCTCTATTCTTTCCCTCCAATATATTTTTTTAAAATAGTTTTGGATATCGCTGGAAAAAAGAGGTCAGCTCTCTGCTTTTCAAGGTGTGCACGACCAAGTGGCCAAAGCCTTTTGTGGAAAATTGGAAACATCCTAATTTGAGAAGTGCTTTTGGTCAAATATTTATACTTTTATTGGTGGTAAAGTGTTATTAAAAGTATAACCGTTTTGGGATTTTGTGTCGTCAAAACTACTACTTACCATCTCCTGATATAAGAAAACCCTCTATGAATGAGGTATGTACCTTATAACAATATTTGTATTTATCTTTCATTCGTCTGGGCGTTATTTAATGTCTTTTTGTGTCTCTAGGGTTTTTTATGGGGCTCTGTTTCCCCCGGAAAAGTTACTCCTATGCTACGTGTCAGAATAGGATTGCGTAACTTTCCATGAGAACCTAAGATCATATCAACGCTTGGTATTTCAATCAGCCATTTTCACCTGCTGTCTTCCACCACGTGGAAGAATACTTACCTTTCACCGATTACGAAATTTCATCCACCCTTAGTCAACTGGATTCCTCTGGAAACTACACTTTTGACTTTACTTCTTGAATTGTGAGGAATACAACAAACATTATATTTAATAAAATTACTTAAATTTACATTTTATATAGATTAAGCACATTTAATCTTTTTTTCCTTTAGTTACTTGACAAAAACTAAATAATACATTATTACCGAACAACAAAAAATCCAAATTGAACCATACATTATATAACTAAGTTTCCATGTAAACCACATTGTGGATATCCATTAATTGGTATAAACGTAATCATATAATTAATATTCCAAATTACTACTGTTTGTAATTTAAGGACAAAATCTCTTATATTCTGAATCTATTGGCGTATATGGTCGCTAGTTTATTATTATTATAATTATTTTTTTTAGTAATATACTGTTTTGTCTCCTCACAAACAACATTTATTTGAATATTTCCTTCTAACTCTAATTCCAAAAGAACAAACCAGAAATAAGAAAAGTTGATAATTTGCAAGTATTACCCAACCGTTATGCTTTTGTTTTTTTTTTGTTTGGAACTCTTGTGGTTTTCGAGTTCTCAGACAAGGAGAAGGGGCAGTTAAATCAAATCACATGGCGCCCTAATTCATAATATCTTAAGTTAATCAGCCTTAAAATATTGGAAAGGCACTGCCTTTTTCTTTTGTATATTCATTTTTTATTTCTAGAATTGAATATAGCTAGCCGCGGCTTATGGCGTGACACATTATAGCATACTGTATTGTTAAATATATATTAAATTTAATTTTATTTGTTTGCTAACACCCTGAATGCAGTTAATATTTGGTGGTTGATAAAAAAAAATTAAAACTTATTTTTGTTTTACAAAATTTGCGAGAATTTAATGAAATAGGTATAAAGTTATAATATATTAACTGGAACTGGTCAATAGTTTTTGTCACTCTTTTGTGGCAAATATCTTGTTGGTTTTTGGCACGATAGAGAAGATTTATCGCAAATAATATTTACATTTACGACGTTAGAATTTTTACGCTATTAATTTAAATCCAATATTTTCTATATGAGGTAAATAAAAATTGGTGATACGGCAAATTGATGATAATAGTATATATATAGATATATATATATATATATATATATATATATATATATATATATATATATATATATATATATATATGTATTTTAATATCATCATTTATTTACTTATTAATATAGGTTTAAATAATATTGGTACTTGCCTAGGAAGTTAAACTTTTAAATTTGGGAAGATTTTAAACGAGGATTAAGAGATGCTTTTCTTCCACTAAACTATGAAGATAATTTGTTAGAAGAAATCAAAAGACGCACTCAGGGCTTAAATGAGAAATTCATGCTTTATGTAACAAGGATGCAAAATGTATTCAAGAAATTAACTGTTAAGAGACCTACGGAAAAAGAAGAAATTGAAATTATACGGAAAAGAATGTTGCCTCATCTTCAAACTGCGCTGACATTTGAGGAAACTTTGACTATTGAAGATTTGTTAACTAAGGGGAAACGAGATGAACAAAATTATTTGGAAGCCCAACAATATTGTCCAATATATTGTTGTCCAATGTTCGGCTACAAAAATCAATGTTTCCTATGTTGAAATACTGGCATTAGTTACTTATATAATTTCACACGCAGAAGGAGATCAGCGACCTTATTTAGAAGTATCTATTCTAGGTTATCCAATTCTAGGACTCCCGGATTCTGATAGTACCGTTACACTAGTCAGTATGGAAGGCTATCAGGTTTTGGCTCAATTAGGTTTAGAGTTAAACTCTACGAGGAAAATTAAATGATCGGTTGCCAGCAGACAAGAATGTGTTAGTATTAGTGTGGTGAAAACTCCAGTATGTCTATGGGCAAAGTGTGTGTTCTAGATATTCTAGTTGTTCCAACATTATCGAGTAAACTTATTTTGGGAATCGATTTCTGGTTTTCCATGGACATAGTCGAGAGTTTACTGCATTCAGAGTACCTTCAAGGGGACTCTACCAATTCAAAAGAATGCCATTTGGTTTGGCAAACGCACCTTCTACCTGGCAGTGCTTAATTAATAAAGTATTAGGTGTGGATCTGGATGTGCTAGTTTACCTCGACAACATTATTATCATATCTCCAGAATTCGACACTCATTTGGAAGTCCTTGGAAAAATGTTCGACAGACTCGCTGCAGCAGGCCTAACCTTGAGAAGAGATAAATGCAAATTTTGTTTGCCTTCATTGAAATATTTAGGATATGTAGTAGATGGAAAAGGTTTACATGTGGATACAGAAAAGGTAGATGCCATCATGAAGCTCAAACCACCTAAAAATTTCACAGAAATTCGCAGATTCCTTGGTATGGCTGGGTGGAAAGTTTGTACCAAATTTTTCTACGGTTATTGCTCCCCTTGCAAAGTTGACACATAAAAAGGTAGCTTATGTGTAGAGCGAGGAATGTGAAAAATCCTTTAATATTATTAAGAATTGTTTAATAACAGCACCGATACTTACCTGCCCGGATTTTACCAAGTCGTTTACACTTCAAACAGATGCATCGGCTTATGGACTTGAAACTGTTTCAACGCAAAACTTTGAAGACGGAGAAAAAGTAATTTACTTTCTGTCGAGATCACTGACTAAACAAGAAAGAAATTACTCTACTACAGAGAGAGATGTTTAAGTGTCATATGGGCTGTAGAGAAACTTCGAAACTATTTAGAAGGAATGCATTTTACCGTAGTTACCGACCATGCTTCACTAATTTGGCTTGACCGTTTAAAAGACCCCACTGGCCTATTGGCGCGATGGGCGTTACGCCTACAACCGTTCGATTATACCATCGTTCACAGAAAAAGGCGAGATAACGTTGTCCCAGATCTCGTAGTGTCCCATTGGCAGTTATTTAGTGAGTACGAAGGAAAACCTTATGGAAAAATTTAAGAATACGTCGGATTTTTGGTATGAGAAAATGAAAGAACGAATTAATGATTATCCTGATAAATTTCCTCAATGGATAATTGAAAACGACATCGTTTATAAGTATGTAAGATGTATAACACCTGAGCTATCCAACGGTTCAGATAACTTGAAAATTGTGGTTCCCAAAGACAAAAGGAAATTCATACTGCAATTGCATCATGATAATGTAAGATCCGGTCATGTAGGCGTTTACAAGACATATTGGAAAATCTGTAATCGTTATACTTGGCCGAAAATGCGAGCTGATGTCGCGAAGTACATAAGTAATTGTCAAGTATGTGCACAACACAAACCGGAGCAAAAGCCACCAGCAGGTTTAATGGGTTCTCGACCAGAAATTAACAGACCTTGGGTAATGATCAGTTTTAATTTCATGGGTCCATATCCTCGCAGTAGCAATGGTTATTCTTATCTACTGAACGTGTGTGACTAGTTTAGCAAATATGTAGTTCTGTGTTCACTGAGAACGGCGACATCAAAAGCATTGTGTCGTTTCATTGAGGAACAGATTTTCTGCGTTTATGGTGCACCAAGATTTATTATTTGTGACAATGGCAAGCCCATGCCTAGTAAAGAATTTCAAGCATTATGTGAGAAATACGGTACTAACCTGTCACCGCCAACTACAATACTAGAGCTGATCCCGTAGAACGTTACAATAAAACGGTAAAAACCATGATTTCGTGCTATCTAAAAGATAATCATAAAAAATGGAACCAAAATATTGCTGCTATCGGTTGCGCAATCAGAACTTCTAAAAACGACTGGATTTACTCCTTATTTTGTTAATTTTGGCAGTGAATATATAGGTAATGGAAATCAATATAACTACCTCTTAGGAGCATCTGAAGAGAAACCGAGTGATGAAAGTGAAATACAGAAAAGACAACTAGAATTTCAGAAATTGTTTGACAAGATTAGGAAAAGGATTCTCGATGGGCAAGAGAGAAATCGAAAAGTATACAATTTGCGTAGAAGACCTGTAGAATACACTGTGGGCGAACTAGTATGGAGAAAGAACAAAATTTTGACAAATGCCAGTAAAAATATAAACGCTAAATTAAGTCCTAAATTCATAGGCCCCTTTACTATCAAAAGGAAAATTGGGAACAGGACATATGAACTCCTAGATGAGAAAGGAAAATCAATAGAAATATGGCACGTCCAAGATCTGAATCCTCTGGTAACACCTTCTGATGACGCAGAGTAATGACGTAACGTTCATTCTGACTGACATTAAAATTTTTTTCTTCTTTCGAAAATTTACCTCTTTCTAAGAAAGGGTGGAGTGTGACGGTTTTAACCTTCTACATATATGCGAAATCTTGATACTTATGTATTTTGAGTTGCCTATTTGAATATTATCCTGACCCGGAAAGTGAAAGAAATCACCAAATCTATTTGTCCTCCTCGCGCGTAGGTTATCGTATCTCTGAAATTATAGATAATTATTTTCTTTTCTTAAAATAGTTTTGGATATAGTTGGAAAAAAGAAATCAGCTCTCTGCTTTTCAAGGTGTGCACGACCAAGTGACCAAAATCTTTTGTGGAAAATTGGAAATATTTTAATTTGAGATTTAAATATTTATACCTTTATTGGTGGTAAAGTGTTATTAAAAGTATAACCGTTTTGGGATTTTGTGTCGTCAACACTACTACTTGTTCAGCATCCGGAAAATAAATTTCCAAGATAGAGAGAGAGGTTTTCCATCTAGAGCGTGTTACTATCCACGCCATCTTACCATCTCCGGATATAAGAACACCCTCTATGAATGAGGTATGTACCTTATAATAATATTTGTATTTATCTTTCATTCGTCTGGGCCTTATTTAATGACTTTTTGTGTCTCTAGGTTTTTTTTATGGGGCTCTGCTTCCCACGGAAAAGTTACTCCTACGCTACGTGTCAGAATAGGACCTAAGATCATATCAACACTTGGTAATTTCAATCAGCCATTTTCACCTGCTGTCTTCCACCACGTGGAAGAATACTTACCTTTCACCGATTACGGAATTTCATCCACCCTTAGTCAACTGGATTCCTCTGGAAACTACACTTTTGACTTTTGCCAGATAAGTGGATGACAGTTTACTGTTATTTCTTTTTTACTATTAATTAGCATTTTCAACCACCATTTTCGGTATACAGTTATACCTTTTTAAAGTATTATATAAGTTACTTCTTGGATTGTGAGGAATACAACAAACATTATATTTAATAAAATTACTTAAATTTACATTTTATATAGATTAAGCAAATTTAATCTTTTTTTTTCTTTAATTACTAGACAAAAATTAAATAATACATTATTACCGAACAAAAAAAATCCAAATTAAACCATACATTATACAACTAAGATTCCATGTAAACCAGATTGTGGATATCCATTAATTGGTATAAACGTAATCATAAAATTAATATTCCAAATTACTACTGTTTGTAATTTAAATACAAAATCTCCTGTATTCTTAATCTATTGGCGTCTATGGTCGCTAGTTTATTATTATTATAATTATTTTTTTTTAGTAATACTGTTTTCTCTCCTCACAAACAACATATATTTGAATATTTCCTTCTAACTCTGATTCCAAAAGAACAAACCAGATATAAGAAAAGTTGATAAATTGCAAGTATTACCCAACCGTTATGCTTTTATTTTTTTTTTGTTTGTTTAGAACTCTTTTGTGGTTTTCGAGTTCTCAGACAAGGAGAAGGGGCAGTTAAATCAAATCACATGGCGCCCTATCTTATAATATCTTAAGTTAATTAGCCATAAAATTAGCCTTTTTCTTTTGTATATTCCTTTTTTATTTCTAGAATTGAATATAGCTAGCCGCGGCTTATGGCGTGACACATTATAGCATACTGTATTGTTAAATACATATTAAATTGAATGTTATTTGTTTGCTAACGCCCTGAGATTTCGGCGCGTTATAATCTAACCAAAATTTTAAACCGAATTTCAAAAATCAAAATTTCTCAAGACCACCCCTTCCACCAGGAAATCCAAATATTAATCAAAATTTCAATCAAAATTATAACCGAACTCAACAAACTTCGGGAACTTATTAAAATTATAGACCAAATCATCACACTCCGATGTCAGGAGTTCAATCTTTTGTAAATCAAACTCACAATACTAGAAACAATCAACAAAATTTCAGGCAAAACCAACAAAATTTTAGACAAAAACCAAATATGCAAAATATCTTTAGAACTGACGAAAATTTTAATATTGAAGGACAAAACTTGGAACAAAATTTTGATTCAAATTTCGACCCTAATCAAGAATGTCAAAATGAAAGTTTACCTTTTGAACAAAATTACAAAACAGATTATAACGATGAAGATTTTAATAAAAATTGTAATCAAGATTTTTATGACTGTGAAAATAACCAGAATTTTCCTTTAACTTCTCCTAAAGACAATCAAACGTAATAGAAAATAATATTCAATTAGCTGCCCAGTTACCATATATAGAAATTTCGCAACATCTTTATCCCCCTTTGAAACATTTAATAGATACAGGCGCTTCATATTCTATGTTACGACTTAATTAACATAATAGAAAAAATCTGTCCAAATCAAATTTTGAATTTTTCGACTTAAGTAAAAACTATTTTAGGAAAATGTACTATTAAACAAAAAGCTCATGTACCCGCTTTTTCAGAATTTAATTTTGGCGATATTTTAATGCCTTTTCAAAATTTAAATAATTTAATAATTAGAGAGACAATAACAACCAGTGAAACAAACACTTTTTATTTTCAAAAACCTATTCCTTGTCAAAATATAGAAAATTTCGAATTATACAATTTCCAAATTTCTTCGAATGCAAGGAAATGTAAAAAATAACAAATTTCAAATTTATTAGGAACAGAACATTTAAATAAAGAAGAAAAACAACATTTAATTCCTCTTTGCAAAAATTATCATGATGTTCATCAGAGTTCTGAAATTAGATAACTTTAAATCAAGAAACTCTCATTAAATTAGCAGCAATTGGATACAATAATTCCGTACATTCAGTAACTAAGAAAACACCTTTAGAAATAATATTAGGTTCACCCCAAAATATAGAAATAGATTAAAAAATAATTACTACAAATTTTATAGAAAACCAAAAACAAATTGACCGAGCAAATAAAAATAAAACCGAATCACGAAAAGTCAAAATTCTATAAGACATATTAATAAAAGACAACGTAGCAAACAGACATAAAACAAGACCAAATTTAAGAAAGCCATAGTTATGAGAGATAACGGCCCTACTATTCAAACAGAAAAAGGAAAAATTCATAAAAAACATATTAAAAAATCAAAATCTCCTGACACTTCTCCTCTGTCGAAGGATGAAGATTCTACTGATAGTGATGACAATATTCCATTGACACGCCTCTACCGAAATACATAAACTTATCAAACACTATTCAAAATTTAAGTTGTATATGTACAAAGTTATAAAGTTTATATTAACTTTCAAATTCCCATGTTTCAAATACTTACAACCTGTACCCTTGAAATCAATACAAACCCATGAGACGACAGGAACAGAAACAACTGTATGAATTCATGAATGCAGAGACTAAATCCTATCGACTGTACATCCCAAATTCAAACAAAATTCCATATGCCAAATTAAAAAATCGTTAGTTATTTAATTCACAACTCACCATGATATAAAGCTCGATGAACTGAATAGTTTAATGGAGAGTATATCCAAATATAAAATCTAAACCCTGCAATTGTTTGATCAAGATTCATGCCAGCAATTTCACTATTTTATCAGTAGTATCATGTGCATAATTTTAATAATAATAATACTTTATATTTTCATGAGCTTCAATCAGTAGCAAATAGAATTTTTATACGAAGGTCAAACCCAACGACGACGACATGACGACGACTGGAATCAAGCATCAAAATTAAGAAGCACCCTTGAGCCTGGATGCCAGATGAGGACTTCGCGGCCCAGATGTGTCAACCCCAGAAGGAGCGACTACCGCCAACTAGGACCCTGGTCGTTTCACCCCTCTACGACGGCAGGAATTATACATATACCCCTTTTGATATATATATATTGCTTACATTTTATTTATTTGCTGTAACATATAGTTACCATATTAGTCATTTCATCTACTGCTTAGATTTACATTTATTTCTTTATATATAGAGTTCCAGATCCAGCTTAGCTTCAGTGTGAACTATACCTCCGTACCGCTTACCTTTGAATAAACGTCATTCGTTCTTATAAATGTATTAAGTTATTTCCAACGTTCTCGTTCGGTACATACTTAATTGGCAATGACATAATTAATATACCAAGAAGATCGGAAGTACATTTTTGGTAATCTTAAATAACTGAAAATATTTAAGAAAAATTTAATCTAACGATGTTTTATTTTTAGATTTCTAAAAACGCGACTCAGCTATAAGCTACTTTACCAATAAAAAAACTCTAGCTATAAAAACTATATATTAAATATAGGCTGATATATGCATAACATATACAGAGTATTATTATTTTAATTTTAGGTGTAACATTTTTAAGCGAAAAATAAACCGTAACATACATATGCCCAAAAGCATTAATAAAACGTCATTAAGAAAACACAGTTTATCATTATTATATGTTCAAAATGAATAGAGCTTAAATTGATGTTGAATTAAAATATTTAAAATCCCTTATTATTTAAAAGTGGGCGAAGATACATTTTGTATTACATTTAATTTACATTAAAAGTTACATTCATATGTTCTATAATATTACAATCGCAACTACAAATATGAATGATTGAATTAATTCGGCACTATGGTGAGGAATTCATTTTTAATATATCTTTATTAAATAACCCACACGAAAAAATCAAACTGAAAAATAAATTGGATAAATTTTGTTTTAATACATTTATATTCTATTTAAGAAAAATTGGTTGGTACGCCGGTTACTTTTATTTAATTTATCCATTCTAATAAATTTTTAGAATTAATCATAGAATATGAAATATCATCTCTTCCAGGAGAACCAGGTCTTATACAATCACAGTATTAAGTATTTTGTATGCAAAATATGCTCCAACGGTTTTTGATAACAGGGATCCCCGAACATCGCTTGAGTAATATTTTTCTTCTTTTTTCCATAGAACACAAAAAAATTATAAGTAACTCAAAATATATGTTGAATATTTGTCTGGTAGTTTTTTACCTATTCGTTGTTGATTGGGCTGCTATTAAAAAAATGCCTGCTGTGTTTTTATCGCGCCATTAAAATTTGGAATGATCGCGAAAAGTTGCCATAACTATACTTTTATTTTTGGAAATAATTTTGGTACAATTGCAAGATCAGGGTTATGCATAATTTGATCAATGCCAGATGATGAAATCATAAATAAGAATATGGCCAGGATAATAATTTTATTCACTAAATTTTCCTCTTGTACAGGTACAGAGCCTTCATAAATGATTACAAGCCACGTGACCTACGCGCATATGCAACTAACATTGCTCTGTTGATAGCAGTTTCTAAAAATCCCTAAACATCAGTGGTGTGGTTGAAGGGATTACTGATGTAAATAAATTTGTTTTTGAAATTGAGTACATAACCTAATAAATTGCTCGACTACTGAAATTTAATACATAAAATTTAATATTACATAGTTATTGACGAAAAGAACGTTTATTTGTTTGGTTTGAGATGTTTTTTAACTTTATTAGAAAGAGAAAACTACCAATCTTCTTTTCTTAATGAACAAATCATAATTTTTATGAAAACAAAGAGTATACAGTATGCGCCAAAAGTATGGAATAAATTCAATAAAAACGAAACAATTATTTTTTGGGAAAAATTCTCGAACAGGTCGATTTTTAATTTAAAAAATACATATTTTAGCGTAAAATGCGATTTTCAAATGTCATTTGTTTTCGAGTAATGATGTCATCGATTTTTTTTTAAATGGCAACACCATATTTTTTTCCTTGTTTCTGAAAGATCGTTTAATTCTCTATCAGACAGTACTAAAATTTTGCCCTCTTACATAGGAAAGTTTTCGAGTAAATGGCGATTGAATATTAGAAAACGTAAATTTTATCCATAAAAAAGTAACAATTCTGAGGTATGTAAAATAAAATAAAATTGATTAAATTTTATACTTAAATTAAATGTTCGAATTGCCATCCACCAACTTCTTGACAATGCGCAAGTCTGTCAATAAATTCTTCTTGCACATTATGAATGATTTCTGGGGTAACTCTGCGTATTTCGTCCCAAATGCGATTTTGAAGTTCTTCTAAATTACGTGGTTTATTAATGTACACTTTTGACTTCAAGTATCCCCATAAAAAATAGTCAAGAGGTGTAAGATCTGGCGATCTTGCAGGCCATTCTATCGGTCCGCGTCTGCCGATCCACCTCCCAGGAAAACAGTTGTCCAAAAAATCTCGTACAGGGCGCGCATAGTGCGGAGGTGCACCGTCTTGCTGAAACCATATGGTATCGTCAGGAATGTCAGGGTCATTATCGTTAGGAAAAATTACTGCAAGGGCTGAAACAAGGTCATTTTCTAGAAACTCTAAATATCTTTGTTCTGTAAAGATTCCTTCAAAGAAGAAAGGCCCTAATATTCTGTCGTCAACTATTCCAGCCCACACATGTAGTTTCTGAGGGTGTTGCTTTATTTTAATTGATTTACGTTTTGCAACATTCAATCGTCATTTACTCGAAAAATTTCCTATGTAAGAGGGCAAAATTTTAGTATTAAACGATCTTTCAGAATCAAGGAAAAAAATATGGTGTTGCAATTTAAAAAAAAATCGATGACGTCATTACTCGAAAACAAATGACATTTGAAAATCGCATTTTACGCTAAAATATGTATTTTTTAAATTAAGAATCGACCTGTTCGAGGATTTTTCTCAAAAAAATTATTGTTTCGTTTTCATTGAATTTATTCCATACCTTTGGCGCATACTGTATAATGTGAACACATCTGATTTTTTCATTGTATTGCAGAGTAAAAGAAACATATTTTACTGTAATAAGATTTATTTACAATATTTGGGATAAAAACATTAGATATTGTAGTGTTTAAAAGAATTTATTTGTGGCGTTTCTTAGTTATTTATCTTCGCTTGGATATTTTGCCACTTGAATAAAAATTAACAAATAAAAATAATTACATATTGTGTTCAAAATGGCGCCCTTCACTTGAAATGCATAACTTTATCCTCCTGTGCATATTTTCAAATACATTTTGTGGCTGTTATTCTGTGATGTTGTTGATTTCTCGAATAACTGCCGTTTCTAATTTTTCAATAGTGTGTATCGCTGTCTTAAATATAGTATTTTTCAAATGTCAAAATAAAAAATAATCCAACGGAGTTAAACCTGGCTGGCCACAAACCTGCAGTCGATTGCTAGAAAATTGCTCTAAAAATTTAATTGTTGCTCTTGCAGTGTGTGCAGTTGCTCCATCTTGCTGAAAGTAACCTACTTGCAGCTCGTTATCATTTAATTGTTCTAAAAATGGCTCTAAAATAAGGGTTCGATATCTTTCAGCATTTTTAGTTTCGTAAACGAATATTCTACCATACGTCTTCTTGATATCGCTGTTCAAACTTTTACGGGATGTATACTGGTTTCTACAAATGTATGAGGATTTTCTGCAGCCCAGGTTCTTTAATTTTGGCTATTGACATAACCAGATAAATGAAACTATGCTTCGTCAGTGAAAAATGATAAGTTCAATAAGTTATGATTCATGTTTTCTTGAAACCATTCACAATAGTGTAATCGTCTTCCATAGTCAATGGAAAGTAATTCTTGCACAGCAGTTACCTTGTATGGGTGTAAATGCAACCGTTTTTTAAAGCCTTGTGACATGTTCCAACTGAAAGTTCTAAAAATACAAATTTTTGGTTATTAACTATAATTCGATACCGGTTTCAAATAAAAATTTCAAAATTTATATATTTTAGCGATGCAATCTAAATGAATTTGTGAATATTTACTTAATTAAAAAATTACCTGTCTGAGCAGACAATTTTGATATAGATTTTGTAGGACCTTGAGTTACTTATTGCTGTATATTATCAACTACATCTTCTGTCAGTACAGTTGGTCTGTCTGTAGATATTTTCCTTTGCAAATGCACTGTATATTTTCAAATCGTTTGACGATAGTACACTTTCGGTATGAGAATGTGTCATAGTCAATGTTTGCCATTGGGAACTTGGTCATAAATGGCTCATTGTAAGATTGTAAGGAGTATGTCCACAACCCGTCTTCATTTCTAGTCCCACTTCGAAAATGAACCATTAAAATAAAGGCATATTGCTCAACAGTAAAAGGCATGCTGTTCTGAACTGAAATAAGAATATTATTAACCTCAAAATTTTGTTTTTGTTAGACCTTACCAGTAATACGACGAAGTACCAAAAGTTTAGCTATGAAAAAACTGATTAGTTTGAAATATGTATGATTTAATAATGAGACAAAGGAAACTAGAAAATCGCAAAACTAAAATAAATCAACAACGGCGCGGAAATAGCGGGAAGACGAACGCTACTGAAAAATACAGAAATGCCAATTTTGCGTCACACGTCCTAATGATTCGTTTACAATGAACAATGCGAAACGGTTGTGTCACGCTCGAGATGGTGCGATCGCCGATTGGTTGAATGAGATGTCAAGAATAAATTACACCAATCACAGCCGTTGCTTTAATGTAACCTTGGTCTTATTCTTTTAGTAACTTATAAATTTACCAGAATTTAATTGCCAACACCAAGGAAATAAAACAATCGTTTCAATCAAAATTACTGGTCACGTGGCTTGTAATCATTTATGAAGGCTCTGTAGTTTCACATACCACACATAACATGTATCTTTCATACACACACACTTAAAACTTAGAATTTGCTCTTCTTGGTGATTTGTATAACTTTTCTTATATTTTTCTCAAATTCATAAGAGGCAAATCTCGACGATATGATTCTCCTGTGATTCACCACTGACTTTTGTCCCCTGGTTTGTATATTTTCTCTTGATGATAAATCGTTTTTCGGGTGATAAAACGTAAAAGAAAGATATTTTTCGTATTCGAGTTGATAACTGCCGTTCAGGGTTCAACAGAAAAAAATAAAATAAAAAGATTAACAAATTAGGTATATCTTACTAAACTCTATATTAATCGTAATAAAATATATGTAAATTAAGTAAATACCTAGGTACGCTTATTTATGCCAAGATCATAATCGGTATTAGCTTTTAAAGTAATTATATAGAATTTCTACCAAACGTACAGACGGCGGAATCAACAATGGCTCTACCTGCCAGTAGGTGCAACGGTGTTTGGAACGTCTCTGCCTGACGTTGTCGCTACCAATGTCAGATGGCTTAGCAAAATCGAAGGGCCAGTACTAAATTGGGGAAAGAATTAGATACTTTTATCCTTCTCCTTACAAAGGTAATTAAGAGAGACAAAACCATGTAATTCCCAGTCGAATGTTTTCCACTGCATTCGGGAATCGAGGCCCAGGTGCATACTGGGGTCGTTAGCAACTAATATTGTGTATGCTTTCGGATCGCATATGTCAGATCAGGTGGGGTTGTGGTGTCGTGCACAATAATATAGGTACGACATAGACATGTATGTTAGTTACAACGTAATAAGATATATAACATCCTACATACAGTGCTCTACTTTAATCAGCAATATTATATTGAAGAACATATTGAGTGGAAATTTATTCTGTTTGTCTACCTTCAACTCTTAGTTTCAATCACTCATTTAAAAATATTCTCAAAAATTAGAAAATGATTTTAAAATTTTTTAGAATCATGAAACAATTTATTTGTTGTATAATGTGCATATTGCGAACATTTCATTTCGATAGTGCATAAACAGTGTGTAATTTATTAGCAACTATTTTTGATACGTAACTATTTATTTTAAATAGCTCCTTGTTGATGTAACAATAAATATATGTCTCATGAAACAATACTTGAAAGCTCTGGATAAAGATGGAAAATACTTTAAATACTTAGAAAACAATTTCGATAAATCAAATATGCAGAAAAATATGAAAATATGAGTTTTTTTGACGAAAGGTAAATTAGAAAAAAAATCCTTTTTCTATGTACATGCAAAAAACAAAACTTTATTGAACTATATTTAGTGAAAAAAGTGGTGGAATGTTTAATGCATTCATCTGTCATTCTACTGCAGCGTTTTGTCATCATGACAAACATAAACGCTCAAATCGACGTCATATTTTCCTAGACTTACTGTCATCTAAATAAAACAATTTTTGGTTTTTGCATGAATGTAGAAAAAATATTGTATGCAACTCGTACAAAAAGTGCTTATTGCACTCGTCGTGTCGTCCTACTCGGTCTGACGGCCTCGTTGGACAATTTCACGTCGCGTGCAATAAACACTTGCTTTTTGTACTTGGTGCAAAAATAACTATTTTTTCACCACTGACTGACAAAAAGTCATTTTATACACATAATCAAAACAACAAAATAAAACCTGACATAAATACTATTTAGAATTAGGATGCTTTCAAAAATGTTATACTACTAATGTAGACTTGAGTGGCAGAGTAAAGTTGTGCATTTTAGTGCTCTATGTATTTTGTTGAAAACTGCAGTAGAAAGTGAGATACAACTGTACGTTTTTTTGACTAGGAATAGACTATAATATATTCCTCAAATACAAAAAATTTCATAATGTGGTAAGCTGATAAGTGGAATAAAAATATTTTAATATAACGATGTAATTGAAACAAACCGTTTTAAATCTATAAGCGAAGGTATATACTATCGTATCGAGTGTCGGTAGAAAAAGTTAATCCACTTCAGTTTTTTGATGTCTTTATATACCTACAGCTGTGGTAAACATGGTTTATATTTAATGTCATGGAATAAAATAATGTATCGAATAAAGCGAATTATGATTTGCTGCAAAATGTGCTGAAAACAACTGATATTATAGAACAACAGTTGCCTACAAATACGGCGGAGCTCAAGAAGGAAATAAAAAACATAAACATTGAATAAACTTGAATGAAAAGAAACTTAACACCCTGAAAGCAGAAAACGAGGAAATTAAGAAGGAAAATCAAGCCTTAAAAAGTAGATTATTAGCAGCAGAACAAAAACTAAAAAAAATAACTTAGTGTTTTATGCAGTGCAATGAAGTAGACGATACTAAAAATGTGTTAAATACCATAAATGACCTACTTGGTGTGGAATGCAATTTCTCTGATATAAGAGACATCCATCGAATAGGTAAAAAAGCGAATACGACCTATATTTATTGTTATTATTATAAATTACTAATTAAAATTATAAATATTACAGAGTGCCAGAAAATTTAAAGGTACTAATCCAATGAAATCAAATAATAGTAATCAAATAATTCTATTAAAAATTGCAAGTAACGCGATCCATTCAGGGGTTCCGGTAGAAAATACGGTCGAATCAAACAATACCCCTACACTCCTGCCCATACGTTGACAATAAATCGCCTCTGAAAGCTAAACCGACGAGTAGCGTGTGGATTTTCGTCTGAGCAAATGTGGCTGTTATGACTGCAAAGAAATTAACTTAGTTACTTAGTTATATTTAACATTGAAATCACAAAACTCCAACGTATCTAATAACAAACCGAGTAATAAACCATCAGCCAAATTTCAAGACGGCTGGGAAAATCAGCAGGTTCTAAAGCTTGAACTTTCTAAAAATGATGTGGATTCAGTGAGTTTTCTCGTAATATTCTGTAGACCTTGCTTTGGGATATCTCCAATCGCCTTCAAATAGTTCTTGTAGAAATAGTAGGCTGCTCCTCAACTAAATTTATCACCCGACGCAGTTTCACAGAACCCGTATCGCGAAAGCACAAAGGTACACAAAGTTCGCGCACCTGGAAAATGTCTGTTAGGTAGACATCTCCGTTATTTCGTAACAGTGCCATTCGCATTTCGTAAACATTCTGCGTATAACACTACCATTTCCGCATATTTGAAATTTGTAAAATTAGGCATTGTGAATTTACGACGAATACGCGAGACCGAAATAAACAAACTACTGCTACTATTCTCTCCATCCCCCCTCCAAATGTGTGGCGTGATCTCCAAATTTTGGGGGAAAGAAATGCGGGAAAAGCAGAAACTGCTAAATGGGGGTAAATTTGAATAACACACTGAAGTGTTCGACGATATTACGTATGTAAACATGATGTGGCAACGATGTTTTCTCCGGCATTCGATTGTCGTATGGGTGCGTCATCAGAAAGTTCATAGCGTACCAGGAGCCTCGTGTTACCGTTTTTTATAAGGTGATTTCTTTATTTTTTAAAGGTCGAGTAAAAATTGTTTTTTTTCGATTTTCTGCCTTTATTAGGTATCCCGAATACGTGGTTAAAATTAATGACATTATGACTGACTCATCCTGTAAGTAGAAGTTAAATTTCAAGGACCTTCTACAAATTCAGGTCAGAGCTAGAAAAAGGAAAGAACAGTCAACGATAACAGAAAATCCCGTAAAGAGATCAGTGAGGTTACTGAAATAGGGTTTTTAAAGTAAATTAGTAATGACTTGATTAAATGTGTATTGTATTTCTCATATATGAAAATGTAACATTGTCATGAGTTTTAATTAAATGTAGTTTTATATTTTAAACGTTTTGCTATTTCTTCTAAAAATATATTATGTCTTTCTGCTTCTTATTGACAAATCATGAATCCATATTTGAGAGATTTTAGATATCCATTTTTAGAAGGCTTATTTGTAAATACTTCTTATGTTTTGTTAATAGATTTGGAGATTAACGTTGGCATCATTTGCAGATAGAACATCACTAATACTGCAAAAACAGAAAAATAAAATTATTTTAAATTTATAGTCCTGCATCCTGTCCATAAAAATAGTAACTTATCCAAATTGTTAGAAAGTACTGAAAATAATTATGATTACCTATTCATGTTTGTGATAGGTGACATAAATATTGACATTTTTTCTGAAAATGATTATACTAAACACTATTTAAATGTAATGTCAGAAAATTCAATAAACAGAGTAACAAGACCTAATTTACAAAGAGGTACTTGCTTGGACCATATTTTTGTTAACGTTGATTATGTAATATACCGTTTGTCATGCGTTACAAATTGTATTTCCAGAAAATATTAAAAAAACTGAATCTGAATTTTTCTATAGGAAATCTGTAAAAAATCTTAAAACAAATGTGGCTAATTTATAGTGGGAAAATCTATATCGTTATGATAATGCCGAAGAGGCAACTACTTTTTTTATAAATAATATCCTACAAGATCAAATAAACAAATGTACAACAAAAGCAAAGATAACTAGTAAAAATAAGAAAAGAAAGGATTGGATAACACAAGGTTTAATATAATCGGTGAATAAAAAGAATGAGTTAAAAAGAAGGCTTGAACGTAATCAGGGAACTAATATTCTAGAACAGGAATATAAAAATTATAGAAATATGGTGACAAATTTAATTACAATAACAAAGGTGATTTTTTTTCAAAAAGCAGTTAGAGGAAAATTCAAATGACTAAAAAATATTGTGAGACGTTGTAAATCAAGCCACAAAAGAAAAATTACGCGAAAATAAACATATCACTTGCATTAGAGATAAACACGATATAATCTTAGGACGTGATAAAAAAAAATTTCAAATGAATTGTTATTATACAGAAATTGGTAAAAAGTTATCTTCTACAATAACTATAGGTAATGACAAAAATGTATGCACCGATAAAAGGGAGGTTTCCGAGAGGTCGAATCCAACTTTTTGCGCAGTGCGATAGTAAGGAAATATAAAAACAGTCCACGGGCACTGATAGAACGATACCAGGACAGGGCCGTACTCAGATTGCCAGGAAAAGGAAAAGTAGAATATGGAGAGTGATGGATATTCCACCGACAATAAGAACGAAAGAAGAAGAACAGGCGAAGAGGAGGAACCCTTCGAGAAAAATAAGAAAACGTTAAGAACACCGACAAAAGTATATAAAAAACAGGATGACACAAATTTGATAAACTTTTGGAAATTTTACAAGATATGAGAGAACAAATGCAAGGCATGAGAGATGAGATGAAAGAGATAAAAGCAGACACTAAAGAAATGAGAAAAGCACATAAAGAGTTCAGAGAAGAAATTACAAAGCTAAAAGAGGAAAACGAGACTAACAGGAAATTTAGAGAGAAAAGAGAAATTGTTGAAACTAGAATAGCACTAAACGAGGTAAAAAGCCATTTAGAGTGGTTGGAAAAAAAAGCGGGAAAAAAAATGTAATAATAACAGGAAAATAGACACAGTAGATTCTGATACCATGTCAAAAACAATGAAAAATTTTATAGAGGAAAAACTAGAAATACAAATTAGAATTAAGAGGGCACTCAAGTTAGGAAAAAAGACTTGTCTAGTGGAACTAGAGCAGGTGGAAGATAAAGAAAAAATAATGCAAAATAAACAAAAGCTGAAAGGTATAGCAAATCAAAGAGTATTTATTAACAATGATTTAACAAAAAAAAGGGAGATGCAGAAACATATAATATTAAGGGCACAAGAAGAAAGGAGAAATGGGGGAAAACGGTTAAAATTGGATTTAGCAAACTGTACATAGAAGAGCAAGAGTGGAAATGGAACAAGGATACAGAAAAGCTAGAAGTAACAAAAAACTAATTACAAAGAAGATGGGGATAATAAAGAAATGGACCAGGCAAAAATACAGGAAAGGAATGCAGTAATTATTCAAGAAAACACACGAAAAAAGCAAGGCGGAAGATAAATGAAAAATATGAAGGGAAATGAAAAGAAAGGGGGGGGGGGGGAGGAAATAAAATAAGTTGTCGAAACAAGCGAAAAGACAAAACGAAACTAAAACTAGGAACCTGGAATGTCAGAGGGCTAAATGAGGTAGGAGCTATGAAACAGCTTATAGGTGAAATTAGAAAGCATAGATTTGAGATAGTGGCTCTACAAGAAACAAAACAAAAGGAAAACGAAATTACGGAAATAGAGGGCTATGTATTTCTAAATAGTGGGGGGGGGACAGCAGAGTTTTCGGGACAGGGTTCCTAGCCAGTCCAGAAATAAAAAGGTTAATAATGAAATTTAAACCAGTTTCGGATCGATTATGTTATTTAAGAATTAGAGGAAACTATCAAAATATTAATTTCATTAACATACATGCTCCGACAGAGGAAGCAGACATAGATAGTAAAGAAGCCTTTTATGAAATGTTACAAAAGGAATATGATAAAATACCAAAGTATGACATGAAAATAGTAATAGGAGACGCAAATGCGAAAATAGGAAAAGAGGAAATATACAAACAAGTTATAGGAAGCCACAGTAAACACGATAAAACATCTGACAATGGTTTGATGCTAGTAGATTTCGCTATGGAGAAAAATATGAGAATAAAAAGTACATGTTTCAAAAAGAAAGAAATTCATAAAGGTACGGAAGAGCCCCTAATGGAAGGTACACAAATCAGATAGATCATGTATTAGTCGAAAGAGAAGAGGAGAGAAATATAACATACATTAGGATTAGATATAGACTCAGATCATTTCATGGTTGAAATAAAAATGAAACAAACAATACCGATTAAGAAAAATGAAAAAGGGGAAAACAAGATTTAAAAAATGCACAAGTCTAGAAGGAGATGAAGTAAGAACTAGTTACCAGGAAGAAATTAATAATAGAAATTTAAAAGAAGTGGATGAGTTAGAGGAAATATGGGAAAATATAAAGGAGGACTTGCAGAAAACTGTAAACAGCAACTCAAAAGAAATGGAAGTAGAAAGGCCCAAGAAAAAATGGTTTGACTCGGAGTGTAAAAGAGAATTGGAAAAAAGGAGAAAACTAAGATTGGAATTGATAGTATCAGAAACGGAAGAAATAAAACAACAGTATAAAGAACAAAGACAATATTGTAAGAGAGTACTTAGAGAAAAGAAGAGAAAATACAATGAAGAAATTTTCACGGAAATGGAAGAAAAATTTAGATCAAAAGACACACAAAAGAAATTTATATCAAGGACTGAGAGCAGAGAAAAGAGGGTTATACTAAAACAATTGCATACAAAAATAAAAACGGGGAGCTAATATTAGACAACAGCAAGGCAGTAGAAAGATTTGTAAAATTCTTCGATGAGCTATTGAATGTCCAAGATGATGGAAACGGGGAAGAACAAGTGACGGAAAATTATAGGAGACAATTACAAGAAGAAAACGATAAGACCGCCAACCAATTCAAGATTAGACGAAATAACCAATGAAATGTTTAAGTATGGGGAGAAGAGTTGTGTTAAAATCCATAAATTAATAGAGAAAATTTGGATGCACGAAAAAATTCCGCAGGCATGGACAGAGGCGGCGGTCTGCCCCATTTATAAGAAAGGCGATAGAACGTAAAAATTACAGGGGAATAGCGTTACTCAATGTGGCTTATAAATATTCGCTTTGTACATAATAGAAATTTTAACATATCGTATGGAGGAGACAATCAGAGAATACCAATGTGATTTTAGAAAATATAGATCTGCAACGAACCAAATATTTACTTTACGTGAAATACAGGCAGAAAGCTACGAATATAAGAGAGACACATATTTAATATTTGTGGATTTTAAACAAGCGTATGACAGAATAAATAGAAGGCAACTATATAGAGCGTTGGAAGAACTGGGACTGGGAACCCTAGAACATATCAGAACAATTTGAAGTGAACCAAGGCGTAAGACAAGGTGACCCGATTTCTTCAGTGTTATTTAACTATTTATTAGAAAAAATAATGAGAGATGCAAACATGAACAGGTCTGGTTTACTTTTCCACAAAAGGCACCAATGTTTAGGTTTCGCTGACGATAGTGTGATTATAACAAGAACCCTGCAAAAACTGAAAAGAAAACAAAATACATGACATGGACAGATAAAGAATTTAAAGTAGGCAATAAATTGGTAATAAGAGCAGAAAACGATAGGGTATATAGTTTCCAGGAAGAAGAAGAATTTCGCTATCTAGGCACAGTATTCACTAGAAAACCAGATATGTAAAAGAGAGACAGGCGAGATTGATGGCAGCAAATAAATGTGTGCATGCATTGTTAAGACTAATGAAAAGTAAAATAATAGCTCAGTGCCTAAAAATAAGAATTTACAAGTCAATGATAAGACCTATAGTGTTGTATGCAAGTGAAACGTGGTTCGGGCATATCATGATGATGCAACCCGATAGAGTACCCATAAGAGTAGTAAATTGCAAGATTAGAAATATAAGGAGGCAGGGGAGGCCGAGAATGAGATGGAACAAAGAAGTGGAAGAGGACATACGGCAAATTGGAGTGCATAGGTGGAGAGAAAAAGTATTAGACAGACGGGAATGGAAGAAAGTGGTCAATCAAGCCATGGGCCTACTAGGCCTGCATAGCCAGTCTATATATATATATATATATATATATATATATATATATATATATGTATAATAACAAAAATGAATTCAAAAACATCAAAAACTATGTTTCTCCTGACAGTCAAGAAGTTAAAGGAGAGCTAAATAGATCAAAAAACAAAAAAGCTAGCGGCCGGCGTTACTGCAGAGTTACTAAAGATGCACTGAATGAAATAGTAAGTAACCTAACATTTATAATAAATAACATAATAGAAACTGTCAATCACATTTTAAAATGGCTGTGGTCAAACCTGTTTTAAAGAAAGGTGATAACATGCGTATAAGTAACTACAGACCAATATCCCTGATATCCAATTTATCTAAAGTATTTGAAAAAATGATTAAATATTGACTGGTTGAATAGGTACTTACAGAAAAATTCATTTTTATCTAAGTACCAATTTGGATTCAGGAACGGAAAATGTACACAAGACGCTATTAATTTACTAACTAATAAAATTTATAAAAGCATGGACACTAGAGCAAAATCTCTGAATTTTTTGGATATACAGAAAGCATTTGATACAGTCTCTCAATCTATTTTGCTTGAAAAATTTATATGTATAGTATGGGTGTGAGGGGTCTGAGTCACAAGTTCCAGTTCATATTTGTAACATTATTAAGAGCGTCTATTAGTAGTTCCCTTACGTCTTTCAATTTATATGTTTTATTTTTGTTTGCCACTTCATTATTCACCTATGCTCAAATCAATTCTATAGGGTTTAATTCACAATGATATGGCGGTACTCGTAAGACAAGTTTATTTTCTTTTTTTGCCATTTTGTTAGTTATATACAAATTATATTTATCTTTATTTTGACGAATTAAATATAATAATTGCGATCTCACCATACTTTCTTCAAATTCCATATTTTTTTTATTGTAGCCATGCCTTCATATCAATTTTTCTTGTTGATGTTGTCAGAATAGCTTATACTTTTCGACTATGGTATGATGCATTGTCCATTACAATAACAGAATTATCTGGTACTTTTTCAAAAATTCAGAAAACCACTTTTCAAATACATTTGCATTCCTCGTGATAATCCCCACTCTTCTTGCCTTCGAAAACCATTAACGAATCTTCAACAAATCCTTCCTCTGAGCCAGCGTGTAAGATGATAAGAGGCTTTCCTTTACCGGACGGATTTTTTAATCCCATAGACAGTCCTTCATTAAACGCCTCACGTTTACTTTTAATATTAGTATCAACCCATACCCTTTCATTTGTATTACCTTCATTTAACCATGTTTCATCTAAATAATAAATAGGTCTACCTTTAGATATAAACTATTTAATTGATATCAAGTAGTGAAATCTCCATCTCACTATATCATCACGTTCTATCAACACACTTTTACGACTTCGTTTTAAGTATCTGCAAAAAAATAAAATGTTTTTATTGCAATTATACTTGCTTGAGATATGTATTCAACCTTACTTGAAGTTAATTTATTTCATAACTTTGTATAATGATGAACGGGACATCTGTGGCAAATCCTGACGACTTTTTATTGCGGTTAATGTTTTGTCCAAAGTGAGGATCTCGTTTTTAAAGAAATAGCTGCGTACTATACGCCTTATGGAATTCTTCATTACTTCATCCAAATATGTAACAATCCCAGGTCGTCCACTACAGTGTTTGGAAGTAGGCACCCTTCCAGTAGATTTATACTGGTAAAAACACAATGACAACGAACTGATGACAACTAACAAGCAAAATGTCAACAAATGCCAAAATGTAAAATTTATTAGCAGTGTAAAGTAGGTTCGAAATTAACCAATAAGAAACCAATATTTTGGCGCGCAATATTCAGAACACTCCTCTTAGTTTAAAAATAGCATATAGTAATAAAAAAACTCCGCTGACCAACAATTAGTTTCAAGTAACTAATTGAGAACACAACAACTCAACATAGGTACTTGTAATTTTAGTAAAGATAAGGTACTATTTATAGAGTACAATAATAAGAACTTAGACGAAACGTATCCCCTGGATTGATCCCAGACACTGACTCCAAGGAGAGCACATAGATGTGTCTGAAAGCACTGGGTGTGAAAGTTTGCAACCAAATTTTAAATACTTAAAAGCAAATCAAAAAGAATCAAAAAGGTCATTATAGTGTAGGCAACCTCCAGAGGTTTACTGTGGTTATAAACTATGGCCTTAAAACATTAACAGCGATAATCTTTCTCTAAATAATATGCTTAATTATTACTAAACGAGGGAAAAAAATCATATGGGAAGTGAAAAATTGTGAAAAAGTTAGATGAATTCAATCGCACGGCACGTTGAATTAAAAATGCATTTTATTGCTTCAAGGTAAGGGGTCCACAAATTACAACCTGTAAAAGAAAGTTAAACTACTTGAATTTGGGCATATTTTAATATATTAAAGCCATTCAGCAGGTGCAAATTTAGCAAATATACAAGATAACCGCGTAACAAAGAGAGAACAGCCTCTTCTTGTTGTCTCTATCTTAATCCGTGGCTAAAATCGTTCAAGGCGCTCATTCGATTTTACATCCAGTATTCCGCGAAATCGTTCACAAAGAATGTAAAGGTTAGTTGGTAATTTTAAAAACAGCGGTTAGGTAAACTATTAGGATTTTTTTGCGAGTAACCGTTGAAGTACCGTTAACTGTTTTTAGTAACTGTACCGTTTTAGTGCGAAAGCGGTTAGTGAGGAGAAGAGACATGACGTAGCTGTTGACGTCACAACAATAACACCGGTTACTGAAATCAGTAACATATTCAGTGAGGTAGGTAAGCCAAAATTGGTTACGAATATTACGAAAATTGTGAGATTATAACATAAATTCTTCTGAACTCTGCAGAGAATATTTCATACAATACGTCTTAATAAAATGATTGATTGTAGAATTAGTTAAAAATAGCATTGTTTTAAAGGAAATTTTCCTTTTTTGTACTACATTTATAATTTTCCATAATAAAGTTAATCAACTTATAAAATGTTACTTTTTCCATTTGTAACAGTTGATAGAATACAATGCGGTTATAATTTTCTAGCCATTCAAATGTTAACTTGCCTCACTTTGGTGGAACAAAGTAAGGTTTTACTATTAAAATTAAAGTGTAATAAACAATATACATTGTGTAACTTTGAAGGGGGGTCCGGTTTGTAGTGGGGTAGTTCGTGTTCCCTAGATTGCTAATCTGAAATTAGTTTTTGTTAAATCAGATAAATAGCCGAGTTATAATTAATTTTTTAAACTGCACCCAAATTGCTATACACGCTTCTGTACAGCGTCCGCGTTTCACTTCAGAACCATATCTACGGTGTTGCCAGTTAGTTGTTACCAGTCTAGACGTCGGAACCCCGTCATTTCGGGGTCGTATTCCACGCAACGCAGCGCGATCGAAGCTGATATTTTATAATGAATTCGGTACATACGTAGCTTTGATGGTGTGCACTACATGTTATTTATTTACATTACGTTCACGAGTACAAGTTAACTGTACACAATGTCACGACGGATACCGTGCAGAAAAACTACAGAAAAATGGATTCACGATTTACCAAAGTTAGTATTTAATGGTACTGAATTACAATGTACTCTATGTAATATTTCACTTGACTGCAAACGAAAATCAACCGTAAAAACCAGTATTCTCTCCGATTTAAAAGACAAGTATTTATGGTTAAGTGTTGACAAAACAACTACTTCTGGTGGATGGAAAATAACACGTTATAACAGGTGCATTGGAAGAAAATTTTGCCACAAGATCTCATCTGATCGCATCAAAAGTACTAGAACACGCAAATGCAGAAGCTATAATAAAAATAGTGACATAGTTTGACATAATTTTGGGGCCGTGATATGTGAAACTGAGAATTTTTTTAGTGAGGTAATGTGAATACAGAAGACAATAGTCTGGATATGCAAAACTACAGCTTCCAATTTATTGTGTTGAGATTTCGGCGATGCGAATCACTAGAAATAACATAACACCAATTCAATGTAAATACCTATGTTTAACACGCATGTATACACCTTAGCCTGATCCTAAAAAACCGCCAATAATACGACAAGTTCCGACGTCTAAATGTTAAGTAACGGAGATACAATAAAGAAAAAAACTGCAATGAATAATGCTTTAAATATGATTTTTTATAACATTGCGACTCATCAGTCATTATACTTTTCTGTCAATCCTGATGAAGTATGAATCCTGAAACCATTTTCGAGTGTTGTAAAAATGTACGTATTGTAAAAGTACGTATAAAATACAATTTTTTTACTGATCTATTAACTAATTATTATTATTAAATAATAGTATCGGTAGGTGGATTTTAATATGTTACCTACTAATTATTGCCAGTAAAAATTGTTTTAAAATAATTGTTGCTGTTTTATAAAATGTACGTAATTAAAAATAAGCAAATTATTAATCTGATAGCTTTAAAATGTTTTAAAAAAAATAGTTTCAGTACAAAGGATTTGATCGAGGATTTGATACTATTTTTAATGGTTTCATCAATGTCCTTTCAATAACCGTGACATTGACCTAGTTTATAAAATAAAAATATTGCATAACTACTGCACACAATACATGAAACCAGACTAGGTCGTTTTATATAAAAAATATACAGATATGAGAGAGAGAAAGCAAGTTATCTGCATGATTTTTACTGAAATCGAATTAGAATTGTTTCATCAGGATTGTATTTTGCCAAGTTTAATCTCGTAATAATTTAAAGTGGTATTTTGTGGAATGTGTTATTCTGTACAAGTGTATAATAACCTTATAAAGGTTAGTTTTCATTACGAAATGTGTGTGGTATTATGAAAAAAATATGTATACAAATTAAGAAAGAGCTAATATGTCTAAAGCTTTGTTTTTTATCAAAATTAGACGGCGGCTGCAAGAAAACGATATCAGATGGATTACCGCGATAGACACGTACCGTATAAGAAAATGTCTGTATGATTAGTTCAACATTTAAGAAATTATGGGATTTATGAACGCCAATACTCTAATGTTGAATAAAAACAAACTCGAAAAATAATAATCTTAAACCAAATATTTTAAATGCCGTAGAGGAATACTCTTAGTAAGTAAAAAATATTAAGTATGTATTTATTTATTATTGAGTTTTCTGTTAGTTGACTTGTTTGTGTTTTATAGTGTGTTATCCGTTAAAGAATACATTTTTTATTTTTTGTTTATATGGAATAATAAAGCGAACACCCACTACAAACAAATGTGTGTCAAAAAGCAGTGCCTCACGAGTGGCGTGGGCCTTTTACTTTCTAATAGAACTTCTTTTTCCATATTCCACTTCAATAATTAAATATGGCAACAATGCTGGTGACGCTGCAACTAGATATGCTCAGCGCTTGTAAGGCAATATCAGTTTTTGTGACAGAATTTAAGAAAACAAACTTATGATATGTATTTATAAAGGTCACGGGTACCCCCCGTCCAAACCGGACCCCCCTTCAAAGTTACACCCTGTATATTAAAAATAAATTCAATAAACACTTCCATGCTGCTGTTGCTTGTTTACAAAATTTTGCATTATGATTATTTATTAATTTATAACAACCACAGATTCCAGAAGAACCATTACCGATGTATTTTAGCAAGCCTACGTTACCGGAACTTAATCTAGGAGCGAGGTCTCATGTAAGAGATACCGCTAACTAACTGTTATTCTGACAACGGTTACTCGCAAAAAAATCCATATGTGTATTACCTATTAAGTAATGTGGCACTACGGTAGTGATAATTTTGTTGGTGAAAAATGAAATAGTAGGTACCATCATAATAATGATAATAACAAGTTACATTATTCAAATAAAAAATAATTTTATGAAGGGGTATCCTTTAAGGACGCATTCCACTGGAGCTGGTCCAGTTATCCTAGCTGGTGACTGGAACAATTGCAGCTACTGATTGAGGTATTTAATTTCAAGCGTGTTACCTACCCTTAATATTTTTTTCTGAATATATTCAGTATACACTTACGGTAGCGATAGTTACATTATTTTACAAATAAAACAAAAGCGTAGGTAATGTTAAGAGACAGGTATTGTGTGCATGATATTTTAAAAGAGCGAGAATAAGGTTTTAATAATTTAATGAAATAACTTGAAAATGGTATCGAGGGTTATTAGTATTCTATGTTGCCTTCTTATATTATCAAAACAAAAGTAACCTCGCATTGGAGACAATAATTTTACGACTGTCGACTGGTATAGTCAACATCAAATACCTGTACAGCTAGATCCGCTTTAAAAAGTACAAGCAATGCTTGTGTCACCTAACTTAGAAGGAACCATCTCATGTACCAATCAGTGGGACTATTATCAACATACTATTTAGAAATAATTCTTATATCTGTATTTGTATTCAGTGATTTGTTGTCTTTAGTACTTAATAACAAGACGCATAATGTATATACTCACCACCTCATACCTAAATGTAATATTTATTTCACATTCGACTTTAGAAATAGCTACAAAATATGATTTAATCTTTACATCACCAAGGAACTATAAATTTCTTGAAAAATTGCAGTTTCTAATAGATAAACTATCAAATATAAATTTATCTTCTTTAGAACAAATAAACGTAACAGGAACTTAATTGTACTATAATAAAACTTATTTTTTATGTTACAATTATTGCATATTAAAGAATATTAGATAATAGACGTTTTATTGGGAAATGTACCTACGTTAATAGTGAATACAAGGGCATCAAACGATTTCAAAAAGCCCGTTGTTAAAGAGTCTAACTGTCGTCATTACCAAGATACAGGGCATTTTACCAATTTTGGCTATTTCTTTAACTTTTACACTGTATAATCAAGTGATATTCGGTATGCGTTTACTTCACTACACTCAATCCACTAACGTCATAAGCAAAACAGAAATACGGGTCTGGTGGCATAAATATTATTTATTTTTTTACTCGAAAAGACAACGCTCTGTATGTAGGATTTTAAAAAATCTGTTCAAGCACCTGAGTAAAACAGAAATAATAGAGTATATGGTAAATTGCCGTAGTTGCGCATTTAAGCCTTCCTGTTTCATTTTCTGTTCAAGTTTTGAATATTGGTTGCATCCTGCAGTAAATAACAGAAAAGTCAAGTTTTCTTAATCTGAACTAACAAGTATTTTATATTATAAAAAATAAATAATAATAATACTAACAAAAATGTATTGGTTTGTTGCAAATTTGAATGGTTTTTATAAATTGTCCAATTCAGTCACATAGAGAAACCATAACAAACAAGGATTGTTTCTTAGATACTTCATTTTGTACTTTTAAATGGCCCACAGATAATAATTAACGGAAGTGATTTCTTGTGACCTTGAAGACTACTCAATAGGCCCACACCGACCTATCCAGATGTTTGGAAAATCGTCCTTCAAAAAATTTCTTACCATTCGCATACAATGGAGTGGCGCTCTGCCATGTTGAAAATACGTGCCAAGTGTCAATGTTTACATCTTTTAATTTAAAATAAGCAAAAATATGGAACAGGTAAGAGGAACTTAACAATAACTAGAGAACAAGTAGAACTTTTGTCAAATGCCATGAAAGTTTTCATCATTGTTATTGCCTACTTTGTTAATATAATATTTCATTGATGTTACGAGAAACAACTATACTATTCTCGGGTGCTACTCTTAACCCTAGGCTCAGAGTTGCAGAATCACTTAATCTTATATGTTTTAGTAATTGAATCTTAAAATGAGAATTGTATCTAACATAACTTCTTTTCTCTAAACGGAAGGGGTATAAAATAAGAAATAATTGTGAATTTGATGATAAAAATAGGTTTACTACTCAAAATCCTATTGTGTTGTTTTTGTGAGTAAGGAAAATACAACATTTTTATGCCAGCAGACCCGCATTTCAGTTTTGTTTATGACGCTAGAGGATTGAGTGAAGTAAGTAGAGTACAGAACATCACTGGAATATAATGTGGTTCGCCTTTTACAGCAAGTTAAAAAAAATAGTCTTAATCGGTCAAACGCACTGTATCTCGGTAACGACGATGGTTAGATTCTTCAATAATGGCCTTTTTGTAACCGCTTAGGTGCAATATATTCACTGTTAACGTATGTACATATTCCAATTAAACGGCGTAATATTAAACTGCTAAGCAAACATGAAACTATATACATTCGTATGTGAATTAGAAAAATTAATTGTTACTGCTACAACTATGTATAAATTTTTTTATTTCTCCTTTGATTCAAGTGTTGACAAATATCACTATTTAAAGTTGATTGTTCAAGACTGACTATTAAAAAACCGCCCTCTTTTGCATGCTAAATGGACATCAAGTGCATTAGTATCATTCAATATTTTCGTTTCAGATTCGTCTTACCGACACATATCTCCAAAATTTGTAAATAGGACTGCTGTACAATCCTATAACCAGTTGTTTATCAGCTTTCTTATACTATTATAGTAAGTACTTATTTAATTTTAAATAGGAAGTAAGACATTCAATCATTATATGAATATGGTTCTTAATTAAATCTCAATTAAAAATAAATTCTTGGAAAAATAGAAAGTTATGTTCTCTAATTTGTCAAATTGTACTTAATATTGTTAAGGATATACACTATCAGAAAAAGATAATTATTCAGCGTTACCATATTACCTCACGATTTATCATTAACTAATTCCAACAAGATGAACTTTTATAAAAAGTATCAACTGAATTATATTATTAATATTTTTTAGTAAACTTATTTTTTTTTTGATCAACCAGTACTTTTCAAAAATAATAGAGATAACTTTTTATTGAAGATAATGCTGAGTTGGCTGCTTTAAAAAGTTGACAGGTATTGTTTAAAAAATCACAATTGTTTTAAGTACTATCAATACTTTCATAAATCATCATGTCATCAATAAAAAATATCTCTTAAAAAAATATACTGGAAGAACATACACATCGTAACGAAATACCAGTTCAGGTCGGAAAAATATATGATTCTTTATTAATTACCATTATCGAACAACCAGTTACCATATTCAGTGCATCTGAACAGCATAAGCCTTTAGATAATAAAGAAGTATTTAGTTTGTCTGTAACGCAAGTCGCAAAATTTAATAGACCTATAAATGACTTTTTCATTGCTTACGAAGGAACTGACCACGTCGTTAAATTTGCAAAAATATTTGTCTGAGCACATGCAAAATCTAAAATATATTTAATCGAAAATCAGATCATCCATATTTTTATTTATTTCTGTGTGTATTTAGTACTAAAAATGGAATTTATTAAATGTTACTCTATTTCTCTATTCTTGGTTGTCAGAAATTTTGTATCAAATTTTAAAAGTTATAAACGTACATGATACATAAATATGATTTATTTATTTGCCACTATGCAAAATACTCTTTAATATCATAGTATATTATCAGAAAAAAACAATGCAGGTCATAGCGGTGACTATAATAATATATTGTATTTTTTACAGAAAATAATATATTAACAGCCATTAGTAATAATTGCCAACTTCCAGTTTAACCAAATATTAATTTTACATTTCTCCTGTGTACCTATTTTTAATTAATTTTTATTTATTTCACTGCTTTCGATGACCGCTATTTGTAAGCACGGTTTACGACTAGTACTATTATATAATATCGCTAGAAATGTATCTTTCCCGAAAATATACGAGTTATTTAATATGAAAACAGAATATGTTATCATGTATACCTAGATATACGATTAAAAGTAAGTACAATCGTTTGCAATAATAATGACACTTTTTAAAATAAATTTAGCGATTTCTTTTGAACTGCTGACGTATTTATAATGAAATCTACCTTCATCTTTTAACATTAGTATTTAGGTGTTTCACTCAATATAGAATTAATGAAATTTCCACTCAGAACTTCCAAAAGTTCAAAAACAGTGTCATTATTACTATAAAAGCATGTAAATAAAAAAGAAGGGTACCTACGTTTTAGTGACAACACTGCACATATTACATAGTTTAGCAATAAAACAATTAAAAAGTTTTCAGAAGGTTAACTAATGAGATAACGATCATTAACTTTCTCGGTATGATATATCACTAGTTAGACAAAATAATGTTTATAAAAAAGCTCAAAAGCACAAGGATATTGATTTAATTTTTTTGTAAATATCTATTTATTATTTTCTTTAGAAGACAAAATAGATATAAAAAGTACAAGTAAATATACACATCTTTATTATATCCATACATTGACAATTTACGACAATTTACATTGATTACTACGTCCATCTCGTTATTACGTATACCTGTCTGAATAAAGTTAAATTTATTCTACGTCATCTATTACCAATCTTTAGTGCAAGTGTCTTTGTCATCGAATTATTTTCCTCTCTCTTTGGATTGTGAAAATATAACTAAATTTATTAACAGTTCGTGGGCATAGACAATATTAGAAAAATGGAAAGTTTTGTATCTAAATAACACCGAAAAAAGTAATGGGCGATTCTCTGATGAAAATTAATAGGAGTCTTTCGTATAAAATTTTTTTTGTACAAACCCTTCCCTGAAAAGTTACGTTTCTGCAAAAATTCAAAAAGAAAAATTGTTTTTCTTTTTTATCTTCTATGAATAACCAAACTTGGTGAACATTAACTGTTAATAAAATTACACTTTTTTAAAATATTTCAACCCTGAAGTATTTTTGTAAAGGGTTGAATTAATCAACCCCTATGACATTTTTTCTTATAATTTTTTATTCGAAAACATTTTTTTCTTTTAAAAAATATGTCTAAAAAGCCTCATTCATTTACTAACTTTTTGATCTGTTCAAGTTTTTTCTACAAGTTAAGGATTTATGAGAAAAAAAATAAATGTATCGCAGTGCATGTTTAAAAAGACGAGCTGTTTAACACGAGTGTATTTTTATGAAAGATCTAGTAGCCTATTCTTTGCAATGGAATCCATAGAAATAATTGTCAGTGTCATTTATTGTTACTGTTTCCTACTATTTTTACAAGTTTTATGATTTTGTGTAGAAAATATTAGTTAATAAACCGAAAATTTGCAATTTTTTTCTCATAAATCTTTAACTTTTCGGAAAAACTTGAAGAGATCAAAAAGTTTGTAAATGAATAGCGCTTTTTAGATATATCTTTTAAAAGGAAAAAATGTTATCGAAAAAAAAATATAAGAGAAAATGTCATAGGGGTTGATTATTTGAACCCCTCACAAAAATGCTTCAGGGTTGAAAACATTTCAAAAGTGTAATTTTATTGACAGACAATGTTCACGCAGTTTGGTTTCTTTAACTTTATGTACATGGAAGATAAAAAAGAAAAACATGTTCTTTTTTGGATGTACGTAACTTTTCAGGGAAGGATTATTTCAAAAAAATTTATACCAGAGGCCCCTATTAATTTTCATCAGAGAATCGCCCTTTACATTTTTTCGGTGTTACTTATACATATACACCCATTAGTTCAACATAATTGCAATAGAGGCGTAGAAGACAAATACAAATCGTTATATTATATGTAAACTTTAGGCATAATGGTGTATCCTCAAACTGGCAACGCTGTATTGTTGTAATTAAGTTATAAAGTAATTTGTGTTTTATATTAGGTACATTTAACGAGGTCCCAAACATCAAATTTTGTAGGATTTTTTGCAAGACATATTTTACTCGTTTTGGAGGACGAGAAATACGATGGCGATGGTTTCTGAAACATTTCCGGGTTCTCGGTTTTGAGCTTACGAGGGTTTGTCGGATCGAGTTTTTGTTCTAATAATAATAATAAATTAGGTTTATTTACACTAGACTACCCTGGACCGACTTCTGAAGATTGAACTTACCCTTACCTCTAACAGCAAAACACACAAAATTAAAAAAAAGACGCCAAGGTTTTTTTAGGGGTTTTCGAGGACGGGGACCACGATGGTGGTGTTATTATTATCATACCCTTCCGTAAACTACCTCCAACGTACAAAAACTACCTCCTCTTTCATACAGTTGGTTCTAGGCATGCGGGAAGTTTTGTGGGAATGTTGGAATCAAATGTAGTTTTTGTAGTGCCAAAACCGCTAAACAAGAGAAGATTTTTTTTCGTGGATAAAAATGTTAGGAAGGCATAGATAGAGCGATGTTAGAGACAATTTCTGTGGGTTACCCTAATTACCTGCTTTAAGCTTCAAAACAGTTAATTTAAATATATAAATTTTTTTATCAATATTAATTTTAACTTCTTATCTTAAATTAATGGAGGAATTTAAAAACACAAAATATTTTCCAATAAAGAAATCCGTAAATCTGTTTCATTTAAAGTTTGAAATTTTCTGTAATCTTAGCACAAAAATTAGATCTGGCAACATCGAGCTGACGTAATAATGTGCATGATACAATAGTGCATTAAAAAGACTACGTACAAAAATAGGAAAAGTAGAATATTTAGAAAATTCAATTTCTTTAATTTAGAATGCTAACAGTAGTACGAAGTAACGTTGCCGGCCAGTATTTATTTTAATAGGTTTGCACTACGATTTCAACGAGACTCAAATTTAATGTATTTTGAAAGAACTGTGCTAATATTACATATATATAAAACAAACAGTTATTGTTTTTGTTTCAACAAAGTGTCGGTCAATTTTACCAAGTTTACCTTGAAGAAGTTAAGCTTATAGGTGCTATAAATAACTGTGAAATTAAAAATTTGTCTTCTTAGTTATTCGTAATATAAATAGCGTTAAAAGAGCGATACTAGAAAACGTTCCCTAGTTGGATGCTAGTCGTGTAAGGTCACCACATGTCTATTGAAACGGCTGCGGATGCTACCTCTTAGTTTACAAAATTCTAATGCTAAGTTTGTACAAAGTTTATATATAATATTAACTTTGGTATGTAATATATTACGAGTTACAGGCTTATTATATTAGTGGCGAAATTTATGATAAGCATTAAAAAAAGTTGGGTACGTCAGTAAAAATTATAAAATAAAACAACTCGGTAATTATCGCATTGGATAACGTTTCGGTTTTTTATTTATAAAATCATCTTCGGATCTGTCGCTGATTTATTGCAACTTGCAATAAATATGATATAATTTCTTATTTATACATCTAATATTTTACACCATTATTTAATTCTATTTTTGGTAGCTTCGTATTGTTTAGTGGTCAAGGATTAAATCTACTACTTCAATTTAAAAAAAGTGTATTAAAATAGTGAGATGCACAAACACGACAATGAAAACTCCAACTAAAATATTTGTAAACGTAAAGCAAATAATAAATAGGACAAATTGGTTTGCAGCCGTACGGCAATATATTACAAAAGTCTCTGCTTTATCTATCTCCTTTTTGCTGTGGTGAATATCATGTTAATGTAAGTATATCTAAACCTATGTACCTAGTTATTGTATCACTAAAAGTAAATAATACCTAATGTCATTTACATTCTTGTAGCTAGAATAAGATATGGAAATTATTTGGTTTGTTCTTCAAAGCATCGCGTAAATCGCGGATATGCTTTAAACACAAGGCGGGCCAGCGAGCATGTAACGCAAGCCAGCAACTGAGCGTTTATCTCATTCAAATGGAGCGAGCAATTTGTCGGGTATGTGTTGTACTTCCAATTGACTAAGTTTCATATATTGTTTATAATGGATAATTTAACCAATTTTAATATTCAGGGTAATTATGTGCAAAAAATTTGAGTATAGATTGTTTAAACGATTTTAATAGGGGTTCTTTATATAAACTGTTTTGATTTAAGCGTTCCTGGAGGAGTTACGACTGATTTGAATAATATAAATTAATATTTTAATCTTTTAAACTTCAACACCCTCCCCTCTCGCTGTAGCAATATCAAACATTATGATTCGAACGGTAATGAACATAATTTAATAATTGACCTTAGAAAAATTCCATTAGCTTTTTTGTCGTTACCTGGTATTACTTCAATAATACGTTCCAATTGTTGTAGATCTTGCTCTGGCAGAGTCTCGCGCGCAAATGAACATTGAAACGCGCCAATATCCTTGGCAGGAGAAGGACTATCTCTATTTCCGCACTTCATCGCTGTAGGCCTGGACGCCTCGTAGAGGTGGGTTCCTTTCTCTGGTCAGCCTCGACCGCAATTGCGGCCGATGCAGGCGGCTCTGGGAACCTCCTCCTGCCCTGGCAAGCCCCGTCGGCAAGGGCTTATCTTCTAGCGCTCTTCTGTTTTCTCTTCTTTCTTCATCGACTCGTTAACCCCCGGGGGTAGTCGTGTTTTGGCCGCGGTGCGAACGCCTCCGGCTAGATAGGGGTCTGGGTTAAGTCAGAATTAGCACTGTGGCTCTAGGAAGACTCTAGGACAAAGAACCATAAAGGCCCTGTCGTCCAGCGTCGCGGAAAGGATAGGTTAACGGACCCCGCCTGGCGGGCTCCGGGGTAGGGTAAGGAAAAGTCAAAGTCTCTTCGTGGTCCTATTCTTCATCCTGGCGGTCCTGAAACAGGAGAAAAGTCTCAAGTTACCCCGCATCCAGGAGTTGAAACGTTGGCCGCCTGTACCTGGTGGCTGCATCGGGTCGGTAGTCCACCGCCGCCTGGATCATTCGATTGCTGTGGACTTCTGCGCGTGCGAAGGAGGCCTCCGCTCGCGCTTCAGGCTAGCGTGAATCCCAGATATCGCTGTTGCGAACGAACCAAGGGGCCCCCGTCGCGCAACGCAGGGCGACATTCTCGACGAGAGAACATCATACCTTGGCTTTTCTCCGCGTTGATCACCACCTTCCGGCAGTTACACCATTCCTCCAGTCTGCCTAGTGTTCTCTGGAGTCGCCTCGTCGCCATTTCCGGATTTAAGAATCGGGCCAAAATGGCGGTGTCATCGGCGTACAGACACACGGAAGTGTTCTCGGTCAGGGTAGGTCCGCTGTGAAGATATTGAAAAGGTGCGGAGACAGCACGGCGCCTTGGGGGACGCCGGCTTCCATGGATCGACAGGGCCCCGTCCACCTTCGCACGCAGCTCTCTGTCACTTAAGAAGGACACCACCAGTTTGACTAACCCGACAGGGTAGGCAAAGTCGAGCATCTTAACGATAAGCCCATCGTGCCAGACCCTGTCAAAGGCCTTGGCGACGTCCAGGAAGACTGCTCCGGTAGATTCTCTGGTGTTGAAACCTGCGGAAACAAGTTAGTTCTACTAACCTGAGAATCTGTTCTCCGTCGAGTGGCCACGGCGGTAGGCGAACTGCTCATCCGAGAGGATCTGCAGTTCTTCCGTGGTATCGTGCAGTCTGGCCAGAATCACCCTCTCTGCTACTTTGCTCATCATGGGCAGGAGACTGATGGGCCTGTACCTAGAGGGGAACGTTAGGTTCTTACCTGGCTTAGGAATGAGTATGGCGTCGGTCTTCGGATAACTGAAGATTGTCCTCGTCTCGTCATAAAACGTTTAAGCGTTAATAAGAATGATTTGGTAAATAAGTCAGGTACCAATGGCTTTAGTAACCATACAAACGAAAAGCGCTATATAATACTTTGTCAAAGGCACACAACGTAATTTAGATTGTTTGTTGTTCTTTAGATTGTCATCGGTCAGTGGTCGCGCGGTTTAAAGCGACAGTACTTAAATCTAGGTGACTAGATCGCTGTGGGTTCGACCCCTGCAGCCGGTAGACCGTATATAAGCTATATTAATGGAGAGGATTGGCACCCTCTCTGCGGGTATGGTAGGGTGGAAGAATGTTGGCTTGAATCAATGTGAGAGATTGACACCACTTGACATTTGACTACCCCCCCTAATTAATGAGGTTTTCCAGGTTTCCTTACTCCTGCACTGAATGGTGGTTAGGGCCTACCAACGTAAGTTGTTCCTGGACGCAAATGCGGCCTGCTTAATAATAATATGCCGCCCCCTCTACGGCACAAGTTTCCGACTTCTGGGTTAATCCTCGTGATTAGAATGAGGGGTATAGATATTATTATTATTATTATTATTTCATGAGCAAAGGGCCACAAAAGTTTATGCCCACTTTACTAAAGCATCTAGCTATTGATATACAATCACAATGTAAAGAAGCCATTATTTGCTTAGCAGTTTCATTTATATACCTGGCAAACAATACAATTTTTTATTACTAATTTTATTTCTCCTAAACCATTAATCGACCAAAATCTCAGTCTCATATTAGCGAAAACTGTTCGGGGTCCCACATGACATAACTTGACATGTTCATGTTATATCAATAAGTATATAAAATCAGATTTACAAGGCAACAAAATAGGAAACCTTTGATCCACACTGAAATTTGCCTTACCAAGGCGTCGACCCGTAGTATATCATCTTCGCCTAAAGATGGATTCAAAGATTTTATTGAACTATTGGTAATAACCTGCTGAGTTTTTAATTGGGTTATATCTGCTGAAAAATGTCTCAACTGAATAAATTTTACTAAGGATACAAGGGAATTATTTAATTCCTTAACTGATAAAATACCTGAAAATCAATTTTCTTTAGGTATGATATTTAATATCTGCAAACAACATACGAATGATCTCAGGAAACGCATAAAATCAGAGAATTTCAAAATTATATCTGTTATGTCATGTGTCTTGAGTTGACAATGTTACCTTCCATAATTCTGAACTATCATCTTGGGACATTATTTTCTAAATTTAGATCATAATCAAACATTATACTTGGTCCGTGCCACCAAAGGTCACAAGACTGAGTAAGTGTTTATATGTTTCCAAATTGCATTTGTAGTGAGGTCTTGTATTTCTGACACTCTGTTGGCGACAAATCTAGTCCAACGAGATGGAAAAACATTTGGTCAATTTAAAACTAGCTGAAAATCAGTCCAGAGAACTACACACAACGTCAAAAGTCTTGGACCCTCCCCTCATTCTTGTTAAAGAAACCTTTTTGTCAAAAAAATCAAATACATTTATAAAAGTATATTGTTTTCTGAATCTTTTTTTTTTGTGAAAAGGATATGTTCGATAAACTGAGTACTTACAAAATTAAAAACTACCACTTGTGACATTTTTGACAAAATTTATTAAATCAAAAAGAAGTAACAAAGCAAGTTCTCTCTATTCTGCCGCAACGACTAACTCAGCTGCAGTCTGAGGTGGAGGAATATGATTATGAATCGCTCTATCAACAAAATCCCACGTTTTCAATCAGATTCATGTCAAGAGAATTGGGTGGCCAATTTAATCTATTGATATGTTCTCCTTCGAGTGTCTCTTGATCCCTTCTTGCGCGATGTGGTCGAGCGTTGTTGTCCATAAACACAAAATTTTCACCTAATTCATTACGTAGAGGTAGATAACGTGCATAATAACTTGTTCGATGTAAATTTGACTAGTTATATTCTGTGGTATGCGAATTAATGGAGTGCGGCGGTTGAACATTATTCCACCCCAAAACATTATGGTACCCCCTTCATACGGAGCAACTTCACGTGGAAAATGAAGTCGCTGTTGACGACCTGGTTCTCTCCAGACTCTTTGTCGATTGTCATCAGTAACCAGCCCAATTCTGGTTTCGTCTGTAAAAGCCAACCTCTATGCTCTCGCGCCCACTGGAGACGGGCAGCACGATGTCTTGGAAGTAGAGTGGGGGACCCGTAATGGTCTTCTAGCACCTAAATTTACGTTGTGGACTCGTCTTAGAAAAGTAGGTGTCGATATAACACGGCGAAACGTACCTTGAAAGTGGGCCTTCCGAGCTGAAGTTGAAGATGTGCAGTGTCTACAGGCATATTGCACCAAATACCGACTCTCCCTTTCATAAGATACTCGAGGACGTCCACTACGTGGTCTGTTTTCCACTGGATCAAATTCTTCATATCTGTGTACTATTCGTACAATAGATGATCTAGGAATGCCTAACATGTTCGATATCTGATGATTAGAATGTCCTGTATCATGTAAAGCAGTCATTCTTACTCGGGTAAACGCAAAAATTTCATGTCCTAGCATTATAATGTACACAAATTCAAAGGAACACTTGGCTGACTACACTGCCAAACTGACCAGATTTGTAAAATCATTGGTAATAAAGTAAAGATTCATGGTCTGCAATTTTTTATTGTCTTTTTTGTTTCCTAAGTACATGTACTTTTTTACCACATTAAGAAAAACCGCTAGGTTTAATCGAATCATTTTATATACAAAAGGTCACCACATAATTCCAATCGTTTCAAGAAAATAGTTTTATGGATCTATTCGTGATTTTGAGCAGATTAAATTGCATGAAGCTGTATAAACTTTATATAATACTCATAAATACAGTGTGAGTTATTAATAATGGTACATAGACTGTTAACGTCAAAATAAAGGGATTGAGCACAACATGCCTTATTCAATTGTTGCTCCTTTTCATTATATAGGGTGGTAAAGTTGTTTTTGAGGTGGCAATTACGAATATGCACAGTGTTAAGGTCATGACTAGGGGGCGCTTACTGTCCTGTCGATGTTAAAAATAGGTGGTGGTCACTTCGTGAATATTTTATGATTAATAATTTGTTAAGATATGCATAATAACATTTTCAGTTGTTGTAGCGTTCCTCTTATTGTTAATTCAGTTTTGATATCTTAAGACTTTTTTAATTTCCGCCGAATCAAAAAAACTTAAATCGTCTGTTTCTCGAAAACGGTTGAATTTATCGATTTGCAACACGTATACCGTGAGGCAGAATCTAAGAGCGCACTAGACTCTATTTGTACACCTGACTTAGTAATTATATTGACCAAAGCAGTAGCTAACAGCATTTGTGAACACTTTTTGTTTGTAACTAAAGTCGAACTATTTGATACCGAACATTGCTCAAATGACTGTGGCAAATTTTCAGTATTACTTTGCGAAACTATCCCAGTACGTGTTTCTGAATTATTGTTCCTAACTTCCGAATTATCATGTAAAAACGTATGATGTGTTTTATTACAAATTTTACACCCTTTTTATATGCATTTGACAACTTGATGGCCACTAGCTAGACAGTTAAAACATAATTTATTATTTGAAATAAACTGACGTTTTTGTACATCATTGATTTAATTGAATTTGAAACATTTTTATAAAGTGAATGATTTTCTAAATTACAGTAAAGACATTTAGTTTTTGTAATTGTACCCATTGATGTCGAAGCACCATCGCTAGCTACCTTTGCTACACGATTTCTGATTTTTGTTTCTTAGGCAGATATATTTTCCACTACGTTACACCGATTCTCAATAAAATCTTATAATTTTGGAAATTGTTGCGGTGATTGCTGTAACTGTTGAGTGTGATAGTCCAATTTGTTTGAAAGAAGATAAATTAGAAATAAATCCCAAGTATCTACCGGGACGCCTAACGATACAAGCGAATTTATATGCTGTTTTATGATAAAAATGTTGTTAAATTAGAATTTCCCTTTATGATCATTGGCGTTTCTAATAGTGCTTTAATGTGACTGTTTTCAATAACAAGTTTCTTACTGTACCTTTTCTTTAATAAATCGGGAGCTTTTTTGTAATTACGATCATTTACCAACATATTATTAATTTCCGCCTTTTCTTTAATAAATCGGGAGCTTTTTTTGTAATTACGATCATTTACCAACATATTATTAATTTCTGCTAACGGTTCACCTTATAAATAAGTTTTTAAATCAATGATTTTTTGAGCATCGCCGAATTGCTCATTTTTATCAACTAATACTCTAAATTAATCTATAAAAGCAGTTCATTCGTTATAATGTATACTAAACGTGGGCAAATCAATTTTTGTTACTACTGAGCTAAGAGGATTGGACTTTGACACATTATACACTTCTACTAGTCTGATTAATACTTGCCATGTTTTCGGTATTGTTACCACTAAATTTTGCATTATGGTTTTTATTTTTGCTATTAAAGTTAAATAACGTTGTTCCACCTCTACTCTATCACTTTCTTGCATGTCATCCTCGTCCTTGATTGCATCCTGTGCGTTACAATAATCAGTATGCTTTAAGTAAATATGGTTCTAATTGAGTACTCATTTATGTCAACAGTGTAATCACTCTCTGAATTACGAGTAAATGTTTCAACTCTGGTTATTGTGGCTTTAACCATAGCGCGAGTTTTGTTTTAAAGCATCAAGTTTTTAATAAATAAGCCTTCAATTTGTGTTAAAAGCTTATCAACGACAGATTTTAAATAATAAATGTTAGTTATTCTCAATATTCAAGTTTACTATTGCTAATCACTTCACTTCAACTAATACAATTCAGCTATTATTTGTCTTTATAAAAAAAATACGTCTGACCTTGATTCCTCAAAGAAATATCTTACTATTTATGCAGCTGTGCGGTATGCGGTTTTGAAAGATGCGTGTTACTCGGCAAATTTAGCGGCTCTCTTGATCGGTTGACCTCAGATTTGACTCGGGAACCGGGACGGTCTTCCTAGACTGTTGACTGTAACCTATAATTCTCCCAAAACCAACAGTAACCTCTTCTGCGATGTTTGAACTAATTTTTTGTGTTATATTATCTCGGCGATGGGTGGATCTACGGCGTCTAACGGCCTTTTCTACTGCGAAATTCACTTGTTGCGATGCGGCTTCAGTAGCAGGAGTACGTATATGTACCCGGCTCGAAGGACCAAATATGTTATGTACTTGTATATTTATAACGTACTTCACTTACATCAATCACTTTTAACACTTTTATTCATAAATTAAACTACAACATGTTTATCCTACATAGACTTGAGTCGCACTTTCCATTTTCTAGAACAACGAAGGGCCGGAGAGGGAAATGTGGCGACACCATCTCTCGGCAGTGCATGGAATCAATTAAGATCTAGGATTTGAATAATATAAATTAATGTTTTGTTCTTTTAAACTTCAACGATAGCCTTCAAAGCGGAGAATGTGATCCCAATCTCTGCTTTGAGGGTTACTGAAACTAAGAATAAGGATAATGAAGATTAAGGTTGGAAAGGACCTTCTCTTCGATAGAACGGTGGGAGCAGGTAGAGGACATGTTTCCCCCGGGATCTCTGATGTGTTATACAGATGGGTTCCGGGAAGGAGATGAGTTTTCTGGGGCAGGAATATACCTGGAAAATTGGGATACCGGGCAGAGTTTTTCGCTGGGCATATACTCCACGATTTTCCAAGCGAATTTCTTTGCTATTTTGATGGTAGCAAGCAAGGAAGAAGTAAGGAATTGTGTGGAGGAGAAAATCTTCATCTGCTCCCAGTCAGGCTGCACTCTGGGCCCTTATCTGCAAGGATGAGATCCAGTCTCGTTCAGGAACGTGAAGATGCCCTGGAGTCAATTGCCAGACAAAGGGAGGTGGACTTGGTCTGAGATCCGGGCCATAAAGGAATTCCCGGTAACGAGAGGGCTGATCTGTTAGATCGTCTCGGATTTGGGGCGCTTGGCCAGGGACCCGAATCCATTCTCGGAATTATACCATTCTCGGTAGTATTAATAGTGCCCTTAATAAATGGGTCTATCAAACACTATGAGGGAATTGGAGAAGGAATGGAGGATGTAGACAGGCCCATGACTTCTTCAATGAACCTAACAAATCTAAAACGGTGTGGCTGCTGAACCTCAGTCGAAGGTCCCTGAACCAAATGGTGGGGATCCTGACGGGCCACTGCAGACTCAGAAGCTTGATAGGAATAGAGGAGGATCCCTTATGCCCAGAATGTGCGGCCCTTGGGAGACTAAGATATAGGATCTCTGGCGCCGAGGAGCTGCAAAGGGAAGAGATGAGGGGTCTACCATGGACCAAGATCCTGGCGTTCATCATGGCGTCGGGTAGGTTTGAAGAGAGCTGAGGGCAGATAGTGGAGATTTGATGGGATGATAGGGTAGGCAAAAGGGGCCCACGTGTGGCCTAATTGCCAAGCTGTCGCCGTCCGACACTACTATTACTACTACTACTACTACTACTACTACTACTACTACTACTACTACTACTACTACTACTACTACTACTACTACTACTACCACTACCAACTGATTTATTGTATAAATAAACAACATTTATGGACACTCGTCAAATAATTTTCTTCTGAAACAAAGAGGCGGCTAGTTTAATACGAGGAATAAAAATAAGTACTATGAGTAGAAATATATTGAGCAGTGATCTCATGTAGGTATTTCATTTCAGTTTCAATTTCTTACCTGAAACAGTTACAAATTTAATTAATAAAAAATCATTCAAGAGGAATATTTCTGAAACGTTCTAGGCATGATGTCTGTAAATTACTAGAATTTATTAGTAGTGTATATTGTGTTATATTAGTATGTGATAGTTTGATAATATATGTTAATTATATTGTAGCTTTAGCAATATCTATGACTGAAATGTATAATACTTATATTCTAATATACTAATTAACACTAATTTGTATTTAATTATATATTTTGCGATTTTTATGTTATAATACTTATCATTTGATTATGTCGGTCACAAGTTTATGTGTAAACTTAGGTGATGTGACTATGTTTATTGATTCATTTTTTAGCATACTTTATGAAGTTTTATGCAAAAAATATTATTATTATTATTTATTATTATACGGTTAAAAGCAGCATCTATAAAATCTAAAATTTACATTTAATTTATTTCCAAGTTCTTTTAGTAGGTATATTATGCAGCAGAAGCATGGTTCCCATTTTATAACTAAGTGAGTAATGGAAACAAATTGCAAATTGCATCCATACAACTATGGTTTCAGAAAAATATTGTATTATAAATTAGTAATTAGCACCTAACACAAGGACTCATTCATAATCTATTTTACGTAACATTAAAATTTAAACTGTTCCGTAGTTTATTGATAATTTAAACTACGTTAAGAAAAATATCAATTCCGTCATGGCTTATAGTAAGTGGAAAACCCGTTCCAGGAAGGACGTATGTATATATGTATAACTTAACTGAAAAGCGCATCTGAAAAATGCAATAAATAAGTCAAGACAAGCACTATGTATGAATCGATGTCTAACAGAAAAAACCTGAGGTTTGAAACCGACGATGTAACACCCCAATAGTAAAATATAGGTCCATCTATGTTAGTAGTTTGATGACCTAAAGTTTAAAGAATATAAGTTACTTTATTCGACCACGTGTCAATATTTCCCGCTTATCACAACAAAAACTGTATAAACACAGGAATGACGGCATCGACTGTGATAGCTACCTTTGATGTCTTCTACTACTTACTGTGAGGAATGAAAAATAATTGCAGTGGTAATGGAATAATGAGTAATGCGGCACACCTCATAACAAGGCACAAGTAGTTATTGTAAAATATTTTTCAGTTATAAATTTGAGTGTTACTTGACCTGAAGATCTGTCTAGTTGCCTGATTATTGTTTGGTTAGTTACGAAAACCGATTTTCTGTTACAAACTAGCTATTTTACTTTTATAAAGATGTAGAAAATTGTTTGAATAGGTAAGTCAGTAACGTAGTGAAGAAGTACAATGTACTAAACCTGAAGCCCCTTGACTTATAAATTAAACTTACTAACAAACTCACAAAAGAGATTATAGAAATTTAAGCAATCCAAATTACACGATGTTTTAATTATATTATATTTATTATATAAAAAATTTGCACTTTTCGTAGTGAGAATTGAAAAATAGGAACAAAATTTATTCTGTTTCAAATGATTCTACTGTTACTGTTACTATTACTCTTACTCTCTTAAGCTTTTATCCCACTGAAGACAACGCGACTCCGATTTGACTCTAAAAATGTCTATTAGTCGCTTTGCAATTGGTTAGATGTCGTATACTGTAATTGTAACTGGACAACTCCCATTAAGGCGACAGTGGCGCAACTTTGATGCGATCAATCGTGTAGAGGCTGGGCATGCCAGTTTCTTAACAACTATCGTGAGCGATGTTAATTTTGTATTAAATTTGTGGAAGCAGTAGAAAAACATTCTTGTTCATATAATTATAAGTAGCTAGTGTTTAAGGAAGCATTTAGCTAAATCTAATATCTAAGCTTCGACTGAGATTTAAAATATAAGTATTTCAGTGAAAATGCTTGGACCAAGGTTTAATATATGGATGCATCCGCCGTTTGCTGTTTGTGTTTCTGTTTTCTTGTATTGTCCCCTTCGCTCTACATAAATTTCGCTAGTGATAAAAAAATAGTTGCTTTGATGTCACATAGACATGGGCAACTACTCACTCAACAATTTCAGGGTAATAGTTGCTTTCAAATCGCGTTGCGATCGCATCGTCTTCAGTTGGATAACTGCACTCTTACTTTTATTGTTACTATTACTTATTACTAACACTGTATGTATTGTGTAACTGAAATTAGATTCAATATTTTCAGGTACTGGTAGAGATTCTACAGGTCTATTTTTATTCCCCTCTTTTGGTCAAACTATTGATCTACTGGGTGCCTTGGGTTTGTATAATAATTCTTGGGTTGGAGTGACACTGACTGAAGGTGCATCTCCACAGATTAGACCGGCCTATTTACTGCAAGGTATTTTTACACTGACTTGTTTAAATTTACATATGATGTTATTAAATAATAGATGTATGGTCTTCTAGCAAACAGTTTATTATTTAAAGACAAATAATTAAAGATCATCCTGTATATATTCTTTTTTTTAGATGAGTTTACATTTTAAATTCCTTTGTTAATTATTGACAACATAAGTTTTGTTTTATTATATATAAAGAAGTACAGGGTGGGCCGGTTTCTATACTTTTTGGAAGTTTTTTCTATTATTCCTAATCACACACAAATATATTCGAATGAAAATGCAAAAATCAAATTACTTTCCTGTCTATAACATGATCAATTTCTTTTATCTTGAAAACAATTGGATATTCCGACTTTCAACTAATATACCATTTTTATCTAAAATTAAATCAGATACCGTCATATTTGAGAAAAACAAAACAGTTTAGGTCTTATAAAATCTCATAATTGACGTATTTATTTCCATTAAAGTTTTATAAAGATTGGGCATTCGTACTAGTAGGTAGATAGCCATTGTGGTTTTTCCTACTGTCCGCAAAATTTAAATTCATGTCCCCAGTTTCTGATTCCCGACAAAAACGTAATTGGCGGTAACTGACGATAACTAGCCTCTACAGAGCCATTGTGATACCTCTAATGGAGTAATTATTCTCTAAGAAATCATAAATGACAGAAACTGCCACGCATTGTTATTAACTTACTTTTAATCATTTCCGTATTTATTACAAATTTAAGAAGGGAGGTGGAACCGAACACAGTGAAGGACTTGGATATGTTTACATAATTGAATTGTTTATTGCTCTGAATACAATAAGCGCGAGCGTCGTTTATATAATTATTATTTTTCGCAGAGTAAACATTAACAAGTATATTAATTGTTATATAAATGAATAAAGTAACATTGATAGGAAAGGAAAATACGATTATTGATATACTAATATAACTCCTATCGACGCGACGTAGTAATGGCATCGTCTCCTGGCGTTGGAGTTAATACTGAGTTATTGATATTCTTCTTAGTGTGACGTTATATCAGTTGGGAACATTAAGTTGATTGTCTTATGTGGAGTGCTATGGTCGGTACTATGCATAGCAATGTATATTCAGTAGTTAATGGATGTTAGTATGTCAACGAGTTCAGGAATCAACCGAGATAATTGACTGGATTCTCTGACTAGGTTGGTAAGTAAGCGGACTTGCTTTAGGTATAATGGTACATCTTTATTTATTGTCAAATTGCAAAGTTGGAATACTTTTATCTTGGATAATTGGAATATTGGCAGGTGGACATCGGTTTTGGTTGGCAAAAATCTTTGATTAGCTAATACTGTATTGCAACCCTTCGGTAACTGAAGAATGATGAGCTAGTTGATTTTTTGTATTCCGTTTTCATAATTGCAACAACTGCAGTGTGTCGGTGAGAACTACTTAGAATATGATTTTCTTCTAACATAGTACCGATAGGTCTTGTAAGCTGCACATGGAGTACTTGACATCGAATAAAATGTCAGATAGCCTGCTGCAGATAGTAATTGCACTAGACAGCTATCACCGTTTGGTTGGCTAGGTGAGTGGCTGAGGCAAACATACTCAATTTTTGGACAAGCTTGGCTGGTTGCCATATATGTTTCTGTACTCATTGCAAAATAAAGGACGAGGGCGATTATGGAGACTTTTCAAAATTGTGGTGTCTACACAGGTCGTCACAATTTTGTCGTTCCGTTTCTCGGCTGAAAAAGTTAAGTTTTGCCCTTGAACGTTGGTAGGCCGTCTCCTTGAGCCTTCCTCGGCAGGATATTAACGTTTTTTGTGCGTAAAGAACGGTACGAATACGTGGAAATCGGTCGTTCGGTGCGGTCGTCGCAATTGATTTTAATCTAGCACTCCTTATTCGTATAATTGTGGCGTTCGGGAGATGAGATTAGTCGTAGGCGCTATCTACGACAAAAAAATGTAAGTTTACACTAGGTAAGGCGATAAGGACGAGGGGGGTGCGTAACAGTGTTACGCGGTATCGGGAGAGAAAATTTCTTTTAAAAAATACATCACGGTAAATGATATAGGTAAACCTCGCCGAAAAATTACGTCGTGAGATATATCGTATAGAATAATTTTACGAGTAATTTTATTGATGCAAATTACATTTAAGTGGCCCCTATTAGAATATTTTTGGAAAGGGGAGGTGGAGGGTAGCGGTTACAGTTGTCAGTTCTCTTTAATTGAAATCACCTAAAGTATGTAATACGTAACAAACAAATTAATTTTTCAACCAACATAAATATCCATTCGTCGAGATAATCCAATAGATATTTTTTGCGAATTTTTCCACAAATTAGAATTATGTCACATCATGTTAATTTGGAACACCTTTTCCTATTGACACTTTTCAGAAATATTAAAAATAAAAGTACCCCGTATATGAAATGTTAAGTTTCACCCTTGCAGTTTCAATTATAAAATAAAAGAACTTTTTATCAAGTGTGACTTTCCGTAAATTTCAAAATAAAAAGGTTTTTCCTCTTATTCATCCTAACCACGGACATACTGTATATTTATTTTTAACAAATGTTTAGAGAATGCTCTTTCAGCTTGACTACTTTATACTATATTATTTAATAGTATTTCTGTTCTTTGAAATTTACTATTTTTTCTTATTTAATTTTTAATTTCTCTGTTAACCTTATTATATTCGAACGGGAGATATAAGGTAAAAAATAAAAAGATTTTTCAGAAAATATAAACATTTATTGAAAATAATTAGAAAACATTAGCAACATGAAAATAGAAACATTTAAGTACTCAAATACAGTTTAACACGATTTTTTCTTACTTAATTGGTTTTTTATATAATATTTAATATTTGTCCATTTTCTGCGGACCAGTATATGTTTATGTTCATTTAAACATTGTAAACAGTTTTTTCCCTGCCAGCTTTCTATTTTTCAAATCGTCTCTCGTCCTCTGTCCATTGCCGTGCCTTTGTTTTTTTCTTTGTACGCCTCTGTCGCAGGGACGACTCTTTTCGTGTCGACGGTAGCCGGTCGCACGCCTTCATCCTTGTTTGGGTGGTCGCGAACGTCGTCGTCGCCAAGGTATCTTCCTCCTCCTCTTGTTCTGGTATATCCGTCAAATCCTCGTTGTTAATGTCGGTCAGACTTTTTTCGGTGTATTTCCCGGCTTCGCCCTTATCGATCGCAAAAAGCAGCCGGTTTATTTTAGTCAATTCCACGACATTCATATGTAATCGATAAAATTGCCTATGGACTCTTATACCGTATCCTAGATGCCTCGCCAATCATTCCATCTCGTTCTTGCGAAGAGCAAAAATTTGCGACACGGTCGCCACGTATTTCCGAAGTTTGGTTCCGGTGATGTATTCGGGATTTTTGAGTATCAGTTCGCCGCACGTCTTCCTCGGACAGTCGTAACCTCTTAGATGCGTAGTCGATTTTCCCCCGACGTGGCGAAAACGTATCCACTTCCCGGATTTATGCCGCAACGTCGACGACTTTCGATCAGCAGTTCCACCGCCGCCTTCATATCTTCGGTTAAAATTACGGGGACTTTGTTCCCTCTCTTTCCCTCGATCTCGACTACGACCAGTTTGTCGGCTAATTTATTCTCGAACGGCGTCAGACTCGTTCTCAGCTCCTCGGTGCCTTGCTGTGTCCACGATAATCTCGATAAGAAATTATTTACGGTCATCCGCGCAGTTTCTCCGGATCTTCTTTTATTGAAAATAATTATTCTTGATAAGACGTAGGAGGCGAACGTAATCCAATTCTGCGGCGTCCACCCGGCCAATTGTGACGACGATGACGACAACACGGACCGAGATTTCAATGTGGACAGTTGCGATTCATGCGACAGCAGCGTTGCGGCCAAGATTCGACTGTAGCCCTCAATCCGCCTGTCCAAATAGGTAGCCAACGTTATCAGATCTTTTGTGATCGGCAGTAATTCTGGAGTATTGAATTTGCGTTTTCTCAACGTCGATAGAGATATCTTTCTATCCGTTTCCAAGTCGTCGATCCTAAGGGCGCGGCCTCTGAAAATGTTCGCGCAACTTCTGAGGCCACTGCAGTACCTTGGATATGAAGAGCTCCTTTCCGTGGTCGTTCACATAATGTCTCGCGAAATTGACGTACTCTTTTTGACAAAACCAGCAAGCGTGCTTTTTATTCCTCAGTCATTTTCCCCCGATTATCCTCGCCGGCACGATCCTTATACGTGAACAGGGACTTCCATCTTCGAATTCGTCGTCGTCGGAAACGTAATCGATACTACTGCTTTCGCCGCTCACTATCCGAATTTGAATCGATACTTCCTCCGGTATGCTCCATTTCGTTATTTCGACTTTTCACTTGGCATAATTGGGCACTGATAATTTTTCGTGGAATAGAATTATTCTTGTGGAAGAAACCGTCCGTCTCCACGTCGTTCGGTGGAAAAATAGAGTCTTCTTCACTTGCGCACGTGGAAAAAACGTACAAAAATATCGCGGAGATTTTACTGGGATTTTCCGCATTATTTCTGGCACTATCGAACAATTTCAGCACTAAAACTGGTTTGGAATATCTTACGAACGATTTAAATAGCGACGCGGCGAGTAAAACGCTTGACAAAAACTGAGCATCTCGCAAAAGCGCGACCGTATTTATAGTCAAAGGCTGCTCCGTAGGCGACGCTCTCGATTGTTCGATTTTTACAATTTCCGTAACTAAAAAGATTTCCGAAAAATGAATTGTATAGCTGGAAAAAACTTTTAAAGAACGTGAAAATTATATGCGATTTGTGCTTAATTTTGAAGAAAACTAAATTCTTCCAGAAATTCGATGACATTCGAAATTGTTCTAATGTTAATAGAAATGTTATTTTGTAAAGGTAATCACTTGATCGGTTTTGAGATATTTTAAGTGACGAGGTATCATCTGTCCCAAAAATTTCCATGAAAACCTATTATTCTTCAAAAAACGAGTTATTGGGTAGAATTTCTGTGATGAGAAAAGTAGCGTTTATTTGTAGTAAATTGAAAATATTTTTAAAAAGTAATTATGTATACAAGTAACTATTGTTTCGGACTTTCTAAAAGCGCCATTTGCTCATAGCTAAGAGTTATTAATTTTGAAAAATTTTAAAAAATATAGTTCTACAATGTTCCATTACTCCTATGTAATCCAAAAAGTTAGAATTTCCTAATTGGAAGTATACGAATCGATAGTGCCCTTCTTCGACATCATTCTCGTTATGTTTGAGATACTATGGTATCACTAAGGCCATTCTGGCAGCTCTCGGAAAAGTTCGGTTTCATTCAGTGGGCGTGGCATGCGGATTTAGGGTTTTTCGGTATAACTGTTATAAAATTTATGTTTTTCTTTTTATTTTTAAATGATTATATCAACTGATGGACAATATAATTTAGAATAATCTGTACCTAATTTGATCGATTATTTCGAAAAATTGAGTGAATTACGGCAATTTCGCAGTGTTAGGTGGAGCCAGCAGGTTTCCTCTACGGACCAATCACGTGTTTGTTATCTGTAAGTTCTGTTTATAATATCAGAAATTTAACCTAAAATAGAGATAGTTTTGATTAAAATTTTATAAAAAAATATCTATTTTTGAATGATTTATGACATATTTTCTGATAAAGACCTAAGAATGGACAAAAATTAGAAACTTTAGGCATGCCACATGATAATATTATTCGGGTTATTTGAATGAGTGTCCCGACGTCGTCTGGCATCCTCGAAAACGTTATGTAAAAAAGAATTGAAAATGGGCCGTAATTCTATATAAAATTCGGAGGAGACACGTGAAAGAATCCGAGAAATTGACCTTTGTTTTAGACTAAATGGAGCAAAAAATTCGAAATTAACGAAAAAAACAATCTAAACACGCAAAAATGGAGACAAAGCAAGAGTCGAAAACTCGTTTCAGCCCATTCAGCCCACCCGGGGGACCCCTCTCCCCCAGACGGGCCCTGCAAGCTCGTCAAATTTAAGAAAAAATGGAACCGAAATCGGAAAATAGGGAATTCGAAGCATAAATAAAATCGACGGAAACCAAAAAAATCGAAGACGGTCGAAACTATTTAAAAACTCGAAGGAGAAACGTGAAAAGATCCGAGAAATTGAGATTGTTTAGACGAAATGAAGCAAAAAAAATCGAAATTTAACGAAAAAACAGTTGAAACACGCAAAAATGGAGACAAAGCAAGAGTCGAAAACTCGCTTCAGCCCACCCGAGGGACCCCTGTCCTCCAGACGGGCCCCGCAAGCTCGTCAAATTTAACAAAAACTTGAACGATAAAAGGAAAATCGTGAATTCGAAACATAAATAAAATCGACGGAAACCAAAAAAATCGAAGACAGTCGAAACTATTTAAAAATTCGAAGGAGAAACGCGAAAAGATCCGATATACTGAGATTATTTTAGACGAAATAGAGGAAAAAATTCGAAATTTAACGAAAAAAAAAACAGTCGAAACACGCAAAAATGGAGACAAAGCAAGAGTCGAAAATTCGTTTTAACCAACCCGCGGAACCCCTGTCCCCCAGACGAGCCGCACAAGCTCGTCAAATTTAACAAAAACTTGAACCGAAAACGGAAAATCGGGAATTCGAAACATAAATAAAATCGACGGGAACCAAAAGAATCAAAGACGGTCGAAACTATTTAAAATTTCGAAGGAGAAACGTGAAAAGATCCAAGAAATTGAGATTTTTTAGAGGAAATTAAGGAATAGAATAGAAATTTAACGAAAATACAGTCGAAACATGCAAAAATGGAGACAAAGCAAGAGTCGAAAACTCGTTATAGCCCACCCGGGGGACCCCTGTCCCCCGGACGGGCCCCGCAAACTCGTTAAATTTAATAAAAAATGAAAACATCGAAAACTCCTCGGAAATCATAAAAAAATCGAAAGGAAAGCGTAAAAGTTCGAGAAATCTGAATTGAAGAGACAGATTCTGTATCGCCAGTATATACAGGGTTAACTATGACTAAGTATAACAAATTTTAAGAGGGGATAGGAAAAAATAAAAATTAACGGAATCGCCCTTCAAAAAATTTTAATTATAAAGCAGACGAGACGAATAAGACATTACGTGTGTTGTTTCGATCCCAGAATTGACATTTGAATGCTGTGAAAAATAGTTTTTTGTTTAAGTGTAAACGCGATTTGTACAATGCAGTACCGTCGTGTGTTCTGAAATTTTACAGAAATGTTAACTCGTTAAGTGTTCATAGAATCTTACGAAGATAGGAAAAAGCATCGACAGTCGTAAGGGTTGCTAGGTGAAATTGCAAGTTAATATCACAGATTTGTTTATGTTCGTTCGTTATATGTGGACCCGTCTTAACGTTTCCGACGAGAATACTTTGAAAGGACTTTCAATGCTTTTGAATCGTATCGCGGCTACATGATGGCAAGGAGTCAAGAAAACGGTTAATGACTGACCAAATGCGATTACATTATTAAAGGATGCGTACTCAAAAAACTTTCTCCGCATCTCATATTTCGAGAAATATTTTCACGTGAGCAACAGGTTAAGGGATCTACAGATTTATTTGCATGTCATATTCGTGCACATATAGCACAATTGCCTTATAACTTGCCTGAAAAAGCTGAGTTAGACATCATTTATGGATTGCTGCACAGAAAAATCGAAAACGTCTTCCCAGAGGAAACTAAAAATTTTCACGAATTACTTAAGCAATCGAAGGACATTGAACAATCTCTTTCAGAACCATCTCTGGTTAGTGAGAAAAACTCCAAAAGTTTTAGTAAAAAGAACTAAGCTACGATGTAGTTATTGCAAAATTTTTAGATGCAGCAAAGAAAATTGTGTCTTGCCCTGTTGCCAACAGGACAAGACACAATACAAACTTCTCAGTTAGTATACTATGTATACTTCAAAAAAATTTTGAAGTCATCATTAAACAAAGAAAGTTTATTGTCAAGTTTATTGTGTTACCTAACTTAGCAAACAATCATACATTATTGGGTGTCGACTTTCTACATGAAGCAATTGTTAAACATACCCAAGCAGTGGTGATATTTTTGTGACAAACCAGAAAAGATGTAAGGAATTTGATATATCAGATATTCAAATGTCCGAAGTCAGTGAGCAGCATTACCTCCGACCTGATGAATCTGAGGCGCTTGACCCTGAGCAAAGAAACTCTTTTGACCAGTTACTAAACGATAGTCAACATATCTTTAAACAACAACAACAACTAAATTCTCTTAGATGAATATCCAGAGGTGGTAAACATAGCATCACCTCCATTGCCATGGTAGGTGTCGTACGCATAGCTCCAGTTATGCTTAGGCAGGCAATCATTTGTACCTGGCTGAGCTTTTGTTTAGCTGTCGTTGGACTTTCGGCCACCAGACGACAGCTCCATAGGCTAACATTGGTCTAACAATGGCAGTGTATATCCACATGACCACCCTTGGTTTCATTCCCCAGGTTTTACCAACGGTTCTGCGGCACTGCTCATAGGATATGTACGCCTTTTTTAGTCTTCTCTCTAAGTAAAGATTCCATGTTAGCTTCGAATCAAGTCTAACTCCTAGGTATTTCACATCCGATTCGAAGCTTAACGTAGTGTTTAGGAGAGTTGGTGCCTTTATGGGCCCCATTTTCCTCTTCCTTGTGAAGAGAACCATTTCTGTCTTCCTGGGGTTGACAGACAGAGCATGATCCTCACACCACTCTTCAACGGCTCTTAAGGCTGTTTGCATTCTTTGGCAAAGAATCCCTTCAAACCTTCCACTAATCAACATGGTAAGATCATCGGCATAAGCGATGGTATTGATGCCAATTTCCGAGTTGAGATGATGCAGGAGACTGTCCAGAACCAAGTTCCATAGCAGTGGTGATAAAACACCTCTCTGCGGGCAGCCCCTTGCAACAATGCCTCTTACGAAGGCATCCTCCACGCTGATTTGTATGGTTCTTTTAGTGAGTATATTTGATATCCAACCACAAATGGTAGGAGAAACTCCTCTTTCCACAAGGGCTGAATTAATTTTGGGGAAGGTTGTTTTATCAAACGCTCCCTCTATATCTATGAATACTCCCAGGGTGGACTCTTTATTGTCCAGTGATTTTTCGACCCTGCCCACAACTTGGTGAAGGGCAGTGTCGGTGGATCGCCCTGGAGTGTATGCATGTTGATTAGGGTGTGACTGTCTACCCGTCAGTACACTGTCCCTTGTGTATCGTTCACACAGCTTCTCCATCGTTTTCAACAGAAACGAGGACAGGCTGATAGATCAATACGCCTTTGGGGTGGTGTAGTCCAACCTACTTGTTTTGGGAATAAACACAACCCTTACTTCCCTCCAAGTCTTCGGAATGTAAAGGTGTGCAAAGCACAGCCTAAACATCCGTTCCGGGTGCGGCATTAAAGCATCCAAGCCCCATTGTAAAAGAGCTGGATAAATGCCGTCAATGCCTGGTGATTTGAAGAGTGAAAAGGTTTGCACTGCCCATCTTATTTTATCTTTAGTAACAGTCTGGTTGGCAATCTGCCATTCCATGACCGAAGGTTGATTCTCAGTTTCATCTGACCATTATTGCCGTTCCATCGGTGTGGATTCTGGGAAGTGGGTCTGCATCAGCAGTTCCAAACTTTCATTTAGATTAGTGGTTTTTTCACCATCTTCTCTAGTTAATAAACCCGAATCATGGTCTTTTTCTTTTGCAAGGACTTTACATAGCCTAGCAGTCTGCGAGTAGTCTTCAATCTCCTCACAGTAGGCTCTCCAAGCATCCCTTTGTCTTTTCCTGACTAGTTTTTTGAAAAGTCTCAAGTGGGTTTTGTACAGTTTCCAGTCTGAGTCTTGTCTAGTCATTTTTGCCTTATTAAATGATATCCTGGCCTTCTTTCTCAGTCTGCTCAGCTCCCAGTTCCACCAACAAGCGGTTGCACCAGACTGCTGGGCTGATCTGAGGGGGCAGGATCTAATAAAGGCTCTCTTTATGGCAGATTGTACAGTATCCACAAATACCTCAATCTCTCCATTATCTTTAGGTTCCTGATCTTGTACCGCTACCAGGTTCTCCCGAAGGTGACATAGATATCTCTCCTTGTCAGTTCCATCAAGCGATGATTTGACATAGAGGCAGTATCTGCAACATGCCAGTTCCGGTTTGCCTTAGATATACACGCCGTGGTTAAAGTGACGTCTATTAATGTCTGACTTCTAGAGTTAACAAATGTCGGTACACAGCCTTTATTACTTATATAAAGGTTGCTTGCGTAAATATAATCATATAAAGACTTACCTCTTGTGTTGTTGTCTTCACTACCCCATGCTACATGGTGTAAATTAGTGTCACAGGCTATTTCTGGGCGCGGCAGTGTGCCACCAGTTCCTCATCTCCCTTGTTGGTGGTGGGGTGACCGAATTCTCTGGGAGGTAGACTGATGCCATGACAACCACAGTCTGTTTACCCTTGACTACACAGTCTACTTTCACGGCAGTCAGATCAGATGTTGAAAGGTGTTGAAGTGGTTGGGTTTTGATGTTGCGAGGGGTGTATATCGCCGTCCTCGGCCTGTCTGTATTGGGTGTGCTGAAAATACGCCCAGTTAGTTTGGTTAGACCCGAAACCTTGGATTTGATTATCCAGAGTTCCTGTATTAGTGCCAATGCTGCTCCACATCAAGACGGCGGCATAACGCAGCCGTGGCCGCTGGACTGTGTTGCAGGTTACACTGTACTACACTTACCTTAATATCACCAACCATCTTGAGGAATTATGGTGGCTGTTCTTATCCTCTCGAACCTCCTAGGAGGAGGGGAGGATTTCCTCTGCTTCCTGAGCCAGGGATGGAGGAGTTGAGGAGGCAGTTGCATTCGCATGCAATTCCGTCTCTCCAGCCTCTATCTCCATCTGCTCCTGCTCCTGTGGTGCAGGGGCAGTTGATACCGGCCCAGGTTTCGTTTTCACCTTGAGAACAAGTGATTGGAAGATGTAGAACATCTTCATCGACCTCAGGAGTTGGTGGAAGACTCCTTTCCAACTCCTTCCTCACTGCTTTTTTGACAGGGCTCTCCTTGTTCATGGGAATTTTCCCATAAGGATTGTCCTTGTCAATGATGGCAACCCTAAGATGTCCTAGGCCCGCTTCACTGTAGGTGGTGGCGGAGGGGGTCTGTTTAGCCCTCTTATATTTCATCGGAGTAGTATCCGATGAAGTCTTTTTGGAAGGTGGCGCAGCATGTGGGTGCTCTCCCTTCTTGGACTGTGGTTTCGCCTGAGAAGGTGACACACCTTGCGGGTGCTCAGCCTTCTTTGTTGACGGTCCACTTTTTCCTGGGTGGCGTTTGTCCCGTGCAGATAGTGGCAAACCCTTGGGTTTGCCAGCCGTCTGCGTAGGATTACGCCCACCAGACATTGTGGGCTGCGCTAGAGGAGTAGATGCGCATTTGGAGGAGGGAGCTGCAGTCGCTGCTCGAGCCTCCTCTTATCGCCCTTTCTTCCTCTTCTTGGCCTCAGCGCCACAAATTCTTTTGCCCCTACGGGGCTTTTTACTGGCCCCCGGTTGGGACGACGGTCCCGGCTGTGGTGAGCGTTGTTGCTCTGCCACAGATTGCGGCGAACGTTGCCGCTCTGCCGCTAATGGTAGCAGCGAGCGTTGTCGCTCTGCCGCTAATGGTAGCAGCGAGCGTTGTCGCTCTGCCGCTAATGGTAGCAGCGAGCGTTGTCGCTCTGCCGCTGGTAATTGCGGCGAGCGTTGCCGCTCTGCCGCAGAAAGTTTGGCAATTAAATTATCCATGGGGGATTATTTTGTGTTCATTCAGATGTAACTGGTTATTTCAATGTATATCCACTGGGTTCTATATGATCAGCTTTAATAGATTTATGATCTCTATTCGTCTATTCAAGAAATTAAATCAAATTTTAATAATCAATTTTTGTGGAAATATATTAATACAGATCCTTAACTTCCTTATCTGCTTCTATTTATTTGTCTTTTCAACGAATTAAAAAAAAATATATGAAATGCCATGATTTTTCGTTTATTAAATTACAAGCACTTCGCCCTGGGGATTAAATTTATTAATATTTTTTTGTGAAAATATATTTATATAGGTAATTCGGAAAAAATTATAACATCACTTAATTTTAACAAAAAAAATCTATTTACACAAAGAGTAAGATAGGTATAGGAAAGTGTAACATGGATTAACAAAAAATAAAATTCTGCACAAAAGAATGTAAAAATATACAGGGCGTTCCATTAAAACGGTTTGAAGTTAACAAAATTCGGCACTTGATTTTTCAACACCTTGCTATTCCTTGTGACAAAATTATATCTTTAACTTCCACAGCATTCGCTATAGCTAATTTCAAACAAAGTAATAAAAAATTATCATTTTTCGAAGTATTGTAAACATCTCCAAAACGACAAGGATTAGGTATAGGAAAGTTTCGTTAAAATAACGTGGACAATCCAAAAATTTAATAAAAATATATCATTTTTATAAATCGAAAGTAACAGCTTAAAAATATTTTCATTAAAAAAAGTGTATCGCCGTGAGTCAAATGAGAGTTCCTAATGAATTATTTTCGTTTACTTTTTCTCTCCTATATGAAGAAAGTAAACTAAAAATTTTACAATATACAATTCTTTTTAAAATAGTTTGAATCATGGGGATTCCACAATAATGTATAATTTTTATAAATTTCTAATAAAAGTAAAGTACTCTTCACTCCAGCCGTCTTCAGTTTGCATCATATTTGCGTATTAAACTGTATTAAACATTAACGAACGACGTTCAAATACAAACAACGCTACAAGCTACAAGTACCTACCAACTATTTTCAGGTAGCTTCGAACACGATTCAAATGCGCGTTATATGCTTTCAAACCTTCGGCAAACAGCTCCAAATTGACTGTTTTATAACGCGAATGATATATTTTTTTATTTATTAATATTTTCGAAATTATTTGGATAATCGGTTCTGTATCACCTATTTCAGTTTAACGAATGAGAAGTGGAATATCATATATATTAGGTAATATGTAAGATATAGATTAAAAGAAACATTCGACATATGCTGAATTCAATTAAATTATTGATCTATGAAAGACTGTAAAAATGGTGATGCGCTTTTTAAAATAATTTATAATATATTATTATTTATTTTTAGGGGACTACAGAGACTTAAAATTATCAGCTGAAATATTTCAAGAGGTATCCGATCTGCTAAGAATGAATTCTGAGTTTACAATTTCAGCGCGGTTAAAACAAGAACCTGGTAATATCGGAACAATAATTTCTTTTGCACATGGATCGAATAGATACTTGGAACTTCAGTCTAGTGGTAGGAAAAACGAAATTCGATTCCATTATACGTCAAGATTAGATTCAAAAGTGTATATAGAAACTTTCCATTATAAATTGGCAGATAATAAATGGCACGACGTAGCAGTTTCAGTAAGTGGTTCACAAGTGGAATTGTTAGTGGACTGTGAGTCTCTTTTTAAAAGGCTTCTAAAGCCTGGTGTACCGAACAGAAATTTTTCCCAACCTATACAACTGTGGCTTGGACAACGGAATATTCACTATTACTATAAGGTATTTTAATATAATTACTCTTAAAATGTCTGAATTTAGTAATAAAATTTAAAAACTATAAATATCTCGAAGTAGAAATATTACTTTTATATTTTTATTTATCTAAACAAAAGCATGAGTTACAAAGTATACAAATGAATAAGTATATAAAGGAAATACCAATTGCCAATCTTAATTTCTATTTGTTTTATTTATTCATTTATTTTTATTTTTTTGTATTTGTGGCAGTCTCTTGTCTCAGCCCTAGAATTAATATTCAGTACAAATGTAAATTGGAAAATATTGAAATTAAAATTTATTTACCTCGTATTATGGATCCATATAGTTGGTAACCGGTGTGCCTGAATTTAATCAAAAATAAGTATATATTATCTTTACGTTAAAGTTTATGTGAATTCTAGTTCATTTAATATTAAGCACTTTAAAATACATTTTGTACAAGTATTATAAATCAATCTATTATTATTACTACCATATTTTTTCAAAAAAATCCGAAATTTACCAGTATAACCAGAAGTCATAACATTATTGTTATTGAATAAATTATTACGAGAAACCCCAGTATACAAAGTTTCCCTCGTCATGACATACTTGTTTTTATACTCAATTTTCATCAAATTCATAGTTGGTTCTAGAGGTGGTCCAAAAAAATTTTGTACCAATTATTATACGTTTTCTCCAGGGTGTATAACAGTTTACAAAAGCATATTTTCACGTGTTATGTTCCATCATAAAGTATCCTGAATTTTATAAACCAACTGTACACGGAGAAAATTATATACGGCATTATAAACATTATAACACCCTGCAGAATTAATTAAGGAATCTAGTATGTATGTATATATGTATGTATGTATGTTTTCCTAAAGTTTCGCATTTTCCTCCAATAGGTAAAGAAAGTAATTCACTTTCAGCGTTATAGTTTGGCATTACACAAATAAAAACCACCACATTTTGGACGGATTTTATTTGTTCATAATTATCTTACTAAAAGTGCGATTCTTCGTTCATAAAACATTAACAACGTTAAGGACTACACATGTTTCTAACTTTTTTCTTCATCAATTTTAACAAAACTTTTTTTAATGTATTGTAAAGTTATTTTTATTTATATGAATTAATTTTCCTACAACTCAATTAATGAATGAATGTTCATTGATACCAAATATCTAAGGAACAATTCCATAGACAAGGTTAGATTCAATAGAATTAACCTAGCTAAATTTACTAACAAAAAAGACAAATCTGGCTTAATGAAATAATTCAATAAGTTATTGGTTTGATTAATCCAGGTATGTATTTTTTTGTTAGTAAATTTAGCTAGATTATTTTTTTATTTTATATAATTATTCTATCTATCTTTGTCTATGGAATTATTCTTTAGCATACCTACCTAGATATTTGGTATCAATGAACATATATATGACTTTATTTATAAGAATTGTGGGAAAATTTACTTATATTAGCTAATACCTTTACAGTACGATAAAAAACTACACAGAGTAGTTATAATTCAAAGTCTCGTCTCTGTCAATTTCGATAATTTTCATAATGCAAAAATTAGAAAAACGTTTCTAAATGATTTTTTTAGAAAAATATTGTTAGAAATACACTTAATTTCGAAGAAATTATAGAATATATTAAATAAATTTACAAGTTTTAATATTCAGATACAAAATGTTTATATAAGTTCAATAGTTCTAGCTAATCAGGCTGTCTGCAGTCGAATGTATCGCATGTCTCGTCTACCCTATCCCGAGGAATTCGTTTATTTTCTTTAGTCCTCGTCTCACGGTATCTCTCGGGTTAAGTGGTGACTATCGGTCCTTGGTTTCTAACACGGCCTTTCCTGACATTAGAGTGTCCCACTCTGGCCATATACAGAGTGGCCGAATTGCTGTCACCTAAGGCAGAAAAACTAACAAGTATTTTGTAACAACGATAGCGATTATTTATTTGTTTTGTACATAAACAAATAAATAATCTGTATCTCATTTTCAATATGTCTGCCAGTCTGCATCTACCTAAACTATGCAAGAATAATAATACATGGAAACATAAAACTATGTGTATGCATACACGAAATAATAAACATAACATTTCTACAAAATTCTTAATAACTAATAATATAATAAACTTAATTAACAAGACATAATTTTGTGGAGTTCCTGCGCTTTCCAGGTAGAACTAAGACCAGGCCAAGACCCACTCGCATAGTTCTCCTGTCTAGGTGGCTAAGCCCGAGGAGCGCACTCGCATAGACCACCTGCCAGAGCAAAGACCAGATGCCCACCCCGCATTGCTCTGTCCAGAACAAAGACCAAAACTTTCAGTCCTGTTTGTTCTATGTACTTACGGCAGGCTCATCACTGTAATTTATCCACGGTCACATGTTTTCCGACCCTGCAGTCCCCTTATATGGAACTCGTGAACGCAGAGCACCAGGTATGTCAGCTACCTCATATCTATCATTTTCCAGTACTTTGGTTACCCTAAATGGCCCTCGCCCACACGGTAGCAATTTACGACTGGTACCGGTGTTTGGATTGGCCGTAATTCGCAGCAGTACCAAATCTCCTTCCTCATATTTCGGTCCAGTAATATGATTTCTATCATAGCGGCGTTTTTGTGCTTCCTGATGTTCTGCAGTTAATGCAATCATACGGTCTCGAATTGCAGTCACATCTAGGGGATGAATTTTTCCACCGTTTAGAAGCCCAGTGCTGGAAACGCGGAATCCCATGAGGGCCTCGCTGGGTGTCATTCCAATGGCTTTACATATCGTGCCATTGATACCTAGCTGTAAATTAGGAACATCTTTGTGCCAATTGTTATTATACCCATTACACCTCATTGTTGTCAGGGAGTCTGAATTACCTTATTATACCGTTTCACCTGACAATTTCTCCTTGGACGAGCCACAGCATTAAGATGATGCTTTATTCCGTGACTCGTTATAAATTCCGAAAATTTCCCTCACGTAAAAGATTTTCCTTGATCCCTAATTATTCGATGAGGAATACCAAATACTTTGAACATATCTTTTAGGGCCTCCATAGAAGCATCGGTATTGGTATTTTTGATGGGGTATAACAAAATAAATTTAGTGAACGCGTCAATTATAACAAATGTGTGAGAATTGCCTGACTTAGTTTTAGGAAATGGGCCCAAATAATCAATGTGAATTGTATGGAATGGTACTGTTGTTTTTGGGATGCAAAAGCCCAGGTCGCTTACCGGAAGTTACTTTAAAGTAAGCGCAATTTAAGCAATTTTAAACGTACTTCTTAACAAAGTGTCTCATGCGCGGAAACCAGTATTTATCAGCTATTAACTCGTGTGTTTTGTCTATTCCAAAATGTCTCTTATCATCATGAGCCATCCGCAAAATTTGATACCGTGCAACCTCAGGTACTACCCAACGCAAACCGCTTGAAGTTATACGATACACTTTTCCACCCTTAAATGCGTAATTATTGAAAACATCTTTATTTTTGTTACTGTTACCTGACTCTAAAATTTTCTTTACTTTGCGGATTTTTTTATCTGGTTGTTGTACTGCCAGAAACCATTCCATCTTCTTCAGCTATCAAATCAACCGTTTTCAATTGAGATGTGCTATTATTCGGGTTGCGACTAAGAGCATCCGCATGCCTCATTTGTTCACCACCTTTATGTTTAATTTCGTAATCGTACTGGCCTAGTTCGAGAAACCACCGTCCGACTCTAGCATTCAATTCTTTTTTTTTCAAAAGTATATTTAACTGCGACGCAATCTGTGACAATTATGAATGGTAATCCCAGTAAATACTGTCTAAATTTTTTTTATGGATGAAACTACTGCTAAGGTTTCGAGTTCGAATGAATGAAATTTTTGCTCGCCGACGGTTGTGTGGTGACTATAATATGCAACAACGTGTTTTTTACCATCTTTTATTTGTATTAGAATTCCAACCACCCCGAGTACACTTGCGTCCGTATAAAGATGAGTGTCTAAGGAAGCGTCAAACAATGCAAGTACTGGTTTTTCTATTAGCTTTTGCTTCAGAACAGTAAATGTCCTTGTTTGCTCATCATGCCAAACCCAAGGTGCTTCCTTATGTAACAGCTTAGTTAATGGTTTAGATATCGAAGAGTAATTTTGTATAAATCTACGAAAATATCCTGTAAGCCCTACAAATTGGCGTACTTGATGACCATTTTTAGGGGTTGGAAAATGTTTTACTGCTTCCAATTTTAAATCGGACGGTCGAAAATTAGATTCGGAAATTACATACCCTAAATATTCTATTTCAGTTTTTAAGAAAAAACATTTTGCTAATTTTAGGGTGAAGCCACTTCCTTGTAACAAGTCAAGAACCTCTCGTAAGGTATTCATAGCCTGATCTACAGTTTTCGCGGGGATAAGTAAATCATCCAAGTAGCATAGTACTTTATTAAATCTAAGGTTCCCTAGCACCCCATCAATGGCCCTTTGAAAAACACTTAGGGTTGTGCAAAGGCCAAAAGGCATGCTCAAATATTCGTATAGGCCATCTTGTGTAATAAACGCAGTAAATTGTATCAAATCAGACGACATCGGGATTTGATGATATCCTGAAAATAAATCTAAGCTTATAAAATATTTATTACCGACTAATTTATTAAGCTGATCTTATATCAAAGGCAAAGGGTATCTGTCTTTTACAGTTATTTTATTTAAAGTTCAATAGTCAACACATAGTCTCTTTTCCCCAATTTTTTTACCGACCAATAAAACGGGACTGGCGTAAGCTGAATTAGACTCTCTAATTACTTCATTTTTCAGGAGTTCATCGACTACCTCCATTATCGCTCGACGCTCGGGTTCAGCAAACCTTTTGGCCCTACTTGTAATTGGGGCCGTAGTGGTAAGCTTAAGGGACATTTTTAGCTTTACCTACCTCTGACAGGTTTGTGACTATGCACGAGCTGTACTCGTTAAGTAATGTGATAAGTGCCTTCACCGCCCTTTGGTCATTTACCCCTACGTTTATCAATATTTGGCTAATCGAGTTTTTTGATTGCATAGTACAACCTTGAGTAAACTGTAAAAGATTGCCTGATTTCAAATAATTGATATCTTGCAATTCTGTGAAATTTTGCCCTATTAGAACATCTACATTCATAACACATTTCTCAACAACATAAAAATCTATAAATTTCGCGATACCATCCCTTATCCCTTATCGACGCCTGTGGTTTAATGTGCGAGTCACCTAAAGTGGTTAAAACAACAGGAGTCATTAACGGAGTACGAAAGAGTTACCGCATTTTCTGTTATAAGGGAGCATTGACTACCGAATTCAATGAAGCACTTGATTTGTTTAGAATCAACCCATATGTCTTTGAAATATTTTTGACTTGCTTTATTATCACTTCCAATAAAATTAACGTTTTTGTAGTCTAGTGCCAGCAACTTCTTATGTCCCGGCTGCGTGTTTTTCTTTGGACAATCGCGACGCAAATGTCCGACGGCGTGGCAATTGTAACATTTACGAGAGTTGATATTGTTGCTAGCGCGTCCGTTATATGCGAGGGTGAACGTAGAGCTCCCGATTAATAAACTTTTATTTATTTTTTTTCTTCATCTATAAGGCGCAAATGGCGAGCTAAAACATGTGGATTTTTAACACCGGCCGCATCGATGGTAAATTTAATTTGAGTATCATTAATTCCGCCCATGATTAAATTAACACGGTCTTCATCGCTAAGCGGAATTTTTAATTTATGCACGAGTGCTAATTTTCGAAATACACATTTATACAAGGGTTCGGTAGGTTGCGCTACGCAGGCCATAACGTCTTGTAATAATTTATAGAGATAGCGCTTCGGCCGAAAATTTTCTTGGAGTATGGCACTCCATTGTGGCTACGTAGATAATCGTGTTGGAAGTCCCCTAAACCAAATCTCAGCTGTTCCTTTTAATTTTGCCATGGCCAGGTGGGTGGTGGTTTTATCGTCCCATCCGTGTATCAGAGCAAATTCGTTTACAGCATTTAACCACTCGTTCATGTCATGCAGTAATGGGTTGAATTCCGGTATAATATTTTTTACAATTGACTTACCCCCGTGTATGGTTTGCTGGCCAGCCACAGCGTCCTTCTGTGTCTGCTATCGCTCCGGGAGCGCGTCCACCTACGATACCGGTCGCTGTGGCGGGACTCTCCACGTCGACGATGGCGGCTACGATTTCTGCCATCCCTCCTACTGTCGAGATCCTCCTCGACGATGTCGGGGTAGGCCTCGAGCTCTTACGGGTGAATTTCCATGGATTGCGCGCACACTTTTGTGTTGTTTCGTCAAATCTTCCATTTTAATGTATTCGCTCAAATTTTACTTCACAACACTAGCGAGTTCAGATCCCACTTTCTGATGTTAGAAATACGATTAATTTCGAGGAAATTATAAAATATATTAAATAAATTTACAAGTTTTAATACTCAGATGCAAAGTGTTTATTTATATAAGTTCAATAGTTCTAGCTAATCAGGCTGTCTGCAGTCAAATGTATCGCTTCGTTGTCTCGTCTACCCTATCCCGAGGAATTTGTTTATTTTCTTAAGTCCTCGTCTCACGGTACCTCTCGGGTTAAGTGGTGACTATCGGTCCTTTATTTTTAACAATATATAGAATAGATTCATTCCTAGGGTAATCTGAAACATAAATTTTGCAATTTTTGTAGTACTAGTATAATTCACAGCAGGATATTTCACATATGATTAATTATTTTGTTACTCTGCAAATATAATTAAAACAAAAAATGTCTGGAATAAAAATTGCACCACATAAGTTCTTCACTTTTTTTAAATTATTTTTTATTATAGTGTCCCATTTCTTCTATGAACCAAACTTAATTTAGTTAAATGGAATATTTTGTATATTATTAGAATTTTGATTTTCCATGTGAACTTTAGAGCCTACTAATAAACAAATATTGACGTTTTTGTTTTTGAAAAAAATTGACGTTTGTAGCGTTTTCGAAAATATAAAGTAATCCGAAACTAAACATAAGGTGGGGTTTTCATCATTTGCTTAAACATGAAAAATCCAATCATCTTCATTAACCACTTAAAATATTTAGAGAGATAGTAATTATGGACGTGTAAGAGGCAAAATGCCGGTAACAATGAAAACTTTTGAAGAAATGAGTGATGGCAATAACGATATTTTAGAGTATTTAGAACACGAGAGACGACCCTACATACTTAGATCACAAAATAATCAATTTGAAGATTATGTTGATGTGGCAGTGGCGGCTCGTGATGTTTTCAGTAGAGGAGGCTTGAAGTGAAGTGAAGTCAGAAAATCTAATTTCAATTTGAACTATTATAGTAGCTAAAATTTCACAAAAATTGTTTATAATGAATATCAGTTCTTTCTAAATTATATGATGTTTTTCTTTTCTTTGATGGCGGATCATCGTCAATATTTTCTAAAATGTCTTCTAAGAAAATACTATACAAAGTGTTGAAATGTATCTCATTATTGCGAAAGTCTTTCAATTTTGATAAAAATTCATTAATTCTCTTTTTAGAATATGTTACGTCTGTTAAATTATTTTGCAAAATTTGGAATACAACATCGGTTTGATCAAAAATCATTTTAAAGGTTTTCAGGAAAAAAATTAAGTTTTTGTCCAACAACAATTGTTTTAATCCCGGATAAGCGGATCCCAAACTTTGCTGGTCATTTAAAAAATCATCACTATTCCAGATGAAATAAAAAACTTCAATAAGTTTAAACAGTAAAAACAGCTGTAGAAGAAAAATTCCAACGAGTGGGAGCATTACTTGGAATTATGTGTTGCATTATTCTATTTAATACTTCAGATCTTTTAGTAGATTTGGAAAAAAAATTACGAAAATCCGGAGATTTGAAAAAAAAATTCTTACTTTAATTCCGTTGCAAGCTTTACTTAACACTATATTTAATTTATATGCGTAGCAGTGATTAAAATAAGCATGAGGAGCAACGTCTTTTATTTTTCATTGAAGACCATTAACATGACCCGACATAATTGCGGCACCATCATAGGTTTGACCGATTAATTTATTTTTTAAATCAAATTTGCCAAACTCATTAATTAATAATGTAAACAAACTGTCCGAGAGTGTCTTCCATTTGTTACGTCATAAAATCCAACAAATCTTTCAACAACTTCTCCATGTATTACATATCTAAAAATTATTGATAGCTGGGACTTACAGGTAATATCTGTGGTTTCATCTACTTACCAGGAAAATAATTGTTTAATTCTTCTTAAATTTTACCTTTGACAATGGAACTAATACTCTCAATTAGATCATTTTAAATAGTTTTAGAGGTTCCCCAAAAACAGTGGCATTATCTAAGAAATTTTGCAAATTAGAAGTGTATATTTTTAATAAATTTATTAATTCTTTAAAGTTTCCCTCATTAGAAGAATCCGCTTTTTCATCATGACCGCGAAAAGAAATTTCTTGAGACGATAAAAATATTATTTCATCGATTAATCTATGTAAAATATATGTTAGGTAAAATAATTAATGTTAAGTTGGCAATGCCAAATTTTGTATGTGTGTGGTAAACCTGAGAAGAAGAGGAGTAACTGTCAACTGTCAATATATTAAAATACAATAGAAGTGTCTCCTGGATGAAGGCCATACAAAGAAAAAGAAGAAGAAGAATAGAGAGTTTAAGTCGATTGTCGATTATCATGATACGTAAAACGTAGAACACGTAATTTTCACGTTTACGTAGTAAGATTCCTGTTTCAAAAATTAGTTTAAGTAGGGTATTAGTAGTTATCACGGAATCATATTAGTAGATATGCTATGTTCGTACGGCCGAAGGTTCAAATTGCAAATTTTTGACCGATTTTACCCCTCCACTTCCCTTTTCGGTCCCGCACCCGCGTCCGTTGCCCCGCAGCCCGCCCCTCCACTTTCCTACTGGTCCCGCACCCGCGCCCGCTGCCCGCTGCCCACCCCGTGCAGTTCCCGCGTAAGTCTCCGGAGCGCCTGTGTATAAATAGTCCGAGGTATGGAGCCCTAGGCCTTTGGCCCCACACGCGCCGTGTATATAACTATAGATTTTAATAAATTGGTATTAATTATCGCAAACAATGAAATTCCTATATGGAGAAGTCCTCGTCAGGATCCCCCATGTAGGACTCCGCTTCTCAGGGCCCCTATGTAGGCCTCCGGGACCCCCATTCAGCACCCACACGTATATAACATTTTTATGGATCTTAATAAGTTAGCAACATTTGAGCTATGTACCAGCGAGACGGAGTATATTGTGGTAGCCGTTAGTTGTTAACGCCGCTGAGCGCTTATCAGTAGATGGCGTTACAAGTGGAGCGCGCTACTCCGTTAAAGTGATATAATAATAATTTATTAAAACTCATATAGTTATTAAATACAACTTCAAAATGGGAAATCCTACTACAGTGGAAATTTTAATGTAGGACAACAACAGTATAGTTTTTTTGGTAACCGCTATGAATTTGATGTAGATAAACGTCCTGTATATTCTACCGATAACAACCAAACTATTTGGCGTACTCTCAATACACATTATCAATCTCATACTGTACGTAGTTTTATATACAAACAAGATTTGTTATTTCAGCATAGTGACTAGCTTCTACAGTGTCTGAATATCTACCTATGTATTAACAATTTAATTTAAAACGAATATTTTGTTGAAAACAACAACAAAACTATTTGGCGTACTCTCAATACACCTTATTTTAATGAAAAAATTCAATCTCATACTGTACTTAGTTCTTATAGAATTTATATTCTTTTATTAAATCTTTGCTTGGTGCGATCTGAGATTATATTACAGATGCTGTTGATTTTGTAAATAGCTGAAACGAATGAGGGGTAATGAGGTACAAAAACCTGCCTTCCCAGACTTATCCTGGTGAGAAAGAACCTTGACTGCATACCCAGGTCCGTGGCAGATGGCTCAGACGGCTGTTGCATCAAAACCTGTGGAGAGGTACTGAATGAGAATAAAAATCTCAGTATGTGTAGGCTATTAATAATCAGTGTATATACAAAGTTCAATGATATAGTGAAAGTTCAGGCTTATAGAGTCCCACATTAAAAAGTTATCAGAAAACGTGGTACAGGAGCGGTCATAAGAAATGAAACGGCTTTTCCCTTGTGTCTACTAATTTCTTTCCTCATCTCTAGAAGGTTTTAAATCTTCATATTCATCTTATCTTCATATTCATCTTTATCTTCATCATTCATCTTATCTTCGTCTATCTCTTGTTCCATCCGGTTTGGCTTTACGTCCGGCTCTTTATTTGCATCAGGATGTTGTTGTACGGACAGAAAGACCACCACGTCACTGCTACCGCTGTTATCCTATACAGACCAAGTGACCAAGACCACGTTGCTGCTGCTGTTATCATATACAGACCACCACGCCGCTGCTGTTGTTGTTGCTGTTATTTAAACCTGAAAATCAAATATAATTAGAAGAATATTTAAGGTGAAAACAGTCTTGAGCCCTAAACGTTCGCAGTTTGTAAAAGCGCCGGTGACAGGTAGCACAATATAGCAGCAGCTGTTGATGTAGCCGAATATGTTTATTGAATTTGACAATAATAAACACGTGGGTGCAGTATGGACACACTTGTACACACTTGGCACACTTTTATTTGTAGACTATAACGCCTCCGGCCCAATTGCGAGATGGCATCCGGAAGAGTATCGACAGAAAAACGGATAACGGTGACATAAAAACGGATAATGGTGACATAAAAACGGATAACGGTGACAGAAAAACGGATAACGGTGACATAAAAACGGATAACGGTGACAGAAAAAAGGATAACAAAAGGATACAGCAAGCATATAGTCATTATATCGTCGCTTTTCAAAAAGTAAACATGTATGTGTGCGATGTATGCTCTAAGGAGTTTACAAATAGAAGCGGACTTAGTCGTCACGCTAACAAACATAAATCTAAAATATTTCCCTGTAACACATGTGGAAAGAAATTTATGAGATGGGACAACTTATTAACTCGCAGGAAAAACAAGCATCATCAGATAAATAATAGTAAACTGCTCGTCGACATGAAAGAAGCAAACAGAAAATATGTGTACAGACCTATCGACTACAGCGAAACAGATATGAGTCGTGAGAGTTATGGAGATGAAGGTGCTGATGACGCCATTAGCACAGATTATCCGTTAGCAATAGAAGATATTATCCGCTGTTAGAATAAAGAAAACGATGATGAAGATCCTAATATACTAGTAAACGAGCTACGATATTACATCGAAGAATGTGGTTTTGGCATAGAACATCCTCTATGTAGGAATGTTATTATCAAGCTACAAAATATGGGAATAATTCAGTAATTTACCCCCACTCTTTATCTCATCTCGGTCATAACGACTAAGAAAAGACTAATTATGATTACTATGTTAAAAACATTCATTCTTCGTCTGAAGTTCAAAGTGTTAAGACGTGTTCTTAATTAACTCTTTACCTGGTTACATAACTTCAAAATGTCAAGTCTATGTGATGTTTGCTTCGAACAGATCCTCGACCAGTCCTGGTATGGATTGTACGGAGAGTTTAAGATCATCGTAGATAAAAATACCGGCTTTTTCAACGCAACCAAACTGTGTCAGGAGGGCGGTAGAAGATTTGATAACTGGCTACGTAAAAAAACATTAAAAGAACTTATAAGATATTTTGCTACAGAAAGTGATACTCCGATTTCTCTAAACCGCTTTTACACAGTAAAAGGTAATAAGAACTGTGGACCTGACTCCGCACCTTGAACTTCTACACATTTTCGTCATTATCAGAGAACTCTTAATGTATTGAATGAAGTTAAAAAATATCTATTATAATTTTAAAAAGTGTTGTAGTAGTATATAACTATAACAAAAAATTGTCCTACATAATTCTAACAACACCAGTTAGGAGAATATACGGAACTTGCCCCACTCACACCCAAATCGACGACTGCGGTACCGCAAATTACTAAGATTGCCCCGATCGCCCCTACATGATTCTGTTAAACAAACAAAATGCCGTGGATCGAGACAGGACTAGAAAATTTGAGAAACGATGAGAAGCGTTCGAGTCGTTCGAGAGATGCTAGAAAATAGATCTAGAGATGCTAGAATATACCTGGAATATTCGTTGGGTCTATAAAAGAAAAATAAACGGCCGATTAAGTTAGTCTTGTATAAGTCTTGTATTACAGTGTTGAATTGAAGTGTTTAGTTAGAGAGATCAAAGCGATTTAGATAGCGATTAATTAAATAAGTGTTTAGTTGAGTTCTAATTAGTGTTCAGTAGTGTACTGAGTATAGTTAATAAAGAAGTAGTTAATTAACGGTTTGTTTTTCTGGCAGTAGTAGAAAATTCGGATTGGGAAATCCGTGACAACTTGGTGTCGGAAGTGGATTTAACGGGAAGTTTGAGGAGCTTTCTGGAACCCTGTGCGTGAGTGGGTTTAAGTGGAAGTTGGAAGAACTTTCTGGAACCCTGTGCGTGGGTGGAATAAAGACCCAAGTGTGACATATCACCGCACTCGTTGTGACTTAAGGAAGTGAACGGTGGTATTCGCGAAGGACAATCTCGAACATTCTAGAACTTTGTATGCGAGTGAGACAAAGACCCAAGTGTGACATATCACCGCACTCGTTGTGACTTAAGGAAGTGAACGGTGCTATTTGCGAAGGACATTCTCGAACATTCTAGAACTTTGTACGGGAGTGAGACAAAGACCCAAGTGTGACATATCACCGCACTCGTCGTGATTCAAGGAAGTGAACGGTGCTATTTGCGAAGGACATTCTCGAACATTCTAGAACTTCGTACGCGAGTGAGACAAAGACCCAAGTGTGACATATCACCGTACTCGTCGTGACTTAAGGAAGTGAACGGTACTATTTGCGAAGGACATTCTCGAACATTCTAGAACTCTGTACGCGAGTGAGACAAAGACCCAAGTGTGACATATCACCGCACTCGTCGTGACTTAAGAAAGTGAACGGTGCTATTTGCGAAGGACATTCTCGAACATTTTAGAACTTTGTACGGGAGTGAGACAAAGACCCAAGTGTGACATATCACCGCACTCGTCGTGACTTAAGGAAGTGAACGGTATTATTTGCGAAGGACAATCTCGAACATTCTAGAACTTTATACCGAAGTGAGACAAAGACCCAAGTGTAGCATATCACTGCACTCGTTTCATTGTAAGGAAGTCAACAGTGACATTTACAAACACATTCGTCGACATTCTAGAACATTCCAAAGAAAATAGAGTGAATGCCTGTAACTAGAAGTCAAGTCAACATGGATGCATAACTAGCAAAACTGTTAGAAATGATGCAGACAATGCACAGGAAATGAAAGACCAGACGAAAACTATGCAAAAAAAATTTGAAGAACAAGGGCATAAAATGGAAGATCAGTCCCAGACGATGCAGGAGAAATTAGAAGAACAAGGGCATAAAATTGAAGATCAGTCTCAAATGATGCAGCAGAAATTAGAAGAACAAGGGTATAAAATGAAAGATCAGATACAGGCAATACAACAAGAAATGAGGGATCAGACAAAAGAAATGCAGACAAAATTAGAAAAATTGGAGAATTCACTAGAAGAAAAACTAGAGGAGCAGTCACATAAAGTGACACAAGTAGAAGAAAAACTAGAGGAGCAGTCACATAAAGTAACACGAGTAGAAGAGAAACTTTTAGTACAAAAAATGGAAATGGATGAAGAAATAAACTTGGTTAGAGAAACCTACGAAGAACTTCGACATAAATTAGACAAGATAACAAAGGGGGGCGTACTCAAATCAGAAGGACCGGTTATCCGAACTCAGAAAACGAAGCCTCCTGAATTTGACGGCAAGGTCTCCTGGAATGTCTATCTGCGTCAGTTCGAAGCAGCAGCTGCAGCAAACGAATTGTCTGATTATGAAAAGGCTACAGCTCTGATAGTTGCTCTACGAGGGGAAGCTCTTGACGTCTTACAAGAAGTTCCTGCTGGGCAGCAGAGTAACTATGACCTTCTGAAACAGCATATGGAAATGAGATATGGGGATAAGCACCTGCAGCAAGTGTACCAGGCACAATTGAAAAATCGTCACCAGCAGAGTGGAGAGAATTTACAACATTTTGAGACCGATGTTGCCCGACTGGTCCGATTGGCTTATCCGACAGCCCCCTCCGAATTCTTAGACCAGCTCTCCATCCAAGTTTTTACCGATGGCCTAAGAGATTGCGAAACCCAGCAGGCATTACGACTCGCCAGACCTAAAACGTTGAACGACGCTCTTTCGCATACACTGGAATTCGAGGCAGCAAAGATGGCATCTGGTAGGCATGTTAAAAGTTCAAACACAGAGCCCTGGTAGCAGATATATCGGACAATGTCATACTCGGACTAGACTTATTACGAGCAAAGGGGGTGAACTTAGATTTAAATGCTGGCACGCTGCGGATAATGGGTGAGGAAGTAGTGCTAACGAACACCACTGAGAATAACACTGTACGGAGACTCGTTGTTAAAGAAGATGTGGTACTACCTACTCAGACCGAAGCACAATGGTACGGGTAGTGAACCTGAAAACCTTTCCACAGACAATTACAAAGGGAACTGAAGTAGGAGTCTGTGAACCTGTTACCATCGTGAGAGCACTCAAGGAAATCAACGAAACGGAGAAGAAACCAAATAAGACCAGTCTACCAGAGTGTCTAAGGGACATCGTGGATAGGGCCAAGGAAATATTAACAGAGGTGAAGGTGGAACAACTCGGAGAGCTGCTAAGTGAAAATGAAGATGTGTTTGCACTTAAACCAGGCGACTTTGGGAGAACCAATGTAGTGATACTGGTTCATCGTCTTCTATAAAGCAGCCACCACGAGGACTTTCTCTAGCGAAGCGAGAAGAAGTTAACAAGATGTTAATTGAAATGCAAAGCCAAGGCACCATAGAGCCATCTCAGAGTCCTTGGGCTTATCCTGTAGTCTTGGTCAAGAAGAAAGGCGGCTCCACCCGATTTTGTGTGGACTACACACGTGACGTCACCAAGAAAGACAGTTACCCACTACCGAGGATTGACGATACTCTGGACACCTTGGCTGGTGCACAATGGTTTTCCACTTTGGATTTAAAGAGTGGATATTGGCAAGTCGAGGTCAGCCCAGAAGACAAGGAAAAGACAGCGTTCACTACTGGAAATGGATTGTGGCAGTTCAATGTAATGCCATTTGGCCTATGTAATACCCCTGCCACTTTTGAACGACTGATGGAAACTGTACTTCATGGCCTGCATTGGGAGACCTGCTTGATTTACTTAGACGACGTGGTGGTGCTGGGACGCTCTTTCCAGGAGCACCTGAAGAACGTGTCCGAAGTGTTCAAGAAGTTGAAAGCAGCGAATCTGAAGTTGAACCCGAAGAAGTGCAGTCTGTTCCAAAAGGAAGTTAGATACCTAGGCCACATTATTACTCTAAACGGTGTGAAAACAGATCCGGAGAAGACAGAGTGCATAAAGAACTGGCCGATTCCTAAAGACAAACATCAAGTTCGAAGTTTTCTCGGTCTAGTTAATTAACGGTTTGTTTTTCTGGCAGTAGTAGAAAATTCGGATTGGGAAATCCGTGACAATACTTAACCAACCTCTCATGAAGTGTAAGACAATAGTAGGGGTACATATCTTTATTACATTCATTCATTATAATTTAATTTCTACAGCAGGTGGTTTCATAGTAAGATTGTTGAAATTTTTCATACATATCAGGCATACATTTCACAATTATGATATATCTAGACATATTTTTCAACATTGCAGTAATATATTAATAAAAGATTGTCGTGCCACTTTTCTTTTATCTTTCTATATTTGTTAAAAATAATTTTCTTTCGATGACAGAGAATAATACAAAGGTTGTTTAAATATATCATTAAACCGATTGACAGCGCACATTATCTAAATTTAATCTAATTTTTAAATTTTACATGTACCAATAAAAATAATATGTGGCTGCGACAACAATTTACTCTAATGCAATATCACCATCAATGATTGAAAATTTATTTTGAGCACTCAATGTTCCTTTATCATCATTCTAACAGAGGTAGGTTTAATTTGAAATTGTAAGTTATGAGGTAAATCGGCTATTTTAATTTAGATTTGTTGTCTTAATCACGATACTAATTCTTCATCAAAGGTTAAGATCAAATTTGAGAAAAATGCTGATGCAATATTTAAAATGGTTTTCAATATTGAAGATAAAGGTTGTTCACAGAATCATTATCCAAATATTTGAATAATTAATTAAATAATTCAAACCCGTAGTATATGCATATAAATTTAATTCTGAGAAATGTATGTAAATCATGTAGAAACGACATCGCAGATCTAGGTGACAGACAAAGATATTTTACCAGATGATAATTAAATAGGATATTATAAACAAATCTCCACTTTCGCGTACTACTGATGAAGTAAAAACGATTTGTCACATTTACTCACTATTCGCAAAAATAACATCATGACTAAATAAACTGACCATCTAATACATATTTTTTATATATACATATTTATACGAAGGGGTAAAATTGGAATTTGCAGAAATTGTAATTAATTCAGAACGGCTTTTGAGGAAAATTCGCTCAACAGTCAAACCCAAAAACTGTTAGAAACCCTTGTGAACTGTTTAGTATGTTCGCAGACTCTGGAATATATTTTAACACACTGATTGCCAGCCTTTACCGATTGCAGATGTAGTTATAGTCGCATATGATACAGTGCAAGTAAGATTAAAAATAAAATAGTATTAATTATTGTGTATCAAAACCTGAGGGCCTCAATGAATCCACAAGTGAATTTAATGGAGATATAATCGATGAATCAGAATCATTCAGGCTCGGACAGTAATATCGCATAATGTGTAGGTTGTGGGTCTAAAAATACACTTATAAAGTAAAGTAAAAAACATTTTCTTTTCTTCTAATTGTAATCAATAAAATATTAAACTATGGTAGAATTTTGTAGGTATAATTTTGCACCCTTTTGTGAATAAAAAAAACGTTTTTCTTTGACACAATTGATTTTTTTAAAAAGCTCAATTAGGAGGATAGAAAAAAAATATATCAAAGTTTATTACTCACAATTCATGGATTAAGGGTATTTATTATTGAACAGAAAAAGTAACTGTCAACCGACTGGGTATATGTAGGATTGTTGATAGTAAGGACAGGTATCACCATATCTATGATTATTCTTGACAATAATACAAAAGGCTGATGTCTAAGGCATTCTATATATACAGTAAAAAACAGCTTCGAAGAGTAAACAACTCAAAAACCTATCCAAAACATGTTCTAAGCAGGTAAATAGTTATAAGAGCAATAAGAAACGAATCTAAAACAGTTCGAAGAAGTAGAAAATAGTTTCAAAAGCAGCAGCTTTAAAATAACACACTGTACCATCTTGAAAAACTATATATGATTTAGTTCCAATGGGTGGCCTTGATACAATTTTATATCAGCAACATTAATAGTAGTGTAATAGTAGTACGGTAACATGACACTCACAATGCAAATATATTACGTTTGTACCAACCTGCAATATAAAACAAATATCTATCAAAAAAGCATTTATAATTTATTTTAATAATTTTGATAAAACATTATACGTTTATTAGTTAAAAATGTTAGACATCAAAGGAAAAGAGGTGAAAGAATATGCAGGAATGGTTTATTTATTTTTTATTAGACTCCCTATACTTACATAATTTCAAAGTAATACAAATATTAATATTACGTAATAATTTAATTATAACAAATTACAAAACCAAAACCAATACCTAAAACTTAATATTTTTATTCACCTCGTGTTCTTTTGTTGTCCATCTGCAATCGGTAATGGCTGGCAATCAGTGTGTTAAAATATATTCCAGAGTCTGCGAACATACTAAACAGTTCACAAGGATTTCTAACAGTTTTCGGGTTTGACTGTTGACCGAATTTTCCTCAAAAACCGTTCTGAATTAATTACAATTTCTGCAAATTCCAATTTTACCCCTTCGTTATTTAAAAAGGTGCTTAACTTAAATTATTGATCATTTTGCGTTTAAGTAATACACTTTAATTCTTATATTTACAAACAGCTTAGACATATTCTTAGTTGTTTCATACTGCTGAATATTATACCTCCAGATTAGTATAAAATGTAGAGAAATTAATGATCGTTTGAGTATATCAAATGAATTTGACATTCTGTTCACAAAAAATATGTATTAGATGGTCAGTTTATTTAGTCATGATGTTATTTTCTCAAATATCCTATATCATCATTTCATTTTTCTAGTGCTCTTGTTGCTTCTGCGCATGTGCCGATTAATGTGGCCACGGCCCCGCCTTCATATGTTATTATTTTAATTAGTCAGTCAGTCACAACATATTTGTCTGATAACCTTATTTTAGTGGCTTTTCATACAGAATATAATCTATTTTAATTTAATGTTTTATATGTCGCTGATTTTGAATTTGGATATCCCAGTTGGAATTCCACTTTTCTGATATAATCGTTCTTGCCATCAGGAGTCCTTAAAGCAAGTCCGTACTTAATACCTATAATATCTACTAATTTCTAAATGTGATGTATAACTAAGAATTTAGATCAATTTAGGTAATACATTAAATCTGTTTATAACTGAAAATTATATTTGTTTAAATAAGTATATATTTATTGTGAATTTTTAGCAGATAGACATTTCTGATAAAAAACTTAAGGTACATTTACATCTGACATTTGTATCCGTACATATATGTCAGCAAAGTTCATGTATACCTAGTTATCTACTGCCAATGTATAAATCTACAACCCAGTGCAAACCCGCCATCTGTGTAGAATAAGCCGCTGCTTATACTCTAGATGGCAGGCGAATTAATTTTCTGGGTTTCAATCATTCATAAACAGAATGTGTACAGCATGAATGGAGTTGTTCACTCCCCACTTCGAGCCACCGCTCTCTATCCAAATTGACAGTTTGATACACGGTGTCCAATTTAAGTGTTATGAGGTGCGCCCGATAAGTTTAATATAAACTTAATTATTTTATTGAATAGTGATAAAGGTTTCACATGGATTTCGCTGTATTGTTGGTTGTAAAGTGCAGAATTATAATGTTTAATATTTTATTTGCCATAACACCAGAGTGGTAAAATAAATAAATTTATTAAAGATAAAAATAATATAATATTACATCAATAATTGTAACAAACTGATTACCAAAATTTACTAAAAGACGAATGAAATAGTACTGGTTAGTAAATTTAATAGATATTTCTTCATAAATATTTCTCAAAATAGCCATACGACACTTTTTTAGAATACTTACTGTAAGCCATCTTGAGAAGTCATTTCACACTTTGAAAATGGCTCCAAAAAATCTTTCAAAATATATGTAGATATAATATCTTTAGAAAATGTAATTTAAATAATTTATGGGTTTACCATGCGCATATGATACAGTATGTTAAAATAATTTAAATCAATTAATAAAAAGGTTTGAACACCTAAATGCCTAAATTTCCTATATAAATAATCACAAAAATAATATTATTTATGTTTTGTTGTCCACTTTTACTATTTAAATTCTCCTCAAATAAAAAGCGATTGTGAGATACATTATTTTGCTTGTTTTATAAACAGTAAACCATCTTATATGTAGAACTATGTAAGTTTATATTATGACGATATTTACATCTACAATATTTAAATTTTTAAAAGTACTTATTTTGGAAGATTTCAAAAATTTGTTGGTTAAACTGCTTTCTGTCGTTATATATTCGTTTTACTTCGGTACCTTTGAATATTCGCAGGTGGCATGAGATAACACTCCTGTTATTTACTAAACTCAATATTATTAGTACATACATGTCTAAAATTATTTGTATTTGTAGAAAACACTATTTCACAAATACGGCACCCATCAATAAAAAATGTTATTTATTTATATATAGAGGGGTAAAGAAAAACTGATGTTGTTTTCATCTCCGTTACTATTCGAGTCACGAAAAAGTGGAAGAAGAAGACTTATGGTTTAATTATGATTATTTAACTGACAAAAATAATTCAGTGTCAACCAGGGTTTATAAAGCCTTTAAAATAATTTGAGAACATGGATTCGCGTAAATTGCGAAAATTCAAATATTGAAGGTATTATTACGGAAACTAAAAAAAAAAACAAGCAAAATTTAGATATTGTAGTCAGAATACATATTTTTTAGTTACTTAAGTACTTACCTATCAATAACAGAAAAAATGGGACAGAGGGTTAGTATTGTGATAAATTATCGCGTACATAATTGTACAATCGTTTGCAATAATAATGACACTCTTTAAAATTAATTTTACAATTTCTTTTAAGCTGCTAACGTATTTGTAATGAAATCTACTCTCAACTTTTAACATTAAGTCTTAGTTGTTTCCTCACCAATAGGATTTAATGAAATACATACTCAAAACTTTCAGCAGTTCAAAAACTGTTTTGAGGGAGTGTCATTATTATTGCAAAAGCATGTATATAAAATTGTATACAAAATATCTCAGGTAAATATTGTGCTTTACAAAAAATGTACCTATGTTTAATTATTTTCTCGATGAAAAATGTTATTGACCAACCATACCTTCCTAACTATTTATCATTTATGAACAAAATTGTCATTTATGAACAAAAAGAATTAAATGGAACGGTCTAACATCTTAATGAAAAAAAAAAAAAAAAAATTTGCACATGATGGAATTTCTATTAAGAATTAATTTTCAAATAATATTGTACTGATGGGAATACCGTTCTTAGTTTTTGAAAATAGGTAATTGAATATAAGTAGGTATTTTTTCTCTCTCTTTGAGCAGTGGTTTCAGAACACACTGTGCTGATACACGAGACATTAAATCGAAAATTATTATGAAGGTCTCACTCTCTCACTCTTAAACTTACTACACCCGTTTCTCGTCCAACGTGATTTTATAGTATAGGATCCCACTATAAAATGACTTTCACCGAGCTAGTTAATGGATAAAAAGTATTTTATATCCAATTAAATATGACAATAAATATATTGCAAATGGGTTATCTAAAAAATTTCAGTCCAGAATATGATTAATTAACAATAATTTTTTTTTTAACATTTCACTGGTTTGGTTAATAGACAAATTCTATACCAATCGAAAGTATGAATCCCATAGAATATGCAAACATTAGGTTGACTATTTTTTCCCCGTCATAACTCTTGGGTAGGCAGGTATAAACAAGTAAATCGATACTAGTAACTTGCACCGGTGTGGTTAATAAATTAAAGTTAAATTAAAATAAAGATTATTTCATTACGAATACGGTGCTATAGGGTTATTTGTGAAAAATCAGTCCTGAATTCCGGTTGTCGAGTTTTAAAAAGTGAAATATTGCTGCGAGTGAATACGTGCAACAGAGAGGTCCTGGCAAACCATCCCTTGCGATAGAAAAGTACACAACATTGCAGATGTGTGTAGTTCGTCCATACCGAAAACAAAGACGATCCGTTTATCCGTTTCTCCAAAAAATCGAATAAAGTCGAAGGGTGGCGGTATTATTATTAATCTATCCCTAGGAACCCCTAACGCCCTTAAATGACAATTAAACATTTTGGACCCTACTAATGATATGTCGAGATCGAAAACCCATAAAAAATAAAATTTTCTAATAATCCATTTGTTGCCCCGATTTACGTTTAATTTAAGGAAACGATACAAGTAATCAAACAATTTTATTAGACTTTTCGATAGGTAAGGTGGAGAAGAAGCTACAAAAATCAATGATTTTAGACAAATTTCGTGTTTTCAAGGGCCGTCCCGGAGTGGCGGCAGGAACGTTATAATATCATTTCTCTCTGACAGAAATTCTTCGCTGTTTCCATTAATTGCAATTTTTGTCTGACATAGATATTGTGCAATTAATGTCAGATGAAAACTTACCTTTATGGACATGATGTTTGTGTTCTTTTTTAAGGGGAACATTAAATAATATATTTATGCAAAATATATTATTGTACACTGTTGATTGAATAATAATTCATTCAACAATGGTGGATAATCATATAATACCAGGCGGGATATAGCAAATTTGTTCTATTTCTTAAAAGTCACAAAGGCATAGCACGAAAACAAATATATTTTAGCAATACAATCAAGTAGAAATTGAAAAAGTAGACATAATCTTAAAAGAACCCAATTAGAAAATTGTCGTAGTTAGATAATTTATTTATTAGGAGCAATTTTTATTTTATAATAATAGTATACTGTAACCAATTATAGAGAGGATCAATTTTCAGAATTAAAAAAAATATTTTTACTGATTGTACAGTGCTCTGACCTAAATGAGTCACTCTATAACACGTGTGGTGCCTTTAATGTTAAATATCTTTCTAGTTTATTATTTAATTGCAATATGTTTTGGGATTAACTGATGAATTTTCAGTTTATGATCAAGACGATTTCATTTTGACATTAACATCTCTAAATTGTTTTGTGTTGAAGTGAAATTGTTAGCAGTTTAGTGAAAGAAGTGTTGTTAAAGAGGCCAACCACTTTCCTTGTTTTAAACTGGTATGTGTGGCATTTATTTGAAATAAAATTTCTGTTTTTGAGCCGATTTATTTTCATGTATTGTATTTTAAATTTGTAGTGCTTTAGAACCGTATTTAATTTTTTACAAACTAATATGAATATTTGAAATTATTTATTTTAGTGTAAGGCTAAAATTTCTGTCGCTAGATTTATCTTGATTAATTATCTATTTATTATTATTTTGATGTTAAATGTCAGAAAATGTAAACAAATATTAATTATACAAGTTTTTACTTTAGATATCAGGAAATGTAAACAAAGCTTAGTTAATTACTATTATTAAATACCTAATACATTGATCTTAATTTAAACTCAACTACTGGATGATAGATTACTCTCTGATGGAGTGAAACGACACACCTGCAATGAAAGAGAAAAATAGATGAGCAATCGGTTCAGAAGTTTGTCAGTATTTATAGTATTATTATATAAACATTTTATTTTACTACATCATTCACTAACTCTAAACTTCTGGTATGTTGAGGATAAAAAGGACAGAATATCGCTTAGCATCCACCAAAAGTGTTTAAAGGAAAATACACACTAGTAGGGAGTAATGAATGGCACTAGGGACAGAATCACGCCAAGTACTCTGTCGTCCACTAATAGCGAATACCTAGGGGCAGAACACGCAACAGTATTCAAATTGAAATGGCAGCCAAATCTGAGTTCAAAGTGTATTTAATGCGAACCAGAAAATGATGCATTTTATATTTAATAAACAGTTTAAACAATAGCAAATAATATCAGGTAATAACATACGCAATACCGACAAGAATACACAAAGAGTGCATTCCACTAAGCGATCGCAACGTCCAGAACGAAGGCCAAAGACAGCTGTAGTTCTCTGTGTGTAGGCATCTTTTAAAAGTTAAAACTATTTAATACGTCTAGCAAATACATAAAAAAATATATCTTACAGTCGGCCATCCTGCAATAATCTCGTCTCGAGATAAGTCTACTGGTCGTCTTGGTCATCGGCATCGGAAGAAAGGACAACGCCATCTTCTCCACTTTCTCTATCTGTATCATCAGATGTTCCACCTGGTTGACACCATGGTTGCATTCGATCTGGTAGTACGGTGAGATCCTGGCATATCTTTGACTATATATCGGTCATTAGGAAGTACCGTTTTAATTACCATAGGACCACTATAAGGAGATGCTAGTTTTCGGCTGTCACTAGTTGACTGAATTTGTTTCAGAATGACAACAAGATCACCTTCTTTATAAGAACGAGGTTGCTTTCGTTTCTTATCGAAGTACTGTTTTTGTTTGTTTTGTACCAATTTGATCTTTTCTGCAGCTTCGTGTCTGGCAGCGATCAAGTCATCTAATAATAATGGAATATTTTTTACTTCATTAAGTAAAAATGCATCAGTACTGTTTCGTGGCGTAAAACCAAACATTAATTGTGATGGTGTTTTTCCAGTGGATTTGTTGATCACGTTGTTAATTGCAAATTGGAGTGGACGCACTTGTTCATCCCATAATTCTTCCTCAGGTACGGAGGGTAATAAAGCTCCTAGAATGGTACTGTTTACACGTTCAACCACAGCATTAACAATATGTCTAACATTATTTTGTTTGCAGAACGATTGAAATTGTTTTGATGTGTAAGAGCTTCCTTGATCAGAAATTATGATTCTTGGTGTACCGTACGTTGCAAAAATATCCTTAAAGTAATCAACAATATATTTAGTTTTGGTGCTCTTAGTCGCTCGCATAAATACAAATTTCGTAAAGCCATCAATGCCATCAATTAGGTACATATTGCCACTTTTGGATTTAGGGAACGGTCCTAAATGATCTACATGAAATATATTTAAAGGTTCCGCACGCTTGGGAATTGGATGTAGAAATCCTTCTTTCTTTCCATGACTTCTTTTATTATATAAACGTTCTTTCAACACCAAAGTGTCCAAAACTTATTGGTAATAAATTTTTATTGCAAAATTGATACCTTCCACCTGATATAAACAGATTTTTGAAATATCGTATGTGGTTTGCTGCGCCCTCTAGACGAATAATTCTTTTTTTATTGAAGCAGGCTATGGCCACAAAAAATTGAGTTTTTTCGCCTTTCATGCAATATACTATATGTTGCTCTTATCTTTCGTATTTATTACATTTTTTTCAATTTTAGTTTAAAAAAAATGTACCTAAATATTTTCGTGTTGCTCAAGATAATGTAGAACCTGTTTTAAAGACGCCAATTGCAAAAAAATAATAAACAGAATGTACTTTTTTATGCAAAATACAGATTTTCTTATAATATTATTTTATTACCTTGTCTGTGTCAAAATAATTTTAAAGACCCAATTGCTTCTAATGTGAAAACCAATAAAATAATATTATAAGAAAATCTGTATTTTACATAAAAGAGTACATTCTGTTTATTATTTTTTTGCAGTTGGCGTCTTTAAAACAGGTTCTACATTATCTTGAGCAACAAGAAAATATTTAGGTACATTTTTTTTAACTAAAATTGAAAAGAATGTAATAAATACAAAAGAAAAGGGCAATATGTAGTATATTGCATGAAAGACGAAAATACAGGCAATTTTTTGTGGCCATAGCCTGCTTCAATAAAAAAAAAAATTATCCGCCTAGAGAGCGCAGCAAACCACATACGATATTTCAAAAATCTGTTTATATCAGATTGAAGGCATTAATTTTGCAATAAAAATTTGGTACCAATAAGTTTTCTCTATCTCTTAAAATAAAAAAGTTAGACAGCCTTCAAGTTTGGGTACTTTACAGGTTTTTTTGTTATTACTCATAAAGTTGGCCATGGATCTCAAATTTGTTGTTACGAGCATAAAGGCCTCCAAAAATGCAACAAAAAACAATTAAAGATTTTTAACGTGTCTCGCATATTAAGCGAGATACATGGGAGTGGCTCTCTTATGTGATACAGCCTGTATATACTTTTCATAGTTGGTTGTCGGGGAGTTAGAGAGTATTTTATGAATAGTCTTAATTTGCTCATCTGTTAATTGTCCAGACAATACCCAATCGGCTTCCTCTATTTGTAGAACTGTATCGATGTTGTTTGCAAATTTATCAATGGTTGCGGCTTAATGCATCCACGTGCTTCATCCTAGTACCTTGTCGATATTGATCTTCAAATGTAAATTCCTGTAGTTCCAACCACCACCTAGCTATTCGTGGTATTAGCTGCTTCTTTTTACTGGCGGCTCGAAGTGAGTTACAGTCAGTAACCATAGTGAAGGAAATACCTAGTAAGTATGTACGAAACTTTCTAAGGCTTTCCACTGCAGCTAGTGTTTCTAGTTCGTATGAATGGTACTTTTGTTCTACACCATGGGTTTGCCTGCTATAATATGCCACAGGGTGTAAGCGTACATCAGTGTGTCGTTGAAACAGTATGTCTGCAAGTCCTATTTGACTAGCGTCTGTATGAACTTCAGTTGCTGCTTCTGAGTTAAACAACTTTAAGACAGGTTGTGTAACTAGAACATTTTGTAATTTATAAAATGCTTTTTCTTCGTTCTCTCCCCGCTTCCATGGCACATTTTTCTTCATTAAAGTTGTTAGAGGTTTGGCTATCAAAGCATAATTTTGTACAAAATGGCGAAAATATCCAGTTAAACCCAAGAATTGCCTGACTTGGCGCACACTCGTTGGAAATGGAAATTGTTTAACTGCTTCAAGTTTTTCTTTTCCAGGTCTAACATGTCCTTGCTCTATCTCAAAGCCAAGATATGTCACGGAAGTCCGAAGAAAAGAACACTTTTTCAAGATTAACGTGACTCCTTCGTGGCGGAATATGTCTAAAGCTTGCTTCAAAATTTGTAAGGCTTCATCTATTGTTGGTGCGTACAGAAGAACATTATCTAAGTAAAGTGCTGAATATCCTTGAATTGGTCGTAGAATTTTAATCATTAGTCGCTGGAATACTCGTGGTGCACTAGTCAATCCAAATGGAACTCTGTTATATTCATATAGTCCCTCTGGTGTTACAGAAGCAGTGTACGGTTTTGACTCTTCCTCCAATGGGACTTGATGATATCCTGATCGTAAGTCAAGACTTATAAAATAGTTTCCCGCTTGTAATTTATCAATCTGATCATCTATTCTTGGCAGCGGTTGATTTTCCTTTGCAGATAAGGAATTTAATTTTCTGTAATCAACGCAGAGTCTTGCTTCGCCGTTCTTCTTGCGAACTATTACTACTGGAGATGAATACTCAGATTCAGATTCTCGAATAATACCATTTAACAGTAGCTCATCGACCATATCCTTTATTGTATTCTGTTCCATTCTAGACATACGATAGGGTCTGTAAGAAAATGGTTTTTCTTCATGAAGTTTAATTTTCATTTCTGCTGATTTTGAACACCCCAGTTCGCTGAAAGATAAAGCAAAACAGTCTCGGTAATTATTTAAAAGCTTAAATAATTTCTGCTTATCTTCTTCATTTATCGATCCTACTACAACTTCGTCCAACGGTAATGGTACTGCAGATTTTTCCTCAACATTCATCACAGCTTCACATGATTTGTTCTCTTCTATACACGGAATGGCTCGTGCAAAGATTTTGTCCTTTTTATATTCAATATTACTAGTCGCTAAATTAATACAAGGCACAACTGAATATCCCCCTTTCCGTAGAGATATTACTGTATGAGGAATGCAATGCTCTTATCTTTCTTTGCATCTCATACTTGCTGTAATATAAGCGTCATTTTCATACTGGTCAGTATAAATCTTTATATTATCCCAGTGGTTTGGTAATATTGTTGTGGTTTCACCACTTTCTTGTTCGGTAACTCCGAATCATTTATGTCCATTTCTTGTTGTGTGAAAAATTTTAGAGACAATAAATATCTCAGGAAGTTCAGTCAAATTTCTTCCAAGTAAAATAGGTGTTTCCTGTGAGGAATCACTGACTACATGTGCAGTGAGAGGGGCTTCCACCTCATCAATAAGAATTTTAAAGGATGTGGTACCCAAAGTAAATACACGTCCATTATCGTAACCTTGTAGTTCTGTACTACTATTTGAATTATATTCTAGTTTCAGTCGTTTGACCTCACTTAGCTTACTAATGCTACAAGAACTACCTAAGTCAACGTATGCCAATGATGACATTCCGTTAAGTTGAACATTTTTATAGAATTTTTGATTCGACTTATCTACTACTAGTCATATACTTTCTTTAGAGACCAATAACTTCTTTTTCAGGAAACATCGTTCTTCGAGCTGACCATTACGACGGCAAAAAGCACAACATTTTTCTGAGCTACTAGGCACACTTCTGCTCTTCGTCTTCTCGTCACATACATCCGCAGTATGCCCATCTTTCTTACATTTATAGCAAGTGACAGATTTTCCAACTCTTGAAAGACTTTTGTTATTGAAACGACGATACTTGTTCCTAGAATAAAATTTGGACGAGTGCTCATGCAATTTTGATTTTTCTGTCCCTGATGTGAGGTTACTGAGGTATACGTACAACGATTCAGGAGTTGTATGATTTCTTGCTTTGGCTCCCGTCATTACCATGTTATCATTAATGCCACCAATTATGCAAGATACGGAATCAGGACCATAAATTTTGCACCGATTTAGGAGAGTTATATTCTCATAGTAGTACGTGGTATAAGTCTCTTCGTCTGTTTAATGCGATTCATCATCAATTTTAGAGTACCATAGTAATCAACTCTTGATGGGAATCCTAACTCCAATTTTTGTTTCCATTCTTCCCAAGAGAACTTTATAGTAGGTAAACTTTTGTACCAGACCTCCGCTAAACCTTTTAGTTTAGACAGAGCAAAATATATAGTTGTTTCCTCCGACTATTTAAAAATTTCCCGTAACTCGTCTACTTTTTGACACCAAATCGAAACAGTTAGATTTTGTCTTCCGGATTAAATTCGGGAACAGCGTTACCGCCCATAGTTAATGTGCGTGCTTGTTAGTTTTCAGCAGTCTTTTGTAAGAACGTTGTCATCAAGGCTGTAAATTGATCTAAAGCCTCGCTACTCGTTCGAGATGAACTTGGATTCGAAGGTGAAGAACTACGACTCCCGAAATTAGAAGTTTGTTGAATTGGGAACGGACGTTTACGACGTTGTCAACTCATGATGAAGTTTAAGCTTATAGTAGAAAATAAAAAAAACAAAATGCTAGAATGTCTAATTTTATAAGTGTCATCATCTCAACATCATCAGAGTATCCCACTTCTGCAAAAAATTGTAAGGCTAAAATTTCTATGTCGTTAAATTTATCTTGACAAAAACAAATATTAATTATACAAGTTTTTACTTTAGATGTCAGGAAATGTAAACAAAGCTTAGTTAATTACTATTATTAAATACCTAATACATTGATCTTAATTTAAACTCAACTACTGGATGATAGATTACTCTCTGATGGAGTGAGACGACACACCTGCAATGAAAGAGAAAAATAGGTGAGCAATCGGTTCAGAAGTTTGTCAGTATTTATAGTATTGTCACGGAATTTGCCCCACTCACACTCAAATCGACGACTGTGGTACCGCGAATTACTAAGATTGCCCCGATCGCCCCTACACGATTCTATTAAACAAACAAAATGCCGTGGATCGAGACAGGACTAGAAAATTTGAGAAACGACGAGAAGCGTTGGAGAGATGCTAGAAAATAGATCTAGAGATGCTAGAATATACCTGGAATATTCGTTGGGTCTATAAAAGAAAAATAAACGGCCGATTAAGTTAGTCTTGTATAAGTCTTGTATTACAGTGTTGAATTCAAGTGTTTAGTTAGAGAGATCAAAACGATTTAGATAGCGATTAATTAAATAAGTGTTTAGTTGAGTTCTAATTAGTGTTCAGTAGTGTACTGAGTATAGTTAATAAAGAAGTAATTAATTAACGGATTGTTTTTCTGGCTATAGTAAAATTCGGATTGGGAAATCCGTGACAATTTGGTGTCGGAAGTGGATTTAACTGGAAGTTTTAAAGAGCTTTCTGGAACCCTGTCCACAAAGTGGGATTTAGTTGGAAGTTTGAAGAACTTTCTGGAACCCCGTGCGTGAGTGGGTTTAAGTGGAAGTTGGAAGAACTTTCTGGAACCCTGTGCGTGGGTGGAATAAAGACCCAAGTGTGACATATCACCGCACTCGTTGTGACTTGAGGAAGTGAACGGTGGTATTCGCGCAGGACAATCTCGAACATTCTAGAACTTTGTACAGGAGTGAAACAAAGACCCAAGTGTGACATATCACCGCACTCGTCGTGACTTAAGGAAGTGAACGGTGGTATTCGCGAAGGACAATCTCGAACATTCTAGAACTTTGTACGGGAGTGAGACAAAGACCCAAGTGTGACATATCACCGCACTCGTCGTGACTCAAGGAAGTGAACTGTGCTATTTGCGAAGGACATTCTCGAACATTCTAGAACTTTATACGCGAGTGAGACAAAGACCCAAGTGTGACATATCACCGCACTCGTCGTGACTTAAGGAAGTGAACGGTGCTATTTGCGACGGACATTCTCGAACATTCTAGGACTTTGTACGGGAGTGAGACAAAGACCCAAGTGTGACATATCACCGCACTCGTCGTAACTTAAGGAAGTGAACGGTGTTATTTGCGAAGGACAATCTCGAACATTCTAGAACTTTATACCGAAGTGAGACAAAGACCCAAGTGTGACATATCGCCGTACTTATCGTGATTCAAGGAAGTGAACGGTGGTATTTGCGAAGGACATTCTCGAACATTCTAGAACTTTGTACGGGAGTGAGACAAAGACCCAAGTGTGACATATCGCCGCACTCATCGTGATTCAAGGAAGTGATTGCGAAGTGGTATTTGCGAAGGACATTCTCGAACATTCTAGAACTTTATACCGAAATGAGACAAAGACCCAAGTGTGGCATATCACTGCACTCGTTTCATTGTAAGGAAGTCAACGGTGATATTTACAAACACATTCCTGGACATTCTAGAACATTCTAAAGAAAATAAAGTGAATGCCTGTAACTAGAAGCCAAGTTAATATGGATGCACAACTGGCGAAACTGTTAGAAATGATGCAAACGATGCAAGAACAGGGACGAATGATGCAGGAGAAATTAGAGGAACAGGGACGGACGATGCAAGAAAAATTTGAAGAACAAGGGCACCAGACGAAAACACTGCAAGAAAAATTTGAAGAACAAGGGCATACAATGAAAGATCAGATACAAACAATACAACAGGAAATGAGAGACCAGACGAAAGAAATACAGGAGAAATTAGAAAATAAACTAGAAGAACAAGGGTATATAATGAAAGAACAGATACAGACAATACAACAGGAAATGCGAGATCGGACGAAAGAACTGCAGGCAAAGTTGGAGAATACATTAGAAGAAAAACTAGAGGAGCAGTCACATAGAGTTGAGACACAAGTAGAAGAGAAACTGTTAGCACAAAAAAAGGAGATAGACGAAGAAATAAACTTGGTTAGAGAAACCTGCGAAGAGCTTCGACATAAGCTGGACAAAATAAGAAAGGATGGCGTAATCAAACAAAAGGATCTGTTATCCGAACTCAGAAGACAAAACCTCCAGAATTCGACGGCAAGGTTTCCTGGAATGTATATCTGCGTCAGTTTGAAGCAGCAGCTACAGCAAACAAATGGTCTGATTGTGAAAAGGTTACTGCTCTGATAGTTGCTCTACGAGGGGAAGCTCTTGACGTCCTACAAGGAGTTCCTGCTGGGCAGCAGAATAACTACGACATTCTAAAACAGCATATGGAAATGAGATATGGGGATAAGCACCTGCAGCAAATTTACCAGGCACAATTGAAAAATCGTCACCAACAGAATGGAGAGAATTTACAGCATTTTGAGACCGATGTTGCCCGACTGGTTCGATTGGCTTATCCAACAGCTCCGTCCGAATTCTTAGACCAGCTGTCCATCCAAGTTTTTACCGATGGCCTAAGAGATTGCGAAACCCAACAGGCATTACGACTCGCCAGACCTAAAACGTTGAACGACGCTCTTTCGCATGCACTGGAATTCGAGGTAGCAAAAATGGCATCTGGTAGGCATGTTAAAGTTCGGGCCATCAGTGATAACAGCGATAGTATGGCAAATGGAGACCTAATAAAGATGCTAAAGGAGATGATTGATAAATTCAGCCCATCTACTGGGCCAAAGAAAGAACAATCTGATAGTCGATAGTCGAAGAGATCGCCTTCTTCAATGCTGGAACTGTGGACAGATGGGACATCTGAAGAGACAGTGTAGGGCCCCAGTCGCAGATCAGCAAAGGCGCGACTCCCAAGCGGCAGCCTCTAAGGAATATGTTAAAGTGCGGACCATCCGTGATAACAGCAATAGTATGGGAAATGTCGAGATAATCAAAACACTGAAGGAAGCCATTGATAAACTCAGCCCAACTACCAGACTAAAGAGAGGATAACCTGATGGACGAAGAGAACGCCCACTTCAATGTTGGAACTGTGGGCGGACGGGTCATCTAAAGGGACAGTGTAGGGCGTCAGTCACGGATCGACAATGCCGCGACTCCCAGGCAGGCAAGGAACCTGGAAGCACAAATGCTCTTTCTAGATTTTGTCCGACCAACGGCAAGCACTGTAGTAATCTTGAAAGAAAAGAGGACATATCATTTGTTCCGTGCAAGATGGTGGAAGCCCAACCTGAAGATCGATGGAGTTCAGCGGCGATTCGGGAAGACCAGCAAGCTGACTGTGACATCAAGCCATTATTAGACTGGAAAGAAGCCAACAACCGACCGTCTTGGGCTGAAGTCAGTAGTAAAAGCCCAGCATTAAAAAGCTATTGGGCTCAATGGAATTCCCTGGTGTTGGAAGACGATGTCCTAAAAAGAGCATGGGAGAACAATGACGGAACGGAGGTCAAGAAACAAGTACTACTTCCGAGGTCCCGGGTCAAGGAGGTGCTGCAGGAAGTACATGGAGGTACTGGGGGTGGACATTTCGGTATCAATAGGACTCTACAGAAGATTAGGGAGCGTTTTTACTGATTGAGCTGTAGGACGGATGTAGAAGATTGGTGCCGAAAATGTGACATATGTGCAGCCAGCAAGGGACCGAAGACCCGTTCCAAAGGCAAAATGCGCCAGTACATCGTAGGAGCGCCGTTTGAGAGGATTGCCATTGATATCGCTGGCCCCTTTTCGAAAACCCAAAGTGGGAACCGATATCTGCTAGTAGTCATGGACTACTTCAGCAAATGGCCGGAAGTATACCCCCTTCCCAATCAAGAGACCACAACCGTAGCAGAAGCGCTAGTCAATAACCTGTTCTGCAGATTTGGTGTGCCCATGGAACTACATTCAGATCAGGGCCGAAATTTCGAATCAGGTGTGTTCCGAAAGGTTTGTGAGCTTATGGGAATCCGGAAAACCAGGACCACCCCACTGCATCCCCAGTCAGATGGTATGGTGGAACGCTTCAACGCCACACTAGAAACCAATTTGAGGATGTTTGTGAATGAAAACCAGACAGACTGGGACAAGCTCATTCCACTCTTCCTGTTAGCTTACCGCTCAGCTGTCCATGAAACTACTGGGAAGACTCCCGCAAGGATCATCTTTGGAAGAGAGCTTCGCCTTCCCGCAGATTTGGTATTTGGTCGTCCTGCGGAACAGCCCACAGAGCCAGACACTTATACCCATGAGCTAGAACGAAGACTAGCAGCCGTACACGATCAAGTCAGATCTCGAATGCGACTAGAGAGCGATCGCATGAAGACTCGATACGACGTCCGGGCCAATACAGTCGGATTCCAACAAGGTGACCTGGTGTGGCTGTACAACCCCACGCGGAAGAAAGGAAAATCGCCTAAACTACAGAACCATTGGGAGGGTCCCTATACTGTGATTATAAAATCAATGACGTCGTCTACCGGATACAGAGGACTCCCAGGAGTAAGATGAAGGTTGTCCATCTGGAGCGTCTGTCCCCATATAGAGGTGTATCCGATCGGGACGATCGGTCCTAAGGAGGGGGCAGTGTCACGGAATTTGCCCCATTGACACCCAAATCGACGACTGTGGTACCGCGAATTACTAAGATTGCCCCGATCGCCCCTACACGATTCTGTTAAACAAACAAAATGCCGTGGATCGAGACAGGACTAGAAAATTTGAGAAACGACGAGAAGCGTTCGAGAGATGCTAGAAAATAGATCTAGAGATGCTAGAACATACCTGGAATATTCGTTGGGTCTATAAAAGAAAAATAAACGGCCGATTAAGTTAGTCTTTTATAAGTCTTGTATTACAGTGTTGAATTCAAGTGTTTAGTTAGAGAGATCAAAGCGATTTAGATAGCGATTAATTAAATAAGTGTTTAGTTGAGTTCTAATTAGTGTTCAGTAGTGTACTGAGTATAGTTAATAAAGAAGTAATTAATTAACGGATTGTTTTTCTGGCTATAGTAAAATTCGGATTGGGAAATCCGTGACAGTATTATTATATAAACATTTTATTTTACTACATCATTCACTAACTCTGAACTTCTGGTATGTTGAGGATAAAAAGGGCAGAATATCGCTTAGTATCCACCAAAAGTGTTTAAAGGAAAATACACACTAGTAGGGAGCAATGAATGGCACTAGGGGCATAATCACGCAAAGTACCTGCTCAAAAAGAACTACTAGAAATTGCTATATAGGGACGTGATAAGCACTAGGGACAGAATCACGCAAAGTACTCTGTCGTCCACTAATAGCGAATACTGAGGGGCAGAACACGCAACAGTATTCAAATTGAAATGGCAGCCAAATCTGAGTTCAAAGTGTATTTAATGCGAACCAGAAAATGATTTTATATTTTTTCAATTTATTTTATTTATTCATTTTATATTCAATAAACAGTTAAAACAATAGCAAATAATATCAGGTAATAACATACGTAATACCGACAAGAATACACAAAGTGAAACAGATTGCTCAGTGATTAAAAACTCACCTTTTATAATGATATCAGCTAACTACACTTAATAACACCTTCACGCACAGGGATTCACTTCTTTAATAATTTTTACATTCAAAACGGTCCAGCTTAGTGGATTTGTTTATATTATCTTAAAAAAGTCAAGTGTTCTCCGCTCGTTATCTTAACCCAAACATTGAACACGGACCCAGCCAAAGACAGCTGTAGTTCTCTGTGCGTAGGCATCTTTTAAAAGTTAAAACTATTTAATACGTCTAGCAAATACATAAAAAAATATATCTTACATTAGTTATTTTGAAATAACTGAATATAATGTTGGAAACTTAAAATAAAACAAATTTTAAAAGAAAAATTACAAGCCGTATATTACTTAAAGTTGGGCAGTAAATAAGCTAACAATAATCGAATATGCTACTACGTTAGGATGTATATATCGAATGCCGTGTCTTTATCGCTGATTCTGCTATTCCTCTCGATCAAAAGGCTATTGTATTTCCCCCTTCGTCTCTAGTCCTGGCTCTCGAGGTGCCACCAAGTAAGAGTTCCAGCATCCATCATCATTTTTGACAATAAGTAGGTAAGATATTAATATCATTGGTTTTATAAGCTTCGCTATTAGATAAGTCAAATTAGGGATTCACTTTTGCTGACAAATTTTATTCCGTCCAAATCCAGATGCCATTGCTATCGACATCCCCATTTAATAAATACTTAATTTGTTAGATCTAACAAATTAAGTATTTTTTAAAATTATTTACAAATTGCCTCTTTTACTGGCATAGCTTCTGAGACCTGGCGATGTCTTTTCAATGTTCGACATTTCTGACATTTTGCAAACTGCAAAAGTTGTGGGCAATATAAAAAATTAAACGGACTTTCTTATTCCTACAAATCGAATGATTCTGTTCCTAACAAGGTGAACATTTCAAAATTGTTTAAATTGATTGTATCCTGAAACATTTAATAAATACGCTTTGACCTATCATGTATCATAATACATATAAATATACAGGGTGATTCAGGTTTTAAGGCACAAACTGAAATGGGTGATGATCTTATCATTTTAAGCAAAAAGTTTATATAAACATGAGTCCGATCTCGATCAGTAGCGGAGCTACAGGGAGTCAAAGTTTATTTATTTCTTTCTATTAATTAAAATATCTCGCTCACTTTTCAAAATATCAATTTAAAATTTGGTGTGGTTAATACTTCCTATAAGGACATCATTTCAAGCATTTTAAAGATTTTTAAAATCTATAGGGTAATACGTTTTTGGGGGTTGAGGCTTCTTTATTCCCCCCAAACTTTTTCGTAGTACGCCTCTGACATGTTCCAGTTAGCAAATTGGGTGGCTAGTTCAATTTAAAGGGTTTTTTTGCTTTTAAATTTTGTTCGAGAAAACTGTTTTCGAGATAAATAAGCACATCCCTTCTAAACATGATAATTTTGCCTATTTCGCTTAAATTTTATTCTTGGACAAAATTCGTTAAAAATTAAATAAATTGTACTAAAATTGCAATGTTTTTAAACATGAGTCGAATTTGGATCAGTAGCGGGGATCGATACAGAAGATAGAGGATCAAGTTGTTTTAAGGTTTTAAAGTTGGTTAAATTAAATTTAAATAGAAAAAAATAAATAAACTTTGACCCCCTGTAGCTCCGCTACTGATCGAGATCGGACTCATGTTTATATAAACTTTTTTGCTTAAAATGATAAGATCTATCACCCATTTCAGTTTGTGCCTTAAAACCTGAATCACCCTGTATATTATTTCATCTATTTCTAGGCCTTCATGCACTGTTGAGCCTATTTTATTAAAAATAAATTTATTTCGGTAAATATTCGTATCGAACATCATTCTTGTAATTATGTTTTCATATTCAATTCTTAATTAATTTTTTTATAGATATATTTAACACTCTCACTGTTTGTGTAACCAGATTCTAATTAAAACACATTTACTTCCTTGTTTTGTATTTCTTTTCATTTCAAAAGATGTTTTACTAAATCAAATAACTATTCTGTATTTACTGTCACTGTTACAAATAGGTAAGTGTTTGGTTTGTGTTTTTCTAGGTTAAAAATTCAAAATAAGCCGTTGACGAAGTGGAGGGTAGGTGGGCGGTGTCATTTTAGAAGTTTAATTTCATTGGATGTGTGAATCGATCCTGCGCATGCCACAAACCTAGAAAAAATATTTTTTCTAGGTTTGTGGCGCATGCGCATTTCTCACAAGTGCATCAGATGAACAAAGAGAGTACAATGTTTTCGGCTGAATTCATAGGCCGAAACCCGCAATATAGTAGTATTACATATACGGTAATATCTCACAACCAAAACACTTCCACATATAGTGGGAAAATCACAAAAAAACAAAATAAAACACATTAAAATGCTTAAAATGGAATAAAAACAGCGTTCAACTTTGAAAATCATAGAACACAACAGAATGCATAGCATATGACTTCATTAGACAAATTTTATTCAGCATCGGTTTAATTCAAGATCAACCAAACTTATATCAACCACATTCTATTGGAAGTTCATGACACCAAGGCAACAATTCGGTTTGTCAATTTTAGAATCACCCAAATCGTGGCGGTTCAAATTTTTAGTTTATTTACTTTACAATTAACAAATATTTTTAAACTGTATAAAGCATAACCCCACAGAACCAGTGCATTCAATTGGCAATAATGATGACGTCATGAATTTAGAACCAAAGTAAAACCACTGTAAAAAAAATTGTCAATTTTATGTCAACCGAAACCAGAACCGGAGCTGAAAAAAATTCGCCTATTGATAGGAATTGTATATTTGATTTATATTAGCTTAAAATACCTCTCTAATACAGTAAAAAATAAATATATATAGTCGAGGCAATGAAGCACGAAAAAGGCCAAAAGTTCCTAATTTTTTGCATTAAAACGGATCGGAATTCGATTTTTTACATTCGCTTCCAAAATTTTTTTTTAAATGTATTTACTTTGTATCTTATACAAACCGGAAATTGCATTTCTGCAACCAAAAATGCATTCAAAAAATGCATTTTTTGAGTCGGCTTTTGGAAGATTTAATAACTTTGTAAATAAGAGTCAGGACTGGCCCAAAATCGGGTTCCTGGGGGTTTTTGAGATCTCCGATCACGATTATGATGTTCAAATTGACCCACGACTGGAGCCGACCTGGAGCTCAGGAACGCCGATGAACGTCATCTCCGTGGGACTATCCCAAAATTCACGCGGGAAATGAGAGAAACTCGGAGCCCGTTTTTTGGGTCGCTGAATTCAAATATGGCATCGGCAAGCAGCTAGTGCACTGAAACCTGGACGTGGACGTCATCTCCGAGAGTTTTCCTGACAAGATAGCCAAAAACAACCCGAAAATCATTGTGGGGACGTTTTTTGGTGCGCTGAATCCAAATTTCACCTCGAAAACGACCCTCCCAACACCTGGTGCACCGTAACCTTTATCTTGACATCGATGTCATTCCCATAAATGTCAATCAAACCTGAGGTCTTAGAGACTGACGTCAATACTGCAATAGCTGTGTGGAAGACGGAGACCAGCTGACTATGGATCCGACAGGGGGTGGAAAAAGGAAGGCGACCCACTCGTCCCTGTAGAAATTACACAAAAACCTGTTTCTATTTCTTAGTATTCGGATCGGTGTTCGGAAAAAACGAATTAGGCCAAACGACAGAGTATCCCATAGAAAAAAAGAAAGAAAATGTCTTTTCTATCTGTTACAGAGTTCCACTGCTGTCTTTTATTTTAATTAATCATTTTTAAAGTTTTGTGAATTATAACTATTGACAGAGACATTTTTATATTGCTATAAAGTAAGAGAGTAATTTATTCTGATGCAGACTGCCTCCGTCTAGTATATATAATCATTAACTATAGAAATATTATAAAATGTAAGAAAATAATATTTTTATGAACTTCCTTCCACAATGATATTTGGGAGAAAACTGCAGATACATATAATTTTATGTATGTTATAATATCTACAGTTAGATGGACAAAAGAAAAATACATTTTATTTAGTTCGACATATTCAGTTAATGTACGGGGAATGAAATGAAAAATTAAAATATTTTTCTTCATATCTCTGATATAATTAATTGTAATTTCTACAGATCTTTACTGGTTAATAGCTATTTAAAAATGATATTAACTAGTGAAGATGAATTTAAAGCAAAGATATCTAATATAGTTGTCCACTTTTATTTATATAGATATTTACAGTTTCAAGATCATTTCAACCTTCAGTTGACATTTATAATACTCAAACTGCAGTTTGACTGGAGGTTGTTTCAACCAGACCAGACCAGAGGGTCAACTAGACATTATAATACCGGGCCTTAATCACTTCTCTCAGTGTTGGGCATTTCTCATCTAATGTGATCGTCTCTTTTATGCCACCACATGATAGCAGCATTTTATTGCCAGGAAATATTTTTTCAGTTTTTTCTCAGTAACTCCTCAATGGAAAATGATAAAAATATGCGTTTTTTTTAATTCAATTAAAAAAAATATTTGTAGTCTATTTAAAAAACCGCATATTTTTATCATTATCAGTTGAGGAGTTACTAAGCGAAAACTATATATCGTTTGAGAGCACACTGTAAACCTTAAAATATCTTTAAACTATGCTTTGATCGGATGCAGTGACTTTTCCATCATGACCAGGTTGCCAGATTGCATTCATTCTGTTGAAATATTGAAGGTTTAAAGTGAACAAAAGAAATAGTGATTAAATATTTGCTTTGTTAGTAATTTTTAATTAATTGTTCTAGGGTGCAATGCAAGAGGTTCAGTTAATAGGAGGACCTCATGGGTACCTGTCTTCATGTCCACATTTGGATTCCACATGTCCCACATGTGGGCAGTTCTTTTTGTTGCAGACTGCCGTCCAAGAATTAACAAGACATCTTCAGGAACTTTCAAAAAAGGTATATGGAATATTATGTAACGTTATACCGGACCTTAAATAATGTCACAACTGATCCTAATCGTGATTATTCACAGTTATGGCAAATATGAGACAGTTATGATGCATATTTTTTTCAAAAATTGTAACTTACGAAAAATGTAACTGCTTTTAATAACTATAAGTTAATCTGAAAACAAGCAAACATTAGCAATTGTTCAAATAAGGACATACATATACCACTACACATTTGAGGTGTTTTTTTTTGCGACGAAATGTGTTCAACCCGGTTCAAAACATTATATTTTTGTTTTTATATATTTTTAGGTATTAATATTGTGTGAAACTAACTACTCAGTGGACAAAAGCCCCAACCTGCGTTGAATTACACCCACAATATCTACCCATATATTCCTTATAATTAGCTTTTGTAACATTTTTACCTGTATTAGAAAGGTATTTTAAGCTAATATAAATCAAATATCCTACAATTCGTATCAATGAAGTCATATGTATGTTCTCTGATACCAAACATCTAGGTACGCTAATGAACAATTCCACAGACAAACCTCTATTCAATAATTATCTAAAGAAATTAATCTAATTTACTAACCTGCTTTAATGAAACACTCTATAAAAATCGAACTTCACTTCAATTCAAGTAAGTATTGTCATATTTAATTCATTGACAGGCTGTCACTTTTTGACATTGTCGATATTTAAATTCAAATAATTTTAATTTTTATAATAATTTTTATAGTAGATATTTGATTCAATTTAAAGGAGGCCACCTGAAGAAGCAATCCTAAAAATGCAGAAATAGGTCAGATTTCATCTATTGTGGTTGAATTGTCGTGTTCCCACTGCCAAAAAGTGAAGTTATATATTTATAGAGTGTTCCATTAAAGCAGTTTAGTAAATTAGATTAATTTCTTTAGATAATTATTGAATAGAGCTTTGTCTGTGAAATTGTTCATTAGCATACCTAGATGTTTGGTATGAGAGAACATACATATGACTTCATTGATAGGAATTGTAGGATATTTGATTTATATTAGCTTAAAATACCTTTCTAATACAGTAAAAAATGTTACAAAAGCTAATAATAAGGAATATATGGATAGATATTGTGGGTGTAATTCAACGCAGATTGGGGCTTTTGTCAACTGAGTAGTTAGTTTCACACAATATTATTAATACCTAAAAATATATAAAAACTTTTACATAAAAGGTGAACATTATTCAAGTAGGTATTGTCATATTTAATTCATTGACAGGCTGTCACTTTTTGTCACTGTCGATATTTAACTTCAAATAATTTTAATTTTTATAATAATTTTTATAGTTAAGATATTTGATTCAATTTAAAGGAGGCCTCCTGAAGAAGAAATCCTAAAAATGCAGAAATAGGTCAGATCTCATCTATTGTGGTTGAATTGTCGTGTTCTCACTGCCAAAAAGTGAAGTTAGATATTTATAGAGTTTCATTAAAAAAGGTTGGTAAATTAGATTAATTTCTTTAGATAATTATTGAATAGAGCTTTGTCTGTGGAATTGTTCATTAGCATACCTAGATGTTTGGTATCAGAGAACATACATATGACTTCATTAATAGGAATTATAGGATATTTGATTTATATTAGCTTAAAATACCTTTCTAATACAGTAAAAAATTATATTTTTGTGTTGAAACAGTGACGTCACTCACGTCGCTGTTTAAACCGTGTTTAAAACATGTGGCTGAAAACAATCAGAATCGAGAAACTGAATATTACAGTGGACCAGCCACGCTATAAGCAGCAACTAAAAAAATGTGACGACCGTAGGTATTTCATTATTTTGCGGTCATTTAGCGTAAATATAGTAAAACAATAGGAAACAATTATATTACATAAAAATATATTACAGGGTGAGAGGAGATTACGGCATTGTGAACGTGTTGAAAAATTAAAAAATTCGTGAAATTTAGAGGAGAGTTTGATACAATTTAATATTTTGCCAAAAAATTGTAATAAGCATTAGAAATAACATGTATCACGGAAACGAAAATATTCCAGGGAGGTGGTGCTGAAAAATTTAAATCGGGAAATCTATATGAGAGTTTGATACAGTCTAGTATTTTGCCAAAAAATAGTAATAAGCATTAGAAACAACATATATTACGAAAACGAAAATATTCCGGGGAGTAAGGGGGTGGCGGGGGTATTGAAAAATTAAAAAATTCGTGAAATTTAGGGGAGAGTTTGATACAATCTAATATTTTGCCAAAAAAATAGTAATAAGCATTAGAAACAACATGTATCACGGAAACGAAAATATTCCGGGGAGTAAGGGGGTCGCGAGGGTACTGAAAAATTAAAAAAATCGGAAAATCTAGAGGAGAGTGTGATGCAGTCTGTTATTTTACCAAAAAATAGTAATAAGCATTAGAAACAACATATATCATGAAAATGAAAATTTTCCGGGGAGTAAGGCGGCGGCGGGGGCGTTGAAAAATTAAAAAATTCGGGAAATCTAGAGGAGAGTTTGATACAATCTGAGATTTTGCCAAAAATTAGTAATAAGCATTAGAAACAACATATATTACGGAAACGAAAATATTCCGGGGAGTAAGGGGGTGGCGGGGGTGTTGCAAAATTAAAAATTTCGGTAAATCTAGAGGAGAGTTTGATAGTCAGATATTTTGCCAAAAAATAGTAATAAGCATTAAAAACAACATATATCCCGGAAACAAAAATATTCTGAGGAGTAAGGGGTGACGGGGGTGTTGAAAAATTACAAAAATCGGGAAATCTAGAGGAGAGTTTGATACAGTCTGATATTTTGCCAAAAAATAGTAACAAACATTAGAAGCAACATATATTACGGAAACTAAAATATTCCGGGGTGTAAGGAATACCGAATGTTTACGCTAAATGACCGCAAGATAATAAAATACCTACTGTCTTCATATTTTTTTAGTTTTATAGGTTTTATAGGTGTCTGGTCCACTGTAATATTCCGTTTCTCGTTTCTGTCTTCAGCCACATTTTAAAACATCCACTGAGTCCGGTTTGAACTCTTTAGATGCTTTGCTATTGGTCTATGCAGCAGTTATCTAAAAAGTAGAGATTTGAAAATCGGTGTGATTTAAATTTTTAGATTAATATTTAAAATGGTTGTTATTATGATACTTCTTATTCTTGTTTATTTAAAAAGGACTATTGTATATACCTCTGCAAATTGAAACGTATTCTTAGATATCCTGAATTACATAATCCAATTACTTTTCTGTCTAAATTTCACATGCCTGTCGCTCATATAAACATGTTAGGTATTTGTTTTTAGTTTCCAGTTGCTAAAATCAATCACAAAGTATAAACTAGAAAATTTATTTCTATGTTTTTGTTGCAAATTTCACACATTTTCAAAATATATGTACAAAAACATGCGGAAATAGGTTTTGTTAATAATTTCTATACCACTAATAATTGTTCTATTTTAATCCATATCTAGTGTAGACAATAGTGTAAACAGTAATCAAAAAGTGTGAGGGTGATAAAGAGAAATACATATTTGATGACGTTACGTATTGAAACTATACATCACAGATCATTGGCCGAAAAATTGGCCGCTATACATTTTCTTGATGCAATACATTAGTTACGTCACCAATGAATATATTTTGAAACAGTCGATGAATACGGTTCGTCATAAAAAACAGCTCCAGATTATATGGCCTAAACTCTTAGTTAATAACTTCTTAATTTTAAATTCAACAAAATTTATTTTATTGAAAGCTAAAGAATGTCAATAATGTAGTTCAGGCATATGTTATACGCCTATGACTTTTTTAAATCTATCTAGGCACATTTTAATTATTATTTTTATTTTATTTTACACCATCCTACAGGATGGGATTAGAATAACACTAAATGTCTGTAATTACTCTTGTAGAATTTTCATATTTTCTTACACTAAGGATTTAATTGCATAACAATAAATAACTTTCATTTTAATTTTTGTACAGTGTGTCTCAAAAGCCAAATTCCATGAAGCTGAACGTATTTTCCCTAAAATGTTGGAAGCAATGGTAACTCCTCTCTAAATTTCTAATAAACATGTTGCATGAATGACCCTGTCATTCAATAGGTCGATTTTGTTTTTTTGTGGGCATGAACTCTTTGGTTCTTTATTGGTTTTTTATTGCACATGAAAGCTTAGGTCTCTCTAATTAATTTGTTGGATAACATGTAGGGAGGTGTTAATGTCCTCATTCGGAAATGTTCGTGACAAAGACAAATTTTGCAATAGAAGAAGAGGCGTATACCTAAGTTATTGGAACGCTGTAATGAACATATCACGTTACAAGATGAAGATGAAATACAGCGAAATTAAGGAAAGACTGGAAGGCTAACACGGTTTACAGATTGTTAAATAGGAATCAAGATAATAAAATGGATTGAGTATTAATAAGAAATGAGCACCACACCTTTACTATTAATAACATTATTAAAGACTCCTGTGTGCACACACTTCTTCGTATTGATGGGATGGGGTTCCAGCAACTGTTACAGTGGTATTCATAGTCCGTCTCCGGTCTCCAGAGAGCGGTCACCGTACCGAAATTATGTGAATTTCATTATGAAAGAAGAAGATATAAGATACCACTGTTACAGTACACTGTATTCATTGTCCGTCCGAAGTTATTTGAATTTCATTATAAAATTCGCATAATTTCGGGATGGAGACCGCTCTCCGGCGACCGGAGACAGACTATGAATACCACCGTTAGACTCAGTTATCTTGTTAAAAAAGAGAAATTCATAGTTTATGATTTTTTCGATTTTTATGCAAAATTTTCCGAACTCGCTACATGTTGCACACTAAATTAATTAGAAAGAACTAAGCATTTATACGATGGAAGAAAAAAAGGTGACTGCCATTTAAAAACAACTTTGTTACGTGTTGTTGTTGTTACAATTGTTACTTGATATTGAGTTGCGATGTGTGATTTGCAAATTTAAAAAATGGCGCTACAAAATCTACACAATGTATTTTAAGTTTAAATTGAAGGAGAAAACAGAAAAAATAAACCATCTTAAGTGCAATATGACTAGTCTACTTACAACATTTGTTACTACATTTGTATTTCTATATTAATTATCAAATCTAGCAAATACTAATACGTGTAAGAGACTAACCAGCATATAAGAATTTCATTCAGAATTACCATTGCTTTCGATTTCCAGTTGTCGTCGTCGTTTACGAGACTATTGTGTAACAGTAGATATAGCTAAAAATTGTCAACATGTCCACTTAAGAAATTGCTTATGAGCAACATAGGACAGTTCTTCTAGACTAAAATCCCAATGAAGATGTTCAGTTTCCTCCTTTTCGACAAGAAACTCGTGTTTCAGATATACCATGCGACTCACTAGTTTTTTCTTTTTTTTAAGTGACTAAGAGTCACAGAAATTTATTTGGGATAGACGAAAGGCTCTTTGTTCCTAGATGATGCAAATAACTTCTTTTTGTATTGCTCGAGAAAGTTCAGACAATTTATCGCTATCTATTATAGATTTCACTTTACCAGATATATAACCACATTTTTTGTAACGTTGTAGCTTCGCTTTCTTTCAGCTATTCACCAAGTTCAAACTTTCTCACAGAAATGTATTTTGCAACAAATCCTAAAATATAAAACAAGTTATGGTTCGATTACAGTAATAATGTATTTTACGATACAAAACTTTATTAATGCATCCAAAAAGACCAAAATTAATGTATCTAAAGATTGCAACATATCGCAGCATATTTTAGCGGTATTTAAAAGAGAACTTGTTATCATAGATCTTATAAACCATGGACGCGCCCAAAACCGTATTCTGCCTATACAAACCGTTGATGCACAGATGTGTGCGACAGAGATAGAGCTAGTGCCGGCAAAAACCGTAAATGACAGATCGAATTATATTGAATATTTACTCATTTATTCAAAAATTTAATTTATAATTACATTCTGAAAATAATAATTTGTAAGGAAAATTTTAATTAGTTATTGTTTTACACCAATAAAATAAATTAAGCGTGATAATATTAATTGTACGTTGTACAAGTGGAGAAAGAAGGGCATATTAACTAATAATTTAATAATTAAAGTCGCATATTTTTAAAAATTGTACGTAGGTATACCTACGTAAGTTTTAAATTTGAATATCAAAAGTATTTATTTTAGTAGGCACTATTTGTTATTATCGTATAATTGCGGCAAAGGTACCTATCTACTTTTCTTTATCGATAATGTTGATGTTTGTGAGATATTTCTGGTTAACTAAAAATATATTCATAGAAACAAATCTGTAATATATATTCTTTTAGCTCCATAGACAAAGTAGTTGCTTCACACAATATCATTATTTTTTACTGTATTAGAAAGGTATTTTAAGCTAATATTCTTATATCAAATCTCCTACAATTCCTATCAATGAATGCATATGTATGCTCTCCGATACCAAACATCTAGGTATGCTAATGAACAATTCCACAGACGCTCTATTCAATAATTATCTAAACAAATTAATCTACCTAAATTTACTAATCTGTCTTAATGAAAACACTCTATAAATATCTAAGTTCACTCTTGAAAATGTGGGAACTCGAAAATTCAACCACAATAGATGAGATCTGACCTATTTCTGCATTTTTAGGATTGTTTCTTCAGGTGGCCTCCTTTAAGTTGAGTCAAATATGTAACTATAAAAATTATTATACCAATAAATTATAATTATTTGAAATTAAATATCGACAATGTCAAAAGTGAACCTGTCAATAAATTTAAACGTCATAACAACCTACTTAATGAATAACAAAATTTTACCCTTTATGTAATCGTTTTTTTATATATATTTTAAGTATTAACATATATATTATATTATATATGTATATCTATGCGGTTAATGTGTCTGTAGGAATATTCATTATAAAGATATAAATACATATTATTGCTCATCGTACCTAACCGATAAAATCTGTGAAAAAAAGAGAAATAATAATGCTTTATATTTCCTCAGTTACAAGCCAATATATACATGTAACTAATAAATCTATGTATATTACAAATATTACAATAATGAATAAGAAATAAAATTAACAAGGTATTTTAAAATATGTAGATTAGTTATAAAAATGAAATTATTAAAAAAATTGTTTAATACATTATAACAATTCATTAACGGAACAATAACCAAGGGTCATACTACAGTAAAGAGTTCAGTACTATAAGCTTGATATACGAATTTATCTTGTATATTTCCCAGACAAATATAAAAATAGTAACTCGTTATTTCGTTGCTTATAGGATAATTTGGTATGATCCTCGTACATGCAGACAGTAATATGGAAATAGGCAGTTAAAAGTGAGCAAAAAGTTTATTTTTCCACACATCAAGGTTTTAAAAAAATTAAGATGGAAAAATTTACAAATTTTTATTAAACAAATTACAAGAACAGGCGCGTCAACAATCAATATCAGTCAAAATATATTTATGCATGATGACGCAGACCCCCATTTTGCTATAAATTTTAAGAACATCTTAACAATACTTTTCCTGGTTTTCTGGATAGGCAGAGGCAGCCTCACTTGTTGGCCACCATGTGTAAGCCAGTTCTGACTGCATGCTACTTATTTATGTGGGGTTATTTAATGTCTTTGATGTACATAACACTAGTACTTAATTTAGAAAACTTGCGTAAATACATTTTTCAAACAGTCCAAGAGACTACACCATAGATAATACTTAATTCCGTTCGTGCAGTTCAATGCGCTATAAACCACTGTTATATTCGATTATTTTTCATGTTCTCTTTTTTGTGCATAAAACCTTGTAAGTTTTAAATTTCAATTTTTAAATTTCCATATCTGGAAAGCTGTGTTTTGACAGTAAAATTAATGCTCACTTTTAAGTGTATATTACTGTACTACTATCCCATATGTGTGAATATCGTAACAATTTGAATGCCAAAATGCTCTGCTAAAAAATTATCAACCTTTTCTCGTTCACTTTTATTTAACAGATACTCCATTGAAAATGGATGGGGTAACTCCTGTAGTTACAATTATTTCCATGAACATGAATGCGATAATCATTGTCTTGAAAATGTTTCTGGCAAATTACCGCTGTAAGCTGTCATTTACCCTTTCGCATAGCTGCTATATATTTTTTTCTTCAATCAGGATCTTTGGGAAGCCTAAAAATATACTTTGTTCAGGTTTCGCTAAATAAGTTAAGAAAAAATTTGCAAAAGAGACTTATGAACAACATGTAGATATGATAACCTCTTACCTATGAAACTATATTTTCTGCACTTATTTTGTCGTTTTGTGCAATTAATCGCTACACATGGCTGCACCATAGTTTATATGAGCTTAAAAAACTATTACTAATAATAAGGAAAGTCACAAAAGCCTCCAAAAATGTAATAATACGAAAGCGTTCCGTAAATGTCAATTTTATATTTTGCCATTTTTGCCCTCACTAGCTTCATCTCTCTTGCACACATCAGGGCACCGTACCTCTCTTTCTAGCGCCGGTCCACTAGTTAAGAAGTCTATACTTGTTATAGAACAACATAAACTCTTTGTTAAACTATATTAAACAAAAAACATTTACGCAAATATTTCGAATTGTCCGTTTTTTACTTTTTACAAATAAAATTTAAATAAAAGGCAATCGCTGTATATTGAGTAGCATGTAAGTTTTATAGGATTGTACTTACCTCTAGTAACAGGTTCCATACTAAAATTCAATCGTTGTTGTCAGGACCGCGCCAAGAGTAGCTGCCGCCGGGGTGCGGAAGCTTTGCTGCCGCCCTAGCAGGATTCTAGGTTAGTCACCAAATAATGGAACAATAAAATTAATATAGAAATATACATTAATAATTATAAAAATAAATGTATTTTTCTTCAACAATTAACAGAAAACAAACAATATTAAAAAAAAGAAACTAGAAAAGGAACTAAGAATAGGAACTTAAATAGTCGTCATAAGTAACACAAAACTAAATATATTTATAATATAAAATACGTGTAAAAATAACAAGAATACATAAAATGATGCTCAGATATCAGTAATACTGACTTTTCATTTAAATAGTAGGTATTTTGTCATTCTAAAAATAATTTTTCGGGCCTTTCTTTTTGCAAATTCCTCAACCAAGGTAGATATATTTAGGTTTTTTGAAATTTGACTTTCGATACTTATTATAGCTACATAAGAAAGTCTATCTTGTGTCATGCAAGCCGCAGGTAATTTTTTTATTGTCTTTAATTTTGAGAAAGATCTCTCGCCAGAATCTACTGTTTCAGGTATGGTTAATAATATTCTCAAAGCTATGGACACGTTGGGGAATACATTTATTAAGTCATTTTTGAAGAAATATTCTAAAACTGCTAGGGGGTCATTTTTGGGTTAATATATATCACAAGATTTTCAATTTCATCATACATATCTATGGCATTAATGTTCATTATTGGTTCTGTTGGAACTGAAATCTTAGTTTGCAAGTCCATGCAATATTTCATTTTTATATCCTTACTTATACTATCACTATATTTTTACATTTGGAAGACCACCCTAAATAGTATAATAATACCAACAAAATTATTAATTCTAATATATTACACCCTCTATTGTTGTTGCCAATTACAGTACAGTAACAGTAACAGTTACAGTGGCTGACAATAATTGAATTTTGAAACATTAGATTATAAAAATAATAAGAGTTATTTTCCAAATTTAAAGTTTTTATCTTGTCAATTACTCGAGGTAGAAAATAATAGAGAGTGACTAATTCACACATTCACACTAATTCGCACATGGATCAGTACGAGAGGTGAGGGTTGCAAAACAAGATTCTATAGGCGTGCCACTTAAAAAAGTTTGAAAACCAAGCACATCCAATTATCAAAAATAAGTTGATGTCGAGTGAACTTCGCACTTTAATAAGTCAACTAAGTACTTATTTATAGTAAGGGGATTTGATCTGACAAAAAATGTAAAAAAGGGGAAGATATATATTATTTTTTTTATTTTTTATTTGTTTTATTCTAAAAATATAACAATTTTACAGGAAGGGTTCTGTAATAGACAACAGGAAAAAATCTTATATCTAAATAACCATCCAAATTTTGGAAAAATGAAAACTTCAATATTACAATTATATAATGTAAAAAAAGAAAATTATGAACAAAAACAAAATTGATTGAAAAACTACTCGTTTAAAATAAAGGCACGAAGTTTAAGAATACCCATTACAAACATGCACATCATCTTAGTAGCTTTGGGACTAAGGTTATCAAGTAACTCAATTAAAGCATCAAGAGAAGTTAAGTTTCTTAGATCAAGATGTTCATATATTACATATTAAAATATGTTCAAGTGTTTCCAACTCAAATGTATTACAAATAGTACATACTTCAGTAGGGTTAATAGAATAGGAAATACCATGAAATGCAAACTTTAAAAAATGCTTGTTCGAAAGTCGAATTTGAGCTATAATCCTTATAATATACTAGGTGACCCGGAAAACGTTGTTTTGCCATATGAATTATTTCTAGTGAATACTTTTTCAGTTAAATAAAAAATAACTAACTTATTGTAAGTGTGTGGAGATGTGGTATATGACTAAAAGAGGAGCACTGTGAACGATGACGGTCTATAAGAATAACAAAACACGAAACATTCATTTTTTGAATTATTTCACGTGCCTGCAATTTTACTGGTTTGACGGCCCAAATTAGCCCCTTTACGTCTTGTTGGCATTGTTCACTGTACAAAAAATAGCCATATAGTAAAATAATAGCCGTTGTTGGCGGGAGCTCGTGACACGTGTTGCGTACTTTTGAGGTTATGTAGATCGCTTAATTAACTAATAATTAGAACTACACTTAAAATTAATAATTTTATTAATTATTGATAAAATAGGAAATAAATAATTATGGCCCAGCAAATTAATAATAAATTTACTTGAGAATTACACTTAGAAGGTAAAATGATAATTATAAACGTCACTATTACGCTCGATTCATACAGAATAATAATGGTCGAAAACTGTGTAGGGAGTGAGAGAAGGCTTATTGTGAGAGAGACAGAAGACCGGCTTCGTTCTCATCCCTACTCCGTGCTGTTTACTGGGTGAGAAGTGACACCGGTAGATGCCTGGCGGGGATAACTGATTTAGTTATAATCAATCAGTTATCGACCAGGGTTAAAAATGATTAAATTACTAAAATGGTTATTAAAAAATAGGGGCTTGTGATAGAAAGATGAAAATTAAGGGTTGTATGTATTTTTTAATGCCACATCATAAAAAAATAAATATGAAAAATTTTGTCCAAAAAATAAAAAAAATATATTTGGGGTTGACCACTTAGGGGTATGAAAAACAGATTACGACCGATTCTCGGACCTACCGAATATACATATAAAATTTCACAGAAATCGGTCAAGCCGTTTCCGAGTAGTATGGCGTCTAAAACTGTGACACGAGAATTTTATATATTAGATATCGGTAAACGGAAAGTTAAATAATTTTTCGGACATCCATTTATACTAAAATACCTATACAATATGGACGATGTAGAATTTGTAAGCGATGATAAGTCGTTATGGTAAAGTAAATTTTCGTATATAAGTAAAAAACTGTTAATCTGTTGTTTGAGATTATTCGCGGTTAGGTTAGTCCACATATCATTTGTGCCTAAGAAAGGATGGAATTGTCTAATTTGTGACACCCGGTTAAATCTGGAGTCAATATTTAATAACTGTTGTTGACGTAAGAAACATAGATAAGGATATCGCTTTTTATCCATAACCAATATTTTATGTAGCCAATTAAGACAAGATTTCACTATGGTATACGAAAGAGCTACAACTCCAGCCTCAAGCCTTACCATGTAATCAGCCGTGTTCTTTGGAAGAAGCAGCCTTTCAAAGAAGCCCACCTGAATTCTTTCCAATATATCATTGTAGCGTACACCCCACACAGCCACGCAATTTGTAAGTTAGTTAATAATTATACTGTTATATAGCTGCATACAGGATTTCCAAGAATTCATTTTAGACCGCGACATAATGGAAATAACGGATCCAATAATTTGTTTCGTTTTGGCAACTGTACATTCAGCCATTTCACGGAACAAAGCAGTAGAAACAAATGTAACTCCCAAATATGAATACTTATTTACCAATTCAATTATTTGATTATTAAAGAAAAATGGAGATCTAACAACCGTGTTATAACCTCCCCGAGAGAAGCATAGTATTTTAGTTTTATTCGAATTAACAGTTAGTTTATTTTTTGTTGTATATTTTCCAAGTAAAGTAAGTTTACGAACTAAGTCAATCTGGGAATCAGCAAAAATTACTAGATCTGCATATAACAACATTAGTATGTCATTAAAATTGTCAACGTTAAGGCCAACCGCACCTAAAAAAGTCCTCTATATCAGCAATAAAAACTGAGAATGACATTGGACTAAGAGATTCGCCCTGCAAAACTCCTGTTGTAACGTCAAAGGCTCTGGAAAACTCATTTCTTGATCTTATTTTGACATGGGCATCACTATACAAGTTTCTTATTACCCTTATAAAAGTAGAGCTAATACCCATATTTAACAATTTGGACCAAAGTAAAACGTGGTCAACAGACTCAAATGCTCTTTTAAAATCAATGAAAGCAGCAAAAATTTTACGACCTTTTAGTCTCAAATGGAGATGCACAAGCGAACTAAGTACATAAACATTGTCGGTACAACTTCGATTTTTTCTAAAACCGGACTGACACTCAGGTAAAGCGTTATTTGAATGACACCAAGTCGTTATACGAGAGAGTAAAATATTAGTGAACACTTTAGCAAGACAATTAACTAATGCAATGCCTCGATAATTGGAAGGATTTTCAGTAGGCCCCTGTTTATGAAGCATCATTAGAATAACATTAGACCAAGCTGTAGTACTACCTTCAGCAAGAATTTGATTATATATAGTACAGAAATATAACCGCCAATTCTGGGGTAAATTCTTAAGAAATTCATAAGATATTAGGTCTTCACCAGGGGATTTATCATTTTTACAACGAAAGAGAGCCGCTTCAAGTTCAGGGAGAGAAATCGGTTCATCAAGACACGGGTCTTTAGCATAAAAAAATAATGTGTTATCTATTATTCTTTCAGGGTATATATTTTCGTAAAATTGTTCCCATACAGAAACTGGAAGAGATGTAAAATTAGTATTAGTACAAAATTTCTTAAGAATCTTCCAGAATGCACCCTGATCACTAGCATTGGCCAAGCTAGAAGTAACAGATCTGTCATATAAATATTTTTTTAATTTGATTAGCTTTGAATACTCCTTCTTATTGTTAATATATACACTTTTAAAAAGCCAAGAAAAATTATTTGCCTTACATTGAGAAAGACTGAGCTTTAGTTTACCTTTCATAGTTTTACATTGACCATCAAACCATGGTTTATTTGGGGAAAATAAAGTGATAGTACTGTGAACAGAGTATTTTTTGATCATACGTACATTATGCGCAGTTTTGACTATAGCATTAGATAGGTTATTGTAAGAACTACTAATAGTGTCAAGAAGTTGTACCCTTTGTGAATACTGCATCGATAGTTTATAACTAACCGTAAAATTGTCATTCCATTCTAAGACAAAAGACGGGAGGAACATTTGCAATATTAATGCTAGGATATATTAGCTTCAATGAGACAGGAAAGTAGTAAGATATCGAGCAATCATTCAACACTTTTAAGTTACTAATCGTATTGAGTTGTATACTGTTGCACCAGCCTAAATCAATTACACTATTACCCAGGGCACTGCAAAAAGTAAATTGCGCTGGTCTGTCCTGGGTAGTTCTACCATTGAGCAAAACGAAAGAGATATTATGCATAAATTCCAGTAAGGAATTACCTCTAACATTTACGACCTTATCACAACTGTACCTTAGCTCAAACAAATTTGATTCAGCAATCATTTCATAGGCAATATCACCCAGCTGAGCAACGCGACAATTAAAAGTTAAGTTAGGATAATTATCAAGTATTTCGGTAATTGTTGTTTGAAAAAGGCCCAACATGTGAACAATGTCACACTTAGGGTTGAAATATACAATACAAGTAATAAATCTAACATTATGTTCATAGCACAATAATAAAATAATTCACAAAGATGACTGATCTAATACAGTAACTTTAACACCTTTTGTTACAATCACTATTAGCCCGCCACTGCCTCTGCCACGACTCTTGTCTTTTATAGCGCTGAATGATAGATATTATAAGTGGACATCAAATGCGGGAGGTTTAATAAATTGCCTGTATGCCAAGTTTCGCACAAACACAGAATGTCAAACCCCTTATTTATACTAAGAAAGTCATCCAAATTTTTTAATCCCTCTACGTTCCAAAAAACAATTTCTAATGATTGCTACTTCGACGTCTTTGCTGAATTTTCCGAGGACAATAGGCTTACTCATTTTTATTTCTTCTACTGGTCTAGGGGAATTATCTTCATCTCTGTTTCTCTTATTATTTTCCACATCTCTAGTAACGATCATGGGTACATTATTAACATATTTAATAGTTAAATTCGATTCTCCATTCCTTTTGCGCGCTTCTAAGGTATCACGAAGGTTTACAAGCATATCTTGCTTGAGAGTTACATTAGGGAATAATCTCTTACAGATTTTATGCTTATTGCGCAGCACAGTTATTACACTGTCTCTATTGGCTAATTTTGCTTTAAACGGCCTGGAAACGTTATGATTGTTTCCAACACGGTAACCCTCTAGTAAAGCTATATTTTTATCATGGCAAACATGACTAAGAATATCATTTACAACTGCAATGTCCTGCTCGGCATCATTGTTGATAGGAAGACCGAAAACCATAAGATTACATTCGCGTCTGGTACGTTCTTGTAATTCAGCCAAATTGGATTCCAAAATTACATCATTTATTTTGTTTTCTAGAGTTTCGATTTTGTCACGAAGAAATGCATTTTCAAGTTTGAGATCCGCGATCTCCGATGTATTAGAAGACAGTTGTGCATTTAACATATCAAAATTCGAATTACATGTTTCCACAGTCTTAGAATATTTAGTTGAACCATAAGGGCATTGAAATGAGTAATATTAAGTAAGGAATTTTCAGGTACAGAAGACTTCGAAATGGTTGTATTTGATTGCTCTAATAAATTAAAGCAGAGAAGCAGACAAATTTTCGCATTAGCCCGTACCTGTTCTGATGAGCTCGACGGCAAAGACACTGTACAAGCCTTGTGAACTATTTCGCTACATGTCGAGCGAACCTCGTCCTTCGGTTTAACAGCAAGATTACAAACTCTACGCATAAGGTGGCATTTCTGAATGTAGTCAAAATGACGAAAAGAAGTCAAGGGACGATATATTCTCTGTATATATTGTGCCAACACTGCTAGGCAAACAAAAACTCAACGCAAATACAGAGTTAAACAATTCACAAACATCACCCACCTGCGCTCAATAATCACAAAAATAATTGCAATATCAAGGAGCCAAAATCAAACGTGTGCACAGGGTGTGTGCAGTTTAGCTTGACTGACGTCTGATGCTAACCAACGGTCATTTGCCGTCGCCTCCTGGATCGTGGCGCCCGGGTGCCGCGCACCCCTTGCATTTCCGGGTTGGCGCGGCCCTGGTTGTTGTCAGCCATATATGTAATAATACCACAGTCTATTATACAGTCCGGCGTCTTCACGTCGGTTCCTTTGATGTCGAGGTCCCAGATTTCGTTTTTTTTAGACAACCAAAAGACTGCGCATTTAGCCGAGATTTAGCCACACCCTCTGGAACCTTCACTCGACGGACTGTATAATAAACTGTGATAATACTATATTGCGGATTCCCTCTTGAGAAAGCGTCTGCAAATATCCTATATCTCTATCGCTTTTTTCTAGTACACTTGTTGCTTCTGCGCATGCGTTCATCCGATTAATGTAGCCACGCCCCTAACCTTCTTCATATTTTATTTTATTATTTTGATTACAAAACTGTCAAAGATATTTGTTTTATAACCTTATTTTAGTGACTTTTCATATATAATATAATCTATTTTAATTTAATGTTTTATATGTCGCTGATTTTGAATTTGGATATCCCAGTTGAAATTCCTCTTTTCTGATATCATTGTTTGCCATCAGGAGCCCTTAAAGCAAGTTCATACTTAATACCTATAATATCTACTAAATTCTAAATGCGATGTATAACTAAGAATTTAGATCAATTTAGGTAATATAAGGTATGTTTATAACTGAAAATTGTTTTTGTTTAAATATATATTTGTTGTGAATTTTTAGCAGATATACATTTCTGATAAAAAGCGTAAGGCACATTTACATCTGACATTTGTATCCGTACATATAATGTTTAGTATAAAACATAGGTATATCGCTAGTGACTGTTTACATTCTGATAGAAATTTCTATAAATTTGTGTCTAGAAGATTTAAATTTACAATAAATATGAGAATCGTTTACATATTTCTTAAATACACTTGTGTCATTCACATCCATTCATTGTAGGAAGATAATGTTCAGTTGTGAAACGATGAGAACATTGAAACAAAAAAATGCTCCTAGTATGACTAGTATGAAGATACAGAAAAATAGAATAAAACGTTGGATTCAAGAGCAAATTTTGAGATACGAAGAATTAGGTGTTTATAGTCAATTAATGTCACATTTTTTGGGGATGAGGCCAGCACAATTTGAGCGACCAAATGACGCAGAGGGCACTATCTGTGACTAATACCATTTAGTTTCTTAAGATTGTATTTCTCAAATCTTTTTCAAAGTGAATACAAAGCACAGTTTCATTATACATCTTTTCTCATTTAAGGGTTAGTTGTAGTACGATTGGCAAGCTTGAAAATTAATAAATAGAAAAGGTGTGTGTGTGAAAGTAATCCAAACAAATGGAGTGAGATATGTTAAGTGGTGTTCTGTTAAAATTTTTAATAACTTGGTGAATTAAAGAAATCAGTTAAGATCCATTTATTTGCTAAATATTATACATTATTATAGCAATTTCCGTCTTGCAGATCTGAACATGCAAATAATGTCTAATCGTATACATGTCGACACGCATCGTAGACACTTAAAATGTATCTCTCTGACAGAAATTTTTCGCTCTTTCCATTAATTTCAATTTCTGTCTGACATAAATATTGTGCAATTAATGTCAGATGAAAACTTTTATGGACATGATGTTTGTGTTCTTTTATCCTATATATTATGCAAAATATATTAGTGTATAATGCTGATTGAATAATAATTAATTCAACAATGGTAATCATATACACCAGACAGGATATAGCAAATTTGTTCTATTTCTTAAAAGTGACAAAGTCAAAAGTACGAAAACAGATATGTTTTAGCAATACAATCAAGTAGAAATTGAAAAAGTAGACATAATCTTAAAAGAAACCAAGTAGAAAACTGTTGTAGTAAGATAATTTATTTATTAGGATCAATTTTTATTTTATAATAATTGTATACTGTAACCAATTATAGAGGATCAATTTTCAGAATTAAAAAATTTTTTAACTAATTTTACACTGCTGTGACCTGAATGGGTCATTCTATAACACTTCTGGTGCCTTTAATGTTAAATATCTTTCTAGTTTATTATTTAATTACAATATTTTTTGGGAATAACTGATGAATTTTCAGTTTATGATCAAGACGATTTCATTTTGACATTAACATCTTCAAATTCTTTTGTGTTGTAGTGAATTTGTTAGCAGTTTATTGAAAGAAGTGTTGCTAAAGAGACACTTACTTATGGCTTATAAATTTGACATTTTCAAGCCAACCAATTTCCTTGTTTTAAACTAGTAAGTGTGGCATTTATTTGAAATAAAATTTCTGTTTTTGAGCCGATTTATTTTATGTATTTTAAATTTGTAGAGCTTTAGAACCGCATTTAATTTATTACAAACCAATATGAATATTTGAACATAACTGAATATAATGTTAGAAACTTGAAATAAAACAGATTTTAAAAGAAAAATTACACGCCATATTACTTAAAGTTGGGCAGTAAATAAGCTAACAATAATAATCGAATGTGCTACTACGTTAGGATCTATATATCGAATGCCGTGTCTTGATCACTAATTCCGCTATTCCTCCCGATCAAGGGGTTATTGTATTTCCCCCTTCGTCTCTAGTCCCGACTCTCGAGGTGCCACTAAGTAAGAGTTCCAGCATTCGTCATCATTTTTGTAAGGATAATGAATCAAATATCATATGTCATTTGATAATGACATCAATATTTATACAAAGCGAGTCAGATAAGTAAGCAAGGGTCGTATTTGTCTCCATCTAACATGCAAATAGAAAATAAATGTTCATACCTAAATTACGAGACGTACAAATTATCCACAAACATCACATCTGCAGGGCGAGACATAAGGTAGTTTATTTAGACATCTCTGTTGGTCAATTATAGGCAAGTTCCCGAAATAAAAGAGAACAAAACTTTACCATACTGTACAGCTAGATACATTAATTAATAAACTCACCGGGGGTGAAGCTACCCCCAGACTGGACCACACAAGGTGTTTTCTCGTCTGGGCCCTCTCTTCTTGGCTGTAATTACTTATATTATACCTAAAGCTATGAGGAGTAGATAATAAAAACGTAATGTAAATTAGACAAGTTAAAAAATACACAAATACAAATCAATTATAAATCATAAATTACAATAATCCAAAACTACAAGCAGCCGATCGGCAAGCGCACATGTGATGTGAGTTTCTGACCATCACAGGGTCTCCTCTGGGGAACACCCAGAAGTCAACATACCGAGCATCCGTGTACTCTACTTGATCACTCACTCGGATGTGTCAAAATGAGCAATCAACAACTCAGGAATACCGGTAAATATCACCGGGCTGGCGGGACTGAAAACAGAATCCACGCCAGTTCCCACGTAGCAAGTATAACCACCCGATAGTCACAATTCATCAATTTGTCAAAGTCATAATTGTCATACAAAACATCACAAATTATTGTCAAACAATATTTACCTCAACAATCATTCCTGGCCAGGCATAATGAAACATCAATAATTACTCTCAAACATAGAGTATAATTACATTAAATAGCTAAGTACTCACTCAATTATTCCTTTATTAAATTAATCGGAACTTGCCACACTATACTTAAAACGTATCAACGAGATAAGCCACCAAATTATTATATATCTATTGCTATAGTAACAAAAATATCGGTCCTTTCATTAACAATAAGTAAGATATTAATATCATTGGTTTTATAAGCTTCGCTACCAGATAAGTCAAAGTAGGGATTCACTTTTGCTGACAAATTTTATTCCGTCCAAAGTTATGAGCCCGTCCAAATCCAGAGGACATTGCTATCGATATCCCCAGATCTAACAACAAGTATTTATTATATTTGATAGCTTTGTTTGTAATAGTATAAGTTACAAATTACCTCTTACTGGCATAGGTTCTCAGACCTGGCGATGTCTATTTCAATGCCCGACATTTCTGACATTTTGCAAACGTCAAAAGTTGTGGGCGATATAAAAAATTAAACGGACCTTCTTATTCCTACAAATCGAATGATTCTGCTCCTAACAAGGTGAAAATTGTTTAAATTAATTGCACCCTGAAACATTTAATAAATTCGCGTTGACATATTATGTACCATAATACATATAAATATATATTATTTCATCTATTTCTAGGCATTCATGCACTGTTGAGCTTATTTTATTAAAATTATTAGTTATTTCTGTAAATATTCCTATCGAACACCATTCTTATAGTTGTTTTCATATCCAGTTCTTAATTATTTTTTTATAGGTATATTTAACACTCTCACTGCTTGTGTAACCAGATTCTAATTAACACATTTACTTCCTTGTTTTGCATTTCTTTTCATTTCAAAAGATGTTTTACTAAATCAAATAACTATTCTGTATTTACTGTAACTGTTACAAATAGGTTAGTGTTTGGTGTCTGTTTTTCTAGGTTAAAAATTCAAAATAAGCAATAAGCCGTTGACGAAGTGGAGGGTAGGTGGGCAGTCATTTTAGAAGTTTAATTTGATTGGATGTGTGAATCGATTCTGCGCATGCGCATTTCTCACAAGTGCATCAGATACAAACCTAGAAAAAATATAGACTGTGCCAGTGTCATATTGCCGGCGACCGCTAATTCATGGCTGCCCTAAAAGGTCCAAAAACGCTAAAACTTGGTTTTTATACCAATTTACGTTGATTATATTGTAGCGTGAAGCTCATTTGTTTACTGTGATTGGTCACATTCTTTAATGACATTTAAAATGATAGCTAGTTAGTTAACTTCATATTGCAATGCATCATATTTGCACAACCGCCAACATAAAGCAAATAAAATATCCATTTTCTGGACTGTAAGACTAGGCAACGCGGGACCTGTCACATGATCTATATCTTGAACCGACGCTGTCTATATTTTTTCTAGGTTTGTGGCATCAGACGAAGAAAGAGAGTACAATGTTCTCGGCTGAATTCGTAGGCCGAAACCTGCAATATAGTAGTATTACATATATGTTGTCAGCATACGAAGGTGTCAAATTAATCCAAGTAAACAAACGTTTGTTTTCATGACCTGCTTATCTATTCATGTAATCCTTTTTCATTCCTTAGATTATGCAACAAAACTTTAAAATCAATTTTCCTTGAAAACGAAGCATTTTATCAAAGTAAATCAAGAGTAATTTTTTTTATAAAAAAAATCATGTCTATCATAGTTACCCAAAAAGTTAAACTAAATTCTTTTTCGTACATTTTTTAAATTCCATAAATTATATAGCCCCGCATTTTAAATAAATTTAGGGCAGACAATATTTTATTTTTATCCTAAATTAGCTTACGCTTATTTTTTACTAGTTAAACTTTATTTTTACGTAATTTTATTTTTTACAGTTAGAGGCAACTGAGAGGCGTATCAGTAAAATTGAAGAATGTGATTGCCAGAAATCATGTCATGTCAACGGAACGATACATGCGGATGGTGCAACATGGCAAAATGGCTGTCAGTTGTGTGCTTGCATGGTTAGTAGATAATTCCTATACGATTTATAGTCATTGTCATTATATTTCAAAAACAACAACCAGTCATAGCATCATAAAAACAAAAATAAAGCAAGTCATCGCATTAGCTTAAATATGAAATATAATCATACAGAAAGAAATTAGATTAAACAACATTTTGCCTACCTTTTTCTACCATTAATGTAGAAACAAAAATAGATTGTGCGTTTGCTGATTACATACATCCATAAACATTAAAAATTATGTATCTAACAAATATAACCACCTGAAGTATTCCGGGAATTGACATAAAAAAATTCAAAACTGAATAGGTTACTAATAAGTTACAGGCTTCTCAAGTGTATGACTTAATTGTATCGTTGTTTACAATTTCCAATCGTGTACATTTAGAGCTTAATCACACGCGTGTATTTTTTGTTGTAAGTAAATTTATACAAGTTTCAGAATTCTAGGGACCAATACCCACTGGTAAATAATTCAGAATTTGATATATAGTGATTTTTCCCGTTGTTATGCCGTGACCTTGGTAACTGGTGGCGGCCAGTAACAGAATTAAAGTGCACATTCCAAGCCTTGCATATATTGACAGTTGTTGCTGTTGATATTACGACGGATCATGGTGGTCTTCCGAAATATCCCTCAGCTGCCTCTGTAATGGATCGCATTCCATACTTCTAAAGATTTGGCTGGTCTTCACTGTACAGCTTGGGATGCGACCAGTTATATGGACGGGCACAGAGATACTGATAGCGAACCTTCCCCCACAGTCTGTCCGAGAACAACAAGAATAAGTAAGGCTAAGTACGTATACTTTAATCATGTACTGACAGCAACCAGTTACCAAGATCATGGCATAACAACCCGGAAAATCGTGAAAGCCACTATATTTCAGAATTTTCGCAGACTTGAAGATCACTACATCCGTCTTGCAGCTTACACATAAAGAACGCTCTCCAATCTTCTGCAGTGTTTTATTAATACTGAAATATCTGCCACCAGTACCGCCATGTACTTTCTGTAGCACTCTCTTGACTCAGACCTATCGGGTGCTTACTCTTTGACCTGTCTTCTTTCACTGTTTCCCCAGCTCTATTTGGGACACTGTTTTCTATAATGAGGGGAAGAATTTCCGCTGGGCCAAGTAATTCTTTAATTCTGGTTTTTTACTGCAGGGCTTGATATCACTGATTTTCCAAAGCAGCTTTGAAGTCCATCGATCTTCAGGCTTGGTAATCACCACCTGGCAAGAAATCAGAGAAATATCCTCTTTCTTTTCTACTATACTACTTGGCAACAAAGTGGTATTCTTGCTGCTCTAACCAGTAGCAACTATCTGTCTTTTGGGTTTTTTAAATTGTAGTAACCGTTCAGTATTTAATAATTTTTGATGACAATATTTGTAGAATTTACATTATTTTTAAATTTTTATAATGTTTCACAAAAATAGAATTTAAAATTAAAACACTGAAATTTTAACAATAATAATTATTTCTCAACATAATTTGAAATTCCTCTAAATTCATATTTAATTTATGATAAAAATGATTCACGTTTGATTTGGGCCCTATGTTTGCATATAGCATACCTGAAATCTCACCAGCCGCCACTGTGTCCAGGTATTAAGTAGGTCAGAATCGGGGTAGTGCAAATAGCCTCTTTACGCTTACTGGCATATAGAAGTTCATTCGAATGGAATGTTATGTCAGTTTATGGAAAGACTTAGCAATGTCGGACAATTCATGTATGCTGGTAGCAGATGTTTTTTCTTTTCTGAACTGATCTTGACTTGGCCAATCTCCACTCTTCAAGCTCAAGGTGGAAAACCATTGGGCATTGGCCAATGTATTCAGAATGTCGTCAACTCTAGGTTATTGGTTAGTTTAGATGCCTTTCTTCGTGACGTCAATTTAACTTCCTGCGGTGCACAAGATTTGTTGAAACCGGCTGACCTTCCACAGTGGATTATATCTCCATATCTCCATATCTTATCTTAACATTTCTTTTTTTGTGATGAACCATTCTTTAATACATATCCTCTGGAGACCACTGTTGCTGCAGACGAACTCTATCTCTATCTGTCTATCCAGAGTCTCTAGGGCATCTCCACACTCCTCAATAAGGGTGGGCCTTGTCCTTGGAGAACTAACGGCCCTGAGAGCAGTCTGACTGTCAGAGCAGATAAAAATTTTCTTCACACAATTCTTAACTTTTTCCTTGCTTGCTACCATTAAAATACCTCTGCTTGGAAGATATGTGGCATGTGGTATGTGTTTTCAGCGAAAAACTCCCTGGATATCCCAATTTTTCAGATATATTTCAGGCTTCTGCGCGCGAATACTCATCTTATCCGGAACCCATCCGTGTAGCATACTAGAGATCCTGGGGGAACATGTCTCCAAGCTGCTCCCGTCTTTCTCTAGAGGGGAAGGTGACTTTTCAACCTCAGTCTATCCACCGCTTCATTAACTCTTATAGCAGATATTTGGTTCTCTCTCTCCGCCATGAAGGCTATAGCAGCATGACTTTGCTCGGTCTTCTGCCCTACATCATCCTCGTCTCTTATTCTTAGGTAAGTTGCCACCGCCTCCCTTACAATCCATATTGGGAGGGGGTGGTAACCCCAGCAGAACTTCTAGAGCAGCAATTGCGGTCGTCCTCATCACGTGCAATACCTAAGCAGGCCAAACTTTGGATCCTAGATAACCTACTGGCCTCTGTCATTCAATCCACACTTGGCCACTACACCAAAATTCCATATTGTAACCTCGGCCTGACCACCGCCGTATACACCCAGGGAAGTACCATCAGATTGAGTCCCCAGGTTTTACTCACTACTTACTTCAATGCCAAAGGGTTTCCATTGATTTTCGGATAGTTCTTTCAATTTGTGACCCCTACCGCTGTCCACGGTTACACCCAAGTATTTTACTTGCATGAGAATGATAGTATTGGTTGCTTTTTGTTTTCCGCTGATATTTTTAACAATCTGTGATCAAAATTTCTATTTTTTTCATTTGATTTTTAAATAAAAATAATAGTAGTAGAAATGTGTGGCGCAAAAATCCGCAAAATAGTTATTAAGCAATAATAATAAAAGTAATCAAACATTTACTTTCCTATTCTGAAAGTTTAAAAAAGAACGGCTTATTTTGTATTCTTGGCAGATATAGTTGGTCGACTAGCTGCAGTGGAGAGGGGGAGATTCATAAAAAAGGTAGTTCTTAAGTTTGCCACATAGTTATAACTAGCCAACTACGTTATGCCTGCCTCATAAGAAATAACCATGAATTCGAGAAATAATAGAGATGTTTTGCAGTGGTACAAAATACAATTAAGTGAAATTAAAATAAAATGAAACTATTGTTTATTGACAATCTAGTTATGGATAGGAAAGAATAGTTAAAATATGTAGTAGATTAATTCGATTTCCTAACTAGTTTAAAGATATAACTGTTAAATTAATCAAATAAAATATATGTATATCAAAAAGTAATCGAAATTTAAAATTTTTATGCTACTCTTAATTTAAATTGATTTAATGGATAATAAAAAAAACAATGCCGTAATAAAAAAACAATCGGAGGAATGTGATACCTCAAATTTGTGACCAGTTTTATATCACCCCCGTATATAACTATATAAGGTTCACAGGTAAGTATACTTTCTTATGCTAAAAACTATGTATTTATTATTCTACTACTAGATACTATGATTAATGAATTATTCATTAATTATTCTTTTCAGAGTATAAACCTATTATAAAATTATCAGTTCTAGAAATTGATGGTAAGGTATAATTTTTAGTGTGCACAAGTAACCAGCTATTTAACCAGCAAATATATTCATGTTGTATCCAAATGTGGAATAAAAGTGACACAATTGCACTTTCTACGTAAAATAATCTGGAAAACAGAAGAAAAGATCTTAAACTAAAGCAGTCTCTCTAGGGCAGTCTCCTGATACTTGATAGATAGATTTATTAATCTCTTTGTATCACATACATGACATGAGACAGGTTATTGTACAAACAGTTGCTTGGAGTCCACGGAGTTGGCTAGCCTCCCTTGTCGCGACAAGGGATGATTCTCCAATAGACCTCGGTGCCTGCACACCTAGACTCGAGGAATCCACTTAAACGACTTCTACAGCTCACCAGAGATCCCTACAGTAGCAATAAATTACCCTATGTTCTAATTGTACATTTTTCGTAGATGTTGGGTTCGGCGAAAAAAATGCAGAAATTGTACGAACCAAAACATTTATAAGAAGAAACTAAATGAATACAAGCCTACCTTTAATAAAGGGTTTTCTTATGATATAATCGTTTCCTTGAACGGGAACGTTTTCAATTGAAGACGACCTGGTAGCCAAATACCCCAAACGGCGTGTTTTTCTTACGAAAATATCAACGTGCCCAAATAGAATGCACAAACCACTAACGAAAACCACTAAACGTATGTCGTTAAAATGAGGTAATCTCAAAGCGAATGATTATTAAAAACCAAAATCTAACACGGTTCTCCTGTTACCACACAGAAATGTCTTCCTGCTAACCAACAATGCCGAAAACCTCGCTTTCTCTTTGACACCTATGATAAATTGTGTTTTGTTTTTCTAGGTGTATAAGTATACGATAACTACAATTTACTAGCAAACAATGTGAAACCTATTAGTGGGTAAGTATAGTATACCTATATATATGTATATCAGTAGTGATTTACAGGGCGATTTGGAGAAACGAACTAGGAGTAACAGCGTGAGTTGGTGGGACTTAAATTGTTAATATGTAAATTTAAAAGTGATTTTTAGGCTTTCACGGCCGGTGGTATCATTTGATACATAGTGATTTTCCGGGTTGCTATGCCGTGACCTCGGTAACTGATCGCTGCCAGAAACAGAGTTAGAATGCACATCCCTAGCATTAGCTGGAATTCTTTTACCTGCCCTGGTTGTTCTCGGGCTAGGCTCTGTGGGGGACAGACCCGCTATCGGTGTCTCTGGACCCGCCCATATATTGTTTCGATTCCTATTGTTGGCATTACGACTGCTACGGTCGGAACCGTTCTCCCGGATAATGGCGTTCCGTAGCCGCCGCTGTAACTGGTCGCATCTCATGCTTCTAAACGTTTCACCGCTCTGAGAGTGTACTCTCAGCATCGTCAGTGGTGACTCCTCAAAAGCTTCGCAGCGACTGAAGACTCAGCCCGAGAAGAACCAGGGCAGGTTAAAAAATACCGGCTAATGCTAGGAATATGAATTTTAACTCTGTTTCTGGCAGCGACCAGTTACCGAGGTCACAGCATTATAACCCGGAAAATCACTATGTATCAAAATATGTAAATGTGCTCAAATAAATCAGTGAAATATTAAGTAGGTAGTATTTTTTCGCAACAGATGGAAGTGTTACTTATTTTAGTGTTAAATTATTTAGGTTAGGTGATTTGCTATATTCTAATATGTTTTGGTTTACATATATTTTTGTACCTCGGTGGTAATTTGAAGGTACCTTTTAAGAATTGTTTAATTAACTCAGATTTCTCTGATATTATGTTAATTGGTGGCCTAATGTGTATTTAAAGTTGATTTTGAAATTCTAATATATTTTCTGTTGTTGATCCTAAAATGTGTTCAAGTTTTCCTTTACAGAATTTTCATCATTTAATGTACCTGGTATTGATCATCATCTACATATAATTTTGGTATGGCATTAACAAAGTAGTTATTAATATCCTTAACATTTGAAACTGAACTGAACTGAAATCTTTTGACTGAAATGAGTGTTCTGTGCTTCATATCAATGTGTAAAGTGTGCTAAATAAGGTGAATTACCTACTTAAATATAATTCTACGTGGAAATGTATTTGATATATTATATATTTCAGAGCACTGGGTTGATAACAGTAATCTAAAATTGATTAAATTAAACAATAACACGCTTCTTAGAAGTTATTGTCAAAAAAATAAGTATCATAACGGTGTTACCATTTTCTCTAAGATCAATGCATCTGTAAAAGGTATAAACCTTGATAGTTTTCCACTGTCAATTCATGCTAAATTTTGTGGTGTTGAGGTTTTATATATAAATATGTTTATTATTACATGATACAGATCTTTTAGTAATGGCGATTTGACATTTTTAGCGCATGTTTTCAAATAATTATTGAGTATACAGGGTCCCAAAATTAGCCTGCCAAAAATGAACTGTGGATTCTACGATAAAAAATAAGAAAAAAAAGTTATATAATCATAAGTCCGTAGACACCCCCTAACGGAAATATGGCCCCTTAAATGGGGACCTCAAAATTTGTTTTTTTCCCAAATATTTCCAAAAGGAATCAAGATAAAGTAATCAAATTTGAAATTGAGAATCACAATTAGATTGCGAAACTAATAATCTGAAAATAATTGCTCATAATTGGTCATAGGCGTGCCAAACTAGGGGGTCAGTGGGTAAATATTGCTGTAACTTTCTTGCATCTCGAAATTTTCGTTAGATTAAAAAAATTCAAATTTTGGTCTATTTTACATGAAAAGGGTATTTTAATCCGATAAACTGCTCTGTTTTCGAGTAATCTTAATTTAAAAATTTTGTGACATACCACTAAAGTTTAAGATGGAAACTATAAATAGGCAAAATATCCCTAGTAGGCTCTGACAAAATACTGTCGACTTATTTAATACATATTAAAGGTGTTATTCAAGCCTTTTAACATATCAAAATCCTTTTAAAATGCATGTCAGTAATATAATTATTATACTTCAATTTTTTTTAAAAAACATATGTAATATGTGTCAAATAAACTGACAGATAACTTTTCAAAGCCTACTAGAGACAATTTGACCGCTTGCATATCATATCTAATATTTTTGTGGTATGTCACAAAATTTTTAATTTATTATTACTCGTGAACGGAGTAATAATTTATCGAAATAAAACAAGAGTACCTTTTTTTTTTGTAAAATTGTTCAACATTTTTAATTTTTTGATCTGACGGCAAAAACCTCGAGACATGAAAAAGTTAGAGCAATATTTATCAAATGCGCAAATAAATACGTGATTTTTGAATGTGTTTGACATTTCGCGCTTTCTGAATACGTAGCCCATACCAACGGAGCTGCTGGCAGCTAAGCGCGGTAAGTCTTCAGCGCATTCATATAAATGTATCTAACAGTGTGCGACCCTGAACGATAGGGATAGCGTCGTTACACTCGCAAATAAATCTCAGCACAGGCAACTAGTTACCATCATCTATCTCTTTTTAACATGTAAGTTTTTTAATACAGCCATCTTTCTTGTACAACCACGCGATCGCCCGTCGTGAAGCCTTGGCAGTCTCGGCAGTAATCGGAAATGATCAATTCAAACAAAACAAAAACATTGACCATTTGTTATTTGTCATTCATGATCTGTAATTGCGCGGGTTTCTGTGATTAACGGGTTTTTTTTGTGTAATTTAAAAGTGTTTCTTAAGAATTTGTATTTGACAAGCAATCTTTTGCATTTTACTGGTACGTATTTAAAACTTTGTTTAAAAAATGAGTGCTCAAATTGACAATAACGTCAACAGCTTCTCTAGTTGCATGGACATTGTAGATTATTTGCTATTAAAAGGATTTCATACTCTCAGTTACGATGAAAAACTGATAATTCAACAAAAATCTAGAACAATACCTTCTTTAGTTGTAGTAGGTGAGAAACAGAATAGGGCATTTAACAATAATAATTATAAAAGAAACGACTGATTAACCGCATCAACTAGTAGAAATAAATTATACTGCTGGCAATGTTTGTTATTTACTAATGATAATTTATCAGTTTTGGGTAGGCTGGGTTTTAATAATTTGCAAAATATAACGCAAGGTCTCGAAAAATCTCAGGAACATATTTCATCTCATATTAAATTTGAAATGCCGGGTAAACGTAATATTGTAAATGCTTTAGGTTCTGCTCACAAAATAGAAATACAAAATTATAATGAGAAGGTCCGTGAAAATAGAGATATTTTACATAGATTAATCGATGTAGTAATATTTTTATCGTCTTATGAAATTTCTTTTCGCGGTCATGATGAAAAAGCGGATTCTTCTAGTGCCAGTGTGATTATAAAACGATAATTTGAGGTTTTTCACTTCAAGCCTCCTTTAGTGAAAACATCACGACCCGCCACTGCGATACAGTTAACGAATGTCGCATGTAAAGACGATTTCATGAGAGCTAAAATGAATTAAGCTGATACAAGGCACCATTTAGCGATAAATGATTGTTTGCCTTAAATCTTACATGAAATCGAATTAGAGTATTTGTAGGTGTGGCGTAAACAAACCGTAAAATAGTTGCAAGGCAATAATCAGTAATACTGATGCAAATGTTCAAAGGTTTACTTAAAACAACCTAGAATTTATAAAAGAATATCTTGTACTCTTAGCAGGTATAGTTGGCCGACTAGCTGCAGGGGATAAGGGGTAGGTTCATAAAAATAGTATTATCTTTAGGGGCGCCACATGGTTATAACTAGCCAACTATGTTGCTCCTGCCTCCAATAACCATGAATTCCATTTATTCCATTCCATGAATAAAAAAGATTTAAATAAAAAAAGTATTATTGTTTATTGATTATGTAATAGGACGAGCAATAATTGTAATAATAGTTTACTTTAATTTGACTGCCTAAACAGTGTTAGGTCCTAAATTTTTAAATATATGAAATAAAATCTTAAATAATCGGACTTAAAGCTATCCTTAATTTAAATCGGCATAATTAATAAAATTGGCAATTGAAAGGATTAGAGGAATTTCATACTTCAACTTCATAGCTTTAGATCAACCCCCCATATATAGCTATATAAAGTTCACAGATAAGTATATCATCTTATACTACGACGATTCCTTTATTATCCTACTACTAGAATTTAAGATTAATAATAAATTATTTTTCAGAGTGAAAATTGTTATGTAAGTTTATCCAATAAAATATTCAAGTTGTATCCAAATGTGCAATAAATGTGGCACAATTGCACTTTTTCCTTATATGTGAAATGATCGGAAAATTACATTAAAAATGGCTTAAAACTAAGGTCTACTCCCGTGAAAATCTGCTGGGGCAGGCTCCTGATGTTGGTCCACGAGGTTGACTAATTACCCCTGTTGTTGCAAGGAACTGCAAGAATCGGCCAAGGGATGAAGGAAGCCAGCAAGGGTTGATTCACCAATATGATACGGTGCCTGCACACCTGGAGACGAGGAGTCCACTTAAAAACTATCACTTTATCCCTAACCTTCATCGGAATGGTGCATTTCCCTATACTATTGCAAGATTTTCCATTAGCTACCGTTACTTTATTGGTTTTACTTGAATCCAGTGGAATACCCAGCTTCTTTATCAATTCCCAGCCTTCATGCCCAATAATCGTACCCGAGGCTCCTGAATCCAACAAACCAAGTAAAGTGATGCCCAAAATATCCTCCTTCAGATATGGTCTTTCGCCGCCTTTAACAGTCCAGTATGAAGTCGAGTATGGGGTCGATAAGATTAGCCGAGGCTCCAAAAGGGACGCTACCTGCTCGGCTACCTAGGATCGTCTTTGGCCGTTTCCTGAAGAAGAACAGTCGGGACATGTCCTTACTGTGTAACCTTCCTTTTTGCATTTGAAACAGTATTTTCCTACTACAGCTGTATAGTTTCTAGCCTTATGTCCCAGTTTATAACAACGTCAACATTTGACTCCTGTTCTACTAGCTGTTTGAGGTATTGCCACATCCATCGTGTTGACTCCTTCAGCTAGATCTTCTGCCATATTATAAGCTAAGTCTGGCTCCATCGTAGTTGGTCGACGCGGTGGAGGTTCTCTAAAATTTTCAATGTTTTGAACTTGTTTTCTGATATCTCGATAACGTGACAGAGCTTTCCCAGAAAAAAGATCAATACCTGAATCCAGAAGTGTTTCTTTTAAAATACAACGGGCTATCCGAAGTTATTTGACTCGTTCCAAGCAGGCACTCCGTGACATTTCTCGTAGGTTACCACTGAACTTCAAATTACATTTAATAGGTGATAGAACCGTTTGTGCTGGGCCTGTTTAGGTCTTCAATAGCAGATGAATTCGAAACATTACCAACATCTTTATCAAAAGTGTTTTTTTTATAGATTTTTTCCTTTAGCTTTTATGATCGGTGGTAGCACTCCGGTGTTTTGATCAAATTTATCTAGTTTAGTATTGAAATCATCAATCAATGACAATGCCAAGGCTAGTAGTACTGACTTTTTTGTGATTCTTCCGCACTTTCAATTACCATATTATCAAAACGGCCTTGAACGTGCAAGTTTCGACTGCACTTTTAACGCTTCACCACTTTTCCGTGACTATTCAAATGTAAATATGACTGATTTCAGATCTTCTAGTGCATCCATAACTCCTTATGATCTTCCTCAAAAGAAAAAGGATATTTAGGATACTTCAAACTGTCACCAGACGTTTCCATTTGGAAAGCAACAAATAATCGACAACGCATTTCATCCACATTACCAAGACCAATACCACATACCGTAAGCTCGTACGTCAAATCTTCTTTATCTAACCTATTAATAATAATTCGTCGTGCCATACTTCCTAACTAAATATTTAAATACAAGAAAAAAAAATATTTTCGACTTAATAACTAAACATCATATATACAACAAATCAATTATCCAATTATCCCAATAAATTACTGCTCAAAAAAAATGGGCTCCACGTTGGACGCCAAAATGTGGCGTAAACAAACCGTAAAATAGTTGCAAGACAATAATCAGTAATAATGATGCAAATAATAATAATAATATCTCTACCCCTCATTCTAATCACAGGGATTAGCCCAGAAGTCGGAGACTTGTGCGGGAGAGGGGGCGGCATATTATTATTAAGCAGGCCGCATTTGCGCCCAGGAACGACTTACGTTCGTAGGCCCTAACCACTATTCAGTGCAGGAATGAGGGAAACCTGGAAAATCTCATTAATTAGGGGGGTAGTCAAATATCAACCGGTATCAATCTCTCACATTGACCCAAGCTAACATTATTCCACCCTACCATACCCGCAGAGAGGGTGCCAATCCTCTCCACGAGTATAGCTGATATACGGTCTACCGGCAGCTGGGTTCGAACCAACTCCGATCTAGTCACCTCGATTCAAGTACTGACGCCTTAAACCGCACGACCACTGACCGACCATGTTCAAACGTTTACTTAAAACACCCAAGAATTTATAAAAGATACTATATGTTGTACTCTTAGCAGGTATAGTTGGCCGACTAGCTGCAGGAGAGAAGAGGTAGGTTCATAAAAAAAGTATTATCTTTAGGGGCGCCACATGGTTAGAACTAGCCAACTACGTTGCTCCTGCCTCATAAAAAATTCTCCAATGATCATGAATTGAAGAAATAAAAATAATGTGATATGCACTTGTACAAGATATACTTAAATGAAATAATAAAAAATAAATAAAAAAAAGTATTATTGGTTATTGACTATGTAATAGGACGAGCAATAATTGTAATAATATGCAATAGTTTACTTTAATTTGACTGCCTAAACAGTGTTAGGTCTTAAATGTTTAAATATATAAAATGAAATCTTAAATAATCGGACTTTAAGTATATGAAGCTATCCTTAATTTAAATCGGCATAATTAATAAAATTACGACGAATTTGATTGTAGTCGCCTTTCAAGAGGGAGAAAGTGACGATCAGCAATTGTGTGAGAATTTTCAAATTTGGTTCAGGAACCTTGAAAGGCAAGGTTACCCTAAACCGACATGATGGTATCGAAAATGACTGTTTCTGAAGAGGGTTTCACCGATGTATCGTCAGGCGATATAGTAAGATTTTAAGGAATTTCTTCGATTTCTCACAATCTTTTAAGAACAACGTCCAAACATGATTCAAGGATCGAATTTCTAGGGGCGTTACACTAGTAATGGGACATAGGATAACTCAACTGAAGGTTGTATGAATGCCCTGGGTGATTGGGACTTATCATATATGATACGAGTAACGATTGTGTGGTATATGTCTGCTCCCAAAAGCATGTGAATGGAACTTAGTTTGTCAAAGAGTGGCTCAGCTAATTGTAAATCCCTAAAACGGGACAAGTCAACAGGATAAATTGGTAGTTGGGAACAAATACCTTTGAGAATCAAGACTGGGAGTATAATTTTCGAACCTCTTTAAACCTATTTGTTTTACAGAAAAGTTGACGATGACTGATGCCTAGAAACCAGCGTCCACCAGGGCACGAAAGAAATTTCCCCATTTGTTTTTAATTTCAAAGGCTACTGGTGCTAGTAAGACCGTGGTTATGGAGGAATTTTCCGAAGATGAGACGCTATTGCAAGCATTGATATTCGTGGCTGTGAGAGGTTCTTCACTTTACCAGTCAGAGTTACTTGAATGTGGCTGATTGTAGAGAATGATGCCTTATATTGCAAACATGTTGCAAGTATGTTGTTAAGTACAGTTTCTCACGGAATGGGCCTAACGTAGGCAATTGATACGTAAGTGTGATTGCTTGACTGCTTGGAAGTAATCTGTAGATGATTTTGCCAGAATTGAAGATACTTGAATTGTATTGGCTACAAACTATGGCTATGTGAAGATTTTGCAGAAACATTCTGATTGATTTTTGCCACGTTGAATATTTGTTTAGGAATATTGAATATTTCTAGCGCGATGCATTGCTGTAGTATAAAATTTTTAACATCGTCATACTTGGCATGATTGTGGTGGGAAAAATTAGTTTAAACCGTTTTCGCGCAGTAGGGTCTGTTAATATAATATTCCAATCTTTAACATTACAACCTAATTTATCCAACACTGCGATTTTTTCACTGAAATTGTCGATTCATTTACAAAGCGTTTTGAAAATGTTTGTTGTTAATGAAGGATAATTTTTTATAGTACCCAAATGGTGCAGTCGCTTGATTTTCTACAAATGTTATAGATATACGACAGTTAAATTATACAATGAATATATAATACATAACGATGCAAGATTTATTTCCAATAACGTAAACAATATTAAAAGTTACGTAAGTGTAGGACCCCTGTAATTTGGATTTAATAGCAAAAAAAATTAACGTGTGTATCAGAGAAACAAAGGCGAAAGAGCTCCCTATTTTTTTGGGATCACCCTGTATGTGATGACGTTCGATTGAACCGGCTCCCAGTCGCAAACGAATTGAACCGACTCACAGAATACATTTGAATCGATTCTCGCTTTCCCGACAGTCTGAGCGTCCCGATTCACTTACGATCACAGATTTATTAAATTTAAGAAACCTATGCCTACGGTCCACGGTAGTTATGGACACCTTTGCTTTTTGAATCGAATCAGTTGAATCGTTTAGTAATATTATTGAAGAATTCGTTGTCTATAGGTACATGTAAACAAAATGCTAAAATGGTATACATTTTAAGGAAGAGGTATTAAACAAAATTAAAATGTTTTTGATGGAAATAAATATTAATTTGTGCATTTAAAGGTAACTTTAAATTATGTTCTAATACAATTTGTGATATTTTTGTAGAATTTAAATTGCTTTAGAACTTCATTCGTTCTCGTTCTTCGTTCACGAGTCCTAGCATCAATCGGTTCGAATATGACAGTTTTCAAACGGAAATGCATGACCGAATGATTTACTGGTTGTGTACGTTTGATATATTTTTTCTAATAACTATATATATGGCGTATTAATAATTTTGGAATCAATCGGCTTTACTATTGATTTACGAACTTTGTGAGAGACTTAAACGGAAACTCAAGACACAAAAGAAACTAAATCTACTTGAGTTTTTCAAATACAGTGTGTAAAAAATATACAGGGTTTTTGAACGAAAAGTAGTCACCCTTAGTATCTTTTAAAACTATCTTTTGGTAAATTATAGCTAAGGACAAATAATAACGAATAGTGAAAAAAATTAATAAAAATTTATTTGGTGAATTTTTTTGTTTATAAAAATTACATTCCATACATATAAGTATTGATTGATGAGAAAATTGTTTCTTTTTCCAATTTAATAGCCAGCTATATTTCAAGTGCCATAAATTTTTAATAAGATTTAACATGCGCTCAGATATTAAAATCCATTTTTCTCAAAAAATGTAAATTTTCAACAAAAGCACCTTTTTATATAAAAATCCTTGGAGTTAATTTTTGCTGAAATTATCAAAAATATATATACAAAAAGTTTGGTAATTTTTGTAGCATTGTTTTTGGACAAACTATTGATTTCATTTAGATTTTCAAAAAGATCATTAAATGTTATGGGATTGTGCCACATTTCATTAATTTATCTCTACGTATTTGGGAAATACTAATTAAAAATCGTTATCAAGAACCTTTCACAGAATGTATATCGAAAACGAAACGTTTTAGACTTAGTGTATATAGAATTTTCGTCTTATTTTGAGGTCTAGAAAACGCAGTTAAATTTATGGGTTAAGGTATACATACATATCAATAATAATTCAAATTCAAATTCAAACTTTATTGCCCAACAGAAAATTCCATTTACAGGACAAAAATTGTAATATATATCATAGAAAGAAACAATAAAATAAAATAAAATGCTAGTAAATACATACAACAGTAATAATACACGTACAAAAATGTATAAAGATATATAGGAAAATAGCATAAATAAACTATTAATAACTAATTAAATTAAAATTGTTGAAACTTCTCCTCTAAAGCCGTTCTCACAGAGTTGATAGATGAAAAAGTTATATCACATTGCTCCGAAATAATATTAAAATTGTGAGACATAACATACACTGGCAACTTTTTAAGAGTGTTGCTACTAGCTGACGGTAAATAAAACGTTTCAATTTGCCTAGAGTTAAAACCAGGAACTCTATAATTTAAACATTCCAGTAAAGATATACAATAAATATTATTGTTAAATAAACTAAATAAAAATAGTATGCTGTTTAGAATACGTCTAAATTTTAACAACGGAATATTGAACCTTGATAATAACTCGTGATTATAACCTCGTTCGGGATATATCTTTTTTAAAAGATAGAAACTTTAAGAATATTCTTTGTATGGATTCAACCGATAAAGAATGATGTTGGTATATAGGGTACCAGATTAAAGAACCATATTCCAGTTTAGAACTTACTAATGAAATATATAGCGTTGTTAATGCATCAATATTAGTAAAAGAGTTACAATTCCTCATAATAAACCCTAAGCTTTTATATGACGATTTTGATATACAGGGCGTTAAAAAAGACTGTAAAATATTTAAGGAGGTAATAGTATGAACCAAAATAAGCAGAAAAGTCTCAATAAACATGGGTCTGCAAAGTAACGGTTGCGGAGATATGGAATATTTTGTTTTTTAGCCCCTTTTAATTAAACATTTGGATGGGTATTGTAGGTGACAGGTTTCTAGGTCCTGTTGTTTTACCAAACCGATTAACAGGGGCTGCTTACCTCAACTTTCTGCAGAACACACTGTATGAGTGTTTGGAAGACATTCCTTTGAATCAGAGGCAACAAATGTGGTTCCAGCATTGATGGTGCTCCAGCTCATTTTTCCATGGCCGTTAGAGAGCATTTACACCAAACTTTTCCACATAGATGGGTAGGAAGGGCCGGACCTGTTTTATGGCCTCCAAGATCGCCTGATCTGAACTCTCTAGATTTCTTTGCTTGGGGATATTTGAAGACATTAGTATATGGTACTCCTGTAAAGAGCCTGGAAGAGCTGCAGCTACGGATTAATCAAAAGTGTCAAGAAATCCAAACGAAGGAGGTTGTTTTCGAAAGAGTTCGAATATCGTTGAGACGAAGATGTCGTGCGTGCTTGGAAATGGACGGAGGGCACTTTGAACATCTTCTGTAACTTTGTCTTTTGTTTGTTAAAAGCTTGCTTTGTCGGTTTATTCCTAATAAAATAAAATGTTTGAAAAACGAATAGTGGTCCATATCTCCGCAACCGTTACTTTGCGGACCCATGTTTATTAAGACTTTTCTGCTTATTTTGGTTCATACTATTACCTCCTGAAATATTTTACACTCTTTTTTACCACCCTGTATTTTGTATATGCTGCGAAAAACTCAGATTTGAATCAAACAGAATGCCTAAAACTTTTATTGTACGCTTCCTCTCCAAAATAACATTATTTAACGAGTAGTTATATAGAATAGGATAATTTCTTCGTGTATACTTAACTACTTTACATTTAGAGATATTTAACGTAAGTTTAAAAGAATCGCACCAATTTTCAATAATATTTATTTCGGACTGTAAAAAGTGACAATCATCAATGTTATTAATTTTGTAATAGATTTTTAAATCATCAGCAAAAAGGAGTTTGGGACATATTGAATTGCTTTAGTAAGATCGTCGATGAATAACAAAAATATAAGAGGTCCAAAGTTGGACCCTTGAGGAACACCAGAAGTGGCCTCGAATTTATGAGATTGAAATCCATTGAAGGCACCGTAGTACGACCGTTCTTTTAAATAAGTTGATAAGAATTGAATTAAATTATTAGAAAATCCATATTCAGCTAGTCTCAATAATATGATACTATGGTTTATAGTGTCAAAGGCCTTCGAAAAGTCCATATAGATCACATCCATCTGATCTTTGGAATCTAGTACCTCAGCTATATTCTGTGTAATTAAAAATAAATTAGTTATAGTTGAACGTTTATTTATGAAACCATGCTGATAAGGAGATAATGTATTTTTAAAGAACATATAAATGAAATTGTATATGGACCTCTCAAAAACCTTGGAAAAGTTAAGCAAGTGGAAATGGATTTATAGTTAGCCACATCACCAGAATCACCACTCTTAAAGAGAGGACAAATTCTTCCCAATTTCCAACAATCGGGAAATTGCAAAGTTCGAAGAGTTAAGTTAAATAAAATTGGCAACGGAGTCACTAATAAACGTGAGCAGTCTTTAACTAAAAAACTGGGAACTATATCATGACCAGCTGTTAATTTGTTTTTTAATTTATAAATTGAATTAAGTATCACATTCTCAGCAGTTCAACGTAAATCAGCCAATATATTACTTTCAACTTTTTGTATATAGTTTTGTAGGCCTGAGATATCTAAGTTTTTGTAGTTTTTTTTAGACGTCGGAAATCCAGCAAATAATTATTGTTTTTTGTTCTGCGATACTTATTTCTATAATAGTTTTTTAACTTTATATTTCTCCTCAATTCAGTGGTGTACCATATAGGATGCAACAATTTTCTATTTTTATATACAGGGACATAAAGATCAAAAATAGAATACAGTTTATTGTAAAAGCTTTCACATGCCACATTGACATCTTCAAATCCATTAAAAAATGACCAGTCCACATTATATAAGGCTTCATACAACATGGGAAAGTTAGCTAGTCGAAAATTATAATTTTTTGTACCACTGTTAGAAGGAAATTTTATGAAGCGATCAACTTTAACTACCAGAGATATAGAAAGTGCAGGATGATGGATGTCCTCCTTAATTAAATGGCATATTATCGCGGCCTACGGTAACGTCTATACCGGTTAGTACTAAATCCAATAAGCAATTATTAGCATTGGTAACATTGTTTGCCTGATGCAAGTTAGTAAAGTTTATGAAATCACTAATTAATTGACATTTAACATCAAACATAGTTTCATTATTAAAGTGAGTTACATTAAAATCACCCACAATTAAGACATTGCTCGATAGCAATACAGTTGTCGACACCCAACAACACACCTCCTCCCCTAGATAAATGCGTGTCTTGAAAGTTTCTATCACAGCGCATTACATACTTTATCTTTATATTAGCTTCGCCATTTCTTCGTCTGTTTTCTAGTTCAGATTTAAGTTGTTTGAAATACGTCATTTGCCTTGGAGTACGATCAAAAGAAATGTTTACATATTTAAGATCGGTGTTATTCTTCAAATTAATCGTCTTCTTTAATACTTTATAAACTGTAGATTCTTGGTCAAAAGTGATTTTAATAGGGCGTGCGGTTGTCTTCGATGGATCAAATCTTCCCAGCCGAGAGATATTCTTAACTTCAGCATCAACTAATAGGTAGGTCAAAACTTCATAAATCTTTGTTTTATCATGGGCTATTCTATTTGTCTTGGTTTCATCTACAATTTCAGCAATATTGTAGAGAATAATATTACATTTACGTTTATCACGTTCATGAACTTCTTGAATGAGGTCTTCATAATCACTTGGCATCAACGATTTATTAGCATTTTGCTCAACCAAATACTTAAAGTTGGCAAGTTCGGCCTTTAATTCTATGACAACAGATCTCAAATCATTAATATCATTAGTTACCTGCAGACAATCGCGGCAGGACCAATTCAGAGATTTTTTCGACTTGATGATTCTCATTTCCGATAGCGAAATATCCACACATGCATGTACTTATGTGTCTCAGTAATAGAGTTATAGCAAACACACTTCGACGTTTCTGGCATGATAAATGGGCATATTAGTATCTGCTAAATAAATCAGACACTGTATTAAGGTCTAGGACGCCACTGGAACTCGAATAAAACTGGAGTTTGCTAAATATGCCAGGTTAACCAAGGTTACACTGACTACGATCAGTCAGATTTCTTTTATATAACACAATATACTTTATAACTGTCACAGTATTAGGCACTGATTTAGGCACAATATTTTTTTTGATGATCAACTTAAAGGTACGAAAGAGGCAAAAAATTTAAGTAATATTGGATTTTTATATGAGATATGTTATATGTTGAAAAAGTTTTATTGTAATTTTAAATTATTATGTAATAGTAGACATTTTAAATAAATACTAAAATGATGCTTTGTAAAATATTAGTACTGTCAATTTAATTATGGAGATATTTTATATAATCATTATATACAAGGTGTCCCGAAATTAATGGGACACAGAGCAAGATAGATTCCTTACATCAAAATAATGCGATTAAGTCATCTTGGTCCATTTGTGGCTAATAAAAAAGTTACAGAGCGTTAAAGTTCAAATTTTTTATTCGAAATTCTTAAAATTCTTAGAAGGATTCTTTTGAAAATTTGGATTAGGGGGTTTTCTAGGACGAGAAAAGCGATTCCGTACTTATTTTTTCTGTAGATTCTAGAGGGCGCTACAAAATGTACTCTTGGTTGATAAAAACTGGTTATAACTTTTTTATCAGTGTGTGTACGAAAGTTTTAATAGAAAAATATTGTTCTATCTATTTTTCACAAATAAGGTATACTTGTTTTATGTCGATAAATTTAACCGTTTTCAATGTATTTCTTGTTTTTCTATTGGATGCAATAAAATAAAATAAAAGTTTGTAGTTACTAACGTAAAAAACTATAGATTATTTTTAATAATAATTTAATTACATTTAGGTGGCTACATTAAATTCTCAATATGACCCCCATTTACATTAACACAATCTTATTCGTTTGATAAATGATTGTCTAATATTAAATAGTGTGTAGTATAAACCTCTTTTTTAATCATTTATTTTATTTTGCTACCATGTATGTATTATTAATCCGAGGTAATGGATATTGGATTTTTTAAGACCGGTACAATTGGTGTAGTCCATGGACTATAAGAAACAGGTTCTATGACGTCTATTTTCTCTAATCTATTTAGTTCGTTTTCAACCTTCTCTTTAATGGCAAATGGTAGAGGGCGTGCTCTAAAAAATTTTGGAGTTACATTTTCATTTTTCAGTTTTATTGAAATTATACGTTTATTAAAATTACCCAAATCAGCAGAAAATACCGTAGAATATTTTTTAATTATGATATCAAGGTCGCTAGGTGCATCTACATAATTTAATTTTGCTACAGATAATCCAAATTTGTAGTAAAAATCGCGTTCTAAAAGTGGAGGTTCAGCCGCGTTTCTAAATACATATATATCTAAGTTAGATGTAACATTATTATAAGAAACATTACAAGTAATATAACCTAACGGTGGCTCCATTTTGGCACCTTCATACAAACCAAAATTTATATTTGTTTTGGTTAATTTGTTTTTAATTTGTTTAATTATTATTATTATTATTATCATTATCATTATCATTATCATTATCATTATCATTATCATTATCATTATCATTATCATTATCATTATCATTATCATTATCATTATCATTATCATTATCATTATCATTATCATTATCATTATCATTATCATTATCATTATCATTATCATTATCATTATCATTATCATTATCATTATCATTATCATTATCATTATCATTATCATTATCATTATCATTATCATTATCATTATCATTATCATTATCATTATCATTATCATTATCATTATCATTATCATTATCATTATCATTATCATTATCATTATCATTATCATTATCATTATCATTGTCATTGTCATTATCATTATCGTCTATTGGTGGAACGACGAGATCGCTGAACTGCGTAAACGGTGCATGTTACTAAGAAGGGCAACTACAAGGGCGCGACGAAGAAATGGACACATGGCAGAAGCCGAAGAAGAAGAGTACCGGCTCTCAAGAAAGCAGCTCAAGAAGGCTCAAGGGAAACTTTGAAACAGGACGTCGAAGCGGATCCGTGGGGGTTGGGCTACAAGATTGTTATGCGCAAGCTCGGATCCTGAACATCAAATTCTATCATGAGCGAGATGGAGGTAAATAATATCATGGACGTCCTGTTTCCCTCTCAACCGGTAAGGGAACTAGAGACATATCCCCGTCCTCTAGAGGAGGTACCTGTGTTCATGGAAAACGAGTTGGCATTGGTTGTCAGCGCCCTCCGAAATAGAAAAGCTCCAGGACCGGATGGCATACCGGTGGAAGTGCTGAAAGTGATCGCCATACACAACCCACAAGTGCTTTTGAATATGTATAATCAGTGTCTAATGGAGGGAGTCTTGCCTAAAAGATGGAAGACCCAAAAGCTGGTGCTTATTAGTAAAGGTAAAGATAACTCGAACGCCCATCAGCATATCGTCTTTTTGTATGCTGGATACGACTGGAAAACTGTTTGAGCGCCTACTCAGGCCTAGACTAACTGTAGCTATACAATTGAGCGGAGGCCTGTCCGATAGACAATACGGTTTTAGGAAAGGGCGATCGACTATTGGTGCAATTCGGGAAGTGGCACGTGCAGTTCTGATGGTGCAACAAGACAACTACTACTCCAGAAAGGTTGTGCTACTTGTTACACTCGACGTGCGAAATGCTTTCAGTTCGGCGAGATGGGGTGATATACTGGAAACGTTGGAAGGATAGAGAGTTGACATTTGATACAACAGATGGTCCATGTAGGCGTCAAATCACTAGAGGGGCGACACAGTGCTCAATCTTGGGCCCAGACTTATAGAATATATCCTATGACGGAATCCTGCGTATGCAGATGCCAGATGACACGTTCCTGGTGGCGTACGCAGACGACATTGCAGCAGTCATTACGGCAAGAGACGCGGAAGGGGCTCAGCTAAAACTAAATCAAGTAATGCGTAGGACCAGCGCTTGGATGATTGGATACGGCTTGAGCCTTGCTACCGAAAAGACAGAGATGGTCCTCTTAACGAGACGAAGAATACCCACTATAGTACCGCTATTAGTAGATACCCAACTAATAATGACCAAACCAGCGGTTAAATACTTAGGAGTTCGACTGGATACTAAACTCTCGTTCTGGGAACAGATCCGGCACGTCACGAGGAAAGCTGCTAAAGTAATGGCAGCTCTGGGCCGACTTATGACAAACATCGGCGGACCAACTGCCAGCAAACGCCAATTATTAATGTCAGTCACAGAATCAATATTGCTGTACGGATGCGAGATATGGGCTCACGTGCTAAAAAAGGAAAAGTATCGAAAACAGATGGCTTCCTAACGAAGAGGAGCAGTGAGAATTTGTAGCTCATATAGAACGTGTCTGAACCAGTAGTTCTGGTTATTGCAGGGCTTATTTCTATTGATCTTTTAGCTGAAGAAAGGAAAATGATCTATGACACGAAAGAACAAATCGGGGATGTAGAAATACGAAGAGAGGTTAGAGAGGAAACTCTGAGGAAATGGGAGGCTAGGTGGAGCAGAGAAAACCGGGCAAGATGGACCGCCAGACTTATTAGAAATCTTGGACAATGGATAAATCGAAGACACCGTGAGGTTGATTACGTTATCACGCAACTACTGTTAGGGCATGGTTACTTTTCCAAGTACCTCTATGCAATAGGGAAAGTGGGGGACCCCTCATGTATTTTTGAAGATACAGACGTTGGCAACCCTCGACACACCTGTTTTGAGTGCGAACGCTGAGCGATTCTCAGAACAGAATTAGAGTCGGTGACCGGACCGATAACACCCGAAAATATCGTGTGGACATTATGGTTGCTAACCAGAAGAACTGAACTAGGGTTGCGACCTTGCGATTATTATTAATATTATTATTATTATTATCGTCATTATCATTATCATTATTATTATTATTGATATTATATAATGTAAATTCTTCAGACTCTAAATAATTTTGTGACTCTAATTCTCCATTTTCCTGAGGAGTAGACTCTACATAAGAAAAAAAAAAATTTATTTTAGACTTTTTATCTAATTTGCTCTTACACATGTTTGCAAGATGACCTTTCATATTACAAATATGGCAATAACATTCCCTGAATGAACACTGCACCTCGAGATGGTTTCGCCTGCCACAGACTCTGCACTTCGGCAATTGCGAAGTTCCTTGGATAACCTCTGGCTGGAACCGCTCCTGTTGCGGGACGCCTCCTGGAGAACAGCTGGGTGTGCCACTCTGCTGCTTCTGCATCTGCTTCTTAGCTCCATGTTAGTTACGAATGTATAAAATTTCCGTTTCCCTTTTGACGTTGTGCGCAAAGGGTTACAGAGCAGACACTTCCCTTATCATAAGCAATGATAAATTGATTGCGAAACACCATTTCTAGTTGGTCTTGTGAAAAATCATAATGAAGAGCCAAATTTCGAAGCTTGGCTGCCCACCCCTTTGGTGATTCATTAACAGCCCTTCTTGTATTGTAGAATTTGTATCTACATCCAAAAACAGACACTGTTGATTTAAAATGTTCATAAATTATTTCGTTGTAATTTTTATTCTCCGGTTCTACCGGTAAACACAAACTATGCACTAACTGGTATGCATCCTCACTTAACAAATTTAGTATTATGGCTCTCTGTCGTATATTGTCTGTGATATTGTTTGCAATAAAGTAATTTTCCAGTCTACGTTTATGGATAGTCCAATCATAATTGAATGGATCGAGTTCTCGTAGGTGGCCCACGTTTTCGGTAGCTATTTTACTTTTTAATAATCAACGGCCAACGTGAGAAATTTCACTCCCGAGTTTAATATGAAATTCGTGTTAGCTTGGGAACAAAATTTGACCAATACCGACTGCGCCACTTTGTAATGTCCTTATTTGTTACTGAGAAATAATTGACACTTTAGTTCACTGTTTAACGAGGTTTATTGACATACTCTTATTACAATTTCTACTACTTTCGTCGGTATCGCTCCGACTTTTTATATATCTTGTACACAAGAAGAAATACTATAAAAACTATTCTAAAACCTAATAACATGTATATATAAAATTGTAAAATATAGTATAAAACTTATTTTAGAAAGAGAAATTGGTATTTCATCAGTAATTGATCCGACCTGTGATTTTTTACTGTTTAAAGAATTGCAGATTTTATTTTTAAAGCTTTAACAGTAACACTAACACTAAAAATTTTTAACGTCTCTAAATATATGAATTTTTGACAATATAATAAGAGTATTAAAACTAGACTGCACGTTTTTATTACAAAATATTTTACTCGCACATGTGAACCAGCACGCTTATAGGCAAGGCAGGTCCACGGAGACGGCGCTACATAGTATTGTACATAAGGTAGAGAAGGTCCTTCAGTACAAGGAGGTCGCATTGGCCATGTTGTTTGACATTGAGGGTCTTTGATAAGGCAACAACAAAGACTATATGCGATTCACTTCAGGACCGAGACACACCGCCTATTATGGTCAGATGGGTGAGATCCGCATTGGGGCAAAAAAGAGTCAATGCAACTATGGGAGACTGCCAAAGGAATCTGGGAATGAGGGGTAGCCACCGCAAGGTAGTTGCCTTTCGCCACACCTATGGTGCCTGGTGATGAACGGTCTCCTAAATTGCCTCACTCAAGAGGGATACAGGGACACTCAAGCCTACGCCGACGATGGCATGATTTTAGTGGTAGGCCGGTTTCTGGGCGTAGTATGCGACAGAATGCAGGGGGCTTGTAGGATCTTTCGGTCCACACAAGTAAGACTAAGTTGATTCTCTTCACAAAAAGGAAGATAGAGGATTTCAGGGCCCCAACTATGTATGGGTAAGGAGGTAAAATACTTGGGTGTAACCTTGGATAGTAAGTTGTCTTGGGGGCCACGGATTGAACGGGTTACCCGGAAAACAATAGCAACCTTTTGGCAATTAAGGAAAGTAGTAGGTATAAACTGGGGACTCAACCCAAGGGTACTTCGCTGGGTGTACACGGCGGTGATCAGGCCAAGACTACAATATGGGGCCTTGGTCTGGTGGCCGAGTGTAGGTCGGTTGGTTGGCTTGCTTGGGTATTACAGGGGCGATGAGGACAACTGTAACTGCCGCCCTGGAAGTTTTGTTGGGATTGCCACCCCTTCCAACATGGATTGTAAAGGAGGCGATGGCGACCTACCTAAGAATAAGGGATGCAAGCTGTTGGAACGCAGAAGGTCGAATGGAGGATCACGCTGCTATAGCCTTAAGGGCGGATAATGAGATTCCAGTCTCCGCTTTGAGGGTTATTGAAGCGAAGGATAAATTAAGATTCGGAAGGAGGTATACCACTACCTTTCCTTCGAAAGAGCGGTGGGAGAGGGCAGGGGACATGTTTTCCCCGGGATCTCTGATATGCTATACAGATGAATCCCGGGTAGGGGATGAGTTTTCTGGGGCAGGACATCCGGCAGAGCTTTTCGCTGGGCACATACTCCACAGTTTTCCAGGCGTAGGTTTTCGCTATTTTGATGGTAGCAGGCAAGGAAGAAGTAAGGAATTGTGTGGAGGAGAAGATCTTCATCTGCTCTGATAGTCAGGCTGCACTCAGGGTCCTTAGCTCTCCGAGGAGGAGATCTAGTCTTGTTCAGGAGTGTGGAGATGCCCTGGAGTCCCTGGCTAGACAAAGGGAGGTGGAATTGGTCTGGGTTCCTGGCCATAAGGGAATCCCCGGTAATGAGACGGCTGACTTGCTAGCTCATCTCTGATCTGGGGCACCTTGCCAGGGACCCGAACCCATTCTGGGAATTACGCGAGGTAGTATGAATAGTGCCCTTAATAAATGGGCCTATCAAACACTAGGAGGGAATTGGAGAAGGAATGGAGGATGCAGACAGGCCCACGACTTCTTCCATGAACTCAATAAATCTAGGACGATGTGGCTGCTGAGCCTTAGTCGAAGGTCCCTGAACCAAATGGTGGGGGTCCTGACAGGTCACTGCAGACTCAGAAGGCATTTGAATTTGGTAGGCATAGAGGAGAGTCCCTTATGTCCGGAATGCGGAGAGGGGGAGGAGACCCCTATCCATTCTCTAGGATATTGTGCGGCCCTTGGAAGACTAAAATATAGGATCTTTGACACCAAGGAGCTGCAAATGGAAGAGATGAGGTGCCTACCATGGACCGAGATCCTGGCATCGCATTAGGGCGTTGGGTAGGTTCGAGGAAGGCCGAGGGCGGATAGTGGAGAGGTGATGGGATGCAAGAGTAGGCAAATCGGGCTCACGTGTGGCCTTATTGCCAGACTGATGCCGTCCACACTACTACTACTACTTACTCGCACTTTACATTGATAATAGTGCTCGATCTCGTAATTTCTGTTTTTTCCTCATATTTGTTGAACACCATCACTAACTACTGTTTCAGTAAAAACTATATATTTGTTTGTTTTTTTTCTCAATTCGACTTTAATGCAAAGGGTGTATACTGACAATTATTTGCATTTGTTGAATACCATCATTCTGAATTTTAGCAGTGTTACTTGCTCAGTAAGTATATTCTTCTGATAGGAATTTGAAGTGCGGAATTATCTTTTTAAAAGATGCAGATATTGGAACTGCCCTATACAGTTGACGAATTTCCAAAATAAATTCAATATGATACCTTTGATAACATTTCTATTTGTGCTATTTCTTTAGGTAAGTATTGGTTCAGTTATTGGATTATAAATAATAATTATATTATTTTCAAAATTACCAATGAGACGATAATAATTATATCTTCAGACATTGTCATAAGTTTGTCGCAGCTTTTTTAGTTGTCTATTTGAACTTTGAAGCACGAAAAAGTAATTTAGAATATCATGTACCATATAAGGTCATATTTGCATAAACGTTCAATTTTATTTGCAGTGTTGTCTAATTGTACGGGTAATAATCCTGGTTTTCTATATATGTTTTGGAAGTGTGGATTTAGATTTAACGTTGGCGATGCCAATGGTGATTCTCCAATAAAAGAATTAATTCCTTCATATGAATCGATCTACTTTCTAAGTTTTACTGTTTTCAATTTTGGCTTTGTTTTCTAATATTGCAGTCAATATATAAACGTTTAAATTTATTTTCTTTCTTATTTCGTCTGTTCTGCATTTTATAGATTGATTTACTTTAAATATATACTATTCTGGATCATATGTATTTTACAATTCAATAACTTTTTGTTTCAACTTTTCAGTTTTTTATTTTAGATATAATTTGATAAGCAACTTTTAATTTTTCTCTATGATTATTAATAATCTGTATACATTTTTTTATTTACTGGTTCAGAAGGATTTCTGGAATTGGTATGTCCAAGTACTGCTACCAAGTACAATGTGTAAATATGTTGTCGAATGTATTGAACTATTATATGTATGAAATATTTTATGAGGTGTGGGTCATATTTACGTATCTAAGAATTCTATTGTGTTCAATTGTGTCGAGTGGATACATACATAATGGGAGAATATTCTGAAAAGTAAAAATTATTTAAGTTATTATTTATTTTCCTTTCTGCTGATACCGAGAATACTTTGAACACCCCTCGTATCTATTCATGTACAGATGCGGTATAGTACCTGCACTGTGTAATTTAGGTACTTAATGTTTTTATAGTTTAGTTATTAAATTTACAACCATTCTAAAAGTTAATCTTAGACGGAAGTCTGTAGTAGTTAAAAATTCAGTTAAGGTATTATATGCTTCAATTATTACCTTTGGCTTAGCCAAATTTACTTAGAATAACTTTTCCATTTTCATAGGTGAATGATGAGGTGATTTTCGGAGAGTCTTCTGTATAGGTACCTGTTTTATTACATTTGCGTTCATGCTGATGTTTTTTTTATTATTAAACGTTATTTTTTCTCTAACTAATTTTACCAATGTAGTGAATATGTTTTGGCATAAAATTTTTACATGTGAACAATATTTAAAATAATGGTTCGCCATAAAAATATAAATAAAGTTGTATATTAAGTTGAACACAGACCTCCACCGTGATTGGTTCTCTCTCCAGATGAGCCCACAACCTCGTGATAAAAGTAGCAGTTTTGTAGACTCTTCGCGATGAATGAGGACACAACTTTTGGCAGTGGCGGCGGTAGCTGCGGCTATAAGTAAATATAAAGGGAGAAAGAGGCATTCGATTTGGATTAAGGAATGGTTGTTGAAAAAAAAACAAATTTTCGCATGTTAATTTATTAACGGAATTAAAGCTCAAATTTGGAGACTGGTTCAATTATTTAAGAATGGATGAAGATACGTATTTAGAATTATTAACTTTGGTAACTTCTTTAATAAAAAGGTGGGTACTCATTTAGGAGAAGCAATCTTCACATGAAAGACTGGCAGTCACATTACGTGACGTGAAAACAAGACTAATTTTTACACGCAACAGTTGACATTGACATTTAAACGATACTGCATTTAAACTGTCACGTTGGAAGAAAATCTGCACACACCTCGGTTTTATCATGATGCATCGTCGCGAGAAAAATCAAGCATTGGCAGATTGACAGTTTTCACCACACACACTTTGGTTTTGACGCGATCGTCTGTCACGATCACCGATAACCGAGGAAAAATTACGAGGTTTGCGGCCAGCTTTAGATGAATTCAGTAAATTTAGAAAGGTCACTTTTAAAATTTTTAAATTTTGAAAACTATTTTTATTATCTAACGAGTTGTGAACATTAAATTCAATTAAAATGATATTACTGAGCTAACTGAAAGTAATTTAAAGATGACCTCTGGACCAGGACTAGGTTTCCAGTTTCTTGATTGAAGAATTGTAGGTATGATTTTTTACTCAACCTTGAGTATCAAAAGTAATACCTTTCCTGATGTGTGGAAAGTTACTCAAGGGTGTCTTGTGCTGAAATCTGTTGACAGCTCTGTGTTGATTAATTATAGACCTATTTCCATACTTTTCAAAGGTGCTGAAAATCTTTGTGCAACCGTATTTACTTATTTGTCAAACGATATAAGTCCATTGCAACACGACTTTATGGAAAATCGTTGTCATTACTAATTTAGTAACATTTTGTCAGTACGATTCGGGTGCAATTGATTGTTAGGGTCAAGTTGACGTATATTTAATGATTTCTCCAAGGCTTTTGTTTGAATTGATGATGGACTAACTCTATGCAAACTAAAAAAATATAACTCACTGAATGTGAATTCATGGTCTTGGACCATGCAGAGACGAGGATCCGAACTCCTAATGACTTTACAAACCTCCCCCAAAACCACTCTGCCATGGAGATACTCCAAACTCAAGAGTCCACGGCCTCCCCGATATCATGGGAAGTATAACCGCGGAACTGACGATCTCGGATGCAAACTCCGATGGAGATGCACCATTTTGCGGGTCTCTGTATCGAGTTGCCTCAACTCATTGTGTTCATTTCACTACTCCAAAGGAGTAGAGAAGGATCGGAACGGCAAGCACCTTGTGTTCTTACCCAACAGCTCCAAAGACCAGATCTGTCGGAGGCGGTGCCGGTACATGCCACGGATAGCGTTTTTAACCGTATCCACCTCATGACTGCCTCGCTGTGGGCTACTCAAACAGATGTACGTCTCTACGGTATCTAGACAGTGAAAGATACTTCCGTCTATGAGCTGGACGTCCTCTCCATATTGACCGCATCGTCCTCCCTTGAGATGAACCAGTGCACACTTGTCCAGCCAATCCAATCGCCTGCTTGTACTCATGTACCACTCTGAGGGACTGATTTAAATCCCTCTCGCCGGATACATACAGTTTAAGATCATCCATATAGAACAAATGGGAGACCTTATGTGTCCTGGAGTACCGTAGTTGTAACCCCGGGTACGACGAAGTGCAACGGATAAAGCCAGTAGTGGGATGCAAAACAAAAGGGGACTCAGGGAATCTCCCTGGAACACTCCCCTCCTGAACTAAACCGGCTCTGTCTGGACCTTTGCATTACTCGTTGTTATGGTAAAGCAAGTCTACCAGAGTGCCATGAGTTGTTCAATACATTATTAGCTCATGCGATGTCATATCAAATGCTTTGCGGTAATCTATCCAAGCCATTGAGAGGTTTCCCTTGTACTACACGAAGTCCTGCGTGTATCGATGAGCTGGTTCTCCTTACAGCCAGTTAAATCCTCTTGGATCCTCACTGCTTGTAGTTTAGTGCTTGAAGCACACACGCGTACAAGGTGCAAGTAAACACCTTGTAACACGCATTTAGGCAGGTTATCGAAGATTTTATATGATGATAAATGTGATGTATTATTTCTATTTTTCGATTAAAAATTCAACGAGTATAGAGTACAACTTCGTAGACAGATTCCATACACTGGTCCCCTTCTTTGCGAGATCTAGAGATTTAGCAAGTACCGAGTACTTTCTTTACTATTAGACAGTTACCTATGCCACAACAAAATCCAATAAACAATAGTAGATTGAGTATCAGCACGAACCGTAACAACCTTAAAATCACCGCGATAGAAGTTTGTTTCCTATATTTAAACAGTTCTGCTGGTACCTACTCTATGCGCTAATGCAGTGGCATTGGTTGTGAAAATGCATTAATCCAAAAACATTATTTTTTATGACGGATAGTTCAATTAATTTAAAACTTGTTTCTAATCTTTAAGTTTTTTCGTAAATCTAATGTCTCCTAGGGAATAAATCGTGTTAAATTCACTAAAAATTGGTAGAAAATGTCATGGGGTGGCTGTCAATTCAGCGCACATTTATTGCAACAGTATCTAACAGAAATATTTAATAATGTTTTGTCTCCGTTTATAGTTTTTGTTTTTATGGTGTTAAAGGGAATGGGAAGTTTTAACCTAAAAAAAAGGCGATTACCATTTAAAAACAGTAAAATCGATTTCTCCAAAACCTAAAATCGTAAGGAATATATTCAAAGAACAAACGCAATATATGTACATGTATGCATACCATTGTACATTCTTCATTAAAGATATCCGTAGTTTTTTTTTAAACCACATTTTTTCATATACATCAATTTTCAAATTAAAAGTGGAATAACCTGTATATCCATAAAACTCTTTAGATTCTAATTATTGAATATGTAAAATTAGTCAAAATATGAAACAATATTGGCATAATAGATATATTTACTACATTAATATATTTTTTATAGCATGGAGAAGTTGAATGTCGTCCTGTGGAATGTCCTGATCTACCTTGCAAACATCCTGTTACTAAAAGTGGTGAATGTTGCCAAAGCTGCCTAAGTACGTATTTGAATAAGTTTCAAAAATCTGTTCACAGTAGCATAGGTATTTGTTTTTTATGCAAGTTATATGAGAGAACATAGCTTATTTAGATATTAATTTGCCTTTATTAAATGGCCAATTACTATTCAGATATAATTCTTCAAACGTGGTACTCTTTGTTATTCAATTTTTCAAAATTAGTTTCTTAACCACCGCTTAAATTCTTTAGGTAAACTATAATAGGACTTTCCTTCTCATTTATCATTTAATCTTTTTCAAAATATATTGTTATTAACAAAGTATGTTGTTTTTTAAGATATTTGATTAAAATTCTTTTGTTTCATACTGACACGCTTTATATCAATTTTAGTGACAAAAATCGAAAGGCAAACGGTGAAAAGGGAGTTGTAGTGACCATTAATCCCTCATAACTTTTCCTGTTAGCGCCTATATTTCAAAGGTATTGTTTCTAATATCAAGCGTTTGCTTTTCTTGAAATACTTTCATTTTGTAAAATTTTGATGTAGGGCTTACGAAATATTTGGGACGCTTTGGGTTTATAATTTTGTATTGTAAAATATCGACTTGGCAAGGGTTTCTGAATAAATTTTCTTAATTTATTTAATGTTATACCAATTTATAATTTTGCAAAAGTCACTATTTTGAGGTTCATTAAATATTAAACACCCTAACACATTAACATTTATAACATTAACATGGAAGTAAATTCAAAGGAGAAATTGAATATAAAACAAATGTCGTATCAGTTATTTTGAAACATAAAAGTACTATTTTCAAAGGATAATGTTGGTTTTATAAGGCATAAACCCTTCGACAGAATTGAAAACAATTCATAAGCGGTAAAAATGGACACTTGTATAACTGGGATTATGAGGGTCGATGATCAAACCTTAGATTCCCCGCAAGCTACAGTTAACATGTTAGCCACATCAATAAGCGTGACATTACTAATGCATCTAAAAAATTTAAAAACTTCGGGCGTTGATGGTGTTCCAAGTTTTATTGTCACTAAAGTATCTCTTTCAATCTAATCCTTTCCGCCTCTATATTTCCCATTTTGGGGAAAGCCGCACGCATATGTCTAATTCTAAAGAGGCGAAATCCGAGTTTGTTAACAAACTACAGGTCAAACGTTTCCAAACAATTTGACGATGTTACTGACAATACTATTAGATCTATCATTTCGCTGGACACGGTTTCATGCAGAAAAGATCGTACATCTCAAACCTTATTTGTTTAACTCAATATGTTACCGAAGGCCTGGATGATCAGAGGCAGGTTGACGTTATACATCTTGACTTTCAAAAGGCCTTTGAATTGATCATTCTCTTCTTTCAAACAAAGTCATTGCCTACGGATTTTCAATCAGCTTTACAATTTAATGAAGTCCTATTTCTTGTGAAGAAAATAATATGTTCAATACGGAGACTTTGCGTCGCCACAATTTGTTCCTACATCGGATGTTCCACAGGGATCTAATTTAGGTCCTTTGCTCTTTCTATTGTTTATTAATAGTTTATTGGATGAAATCAAAACTCATAAACTTGTATATGCAGATGATATGAAACTGTTTCAAACTATCAACACTATGAATGATTGTTCATTGTTACATCATGATTTAGTCGCTATTAATAATATAATATAATAATAATAATAAATCCTAATGTTTTTATCTCTTAATAAGAAAGCCTCGCCAATTTATTTTCATTACCAAATAAATGACACATCATAAATAGATGCACTGAAGTTAGAGATTTAGGAATACGCTTTGATGACAAACTGTCGTTTAACCTACATTTTCAACAAATAATTGCATCTGCAAGTAAAATGTGGGGCTTTATGTTACGAAATTGCAGCAACTTTCACAATACAATTGTTTTTAAAATTCTTTATTTTGCTTTAGTGAGATCAAAATTAGAGTACGGGGCTGTAATCTGGAATCCTCTAACTCGGGATCATGCAATCAGTCTTGAGGGCGTTCAAAGAAAATTTTTAAAGTAGTTGGCTCTTCGGACTGATGGAATTTATCCTGAGAAAGGTACGGATCAGCAATTACTACTAATCAGTTACCTTTATGTATAAGTTGTTGCATAACGGTATTGACTGTGAAATTATGTTATATAAAATAAACTTTTTAGTTCCAAGACATCATTATAGAAGCAAGCTCAAATTTTACTGCGGAAGACCTAGGACGAATACTCTTTAGATCTCATATTCATTCAAAGTGCAGTACTTAACTGCGTCGCTGATGTCTGCGATATTAATCATGATACCTTAAGTTATATGTATAATCTTGAAACTATTTGTTGCTGCCTAGTCAGTCTGTTTTAGTTTTCTCTTTTTGTTTTTCTCTCTTTCTATTTATATATTTATATGTGTATTTTTATAAATGTGTGTATGAAAATTTATTTATATTTAGTCTAAGTATTTCTTGTAACTGGGTAAACCTATTAGAAATTAATAAATCTAAATTTAAATCTAAACACTTTACGCCGAGTTTACATGGCAAATCTAGTTCTGCAGGAAATGTTTTTACTGCGTTCTATAAAACTAGATAGTGCTTTGACACACAGTTTCACTTTTCATTTTTTGATCATTGCGCTACACAACTAATTTATATTATAACAATTCTTCATCAAAACTTCAGATGAAAAATAATCCAAGCTTCGACCTGCAAAAAAACCATATGCAGACCACATGTGTGAATACTATTATTTGAAATGTATGTGCCACTAGAATTGAATTCTGTATTTTGTAGTACGACAGAATTCAGTAAACAGTAACCAAACCGAATGGCAAAATTCGACCGTATCGCTATTTTGCAGGATCCTGCAAACATGATGCTTTTATTGAAACACATTGGGAACAAAGTGAAAGCTGGTTTTCCGCCTACTGGTAACCAGAGTCGAACAGAAACTTATAGGCTATGAAAGTTGTGGAAGCAACTTTCTTGCTTATTGGAAACCTGTGCGCCGTCTTTTGTCAGAATAAAATTCTAGTTTATTTGTGTAGAAAAATGGAAAAAAAACTATTAATATCTTCAGTTTTTCGAAGACCTCCTAACATAATTTTGGGACATTTATGTGTTTGTTGTTGATATATATTTGTTAAATACAATCAGTAATGTTGAGTTTGAAACATTATCTGAGGATGTATCTTTGTGAATTTTCAAACAATAAAATATTGTCTTCTTGGGTGATTTTAATTTGGAAATCACTGATTTTAAAAAAGAAGTTTTACTAAATTTTATACAAATGCTAAATTTCAGTTTAATCGTATACTGATTGTTAATTATTGGACACTGGATCTTGTGATATCTAATATTAGTTGTATAATGTGTAAACATAACTCTCCACTCGTAGAGGAAGATACTCATCATCCTGCTCTTTATGTTGATTTTGAATGCAGCGTTCCACACTCTCCTCAATTTAGAACCAACTAAAATGTGTCTCTTACAATTTTAGAAAAACGCTTTTATATAATTTGCTATCTGAAATTGATTCGTCTGAACTTTTACATACTGATAATGTTGATGAGGCTTGCACCAAATTTTATGATATTCTACACCTGCAATTTAACCAAACTGTACCTCTGAGAATAAAACGTAATAGAAGATATCCGTGTTGGTATACTAAAGAAATAATTGCAGCTATTAGGCATAAATGCTTTTAAAAACTATAAAAAATACAAGTCTGATTATTTCTATAATCGGTACGATAAGAAGAACTGTTAACTTGCATATAAAGTCAACATATGAAATTTTTATTAGAAATTCGGAGAATAATATATTAACAGACCCGAATAGATTCTGGAATGAAAGAAATCGATAAGTATTAAAATATATAATAATACTATTTTTCAAAAACAATTTTTATTGAGGTTACGTACTGGGTATAGCTGACTGTATGCATGTTGTATGTTTGTTCGAAAATGAATATTAAAAATCATTTAATAATTTTATTATGCCAGGTACTCATGTATTTTTTCGTTAGCTAGATTAACATGTCCATAATTTCTTCTATTGTAGAATAGGGTCTACTCCAAAGTGGTTTCTCTTACTTATTGATTAGAGAATTTAAAACGATCAGATTATCGTTAGATGGTGGACATTTTGCAAGAAAGTAAGACTTACTGTGTACGGTCTCAGCGCGAGAAAACGGCGCCGATAAGCGCGAATTACCGGTAAGCAGGAAACCTGTTTCCACTGTCTGTATCCATTGGCCATTAAACGGGATTTTGCAGAAAAACGATTCTGTAAAAAAAAACAGGATGATGATAAATTATCTAATATCCTGTAGCATTTTTACTACAACATAAAATAGCTAACGTTAATGACAAACACATAAAAGATGTAAAATTAATGGATTGCAAATATCAAAACATCTTAAGCCGCGTACAGAACCGCGTCGCATAATTCCAACACAACCCTGTAACCTCGCTGTGGCAAAGAATGATACGGTATACGGTTACGCAGAGTGTGAACATGAATTTTTTTTTCTAACACGGTTAACTGAACTTGGCAGAACATGGAAACTTCACTATTCATCTTCGCGACGCAACGGAGTTCTGATCGGAGAGAAATATTTTGCCACATTTTATGGTTATCACGTAAACGGGCTTTATAATTAAACAAGATACTAGAGCCAAAATCGTTATGGAAGTACACTGGCACAATTATCAATGGCGGCTTCTCGTTTTTTAAACTGTTTGAGCAGGCTGGATAAAATATCCATCTGCGGCTACAAATACGAATACAATGTTCAGTTCTTTTCACAGATTTCTTAATCATTACTTATGGGCAAATGCAAATTAAGAATTATTAGAAACTTCTTTACTTTCTTAGACGAACAAATTAATTTAAGAAATTTTAAGTAGGTATTATTTAGTATGATTTTCCCGATGAAATTATTTTTTTATTTTACGCGCATTGTCCACTCGTAATATTTTATTTACATTTGTAATAAATATGAGGTAATTTCAATAATATAAAAAATGCAACCATAACAAATTCACGTTTTGAATAGTTTATTCGGCGATTTCGAATTTCGAATATGTAGAAATTTCGTTATGACCTGTACTGTGACGTTGCCATATTGAGGAGTCAAGAGTAACAAAAAATTAAGATTCACATATCTGGAGGTGACAACGTTGTTTCACAGAATTCTTTTATAGCATCAGCGCCAGCGGTATATACATATAGGAACTAAAATATTTTTGTCTGTGGACGGCCTCGGAACAAATTTTTGTTTTTTAACGATAGATGGTAGTGGTCCTGATTTCAAAACCGATGAAAACAAAGACAATCGCCACCATATTCGGAGGCGATAACGGTTCTGGGTGAGATGACAAAGTATATTTAGTATCTATTTTGGAAGTCACAACGCACAGTACATAACAATATTGTGTGAAACTAATTACTCTGCGGACTTAAACCACGACCAGCGTTGAATTACACCCACAATATGTACCCATATATTAGCTTTCGTAGATTTTTTTCTGTATTATAAAGGTATTTAATCTAATACAACAATTTTCCTATAACTTATGTCATAAATATCTGGGCTAATGCTAATGCTAATCAACAATAGGTTTGTCCATAAAATTTTAATATTGGTTGAAAGAGGCAGGCGTATAGGTGCTATAAACAACTATGAAGTAAAATTTAAAAACATAGTATTTTGCTTCTCTTAGTTATTCATAGTAGAAATACCCTTAAAAGCGTGAGGCTAGAAAACGTTCCCTCGGTTAGAGGCTAACTAGACAAAGCTGTATTCAGTAACTATCTAAAATAAAAATTAATCCAGCTAAATTTACTACCAAACTCAAAAGTGCTTCAACGTTGCTATTTGCAGATCAGACCGCCGATAATGCTACTGTGGTAGTAGCCCAAGATCCCACTGCAAAGTACCTTCACCTAAATGTTAATAGAAAGAATTGCATTTACATGTGTTTCATGTATATGCTAACACGAATTGGCTAGGTTAGCTAATCAAAGCCGGGTCCTAGAGGCATTAATTCTGCATTAAAAATATTAATTATGGAGGTGAACTACAAATTAGTTTAATACAACAAAATATATACCAATAGAAAGTTTTTAGTCTGAGTTTTAAGAATATACAGGGTGTTAAAAAAATAGTGTAAAATATTTTAGGAGGCAATAGTATGAACCAAAATAAGCAGAAAAGTCTTAATTTACAAGGGTCCGCAAAGTAACGGTTACGGAGATATGGACCATTATTCGTTTTTCAAACATTTTATTTTATTAGGAATAAACCGATAAAGGAAGCTTTTAACAAACAAAAAACAAAGTTACAGAAGATGTTCAAAGTGCCCTCCGTCCATTTCCAAGCAGGCACGACATATTCGTCTCAACGATATTCGAACTCTTTCGAAAACACCCTCCTTGGTTTGGATTTCTTGACACTTTTGATTAATCCGTAGCTGCAGCTCTTCCAGGCTATTTACAGGAGTACCATACACTAATGTCTTCAAATATCCCCACATAAAGAAATCTAGAGGGTCCAGATGAGGCGATCTTAGTGGCCATAAAACAGGCCCGGCCCTTCCTACCCATCTATGTGGAAAAGTTTGGTGTAAATGCTCTCTAAAGGCCATGGAAAAATAAGCTGGAGCACCATCATGCTGGAACCACATTTGTTGCCTCTGATTCAAAGGAATGTCTTCCAAACACTCATACAGTGTGTTCTGCAGAAAATTGAGGTAAGCAGCGCCTGTTAATCGGTTTGGTAAAACAACAGGACCTAGAAACCTGTCATCTACAATACCCATCCAAATATTTAATGAAAAACGTGCCACATGACCTATGTTTATTAAGACTTTTCTGCTTATTTTGGTTCATACTATTACCTCCTGAAATATTTTACACTCTTTTTTAACACCCTGTATAGAGTTGTCTGCATATTTCCAGGTCTAAAGTGAGACAACCCTCCAGGAAAAGTTTAAATTTTGGGTGCACGAAACTTACCGCTGTACCGCCAAGGCAGCGGCGTAACACAAAATCACATGCCTCCCGCAATATGACAAAATGTATTATGCAAAACTCTGACATTAAATTTGGTACGTTTTGGTATACTTTTTATATAGACTGTATTCACTTTGCTATTTACTCCTTTCTTCTCTAATATATCCCGCACTGTTGTTCTAGGTACTTTGTCAAAAGCCTTTTCTAAATCTATAAAAGCCATATAGGCATTTCCTCTTTTCAGTCTCGTCTTATTTATAATTTGTTGGAGAGTAAATATATGATCCTTCTGCCTTTTCTAAAATCACTTTGAGATTCTGACATTGTCATTTCTATTATATTCTTCAATCTTTCATTTAGAATTTTCTCATATAGTTACATTCCTGCACTCAACAACATTATTCCTCTATATAATTAAATATAGGTACTATCATTCCCATTTCTCAATCTGTTGGTATAGCTTCTCCGTTCTAAGTATTATTAACTATTTCCAGTAATATTCTCATCCCATATCTTCCCATATTTTTGAGCATTTGTGATGTTATTTATCTTGTCCGGGCGCTTTTCCATTCTTTAGTTTTCTTAAAGCTTGAGTCATTTCTTCCATGGTTATTGCTTCATTTTCTCTCTTTTATTTCGTTATTGTTTACTTCTTGTATTTCATTTATCTCTTCTCCTTGTAGCAATTCTTGAACATATTCTTTCCATCTTTTCATTATATCCACTTCGTCTGTCAAAATATGTCCATGTGCGTTCTTTATTGAGTTTATTTGAATCGTTTTTCGTTTTCTAATATTTTTTATTACTTTATAAAACAATTTTTTATTACTCTTAGAATTCTCTTCCATTTTTGTTCCAAATTCCGATCACAGACACCATGTTTTTAACAATAATCCTTCGTTGTTTATATACTTCATAACTTTCTTTGTTTTTTTTTCTTAAGTAATATTTCCATTTTTTTCTTTTTAATTTGAACTTGTTGTTTTATTTCTTCATTCCACCACACTGTTTGTTTCCTGTTATTTATTATTTTACTTGTTCTATATGTTTTCCTGGCACATTCACTTGTTATTTCTTTAAACTTATTCCATAATTGGTTTTCATTATCTACTAATATCTTTTCTATCTCACATTTATCAATTCTTCATATTTTTCTTTCACTTTTGGGTTTGCTAGTTTGTATGATTTTATCGTTTCGAGTTGTCTCACCTTATCTAATTTATTGTTTATTTCCTGTTTTGAATTTTTTTCATTCTTAATATTAGTTACTACTAAATAGTGGTCGCTTTTGCTGTCGTGTCCATAATCCGTTTTCTGTTTTCTTTCTCTGTTAGCACATAATAATCAATTATTGTTCTACACGTGTGTATTTATCTATATTTTTGTGTTCATAGAAAGTATTTGTTATAAACATAAGTTATTTAATTGACTATAATCCAACATTCTCATTCCATTATTATTTCTTTTGTTTTCTTCATGTTGACCTATTACTGTATTATACTTATCATCTTTCTTTCCCACTCTACTGTTAAAAACTCCTAATATATAATGTTCCTTTGCTCTCTTCAGTGACTAATGTTAACTCCTCCCAAAATTTCTCTTTCATTTATACTTTTTCATCTTTATCTGGTCCATACACGCATATTACCGTCATTTGCTTTCCATCATTTTTCTTTATCGCTACTGTTAAAATTCTTTTCGTATGTGCTTCCCATTTAGCAACACTTTGCACTAATTTTTGATGAATGATACATCCAACACCTGCACCTGCTTTAATTGTTTTCTACTCCACTATATATCAACAAATGACCATTCTCTCATTCTATTACCCCTTTACTCTTTTTCTTTGTTTCCGACACTGCTAAAATATCAAGTCCTGCATTTTCAAACTCTTGTGTCAATTCACTTTCTTTTCCATTGATGCTCATTGTGTTCTAAGTTCCTATTTTCCACACTTCCTTTATTTGTCCATTTTCAAAATTCCTTCTTTTTCCTTGCCTGTTCGTTAACATATTTCCTGTCTTGCATATTTATTTACTTTTTTGAGCTATTAATTTCCTGTTTTCTCCAACCTTTTTGAGATTTTATTCCAGCTGTATTTTTCTCCATTGACAAAGATCTTTTGATATCCAACTTTTACATTATTATTCTCCTGCCCTTTCCTTTATTATTTTTTGTATCATTCTCTCTATTATCATCTATTAATATACAATGTGTCCCACTTTTCATGGAGCCATCCTAGTACCTCGCTCACCTGATATACGAATACTTTGAAACTTTGGTGGTGAATATATACCTATAAAGTGAGTCTTTAGAGTCCGATTCTAAGATGAAGAAAGGGGGTCGATTTTTCAAAAAAAAAAAAGTATTAGCAATTTTTTTAGAAGAAAATTAGTAAGATATTCTTAATCAGCACCTTTAGAAACCCCCTTGTACAAGATTACATCGTTATGAGTTCAAAGGTGTTTGAGATATGTGCCGTCGAAAAACAAATTTTTTCAACTTAAAATAATTTGTATCTGTAAAATGGGCTCCCAAATAAAAAAAGTAATTCTTTATTTTTTGTTCAAAATACTGTATTGTACTGGTATAATATGATTCTAGAACAAAATAATATTTTTTTAATAAGACAATAATTCTAATTTGTACGTAGGTACATGAAAACAAAAGTTTGTATTGTTATTTTGTTGTAGAATCATTTCATACAAGTAGATACCAACACCAACAACATTTTATTTCATTTTTTTTCTAAATTATTTGCTAGTGCATTAGAAGCACCGTTTGATTCTAAACAAAAAAGTAGTCTGCTTTTTTTCATTTAAAATTTAATATACCCAAAGAAGTTGCTAAAACTATGGCACCATTGACAATCTTGAAAAATTATGAATTCATGAAAGAAAAATATAGTAAGCCTTAAATGAATAAAACATTTGTTCTATTTAGAAAGATATTTGTCTTGTGATATCGTTATCAATTATAGGTTCTACATCTTTGTCGTACAGCTTTAGCAACTTTTTCTGAAAAATTAAGCTTCAAAAGAAAATTGCAGAGTACTTTTTTGTGTAGAATGAAACGCTGATCGAATGCACAGGCGAAGAATTTAGAAAAAAGTGGTATTGCTCATAACTAGCGTTCTCTGTAGTATTTAACAAAACTACTTTATGAATAATGTTCAGATAGACTATCGGCAAACGCATACTAAATTCCATTAAAATCGCTTAACAGGAGTTATGAAGATATTTGCAAAAAATAAAAGTTTAGTCCCAATTGGTTTTGTATATTATTATATTCTCTTTGAGAATTCGATGTGCAGGTACAGAATGTTGGGAAATGTCGCTTATATATTTTAGGCGGAATGCATACCAGAGTGATACTATTCGTAAGATATGATAAATATGATAAAATTAATACCAATATACAGGAAAATCTTAGTCCTTGTGTACAGAATAATCTGATTCAAATATTATTTCATATCATATGTATCGTATCGCTTTGGTATGCGTTTCGCCATAAAGAGCGATTCTTTAAGTAAAATAAGATCATATGGTTGTTTAAATATTTTTATATCCATAGAACCAACGAATTCTAATCTAAACCCTTAGAAGAAGGTTTTTCAGGCTTTGTTTGCGAATGCGAATAAACAAATCAAATGCCAACAACGGACTTAAGTTCTCGGTACTATTGCGGTTCATGGACAAGGGTTCTAAGATACGTGACACATGCGTGTTAGAATTAGTTAGATGCAGCGGTTATTAACTACCGCGTTTCTATCTCTTTGGGTATACGTGAGTATACTCTGTCATTGTTCAATTGGTAGTTCTTTATCTAGATCAACTTACTATATTACATTTACAATACTCCTTTTAAGCGTTATAATTTGTTGCTTAAAATGGTCCTAGTCTTCTTAGAACATGTTTTATATATTTATTTCAAATATAAGAACAAAGAGCATTCAAGATCGACACCTTATAAAGATCAAAATTTCACTGATGACAAAAATGTAAACTGGATAGCTGTAGGAGTTTTAATAAAAATTATGGGATACTATTCAATGGCCAAAAAACTATCACCTTGTATGTTATTTTATTATATAGGCAATAGAGACTTGGCAATATTGCTAGAGCTGATAAAACATAAAAAAGTGAGGTTCGCTTACTAAATCTATGTCCTAGAGCCACTAAGTTTTACGATACAGGGTTACAGTATAAGATAATTTTAGAAAATCAAATATTTAATGTATTTTTATTAAAGCACAATATATTTGTTCCAACTTTGAGAGAGGTACGTTGGTGGTGCTGAATACGCTGGTGTAATGTTATCAGTGCTTCTGTACAAAATAGAAGGCATTTACCGCTAACATACTTTTTTAAGTTAAGTTTCTCCTATTTTGAAGTACGTGATATGTAAAACTTAATTTTGCACAAAAAGGCGCTCTTAATAAATTTGTTAATAATGCATTGTTTTCGTATAAAATTCAAAAAACTGTGACAAACTGAACCCCGAACTTTTCCACCGATATGCCCTATTTTTTATTATAAAAATTACGGTATGTTGTTTATTCTCTGGTTTGAATTCTAATTTGTTTTTTTTTAGAATATTGTAATTTTCTAAAGATTTTATTCTGCTGTTTTTGTAAAAAAAAATGATAACACTAGCGTGTTTGGCATCACTAAAAGCGTACATGCGTTAAATTTTCATGAAATATGTTGTGTTTTAAAAACATTTACATCCAAAATTTGATTTTTGCAAATGAGTGGCTCTGGGTCATAAGTTCATTAAGTAATCCCCACTAATTTTTCAATTTTATCAGATCTAGCAATATTGCCATGTTTTATTGAAACACTGTCTACACTTAAATAAACACAGATGTGTACCAAATAAAAAATTTCTAACTAAAGTTTTATAGTTTTAAAATGATATTAATAATGTTATTATGTGGTATCATAATCTGATTTTTGTGCCGTATGATTTGAATTTTTGTCATTGTTTCATTATGACTTCAAAAATATGCGGTAGAGCGGTACCACAATCATTCTGGGATATTTTGTATATTAAAACTTAATATTTTTCAGTAGTTCTCAAGAACATAATACACGGTGTTAGTTACATAAAATACATTTTGTCATTTGCCCTTTTTGCATACCTATATTAAAATTGTGTGCTGGGTAACAATGGACATCAAATAAGTATGTACCAAAATATACAAAATTTAAAAAGTTTTGATCGAATCGTTTTAAAAAAAATAATTTTTTTGAAATCTGTTACTCGAAATAAGTAATTTTTGCTAAAATTTATTGTTATTTTCAAAGACATTATACATTTATATGTAACAAATTTTGTTGATCTAATTAAAATATGTATGTATATGATGTTAAATAATGTAACAGCTTTTGCTTTTGTGGACAGAATTTTGATTAAAATATGAAGAATGTACTTTTAAAGTAATTCAGTCATATACATTTTCGCAGGACATTGTTTATTTTATGGTCAGTTTTATGACCATGGTGAGTTAGTGACAATAAAGAAGTGTGTGGAGTGCCAGTGTCACGATGGCAGTATGAAATGTAGTAGAACTAATCCAGAAACAAATTGTCCTAAATTAGCATGTCCAGTAGATCAGCAGTTCAGTGTTCCTGATCATTGCTGCAAATTTTGTCCAGGTATTTAACATGTTTATGTATGTTTATGCATGCTAGTATGTTGATTTTTTTAATTGCTTCTAAGAATTGGTTACACACGCAAGAATGTTGATTTTTCTTGAATTGCTTTTAAGAATTTGTTATAAGTACACATCATTAATATAAAGAGCACTTACTAAAATATTATCTGTAGTTAAGTAAAAAAGGAGGACATATATTAAAATATAACATGATGCGTAAAACCATATGAGAATATACAGGATATTATACTATTGTGTAACAAATACGTGAATCTGTTGTAGGAACTAAAACAAGAAAAACTGTTAACATTTGCTGTAAGTTAATCCATTTTCAAATTACAAGGGGTTAAAATTATTCTAGAAAAAATTTTAACTTGAAAACGAAAGTTTGGAGAACTTTTTTCCTTATTCCTAGAACACGTGTTTGCGACGTATGATGGAGTAACATTCTATACATATGTTTCAGGTATAATTGTTGAGTTATAAATATTTAAAATCCTTTTTTAATAAAATTAACTGCATGGTAACGCACGTAGTTATTGTTTCTAGTTTTACCCGAAAAAGATGTATGTGTACTATCCACACAATTGATTGTTGAAACAACAATAATAAAATTTAACTCATATATAAAATAAAATGTTGTTAAACTTAATGTGTAAACTATTAATACTAGTAGAAAGGTTTCAATTGTTATCAATAAATACCTAAATGAATAAAGGGTTAATCATTCGTCTTGAATCAATAAATGTTTTTCGATCAAAATATTAACATATTTATAGGTCACAAACATGACAATATGTAAGTAAAAACATTTCGCACCAGTTAATTTGGTAAATAGGTAATAGATATATGAACCTACCTCTACATTTACTTACCGGTTAATGTAAACCATATATTCCTGTGGCTTCACTTACATGTGTGTGGAAGAATCCATTCTTCCTGATCGGCTTTCGAGTTATCACTGATATGATGCGTGAAGCAATAAGTTTTCTTTTCGTATTTTCGACAAATTAGTGTCGATAAGGCCGATGACCAGAGACGTTGAATGCTTCCCATCTTATTATCATAAGAAAATGCGAAACATTTTAGATCATAAAAAATAACCTGAAGCACTAAATAACTTATGGTTTACGCTTTTCTTTCCTACTCCACCATCTCTTAGCTTCTCTCGTTCGCAGCAGAACCCCAAAGAGGCATCCTAGTCCTGCTTAATTGTCATTGTCGTTGAGCATAGGCACCATTGAAGATCTGAACTAACAGGTAATGCTACATACATTCCATAATTCAAATTATTAACTTTAAGCTCTAGAAATTACAGCTGTTGATTTTTTAAACATTTTTACTCGTTTTTCTACGCCGGCCATGTAGAGACCACAAATTCTACAAATTTTGAAAATTCCGGTTTACAAACAGCGAAACTTAATTTTAAAGTGACGAACCCGTCTTAATTTTTAACACATTTGTCATATGATTGTGACAAACTTTGAGTTGTTCATAACTAGGTACTTTATACAGATATACCTTTTGTGCACAAATTTTGAATAATAATAATCAATTTGGTAAATATATAGAAAGTTTATGTCAAACCTAAGGGTAAGCAAGAAAATGAGTTTAGTTTTAGTTTATCCTTAAACTTAAACCTTAAATATTTTCAGTGGTCAAGGTGTCTTATTAAGTGAAAATATGCACCCTTCAAGTCAATTGACGGGAGAAAGTAGTTTTTAGATATCAAAAATTTGATGTTGTTATATGAAGATATTTGTATTCCGAAAAATAAACAGTAAACCATACCATTATCGTAATTCAAAAAATGGCCCGAATTGAATAATAACTAAGTGGCCGTTATGTAGTAAATCGAACATATTTTTGCATGTGTTTAAATATTAACATATATGCTGTATAACTAGTAGAGTTACATAAAATGCTGTTATAGGCTATTATCACAACGTACTTTACTAATTTTGAAATCAGTCTGTTCTTTAAATAGACGAATATAATAAGATGATATATTTCTATTGAGCTATATTTCTACTGTTCGGATTATGATGTAAATTAATGGCATTCTGATAGTTGTTATTGTACGATAATATTTTTAAATTAAGTTCCATTATCCTTTGTTATTGATTTCGATTTTCGATAGTAGAAAACATAGTTGATCAAAGCGTCTGCTATACTTGAAATTTTTTAACGAATTTCGATGTTTGCAGCTAATTTTATTAAGGTAGTATTAACTAGGTATTATATGTGTTTCTATTACACACTTTACAATTGCTAATATATTCTTCAATAATATATTGCATGATGATTTAACAGTCGGAAGTTATCTGTCAATAGATGACTTCACTGGCTCCTCTGTAATTTGTTTTTGACCCATGGTATTTTGTAATTGATCTTCTTACACTCTACTCACATTGATAAAGTAGTCTATCTACAGTGTGGCCGATATACTTATAATGGATAAACAGATTTTCTAAAGCGTTACTAATGTTTAAAGAGAATCTGACAACAAATGCAAACAAATTTAAATGAGGTACTTGAAATGTTTTACAATAATTTTTTTTAATAATAATTTGGTACCCACATTTCACAATCCAATTCAAGTAAAATATAAACCAATGCTTCGTTTGAAGTTTGGTTATCCTGTAAAGTTCGGCTTCAATTTTCTTTGATTTACAATTAATTTTAGAAAGAAAGTTATTATTAGCGGTTCTATTTGTCAGAGGGTTTCGGAGTGACTGTTTATTTACTGTGACATATATTTGCTGTTATCCTGTATTATGGCCGTATTTTAAATATTAGTTCTAAGTAAGAAGTACGTGATCATGAGTCTTAAAATGTAACTTGAATGGTATAGCAAGGTCGCTGCGCGATCTTGTCTGACCTTTCTATAGTGGGGAAGATCCGGCATCAAGTGATGACTGGCATTTCATTTTCAAAAATTTCAAATTTCGTCAATTTTGAGTTGAGTTTTGAGGTTGAATCAAGTAGGGTTGCGAGATTTCAAAAACTAAAAGTGGGAGTCACAAATTTTATGTAGAGAGAAATGCACCATAGGCAAACATTTAATATTTTTCAAGGGCCAATGCTTTAAATTAAAAGTAAAAAAATAGATGCATTTTTTGGGTGATTGGAAAATTATTTAAACAAATAAATATTATGTAAAACAAGTTTACTATACATAACAAAAATAAATTATCTTAGAAACATGTATTTCAAACAACCAAAACAAAATAATATAAAAATGAAGATTATAAAACCGTTATTCTGATCTAACAAACGCACGACAAAAGCTACAAATCAGAGAGAAAGAGAGAGTCTGTCATCTCCGAAATTTTGTTGCTCGCTATATTCTGCTGCTATGTTGTCAAGTAAATAAGTTCAGTAAATAAAGGTAAAAAATTAATACATATGTAGAATCTAGTTAGTTGTACTTTTGTTGGTACTGGTTTGTCAATGTAGAAAAACTGACGATTTAAAGTTGTTTCCGTGAGGCGGGAGGTACAGGACAAATATGTAAGTCTCCCGCCTAAATTTTGCAGTTCAGTTAACACCATCAGGTCAGCTTAACCTGAAAACCTCGCCCAATAACGCCCGTAACGCTGTAACCGATGTATTGAAGCGCTAAAAATCACAACTCTTGAGAATAATAAATTTTATATAGTAATAATCGTCATAAGTTGTTTGAGAGTTTTCAGACTTACTTATAGGTTTATAATATGTAAGATTTATTCTCTTCCTTTATGATATGTAGCTCTCTTATTCCCAAAGGATCTGTGCAATGTTTTTTACGGTTTCGTCCTCCTTCTGGTATCTCTTGCGAACATTCAGCAGTAATCACCCAGCATATATTTATCCCGTCTGCCTTGGTAACGTCGCCCTGCATTATTCAAGTCCTGATGAAATCTTTCACCTTGTTCTTTACTGAAAGCGTTAAGATTTTGTGAGAGGTAGGTAGTTAATATGGGAATCCATGAAATGTAATTTCAGATTAAGCAACCCAGTTTCCAATAGGTTTCCACCATTTGCAAAACATTTTACCTATAATCTAGACTATTAATACGATAGCTACTGAAATTGATTTAGTTTCTTGCCTAAATATTTATTTTCACATTGGATAGTTCTTTCCGACAGTCAATAATTGTTATTTTAAATCTATTATAAAGAAAATTATTTTAATGTCCGTGATAATTTTGTTGAGAAAGTTGTTAATAATTCATATTATAACAAAGGAATGTATCCCTGTTATTGATTTTTAATATATATTTTTTTGGTTCGAAAAAAGATGTAAAATACTGGGGCAGATAATATTCTGAATAGAAATTGTAGTTCATACCTGCCATAGATTTTATCTAACAAACACCATGCAATTTTGAATTATAATTATGTCTATTTCCTCGTAAAGTTAGTTTATGGATTAACTTCAACATACCGGTAGACTGATTTATATCAGCTATAAGTCGATAGAGTATGTGTTAGATAACATCATTATCCGGACACCACCGATTAAAAAGTCCGAGAAAAGAAAATTATTGTATTTATGTAATATCTAGAAATGATTTTGTCTGAAGTTATTTATTTGTGGCATAATTTAGTTTTTCTTTAGTTTTATTAGGTTTTTGCCGCGCTTATTTAATTAATCTTTATTATTTTTTCAGAAGTGTGGCAAAAAGCCAATAAAACTAAAGAAAAATCTAGAAATGGTTGTATAATTTCTTTTTGTTTATTTGTAAACTATCTGAATATATTTTGAATTAAAATATGAATATCAAACCTGCTCATTTATGTTTACCCGAAAGCGTCATTTAAAATTAAATAAGCTAGACATTAAACATCCCATCATTTATCTTGTGTCTCTGGAAAGCAAACCAGTCATTTTTATGAGTTCAAATTCTTGATTACGATACAAGAAAACCATTACCTCAACTTAATTTCAAGATAAAAAGGTGTAATTTATTATCTATTACTAAAGGTTTATAGCTTCATAGGTAATCCTTGCTCTGCTACTTACCTGAACTACAGAATAATATTTATGTTTAACCTATACAGGATGTTATTTTTATGAATTAGCTTTCAGTGGCTTTTATATCATTGTAATTGGCTTGTTATCTTAATTTATAAAGTTAGTGTTGACCTTCAGTTTCATGATAGTAATAGTTTGTAACATCTGTTTAGTTTGTTTAACTATACAGGGAGCTATTTGTAACAAATTATGAAGGCCTGAACACTCCCGAAAAATATTTCTTCACAGTTTTAAAAAGACTTAGACCATCTCTAGCACATTGTGCGCCACATGTCCACCGGTGGACATTTTCATTTTTCAACAGAGGACTAAGTGACCACCGGTAGTCATTATTGAATCCCGTTGCCTGGACAACGTGACCACCCGTGGTCACACTACGTGTTTCATTTCACGACCATGTGCTCACCGGTGGTAACGTTTTACATATATTTAGCATTGAGAAATATTAAGTTTGGTCCCAGGATGTAAACTTATTTTACTTGGACTTGGTAGTTTGGTCTGCCAATGTATATCAAAATACTGATTAATATTTAGGAAAGAAAACTTCATTTTATGATTGAAAAATACCTATATTAAGTATTAGGCCTTGTAGAGCATTAAAAATAAACATTTTTTTTCTAAATGAAAACGTGCATAGCTAGAAAACTAATCCAAAACATATTTAAGTCGTACTACAAATGCAGAAAAAAAACTAAGCTGTCTAGAAAATATATTATTAATATCATTTTCATAACTGGTTTTAAAATTAAATTTATAAAGTGATATTGGCATGTTACCTACAATCTACATGTCAATGTCCCTTTATCGCTTTAAGTTTGAAATCATGTTACAAAACTAGTCCTAAGCTTTATAAAACATTAAAAAAGCAAACACTTTTTATAAAAGAAAACAAGTATAACTGAATAAAACTATTCTAACCCTAAAACTAAACTAAATCTCATTAGAGTACACAAAAATAAGTACGTTTATTTGTGATTTTTAAACATGCTATACACATTGGTTGGTCACACTGCTCACAAATAGTGTTCACCTTTTTAGCATTTTTTCGAGCATAGGCTGAATTGTGTTGCCTTGACATAATTTTATAGCATACACTACATCTCTTCCTGGTCACTCTCTTTTGACCCTCCACTTCTTTTAATGTGTGAGTTTGTCTTTGGATTTGAGACTCTAAAGGTTGATGGTCGAGCAGCTAGCTCTATATCCGAATTATCAGTAGATCCTACCAGGGCCGAAACCATAAATTCCTTGAATCGTGTTATATTTATCTTTTTCTTATTCACTTTATTAAATAAATATAAGGCGTTTACAACTGAGGTAGCAGTTATGAGATGAAAAAGTAAACGTTTATACCATTTTACAGTGCGGCGACAATAGGGAGCTTATGCTGCCATCTGGTCTGACAAGTCAATAAATGTTTTTCCTTTGTTGTAGTCGAGCACCACAGCTGGTTTGCTACATGCTTTCCCTTTTTTCAAATAAGTTGTAACTGAATCATCCTGTTTAGTACTAAGCATTAGTACATCGCGTTTGTCTTTCCACTTTAGTATTACTGTTTTATTTTCATTCTGTCTTGCAACTACGTCCCCCTTCTTTAATTTTGCTTTTGTAACTTCTGGAGGATTGCCTTTTCGATTGACTCTTAGAATTCCAACGAGATGCGTCTTTTCAATCATTTTATCTGCTAACGAGACACTTGTATACCAATTGTCGGTGAAGGGTGTTCTTCCTGAATTAAAGAGGCCATCCATCAATTCAGTTACAACTCTTTCTGAAACCGATAAATTTTCTGTTTTCTCTTTGCCTGTATAAACTTTGAATGCCCAAGTATAACCTCCTGTCACACAAAGTTTAAAAACTTTAATACCGTATCTATGTCTCTTATTAGGTACATATTGTCGAAAAAATATTCTTCCACGAAATGGAACGTTACTTTCATCAATACACACGATATCTTCTGGAACATACGCTTCTTAAAATTTGGACTCGATCATATTTAAGACGTCAGATATTTTATAAAGACGATCATCCAGATCTCTTTGTTTTTCGTTATCACAGGTATGAAACATGCTCAATATATTTTCAAATCTGTTTCGACTTATTACTGTAGGAATTTTATTTTGATACAACTGGCTCTTGGACCAGTAATCCCTTAGTTGTGGTACTTGAAGAAGGCCCATCCAAATAATAATTCCTAAAAATTTACGCATTTCCGATGAATTGGTATCGACCCATTTTGCAAGTCTTGCTCTATGTGTCTGATTGCCAAAGTTTGCTGCTGCAATAATATTTTGTGCAGCAAACCTGTTAGTTTCTGTAACAAACAGATTTATTATATCTTCGTTTATAAAATAGTTGAAAAAATCGACAGGATCTTTTCCAGCTAAAGCAGCAGCAACGTCGGAATTCACACCTGTATTGTTTGGAAATTTATCAAATGTTAATCGGTCTCCATTAATGAGCTCCCATTTTCGATTATTTATCAAGTTCGCAAGGGAACAGCGTCATCTGGATCTTCATCCGAGTTATTTCCTGTATCTTCTTCATCAATAATCTCCAAATCCGTGTCGTCAGATTCTGAGTCAGAACTGTTCTCTTCTGGCTCAAAGTCTTTATCAGCAATTGAATCATCTGAAAATCCCGTTGCTTCCTCTTCACTTAAATTTTCTAGCTCAGCGACCAGCTCAGCATCTGTTAAAAATTTCCTAATCATTTTAAATTAAATCTGTAACAAAAGAAACAATAGTGGAAAACAAAGAAAGGAAAATAAATACAAAACAATTAAAAAATATACAAATGAGACTATGCCCACTGGTGGACACTTGGGCCCAAGATGTATTATTACATTCTAGGTCCAAGTGACCACCGGTGGGTCACAAAAAAAAAACAGATAAAAACAGCAAAACAAGATTTTATTTATCAAAAATAAATAGTACAAAGTCATACCAGTTTCAATAAATCGATAAAACTAAATAAAAAAATGTTGGTCCTAGCAAGTCACACAAGAAATGTCCACCCGTGAGCACAATGTCTACTGCGTAATTCAAATAATGACCACCGGTGGGCACGTGGCGCTCAACGTGCTAGGGAGCAGCACTATCAATGTTGTCAAATCTAAGTAATTTGTTACTTAAATTGATAAGAAAGATAAATAATATTGGTAAATGCATAATTTGTTAAAATATGATGGCATCGGTTGTCCCCTGGATCCTGACTGACGCCTTACAAATATCAAAAATTGTTGGTAAACGTCGTTTACTTTAATTTATTTAGTAGTGTAGCTTCTTATAAAATTACTGATGGCAATATTTATAAATATGCTTGCACTTTTTTATAACTTGTACATATTAGTAATGATGTTTTGGTGTTATTAATCAGTCATTGTACATGTAACGGAAAAGTAATAATATAGAAACAAGTCATTTATTAAATGTTTTTTCTGTTTGAAACTTTTATAAGCTGTTAATACAAAACATTTTATATCTATTGATATGTATCTATTATACAATAGTAAATCGTGAAAATCTTGAAATGAGTTTTGATCAAAGTTAACGGTCACTCCCAACATTTCCATTACTATAAACACATAAACAATTTCGTTAAGTATCGCCAAAGTCAATGCATGAGCACCATTGAGCTTGTAAAATTTAAAATGATTTTTTTTTATTTCTTTAACTGATTTTAATAATTCATAAATAGTCTACGCTTTTACTTCGAAACTATTAACGCTAGAGTATTTAAAAAAAAATAACAATTTTCTTAAGACATATCTAGTAGGTTTTAAAAATTACTTCTCAACTCAACTCAATTAAAAATTGCTTTACTTAGATATTCAAATCTAGTACATTGTATCAGCCACTATTCTTTGTATTTATTTGTGAATATACAGGATGTGCCTAAAAAAATGTCAAAAAAATTAGGTTATTCTTTGGTTGAAATTGAGAGGGGTCTTTTATGTAACATTTTTGAAAAAAAGAGGAAAAAAATCGATTTTTTTTCTTCCCTGTATCCCCCATTTTGGAGGGGAAATTTTGAGAGGGAGGGGAAAAATATTATATAGAAAACCCCTGTTAATTTTGATCAAAGAATTACCCCTTAATTTTTTTCGCACTTATTTAGATACACCCTGTATAAAGAAATCTGCACTTAGTCGGAATTAGGTTGAAAAATATTAGTGTAATTTCCTGGCTAGGTTTAGTTAATGTTTCGATTTACTTAAACTATTTATTATAGATGTGTATAGATAATAATATAAGAAACAAAATCATCGCCACATACGTACCTACCTACACCGCTTTGCAACATTAGGAAGACTTATTTAAAATTATCAATAATAATAAGTCCTAGTCAGTAAGTCAAATTTATTTTTTTTGTCATATTTATAACTGCCGCTACAACATAAAAATTTGCTGAAACATTCACTGATTCCTCCCACAATTCCTTTTAATAATCCACCGGCTCATTTCTTTAAACATAGAATGGCTTTTAGGTATGCAAACCTTTACGTAGCGACTGTACAAATCTACTTCATCCAGGTATTAAAGTAAAAATTTTATTGATTAATAGATGTTTATATCATCAAAGTCCTCGGGTAGTCTGTTAAATGTATCTATCATTTAATATACAGATAGGGAAAATATTTAACCGATCATGGGGAGATTCTATTACATACATTTCAATTGCATGGGGTATTGGTGGGAAGATGACGCACGGCAGGGCGGGCTTAGTCAGTACTCCCCTACTCTCCTACACCCACGGCCGAACGCTAAACGAATAGTGTGCTATACGAATGCTGGTTTAGTTCGCCAAAATAGGGGAGGACGCCTCAAGCTTGGACGGCGAGCAGTGGAAGGGATTATTCTTAGCATTTCATATGATCGATTAAATATTTTCCCTATCTGTATAGCAATATATAGTGTATGCATGCATAGATCAAATGACATTATTAAAATCTTAAAAATACTTATACGAGTACATTATATTACTATTCCTCAGATGATTCAATGCTTCAGTTAAATCTCATTTTTGCAGTATCTTGTAATTGAACATGGTACTTGTTGAATATTATTTGTAGACAGTTGTAAATTGGACACCGTAAATATTAATTAAACACTATTGTAAATTAAATCCTTATGTATAACTTTAAGTATACTTTGTAATTATCATTTCAAGCGTCTATTATGTGATTTTAACTATTGCTATTACAAATCTTTCAACCTGTTACATTTACAATGACAGAAGCTTGTGTAATTTAATGTATTTTATTTTGTTAACACTACTAACAAACTGCATTCTCATTATTCTAACAGGTATTGACTACTGCTCAAAGGGAAATTTTTGTCATTCTAACGCTACTTGCCTTAATTTACAAACTACTTATGCGTGTCAGTGTAATATGGGCTTTCATGGAGATGGAAAGATATGTACTGGTATGATATATTTAATTATTAAAGCTGAATGTAAAAATGTCCTTCATTAATTATTTGGCTTTAGCTTGCAAATGTGATGCTTTTCATTATTTCATAAAATAATTGATTGGATTTGCAACCTTAGGAACATGACATCATATTCCTATGATTTGTTCTAGTTTATCGCCATAAAAAAATTAGAAACAAAATATATTGCATCGTACATACACGAAAATTGTTTGGTACCATTTATTATAATGAAGTTGACAGCTATTTCCGGTATAATCAGAAGTGCCATGACCTTGAAATAATTTTCATAAAAAAAGCAACAATGTAGGTAATTACATTTTCAGGAGGCAACAATCACTTCATTCCTCTGAGCTTCTAATGTACATGTTGCGTGAATGATCCTGTATATGATGGCATACTTTACTTTGGTCGTTCTAAAGATTCTACCTTATAATCTCGTTTTCTAGATGTCGTCCCATAGGAATTGTTTGAAACTATTTGAATAGTGTGGTTTTTTATACGATATTGAAAAATTACATCACTTAGTACATATGTACAGAGTAATCGTTTTTCTAAAAATGCCTAGTAATTTAGAATCAATTTAACCAGAATAAAATTCAAATTATATTCACTGGTTAAAAAAATATAAGACAAAATAGGTTAGGAATCTCCCATATTTACGTTATTGAATAATACTTCTAATTGTAAATCTGTCACTGTTCTGTTCTCAAATATATAATAATTGGACGATAACAAGAGACTTTCAATAAGTAAATTCCTACAAAATTATACAATTGGTACTTTTCGTAAAAAAAATACCGCAAAAGCTCGTTTATATGATGGAATTACATTATTGTTTATATAGGTATAGTTGATAAGGTATATTTATTTAGAAAGTTTAAGTTCGTTTCTTTAAGTAACTGTTGTTATTATTTACTTAATTTATAAATTAATATTTCGATTATTTTACTGTTGAATCCGAAGCTCTGTTTAATCTAGTCATACTCAATAAATCAGATTTTCAAAAAGAAAAAAAAGAAAATATTTTTTAGATATCAATGAATGCCAAGAAGAGGGTGGTTTAGAAGGACATCATTGTCATCAAAACACAATATGTGTAAACACTTTTGGTTCCTATATTTGTGAGTGTTTACCTGGTTATAGAAGGGTAGACAAATTCAACTGCGCTGAATTAGATGAGTGTAGTTCAGGAGAGCATAACTGTGATATTAATGCGAAATGTGTAAATACCCAAGGGAGTTACCATTGTGGATGTAAAGAAGGATATAGCGGAGATGGATACTCTTGTCATCGTAAGTTTGCTTAATGTTATGAGTATTTAAAATACAACAAAATATGCAATGGTTAGGTATGTAAAGTTTTTCTTCAACTAAATCCTTAATTCATAGTTTAAGCATAAATAATGAAATTATTTCAAAAACCGTAAATTCTGTGCACAACAGTTTTTTAAAAATAACTTTTATTCTTTAGCAGTCGAATGAGCGTAAAAGGTGTAGCAGAATATGAGAAAAACATATTTTTTCGCAAAAATTTTGAAAAAACTTTCAAAAGTCATCGCCACTATAGTCGTGTCAATGTAGCTTTACAATACTATAGTATTCTTACAATACTATATTCAGAGTCCTACATCTCAGTAGATATTGACTTTTTAATAGAGATAAGTTGGTCTAAATTGTATAAAATATTCCTAGTGTTAATAAAAAAAATCCATTCTTTTTTTGGAAGCAACACATGAAAATATATTTTTTTGGAGTAGTTTTCAATATCTGCGTTTTCTCAACATCCTTACCAACAAAATTAATAAAACAGATTTTTGTAAAAATAAATTCTGATTAAAAAAAATCTTTCGGTTTAAGATTTATATACGATTTTACTAAGGTAATTTGACCTAAATTGCTTTATTTTACTCAAGAAATAAGTTATCTTTGAAGTTTGATCTATTCATTTTTAGACAGTAGATTGATAATTTCTGCTATATATTTTTTTTATAAATAATTACCAAATAGAGGTGTGTTCTTGTGTGTGTGTGCAACTTAGCCTCATTCAAAGAACAATGTAGTATTGCTGGCAACATTCCCACCATCAGTTTAATGTCTATGAAATAAAGATTTTATAAAGTTGGTTTTGGTTTTGCTGGTTATGTTATGTACAACTGTTGCTTCGCTGGATAGTTTAATTTTGAACTTTAGCCGACTTCAACAGCAAAAAGATGGGAATACGATTAATTTCATTGGCTGAAAATCACGTGACTTCATGTTACTGGCAACACTACATCGTTCTCTGAAGGTAGCTTAAGTTGCAAGAGTAACTATTTAATTTGGTGAAAGAATGCAACAGAAATATTTTGTTTTCAACTGATGTCTGTAATCGAATAATAAGAGAGGTAGTGTTAGGGATATGTGATTTAACAATCGCAAATTCAATTAGAAATAACTACACATAATTTCATTTTGTATCAATTGCTAGACATCAAATACTTAGGAAATATTTTGTGTTTGATCCACTGTTGTAGATCACAAATATTATAGTGACTTGTTTCTGTTCACATTTTATAGTATTTTCGGATAAACTGATAATATAGAAAATTATAATGGTATTTACTACTGAATGCGCACAAAATGATAATTTTCCACTTGTATTAATTGAACTCGTGCAAAATGAGGCTTATATTGCGCAATATTATTATAGAAATAAAGATATGCATTATTGTCGTTCATTAATCTTATTGACTGCAAAACGACAAGGTAATCTTAAATTTTGTTGTTGATCTGTACATGTTCGGCAATTGTTTAGACAATAAACAAACATTTTTCATTATAGATATTACTTTTTACATATAAGTAATTTGTATTCAAGTCCTTTCATGAATTTTTCCCAATTATGTTAAACTAAAGTTATTCAAAATATTCAACAGTATCATTACAAATTAAAAAATTATTTAAATGTAATCATAAATTTCGCATGGGAAATCTTCTCATTCTTCAATGTATACATTTAACAATAACGGAATCAAGCAAATTATAGTAAGCATTTAGTAGAGGTGTGTGTTTGCAAATATACCATATTCCAAATGGCGTCATAAATAAATTAAATTACATTTTTTACAAGTTTGTAATATGATAAAATAATTTGGTGTTTTCTCTGTATACAGATATTTATGTTTCGCTCATTGCAGATCGCTATGATACTATATTCCTATTTGTAGAAATATTCTTTCAAAAATAATCAATTAGGCTAGTATTCTAAGAAACAGTTATTGTTTAATGTTTAAGTTTAAGCCAAGGCCTCTAGATATAAACCCGAGTAGGGACAAAATGTTGAATTAGCAGAATGCTTGGTGTGTGTATGGAATAGAAACTTAGTATAAATATTAATATATAACGAACTCTTCTTTACATCGCATCGACGTGTCTTCCGAGTGCCGCCTTTAAAATAAACTATATTAATAACTGACAATAAAGTGTTATTTTTATTTAACCTATCCCAATAGGTTATGGGCCCAGGTACTACCAGGTACTACCAGGATCTACCAAGTGATTTATTTGTTATTAGATCGCGTTGTAAGTGATATAAGTGAAAAATCATATAGTGACAATGGAAAATTTAAAAATGAAACGAAACGTCAAAGCTTTTGATGGTGAACGTTATAGTATATGGAAGTTTAGAATACGGACTTTATTACGAGAACTTGATGTGATGAAAGTGGTAGCACATGATAAAATTCCTGAACTGATTACCAATGAATGGTCGAAAACTGAACAAGTTGCTAAATGTGTAATAATTGATAATATTTAGCGGACTCACTGCTTAGTTTTGCGAATCCGGAAAGTTCTGCGAAACAAATATTTGCTAATTTGGACGCTATTTATGAAACAAAAAGTGTTGCTACGCAATGGGCTATTCGAAAGAAATTGTTAGCGTTGAAATTACAAAGTGAGATGGTTTTAACAAAACATTTTAATTTGTTTGGTGATTTACTAACGGAACTTCTAGCGGCAGGTGCAAAACTGGAAGAAAGTGATAAAATATCACATTTACTACTAACCCTTCCAACATCATATGATGGAATAATAACAGCTCTTGAAACGTTGTCAGACGATTGTTTAACTTTAGCTTTTGTAAAAACAAGACTTCAAGAAGTTCTAGACCATGAAGTCAAACTAAGAAATGAGGAAACAGATACAAGTGCTAAAGTACTGCAAATGATGCAGAAAATGATGTTTCACGATATTAATCAGAGTGACCATATTATACGTAATGATGACTTGTGTGAAGCTTGTATTAAAGATAAACAAGCAAGATTACCATTTGAGAAAACAATAAATAAAGATCATATGAAAAGACCATTATTTGTTATACATTCCGATGTTTGTGGGCCTATCACTCCTCCTGCCATTAATAATAAAAATTATTTTGTTCTTTTTGTTGACCAGTATACTCATTACTGTGTAACATATTTGATTACATATAAATCAGATGTATTTTCTGTTAATTCAAGATTATGTTTCAAAAAGTCAAGCTCATTTCGATATAAAAATTGTTAACTTATATTTTGATAATGGCAGAGAATATTTGTCAAACGAAATGAAAGACTATTGTGTGCAAAAAGGCATAAGTTACCATTTGACAGTTCCACGAACCGCTCAATTAAATGGTGTCTCAGAACGTATGGTCAGGACAATCACCGAAAAATCTCGTTCTATGATAATTGGTGCTAGTTTAGATAAAATTTTCTGGGGTGAAGCTGTCCTTACTGCAACGTTCTTAATTAATGTAACGCCAACAAGGGCTATAAAAGAGGCGAAAACACCATATCAGTTATGGCATAACAGAAAACCACAATTAAAATATTTGAAAGTTTTCGGTTCAACTGTTTATGTACATTGTAAAACCAGGAAAACAAAATTTGATGAAAAATCCTGGAAAAGTATATTAGTTGATTATGAACCGAATGGTTATAAAGTGTGGAATATGGAAACTGCAAAAATTGTTGTTATTAGAGATGTAATTGTGGATGACACAAAGTTTTTAGAATCCAGACCTGTACAAAATAATAAAGAAATTAATATTGAAAATTCCAGTAGTGCTAGTAAAACTGATATATTAAATAAATCAGTAAACAAGTCTAGTATGGAGGAAAAGGTAACAGGCAGTTCAAGTGTGAATGCCAAATTAGGTCAAAAACCTAATGAATCTCTTTTAAAGTTAGACGACAGGCACGGCGAGTCTTTCATGCGGAATGATAAACAAACAAATCCCAAACTTAGGAGAAGTCATTAAAACATCATTCTGTTGTTTCTTATAACGAGAATGAAATACAGGACGATTATTTAATGTGTGCTCAATCTGTTATATGTAAACTTCCCAAATCATATCAAGAAATTAAAACTAGACATGATAGATTGAAATGGGAAGAAGCTATTCAAGATGAATTATATTCATTATTAATGAATAATACCTGGGAATTAGTTAAAAAACCTGAAAATAAATCAATTATTGATTGTAAATGGGTATTTGTTATTAAAAATGATGAATTTGGAAACCCATTAAAATATAAAGCTCGTTTAGTTGCACGAGTCAGGAGTATTTAGTAGATTATAATTAAACTTTTGCTCCAGTTGTTAGAATTTCAAGCTTTAAATTTTTAATAGCTTTTTCAAATCAGCACAAGTTATTGATTCATCATATGGAACCACGTTTTTGAATGGGAACTTAAAGGAAGAAATTTATATGACAGTTCCTGAAGGTGTAAAATGTAAAACAAATGAGGTTTGTAGGTTAAATAAAGCGTTATATGGTTTAAAGCAAGCAGCAAGGTGCTGGTTTGAAACATTTGACAAGGCTTTGAAAGAAAATGGATTTATAAATTCTCCTGTTGACTACTGCATTTACATTTTAGATAGGGGAGATATATCAAAAAATGTGTATCTTATACTTTATGTAGATGATCTTGTGATTGCTACCGCCAATAATGAAACAATGAATAGTTTTAAAAACTATTTAATGAATACATTTCGCATGGTTGATTTACATAGAATCAAATTATTTTAGGTATTAAAATTGAAATGTCTCAACATAAAATAACTCTAGATCAAAGTGCCTATATTCAGACAATATTAAAGAAATTTAATATGATAGATTGTAAACCTGTAAGTACACCTTTGCAAAATAAATTAGATTATACTGAATTAAACTCAGATGAAAAATATGAATCTCCTTGTCGTAATTCAATTGGATGTTTAATGTATGTCATGTTGTGCACTAGACCAGATTTAAGCACAGCTGTTAATATTTTAAGTAGATATGCTAGTAAAAATAACAGGAAGTTGTAGCAAAATCTAAAAAGGATACTTAGATATCTTAAGGGCACAATTATATTGAAATTAAATTATGTTACAAGTGCTCATAAACATATTTTGAGTGGATATGTTGATTCTGATTGGGGTGATAGTGATCAAACTGATAGAAAAAGCACAACAAGTTATTTATTTAAATTATTTGAACAGTCCACTATCTGTTGGAATACAAAAAGACAGACATCGATAGCAGCCTCTTCTACCGAAGCTGAGTATATGGCTCTTTTTGAAGCTGTCAGAGAGGCATTGTGGTTAAAATCATTGGCAACAAGTATTAATATTGATATGTCAGAACCAATTGTTATATATGAGGATAATAATGGATGTATTTGTATTGCAAATAATCCCGCTAATCATAAAAAATCCAAACACATAGATATAAAATACCATTTTTCTAGAGAACAAATTGAGAAAAATGTAATAAAATTAAAATATATTCCTACAGGTGAACAAGTGGCAGACATACTGACGAATCCTCTTCCAAGTGTTAGATTTAAGAGGAAAATTAGGTTTAGAGTAATTTTCTTTTATTATTAGAGACTATGTAATAAGCATAATGGTCTGATTAGGTTTTTCTGGATTTTCTCTAATCCTTAGCAACATATGTTGGACCATCTGTAATTCTCCCAGAAGACACAAAGGAAGACATGTCGTAATTTTATTTTTAAGTTATATAAGGCTTTAATTATAAGTTAGTGATTATTTTTGAGGAGGCGTGTAGAAATATTCTTTCAAAAATAATCAATTAGGCTAGTATTCTAAGAAACAGTTATTGTTTAATGTTTAAGTTTAAGCCAAGGCCTCTAGATACAGACACGGCCGAGTAGAGACAAAATGTTGAATTAGTAGAATGCTTGGTGTGTGTATGGAATAGAAACTTAGTATACTCGCGACAAGAATTCAGACGACTTACGTCATACGAACAAATGAATAATTCACAATATTTAAGAAACTGCAACTGATAGTAATAAAACTATATACTACACCAAAAGTTTGCATTATATATTGCACTAAATTGCAAAAAATAATTGTTTTTAACGCGACTAAATTTCGAAAATTACGTTGACAATAAAAACAAATGTGTAACGTCAGCCGTGACGTAAGACGTCTGAATTCTTGACGCGAGTATATAAATATTAATATATAACGAACTCTTCTTTGCATCGCATCGACGTGTCTTCCGAGTGTCGCCTTTAAAATAAACTATATTAGTAACTGACAATAAAGTGTTATTTTTATATAACCTATCCCAATACTATTTTTCCCTTTGTTTGTCGTATACCAGAAGAGGGGGTTATATAGGTGTTATTACTTTTCGCATTGTAGTTATTTTAACGACTTCGATCGAAGTCGGTTCCGAGTGGTAGTCATCTGACAATAATCAGCATGGCCCTAAACGACCTAGTATTTAACAAGTAACACACACGTACATTTAATGTGTATCAGAAGAAAGTTGGTTACTCCGTTTGTTTATAAGCATAAATATTATATGAAAAATAAATAGAAAAAATTCCCACAGCTATAAGTTGAACAAAGCTCAATTGTGTTAAACATTAGTTTAGTTTCATTTAATAAATATAAATATTCTGCGTGACACAATTAAAATATCAAATGATAATAGATAACAAACAATTTTCTGAACTAGTTCTTTTTTAGAAAATACAGTTTCTTGGTGAGAGCTTTTTAGTACGTCATAGTTCATATATTAGTAATATTTTTGGCGTAAAATGAACTCTATTTAGTCTTATTTAAACATAAGTTAAATCTTTTATTATTGGTGATAAATTTGCAATACTCCGTACAAATGACGTAAGAATATGTTTAGCTTAGATGATTAAAATATCTATACTTTAAAGCTCCCCTCTTCTCTTTAAAGAGATTTTCTTCATCAAAATCTTTTAAATATTTCTCGTGGTGCAATTTATTTTCAAATAATTATGTCACTATTCTTGACACACCTAAAAAATTTCCGTTATTTAGACAAAACTCACTGAAATAAACATAATATACTACACCTTTTTACGTTTTTATATTAGAAAATTTCTAGCTCTCAGAAATATAAAAAATACGGAGCGTAATTGACTTACATCTAGAAATAAATAAAATGAAATTAAATAAATGCACTAATTAATATCTTCAGAAAATATTTTCTAATAAACAATTGTTTTAGCTATATGTAAACAAAATTGCCTGAATGGTGGTATATGCAGAAGTCCTGGAAAATGCGCTTGCCCTAACGGTTATACAGGATCAAGCTGTGAAAGAGACTTAGATGAATGTTCTACAAATTCTCATAGGTGTACAAATGCCTCTGAATGTGTAAATATGATAGGTTGGTATTATTGCCAATGCAAACAGGGGTACGAAAATCCTTATATAGACAATAAATTAGGAACTAAATGTTTAGGTTTGTATGTTATCTATGCTAAAAGTTACATACTATATTAAATTTATTTCAGATATTAATGAATGTGACAGTGATCTCCACACATGTCACCCTTCCGCTCAATGTATAAATATCGATGGGAGCTTTAAATGTGAATGCCCAAATGCCAAATCAAACTGTAAATTGAACTGTTTATTTGAAGAAAAAGAAATACCACATGGAGCTTCAACATCATCTAAAAAAGACCCTTGTCAAATATGTTCTTGTAATAAAGGAGTCATGACATGCGAAAGTCCTAGGTAAAAATTTACTTATATCAACATTGTACAATATCTAGTAATGTAGACTTAACACAGTAACAAAATATATTAAAAAGCATGTGTAATTAAACATTTATTTGGAACTTATTCTATCACACATTAAAATTAATTTATACGTAAATAGCTATATGAAATGATATTGGTAGTATTTTATTCTTCCACCCCGATTTTTTTGGTCGACTTTTGATTTGAGGGGGAACTATTTTTCAGTTTTTTTCATCCCCGTAACTTTAACTCCCTAGCTGGGAAGAGAACAACCCCCTAAATTTGAATAGGGGATAGGGGTCGTGCCATACCTCTCTTTAAAGGTCTCATAGAGTTTTTTATGACTCTACAATTTCGCCTCATTATTTTTATCCGTTAGATCTACACGTGAACTTTATCTAACAAACTACTGTTCACAAAATGTTCACCCCGGTTTGTTTAGGAGTTTTGTTAGAAATAATGTCACCGGCAGGAATTATCGTTGCCATAGTGTATCCAAATGTTGACATAAAAACTAGCAACAAACCATCCGTTTTTTTTACTTTTGGAGAAAAGCTAGATTTAATTATGATGTACAATATAGCTGAGCGGGTTAAATTGGTTTCTATTTACTTCAAAAACAATGACTGTGCAAGACAAACAGCAATGAAAGACATCAGGATAAAAATGTCTCGCATACTTACGTTAGGCAACTGATTAAAAAATTTATGGAAACTGGAACAGTGCAGAATCAGAAAGATAATCAGATAGATTCATGTCGTTCGGAAGTATGCAAGTCGCAGTTATAGGACATATTACAATGGATAACACATTGAGTACTAAGCAATTGGTCGAATTCTCCGGCGCATCGCGAACAAGCCTTAGAAGAATTGTGAAGGGTCACAAATTTTACCCCTAGAAGATACAATTGCTTTACGAACTTAACGAGGATGATTATGACCGACGATTACAATTTGTAGAAGAAATGAGTGAACGGTGTATTGGCAATTCGAATTTCCTGTACAATATCTGCTTTTCAGATGAATGCTCCTTTTCTCTACATGAGTTGATCAATCGACATAATTGTCGATACTGGAGCGATTCAAACCCACATTTATTTAGAGAGTCTCACACTCAACATCCTGAAAAGTTTAATGTCTGGGCAGGTATCTTAGGCAATAAGTTAATCATTTTGCAAGGCAATTTGACTGGAGAGATGTATCTTACTTTGCTTCAAGACAATATTGTTTCTAGAATAAGGGAGGTTATTGCCGAAGATAATAACTTGTTACAACATGTGACAAGTGTTTTTTCAATAAGATGGGGCTCCAGCCCATTATGCAGCCCCCGTTCAACAATTCCTCAACAAAAATTTTAGGTCATTACATTGGCCGTAGGGGATCTATTGAGTGGCCTGCAAGGTCCCCTGATCTTTCCTGTCTAGACTTCTTTTTCTGGGGCCATTTGACGTCTACAGTTTATACAGACAGCTTCTCTTCAAGTTCTGCAAGAAGGATAACTGCCGATGCATGCCGATGCCGATGTTGCAGAATATTAGAGAGGAGATAGAGAATCGATTTAATTATTGCATGTATGTTAATGGCGGACATTTTGAACAGTTTGTTAGATAAAGTTCACGTGTACACCTAATTAATAAATTAGTAAGTATTTTTATTTATTTCTATTTTGACAAGCTATCATTTTCTTACGGATAAAAATAATGAGGCGATACTGTAGGGTCATAAAGAACTCGATGAGACTTTTAAAAAGAGGCATGGCACGACCCTTATCCCCTATTCAAATTTGAGGGGTTGTTCTCTCCCCAGTTAGGGGGTTAAAGCTACGGGGATGAAAAGAACTGAAAAATAGTTCCCCCTCAAAAGTCGACATATCCGAGCGTTTTCCCAGATTTTTATTTGAAACCAAAAGAATCGGGGTGGAAAGTTTCCAATGGCCCACCCTGTATATAGAAATGTATCATCACAATTTACTTGTTTTATATCTGTCGTTCAATCATCAAATTCTGATTTTTTTTAAGGTGTAACTGTAGTATACCGAACAGCGATCAAAATCCATGTTGTCCACAGTGTAATAAAAAACATGCTTGTCAGCATCAGGAACTTCCAGGAGTTATTCTACTTCACGGAGAGCAATGGTCTTATCAGTGTCAAACTTGTGAGTGCCTCTATGGAGAAGTGGACTGTTGGGAAATGAAGTGTCCACCTTTATTTTGTGAGAATCCAGTCAGAAATTCTGTGGACTGTTGCCCGCATTGCAACGATCCTTGCTCGACTGGAAATTCTTCGGCTTTAGAGCAACCTTGTACATTTGCAGGCCAGATATATACATCTGGATCTCAATTTGTCGACCCGAATGATGCCTGTACGGCTTGTAACTGTAAGGTTAGTTGTTACCTACAATATTTACTTCGCAACTAATTGTGTAATACTAGAATTGTTTTATGGTTTAGATGCAGTATGAATTTATATTTATATTTTAATACATTAATTTAAACACTTTTGGTGAATTAGATCAATTTTTATTTACAAGGAACATATTTTTGAGTGAAATAAATTTATTAAATCCCTTCTCTATAACCGATAACTCTCTTTCTATATAATAATTGTAAATCGGAGGTAATACAAGTATTTAATTAATTAAAACTTATTACGCTAACATTAGACATTAAAAAAGGGTTTAAATTATGTGGTATGTTTCCCGATGAGCAGATTTAGAATTATTTTTAGTTATTTATCTGAGGTAACATTACTATGAACTAAAAAAAATGTCAAGAATATTTAATTCTTCAAATAATATATAAGAAACTTTTTTCTTAAAAACAACTAGGAATGAAATATTGTCCCAATATTATCTCAGAAATATTTATTTCCTGTTACATATGGTTACCCATTATTTTGTGTTCAGAACTAATCGATACATATACATTTACTTTTATAAAAAGTTGATTCATTTAGCCTTTAGAATTGATAAGAAAGTTTATTCCAAATAACTACTATAAACATTCCCATTTATTTGATTATTCTTGAACATTGGATAAAACTCATCAGATATAAGGAACAACAGGGTCTGTAGCCTGTTATTCAGTCTGCTCTATGATTTATCGGGGTGTTATGCCGTAGCCTAGGTATCTGATCGCAGCTAGTTACAAAATTAACATTCACTTCCTTAGCTGGGAACCTGCTATCAGAACCCTGCCTACTCTAGATTTTTATTGTTCATAATACGGCTGATAAGATAGGAATCGCTCGATAGATAATGGTGGTTCTCCAAGACCTTCATTGTAGCATCTGTAACTCGTTGAATCCAATGCTGCTAAAGGTTTCATACCTCAAATATTTGCGAAGAGAAGTGAATTGTTTGGCAGCATTGGAATGTGACCAGATACAATTGCTATGAACTGTCTCAGAAGATCACTGTTGTCTGAGGAGTAGTTTCGAACATAGTAGCCGTATTAATAGCAATAGCAACCATAATAAGTTCACGGGTGAACCCAGGGCTTTTTTATTTCTGTTTATATTTTAAGAACAACAAGAACACGTCAAATATTCCCAGCTAGCTAGGCTAGAAACGTGCATATTAATTTTGTGGCTGGCGGATGTTATTCACTATTAGTCAATATCAAATTTACTTTTTCCCATAGGAATAGTGAAATATGTATAGAAAAATATTGCCGTAGAACTGTTATAAAGACAAAATTCAATTTCATAATTTAAATCCACTCTATTTTAAAACTACTCGTATCCATATAATTTTTTTTACCAAAAGTAGTAACTTCCTATACCCATACTCAATCTTATGTTGCATAAGAACATTTTATATTATGGATTTAGAAAAGTTCAATATATAGGTAGTACTTATGCCCTTGAATTACTGCCAAGAGAAAAAAAACTTTTTGTTTCTGATTTTTCACTTTTTATAAAAACATTTGCTTATTTAAATGATATTTTTCGTGCTTATGATGGATGTTTTATGTTATTTATAACGAAAATATTATGTTACGGTAACGGAACCTAATAATAGTAGAGATAACATAAAGTGGTTTATTGAAATAATGTATTTGTAGTATAAATATGTCTGTTAATAACTTCGTCATGAAAAGAAATAAGTTTCGACTACTGGTTGTGTGCGTATGCGCGAATTATATACCTTTTTCACTTTTATTTGATATTTCAATTTTATTCTATGTCTAACCAACTTCTACTACTATTATAGTCTAGTAGTTTTAATATTTATATAAATATTTAATATAAATATAAAATGTTTATTTCTAATAAAATTTTACTTTAAATTTCCAAATATATTTTTATTAATACATCTATAAACCCTATTTTACATGAAATAGGTATTGACCACTTCACTTCTTATATAAAGCTTTCTTTGATGCCACTGATTGCAATGATCTGAAAATAAAAAAATAATGTTTTAATGTATGATATTTAATTATTTATGTACAAAATCTATTACTGACAATTTGCACTATTCAAAAGTGTAAAATACAAGTGTATAAGATAATAATTATGAAGAAAATAATAAACTAATTTCTGAATTAAACACAGGACAATTTAACATTTGATTAATTAAATTACTGAAGCTATAAATCCATATAAAGTTAAAAAATAATTTGAAAGCTGAATTTACTAATATAAATTTACCTTCAATTCCAGTGGTACAGCTGTAGATCATTGAGGGGCTTGAATATAGGGACGTACTTATCATATCAATAATATTCCTAGTATAATTTTTTGTAAGGCTCAATACACTCAGTTCTAAATTATTCTCAGCTCAAGTTAAATATTTTTTAATACAGGCTTTGTTTCAGATAAACATACTTTTGAATTGCATATTCCAGTTATTCTAATATAGTTAGAATAATAAGTTGATCTAAAAAAAGAACCCAAATAAATAGAAAACTAAAATCAACGTCAAAGTCCGGAGATAAATAGATTTCAAGAAGCTTTAAAAAATCAATATCACTTGAATTCAAACACATAACCTTAACATTTTAAAACGTTAACTCGGCGGTATGTTATACATTGCAGTTGAGATTCCTGTTAAACAACACCTCGCTAAGTAACAATGCTGTTGTGAAACTGCTGCATTATACCAATTTCACAGAAATTACAGCAAACTTGTTATATTTGACAATAACCTGAATGTTATCATAACATAAATGTTCCATTATAAGCATGATTAGGTATTATTCAGATGTTCTTATATAGAGAAAAAAAAAATAAGAAAAATTTAAAAGCCAAAGAGAAATATTATAGTAACTTTACCTTCAATTTTATTTATTTTTTTTAAATGAAAATAAGATAAAATTTGAAGTTTGTTTTTGTATTTCATACGTTTAAATATGATTCGTGATATGAGATGTTAGAATTATAATATAAATTTTTTTCAAACATTTTAGCAGATTTTTTATTTACCTGTATTCAGGGTGATTCGGTGTGCTTTTGTTTCATTGCTGCAAGTATGAAGAAAATTGCGGGCTTTAAATATGTTTTTAAATATTTGTTTATATATTTTTATATTAGCTATTCGGTAATGCCAGGTCAGGCAAAATTTTCTCACATGCTAATGAAATAATTTATTAGATCAGATTATGATAGAAAAAAGACAGGGGGGCTGAATATCAATTTGGATAACATACTTAGTAGGCGGTTGAGTTTGGAAATAATGTTACATATTTTAGAAAAATGAAATTAGAGATAACTACTAACCTTCATGATTATTTTTAATTATTCATACTTTATAAAATTAAAAATAAAGCTATTTTCATTTACTTCACATCATCTTTATTTTTGAACACTCTATGCAATAAAATCTAAATTGGTTTATGACTATGGGATTAGTTTGGCAGCCACTGCTTGAAAAATCATAAAATAAAATAAATAAATAACAGAGGACTAACGAAGTTGGTATAGAGATTTATCGAATGGTTCCAGGTATGTAGCAGTATATAACGGTGACCATTTTAAAAAATTTATCACACAGAATTAAAATTGTCGTGTTAAGACATATTTCAGTTTAAAATAAAATCATGCCTCCTTAATTAATTAGATTAATAATAGTTAAAGAAGTCAGCTGTTCCACATTTTATTATGTTATAATACTGTACAGTACAAATCAATTTTTTTACAATTCGGAGTTTGGATGTTCAAAAAGTTTGAGGATCGCTTGACTACCTGATTCCTAGCATCAAAATAGAACAATTAAGTAGCTTTAAAAACGCCTTTGGCGTACACACAAAAAATTATTAAAAAAATGAAAGAATGAACATCCATTAGAATATCTCAGTCAGTATATTATTTTCTCATACATTCAAGAAATTGTATTACTTACACTAATTTTTATCTAATTTCGCTAGTCTTTGAGATATTCGTGTATAACCACATCTACCCCCTCAAAAGAAATATTTTCTCACTTTTCCAACATGGATTTATGAAAAAACACTTCATTAATACTAATTTAATTTGTTTCGTTCAGTTTGTATCTGAGCAAGTGGACAAGTTAGGGCAAGTGGATGTGGTCTGCATTGATTTCTCTAAATCATTTGATCGTTTTTTACTATTATATAAATTAAGCGGTTATGGATTTTCCCACCATTTGGTCAATTTGTTTCTATTCCGCAAGTGTCAAATTTAGGTCCATTACTTTTTTCTCTCTTTGTTAATGATTTCAATAGTGTAACTGATTGTGAAAAATTGTTCTTTGCGGATGACTTCAAACGGTACAATGCTCGGTCGATGACTATGTTAAACTTCAGCTACAGCTAAACAATGTGAGTCGATTTCTTAATAATAACAAATGTAATATGGTGATATTTACTCATAAACGTAATAAAAAATTGTTCAATTATGTAATCGATTTGTATTTGCTGGCTCGCTGTGATGCAATTCCACTTTGACTCAGAATTAATATTTGCGTCTCACATTGAGCACACAGTATTTGCTTCCATTAAATGGTTTGGATTTATAATCAAACAAAGTCGCGATTTCCATGACATTCAGGTTTTAAAAACTTAACTTTTTGCATATGTAACATCCAAGCTCGATTATTGCTCGCTTGTTTGGAGCCCTTTGTATGAGAATCATGTTAGATCGATTGAGGCAATTTCTACATTTTATTGAAGACACCTCTTGTCAGGATATTTAATAATTATAATTTCATTTATGATAAAATAGAAAATAGAATAAATAGTACTTTTAGAAAATGTTGGGTAGTAACTAACATTAACATAGGCCCAGCAGAGCAATCAAACAAAATTTGCAAGCTTCTGGCACCTAGTCCAACATCTATTTTATTATTTTAAATGAAATTGTATTTCCATAAAAAAGTGAATATATTATTATTTCGAAAAAGAACAATTTTCATAAAATTCTAGTATTCCAACATTTACAGAACTATACAGTATTCCGATTTATAGATAGTTGTACAGTACAATTAATGTACTGAAATAAAAAAACAAATGCAGTTCAAATAGTTAGTAAATAGAACATAAGAGAGCGCATATTTATAAACTATAACTGTCTCAAAATTGTCTGAATAAGCAATAAGTCTGTTTCTTTAGGTACTGTAATCGCGATCTAAAATAATAGAGAGTGATTCATGTTATAATCCAGCTCACCATTTAACATAAATACATGAAGCCCATATATTTATTCTATAAAATTATTTAAGTGTTGCATATCTCGCACAGCTTGACGGATACAGCTGTTCCATCTAGCACAGTATCATGGGCGTGCGCATGGGAAAATTTCGGTATATCTCTCCGCTAATTTAATCGTGATTGTAATTAATTTATTAGTTATTTTGTATTAATGTTCTTAAGGACGCACTGTATTCTTGAACTACTAAACATTTTTTAGGTAATGAAATCTTTGAAAATACGTATTTTTAAACATTAACTATAGATGTAAATATTGTTATCACATAAACTTAGTATTACATATAAGATTTACTTGTATTTATAAACATCTGAAAGTAGAAGTTAAGATGTGGGGTTAAAATAGCAAAATAATGTGTGTTGTTTCCACAAAACCTTTTTAAAACTTAATATTTTATTTGAGGAAAATTTAAACAGTATGATATATGAATATATGTATATATATCGTATTCTAGGTATTATTTCTAAGTTATAAGGAACTAAAATATAAACTAAGTTAATGTCAGACCTCATAGAAAAGCAGTTTGTTTTTACAAAATTGCTTTCAATTGTGGTTTCGTTATTACCTACATTGTTTCATACAGTTGGTTTAAAAAGTAACAACAAAAGTTTAAATGTAATGTAAAAAACAAGTTATAACTCGACTGTCTATTTCATTTTATATAAGTAATTTCCAAAGATTAACAAAATGTAGTCCAAATATCGTAACATTAATATAAACATAACCGAATATACATAATAGTTACAGGGATATATTATAATATTATGTATGAAAGAAAGAAAAAAAGGTGAAAGAGATAGAGAGAGAGAGAGATGAATGAAAGTATTTACAGATTCATTATCGACTAGGCTATATTGCTTTGTTTTTGTTTCATACATTGTTTTTGTTGCTTAGTCTTTTGGTAATATCTGCCTTAAAGTTAAATATAGAATCTTTAAATCATTGCAATCCTGTAAAAACATTGGCAAAATATACAGATTGCTCCATATACGCATTTTTCATGCTTTTTTACATAATGAATATTAAAAAGTATACAATGATTACTTCTAATAATATAATTGTTACTTAAACTTGGATAACCTTATTCATTTATATTTGCTTTTTCTTTGGCTTGTGTTTGCTGAACACTTTTGAAGAATTTGATTAATATAATTTTGTTGTATTATTTTTATTGAAAGCATCCTTAATCCTTCTCTTTCTTCTATTTTACCTCATTCACTAACTAAACATATTCTCAAATCAGCTTCAGAACGGCATGGACAATCAGTGTGAGTAGTATTAAGGATGACTCTTACTAAGCTAGGCAAAGCATACTAACAACTAACAATTGATTCCCTTTCAGGTGCCGTACTGCGCAGAATTGGTGAGCAATGTCGCGTGTTGTGTGCATCGGTAATCACTCTATCACACTCCTAACACTTAAATTATATAGTGAGCCAACAATAAATTATAAAAAATAAATATCAATGTTAAATATTTCAGGACAAACTTTCAAGATATTGTTGAACATCAAAATTTTAATGAAATATGATGATTTAAATAAAATTAAGAAATATTGTTTACAATATATATACGCAAGGGAAAATTTTTTATTAATAATAGACCACCATTCTAAAATTATAAACTTTAGTCATACACTAACATTTAAACTTTTAACAATTTCATTGAGAAATCATTAAACCACATGGCTGCAGGGAAAATGATTACTTAAAGAAATTATTTAAAATTTTAATGTTAGTGTGTGGCTAAAGATGGTGTCTAAGTTTTGACATTTTTAATATAATTGTTCATCTTCTAATTTTGACAATTGTTATACAGTGTTCCTGAGGAAGAAACAATAAAATTAGTTTCGAAAGCTTGAACAAATAAATGAGTCACTTTTTCCTTATAAGAAGTCAATACCGGTATATATTCCAGAAATTCTTCTTCTTATGCTCATGAAACCATATTATGAATGTGCCGTCAACATATCTGACCTGAATTATTGGTACTTTGGTTTTAGAATTGCTGATTGAAAGCATAAACATACGGCTCATAAAATATGGATATGATATTATCTTCATATTTAAGTCATGTAATACAATGTACCAAATTTGAATTGAATTATCAATCCTTTTAGAAAATAACGAAAACAGATATTTTACGAAAATACCCCGTATGTTAAAATGTCCAGACATATGAGGCTTAAGATTTCAAATAGGAATAAAACGAGAAATGACACTTCTAAATGTACACTTTGCTCATCTCTAATAAAAGAGACTGGAATTCTGGATTAATGCAAAGTTGGGATAATCAATGCTCGTAAAGGAAACTGGACAATCATACATAGAGTAGTAAGTCAGACTCGGATAAAATTGACTGTCAGCACATTCGATCCGTAAGTTTGCAGTAAATTTAAGTAGTCTCTTAAGATTCATGCTTTGTTATATATCTGTATCAAGAAGATCAGTAAATGTGACATCCAGGTAAAGGCATTGCGACCAATAACATATCATCTAACATATTTTCTTCTGAAGATGTTAGAATTGGTAGTGGACAAGTATTTAAGGAAATGATTCCTCTATATTGATACATATCTGTAAGCTTACCAATTCGATGCAGCGCTTATATACCTAGTTTCTATAATGGTACATGGGCTAAATAGAAAAAGCTAGCAATTGTCGTATTCTTAGTTATGAAGGAGGTTTTTAATAATACCCCTTTTGAACCCATAAATATTGCAATCCATAGTAGAGACCTAAATGCCACTTTGTATTATGGATACATGTCATGCTAAGAAGTTGACTTGTGGAAGCAACACTGCGAACCTACCAATTACTTTAGTAGTCCGAAATTACAACAATGTTGTATCAGAATTCATGTAAAGAACTCTATGTTAAATGATTGGTTTAGGGGGCAGATGCTATTTATCGGCCTAGGGAGGTCAAGTATCTGGGGTTAATACCAGACAATATGAGATATGCAACGTGTCCGAATTGGTGTCTAATAGAGAAAATCTAGAGACAACAACCGAAGATGTTGTATTGGATGTATAAACGGATCAGTACAATGACTAAACTGAATAAATTTTAGATACCAACCCGTATAACAGTTGATATGACATTAACTCCAACTTCATTGGGATTTGTTTATTATACCACTATTGCATATTATGTGCAGGAATGGTAGCTCACTGCATCAGGAATAATAATGAGTAAAGAATTGTTGTAAGATTCTCCAACATCATGAATACATTACTGTTGGAGCCTATACTTGAGATTAAATTTAACAGATTGATAGCAAAGTTCAAAATTCACAAACTCAAACAGGATCTGAAATTGATATACGATGCACTGAAAATATAAAACCTGATATTGTTAGCTGATGGTTCCAAAACAAACAGTACCTGTAGGTTTGATGCAAAAAGATGCTATATCCATCGTCACTCAGATTACGTGCCGAAAATCGATGTCCTTGGTAAAAACTTTCTTGAATGTGTAGGAACTAAGAGAAACATCGGTTATCAGACATATGGATGTCATACAAAGAACAAATCTATTAAATGAATAAATATCCAGTGGCAATGATAATAGGCCCAAATTGATCTTAGTGTCTTAGGCCTCTTCGGAAAATTGACATACAGGTGACAGAAAAAAAACCATTAGTATAAGATGATTTATTGATACCTACATAAAATAAGCTTTCGTTATTTGAAAATATTTTTCATGGATTCTATCACTCATTACATTGCAACAAGTCTTTTAATTTATTCACTTTTTAAATAAGTATATAAAACATTGTATAGAATCAAAAAGTTTACGTCTTTCCATTGCCCAGAGAAACAAAGTAAGCCAATAGAGATCTATGCCATAGAAAATGATGGTTATATTGCAAGGCTTCACGATCTAAGTAATACTATCCATTTGAAGTGGAAGCATATTTACTCCATAACCATAACTTTTCCACACTTATTGCGGGACACTCAAACTGAAGTAACAAATCTATCACTAATGAATTGGTAGGCAGAAATAAGAACATTGGCAGAAGGGAAACTTTAAGCCGGAAGTGGACCAACATATTAGAATGTCATTGGACAGTTCCATTTTGTTTCATTTCTGATTCTATGAATAACGGAGATGGAGGGAACAAAATAATATCAACCAAATATACATCTTCACAGTTTGTAGACCACAGGGAACCTTTGTTTTCCCAGTCTGAATTTAATTCGCTCTTCTTTTATAATAATAATGATACTGATGATGATATAATGATACTTGTAAATTTCATTTTTAGAGCTTTAACTTTAATTGAAGTGAAAATACAGTAATAATATTTCAATAAAATTTACTGACTGATTTTCGGAATTATGAAACTTTGTCCTTTCTAATCTATCAGTTAAATTAAAGCAGATGTGGCATTGTTTTATTATTGGCTAACTAAAATACGCACACCTCTAGAGTAGCTGATACCTGCTTGTCATGTTCGTAGTAGATACAATTTTTAGATATAGAATAAAGATAACAGAAATAGCGATTTCTATAAGATGTTTCAGTATTCTCTGTACATGGAGCTACCACGAATTATCGGAGTTAAAAGACAATACGATTTAACTAAATTTCACTCTATGCAAAGTACCCTCGTTTGATCGTTAGAGGATATCAAAGTTGGCAAACATTTTTTGTTTGCTTATCACATAAATAATTTTCTAAATTTTCCGTCTTTTGCTATTTTTTTCTCTACAGATTTTCCCGCAATTCATTGTTTTATTAGTCAACTAGTCATTTTCGAGGCAAATTTATAGGATACCTAACAAAAACTAAATAATGCTTTGTGGATGAAAATAATTGGAAATAATAACCATTTTCAGTAACACATTTGAGTAAATATAAATAAATGCATTTATTTTAGGTTTTCCTCATTTGTCATCGAATTCATGTCTCCTTGAGCAAGAATAACCACAGAAATTCAAATTTGATATAGTCACTATTTACAGAATATACGAAATTTGATAAAACTTTTGAAGATAGTTACGTTATATTCACCGTCTAGCAATTAAACGAAGGAACTTTGGATAGACGTAAATTTAGTTACCTTGCTCAGATTTTAATAACATCTAATAATTATTCTATGTACACGAAAAATGAAAACACTATATGTAATTATGTTTATAATCTTTTGAAAAGCACTCTACAGATGTGTACTACTATCACATTATTGCATGTTAGTTTTAATATTGAATGATAATTTCAATACTAGTAACTATAGAGGGTGATTCATAGCAAGTGTTATATGTAATCAAAATCAATAACTTGGATTCCAGGCTTCCGATGCACTTATCAATGCATAACAATTGATATGGTTATTACTTTGTCGGTTTAGATTTCTTGAATTTTCAGTCGTCGATAACATGTCGTTGTCTTCTTCAAAAGAAACTCTTAAATAGATGGATTACGTCCTCTGGTTGGTATTCAATGTGTCTCACTTTTCATGGAGCCACCCTAGTATCTCGCTCACCTGATATCCGAATACTTTGAAACTTTAGTGGTGGTGGTAGTGGTGGTACTTATAAATAAAGTGAGTCTTTTGATGTAGCCATATTGATTGTAGTCAGAAGCGTCCAATTCTAAGATGGAGAAAGGGGGTCGATTTTTCAAAAAAAAAGTATTAGCGATTTTTGTAGAAGAAAACTAGTAAGATATTCTTTATTAGCACTTTTAGAAACCCCCTTGCACAAGATTACATTGTTGTGGGTTCAAAGGTGTTTGATATATGGGCGGTCGAAAAACAATTTTGTTCAACTTAAAATAATTTGTATCTTAAAACGGGTTCTAAAATCAAAAAAATGTATTTCTTATTTTTTGTTCAGAATAATGGTATGTACTAGTATGAAATGATTTTGCAACAAAATAATAATACAAACTTTTGTTTTCATGGCTTACTTAGGTTTTTATTGAAGATTATTTGTTAGAAAAATGGTAGGTATGTACCTACGTACAAATTAGAATTTTTGTCTTATTAAAAAAATATTATTTTGTTGTAGAATCATTTCATACCAGTACAATATATTATTCTGAACAAAAAATAAAGAATACATTTTTTTTATTTGACTATTTAACAGATACAAATTATTTTATGTTGAAAAAAATTGTTTTTCGACGGCCCATATCTGAAACACCTTTGAACCCACAGCATTCTACTCTTATACATGGGAATTTCTAAAGGTGCTTATTAAGAATATCTTAATAGTTTTCTTCTAAAAAAAATCGCTAATATATATTTTTTTTAAATCGACCCCCTTTCTCCATCTTAGAATCGGACGCCTCTAACTATAATTAAATATGGCTACGTTTAAAGGCTCAATTTATAGGTATATATTCACCACCAAAATTTCAAAGTATTCGGATATCAGGCAAGCGAGATCCCAGGGTGGCTCTATGAAAAGTGGGACACATTGTATATATTTGCTATGCATTCATACCCATGGTTCCGGTGTACGGTTTGAAATCACTGGCCTGTGATATTCCGGTCCTTGATTTTACGTAAGTTTTCAAATTCTAGGTAGCTTTATAACCTCGAGATGGTTGAAGTCATTTCAGTTTTTCTGAATTTCTATTGCCTACCTGGGATTTGGAAAGATACGTAAACATCAAAGATCAGGGCGTTAAAGATCAGTCTTCAAACAATCCTCTGAAATGCTACAAACCAGAAAACATAATCTCCAGTTTCAAAGTTTCTACTGAAGAAGAAAACGAAAGTCGAAAAGTCAAGAAGTCTAAACCGACACTTAAAAATCATCTCAACTGTAAAGCAATTGCTATTGTTAAATTAATCAAAACTTATAACGACTTGTTATTTAGAATATTCATTTTTTAATTATAAAATGCCGATATAGTTTTACGGTATTTCTTAATTACCGCTATTTAATAAATAAAAATAAAAAATATATTTCCATTGTTTGTAAAGTAAAAATAACACACTAGTAACCAATTATACATATATGCAAAATACACTGCAACATTATTATGAACAGGACATGAAGAACGTGGGTAATACGACAAATATATTTTCATACGTTTACTTCATTGCGAGTAACATTATACGCATTAAGTACACTTTCTGGGCAGATAAATATTTTGAAAATAAAAATTATTTCTGCAGAAGAATTTGTGGAACATGCCAAATCTAATTGTATAATTAATTTGTTGAAATGAATGCTCTTTAAAAATTGTTTTAAATTCTTTATTCGTGTGAAATATACAAATTTAGTGGCAAATAAAACCTTTAGGATGTAGGGGAGATCGAGGAGCATTCGGCCACTTATTTGTTTTTTGGGATAATTAAATAATTATATGAGAAAAAATTGTTTCAGTGACTTGGTGCATTTGGCCGAATGCTTCCCATACCAAGGGAGCATTCAGCCAGCACATGGGGAGCATTCGGCCAAAGCTAAAATACTGATAATTGGCTAAATACTGATTTTTTTTTGTCGTAAATTAAAAAAAAAATGGGGAAATTTAACACAAAAGAAATAAAAAGCAGAATTTTTGTCAATTAACAACTAGAAATCCAAAATTGTAATTAAAGTGATAATATGAGGCTGTTCTCACAGTTCCAGCCTTTGTAGAGGGTACAATTTTGCCAATGACATCATTAATGTCTATTTCTGTTATGTCGTCAATGGGAGGAAAATAAAAAGTTGTAGAAAGTCCTTTTCGTCTTAGAAATTTAACGCGTGTCGTATTTTCGTTTTTAATGTTTAAAATTTGCCCAACAAAATGGATAAAAGCACCACGAACTTTAAATCATCATTTTTATTAAACAGATCTTGTTTTGGGCACTTATCTTTTTTCCTTTGCTTTTCCCGCTCCTTTTCCTTAAGTCTTTCTTTTTCGGGAGTATCGGTATAAACCCTTGACAAGGCAGGCTCTCTTTTACGTTTACCCTCTATTTTAACTGCTTTAGGGTAAGGTTTGACAGATTCTGGTGTTATTTTGACAGTTTGATTTTCTTTTGCAAGTAAAAGACCGCTGCACGACTGCGACGGCGTGATGGTTGTGATATTCAAGATATTAATCTTTGGATTCTTTTGGATAGTTCTGTTTTGCAGTGTTTTGAGAGGTACATTTTCATCATTGTCTTCTTCGAATAATAATTCCTCTCTACTTTCATACTCTTGTTCCCGATCTTGAAGCGTTTCGGTTTCTTTGTTTTCATTGTCCAAAACTTCTTTGTTTTCATTTTCCAGAATTTCTTCAAATTGTTAACAGCAATTTGGTTTTTATTTACCAACTGATTGTTTTGAGGCAAAGGCATATCGGTAGCATAACTTCAATTAAAGTCGTCGTCACTGAAGGCCAATCTATTAAATGGCCGCATTCCTGGTTTTTTAAATCCACTAATTATGTTGCTGGCTGTAAAAGCTCTTAAATAAGCGCGATTAGTTAGTTCGGTAATATTCCTCACACTAATGGTCTTTCCCGGGTTTGATGTCGTCCAGTCATTGAATGCTACACTGCAGAACTGCTTGAATGGTCCATAAACCGCGACGTCCAAAGGCTGCATCCTGTGAGTTGTGTGCGGTGAAAAACTTAAAAGAATTATCCCATTTTCTTTGCAAAACTTGACACACGCAAGATTCACATGTGACTCATGATTGTCAATTAATAGCAAAATAGGGTTAGCTATAGTGCAATGTGTATGAGTTGCTATATGCTTTAGAACATTGGGAAACAGTTCTGCGGTCATCCAACCACTTTCATTTCCAAGAGCTAAACTGGAAATTGGGGCACCATGCATGAAGTCGTCGATATTTCTAATTCTAGGGAACACATAGACAGGTGGAATGCTTTGGGCTGCAGCATTAACGATACCAACAAAGGTCACTAACTCCCCTCTTTCTGCTGATGCCGCTTGGGATACCTGCTTCTTACCGGTAGTTGTTACAACTTTTACTGGTTTCATTACAGTTGTTACTCCCGTTTCATCAAGGTTGTATATTCGCTGAGCAGGGAATTTATAACGATCATACACCTTCTTAAGGTTATCAAAAAATTGTTCCACCTTAAACTTATTTAAAGCTATGCTATGACTTAAGCTCGTGCTCTCAGGTTTCCTTAAAGAAAGAGATTTATGCCTCTCCATGAAACCTCTTCTCCATCCCTCCTTAGCCTTTTTTGATTCGTGCCATTCCTTGGGAACCTGGCAATGTGGTAGAGCGTAAGCTAATTTTTGGACCTGAACGTAAGTTAGTCCATAGTTAATATCCGAACATTTTTTAATATATTTTACCAATTCTTCTTCTTTCTCCATGGTGAAAACTTGTCTATTGGTATATTTACTGGAGTATTTTGGTGAATCGTCAACTAGTTCGCTGTCATTTCCTGATTCATCTTCGTTCTGTAAATGTTGCCTTAAATATTCTTCTTTAGTCTTTTTTGATCAAGTTTTCTTCACTCGACTTTGAAGGGTGGACCTTTTGATATGATTTACCCGTGCAGCTTCTCTTTCGGAGCAGGTACCATTAAAATAGCATATAATAGCCCGTTTAACAGCTTCCTCGTCAATTGAGTTTCTCTTAGTTTTTAAAACACGTTTTCGTGGCATCTAAAAATAAAATATCTCTGCAAATTAAATCAATACTTCCACATCACAAATTTATTGACTAAAAAACTAAAACTGTGTTAATGTTTTACCAAAAAACTGTCCAAAACAAGTAAGTTGTCCACCTTCCGAATGCACCCCAGGTACGTATGGACGAATGCTCCACAGCGGTCAAAAAATTTTAAAATGTCATTTTAAATAATGACAATTTTTAGGTTACAAATTGATATCAGTTAAATATTTGCATTATCTAAGCATATATTTTCTATAATAAAGTTTTTCAATATTGTTCATTAAACTCAGATATTGAGGAATGCAGCTGTTATAAAATTTCTTACCTTAGAGCTCGATTTTCTTGTTTAATTTATCAAATTCGGTTTCTCCACTAATCACCGGTCAAACTCACTTCAAGTTGTGGATTATTATGTTAACAACACTGAATTACTAGATTAACCCGGGAAATTCAAATGATTTTTGAAATATTTTGAGTGGCTGAATGCTCCCCGTGGCCGAATGCTCCCCGATCTCCCCTACTATTAAAACTACTAAAATTAATACCTACATGGTAATAGTTTTTTTCTTAATTACATTATGGACATAATAATTCAGTAAATAATGATGAACATTGTTACATTTGCTAATTTATGAACTCCGCATTAAAGTTACGCTAAATTAAATGCCTAAATAAATAATGAATAGTTATGTAATGCAATTAAAATTTGACATTTTACATATATTAAGATTCTAAAAAATATATTCGCCTGATGAGAGCTCTGCCTACGATTTTGATTAATTGAGAGTAGAGCAACGGATTACTTGTTCACTCTTATTATTTGGGAAACAGTCCACTTGGAAGCGATGTTAATAGAATTATGTTTTGAAATGATCTATTTTTTAACTTTATTTTGAGAAAATAAAAATCAGATAAAAATAAATTGTAATAAGTTTTCAATTTTAATAAAGCAAATTACCTCAAAAACGACTGTTGTGTTCAGATCTGGAGAATGCAAGCCATACGAAAATCACTACATTCTATTCACATCATTGTTTATTGTTCGTTTTACCACACGTAATCCCATTCAGTGAAAATGTGTTCTTCATGTATGTTCTAATCATAATGGGCCTTCTATTATAAGATATTTTGATTGTAGTTTTATATCGGTTATTGCTTTTTTAACCTTTCAAGTGGCGGGAAAATAACTCAGTGGTACAACTCTAGATGCCTCATAAATTTCCCGCATGCGTACATGTCCATCATTACCACCGGTTATATTTAGTAATATATTCAGCATGATCATTAAGAAAAGACAAAATAATCAATATACATTTATTTTCAGCAGAAATGATGAGCAAAAAATGGAGGCGATAATTCTAGACCGAAAATAAATGCTATCTCTTTCTATAACATTTTTCCAAAACTGATTATTAACGGAGTTACAGGGTGTTAAAGTTAAAATTTTATTTTCAATATTTGTAAATCACTTAAATCAAAATCTATCTATCTCTTCTAAATCAATTTTGCACGTCTCCATGATTTATGATTCTGTGCAACTTTTTCAAGTAACATTTTGTTGTATTTTCAGCAGAAAAGGCACTTTATCTGAAACCAAAACAGTTTTTACTCGGTGCACTGAGCATTTCAAATAGGATTATTTCAAAAATGGTTACACCTACCGACTTCAGCAAGGTTTTCAAATAAAACAGGTAGGAAAATCGATTGTTTCGATAGTGAGATGTATACATTAAGATGCAAAAAAGTTCTGTCATTTAAAAGAAACATGGTGTGCCACAAGTGGCGCCCTCTAGTAGTGACATCAAAATTAGAAACATATTTGAATTTCTTGTCCGCGAAAACCCCCGATTTACAAATTTTATGTAAATATTTGGATTTTTTAAGAAGTTATTTACAAATATCGAAAATAAAATTTTAACTTTAACACCCTGTAACTCCGTTAATAATCAGTTTTGGAAAAAATGTTATAGAAAGAGGTAACATTTATGTTCGGTCTAGAATTTTTTGCTCATCGTTTCCGGACACGTATAAACCACTAATATATTTGTTGTGAGTAAAATAAAACATGAATTATTCTTTACTATGATAGATTCCAAAGCATGGAGCAGGACATAAAACTGTGTAGCACACCAGTATCGGTTTTCTTTCCTTATCTTTTTTCAGCACAGACAATACACCTTAAAAAATAGTTAATTATTGAAAAACAATTTTATCACTGCAGAATTACCTTTTTGTGGGTTTTTCCTTTGTTGTAGGTGGAATGACTGAGGCAAATAGGTGTTTTAGACCATTTTTCTTTCTGCAGTGGTTTACCATATTTTTCTGTAATTTTTTCTCCAAGTTCTAATAAAAAATTGAGTTTTTTTTTTAATTTTCCACAATTTTTTTATAAATGTAGTAAGAGTTTAGTGTCACTATACTCAGTAAATGTTCACGTAGTACTTCTAAACTCTGCATTTTTGCATTATATTCTACCACACAAGTAGGTTTTTCAATTTCTACTTTTCTTGTAGTAATTGTTTTCATGTCTCATCGTGAATAGTACTAATCATTAAAACATCCTTCTTATCTTGCCATTTTTGAATCATTATTTTTTTTCTATATCTTGCAATACTTTCCCCTCTAGAAAACTTTCTCCGTTTTATTTCATTTTGAATATATTTTTTATTTAGCCTCATTGTTCCTATACAATTCGTTCTCTTCTTGACTAACTTATCAATAAAATCAATAATAATTGTCTAAAAAAAGTCGATATCCTTTATCAAATAACAGATGTATCAACGACAAAACTATTTTAACAGTAATAGGTTCTTCAGAATATTTTGGGTCCATAGTCAGTATCAGCATCAGTGTATATTATGAAATTGAATATATATCCTGAAGTATTTTCGCATAGAGCAAATAGTTTTATGCCGAATATCTTTCTTTTAGATGGTATGTATTGTTTCCAGCCTAATCTTCATTTCCAGCTTATCAAACTTTCATCAATAGCAATATTTTTTTCTGGTATTATAACATGCCATAAATTTGTCTCTCAAATAATTCAGAAATGGAAGAATTTTCACTAATTTTCGACTTTTAGTGTTTTTATTGATAGTGGAATTGTCCACAAAATGGAGGACTTTCAAGAGTAAATGAAACCGTTTTTCGACCATAACGCGCAAGAAAAAAGGTGTTTCTATACTTTTTATATAACCCTGTAATATCAACAAACCAATTAGTGTTCTTATTTGGCTACTATCTCTTTTTATTTCCTTGCTCTAGAGTTTTTTTATGAATTTTTCACAATAAACTGAATTGCGAATCGATTTGTTTTTGTGATTATCATATTAATAATGTCATCGCTAAAAAATTGTTCAGAGATTTATAGTATGCTTTTCATCCCCTTTATTTGTAAGTCCTGGACGAGGAATTCCATTTCAAGTCCAAGGCATTTCAAAGCTAGTTTCGACGTAATTTTTCGTAGTATCATAGCTCTCATCGGTGTCTTCGCTACAATCAGATTCGCTGTGATTCTTCAAAACTGGTAAAGCTGTGTCACTATACTCAATAAATGTTCACGTAGTACTTCTAAACTCTGCATTTTTGCATTATATTCTACCACACAAGTAGGTTTTTCAATTTCTACTTTTCTTGTAGTAATTGTTTTCATGTCTCATCGTGAATAGTACTAATCATTAAAACATCCTTCTTATCTTGCCATTTTTGAATCATTATTTTTTTTCTATATCTTGCAATACTTTCCCCTCTAGAAAACTTTCTCCGTTTTATTTCATTTTGAATATATTTTTTATTTAGCCTCATTGTTCCTATACAATTCGTTCTCTTCTTGACTAACTTATCAATAAAATCAATAATAATTGTCTAAAAAAAGTCGATATCCTTTATCAAATAACAGATGTATCAACGACAAAACTATTTTAACAGTAATAGGTTCTTCAGAATATTTTGGGTCCATAGTCAGTATCAGCATCAGTGTATATTATGAAATTGAATATATATCCTGAAGTATTTTCGCATAGAGCAAATAGTTTTATGCCGAATATCTTTCTTTTAGATGGTATGTATTGTTTCCAGCCTAATCTTCATTTCCAGCTTATCAAACTTTCATCAATAGCAATATTTTTTTCTGGTATTATAACATGCCATAAATTTGTCTCTCAAATAATTCAGAAATGGAAGAATTTTCACTAATTTTCGACTTTTAGTGTTTTTATTGATAGTGGAATTGTCCACAAAATGGAGGACTTTCAAGAGTAAATGAAACCGTTTTTCGACCATAACGCGCAAGAAAAAAGGTGTTTCTATACTTTTTATATAACCCTGTAATATCAACAAACCAATTAGTGTTCTTATTTGGCTACTATCTCTTTTTATTTCCTTGCTCTAGAGTTTTTTTATGAATTTTTCACAATAAACTGAATTGCGAATCGATTTGTTTTTGTGATTATCATATTAATAATGTCATCGCTAAAAAATTGTTCAGAGATTTATAGTATGCTTTTCATCCCCTTTATTTGTAAGTCCTGGACGAGGAATTCCATTTCAAGTCCAAGGCATTTCAAAGCTAGTTTCGACGTAATTTTTCGTAGTATCATAGCTCTCATCGGTGTCTTCGCTACAATCAGATTCGCTGTGATTCTTCAAAACTGGTAAAGCTCTCAACTTCACTAATATCATAACAATCCATTTCATTTTCTGAACTAGACATTGCTTTTATGGTTTTGAAATTCAGATTTAAATAGATTTAATTACAGTGCTTTCTTAAAATCGTAAAGAGACGTTAAAACATGTCTAAACAATTCGTCAAAATAAGCTGAGTTAGGTACAGCAGACAAAAAACTCTTAGATTAGTGCGCGCTATATGTGTGTGTTTAAAATATAGACTACTGCATGCGTACATATTCGATAAAAGCATTGATGGCTCCACGAAAAATTGCTAGGCAAATATATCGGTTTTAGCTATCTAAAATAGTTTATAAATTTAATATGTCGAAACCACTTAAGGAGTTAACAAAGAAAATAGTAATAAAAAAGTATATTTATTCAATATGAATGTCATACATGTGGAGCTGCTTTGTGTAGAGCTCCCGTTCTTAGCTCTGTACTAACTTTGCTAATAAAATTGACTTGAAAATTAATAAAATGCTAAATAAATTTGAGTCACTGCTTGACTCTAAATTAAGTGAACTAGATAATTCGTTTATAAATTTCTCTAGTTTAATCTCCACGAACATTAATGCTATAATGTATCTGTTGAAATATAAATGTGAAATGCTGGAATTATTTATAAAGTTCAACAACTTAATATTTATTGGCATTTTTGAGGATTATAACAAAGATTTAGTGGAGCTTATCACCTGTTTGGTTAATGTTAATGATAAACTTAACTTTACATGTGCTGCCACTGATCTTGACTGTGTACATTGTGTGGGAAAATCTGTTAATCCTCGGTATCCTAGACCTATCGTTGTTTGGTTTATTAGTAATCTGAAAAATATCCAAATTTATAGTGTTAGAAAGCTTCTAAATATATACTACTTTCTACTTCGCGATGTAACCTGCTGGCTATGATGAAGAAGAAATATGGAAACAAATCAGCTGGGTCATTGGGGGTAGAATATTTGTTTGGTGCGCAGAGGAAAACAAAAGCCGCTTGACGTTAGTTTAGCGATTGATGGATTGTGGTTTGTAAGAAAATACCAGTGGCTGCTCGTGACTTTTTAAATTAGAAAGACGAGCAGACTGGGACTGTTCCAAATACGAGCTACAGAATTAACTTTTTTTTTAAACTTTTTTTAAATTGTTATTTATAGGTAAATTAGAAAATACAAATAGAGGATTATTTGAAATTGCTCTACTTTGTTGGGTAAATAAATTCACATAGGTAAGAATTTTTTAACTATTTGATGATTTTTCCGAACTTTTAAATTAATTAATTTTTGATTTAATTTTTACAGGCATCGTCCAATGTCATGTTATTATAATATTTTATTACTTATTAAACTTATCTAAAACCAATTAAAAGCGACAATATAATTTTAATTACAATGCACTGGCATTTTCAATGCAATATATTAATAGTGGAAAAGAAATCACGAAAAGATCGTATAATATGGCAAACTATATTAGACTGTCTCTTGCATTTCATAGAAACGAAGCATGCCTCCGAAAGGCCTCTCTTCCGCAACTGACTACCAACGATTTCCACACTCTTCATCTATTTCTTACCTATATGTTTATTGGTGTGGGGCATGTCTAAGATGCGTCCTTATTTATCTTATTGTCAAGAATAGAAATTTGAGTAGAAATATATTTGAGTGAATTTAGAAATTATACTCGAAAGCATCGACCCAGTTTTATTGAAAATTATTTTATCATATTTTATTTATATAAATAATATTGTTAAATAGTTATGCAAAATAAAGCCAGCAAAATTATAACATTCCAAGTAGTTCGGTGACCAGTGATTTCCTGTATAGAGTGCAATGTTGCTGACTGAGCCCTAGTGCATCGGGGACATTGCCAATGCAGCGAAATTGTTGTTAACAGAGTCGGTGCTCAAAAGTAGGAGACAAAAAGTCAGTAGGTTTTTGGAATACAGTGAGGTACTAATGCCGCCAATAAAAGTGCACCGAGCTCCCCCCGCCCTGCCGCCATGAAGACGGTAAGTAAAATTGGATAAACCCTTCAGCTGGAAATTAGGATTGTTATATTTTCTGTTCTCTAAATTGATTCTGATTTTATAATAAACTATTTATAATATTTTTATAAAACTGCCTTCTGAGTTACCCTCAGGGGGATCCCTCTAATGTAGGCCATAGAAGGCCATCGCTCTCCCAATACGGACTCTCTTATTGACGAGATGGCAGTGCACTCACAGAGTGCATGAAGGATTGTCTCGTCTTCCTTAGCCAACAATGTCCAGTTTTAATACCTATCACCAGACGAAGATTTGTGTCCTAGATATGCCAGGTACTTTTTGGCTGTATCCTTGCAGAGATACTCTAGGAACTCCTTAGCAAATTGACAGCCATTTGTTTCATCCCAATGTTTTATAAACTCTTTCTGGGTGTTCCCTTTGATAATTTCAGCAAATGCTGACAACGGAAGCATACTGGAGGAACCAGGTCCAAAAATATGGAGACCCGATGCACTCCTAGCCAACTTATCAGCTACTTTATTGCCATTGCACCGGTCGTGTCTTTTTACCGAGCATAAAGATACGCTGTTGTTAGCTGAGGCCACTACCAGTTCCTGATGGCATTCCCATCCTGATCTAGTTGTTATCTTATGATTACGTAAGATCAGTAGTGATTGTCTACTATCTGTGTAGATTCTGATGATTTTGCCCGTTGTATGTCCACGGTAGTGTGCCTATCCATTACCTACTGGTAACGAATATATAAGGATCTGGAATAAATCCCACATTCTGCACCTTCCTTCTTTTCTGATGTCTGTGAAGATGTTGAAAACATCTTCGCTGGTGGTCTCTTCATTCCTGATGAGTACCGCGTAGGATCTGTCAAACACCAACTTGGGAGAAATACTGTCAGTGTCTGCCTGCAAAAGGAGCATCTTTCTGACGACCCCACTCCACAGGCGACTCCTAACTTCTCCACATCCTACATCAGGTATAATACCAGTATTTTTGAGGCGAAGATAAATTTGAGGCTTTTAAATAAATATCCAAAGGTGGCAGACAACATCACCTCCATTGCTATGGTAGGTGTCGTACGCATAGCTCCAGTTATGCTTAGGCAGGCAATCCTTTGTATATACCTGACTAAACTTTTGTTTAGCTGTCATCTGTTGGAGTTTCGGCCACCAGACAACAGCTCCATAGGCTAACATTGGTCTCACAATGGCAGTGTATATCCACATGACCACCCTTGGTTTCATTCCTCAAGTTTTACCAACGGTCCTGCGGCACTGCTCATAGGATATGTACGCCTTTTTTAGTCTTCTCTCCAAATGACGATTCCATGTTAGCTTCGAATCAAACGTGACTCCAAGGTATTTCACATCTGATTCGAAGCTTAACGTAGTGTTTAGGAGAGTTGGTGCCTTTATGGCCCCATTTTCCTCTTCCTCGTGAAGAGAACTATTTCTGTTTTCCTGAGGTTGACAGATAGAGCATGGTCTTCACACCACTTTTCAACCGCTCTTAGGGCTGTTTGCATTTTTTGGAATCCCTTCAAACCTTCCACTAATCAGCATGGTAAAATCATCGGCATAAGCGATGGTATAGATGCCAATTTCCGAGTTGAGGTGGCGCAGGAGACTATCCAGAACCAAGTTCCATAGCAGTGGTGATAGAACACCTCCCTGCGGACAGCCCCTTGCAACAATGCCTCTCAAGAAGGCATCCGCCACGCTGATTTGTATGGCTCTTTTAGTGAGCATATTTTATATCCAACCACAGATGGTAGAGAGACTCCCCTTTCCACAAGAGCTGAGTTGTTTTTGGGAAAGTTGTTTTATTCAATGCTCACAGAGAGACCCCAGGGAGTAAGAGAGACTCCCCTTTCCACAAGAGCTGAATTGATTTCGGGAAAGTTGTTTTATTAAATGCTCCCTCTATATCTATGAATACTCCCAGGGTGGACTCTTTATTGTCCAATGATTTTTCGATCCTGTCCACCACTTGGTAAAGGGCAGTGTCGGTGGATCGCCCTGGTGTGTAGTAATGTTGATTAGGGTGTGACTGTTTACTCGTCAGTACACTGTCCTTTATGTATCGTTCACACAACTTCTCCATCGTTTTCAACAGAAATGAGATCAGGCTGATGGGTCGATACGCCTTTGGGGTGGTGTAGTCCAACCTGCCTTTTTTGGGAATAAACACAACCCTTACTTCCCTCCAAATCTTAGGATTGTAGAGGTGTGCAAAGCACAGCCTAAACATCCATTCCAGGTGCGGCATTAAAGCGTCCAAGCCCCATTGTAAAAGGACTGGATAAATGTCATCAATGCCTGGCGATTTGAAGGGTGAAAAGGTTTGCACTGCCCATCTTATCTTATCTTCAGTAACAGTCTGGTCAGCAATCTGCCATTCCATGACCGAAGGTTGATTCTCAATTTCGTCTGACCATTCTTCCCGTTCCATCAGTGTGGATCCTGGGAAGTGGGTCTGCATCAGCAGCTCCAGACTTTCATTTAGATTGATGTTTTTTTTTTCACCATCTTCTCTAGTTAATAAGCCCAAATCATGGTCTTTTTCTTTTGCAAAGACTTTACCAACCTAGCAACCTGCGATTAGTCTTCAATCTCCTCGCAGTAGGCTCTCCAAGCATCCCTTTGTCTTTTTTTACAAACTTTTTGAAAATTCTAATGTGGCTTTTGTACAATTCCCAGTCTGAGTCTTGTATAGTTATTTTTGCCTTATTGAATGATATCCTGGCCTTCTTCCTCAGTCCGCTCAGCTCCCGGTTCCACCAACTAGTGGTTGCACCAGACTACTGGGCTGATCTGAGGGGGCAGGATATAATAAAGGCTCTCTTTATGGCAGATTATACGGTATCCACGAATACCTCAATCTCCCCGTTATTTTTAGGCTCCTGATCTCGTACCGCTACCAGGTTCTCCCCGAGGTGACATAGATATCTATCCTTGTCAGTTCCTCGAGGGTCTCGGAACAGTTTTAGAGGAGTCTTAGTGAGATTAATCTCAAAATTTATCCAACGATGATCTGACATAGAGACAGTATCTGCCACATGCCAGTTTCGGATTACCTTAGATATTTTTTACTGTATTAGAAAGGCATTTTAAGCTAATATATATCAAATCTCCTACAATTCCTATCAATGAAGTCATATGTATGCTCTCTGATACCAAACATATAGGTATGCCAATGAACAATTCCACAGACAAAGCTCTATTCAATAATTATCTAAAAAAAAATTAATCTAGCTAAATTTACTAACCTGGTTTAATAAAAACACTTTATAAATATCTAAGTTCACTCTTGAAAATGTGGGGACTCAAAAATTCAACCACAATAGATAAGATCTAAACTATTTCTGCATTATTAGGATTGCTTCTTCAGGTGGCCTCCTTTAAGTTGAGTCAAATATCTAACTATAAAAATTATTATACCAATGAATTAAAATTATTTGAAGTTAAATATCGACAATGTCAAAAGTGAACCTGTCAATGAATTTAAACATCATAACGACCTACTTAATTAATAACAAAATTTTACCCTTTATGAAATCGTTTTTTATATATATTTTTAGGTATTAATAATATTATATGAAACTAACTACTCTGTGGACTAAAGCCCCAACCAGCGTTGAATTACACCCACAATACCTACACATATATCCTTTATTATTAGCTTTTGTAACATTTTTACTGGATTAGAAAGGTATTTTAAGCTAATATATATCAAATCACCTACAGTTCCTATCAATGAAGTCATATGTATGCTCTCTGGCCTCTCTGATACCAAACATCTAAGTATGCTAATGAAGAATTCCACAGACAAAGCTCTATTCAATAATTATCTAAAAAAAATTAATCTAGTTAAATTTACTAACCTGGTTTAATGAAAACACTCTATAAATATCTAAGTTCACCCTTGAAAATGTGGGAACTCGAAAATTCAACCACAATAGATGAGATTTGATCTATTTCTGTATTTTTAGGATTGCTTCTTCAGGTAGCCGTAGTTAAAGTGACGTCTATTAATGTCTGACTTCTAGAGTTAACAAATGTCGGTACGTAGCCTTTATTGCTTATAGAAAGGTTGCTAGCGTTAATATAATCATATAAAGACTTACCTCTTGTGTTGTTGTCTCCACTGCCCCAAGCTACATGGTGTGAATTAGTGTCGCAGGCCATGATAAGTTCCCATTTCTGGGCGCGGCAGTGTGCAATCAGTTCCTCCATCTCCCTTGTTGTTGGTGGGGTGGCCGAATTCTCTGGGAGGTAGACTGATGCCGTGACAACCACAGTCTGTTCACCCTTGACTACAGAGTCCACTTTTACGGCAGTCAGATCAGATCTTGAAAGGTGTTGTAGTGGTTGGGTTTTGCTGTGGCGGGGGGGTGTATATCGCCGTCCTCAGCCTGTCAGTGTTGGGTGTACTGAAAATATGCCCAGTTAGTTTAGTTAAACCGACACCGAAGGCGAGTAGATAGCCACGCGGGTCGACCGCTTGGTGGAACAGGCACTACCTGTTCACACTCACCATGGGGTTCTGACATGCTAGGCGACGAATTACCACCTCCTTCTCCTCGAGGTCACTCTCAGCTTCCAAGAGGATCCAGAGAGTGGCTTTCGACAACCTTGGCAGATGGTTAGAGCGCACCATGGCAAGGACACTGCCCTTCAAAGGTCGCATCCTTCCCACTACGTCTGCTAACCACAGCCGCGTATGTTCATCTTCGCAGGCAATCCTGATGATCTCGCCAGAGTATGTCCACGAGCGAAATGCAGGTATTTTGATAGTACCGTCAGGAGTTGTTGGAAGACTCCTGTCGAACTCCTTCTTCAGTGATCTTTTGACAACGACCTCCTTATCCATGGGAATTTTCCCATAGGGGTTGTCCTTGTCAATAATGGCAACCCTAAGATGCCCTAGGGCCGCCTCACTATAGGCAATGGTGGAGGGGGCCTGTTTAGCCCTCTTAGATTTCATCGGAATAGTATCGATGAAGTCCCTGATCTAATCCTCTTTTTGTTAGAACCAGGTAGATATAGCTCCCAGAAACAGGGCAACGACATGAGAGGGTTGTGCATTCCTGAACGCCAGAGCCAACCTACGCCCAGTTCTGCAGCCCCCTACGCGCCCTTTTGCCCCAAGAGCTCACCCTACCGTCTCTCTGACGGGACAGCACAGCCGATTGACTAGGAGTGGGTTAGCTTGCAGCCGCCCGTCTAGCTGAATTCCAGGCCAAAGTGGCGTTGCAGGTGCGGCCTGCTCAACCACCAGACACCCTTCCTCCGACGAAACGGATCGCAACGCACGGCACATACACGTGGAAGGGGAGTTAGCCCCAGTGGACCTGCTTATACTCGTAGCAACTCTCGCCATAAAGCCGAAGCCCTATGGCTTCCCCTATCCACCACCCGGGGACGCGCCTGGTAGGTATCTCAACCCTCAGGGAATCACCAAGTTATCTGCCCCTTGGCTCACCGATAGCTTAAAATTAATTTAAGGAAAAAAGCTTACCTAAAATATAAAGGCTCAAAATCCGAGTTAGCTTGGGAGGAATATAATGTCCTTAGAAATGTTGTCAACAGATGTTTGAATAAAAGGTGAAAAAAGGAATAAGGAAAAAAGTTGAAAAAAATTAAATTATAAATTTTAAATGAATCCTAAAAATTTTTGGAAACTTCTCAAAACTCGAAATATTCATTCAAAACCTGCAACTAGTTCTGTGAATGTAGCTAATTCCGTTTCCGATTACTTTTTTGCTACTCCTTTGTCTCACTCGTCACTGAATACCAGTACTTTTATTTCGGGTAATTATATAAATAAGTTTTATCGTGAATCAAATAGGTTTATATTTACTGTTGTTACTGAGGATAAAATTGATAAAACCATTGGAAACTTAAATCTTCTGATAGGGTTGTGATGGAATTAATTTAAAAATAATATCTCTTATAACCCCGCATCTAAGTAATAATATTGCTTTTCTTATTAATAAATGCCTCTGAAGATATGCGGATGAAGTTTTTCCTTATGCATGGAAAAGTGCAAACATTATACCTGTGACGCACATTAATAACCCAACTACTTCAAACTTTCATCCGATTAGTATCCTTCCTACCTTATCAAAAATCTTGGAAAAAGTTGTTTCGGAACAGGTGACTGTTTATTGTAATAAAGCCAATATCCTGCCTGATTCTCAGTCTGGCTCTCGAGCTCAATATACCGCTCTGCTAAAAGTTACAGACGATCTAATAAGAGACACCAATATAAATAAATGTGCCTTTCTCATTCTACTTGATTATAATAAATAAAACATTTGACATTTTAAATCATACAATATTCTGTATCATGTTGAAATAATTTGGCTTTACTGCTGTCACATTCTTTTAAAATTATCTGTTGGGTAGACGCCATAAGGCGTTTTCGGAAACTTACTCTGGGTTACTAATCCGATTGAGCCCAGGTAATAGATGTCATGTGACCTAAGTTTCAGGATCATTTACTCGGGTTGTTAAAGTTTACAACCGGTACTACAGATTTGTTGTTGTTTTATGTGCGTATAATATAACCTTACATCTCTGTGCTTTTCGTTTCTGTGTCTAAAAGTATAAAATTTTATTAAGGGCATCATATAATTGGATTGCCAGTTTTGAGCTGCATTATGACCACCAAAAATAAAATAGTTGCTAGGCACAGTCGTTCAAGAACTTGTGCAGGATCATATTGATCTTGGTAAAAATGATCATCCAAATTTGAGATCATTTTCTCCATTATCTACATATTCCATTCAAAAAATTGAATAATAAAATAGCTAGGTATATTATTGCAGTACGTTATATTTACCATAAACAGGTTGGTAAACCTCATTCATATGTCTTCTGACAATAAATTCTCGGTTAATAAAATCGCAATTTTTACATCTTGTAGGATTTTCTTCTTCTATCATATTTGCATATAAATTAATACTTATCTAACCTGTTAAAGAGTTAACCCGAGTAATTAACCGAGTTGGTAACTCCAAAGAAACCGAACGCGGATAAATATAACTGGGTTAGTAAACGAACATCTTTTTCTGTGATCGAGTTAACTCGGGCAGGTTTCCTTTAGTGTTACTTTGAACGCTGATATCTAGATTTAATATTATCTCTGCTGGAGTTCCCCAAGGTAGTGTTCTAGGGTTTCTTATCTTTTCTGTTTATACTGCGGGTTTTTTTAATTACCTTCAACTTTATCAGTTCCATCAGTATGTTGACACTCATATTTATTTTACTTTTAGTCCTTTTGACATCCCTCCAGCTGTGGCCCAGATCAGTGCAGATCTCAATTCTATGTCTCAGGTATCTTTGGCTCATAATCTTATTTTAAATGAATCTAAAACCCAATCGTTTATTTTTGGAAATAAAAAGAATGTGACTGTACTAATAACTGTAAAAATTTTGGTTTAGTCACATTACAACCTAGAATTCTTGTTGTTTTATTAAAGTAAATAAAAATTTCGAAATCTTTAACACCCTGTATAACGGAAACAGTGAACATATATATGTATATAGACTAAGCAGAGATATTTAATGAATTTTATATACAGGGTTAACTATGACTAAGTACAAAAATTTTAACCACGTGCTCAGGGAGGCCTAAAAGACAATAAAAAGATTATTTCGGAATTTTAGCTTGATGTATGAAAAATGGGGCAAAACCCTCTTTTTCTTCGGAAAATTGGTGCCTATGAAAATCAATCATCGTCCGAGATGGCTAGATATGTCAACTACTATCTGGTCGTTTCTTACAGCGTTGTCAAATGTAGAAACGAGGAAATTAAACATTTTTATGAATAATAATACCTAAGTACCGGATATATAACAGTAACAGTTAATCTGGTTAGTTGTAGTATTTTATTTATTTGTTCTTCATTCCTTCATTGCACAATATCCAAAAATACATTACCATTGCATACTGTACAAACATCAACGAACATGGTCAAATTTTATAATATAATATTTTAAGAGTCCAAGAAATATTTTTGCAGAACGCTGCAAACATCTTAGGATGTTATAAACCTGGAAAACTGATTTAATAAGGGAGATGGTGGAACGCCAACCGGTATCAATATCTCACATTGATCATTGCCATTGCCCTATCACACCCGTAGAGAGGGTGCCAATATAGTTGGTCTACGGTCTACCGCTGGAGTCGAACCTGTGGTGGTTGGCAAAAATGATTGAAGTACTGATGCCTTAAACCGTTCGACCACCAACCAATGCCGATATATGTATATAAATACAGGATGTTCTGTTTATGGTTCAAAAAAACTTTCAAAAGAAATTTCCTTAATTATCCTTAAATTCCGAAGATTTAGAGAAAAAGGTACTTTTTACCTCATACGACAGAACACGCTTGTCCACGACGTGTAAGGATTGAAGATATGGAAGAAACCGTTTTAAATGCCGTTGATGAAAATTCACTCAAGTGCAAGAAGGATTGCTATTGAATTCGATGTTTCAAAGACTGCAGTCTACAGAATATTACAAAAATAGCAAATACGGCCCTATCATTTAACAAGAATACACGAAATTTTGCCCCAGGATAACAATACTTGGCTACATTTTTGAAATTGGTTCAGGACTAAACAGAATGAAAATAATGATTTCTACATAACAGTCATGAATCCGTGTCATGAATCCACATGCAACAATTTTATGTCATTCTCAACACCAATTGGCAATTAATGTATGGGCTGGAATTATCGGTGATTATTTATTAGGACCTTTAGGAGTAGCTTTATTACAGAGGGCGCTTGTTGTGCGTAATTTTATTCCATTTTATTTCTATTTTTTTCTGAATTATTTTCCAGTGCATTCGAATCACCGTTTGATTCTACACAAAAAAGTACTCTTTAATTTTTTTTATTTGAAGCTTAATTTTTCAGAAAAAGTTGCTAAAGCTATGGTAGTACAATTGATAAACTTGAAAATTATGAATTCATAAAAGAAAAACGTAGCTGCAAAAATAATTCAAACAGATTAAGAGATGTCGATTTGTGATAAGGTGCTACTTTATTTTGTTCAAGGGTTATACAACATTACGTAATTTTAAAAATTTTCAATAATTAAATTATTTAATTTTTTGTAGCGTACCAAGCCTTAAATGAAGAAATCATTTGTTCTAGCATTTAGAACAATATTCGTCTTGTAAAATCATTATCAATTATAGGTTCTACATCTTATTAACGAATTTTTCAAATGCATTTGCCAATGTTGTACTACAGCTTTAACAACTTTTTGTGGAAAATTAAGCTTGAAATGAAAATAATAAAGAATACTTTTTGTGTAGAATGAAACGCTGCTTTGAAATGCACAGGTACATGGAATTTAGAAAATATATAATCAGATTACCTTTTACCCTAAGGTGTCAGGAATATAACTTTACAAACATTTCCTAACTATATACAAATTTACACCACTGCTTTTTGTCTCTTGCTATTAACCTTGCTTCTTCCATGATTTTCCTTTATTTTCTAATATCTTTCCTACTGAACTATCCTACGTTTCTCTTGGCCATCCTCGTCTTCTTTTAACTTGCGTTTTAGCTTCCCATATTCTTTTCACTTCATTCATCCGTTGTAAGTGCCCCAAATCTTATTTACTCATTTCTTATTTTATCCATTTTCGTTACTCTCTCACTCTTCTCAGATACTTAATTTCTTCTTCTTGAATTTTACTCTTTTGTTGTTTCGTCAATGTCCATGTATCACATCCATATGTCAAAATAGTCTTATACACTGCTTGAAAAACATTAATTTTTGTTATCGTAGATATTTCTCTCTTACTAATTAAGCTTTTATTTATGCTATGGTATACTTTCATTGTATTTTCTATTCGCTTTTCTATTTCTTTCTCTTGTTTTCCTGATTCTTCTATTGTCACTCCTAAGTAATCAAAACACTTTACTTGCTCTAACTCTAGCCCATCTATTCGTATATTTATTTTCTGCTGCTCTTCTGTTATTGCCATTATTTTTGTTTTCTTTGCATTTATTTTCATTCCAGTTTCTTCTAATACTTCTTTCCATACATCTATATTTTTCTGCAAATCTTTTTCACTTGCAGCCATAATTACGATCATCTGTGTAAGCACATTCCGATATATTCAGTGTCTGCAAGTTTTTGTAACCTACAAATAAATTTTTTATTCTATCATTACATTTCTTAACGATGTGGTCCATAAACACCGTAAATAGAGTAGAACTCATTCCTCCACCTTGCCTTAATCCTTCCCGCATTTTAAATATTGCTGACTTCATATTTTTGTAAATAACCAGATTTGTTGTATTTCTATATAGACTGTATTACTTTATTCAATTTGCTATTTACTCATTTCTTCTCATATTCCACACTATTGTTCTAGGTACTTTGTCAAAAGCCTTTTCTAAATCCATATAGGCATTTCCTCTTTTCAGTCTCGTCTTATTTATAATTTGTTGGAGAGTAAATATATGATCCTGCACACTTCTGCCTTTTCTAAAACCACTTTGAGATTCTGACATTGTCATTTCTATTACATTCTTCAATCTTTCATTCAGATTTGCCCATATAATTATATTCCTGCACTCAACAACATTATTCCTCTATAATTATTGCAATTTTTCTGGTCTCCTGTTTAAAATATAGGTACTATCATTCCCATGTCTCAATCTGTTGGTATAGCTTCTTCGTTCCAGGTTTTATTAACTATTTCCAGTAATATTTTCATCCCATTTCTTCTCATATTTTTGAGCATTTATGATGTTATTTTATCTTGTCCGAGCGCTCCTCCATTTTTTAATTTTCTTAAAGCTTGAGTAATTTCTTTCATGGTTATTGCTTCATTTTCTCTCTCTTTTATTTCGTTATTGTTTACTTCTTGTATTTCATTCATCTCTTCTCCTTGTAGCAATTCTTGAAAGTATTGTACATATTTTCATTATATCCACTTCATCTATCAAAATATGTCCATGTGCGTTCTTTAGTGAGTTTATTTGAATCGTTTTTCCCTTTCTAATATTGTTTATTACTTTATAAAATAATATTTGATTACTCTTGCAATTTTCTTCCATTTTTGTTCCAAATTCCGACCACGCTTTCTCTTTAGCTGCAGACACCACGTTTTTAACAATATTTTGTTGTTATTTATATTCTTCATAACTTTCTTTGTTTTTTTTTTCATAAGTATCTTTCCATTTTTTCTTTTTAATTTGAGTTTGTTGTTTTATTTCTTCATTCCACCACACTGTTTGGTTTTTGTTGTTTATTATTTTATTTGTTCCACATGTTTTCTTGGCACATTCAATTATTATTTCTTTAAACTTATTCCATAATTGGTTAACTGTAAGGCTCTCATTGTCTGCTAATATCTTTTGGGTTTGCTAGTTTGTATGATTTTATCGTTTCGTGTTGTTTCATCTTATATAATTTCTTGTTTATTTCCTGTTTTGAATTTTTTTCATTGTTAATAATAGTTACTACTAAATAGTGGTCGCTATTTATTTCTGATCCTCTTTTAGCTTTCGTGTGCATAATCTGTTTTCTGTTTTCTTTTTCTATTAGCACATAATCAATTATTGATTTTTCTCCTCTACACGTGTGTATTTATGTATATCTTTGTGTTCGTAGAAAGTATTTGTTATAAACAAGTTATTTAATTGGCAATAATCCAACATTCTCCTACCATAATTATTTCTTTTGTTTTCTTCATGTTGACCTATTACTGTATTATACTTATCATCTTTCTTACCACTCTACTGTTAAAAACTCCTAATATACAGGGTGATTTATTAATAATGGGACAGAGCTTAAGGGCATGTTGCTCGATTTACTTTAGCTTATCCTAAAAAAAATCCAAAAATCCACCAAAATCAATAATAACAGATATAGTTTCAAAATTGAAGAAATAAATCACATTTTTTTATCTTTCGACCGCTTGAAGCAAATTTCACGAAATTTCGCTTATTTTGATCACAGTATTATGCTGTTACAGTATGGCCCATTACTTACGCAACAATTTGACTTTACTTTTAGATAAATTGCATGCATCATCTAGATGCGTTTTTCTCAGAAACCATTGCTTCTAGCGACATCAACAAGGTGTACCTTTTTAACTAGAAAAGATAGGGAAAAACATTTTTTCAGTTCAAAATGAGATACAGTGTAGCACAAAAAAATTGTAGCGATTTAAAGGGGTTCAAACCATTGTTGGTGGCGCCCTCTAGCAGATACACCAAAATCGTCGACATATTCGAATTTCTAGTACCAAGAAAATAATAAAGAAAATGTGATTTATTTTTTCAACTTTGACACCCTGTAGATCGAAAAGGAGCAACATTCGGATAAGGCATATTTGGCTTAATCGCTCTATTTTGAGGTCAGCAACATGCCCTAAAGCTCTATCCCATTATTAATTAATCACTTTGTGTATAATATTCCTTTGCTCTCTTCAGTGACTAATGTTAACTCCTCCCAAAATTTCTCTTTCATTTCTACTTTTTCAACATCTGGTCCATACATGCATATCATTTGCTTTCCATCATTTTTCTTTATCTCTACTATTAAAATTCTTTCCGTATCTGCTTCCCATTTACTAACACTTTGCACTAATTTTTAATGAATGATACATCCAACACCTGCTGCTGCTCTTTTATTGTTTTCTACTCCACTATATATCAACAAATGACCATTCTCTCATTCTATTACCCCTTTACTCCTTTTCTTTGTTTCCGACACTGTTAAAATATCAAGTCCTGCATTTTCAAACTTTTGTGTCAATTCACTTTCTTTTCCATTGATGCTCCTTATTCCTTCCTTTTGTTTGCCTGCTTGTCAACTTATTTCCTGTCAGATTTATTTAGTTTTTTGAGCTATTATTTCCTGTTTTCTAAAACCTCTTTGATATTGTATTCCAACTGTATTTTTCTCCATTGACAAAGATGTTTTGACATTCAACTTTAATATTATTTTATTTTCCTTCCTTTCCTTTGCTGCCCTTTCCTTTATTATTTTTTGTATCATTCTCTCTTGTTTTGTTAGATCACTATTAACATATACCGAAGATGTTTTCGTTCCTCTCAATTTGGTTTTATTTCTCTTTAATTCTAATTTCTTTTCAAAACTGCTCATCTTTACCAATATTCTTCTGTACCTTCTACTGTTAGTCCTCTTATAATTATATTTAGAAAAAAGAAATGGAAATTTAAATTTTTGAAAAAAAAACTGAGTGGCATTACTCCTAACTAGCGTAGCACTTACAGAGCAGGGAAAATTTACAAAAGAAAATTTAAATACCCATAATAAAAATATATATAAACACACAGAATATATCACAAACAGAATACTAAAGAGGACATCAAAATAATTCTTAATAATAGAAACACTAGTGTGAAAGATATCTAAACTGCCTTACATAGCTGCAACATTTCTACATATTAGTACTAGCTGTTTTCGAGTAAAGTGTTTCATAAGACCATGTATTTACAGCAGGAACATTAAAATTAAGTTTCTGTAAGATTTCAGGTATATCCAAGTTTCCATTTATTAAGTTGAAAAGAAAATTAATACTGTGCATATCACGGCGAGATTTTAAATATTTATAATTATATTTTTGATGGAGCAAATGCTGTGGATATCCTATGTGAGGGTATACATTAGGGTTTTTATAATTCAACAACTTTAAAAATCTGCGCTGCGTCCTTTCTGACAAATCAATATAACTAGCATAGTTTTAAGCCCAAATCAAGGAACAATATTCTAATCGAGGTCTAACAAAACAATTATACAACAATTTAACAGTATCAACACTGCAGAAATCTCGAGCATTGTGAATTACAAAACCCAAATTTTTGTTGGCCTCCATCGCACATGATCCTTAACAACATCTGGTCCATTAAGAGGTATAGTATCAATATCATACGGAAAATATGCACTTTCTTTTCTTCTAGAAAATGTAAATACATTACACTTTTTTATATTTAAGGGTAATTTGTTCAATCGACAGCAGATATTTAGCCTGTTTAGGTTCTCTTGCAGTACAACACAGTCCTGTAAATTTCTGATTTTTAAATATATTTTCTTGTCATCAGCATATAGCAGATCAGGTACAGTCAGATTGTAATTTTGATCCTTTCTACGCCGACTGATTAACCACTTCGTGTATGTTGTAACAGACGTCAACCGTCAATTCGGTGGCCGACTCGGCGAAAACCGCCTAGTGTATTTTCAGTGTAACTTTTGCAGTTGTTGGCATACCGATTTCAAATTTGGTGTCAATGGGTTTTTAAGGGTACCAAATTTAAATTTCTTATGAATCACATATTGTATCTCTGATGTGAAAAATTTGCTATATTTTTTTACCTAACATTAGAGTAAAAATTCTATATATATAATAATTTGGACTTCATAAGTTTAACCGTTTTCGAAATATTTCGATTTGAAAAGTTCAAGACACCAATTATTTTTTATTTTATACAATTTTTTTAAGTCATTATCCAACATAATTCTTTAGTTTCCTAAATAATACACAAGTTCAGTACTTGTTCAAATAAGGTAGATAACTTGTACTTAGCTCATCCCTTTCGCAACTTAACTGATAAAAATTGCATAGTAAAATTAAACAAAGTTTGTGTATTGAATTATTTAAATGTAAATATCTTGGAAACAGTTTAAGGTATGAGTTTCCACAAGGTATGATATTTGCTCTAGTGTTATATAGAAAAAAGTATAGAATTTTTTTACATCGCAAATATATTATGTGGCGCCCCCTATAAGATCTACTCTAAACTAATATGATATTTAAATTTGACGCCCTCAAAAACCCATAGACACCAAATTTGAAATCAATACGTTAACAACTGCAAAAGGTATTAGAAGTTTTATTAAAAAAATGTTTACTTACACCCTGTATCTCTGTTAATATTAACATTCATTCGCCTCCACATATATAAGTGAATTCTTAATATTTTAGCTTTAACTACTATCAGGTGTTCTGTGCCCATTACTTATGAGACACCCTATATAAACAACTTTTGTTTCGTGACCATGGAAACGGATACGTTACATATTTGAATTTTGTTACGCTATCAGAATTGTAAATCTATCTTTTTACGTTAGTTTAATATTAAAAATATGTTTGTAAAATTACATAAATACACCGTTGGTACATAGTAGTTATAAACAAAAATCATAATTATTGATTGTGTTAGAAGTATGTTTTATTTTGCTTTCAGTCTAATTGAGACTAAATTAAATCAAATCAGTCAAGAGCTAAACCGAATTTTATTGCTGTTAAATTTTCGCAAAAGCTATCTTACGTTTATTCAATGCAAAACTGTCATTGATTAATATTTGTCACTGGTCTATAATTTATCAGGTCAGTTATATTTTCTTATCTTTGAAAAGAATAATACAGAGGCACAGGCAAGCAAAGTTGTATTAAGGTGATTTAAATCACTTTATTTTTATCCAATGAAGCTAGCCTTAAAGTACTTATGGCCCATTCTTTAACGAAGTGACTGTTTTTTCAGTTAGTTTTATAGCTTATTAACTATTTATGCTTAAGAATTATTCACTTTCTCATTACCTCAGAAATTATGAAAAATATATTATTTTGTTTTTTCTTTTTGTTTTATATTGCTAATAACTTTTGTTTTATAGTTTGTCAAAGTACTTATAAACAAATATATTCTGTTTAGTTTTTACAATTTTCCCTAACTCCCAATATTCTCGTTGCGAAGCACCTCCATTGAAATTTAATTGCCAACAAATAACTCTCATATCTGAATATTATGAAAAATTCTTGTGTTTCTGAATTTTTTGATTTTGTAATTGTGCTTAAGAATTATTCACTATCTCATTACTTCATAAATTATGAAAATTATATATAATCCATTTGCATGAAAATATTTTTTGCGACCAAATGGAGTTTTTCCTTCGATACTACAGAAAGGCTCAGAATATTATTTTGCCATGTATGATGAAAGTTTTTCAGGCCAATCTGGCGATGGCACTATTCAAGAATGTATCACTACCCTAATAGCACAAGGACGTCCTATGAACATCCAAAGAATGTCACAACTTTGTGCAACCCAGGGATGTCCACTACTGTACCACTTTTGGACATACAGATGTCCTCCTCTGTACCAAATTTGTGCTACCCATGGAAGTCTGTTTTGAACATTTAATGGAGGTCTGCATTGGAATTATAACGGGTCTTCCAACAGGGACTTCCAAGCTTTGACAGTTGATAACGGGCATCTTGTTGAAGTTACATCTGTCAAATTAGTTGTCATTTATTTAGTCTGTTTTGCAAAATCACCATGGACAGATATAGCATTCAACAACACGTGCAAATAATAAAATTGTTTCATCAAAATGGGTGTTCGGGCAACGTACCGCGCGCTTCGTCCATTTTACAGTCGCCATAATGTCCTACCGAGAGAACTATTCGCAATGTGGTGGATAAATTTGAGTCTACTGGTTCAGTAAACGATCGACCAACACCCGTACGTCGACGAAAATATCTTCGCTGTCCATGAGAGTGTGCAGCAGAATCCGAGGCAGTCGATTTCGCGTCGCTCACAAGAACTCGGCCTTTCGCAGACCACAACTTGGCGAATTTTACGTCGTGACTTGGGCCCGCACCCGTACAAAATTCAACTGATCCAGGAACTGAAGGTAAAAGACCATAAACAACGACGTGTGTTCGCTGAATGGGGTTTGGAGCAGTTGGCAACTGACCCTAATTTTCACCGAAAAATCATCTTCAGTCCATTTCTGGATGAATGGGTACGTGAACAAACAAAATTGTCGAATTTGGGACGATACCAATCCACATGAGATCCAAGAGCGTCCAATGCATCCCGAAAAGTCACTGTTTGGCGTGGATTTTGGGCTGGCGGCGTCATCGGTCCATATTTCTTTGAGAACGATGTTGGCCAGGCCATCACTGTTAACAGCGAGCGCTATAGGTCGATGATTACCAACTTCTTTTGGCCTGAATTGGATGATCTGGACACAAACGACATGTGGTTTCAACAGAACGGCGCTACGTGGCACACATCTCATGCCACATTGGATATTCTGCACGAGCAATTTGAGGCCATGGTCATCTCTCGGGGAGGTGATGTGAACTGGCCATCGAGATCGTCCGATTTGACCCCGTTAGACTTTTTCTTATGGGGTGTATGCGAATGAGCCACAAACCACAGCGGTCCTCAAAGCCAACATAACCCATGCCATTGGTTAAAGTCAGCCTGATTTATGCGCCAGAGTCATGGAAAATTGGACATTTCGGATGCGCTCCACCCAGAGAAGCCGTGGCGGCCATTTGAACGATGTTACATTCCACACATAATGGCATTAATAGGTCTTTCAAACGAAAAAAAAAATTTCTATGATATCTCACACACACTTTGTTTTATTTAAATTTAAAGATAGGAAGCGCTTAATAAAAGACCCTATAGAAATACTTTTTGATAATATGTATTTATTGTTTTTCTAATTATTACATGAGTAACAAATACATAATTAAGAGATACAAATAAAACAACTATATAACAAATAACAAGAACAAAACCATATATAATTCTTTAACAAAACCATATAATTACATTACTCAACTTAACCTAGAATAGCTATTGACGAGAAAACTCAACAACTAGAGTGAAAATGAAAACTTCTTTATCTAAAAACGAAAACGACTGTTGTCGGTTGTTAGTATATAATTATACTGTGACATATTTGTCTACATAAAGATGTTATGAATTTAGCCTGGTCAACAAATAATTCAATTATTTATAAATAGACTAAAAGTAGAAAATACAAAATTACTTACTTACAAAATGTGATTTATATTGCTTCGGATATCTAATTTATTCTTCTATAGGGTTTACTCATCAACGTTTATCACTTTATCAGCGTCACCAAAGGGAACAGAACAGTTTGTTTAAACTTTAAAGGTTAGCGTACCATCTGGATTCTGGACCCATTTTATTTTCAATACATATGCGCTGCACAAATTTTAGCGGCAAATTCAAATTATAACAGAACATGTACAATACTGAACATCCATCGGATGTCCACATATGTACTATAAAAATATGCCCCATAAAGGATATCCATCGGATATCCAATGTATGTTCTATCAAAATATGTCCAGGAATGGACATCCATCGAATGTTAAATGGACATCCATTGGACGTCGTGTGCTATTAGGGTAGAAAACAGTTTTTCACATACAGATTGTAACTGAGCATCAGTTATATCACCACGACCCATTATTAATTAATTTACGCAGAGAACTTCTTTTTCCACTAACAAATACAGGAACCACCAAATACGCGTACTACTCGCTCTGCGGCATATGCGCGATCAAATTTAAGTATCAGATGTAAGTAGCTTATCGCTGAGCCGTTTTTAGAAATCTAAAATTAAAACATCGTTAAATTAAATGTTTTGTTATTATTTTAAAAAGTAAATGAAATGACTTTATCGTCATTTACTATGCCATAAGTCTGGCATCGTTATGTGAACCGCCGCTTATCGCATAGCTCGCTGCTCCACTATGGCTGTACCCTTATGGAACTGTAGGGTAGTGGCTATTACGATACAACTTTATTTTCAAATATAATTATTGAATCTAAGATTTGAATATTTATTAAATAATTTGAAATACAATAATTATTCAATATTCTATATTAGTATAATACATAGATGCAGAAATAAGTACACTCATATACACATATAAGCATACATCTACACATACATAAAACATATATGCACAGTGTTATAAGATGCAACACAATGAATTAGCATCAGGTAAGTATGCATATATTTTTCAACGCGTGCACACATTTCATCTACACATCTTAGTTGTATGCCTCACATTTCTCTCATTACACGTGTCCTACTACGAGATATTATTAATTTAATTTATACATTGTCACTTGTGCTTTAAATAATTAATTTATATCTCCTCTGGGAGTTTCTAATATGATTTTTTTAATATTTCTTTTAAACAATTGTTTGGTTTTATTTTTATTTCTAATTGCTTTGAGTATAAAATTGAATAGTTTTGAAGATATGTATAACAACATTGACCATTAATTTTATTATTTTTAGGTGAAACAAGTTGAGTCTTATTTTTAGTAAGTATTATGTTCATGTGTGGGATCTATTACAGAATCAAGGAAATTATTATTGTTCAGTTGCCAAGATGAAAAAGAACAATTGATGAATATCCATTATTGATGACTCCTTAAACATTAATTCAGTACGATGGGTAAGTTCATTACAATACTTCTTCAAGATTACTTACTAACATAGAATGATTTATGAATGGATAGTAAAGTAGTAGAATATAACGGATATAGCCTATAGGTGCTGTATATCTGGTCATGTCGAAGCATATCAGATATACGTTTTTCGTTCGTTCTTCAACGACGAGATTTTTGCTGTCTTAAGAAAATAAATACATAGGTATGTCGAAATTACAAAAAAATTACAACAATGAACTGTTTGCTCACCATATTAGGAGGTTCGAAATAGTCAAATAAAATTTCCAGCTAGTCGAGTTGAAGCACAGTTGGAAAATATTCACAATAATTACATTTCAATTGCGGATGCTATAAAGAAAACTTCCAAAAACTGCATTATCGTTAGATAAATCACTACAAATAATAGATGACATACAAATAGTAATATATGCCATAGGTGACGAGAAAAGTGTTTGTGTCAGAGACAAATTTCACAATGTGTTAAGAAAAAATTCAGATTAAGACACCTCCATAGCAATAGTCCTCCACGGATTCATTAACTACTCTGGAGATCATATTCAGAGGGATACAATTATTTTTGAATTGCACGAAAACATTAAGTTATTTAAGTCACATTGATACCTATTTTTAACAAGTTTTATACATGCAAAAAGCGTAGATAGTATAGCATGAAATTCCATAGAAGCAAAAACTAGCGAAGAATAAAAAGCAAGCAAGTTTTCTAAAGTTTGTATGTAATTTTCCGTTAGGGTCAATTAACATCATAAAGATGTGATTAAGAATAGCAAACAATCACCTACTATATAATTTATTAGAAACCCATTCTAAATTAAAATGCAATGAAATTATTAATATTGCAAGTGAGGTATAAAATAATTTACCAATACAGTTCAAATCTTTGGCAAGAAGTGACTCGCAAGAATCATAGAGAAACGATGCTGGTTGATAATAATAAGAATACGTCTGTTAAAGTAGTGCGGAAAATGATTCACCTACATGGTACGCCAGCCAAGGTTTGAAGATTTTTCTGAAAAATTATTTTACGGAAGTGCAACGTGAAACTATACAGTCAGAATATCCAAATTTATATTTGTTGTTAGTGGTGATTTTTGATGACAATTTCAGAAGAGCAATGAACCCAAAATTGTAACAGGAGGGAGTATGCATTAACAGGTTTTTCCAGAAGAGAACACCTCTACAGTTAGTGAAATAGCATATAATCCTTATATATTTTTGTTAAATGCAGTGTCTAAAGGAAGTAACATTTAGTCATAAAAAGCAAAGCAATTTTTTTAATGTAAAATTTTTTTGTTTGACTGAAACACATTGTGAGTAGGAATTATTTGAACACGCTAGATTTGGAAAGGCGGGACCATCTAGTGGACGAAAAAGAAATTGTCAGTGGAACCAGGCAAAAGTATTTATGAAGAAGATATTCAAAAGTCACTTATGGTTTCAAATAAAACAACAAAAACACCAAAGAAAAACCCAAAGAGAAAGGCATCAGAAGTACCACAATCAAGCTCTGAGAGTGATCATGAACCTACATTACCGCTTAATTTAAGATCATCACGGACATATCTTAATGTTTGGCGTGAGTTAGAAGATAACGGTAATAGTGACGAAACTCTTTCTGACTTCAAACTAAGAATGATAATGATAACGAATTTCCCAATATTCCTGAAAACAATAATGTATGTACAGAAGCTGATATAGTTGAAAATTGTAACATAGCTGAAGAACAGAAATGTGGAGATTATATAGCGGATTGCATAATAATACGCCGCTCCCTCTCCCGACTTTTAGGCTAATCCTCGTAATTAGAATGAAGGGTAGAGATATTCTAAGTAAACGATTTCCTTCAGCATTCTGCTGGTTAAGTGGTCTGGATAGAGCCTACGGCGCTCGGAGAAAAGATCTCGATAATTCCTCTGTTTCTTCTTTTAGGGCAATGCTATTCTTCGCGGGAGCCGAGGACTCAATCACAAACATTGTCTTGTCAAGATAGTGGTCGAGGAGGACTATATCAGGCTTATTAGCTTGAATATGCGTGAGGAACGAGTAGTTCCCAATAGATTCGGCACTTCTCTAATCTACCATAATGAAAATGGCGACGTCACCACTAATATACCGTATTGATGCGCCAGATGTCAGCCTCTTCTCGGAGATCCTCGCCGTCACCATTAGCATTATCTTTACCATTAGGTGAATTTTATTCAGCTCCGGTTCTAGTTTCGGTAGACAGATTTTTTGACAGTGGTTTTACTTTGGTTCTAAATTCATAACGTCATCATTATTGCCAATTGAATGCATTGGTTCTGTGTTTGTGCGTTTTACAAACGTTTTACCAAAAATATATAACTATAATAGACGTTTTACATTTATTTGTTAATTGCTAGTGATGATTCCTCCAGTAAAAAAACTTGATATGTTACTGTGTTGGGACTAGTAGTATTAGTTTTCTTGCATATTTTTACTCACCATTTTCAACTTTGGCAATTTCTTAGGGAGTTAGAAAAACTGTAAATTTTATTCCATTGTAACTAATTTCTATCTTTTCTCGTTCCAATGAATGATTTGATTCCATTTCCAACATTTCCATTCAAATTTGGAACGTATATTTACATCACACTTAAGTCAGGTTATGTTTTGATTGTAAACAAACCAAAAATTAGAATCTCCCCAATATGATGTCATGAGCTTCCAATAGAATGCGGTTGGTATCAGTTTGGTTGACCTTCAAGTAAACCGATGCTGAATAAAATTCGCCTTTTATCATTATCATTCCCATCTCCATTCCTATTCCCACTGTAAAATATTCATGAACGAGTATATCCGGTTATTAATTTAAGTTCGAAGGATATTCGGTAAAAAATTTCACACCAAATTATCTATTAATTTGAAGGTAGAAATGGTGAATGATCACATGCGACATTAAGACTTTGTATTGAAAATAATTAAGTACATGTAAAATATAACTTTCTGTTTCTGTTTGTTTTAGTTTACAAATTGGTCATAAAAAATTTAATAATAGAAAATAATTAAAAATATCACGTACTGTCAAACAAACTGTCAATCAATATATAAACCTCGTCTATGATATAAAATTTTTTGTACTACTATAGCAACGGAACAAAAGTACAATCTTCCAATTGGTTACAAAATGTTGGTATGAAATTTTCTTTATAATAAATTGTACGGCATTTTCAGTAGACTTACCCTCCGTAAATCCAAATTGATTTTATGTTTATGCTAATATGTTATATGTATTCATGCATTTAATTAATGTAATGTCTAACTATAATTCAAACATTTTTGTTATAGATGTTATTAAAGACCTAGGGCTGTAGTTTATCGGTGTGACAACACTTATCTTAAATACGTTAGGACACACACCAGATCAAACATTTATGTTATAGTTTGACCTAGTAATAAATTCCGTAGTTTGTTTTAAGGTTTCAGATTGTATTTTATCAATTATAGAAGCTTTCTTATTTGGTAATTTTTTATGTAACCTTCAATGTCATTGTACAAGGATAAAAATATATAGAATGTCGATTTAATTTATTTTTTTCATCGTAGCTATCGTGTTTTTTATTTTATCAGCCAATACTTTCCCTATGTTAATAAATGTATCATTGAATATGTTACATATAATTAACTTATTTGCTACAATTTCATCATTTTTTATTTCTGATATTTATATAAATCTTCTTTTTTTCTATCATTTACTACTTCCCACATTTGTTTCATACTGCCCTGGTTTTCAAATATTTGTTCTTTTTAAAATATGTTTTTTGTACGTTTACATATCAATATACAGGACAAATCTCTGCTATACTTTATATTTTACGACGCACAAAATATGTCATGGATAAAAGACAGCAATCTTTTTTCACTGTGGATGGTACGACTTTTTGCAATAGATACCTCAAGTCCTATTTGGACATAGTTGCTCAAACAAGCTGTTGTAGACCTCTTGATTTTCTCTGTATTTCAAAAATGTACATTGCGATGCTTTTGATATTCTTTTAATTAAGAATAATAACAGAACTATGTACTTAAAATCATAAAATTGTCCGTCATCTTATGAGACATTTAAGATTAATGTTATTTAATGTGTCTGGTACCTCAGACATATATGCACATATAAGTAACCAAGTTAATTGAACTGCTAATACATCTATATAGAGGAATACGGATATAAATCAAGATACTTGTGTCCAATCTAAACATAACTTAAGATGTATACTGTTTTTTCAAGTCATCATTGTGTAATCCATTTTTTTCATTTTACGAATTTCATTCTTAACAATAATAGTATATTTATTTGTATAATTAATTTTGTTACAAATGTATTTTGTTTCAGTGTCTACATCTTCTCCAGTGCAAATATCATTCCAGGTACCTAATATACCTTAAATTGTATTTCAATTTATCGCAACTGATGTACTGAATAAATTTATTACTATCACAATGTTCTTTTATTTTGGAAATAATAAATAATTCTTAAATAATATATAATTGCAAAATAATCAATTGGGGTTGATTCAATTACAATAGCTAACATTTTATCTTCCAAATTTGAATTACTACACTACAAATATATGTAAAATTGAGACATGATTTTGGAGAACCATTGTAGTATATTTATTAATAAAAAAGGATTAATAACCGAACTCATATAAAATAAGTATTTAGATATTCAGAAAAACTTTCATTTAATTTTGAAATATGTATATTAAGATCACTTACGAACAAACAAAAATTTTTAAATACCTACTGCAAATGTTAATTACGAAATGTTTTATTTCGAAAGCCGGAGATCTATACAGGGTGGTCCACTTTCGAAAGCGTAAACTTTAGAGGCAGACAGAGAACCACAAAATGATATCAGTTTGTATTATAAACTATATTCGAAAAATGCTTCGTTACAAAGATACAGGGTGTCAAAATTTTTATCAAAAGTTTCAAATTTATTAATATATTTAAAACTACTATAAATATTTAAATAAAATTTGGAACCTTTGGATAGGTAATCTAGATACATATTTTTACGTAAGAAATATTATTTTTCTTCCACTAGTGGCGTGCGTACGGACAGATCTTCGGGAAATTTTAATGAAAAAAATGATAGACCAATGTTTTTTAGAAACAAAAACTATTTCTAGAATCCTTGTTCAATTTGCAACAGAAAAAGGCTCCTTACTTTTTTCGTTTGACACACCGTTTGGCAGTAAAAAATTAAATTACCTAATGATTTCTGAAAAACAATTAAGTAAACAAATACGAAAATGAGAAATTTAATTAGTGGATTTCAACAACAATAACTAAAAGAAAGAAAATTAGGGTAAAATCACAGAAATTGCTCGAAATGTAGTCCACCCATCTCATTACATTTTCGACATCTTCTCACTAACGCATTTATTGCAGCAGATACTTCATGCGGATTATGCCGCATATTATTGCAGGCTTGCTGAATTCTTAAAATTAAATCTTCCCTTGTTAATACGGGATTAGCGTAGACTTTATCTTTAAACCCCAAACATAAAAGTCTAGCGGATTAAGATCCGGTAACCTGGGTGGCCAGGCCACTGGTCCAATACCATTAACCACGTCATTATTCATGTCATTCCTCCCTAGCCGGCTAATCCATCGTTGAGGATAATTGGTATTGAGCCATTCTTTTACAGCTATTCCAAAATGCGGGGGAGCTCCATCCAGTTGTATCCAACTCTCACACCTTAAATTAATGGGTAAATTCTCTAAGTAGTCCTGCAGATTATTGTTAAGAAACTCCATAAACAGTTCCGAGTTCAACCTAGAGGGTAGGAAATGTGGACCACAAACATTACCATCAATAACGCCCAACCAAACATTTACGAAAAATTCATTTTGAAATGATCTTGGCCGAATTTCTCGAGGATTCTGATGTGCCCAAATATGGATATTATGGTAATTTGTTAGCCCATGTGGTAAAAGGAGACTCGCCCGTCCAAAGAATCTTATGTAAAAAGTCAGGATTTTCTTTCGTCGAGTTTAAAAGCCACTGGCAAAATCTTATTCTTTTTTCAGCATCACCAGGGTGCAAATTCTGAACAGGCTGTAGGTGATATGCATGTCTCTGGTCATCGTGTAGTGTTCGTAATATTTTAGGCTTAGGAATGTGAAGGTGCTGAGCTGCCTTCCGAGAGCTCAGCCTTGGATTGTTATCAAAAGTACGTAGTATACAATTATTCTGAATATTATATCGACAGTTTCTGTTCCGTTCGTTATTAAAACGCAGGCCAAAGTTATGAAAATTCTTATAAAAACGCGAGCATCTGAAACTCTTCTATTTGAACAGCGTCTATGATATTCACAAACGGCCTCTTCTGCATTTCCATCACAAAATCTGTAGCAAAAATGAATATCTGCATATTCATTGATAGAAAAAAGCATTTATCAGAATAATACTCTAATAACAATGTTAACAATAACTCGAAATTAAATTACCTGATACAATTCAATTAACTGTCATTATAAAATGCAAGAACACTGACAGTAGGAGTGTTTTCTGTTTCATGGCCTACTACGACAGATTAAAATTTGTTTTCCAGTTGCTTAAAGAATTTTAATTTTTTACTGGCAAGCGGTGTGTCAAACGAAAAAAATAAGGAGACTTTTTCTGTTGTAAATTGAACAAATATTCTAGAAATAGTTTTTGTTTCTATAAAAACATTGGCGTACCATTTTTATCATTAAAATTTCCCGAAGATCTGTCCATATGCACGCCACTGGTGGAAGAAAAATAATATTTTTTACGTAAAAATATGTATCTAGATTACCTATTCAAAGGTTCCAAATTTCATTTAAATATCTAAAGTAGTTTTAAAAGTATTAATAAATTTGACACTTTTGATAAACATTTTAATACCCTGTATATCTGTAACGAAGCATTTTTCGAATATTGTGTATAATACAAACTGATATTATTTTGTGGTTCTCTGTCTGCCTCTAAAGTTTCCGCTTTCGAAAGTGGACCGGTGGTTGATTTCAATAAAATACAAAAATTGCCGTACCTTCATATTCCAGTATACAGGGTGCTGTATACTGGAATATGAAGGTACGGCAATTTTTGTATTTTATTGAAATCAATTGAATATGCAATAAAAATAGCCTTGCCGAATTTAGGACCAAAATTTAAAAAACCAACCAATGTGAAGCTACGAAATGTACCTGTACGCGAGACTAGCATGCGTGACGTCAGCTACCCACGTGGACATTTATACAGGTGCCGGTAAGAAAGTGGTGTTTTGTACCTAAAATGTGCTAATATGTCTACTAAATCAAATGATACATATTGTTTATTTAGCCAGTTCTGAAAGGTGAGTGAAAATATAATGTACAGTGTATTACAAATTATTAGATCAAGCCGTTAACGGCACATTCTTTGGACCAAAATAATGGGACTTTTCTTATGCGAACTTTCATTTTGGAGCTCTGTTTCCAAATACCCTGTATTTTGAAACCACGTTGGGCGCGGGGGTGTGGGGTGCGGGGGTGCTGGGATAAGCGGCCTAACCTAACAGAAAAAACATGCGCAGTAGGCTAGAGATCTGCAGCAGAGATAAGCGACTTGTAAGGAAAAAAAATCTAACTTAACAGAAAAAACATGCGCAGTAGGCTAAAGAAAAAACTAAAGATCTGCAGCAGAGATAAGCGACTTGGTAAAAAAAAGGACATGCGCAGTAGGCTAAAGATCTGCAGCAGAGATAAGCGACTTGGAGTGGTAGCGTTATAGTAAAGTGACGTCACACAAATACAGTTTTTTCTAATAACTCGAGAACGTTGCGAGATAACTAAAGTTTGAAAACTGAGTTGATTGGTTCCTCATCGAGACCTATCACGTGACGTTGTTGTTTTTTTGTGACTAGTGCCCTTCTAGCTTTTAACAGTTTGAAGCATGACTTGCATTTACTACTGTTTGAAATATAATAGTTTTAATATTGAATAAATTTGGAATGCAGCGTTATCACACTGTAACGGAAGCGCAGAATGATAGGAAAGGAATAGTTTACAATGTATTTGCGCTCGTGTTTGAATCTTTGTATCAGTAGCGCCATCGTCGTTTTATCATTTATTTTACATAATGATGGTGATGCTGGTTCCCCTTTATATAGTCATAGGCAGAGTCATATATATTTATCGTTGTTGTTGTGACTTGCACTTATTTAAAATATAATTTGAATATTGAATTTTATTTAATGTTTAAGTATTATTATGTTGTATTGGCGACTAACAAAGTACTGGCCAGCTTATACGAAAACAGGAAACCGTTAAAAAATAATTAACTCAAGGCCTACTGAGATAACAATTTTATATAAATAATTTTTTTTGTCACATTTATGTCACGTTTATGTCACATTTATGTCACGTTTTACGTCGAACGTATCCTACTTAGATCAAATACTATAAAGTTGCATATCAAACGATTTCCAATCATTCTACACGATGAGTCTCGATAAATTCGGTCGTAGCTCTCATTGTCATCATGATTTTAACGAACCTTACATACTTCATACAAGTCGATTTTCATTTACTCCCGAGAGAAACGTTGATATTGGCAATGTTACGTGAACCAGCCTATTGAAGCTTCTGATGCCACCAATAAAGAATATGTGGATGCAATACATGATACTTTAAAGCAGCTCCAACACAATGATTCCAGCAGTCTACTCAAGTCCATGAGAAACTTGGAAAAACGTCAAGAAAGTGATATTAAAAGAATTACAGAGGAAATTTCTAAGTTACACAAATATTTGAAAACTAGTGCTAAAGCAGGAAAAGATAGCGTATTTAGTATGGAAGATATAGTCGATGTACTGAATGTGGAAGTCAAACGGCTTACAGATGCTATTAACCAACTGGGTAAGAAGCAAGAGGAGGATGTCGAAGATATTAAAAAAATGATTGACAGACTAGAGCAGCACATACTCAAAACTATTAATAAAAATCCCATTTAAGAGTATATTACATTGGGAATTGGTGGTTAAACATCAGTTCAAAATGTCTGCGATGCGAATCAAACATTCCAAGGAAAAAATTCAACTGGTAAATGAGCTTCATAAGCCTATGAGAAAAAACTATGTTCGCAGACGTACGATTATTAAGGGGCTAGATGACCTTTGGCAAATGGACTTGGCCGAAATGGGGAAACCCGACATCGTGCCACCGTACCGTTTAAATTAAGAACAGTTGACGGATGAGGATATGATGATGTAATTTTTAACGTTGACACAAGCCGTTTCATGCCGATTTGCTCCGGAAACCTTATATATAATGAAACCCCATTACCCATTTGATATTTATTTATCTTTATTTCTAAGCTAATAATTTTGTGCAAGCCCAACCGCTGTCTTTCTCCTGGACCTCTTCGAGTTTATTTGAAATTATATCGATCATATTTACGACAAACCAAGCTTTTACATCCGTCCCCAAGTCTATTATGACATTTTTAGTTTTAAAATATTTATAGACGGACTGTATGTCATTTCCATCAGGTTTGGCATTGACAAATTCCCCGCAAATAGCCCCGTTAACCTTTATGACTAGAAAAGTCTTCAGAATTCTATTTACTCTATTTTTAAAAAGAAAGAAAGCATTATTCAAGAAAGCCTTAGTGTCTATATGACGTAAAAGTAAAACGTAAAAGTCTAGCAGATTAAGATCCGGTGAACTGGGTGGCCAGGTCACTAGTCCACGTCATTATTCATGTCATCCCTCCCTAGCTGGCAAATCCATCGTTGAGGATAATTGGTATTGAGCCATTCTCTTAGAGTTATTCCAAAATGCGGGGAGCTCCAACCAGTTCTATCCTACTCTCATAACTTAAATTAATGGGTAAATCCTCTAGGTAGTCCTGCAGATTATTGTTAAGAAACTCCATAAAGAGTTCCGAGTTAAACCTTGGGGGTAGGAAATGTGGACCACAAACATTACCATCAATAACGCCCAACCAAACATTAACGGAAAATTCATTTTGAAATGATCTCTCTGATGTGCCCAAATATGGATATTATGGTAATTTGTTACCCCACGTCTGGTAAAAGAGGACTCGTCCGTCCAAAGAATCTTATGTAAAAAGTCAGGATTTTCTTCCGTCGAGTTTAAAAGCCACTGGCAAAATCTTATTCTTTTTTCAGCATCACCAGGGTGCAAATACTGAACAGGCTGTCGGTGATATGCATGTCTGTGGTCATCGTAATATTTTAGACTTAGGAATGTGAAGGTGCTGGACTGCCTTCCGAGAGCTCAGCCTCGGATTGTTATCAAAAGTACGTAGTATACGATTATTCTGAATATTATATTGACGGTTTCTGTTCCGTTCGCTATTAACACGCAGGCCAAAGTTACGAAAATTCTGATGTGATCTGATGAAAACGCGAGCATCTGAAACTCTTTTATTTGGATAGCGTCTATGATATTCACGAACTGCCGCTTCTGCATTTCCATCACAAAATCCGTAGCAAAAATGAATATCTGCATATTCGTTATTAAAAAAAAGCATTTTTCAAATTAGTACTTACACAACACTCTAATAACAATGTTAACAATAACTAGAAATTAAATTACCTGACACAATTCAATTAACTGTCATTATAAAATGCAAAAACATTGACAGTAGTAGTCTTTTTTGTTTCATGGCCTACTACGACAGATTAAAATTTGTTTAAATTCCAGTTGCTTAAAAGTTTTAATTTTTCACTGGCAAACGGTGTGTCAAACAAAAAAAGTAAGGAACCTTTTTCTGTTGTAAATTGAACAAGGATTCTAGAAATAGTTTTTGTTTCTAAAATAATATTGGCGTGCCAATTTTTTCATTAAAATTTCCCGGAGATCTGTCCGTACGCACGCCACTGGTGGAAGAAAAATAATATTTTTTACGTAAAAATATGTATCCAGATTACCTATTCAAAGGTTACAAATTTAATTTAAATATCTAAAGTAGTTTAAAAATATTAATAAATTTGGAACTTTGATACAAATTTTGACACCCTGTATCTTTGTAACGAAGCATTTCTCGAATATTGTTTATAATACAAACTGATATTATTTTGTGGTTCTCCCTCTAAAGTTTCCGCTTTCGAAAGTTGACCACCCTGTATATTTTTAGGTATTAACAATATTGTGTGAAACTAACTACTCTGTGGACTAAAGCCCCAACTAGCGTTGAATTACAGCCACAATATCTACCCATATATTCTTTATTATTAGCTTTTGTAACATTTTTTACTGTATTAGAAAGGTATTTTAAGCTTCTTAGTCCATAGAGTAGTTAGTTTCACACAATATTGTTAATACCTAATAATATATATAAAAAAACGATTACATAAAGGGTACAATTTTGTTATTAATTAAGTAGGTCGTTATGACGTTTAAATTCATTGTCAGGTTTACTTTTGACATTATCGATATTTAATTTCAAATAATTTGAATTTATTGGTATAATAATTTTTATAGTTAGATATTTGACTCAACTTAAAGGAGGCCACCTGGTCAGATCTCATCTATTGTGGTTGAATTTTCGAGTTCCCACATTTTCAAGAGTGAATTTAGATATTTTAGAGTGTTTTCATTAAACCAGGTTAGTAAATTTAACTAGATTATTATTTTTTGAATAATTATTGAATAGAGCTTTGTATGTGGAATTGTTCATTAGCATACCTACATGTTTGATATCAGAGAATATATATATGACTTCATTGATAGGAATTGTAAGAGATTTGATATATATTAGCTTAAAATACCTTTCTAATACAGTAAAAAACTTACTTGTATTTAACTGGGCCTGAACACTAGCTATGAACTTGCTACTGCTATAGCTTGGTTGGTAGACACCGGCGAGCTTGGATGGAAGGTCAAACTAGAACAATAGAAAATTATACATTAGTATAAAAAGTTTATAAAAGAAATAAGAACGAGTATACTGAGTAGTTAAATATGAAATAAAAAGTTACTTGTATTAGTAAAGGAGCACTGTGCACTACACCAATAATAACATATTGCTGCTACTGCTGTGAGCTGGTGTTGATATGTTTAGAACCTGTGTTTATAACGGTAAATATGCGGCTACGGCTTCTATGAGTTGCTGCTGAGAGCTGTCGATGTAGACTGACATATAATTGATTTAACTTTCAAGTGCAAGTCACAACAAACAACGCTAAATATAGTGATTCATTAATAATAGGACAGAGCTTAAGGGCATGTTGCTGACCTCAAAATAGAGCAATTAAGCCAAATATGCCTTATCCAAATGTTGCCCCTTTTCGATCTACAGGGGGTTAAAGTTGAAAAAATATTTTCGATTTTTTTAAATATCTTGAGCATCTTTGAACGGATTGTCTTGAAAGTTTGTACATTTTATGTTTTCTGAGTTGGTAACTACGAAAATGGTAACTACTTTGCAATCAGATCTAGGATGCGCTAGTTGTAGTGTTAGTTTATGTAAAATAAAAGATAAAACGACAACGACGACGACGCTACTGATACAAAGATTCAAACTCGAACGCAAATACATTGTAAACTGTTCCTTTCTTATCATGCTGCACTTCCTTACAGTGTGATAACGCCACATTCCAAATTTATTCAATATTAAACTATTATATTTCAGATAGTAGTAAATGCAAGTCATGCTACAAACTGCTAAAACCTAGAAGGGCACTAGTCACGAAAAAACCAACAACGTCACGTGATGGGTCTCGATGAGGAACCAATCAAATCAGTTTTCAAATTTTAGTTATCTCGTTACGTTCTCGAGTTATTAGCAAAAGACGTCACTTAACTATAACGCTACCACTCCAAGTCGCTTATCTCTGCTGCAGATCTTTAGCCTACTGCGTATGTTTTTTCTGTTATGTTAGATTCTTTTTCTTTACCAAGTGGCTTCTCTGCTGCAGATCTCTAGCCTAATGCGATGTTCTGTTAGGTTAGGTCGCTTATCCCAGCACTCCCGAGCCCTAGCACCCCACATCCACCGGCCGCACACTTCTTGCACGAAGAACTCTTCCACTACACTACTACAGTGTCAAATATAGAAAGGAAAAAAATAAACATTTTTATTAATAATAATACCTAAATACCCGATAGATAACGGTTAATCCGGTTAGCTACAGTATTTTGCATTCGTTCTTCGTTCATTCGTTGCACACTGCCAGAACTACATTTTCACTCATTACAAAGTCCGTCAGAATTATCAAATAACAGAATACACAATCCGTGTTAAATATAATACCCATTCATTCTAATAAAATTGTAATTCAATGTAAGGAATATCTACTAATAGAAAACTCGAAATGCACCCGCGGAAAGCTTTAATTATAAAATCTAGTACAATTGATAACTGTTGGATTTGCTTTTGACTCTAGAAAAAACAAACAGCACATAGGGTGAACTATATTGTAGGGAAATATCTAAACCCAACATAAATTCCTTTATTTAATTACTATAAAACGTTTAAAACTAAAAATTAATTACTAATGCTGAACCATAACCTAGAATTTTGCATTGCAAGTGGCATACTCTTCAAACACCAAAGAACACTGATCAAAGCTTAAAATATTATATTCTAAGGGCCAAATAAATGATTTTTACATCCAAACATTGTCGATTATTGTTAATACGAGTATTGTTGCTATTATTAGTATTAATAGAATTTAATTCCCCAATAACACAAGAAGTTTAAACATTTATCGGCGTGAAGTACACCATGCACTAGTGGCATACAGATGGCGACTGCATGAAATTCTGTTAAAAATAAAATATCACATATAGTGTTAAGTTTGAGATAATTTATCAGTACTTCGCAAATTTATTTTTTCAAGTTTTTTTTTGTGTATTTGCAAACACATTGAACAAACAACTGCTATAATACCTTGGCGGTAAACGTGTGGCAGTGTTTTTTATGTATTTGTGTACATTTGCATGTTTTTTGTTACCCTTTGTGGTTTTTCCGGACAGAGAAAATCTCTCTGGCAGTGATCGTCGAACCGAGTAAACAAGTAAAAAACAAAAAATGATTCAACATTCTTGAAATCTCTCCAAATATCAATCCTGGAAATAAATATCAGTAAGGTGCTACCTCTTTGTGCCACTATGTCGTGTTTCTCATTAATCATAAAATAATTATCTACATTTTAAAATAAAATGTTTTCTTTCAAAGCGGCGTAAATCAATATACCTGACAACTGCCCTGTCACTACCTTTGATTTACGGAATATACTTAACCTCTCGGTTGATAGAAGGCCACAGTCGGCGATAAATAGGAGTTTAATATAGTTTATAATTTTTTTTTTCGCTTTATAAATAAGTGGAAATTTTTTGATGGATTCCATTAATTCCTATTTTTCTCTTAAAATATTTGTACTTAGTCATAGTTAACCTATGTGTGTTTTCTGTTAATTTTTACTTTAAGTGTGTTATAGAGAATTTTCATTTTCAACGTTTCTTTTTGTGTAAGAGTATCTGAACAAAAACATAAAACTGCAGTTTGGTCATAATCAGTAACAATAAAATCGACCATCGTTTCATGAACTGATAATTTTCGAGCACTAGGTCGCCGAAACTTCATAGTCTTTCTCCCCGATCTGTAAATAGGTGTTAATTACTATGACCTATGGTGCAAAATTTTAAATTGCAGCTTTTTTGATCTGTCACCTGTTTCAAGTGACACTTTTCAAGTATATCTATCTATAGGGATGTATCTTTGCACCTATAGATTGTTTACTTAGTATCTGATTATTTTACTTTTTATATTTACTTTTTTTTGTTGTAATGATTTTTCTTATAATAATTAATGAATATTGATCTACCCTTTTTTATATTGCACTCTATGACTAGTGCCGGTTTTAGCAATACCGGTGTCCTGGACGAGATTTCTACGGCGCCAGTTCATATAAATGTGAAAACAAGGAAAACAAATAATGAAAAAATGCAATAATATTTATTTTTTGAAATTACAATTTATTTGATAAAATGTCCTGGCCTAATAATAGGCCTAATAATAATTAAGTATTACATCACCGTGAGAGTCGTGGTTAAGGTCATAACTTAAAATAAAAACTCTATGGTCGCTAAAGTCTGCCTTATAGACATTGGTAGAACAAAGGGATAATATAAATAAAACCATCATCGCTATCATTATTTTTATTGTCATTATCATTATCATTACATTATCGTTGTCGCCGTTGTTGCCATTTTCATTCAGATAATTCAGTTTGGCTTTTAGGATTATGTGCAGTCAGTTAAAATTGATCGATCGTGATATAGTTTGTAGTGTTTGTAGTCATTATCCTTATAATGATCATTGTGGAGTTGTTAGGGTAGAAATAACAAGTACACGGTTAATAACAATAGATTATATAACAAAAATACAATATCACACACTTTCAAACAGAAACTCGCCGACAGACACGTGCCTGTTTACATTGGCCTGTTGACACTGCGTACATTCGCATTGTCTGCAATCACTTTGTACAAATGGCCACACGTAACGTTGCTTGCGTGACTAGGCAGGTAACTATCCATAATCTATAACAGGTTATGTAGTGAAAAGAACACTTGCCTCCAAATGGGCGTGCGGTGTTTGTCAACACGTTACAAACAAGAGGTGTTTGTGAATCTGGGATTGTTACTTCGCGTATCTGACGTACTGGAGCGTTGCAACTCGCAGAATTCGTTGTTATATTCCTGTGCGCGGGCTAAGTTTATAGCTTCGCGATTCTACGCGCTATAATGCTTTGTCCTTGTCTGCCATGTGACTGTCCGTGGTGAACTGACCTAGGAAGTTCAGGTATCTAAATTGTCGCGGGGAATATTTATCGAGTTTTTGATTGAACACAAACGTTAGGGGTTTATGGTCGGTAAACATATTGAAATTTCGGCCCTCGACCATGTGTCTGAAATGTCTGCTTTGGCATGGCCGGAATGCACTGAATATCTTCTGTGCCTCACTTATATTATTTGTAGGGAAAACCGAGATAGGTCGGTGAATGCTACAATCATTATCATTCCCATCCCCATTCTCATTATTACTATTGCTAATGTTATTACTCGGAATACTATTAATAATATTTATATTATTTTTTCCATATGTTATTCGAGAAGGCTGTCATCATTTTTTTACTACATAAAGTATTTCTATAAGCAAAGTTTTAGTTATATATCACCACTAAAATGCTATTCAAAAATAGGTTTTTATTCTTAAGAGTTATATAGAATATATATTATTTTTTAGGACGGAATGCTTTGCTGTGGTTATAGTTACCATTGTGGTGACGATACAGGTCCAGTTGGATTCGATGGAGTGGTGGCCTCTACTACATCTGCAGATGGACATTTTGGTGGCTTTTCCAGTGATAATACACAAGCGACCTTTAATGTTACTGAACAATATAATAGTGCTCTGCAAATGGGTAGTTACAGTAATGAGTTCATCTATATCAGTGACTCGTCTAGGGATAACAAGACTGAAAAATCATCAACGAAAGGACCATCAAGGGGCTGATATTTTACAGTTTAGGACTAAGCTTACATTCCTCGGCACTTGTGAACCTTTGGTGAAATAGCATTTGTGTTCTTTGGCTTGTTTTGTCTTCCTAGTTGCGTAGCGGAGACTAATATGCTGCAATAGCATCAACAGATTACATTGTAGGTAAGCAGTTGAAATCTTGAACATTCAATTAAAGTAAAAAATTGTAAAGATATTCTATAAATTAGAATACTAATTTGTTAAGCATAGAACAGAATGTGGAATGTAAATATGTACCAAAAAATGTTATTAGTTGAATTTTTGATGTTACATACATTTTTACTAGTAGTGTGTTATTTTCTACTTCGTAAGTTAATAATATACGAGTATCAAAATTATTTCTTCTTATTTGTAAAAGTAAGTAGTAGTAAACAGCAGACCATTTCTAATTCAACGTATTAAGGACAGATATGAATCATTATTTCCATCTGTTTTTTTATCTTTTATTTCTCGTATATTTAAAAAAAGTAGTAGAGGGGAAGAGAAATTACATTTTATATTATATATACAGGATGTCTCGCTTAAAAGTGGAACAAGCCTGTAACATGCCTACCGTTCGACCGATTTCAATAAACTTTTTTTAGTTAGATACATCTTCAAAATGTCTCTCTTGGACATACTTGGTGTCCTCTAAAATTCTAAACCGTGGCCGACTACGATAAATTTATGTGGCTTGAAATCGGAAAATCATATTTTGGATTTTTTGATTCGAATAATTCCTACGAATTCTTGAATTCTTTTAAAAGTGGCATTCTTTTTTAATATCATATGTCAGTTATTAATTCCTAAGCATCCTGTATACTATGGCAACGAAAATTTGGTTGGTAGGGTTCTCTGGGATCCTGATCAAGAATTTGTGGGAATTTTTCGAATAAAAAGATCCCTAATATGATTTTCCGATTTTAAGCCACATAAATATTATCGTAGTCGGCAACGGTTTCGAATTTTAGAGAACACCAGGTATGTCGAAGATAGACTTTTCCAACAAAAAAAAGTTTATTGAAATCGGTCGAACGGTAGGCATATTACAGGCTTGTTCCACTTTTAAGCTGGACACCCTGTATATAATTTTTTAGTGTAATATCCGTAGATTCCAGGGTTCATGATATTGTTATTATTATGTATGAAATAGCGGCCTAAAAGAGGTATATTTATATTAGTTACATTGTACTAGCTTTTTATGCACAAATTAAAATTGAACTAATTTACTAAGTTATCTTTAAAAATCATTAAACTACGAGGTATAGTAAAACAAATGTATTCAATACTAACTCCCTGTATCTGAATAACAATTTTTTTCACATGAGTTTATAAATAGGTTTATATTATATTTACTTGTGTATTTGGCACATAAAACTATTCTAAACAAAATTGTAGGTAAACATGAGAACAATAACGTTTACAATATCACTCCGTGACGGCTGAAGTTTACATTGCTGCAACTGTTAACGTAGTAAGGGTCCTGTGCATTTAATATTAGAATATGGCATACTCGTTTTAGAAATAATGATTTTTGATGAAAAAGTACTTTTTTATTGATTAAAAATCCTTGGCTTATTCGTGGATATGATAAATTAAGGCTTTCTATTATTAGTTACGATAAATATCACTTTAACCCTGTAAATGACACTGCAGGAACAACTACTCCGCGGACCAATGCCCCGACCGGCATTGAATTACTCTTGCTGTATCTGTGTGAACAGCCAAGAACCCTTGTCGGACACACCACTAGACATAGACCGGTTTCGGGCTTGTTAGCCCTCATCAGTATGCCATAGGTGAGATGACCGACAATTGAACTGGCTGTTCCTTCATATGCAGGGCTCGTGATGTTTTTAGTAGAGGAGCCAAGAACCCTTGTCGGACACACCACTAGACATAGACCGGTTTCGGGCTTGTTAGCCCTCATCAGTATGCCATAGGTGAGATAACCGACAATTGAACTGGCTGTTCCTTCATATGCAGGACTCGTGATGTTTTTAGTAGAGGAGACTTGAAGCGAAAAACCCCAAACTATCGTTTTATAATCATATTGCCACATTTCCTCATCCACCCTTGAGGTAGTGCCATAGACGCGTTACATTTTTTTAAATGGGTTGTTTGCCGGTAGCCCTATTATCCCACGCAACTAACTTATCAATCTCTTACTTTAAAAAAACTAAAAAATAAAATTCATTTTTTAAAATCAACAATGAATAGAAGAAAAAAAATTCAAAAAAATGTTATCTAATATTTACAATGCATATACCTAATAGGTATATATAATATATAGGTATATATATTTATTAAAAATAAAAATATCTTTGGTAAATAAATTAAGTAGGTATTACAAATTAAATATTTTTATATATCAATGGCAATCTACGATTTTGTGATACAGCAAAATAATTAATAACTTCGTCACAAAATGAATTGTTTTTTTTTAATTCTGACAAATATCGTTTTTCTATAGAAATAAAAGATATATTTGACAGGCGATCTTGAGCTATTGTATTTCTAGCAAAAGTTTTTATACGTTTTAGTGCTGAAAATGACCGTTCTACAGAAGCTGATGTTGACACTAAAGATGAAAGTTTGTATGCTTGAGGTAGGCAATTTATTAATTTATTGTTCCATATAAAACTAAGCATTTCTTGAAGCGATGTTGAACTGCCTAAAAGTTGTTGATCGGAGTACAGTACACATAGTTCATTCCGCAGTAATACGCTATCAAACATCGGATATTGTTTTATTAAACTGTCCATTAAATCAATCGAGAATAATTTTGAAAATATTGAAAAATTATCAGGATTTACTAAATCGAAACATTGCAAACTATTTAAGTCAGAACATCTAATTTCAATTTGAACTATGATAGTATCTAGAATTTCACAAAAAATTTGTATATAATGAATATCAGTTCTTTCAAAATTGTATGATGTTTTCCTTCTCTTTGATGGTGGGTCATCGTTAATATTTTCTACAATGTCTTCTAAGAAAGTACTATACAAAGTGTTGAAATGTATCTCATTATTGCGAAAGTCTTTCAATTTTGATAAAAGTGCATTAATTCTCTTTTTAGAATATGTTATGTCTGTTAATTTATTTTGCAAAAATTTAGATTACAACATCGGTTTGTTCAAAAATCATTTTAAAGGTTTTCAGGAAAAAATTAAGTTTTTGTCAACAATTGTTTTAATCCATAAGGGGATCTCAAACTTTGCTGGTCATTTAAAAAATCGTCACTATCCGAGATGAAATCAAAAACTTCAATAAGCTTTTTTCTATAAGTTTCAACAGTAAAAACAGCTCTAGAAGAAAAATTCCAACGAGTGGGAGCATTACTTGGAATTCTGTGTTGCATTATTTTATTTAATACTTCAGAACTTTTAGTAGATTTGGAGAAAAAATGGCGAAAATCCGGAGATTTGAAAAAAAATTCTCACTTCTTTAATTCCGTTACAAGCTTTACTTAGCACTAAATTTAATTTATGTGCGTAGCAGTGATTAAAATAAGCTTGAGGAGCAACGTTTTTTATTTTTCTTTGAAGATCATTAACATGACCCGACATAACTGCGGCACCATCATAGTCAAATTTGCCAAATTCATTAATTAGTAATGTAAACAAACTGTCCGCGTCTCTCCCAGTTGTTACGTCATCTTTCAACAACTTCTCCATGTATTACATATCTAAATATTACTGATAGCTGAAACTTCCAGGTAATATCTGTGGTTTCATCTACTTGCCAGGAAAAAAAGTCACAATTGTTTAATTCTTCATAAATTTTACCTTTGACAATGGAACTAATACTCTCAATTAGATCATTTTGAATAGTGTTAGAGGTTCCCGAAAAAACAGTGGCATTATCTAAGAAATTTTGCAAATTAGAATCGTATATTTCTAATAAATTTATTTTTTCTTTAAAGTTTCCCTGATTAGAAGAATCCGCTTTTTCATCATGACCATGAAAAGAAATTTCTTGAGACGATAAAAATACTACATCGATTAATCTATGTAAAATATCTCTATTTTCACGGACCTTCTCATTATAATTTTGTATTTCTATTTTGTGAGCAGAATCTAAAGCATTTACAATATTACGTTTACCCAGCATTTCAAATTTAATACGTGATGAAATATGTTCCTGAGATTTTTCATGCGTTTCGAGACCTCGTGTTATATTTTGCAAATTATTAAAACCCACCCTGCCCCAAAACGGATAAATTATCATTAATAAATAACAAACATTGCCAGCAGTATAATTTATTTCTAATAGTTGATGCGGTTAACCAGTCGTTTTTGTTATAATTATTATTGCTAAATCATCTATTTTGTTTCTCACCTATTACAACTTACGACGGCAAAGAAGGTTTTGATCCAGATTTTTGTTTAATTATCAGCTTTTCATCGTAACTAAGAGCATGAAATCCTTTTAATAGCAAATAATCTACAATGTCCATGCAACTAGAGAAGCTGTTATTGTCACTTTGAGCACTTATTTTTTAAATAAAGTTTTAAATACGTACCAGTAAATTGTAAAAGATTGCTTGTCAAACACAAATTCTTAAAAAAAACGCTTTTAAATTACACAAAAACACTATTAAGTTACACAAAAACACCCGTTATCACAGAATCCCGCGAAATTACAGATCATAGATTACGATACATATGACAAATGACAAATGTTTTTATTTGTCTATTTCCGATTACTGCCGAGAGTGCCGAGGCTTCACGACGGGCGATCGCGTAGTGGTAGAAGAAGGATGGCTAAATTAAAGAACTTACATATTAAAAAGAGATAGTTGATGGAGACTAGAGGCCAGTGTTGAGATTTATTTGTGGGCGTATTGAAGCTAACCCAATCGTTCAAGGTCGCGGACTGTTAGATACATATATGAATGCGCTGGAGGCTTACTACGCTTAGCAGCCAGCAGCTCCGTTAGCATGGGCTACGTATTCGAAGAGCGCGAAATTTCAAGCACATTCAAAATTCACGTATTTATTTGCTCACTCGAGATCTCAATTAGTAATTAGTTGCATGTGAAAACAAAATAAATATAAAAATATGATATAGGTTGGTACTTATGTAATGTAAAATAAAAATAAATAAAAGACATTTTCTTAGCAATGCTACAAACATCGCAGAGGAGGCTTAGCCTCCCCTGCCTCCTCTAACAAGCCACCACTGTATGTATGTTCACATATAAACTGAATGCAGGTGCGATATGTGGTCTGCTTACTTCCTGCGCGGCCTAAGCGGCTCGACTTATAGCAAGCGGCCTACATTGCAGCAGGTACTTAACGCAGACCTCTCGCCCTGGGCGACGAGCCATTAAATCTGTAAATGATACTACAGGAAACAACTACTCCGCGGACTAATGCCCCGACCGGCATTGAATTACTCCTGCTGTATCTGTGTGAACAGCCAAGAACCCTTGTCGGACACACCATCAGACATAGACCGGTTTCGGGCCTGTTAGCCGTCATCAGTATGCCACAGGTGAGATGACCGACAATTGAACTGGCTGTTCCTTCATATGTATGTTCACATATAAACTGAATGCAAGTGAGATATAATCAGATATATCAGTTGATGTCTGGTGGTGTGCCCGACAAGGGTTCTTGGCTGTTCACACAGATACTGCAGGAGTAATTCAATATCGGTCGGGGCATTAGCCCGCGGAGTAGTTGTTTCCTGCAGTATCATTTACAGATTTAATGGCTCGTCGCCCAGGGCGAGAGGTCTGCGTTAAGTACCTGCTGCAATGTAGGTGTGAACTAAAGCCCCGACCAACATTGAATTACACCCACAATATCTACCCATATATTCTTTATTATCAGCTTTTGTAAATGTGTTTACTGTATATTTAAGCTAATAATAACACATGTCCACAAAAAAAAGTGGTGTGTGGTGAGGGTCCCATTATATTTTTTCCATGTATTTTTTCCCGCTGAACACGAATCTAAAGTCAAAATGGGGGTCGCACAGCAAATTTTAGAGAAAACCCATAAAAACAATAAAAATCACATCAAAAATTTACACAGGTCCACAAGAAAAAGTCATGTGTGCTGGGAGTTAGACTATATTTTTCTTTTGTATTTTTTCCCGCTAAACACGAATCTGAAGTTAAAATTGGGGGTTACACAGCAAATATTTGAGAACATCTATCATATCAATAAAAATCACTTTCTCATCATTTATTCTGTATGATACTCTCTAAAACTGAAACAATGAGAAATGCTGTAAATTAGTGAATATTTACTATTTTACAGCTATAAGTATACCAAATAGCTATAAAATAGTAAACATTCACTAATTCACAGCATTTCTCATTGTTTCAATTTTAGAGAGTATCACACAGAATAAATTACGAGAAAGTGATTTTTATCGATTTTTTTAGCTTTTCCCAATTTTAGAGAGTATCATACAGAATAAATTACGAGAAAGTGATTTTTATCGATTTTTTTAGCTTTTCTCAAATAGTTGCTGTGTAACCCCCAATTTTAACTTCAGATCACTTTTTTTTTTTGTGGACCTGTGTAATGACTATTGAATAAAACTTTGTCTATGGAATTGTTCATTAGCATATCTAGATATATGGTATAAGCGAACATACATATGACTTCATTGATAGGAGTTGTAGGAGAATTGATTTATATTAACTTAAATACTATTACAAGAGACGATTTTCCGTTAACATATTACAACATACAATGTTGCAAAGGGTGGTGCATTTTCTTATCTGTTGCATAAAATGTATAATATATACTATTTCAAAGAAGTAGTTTCAAAGCAGGACATTAGGTGTAATACCTATGTCACAAAAATCCGATAACATGTAACTAAAGGTAACTAAGTGTGATATATAGTGACTTATACGTATATTAACGGAAAATCGAAAATAGCGAGCGCGATCCTCGACGAGGGCTCCATCCACACCCTCGTGCTCGACCGGTCTCGGACTGTTTCGCCGAGTGTGCGGCAGAATACATAGCCTGTAATAGAAAACGACATTATTTAACCTCATATAAAAATCAAAATACTTCAAAAAAACAGCCTTTGTACAGAAATATTTATTTATTACCTTGATTATTCCAATGCATACCATGTACTTAGCGTTTGGGAAATATCATGGACCGTCACGGTGGTAAAATTCAGCAATCCAGTTTATGGACCTGAAAGGAGGTGTATTTTACCTAGCCAATAGCGGTACATATTTCACACACGTGGTACAAGTACCTACGGGAATTTTAATAAGGCTGCGGCTCTTTACTATTATTCTTTACTCAATATCGATATCTAGGAAACAAATCAGGATAGGTTTGTGAAAAAAAAACTGTAGCTGTTTTAGATTCTGGTTAGATATGTTTATATTACAAATATCCATTTTTTACTGCTATATATTTATTTTCGCTGTGGAAAATGAATTTGAAAATAGAAACGAAATATGGTAAAAATAACACAGGTCCACGAAAAAAAGGTGGTGTGTGCTGAGGGTCCCATTACATTTATCCATTTATTTCTTCCCGCTGAACACGAATCTGAAGTCAAAATGAGAAGTCGCGCAGCAAATTTTAGAGAAAACCCATAAAAACGATAAAAATCACATCAAAAGTTTAAACAGGTGCAAAAAAAAAGTCATGTGTGGTGGGAGTTAGACTATATTTTTCCGCTGAACACGAATCTGAAGTTAAAATTGGGGGTTACACAACAAATATTTGAGAAAACCTAAAAAAATCGATAAAAATCACTTTCTCGTAATTTATTCCATATGATACCTTCTAAAACTGAAACAATGAGAAATGCTGTGAATTAGTGAATATTTACTATTTTACAGCTATAACTATACCAAGATAGCTGTAAAATTGTAAATATTCACTAATTCACAGCATTTCTCATTGTTTCAGTTTTAGAGAGTATCATATAGAATAAATTACGAGAAAGTGATTTTTATCCATTTTTAGGTTTTCTCAGATATTTGCGGTGCAACCCCCAATTTTAACTTCAGATTCGTGTTCAGTAGGAAAAAATACAAAAGAAAACTATAGTCTAATTCCCAGCACATATGACTTTTTTTTTGTGGACCTGCGTAAACTTTTCATGCAATTTTTTATCGTTTTTATGGAGTTTCTCTAAAATTTCCTGTGCGACCCCCCATCTTGACTTCAGATTCGTGTTCAGCGGGAAAAATACATGGAAAAAATATAATGGGACCCTCAGCACACACCACTTTTTTTTGTGGACCTGTGTAATCGAATGCCTCATTCAATCAGTTATAAAATAAAGCTCCTTCCAAGTCTAATTAGAATAGTTTCAAAACTTATCAACTCACTATTTTCATCAAAATTAAATATTAGTAAGTAAAGTAAAATAGTAGTAAACTGATGATCTGATAAACCCAAAGAAGAATTACAATAATCTAATTCTAAATAAATGCATCCGTGATCAGAAAAAAATTATTTAAAACACAACACCGTCCGCTATTTTCAAAGTTAATAAAAACCTGATCTATAATGGTACACGATGTTTGTGTAACTCGTGTGGGTCATTTTACAAATGGTTTAGTGGTTGGAAATCGCCCAAATAAAATCCACTCAGGATGGGGCAGATCCAATTAGGGTAACTCCGAACTAGAGCAAGATACACTTTCACGTAGAATATCGGTGTTATAGATTTCTTTACTCGGTAGGTTCACGTACCTTTTAATCCGTATGATCAGAGGCGTATTAAGCAAAATCAGCCTCAACTACAGAAACAACAAAACAATATCAGTATCAGCACAGAATATAGTCATAACATACAAGGGTGTTTCTATAAGGTTCGTTGGGATAAATAATATATAATAAATTTGTGTTCCAGGAAAAAGTAACACATTATTGAAACAAATTTTTAGATACATTAATTTTCTTTTAAAAATTCACTTTTTAATTGTTAACCAAATGCCTTTTCACAAATTGTTAAACATGTCAACAAAAGCATACCATTGCTATTATGTAATCCAGAATATTTCTAGAGCCACCAAATGATTTTTTTGTCTTAATACATACACGTTTTATTCAAAGGTTATTTTGTATTCATTTTAATTTTCATGCGTAATAATATATATACAGAAATGATACGGATTTCTATTTTGCTAACTTACCTATAATTTTTATATTTAGAAAAGGAACGGCAGATTTGTGTTTGTATTATTAGTTTATAACTCTGATCTGCAGAAATATCACCATATTTATGTGTTCCTCTAAAGCATAAAGCATTATTTCTGTAAGAAAGTTCTTATACAAATATTTGCTGAAAATTTTCCTTTTCAGAGGACAAAAATCTGAGTCGTAAACTATTTTTTGGAATTTATTATTATATTGTGTTTACCTCTTTTCATCGGAAAAATGGTGCCTATGGAACCCATCGTATGCAGTAAAAAAACCATCCGCAGATTATGTCTGGACATTATTAAATAAAATAAGTTCACTACGAATTATTTGAGATACTCTATAAATTCACAACAATTTGCGGCGCGTAACAACCTATTCAGTACCGTGATTTAGGTAATCTGGTCCTGAAGGTCACTGCAGATAGTGTCGTGTATCAAATGTACACGCACTAGATGGTCAAAGCAGTCGCAAGATTGCTAATAAGTGTGCGCCTGGAAAAAGAATTGAAATTATTTTAATAGATTCATCTAGATAGTTATTCGATTACCATCACATTATTTGACATTTATTTATGGACGAAACATTCTTCATTGTCATAAACTAACATTGAAATAAAACAGAAAAAACAAACGTTTGAGACTTTTAAATTAGATAAATATTTATAAGGTCGCACTGACCTTTACAGTATTTGCCTATTTCTCCAAGATTTTCAAAGACAGAACAGGAAAAAATGGTAAAACATAATAATAGCATAATCTATTAATTTAAAATTGTTGTGTGTGTTAAAGTCGTTCTATAACTAGAGGTAAATTGTTACTATTATAAGAAGGTAATGTGATAAATAACAACGATACATGCTTACTTAGTTTATCAAATAAGTCCGTTGCGTTGTGATGATAAAATTTCTGATTTAGCTGCCAGAATGTTCAGTTGCTAATCGATTTAATGTGACCACTAAAATGTAAGGTGAAAATTACTTAGTGTTCATATACAAATTTATTGAAAATTCTTCGTTTCCTTATTAAATATCTCATGATTTCTGCTCATACAAAGCTGAATATTTTCTTCTTATAAAAGAATGAAGTGTGCACGCTACTGGTCTTTTTCATTTCATTTACATGAAACTATACTTGATGGTTTGTCAAAAAAAATATGGTATGCATACGTATAAAAAATATCCAATACATATAGGTAAATTCGTACCATTACAATTAGCGCAAATTTAATATTCATTTACTTTTTTAAAATTCTGATATTATAGTAAACAAACCACCAGAAATTAGTTTGCTTTAAAATTGCCAACATAAAAATAAAATGCCATTATTACTATTGAATAAATTTAACTCAATTTTAAAATCCATCGGGCCCACCTAATTATAACATTGACGCGATCACAGACCATCTAGACTGTATCCATGCTATTCAATACAACTATACCAATGAAGCCTCGACAGGGGAGCGGTGGAGTGTGTGCGGAAGTTTGGCTCCGCCTCTTTTGACAGAGTCTGATTCAGTAAAATGTATATTATTATAATATTTGATGAAATTTTAAGAAAGTTAATAATTTTTATTTAAAAGTAATGCGAAATAGGAAGGAATATATTTTTAATAAATTAACATAAAATATTTAATTATTTTGAGAAGTTTAGTGAAATATTTTTAAATCAGAGTTTAAAATAAAATTCTAATTATATTAAAATGTTTATCGCCCTTTAAATAGTGTTACTTTATTTAATGCTTGTTGCTTTGTGCTTTTTAAGGAATTAATTATTTTTGTTTTATGATTTATTGTTACAACTACATATTTTTCAGAAATTGCTTTAATAAGTTCTAATCACTGCAATTATGGGGAAGCGCATTGTTGACGATTGCAATAGCCGATCAAATTGGAATAGTGATGAAATTTCATTTTTTAGGTAAATAATAATCAGAAATAATGAAGCACGTTTTATAGCATTAAAAGGCTTTGCGCAGAAGTTGTACCGACATTTCCAGTATCGGCACTGTTTTTAAGTGCCCATATGTTTAACAATTATTATTAGCGAGGTAACAAGTGCGTGTACTGGCATATTGGAAACTACAAGCGATACGAAAATGGGCAGTTGGGGGAAAAAACTTAATGACGCTTGCAACTAGATCTAGATTTTTGAGTTATTTCGTCATTAAGTTAGCAACAGAATTTTCCCCCAACTGCTGATTTTCGTATCTCTTATAGTTTCCAAGATGCCAGTACACGCATCACCAAAATGTTCCACATGATATTATTTAATAAACCATTAAATACTTGTTACCTCGCTAAGAATAATTGTTAAACATATGGGCACTAAAAAACACAGAGCCGATATTGGAAATGTCAGCACAACGCCTGTGCAGAGCCGTTTAATGCCATAAAACGTGTTCCATTATTTCTAATAATTACTTACCTAAGAAATGAAATTTCATCACTATTCCGATCTGATAGGCTATTACAATTATCAACAATGCACTTCTCCATAATTATACAAAGAAAACTCGCATATTTCACAAAATAATCACAACATTGCCACAACGAAAGTCTAACATTGACTGAGAGCATGAGGCCAGCTGGGCCGAGGTTAGGCCGACGGAAGGCTTCACTGGCTTTGCCCTATAGTTCAGTCTAGGTGGTCTGTGGACGCGATCCACTGCGTATCGAGCCATAAATATGAATTGCTCCCTAAATCGAAGATCGCTATTCAGTTTCTGGAGCCAACAACTCATCGAGACGGCAACGGTGATTGAAAGAATGTACTTCATGCTTTAGCTTAGAGCTTTATTATATTGTGTAATTTAAAATATGAAATAAATCATTATCAGAGGACAACATACGATTTTTTCAGTGCATAATTGCCCCATAAAGTTCTGAAACGTAACAATGAAATTTCCTAATGACTTACCAGCCTATAAAATATGTCACACTCTGGAGAAAACTTGTATGATTGGCACAGTGAAGATATATTTTTTCTAACTTGCTTAGATTTTTCTTAGACTGCGACAAGAAACATCTATAAATTTGTTGAAAATTGCACACAGATATACACACATATCAGATTAATGAATACCTTAAAAATTGTTGCATTTTTAAAATATTCATTAAGCATTTTGTTAAGTTCTGTCGTAAAATTCATTCATCATGCCATCCTAATGCAAGTTCAAAAGCTTCACAAAATTTTATAGAGTGAATCATTTAGGATAAAACATTAAAAATATATCTATTTTTGTCACTTTTTGGTTATGTTCTTGAAAGCAAAATCAAGTTGAGCTTCTACGTTGTTATTCTAAAATAATGCAAATCGCATTTTATTATTAATATGAATTAGAATCATTATTCATGATCAGTAGGTATCAAATAAGGCACACGCACACGAAAAACACAGACGCACATATATATTAAAATGTCTTTTATACATTTTTCCACGCTCTGTTCAGCAGAGGACAATTGCGGTTTTTCACTAGTTCACTTTACCCAACTTGAATTGCATTTTTATAAATTACACTGGCAACACAAACGCACAAAATTCACCAATCTGTACCACGCGAAAATGATAACTGATGGATGAAGAAGGGAGAGTAGTCGAGCCACATGTATCTGTTCCGGATGTAGTTCGACGGCGAGCTCGCATGCATAAGAAAACGGATCCGAACGATATTCGACTTATTCCGCATTTAACGTATTAAACGGGAATCTGAACCGCCAACTTTTTAGCTGTGCCGAGTGTGCCGATTACAGACTATCCGATGTCGGCGCTGATTACTGCATTTATTATAACATTTTCATGATTTCATATTGAGTACACCAGGTGTTTATAACTATGCAATTATTCTTTTTTCTTGTTATTATTTAGAGGTTCTGTAGCTCTAAAAACAAGGTTATTGACCTAAGTCAAGACTCGCATTTCCGGATTATTTATCACTGAAAAGGTATGTCTAGGACTGTTTTTTTGTTGCCAGCATGAGGGCTCTTTTATTACTGTCTGTATTTAAATATAAAAAACGTTCCTATCTTAATAATTTAACTTAGTGAGTATTGGATTTTCTTTCACTATTTATGTAATGAAAAGTGAATGGTTTATTTTGATCCGTTGGAGTTTTGTAATTTGAATATTAAATATGTTTTATGTTGAAACTTAATATGATAATTGCATACATTTAAAATATAATTTATAGCATTAATTACATATTACAATAAGTAGGAGCCTGAGTTAAACCTCTGAGCACCGCAGAGTTGCAGCTTGGCGAGACGTACTGGATTTTATCGCCACAACATTGAAACGTACTTCAACAACTTAGAAGATATTTTAAAACGCCACCTAAATTTTTCAAACGGCACCCATGTTTATAATTTGGATGAAACATCTACCACAACCGTACAAAAACTACCAAAAGTTCTAGCACCAAAAGCTCTTAGATGTATTTCAAAAGTTACAAGTAGTGAAAGGGGAACATTAAATACAACATGTACTCTAATTTGTGCCAGTAGACAATCACTTCCGCCGGATGTAGTTTTCCCAACAAATAATATTTAAAACTACATGACAAAAGTCACACCTCTAGGCACTCTAAGTTTAGCAACACCAAGCGGATGAATGAATTCCGAATTATTTCCGGAAGTAATCAGACATTTCATAAAATATTCTTTATCCGCAGTTGACAATCCATCACTTTTGATTCTCGATAACCATGAATCGCACCTATCCATTGAATCACTGAACCTAGCAAAATCAAATGGAGTTACGATTCTAACTCTACCGCCACACTCGTTGCACAAAACACAACCTTTCACTGTCGGAATATTCAAGCCATTTAAGAATTTTTATAATGCAATCATGGATTCATGGATGATGAGCCATCCTGGGCATCCTGTAACGATTTATGATATAGGTGCTTTCATTGGTGAAGCATTTCAAAAAGCTATGACATCTATTTCAATCTCAAACTCTTTTAAAAGAACAGGAATCTTTCCCTTTGACCGAGAGGTTTTTACCGAAATAGATTTTTTGCCTAGCTCGGTTACTGATTGTCCCTCTCTTGTCTATCCCTATTCAGTCACTGTTGATAAACCTACTACTATATTTCTGCAACCAATGACGCCAACTGCAATGTTTTAGAGAAAGAGAATCGTGAATATCAAAGTTCATAAAATAAAATTGAAAAATTGCAGGATAAGCTACAAAAAACAAACTCAGCAGAATAATTTATATATCCCACAGATTTCTGACCACATTGGAAAGCACAACCAAGAAAAAATGCCAGAAATAATAGAAAAAAAGTAGAAATTTAATAGCGACTGATACGCCAGAAAAAGAAGAAATTTTAAGAGACAAACAAACGATTCACTGTTTAATAACAAAGGTTCAGTGTATACCAACTAGTGGCTCAATGTGCCCACTATATGGTACACAGTGAATCACTTGGGTAAGTTTAAAAAAAATAAATTTTGTATTTAAAATATTTACTAGGGCCCTGATAAGTGTACACATTTATCACCAAAATACAGTCCATTCAGTTATACTCTTAAGTTTTATGAACCTTGAAAAATATCAAAATAAAAAAAAAAGATTCACTGTGAGGCAGTTTACCCTACTACAGGAAAATATTTAAATTTAGCAACGTCTCGTCATGCCAACACCGAGTTGCACTGCCGCCAGCGGTTAGTGACAGTCTGAAAAGAGGGTTTAAACAATGTTATGAAATTTGTTTTTTTTTTCGATGTGAATATGCATTTAAATTTTTTTAAATCGCGTATTTGTATTATACTCATTTTTCCTATCTTCTCTTAAAATTAATGACAATGTGACTGAATCACCTTGAATAATGGTCAACCCTTTGGAAATATTTTCAAAGTAGGTGTATATCCCGATGGGGATCTATAACAATTTACAATGATAGTATATTTTTGTACTTCCATGATGCAATATAATATTCGAAATCTGTTTCGATGCGTTCCACACTGATTTTTTTACATCTAAATATTGAAACTAATGTAGCACTGATAGCATCTTTTGCTGTATTGAAATTATAATTCGGATCTGCTAAAGTAATATTACTATTAATGCGTTCTTTATGTAATAATCTAGTTAATATTTTACATTTATCATCTTGACTGCGATTAGAAGTATCGTTTCTAATTCTTAATTCATAATTTAACTCGTTTAATATTAAATGCACCGGTTTAGATATTGAACTCATCCTAAAAGCTGTAAAATTATTCTAAATAAGGTAATAGACTTTAATTTTAAAATATCTTATAAGGAATTAATCTAATTAACTACTGAGACAAAAATAATATAGCGATAGAGATGGACAGTTAAAACTGAAAACAATATACGAAATAAGTTTGCAGAAAACACTGGACGAACAAAATTATTAGCCTATATTTACCATAAAATATTATAAAAGAATTTTTCACTATTAAATGCTAAATAAATAACAGAAAATAATACGTCATTTACTCTACACACTAAATTTATTTATTTTTTCTTTGGTACCATAAACTTATTGTCACAAATATACATAACAAATTTTAAAAATGTTACTTTTTTTCTTGAGCCCAACCCCACGTTGGGCGTCACTTATATGCAGGGTCCTTTCCGAAGATTTTAAAAATATATAATCATGCGGTACAATTATATAAAAATCAGTTGGGAGCCGACACTAGAATTCGGCAGTCGAAGGGTAACAAGGTAAGTTTATAGTATCAACCAAAAAATATGTACTGGGGCCACATAACTTAATAATTAATTAATTAATTGTTTCTGATTTTGCTAAGTTACGGAAATCAAAATCAATAAAAATTAAAATGTTAAAAGTCTCATTAACTGTAGAGTGAATGACATGGGTAAATAGAAGTAGGTAAAATTTAAAACTTACCTAGGTATTTACTTCAACTCCATAAATATAAATATAATAATAATAATAATAATAATAATAATAATAATAATAATAATAATAATAATAATAATAATAATAATAATAATAATAATAATAATAATAATAATAATAATAATAATAATAATAATAATAATAATAATAATAATAATAATAATAATAATAATAATAATAATAATAATAATAATAATAATAATAATAATAATAATAATAATAATAATAATAATAATAATAATAATAATAATAATAATAATAATAATAATAATAATAATAATAATAATAATAATAATAATAATAATAATAATAATAATAATAATAATAATAATAATAATAATAATAATAATAATAATAATAATAATAATAATAATAATAATAATAATAATAATAATAATAATAATAATAATAATAATAATAATAATAATAATAATAATAATAATAATAATAATAATAATAATAATAATAATAATAATAATAATAATAATAATAATAATAATAATAATAATAATAATAATAATAATAATAATAATAATAATAATAATAATAATAATAATAATAATAATAATAATAATAATAATAATAATAATAATAATAATAATAATAATAATAATAATAATAATAATAATAATAATAATAATAATAATAATAATAATAATAATAATAATAATAATAATAATAATAATAATAATAATAATAATAATAATAATAATAATAATAATAATAATAATAATAATAATAATAATAATAATAATAATAATAATAATAATAATAATAATAATAATAATAATAATAATAATAATAATAATAATAATAATAATAATAATAATAATAATAATAATAATAATAATAATAATAATAATAATAATAATAATAATAATAATAATAATAATAATAATAATAATAATAATAATAATAATAATAATAATAATAATAATAATAATAATAATAATAATAATAATAATAATAATAATAATAATAATAATAATAATAATAATAATAATAATAATAATAATAATAATAATAATAATAATAATAATAATAATAATAATAATAATAATAATAATAATAATAATAATAATAATAATAATAATAATAATAATAATAATAATAATAATAATAATAATAATAATAATAATAATAATAATAATAATAATAATAATAATAATAATAATAATAATAATAATAATAATAATAATAATAATAATAATAATAATAATAATAATAATAATAATAATAATAATAATAATAATAATAATAATAATAATAATAATAATAATAATAATAATAATAATAATAATAATAATAATAATAATAATAATAATAATAATAATAATAATAATAATAATAATAATAATAATAATAATAATAATAATAATAATAATAATAATAATAATAATAATAATAATAATAATAATAATAATAATAATAATAATAATAATAATAATAATAATAATAATAATAATAATAATAATAATAATAATAATAATAATAATAATAATAATAATAATAATAATAATAATAATAATAATAATAATAATAATAATAATAATAATAATAATAATAATAATAATAATAATAATAATAATAATAATAATAATAATAATAATAATAATAATAATAATAATAATAATAATAATAATAATAATAATAATAATAATAATAATAATAATAATAATAATAGAGAGAGAGAGAGAGAGAGTTTATTGACCACGAACACATACAAACTGTACATTTGAAGTCAAAACATTTGTAACATACATAAAAAATTAAAAAAGAGGAATAAAAACTTTGTGCTCTACATCTTATGAGTAAGGTGAGTACAATCCATAAAGTCAGAAATACTATAAAAACAATGGGTGAGTAATACTTTTTTAGCGAAACGATAAAAACGAGAGTAGTTCATGTCCATGACACTATCACTGCCGAAAAATTCAATAAATTTATTGTAAATATTTAAATTAAGCTTATTGCCATATGTCGTTTTAAGCCGAGAAAAAGCAGGGATCAAATAACCAGCATGCCGAGTGTTATAATTGTGGGTATCCGAATGTTTAGGGATATTGTGTCTTTGTTGGTGTATTTTCAGCAATGTCTGAAAAATGAAAAGGGAAGGCAGTGGTAGTATCCTGAACTTTTTAAATAAGGCTCTGCAAGGTGTACCATACTCCGCTCCTTGAATTATACGAACAGCATGTTTTTGGAGAACAAAGACTTTATTAACAGATGGAGAATTACCCCACAGTAGAACTCCATATTGTAAGTGAGAGTGTATTAAAGCATAGTACACCTCGCGAAGCATAGCACAGGTTAGGGTTTTTCTTAATTGTCTTAAACAGAACAGTTGTGATGACAGCTTTGAACAGACAAAATCAACCTGCGGAGACCAATTCAATCTGGTGTCAAGATAAACACCAAGCAGTTTACAATGCGATGTGGGATCCCATCGATCGGAACTGAAAGTTAAAGTTTGGGTCTTAGAGTCATTGAGCTTTAATTTATTGCAGGTGAACCAGTCCTTGGCACGAGCCAATCTGTCCATGCCCAAAGCTATCTCACCCTTAGCAAGCAATGTTGTATCGTCGGCAAATAGTACACAAAAATCTTCACCAATAGAGTATGGCAAGTCATTAATATAAATAAGAAAGAGTACAGGGCCCAATACAGAACCCTGAGGAACACCGTTACTAGTAGGCAGTAGACTTGATTTACTTCCATTTACATCAACATATTGATATCTAGGTGTCAGATAAGAGCAAATCAAATTTAATGTATTACACCGAATGCCATAGTACTCCAGCTTCATCAGAAGAATATCAATATTAACACAGTCGAAAGCCTTGGTGAGGTCACACATCGTAGCAGTCGAATATGTACCCTCATCCAGGCCTTCAACCACCGATTCAACTATCTCCATTAGAGCAGATAGAGTTGATTTATGTTCTCTGAAACCAAATTGAGATTTAGAAAAAACCGACAAATTCTCAAAATACATAATCAATCTAGATTTAATAATAATTTCAAAAATTTTTCCAATCAAAGGAACTATGGCAATGGGTCTGAAATTATCCACAGTATCCCTGTTACCCTTCTTGTAAAGAGGACTTACTTTAGTAATTTTTAAGGGCTCAGGCCATATGCCTACATCAATACATTTATTATATAATAGAGTTAGTGGCTCAATTAAAAACTCAGCAGAAGACTTTACCATATAGCTATTGAGACCATAGAAGTCTAAGCTGGAAGAGTTTTTTAAATGACAGATAGCATCACTGACATCCTGATTTGATATAGATAGCATGAAAAATGAATTGGTACTCTTTGGAGCATTATTCAGAAAAGTTAAAGGATTAAAGCAAGAGTCATCGATTGAGGAAACAATCTTATTGCATATTGATGTGAAATATAAATTAAAATCTTCAGAACGGATAGAGGTATCAAAGTTTGACTTCATGTTAGCTTTCCTGTCATTATTTACAATACTCCAAATAGTCTTACATTTGTTGTCAGAAGTAAAAATTTCAGTCAAATAGGCTTTACGCTTTTCCTCAGCTATAGCTTTTTTGTAGGTTCTTTTATGGTCACAATAAATGCGCCAATGTATGTCAGATTTATCTGTGTTAAACACATACTTACTGTCATTCATAGTCTTACGCAAATTCCTGAGTCTGTCATTAAACCACCTTACTCTAGTACATTTATTGGTGACAGATTTCATCGGAAAACAAAATTCGACATTTGTTTGCAAGATATCAAGAATGTGAGATGCTAGATCATTGCAATTCATACCGTGTATGTCATAATAATAATAATAATAATAATAATAATAATAATAATAATAATAATAATAATAATAATAATAATAATAATAATAATAATAATAATAATAATAATAATAATAATAATAATAATAATAATAATAATAATAATAATAATAATAATAATAATAATAATAATAATAATAATAATAATAATAATAATAATAATAATAATAATAATAATAATAATAATAATAATAATAATAATAATAATAATAATAATAATAATAATAATAATAATAATAATAATAATAATAATAATAATAATAATAATAATAATAATAATAATAATAATAATAATAATAATAATAATAATAATAATAATAATAATAATAATAATAATAATAATAATAATAATAATAATAATAATAATAATAATAATAATAATAATAATAATAATAATAATAATAATAATAATAATAATAATAATAATAATAATAATAATAATAATAATAATAATAATAATAATAATAATAATAATAATAATAATAATAATAATAATAATAATAATAATAATAATAATAATAATAATAATAATAATAATAATAATAATAATAATAATAATAATAATAATAATAATAATAATAATAATAATAATAATAATAATAATAATAATAATAATAATAATAATAATAATAATAATAATAATAATAATAATAATAATAATAATAATAATAATAATAATAATAATAATAATAATAATAATAATAATAATAATAATAATAATAATAATAATAATAATAATAATAATAATAATAATAATAATAATAATAATAATAATAATAATAATAATAATAATAATAATAATAATAATAATAATAATAATAATAATAATAATAATAATAATAATAATAATAATAATAATAATAATAATAATAATAATAATAATAATAATAATAATAATAATAATAATAATAATAATAATAATAATAATAATAATAATAATAATAATAATAATAATAATAATAATAATAATAATAATAATAATAATAATAATAATAATAATAATAATAATAATAATAATAATAATAATAATAATAATAATAATAATAATAATAATAATAATAATAATAATAATAATAATAATAATAATAATAATAATAATAATAATAATAATAATAATAATAATAATAATAATAATAATAATAATAATAATAATAATAATAATAATAATAATAATAATAATAATAATAATAATAATAATAATAATAATAATAATAATAATAATAATAATAATAATAATAATAATAATAATAATAATAATAATAATAATAATAATAATAATAATAATAATAATAATAATAATAATAATAATAATAATAATAATAATAATAATAATAATAATAATAATAATAATAATAATAATAATAATAATAATAATAATAATAATAATAATAATAATAATAATAATAATAATAATAATAATAATAATAATAATAATAATAATAATAATAATAATAATAATAATAATAATAATAATAATAATAATAATAATAATAATAATAATAATAATAATAATAATAATAATAATAATAATAATAATAATAATAATAATAATAATAATAATAATAATAATAATAATAATAATAATAATAATAATAATAATAATAATAATAATAATAATAATAATAATAATAATAATAATAATAATAATAATAATAATAATAATAATAATAATAATAATAATAATAGATAGATAGATAGATAGATGGTTTATTGACAACTTTACAAAAGTATGTATTTTTGTCACAACAGATAAATTAAGTCAAGTAAAATAAAAAAAAGTACACAAGTTGATTAAAAATAATAAGACATAAAAAATGTAGAACATGGAATTATGACAATGTTAGTAAGGTCATGTGTCCCTAGTTATCAGATATATAGTCGTTAAATTCTGTAATGCTGTAAAAGCAGTTAGTCACAAGAAAATTTTTTGCTAGTGTATGAAACTCCCTGTATCCAATAGATCTTACATTAACAGATCTGTGATATTTCATAAATTTATTGTAAAGATTATAATCTATCTTGTTCAACTGTGTGGTTTTCAATCTTGAGTATGGAACCCTGAGATCCTCCCCAATCCTTGTGTTATAATTATGTGATTCGCCATAAGTGGATATATTATTCACATTTCTGTGTATGAATAGCAATGTTTCAAATATATAAACACTTGGCATGGGGAGAATCTCATACTTCCTGAACAAAAATCTACAAGATGTACCATATGGAGCTGAGTCAATGATCCTCACGGCTGCTTTTTGGAGATAGAAAACTTTGAGGTATTTGGACGAATTTCCCCACAAAACAATAGCATATGATAAGATACTATGTATCAAAACAAAAAAAAACAAAATAATAATAATAATAATAATAATAATAATAATAATAATAATAATAATAATAATAATAATAATAATAATAATAATAATAATAATAATAATAATAATAATAATAATAATAATAATAATAATAATAATAATAATAATAATAATAATAATAATAATAATAATAATAATAATAATAATTATAAAAAACAAAAAAAAACAAAAAAAAGTAAAGTGAAATTTCTAGTAATTACTACACAACATGCAGATACATTAATTTTTACATTTTTCTAGATATAAGCCAATTATAGTTTTGAATAGTATTGAATACCATTACACATATTATATATGGGTCACTTATGCATGATGTTCGTACGGCAACTAGGACAATAGAAACAATTAATTTCCACGAGAATGTTGCCGAGGAACCAAATTACAAATTTTATTTTTTTTATTTTAAGGCACATACATTCAACATTATAATGTACTAAATTATATAAAAACGTTATAACTATACAATTTCTTCTTTTATATAAGGAAGTCATGTTAAACATATCTAACAAGATTCTGTTGTCGACACCTCTTTCAGGATAACACCCCTTGGACTTAAAGAACAGAAATTTTAAAAATTTTCGTTGAACCGTCTCAATCAACATAATATTGTTCTATATATATAGGATACCATATTAAGGACGTGTATTCTAATTTAAATCTTATGTGTTACACTTCTAATATTTGAAAAACAATTCCAGTTTCGCATAAAATATCCAAGTAATTTATAAGCGGATTTAACAATTTGGTAAATGTGACTGGAAAAATTAAATTTTTAGTCAAATACAACTCCAAGATCGTTCAATTCAGAACATCTTTCAAGGGTATAAATTGTTGATATCATAGTTGAATATTATATAATTATGTTTGCGAGTAAAAGTCACTATTTTACATTTAGATATGTTTAATTTTAAAAAATTATTATCACACCAGCATAGGACTCTAATAGAAGATGGTCACATTTAATTACAGATGCTATGTCATTAATAAAAATTAAAAAAAGTAACGGGCCCAAATTAGATCCCTGAGGGACGCCAGAAGTTGTTACATAACTTTGAGATTTATAACCTTCATATTCAACAAATTGTTCTCTGGAAGACAAGTAGGACATGAATAACAGGATCAAGTTTTCAGTGAAACCAAAGCTCTTTAACTTTGATCTGTATATCTGTATAAACAACGTCTACTTGTCCTCCTACATCTAAGTTATCACATATGAAGTTACTTACACTCGCTAAGTTTGTAACTGTTGATCTTTTCAACATAAAGCTATGTTGATTTGGTGATATTGTTAAGTTAATAGAAGTGCAAATATTATTGTATAAGATTATTTCCAGTACTTTAGTAAAGTTACATAAAATGGTCACAGCTCTATAATTTTTGATCATCGATGCATCGCCAGATTTTAAAATGGGACATATTCTAGTAATTTTCCAAATATTAGGAAATTTTGTTGTTTTTATAATAATATTAAATAAAATACATAGTGGAGATACAAACGCGTTAGCACAATCTTTAACCACGAAACTAGGAATGCCATCTACCCCACTAGTCATTTTTTTTCAATAATTTTTTTATTGATTGTAAAATATCATTTTCTGTAATTTGTAAGACATTGACTATATTGGATGACAGTGACAAATTATCATTAACATGTTGAGGACTAGAATTCCTGTACACACTACAAAAATACTTCGCAGAACCGTAACAATTTTTGGAATTCGAGATCGACCTCTTTTAGATTGCACAAAAGATCAAAATCTAGATGGATTATGCGTGATTTCATTCTCTGCGGTCGAAATATAATTTTTGTAGTTAATTTGCCGCATAATTATTGTCCTTAGAGTACTGATTAAAGTTTGCGTTTTCGTTCATTTACATTTTCATAGTAGCAGTGAAAGTTGACATGGGAGTTGCAATTGGGTATGCCTTTCACTTTAAAGTCTTGATGGTTGGGGTACCATTAATATACACTATTCTGATGTTTGATTCTCCTTGTTGTTTCCGGTATTCCAACTCCTTTTTAAGTCGTCAATACTGCTCAATTTGTTTGGGTGTTTTATCATAAGATACAAATATACGAGTAAACTGCTCTTGTGACCTCAAATTTCTAGCCTTACTTAGGTATAATTTGACGAACTTGATTTTCATTCTCTAATAATAATAATAATAATAGATAGATAGATAGATAGATGGTTTATTGACAACTTTACAAAAGTATGTATTTTTGTCACAACAGATAAATTAAGTCAAGTAAAATAAAAAAAAGTACACAAGTTGATTAAAAATAATAAGACATAAAAAATGTAGAACATGGAATTATGACAATGTTAGTAAGGTCATGTGTCCCTAGTTATCAGATATATAGTCGTTAAATTCTGTAATGCTGTAAAAGCAGTTAGTCACAAGAAAATTTTTTGCTAGTGTATGAAACTCCCTGTATCCAATAGATCTTACATTAACAGATCTGTGATATTTCATAAATTTATTGTAAAGATTATAATCTATCTTGTTCAACTGTGTGGTTTTCAATCTTGAGTATGGAACCCTGAGATCCTCCCCAATCCTTGTGTTATAATTATGTGATTCGCCATAAGTGGATATATTATTCACATTTCTGTGTATGAATAGCAATGTTTCAAATATATAAACACTTGGCATGGGGAGAATCTCATACTTCCTGAACAAAAATCTACAAGATGTACCATATGGAGCTGAGTCAATGATCCTCACGGCTGCTTTTTGGAGATAGAAAACTTTGAGGTATTTGGACGAATTTCCCCACAAAACAATAGCATATGATAAGATACTATGTATCAAAACAAAAAAAAACAAAATAATAATAATAATAATAATAATAATAATAATAATAATAATAATAATAATAATAATAATAATAATAATAATAATAATAATAATAATAATAATAATAATAATAATAATAATAATAATAATAATAATAATAATAATAATAATAATAATTATAAAAAACAAAAAAAAACAAAAAAAAGTAAAGTGAAATTTCTAGTAATTACTACACAACATGCAGATACATTAATTTTTACATTTTTCTAGATATAAGCCAATTATAGTTTTGAATAGTATTGAATACCATTACACATATTATATATGGGTCACTTATGCATGATGTTCGTACGGCAACTAGGACAATAGAAACAATTAATTTCCACGAGAATGTTGCCGAGGAACCAAATTACAAATTTTATTTTTTTTATTTTAAGGCACATACATTCAACATTATAATGTACTAAATTATATAAAAACGTTATAACTATACAATTTCTTCTTTTATATAAGGAAGTCATGTTAAACATATCTAACAAGATTCTGTTGTCGACACCTCTTTCAGGATAACACCCCTTGGACTTAAAGAACAGAAATTTTAAAAATTTTCGTTGAACCGTCTCAATCAACATAATATTGTTCTATATATATAGGATACCATATTAAGGACGTGTATTCTAATTTAAATCTTATGTGTTACACTTCTAATATTTGAAAAACAATTCCAGTTTCGCATAAAATATCCAAGTAATTTATAAGCGGATTTAACAATTTGGTAAATGTGACTGGAAAAATTAAATTTTTAGTCAAATACAACTCCAAGATCGTTCAATTCAGAACATCTTTCAAGGGTATAAATTGTTGATATCATAGTTGAATATTATATAATTATGTTTGCGAGTAAAAGTCACTATTTTACATTTAGATATGTTTAATTTTAAAAAATTATTATCACACCAGCATAGGACTCTAATAGAAGATGGTCACATTTAATTACAGATGCTATGTCATTAATAAAAATTAAAAAAAGTAACGGGCCCAAATTAGATCCCTGAGGGACGCCAGAAGTTGTTACATAACTTTGAGATTTATAACCTTCATATTCAACAAATTGTTCTCTGGAAGACAAGTAGGACATGAATAACAGGATCAAGTTTTCAGTGAAACCAAAGCTCTTTAACTTTGATCTGTATATCTGTATAAACAACGTCTACTTGTCCTCCTACATCTAAGTTATCACATATGAAGTTACTTACACTCGCTAAGTTTGTAACTGTTGATCTTTTCAACATAAAGCTATGTTGATTTGGTGATATTGTTAAGTTAATAGAAGTGCAAATATTATTGTATAAGATTATTTCCAGTACTTTAGTAAAGTTACATAAAATGGTCACAGCTCTATAATTTTTGATCATCGATGCATCGCCAGATTTTAAAATGGGACATATTCTAGTAATTTTCCAAATATTAGGAAATTTTGTTGTTTTTATAATAATATTAAATAAAATACATAGTGGAGATACAAACGCGTTAGCACAATCTTTAACCACGAAACTAGGAATGCCATCTACCCCACTAGTCATTTTTTTTCAATAATTTTTTTATTGATTGTAAAATATCATTTTCTGTAATTTGTAAGACATTGACTATATTGGATGACAGTGACAAATTATCATTAACATGTTGAGGACTAGAATTCCTGTACACACTACAAAAATACTTCGCAGAACCGTAACAATTTTTGGAATTCGAGATCGACCTCTTTTAGATTGCACAAAAGATCAAAATCTAGATGGATTATGCGTGATTTCATTCTCTGCGGTCGAAATATAATTTTTGTAGTTAATTTGCCGCATAATTATTGTCCTTAGAGTACTGATTAAAGTTTGCGTTTTCGTTCATTTACATTTTCATAGTAGCAGTGAAAGTTGACATGGGAGTTGCAATTGGGTATGCCTTTCACTTTAAAGTCTTGATGGTTGGGGTACCATTAATATACACTATTCTGATGTTTGATTCTCCTTGTTGTTTCCGGTATTCCAACTCCTTTTTAAGTCGTCAATACTGCTCAATTTGTTTGGGTGTTTTATCATAAGATACAAATATACGAGTAAACTGCTCTTGTGACCTCAAATTTCTAGCCTTACTTAGGTATAATTTGACGAACTTGATTTTCATTCTCCAAAACTACTCTAATAGCTCGGGTCTTATTCGGCATATATCTACCTAAGCGAAGAGATTTTAAGTTATTGGGACACTCAAGGCTAACACTGCAGAAATGAAAAATTTCAGATATCATTGACTTTTCCTTATTAATTCGTTCATCTCTGGACAAATCATAATTTTCAGCTGCACCAAATATCATCAAATTAGATTTACGTTTCTGTCTCTCCTCGAATTCTTGAAAGACATCATCCAACATTTTTTCTTCATTAAAATTTGTTAAGGTAGGTTTCTTAAACTCATTGAAATCCAATTGCAATTGATTTATGGAAGCTTGTAAAGCATTTATGTTCGTGGAATAATTTTTTGAAATACTACCCTCCAATTTATCAAACCTTTCTTTAAAAACATTTTGCATAGTTCGCATTAATGCCTTAATATCTCCCAACTCACCCATGAATGAGTTGCAGGAATTACATATAATTTTAAAGTTCTTTGATTTATTACGAGTAATTCTTATGTCATCTGTAGAAAGACCAACACAAGCTACATGAACCTCTGCGCGGTATCCATCACACGGAATTGTTGGTTGACCCTGCTTGACAGATGCCTTACAATTTGGATACGGGTGTGGCATTCTGACGTTATAAACTTGGAGACGACAAAAACCAGTAAAAACATCAACAAAGAACAGCAGAGTCAAAACTAAATCCACTCAAACAAAAAACGCTTCACTATTTACACAAATAAAGTTTTAAATTCATCACCGCTACTTATGTTAGAAAAATTGGGGAAATTCACTCCGCACAATGTGTTCGATGTGTACTCTACGAGGTCTATCGAAATAATATGCGCAGCAATAAATATGCACAGTATTACCAAGAAAATATATTATATAAGTAATTTACGAATTTGGGTAATGATCAAAGTAGTAATTCAAACTGGGTTTACCCCAATTGGCTAGATTATGCTGTAATAATTTGCTTTACTAGAAATATTTAAAACAAGATTAATAGCGCCGCATATTCATAGTACTATGATGTGCGTTACATTCGTATACAAGACTACTTTTGTTTAAGAAATCACTTTAAAGCATATTTCAGCTAGAACATGTCATAACACATGACGTGGTGTGTCAAAGCGCAAGAAGACCTAATAAGGCCAAAGGTAAGATTGAGACTAAGCGATACTTCTCAAAAACGAGCATCCACAAGACAAATTAAAAGATTTTAAATTTATGGCTTATCCTAAGCCTTATTCTAAAACTGATCCTAAAACCCTACTGTTGAAATATTTGGATTGCCAGAAATAATAGGATGACAATTTCTACAAAGTCTTAGAGAACAAGGTTCAGCGATTTCAAAAACTGGAATGTTGGTTGTGTATAGTATGAAATATTTATGGTCATATGATTAAAAGCAGCAACAAGAAAAACGCGATTTTGGGAAAACAGAAATCTGTGTAAGTGGACTGTGTAAGACAAGTAACACAAAATAGAAAATATCTGTAAATGTGGTAACGTTAGTAGGTAATACTAAGTTATTAAAGCTAATAATAAAGTGTTTAATATATAAACATAAATAAAAAGTTACACAACGTGGTTTGCGACGAAGTTTTGTTACAGGTGTGTACATGGCTTTACATCGAATATTTACGGCGTTGTGAGACACGCCTTCGTGTATGTTAGAGAAGTTTATAGAGAAACTTCTGCAGGACCAAGGATGTTAAGGTCAGTTACTTTTATAAAGTGTAAACTATAATGCTTTATAGTTACGTTCCTTTGCAGAAAATAAACAAACGTAAAGCGAAACAAAGTCAGCGTATGGCAAGTAATCATTCCTGACTTCTCGCTTGTTTCAAGCATACTGCACTATCCTTCTCACTGATTTTTAAAACTTTCGAGGCTATAGCCCTTTCGCCTGCTCTCGCCGATAGTGTCGCTGGTGCGACTGTGTTCGCGACTGCGACTCGTCGCCGACCAATAGGCAGTCTAAGTGCTGTAGTTGATGGAAACATTCAGATTGTCTATTGGTTGGCGACGAGTCGCAGTCGTACCAGCGAATCCGTACCTTTTTACAGGTTATCACTACTCATATGTGTGCGTCACCACGCACGCAAGACAGACGGAGGCGGCCTACGTTTCAGACTAAAGGGTTGCTCCCTTTCTCTGAACGCATAGTTAGGATCGACACACGTGATCAAGGCAACCGTGTGCGTCACCACGCCGTAAGACAGACAGAGCACAAGACAGGGAAGGCGGACGAGAGTTAAAAAGTAGCCAAGTGTTACTTACAACTACTTACTTCCAGTGCCCGTGGTCGAACACCTCTTCCTTCTAGGAACGGCAGGACGGAACTAACTCTCGGATTCCGCTCTCTTACCAGTTCACCCGTCGGAATTTGGAGACTTGCGCACTGGCGGTGTGCTGGACTTACTACCGCTGCTTGCTGGTACGTCTTCTTGCTGGTATAGCTGCTCTTCTGGTCTGCGGACAGGACTGCTCGGCTCGCTCGCTGGACGACAACTGAACTTGTTAGTGGGTAGTTGGCAGACCTAATGCGCCTGTGAGGTTGACGGCTGCCCACAATCTGAACTTTGAAAATGCTCATCTACGGCTTCTCCACGGTCTGACAGGTCTTTTGATGCTGGTGCGGATAGACAAGACTTCTCACGGTGACAGCAGGACAGGAACTGAATATACAAATCGGCGTTTTAAAGCCCTAACGTTGATGCGGAGGTAGCGGCTGCGCGCTGGTCGGCTTTCAATACTCACAGATTCGGTCAGTAGACGGCTAGATACAACGCAGCTGGTCGATGTGGGCCAGGCCAGGACAGGTACTGAATTTTCGTATATTCGAAAATGTTGGGTTTGATTCGGAATCGCCCGCTGGATCGAGCGCGCATCTCTACGTCATACCTTTTATAGCGGTGGCCGCATCTGACCGGTGATGGATGCGCGTTCGGTTCACTTGGTCTACCTCGCGCCGGCTGGAGTCCGAGCGTCGACAGGCTCTCAACGTGGACAATTTTAGATACTAGCAAACTGGTTTGACGGACTATTTTAACAATAAATTAAATATATTCGAGGCAGTTAAAAATCACTTCATTACATTAGTTGTTTGATTTAATCAAAATATTTTTCGTCTGATTTATTACGTATAATTCAGAAGCGTTATTTTTTTGTGGTGATCAATGGTTTTTAAGTATGACTTAAACATATTTTTTTAATTTAACGTTTTTCACGTAAGTAAGTAATGTGGCGTTATTCTTATCAACAATTCTACTAAACAAATACAGTACAAATTCTCACAATGTCCACATTACTTACTTATTATCGTTCCACTTTAAATTAAAATTAATTACTCATATGTAAGTACTTAATTTAGTTGCTACACTTTATTTTTTATAAGCTTTAATTTTCTGTTAATAAATAACTTTTTTTCAAATGTCACCAGCATGAAAGGTATATATATATGGGATGCCCCAAAATTAATGTGTAATAATTGTATCTCAAAATATGAAAACAACAAAAACTAAATTTGATTATTTTCTGACAATTTTACCTTATGTATATGTAGGAAACGTTATTGATTTGTATTTAGGCGATTAATTGGGTTTAGATATTATAACAGATATTCAAGTTAATACATCATGTGAGGATTGACATCCTAAACCTAGTGCTAATATTATTAAATATAGAAACTTATCTGAATCGAATCTGCTTAATTTGAAGACTTTTTTAACGTGAACTTAGGCAGATGGGTACTGATCTTAGAAATTTGTATTAGTTGACAAAAAATTCTCCAAAACCCAGTGGATCATATAAAACTATAAAATTTGTAAAAGAATTACGTTGCCAAAATAAATGAGATAAAGATCTCTTACCAAAAAAGTTTATGAAATAAAAATCTAGTAGATAAACAAATATGTATATGGTGCACTGTACAAGAGAAAATATGGATATATATTATCGATACTATTGTTTCTATTGGAGTGACAGAAAATAATAATTATGAAACTGTAAACTTATTTACATATTTTTTGCAAATAACATAAAAAATTAATTGATTCGACATTTTAAAACTCTCAATTTTAATAATAATATCACTATGTACGTTTATAATACTTTTTATTTAAGTGCAGTAGTACCGGAAGATGTATTGGACGCTATTCACTCTCTGAGAAATGTTAATTTTGTGGGTGTTGACTGTCTTTTAACCAGGTTAATTAAAAGTATAGCTCTACTGTATTGCTCAATATTTGTAATATTGTCACGTAAAGCGTATGTGACTCTACTGCAGGGAAGCCTGAGGCTGACAAATGTCACGTAATAAGTGTGACTATATAGTAGGGAAGTCTAGGACTTCCCTCGAATGTCACGGAAAATGTGTAACTATACTGCACCACCTATAAACATATAAAAATAATATCTCTCTTATATTCTTAGGGTACTCGCTTGGCTCCTGCGATAGGTAAAGAAACTCAACCTTTTAATAAAAATACATATTTATTAAAACCATAACAACAATCATACTTGCAATAAAGTGGACTTGCGCTGGGGAGTATCTCTTCTAGAGAATAGAGCCAGCCAACTGCTGACCGCCGCCCTTTGGCCATGGACTGACTCTGGCTCTGGCTCTGGCTCTCATTAGCCCAGTTTCAATAGTATTTATACGCATACGAAAAATGCTTGAGTACATCAGAATTATACGACCTATTGAAAATGGAAACAGCCAGCAAGTCTATCGCTTGATTCTTAGAGAGAGCAAGAAGGATAGACATAGTTTGATTTGATAGTAACTTTTGCAACTGGACACTTTTAATTGTTTTGAATTTCACTTGTGTAACATTGACACACTATCGATTGTAAATATGTTTATAATTTTGATTCAATAAAATAATTTGATATTCGTATGTACGCCAAAAAGGTTTTTAATTTAAAATAATTAAAATATGTGCCCAGCTGTAAACCATCTCTCTAAGATCATCTTTGTTGACAATATAACAGGGCTTGCCACGCCGATTTATAAAAAGGGAGATAGGTTACAATTAGATATAATTATTCCATTCTTAGTAAATTATAATGTACTAAGAGAACACCAGCACGGGTTTTTGTAGGGAAGGTGGATGGAGAGTGGATCTATTATATATATATATATATATATATATATATATATATATATATATATATATATATATATATAAAGCTGTTTACAGGCCTTTTAGGCCCAGAGCTGTGTTATTCTCCTCCATTCCATTCTGTCCTTCGCCTTTCTTTTCCAATCCGTTACATTTTTCTCCCTTAGATCTATTGCCACTGCCTCTCTCCATCGCTTCCTCGGTCTACCTCTTTTTTCTTGTAGTTAGGTTTACTCCCTACTATTTTCTTAACTGCCCTTTCATCTTCCATACGTTCTAGATGTCCTAGCCACTGCACTCTTCTGGCTCTTACAATTTCGTCTATTGTTGGTGCCTGGTACATTGCATATATTTCCTCATTATTTCTCCTTACATAGCCTTCCTCCGTCTTCTTACCCCCTAGAATTCTCCTTAAGATTTTCCTTTCCCACCTTAAAAGGTTTTCTATTGACTTCTTATTGAGAACCCAGGTTTCACTACCATAAAGCGCTGTCGTTCTCAAAATTGTTTTATACATTCTAAATTTTACTCCTCTGGACAAATTTTTTGATTTCAGTAAGTGGTTGACTGCTGCCGAACTTCTGTTTGCTTTTATTATTCTCCTATTTATTTCTTGTTCCTCATCACAGTTAGCTGTTATTAGCGCCCCCAAATATACATATTCTTGAACTTCCTCAAACTCCATCTCTCCATGCTCTGTTCTCAATTTAAAATTGGTATCCTTTTTTTGTTCTCCTATTCTCAAAAGCTTACTTTTCTCTTGATTTATCTGCAATCCCACTTTACGTGCTTCTTTCACAAGTTTTCTCGTTACTTCTTCTAATTCCCTACTATCTCTAGCAATAATAGCCACGTCATCTGCATAACTTACAATTTGATGACTTTTAAACAATATGTGTCCTTCTCTGTTCAACTGACTATCTCTTATGACCTTTTCTAGTACTAAATTAAAATGAAGCGTTGAAAGTGGGTCTCATTGTCTCAGTCCTGTATCAATAGTAAAGCCTTCCGAACATTCACCTTTTATTCGTACTTTGGATTTGGTATTTTCTAAGGTCATTTTCAATAGCCTAATCAGTTTGGTTGGTATCCCAAATTGTTTCAAAATTTTACTTAGTTTATTCCTTTTGATCGAATCATATGCTTTCTTGAAGTCCACCAATAGAACCATTGCTTTGATCCCATACTCATAGCATGTAGTCAGAATTTCCTTCACCATGAAGATTTGGTCCATTGTTGACCTTCCTTTTCTAAAACCTGCTTGATACTCCCCTATTTGTAGCTCTGCTATAGGTTCTATTCTCTGTTTTATTAACGTTGCCATAATTTTATACCCTACATCTAACAATGATATACCCCTATAGTTTCTGCAGTCTGTTGCATCTCCCTTTTTTAAGATTGGTATAATCAAAGCATCTCTCCAATCTTCAGGCATACATTCTCTTCCCCAGATCATTCGTATCATTTCGTATATTCTTTGTCTTAAATCCTCTCCTGCGTACTTAATGTTCTCTGCTGTTATTCTGTTTTTTCCTGGACTTTTGTTATTCTTTAAAGCTTCTATAATTGTATCTATTTCCTTTTTTGTAGGTTCTTCTATATCCACTTCCTCTTCCCTTCCCGGTACCATCTCCTCGTGCTCCTCTCCTTCCCTTACACTCTCTTCATTCAACATATCTGTAAAGTATTGCGTCCATCTTTCTCTCACTTCTGTTTCCTCTGCAATTAGATTTCCACTTTCATCCCTCACATATATTACTTCCTCCTTTATCTTTTTTCCCTTTTTTATCTCTCTGTAGAAGTTACGTATTTCCTTCCTCTTATAATGTTGCTCTATTTCATCTATTTTCTTAACCTGTTCTGCTCTCTTCTTTTGTCTAAACACTTTCTTCGCCTTTCGTCTTTGTTCCCTGTATTTTTCTTTATCTTCCTCTTGTACTGACTGAAGTGCTTTAATTCTTAGCTTATTTCTCTTCTCCGCCTCTCTTATACACTCATCATCCCACCATCTTTTCCTCCTTGCAAACTCTTTTTTTGGTATTACTTTCTCACTTGCTGTTTGTATGACATTTTCGATCTTTCTCCATTCTTCATTTATATTTGCTTCCGATATCTGTGTTTTCTTGCAAACCTTTTCTTATCTCTTCTTCATACTTCTTTTTGGTTCTCTCATTTTGTAATGACGCCATATCTAGTTGTCTTTTTTACCTTTGTAATCCTTTCCTTTTAATAGGTTTTTTTATCTTCAAATCTATTCTCACTAGATTTTATATTTTTTATTATGCTTCTGTGATTCTCATCTATGCAAACATGATCAATTTGATTCGTATATGCTCCATCTGGAGAGGTTCAGGTACCCTTATGTATGTTTTTTCTCTTAAAGAATGTGCTCATTATTTTAATTTTTTGTTCTTCTGCAAATTCAATCAACCTATGCCCATTGTCATTGCTCTCTAGGTGTTTACTTTCTGTCCCTACTATATACTATAGTGGATCTATTGCCTTGTTTAATTTTATTCCTAGCTCATTGGATGCGGGGATATATGTGGGTACACTCTTTTTCGACCTGTCCAAAGCTTTTGATTCTGTGAATTTAGATGTAGTTGTGAATAAATTGAGTCATCTGGGGCTTCGAGGCAGTTTCTTGTCATGGCTAACTTCTTATTATATATAAATGATCTTCCACATCATAGTGTACTGCCATTAACCTCTATTTGCAATCTTGCAAAAAATTCAATAGCACGGGTCAAAGATCCTATACATCCGCCCGTCGTGAAATGACAATACATCTTTCTCAGCAAATTTATATATATGTAGATATTATAAAATAAAATTAGAAGTTTAACATGAACCGTGTTTGAATCAACATTTAGAACTACATGGCGATCCTGCCAACTAAAAATTGACAAACAAAATTAGTGAAATTGCAAAATGGGAAATCAGAATACAATAGAAGAAATTTTAGTGAATCAAAATAATGGAAGCACAAATCCACAAATTTATCCTGCTTTCTAGAACAATGCTCTTAATATTATTTTTAGTAATCTACTGCGTAGGAAGTGCTCAAAAATGTTAAAGACGCGAATCACCGCAAGTGTTATTAAAGACATAAAAGCACAATCAACAACTTCAGTTTAAAAATAATAAGTGAAAATTAAAATTTAAGTGAAAACTAACACAAAAATTAATTATTCGAAACACAATCTTAATAAATAAAAGACTATTATAAAAGTTTAAATCACTTCTACAATCGTTAGAAAAACATTCTCGCAATGAATTTTCAAATAAAAGTTTCCGACAACACAAATTGCTGCCCACCCTGGATCACTGCTAGTTAGCAGCCTTCGACAAAATTGAGACCACCTCCAACCAAACCCAGTAAAAACCATCTACTACGAGACCCAGCGAAAACTTCTTACTACCCGGCTCAGCGAAAACCTCATCCGACCAGGCTCAGGCGACTCTCCAAATATCGTGTCAAGTGAAGGTGTAAGTTGTATTGTGTATATTTTTTATAAATGTCTATGTAAAATACGTAATAATTTATAACTTCTTATCGATCATTATTACCAATTTTAGCAAATACGGAAGTAATTAATAAGAATTTAAGAAAACAACCTTATAGAATATGTAAAAGGGTTGAGTCTTTTGCAAAAATTAAATCAAATAAAACTTCTACATACAAATTTTGTTGAAACATATACATCTCTAGAAAAAAACTGTACATTTAGCTGATAAATTGGTAATCAATGACATAAAAATCAAATTTAAAACATTAGTAAATGACTGTAATAACCGAATTGAGAATTTGTTGCAAATTTCTATTAAAGAACCTAGCTCAAGTAATATATCATTTGAGCAGTCATCTAGTTTATGTAAAACTAATTTAGAAAACGTATCTGAAGGGGTAATTATCAAATTGAAATTTGATTTTAATGTAGCTTCACATTTTATACCAGAGTTTTCAGGTGAATCTGACAAAGTTATTGATTTTATTGATGCTGCCGAATATTACGATTCATTAAAATACGAAGCAAATAAAAAACAACTTTTGACTTTTATTTTAAGAACAAAAATTAAAGGTAAGGCAAAAAATACTTTAATTTATGACCCTGAAAATTTTAACGAATTAAAGAAAATTGTCACCGATCGTTTTAAACCAAAGAAGACGCTTGCGTCAGTTCATTCAGAATTAAGTAAAGTCAAGCAAGGCCTAAAATCAATTTCTGTTTATGCATCTGAAATAGAAGCTCTTATTTCTGATCTAAATAAAATAAATATTTCTTCACAAGGCATTCAAGCTCGTTATACGATAATAAAACTAAATGATCAAGAGGCATTCATTTTTTTTAAATGGTCTAAATGAAGATATCAGAGCCGTAATTTTAGAGTCAAGAGTAAAAACAATAGCTTATGCAAGTAGAGCTTTGACAAAACATGAAATAAAAAACCCGTTATTCTAAAATAATTATTAGCAATATACTGGGGAATAACACATTTTCGTCCATATCTATACAATGCTAATAAAAAATGTATAGTCGTTATCGATCACAGACCGTTAGTCGAACATTTTACTTATAAATCTCCATCTTCAAAATTAACAAGAATACGTTTAGATTTACTGGACTATAACTTTGAAATACGATACAAACCCGGAAAACAAATACCAATGCAGATGTCTTATCACGCATAAAATTAGATTCAGATATAAAAAAGCTATGATCCCTACAGTAGCTGTCACTACAAGGTCAATGACAAAATCAGATTATTGTACTACAAAAAATCAACTAAACATCTCGGACGACCAGTCTGGAGAACTAGGAATTTGGGAAGTTACCTCTCTAACAGAAATAAACAAAGTAAAAACGTTAACATTCGAAATATATGACACAAAAAATAAAAATTATACAGCGCGCGTTAAAACACAGATGAATAAAAGAAAATATATAATTGAGTGCGATAAAGTTATAAAAATTGCATTATGAAATGATAATCTAGAGCAGAATTTAGATTTTGCACTGGAGAAGAAAAAAATGCTTATTCTTATTTATGTTTGTCAATGCAAGATGACTTATTTAATTATATAAAGGTACCTATATTCAAGAAAAAATGTAACGCACTATATGATAAATACAAGTCAAGATTACAAATTATTATTTACACCATCAAAAAAAAATATTGACATTCAAAATGAATTTATAAAAAAATATCATAACACATTAACAGGATGACATGCAGGTGTAAAGCAAACTCTAAATAAATTAAAGCAAAAATACATGTGGAAAAATATGTCAAGAATGGTAAAAAAAGCATGTATTAAGTTGCGAAGTGTAATAAAAGTAAAATAATTAAACATACTATTGAACCACTCGTAATTACTGAAACTCCTTCAACAAACTTCAAATCAATTTCAGTGGATATCGTAGGACCATTGAGAATTACAGAAAATAATATGAGACATATATTAACCATACAATGTAACTTAACAAAATTTATACAAGTTATTATTACCATGAATAATTAGGTAGCATAGAAAGAAATCAGTCAAATTAGTTGTTTCTAACTCAGCTAACTCTAATTGGGATACATTCTTACCTTATTATGTCTTTGCATATAATATAACTCCTCATACAGATACAAACTACTCGCCATATGAATTAGTTTTTGGCAAAATTTACCATATGAAAATTTAACTAAAATATAACCAATATATAATATAGAAGATTACTCAAATGAACTCAAATTTAGACTAAATGAAGCTCACAGAAGAGCACAAAATTTTTTAGAAATAGCTAGAAGAGAAGAAAAGAAGAAGAAGAAAAACGAAAACTACATTATGATAAACATATTAATCCATCTAATTTTGACATACATGACCTAGTGATGTTAAAAAGAGGTCAAAGGAAAATGCTAGAAACTCCATACACAAGTCCATATAGTTATAAATCAAAGTGGCATTAATACCACAATTATTGTAGAAAATAAGCCTATTACTGTAAACAACAATAAATTAGTTAAGTATAGACACAATTAATTTGTAGTTTAATCTGATGGTACCATATGATAAAAATATATAAGTATAATATATTCATATAAATAATATAATTGTTAATTGTAAAAGATTTTAGGTTTTACATTGTAAAGGGGAAAGGTGTACCGCCATTAACCTCTATTTGCAACCTTGCAATAAACGCAATAGCACGGGTCGACGGTATACATCCGCCCGTCGTGAAATGGCAATACATCTTTCTCAGAAAATTTACATATATGTAGATATTATAAAATAAAATTAGAAGTTTAACATGAATCGTGTTTGAATCAACATTTAGAATTACAATATGAGTACATACCATATCGTTCTATACAGTATGCGCCAAAAGTATGGAATAAATTCAATAAAAACGAAACAATTATTTTTTGGGAAAAATCCTCGAACAGGTCGATTTTTAATTTAAAAAATACATATTTTAGCGTAAAATGCGATTTTCAAATGTCATTTGTTTTCGAGTAATGACGTCATCGATTTTTTTTAAATGGCAACACCATATTTTTTTTCCTTGATTCTGAAAGATCGTTTAATTCTCTAACAGACAGTACTAAAATTTTGCCCTCTTACATAGGAAAGTTTTCGAGTAAATGACGATTGAATGTTAGAAAACGTAAATTTTATCCATAAAAAAGTAACAATTTTGAGGTATGTAAAATAAAATACAATTGATTAAATTTTATACTTAAATTAAATGTTCGAATGAACTTTCTCTCTGAAAAATGCATCACATGGTGTGAAATAAACGCCTTAATAGTTAACGCAGATAAAACTATCTGTACGTAATTCTTTAACAGAGTAGAAATTACAAGTGCTAAGACAGTTAAAGACAGTAAATTATCAAAAACCATCAAATTTCTGGAGGTCTGTCTGGACAGTCGAATATCGTAAGTGTAACAGTACGGACTTCATGACCTCCATTTTATTTCACTCAGGATTAAACAGATAAGAAATTTGTTATTACTATTTACACATATTATATTTATTTATTTTTTTAGTGTTGTGAAAGTGATTTCTTAACTAAAAATATGCCCTGCATACAAATGTAAGGCACATTATAAGGCTATTAATCCAAACTCGGACAATACTTAATAATATATTTTCTTGGTAATCCTGCGCACATTTCGGGAGTTGAAATAAATATATGTCTTAAGTTTTACCTACTTCTATTTACACATCTCATTAACTTACAGTTAGTTAGTTTCTCTTAATATTTTAATATATTTTTTATGATTTTGGTTTCCGTAACTTAGCAATATCAGAAACAGTTAACAAATTTTAATATGCAGCGCCTAGTACATATTTTTTGATTGATACTATAAACTGATTATTATATAATTGTACTACCTGATTATAACATCAACATGACCGTATGGATGAAACCGTGTAACCTCGTCATATCACAGTGTTCGCATTGAGGTTCGCAGAGACACTTGTCGATATTTCCGCATCACATCGAAGAATGATACGATATACGATTATACAATGTGTGGACGTGGAAATTAGTTCCTTACACAGTTAACTAAACTGCATGCAACATGAAAATATCAAAATATTCTATAATATACTATACAAGGAACTACTTCCTAGTAAGTTGAAGTTAGAAATTAAAATTATCTGCTGAAGTATAATTAGACATTATTTAACAATTAAAAGAATCTTGAAGACGACTTTATTACTGCATGGTTATTTAACTAATAAAATTGTTCCTTGCCAACTAATTTTGTGCTTATCACATTGGCACAAGTTTTTTTCCGGAATTGTAACTAATGTAAAAATATGAAATACCTCTGTACAAAATAACTGAAGACAGAATTGTGTGCCTCAAAACCTATTGAATTTTGGTTATTTATAATATATACCGGGTGTTATCCTAGACACTAGATGGCGCGTAGAATCTGATAATAACATCAATTCTTATACAGGCTGTTCCATTTTTCAGGAAATCGATTTCATTTTAATTTTTTGGTAGTCAACCCCGCTAAAACTTATGTTTAAATAGAAATATACTTAATTATGAACACATTTTGAAAAATAAATATTCAAAAATTTTAAAATTTAACATATAACAGCGCCTGCAAACAGTACCCAAATTTCATTGTTTTGTCATGTAAAACGTGTATAGCCTTGAGCCAAACTTACACAGAAGAAATTAACATCGCTAAACGTCAAAACTATGAATTGTCATTGAATTGTCAAATATTAATGGCATAAAATATTTTATTGGACATAAGTAACACTAAATAATGTATGAAATGCAATTTACGTATGCGCAATGGTGTTATTGAGATTTGTCATAAATATTTAGACTTGAGTTCAGGCTCTTGGAGCATTGAGGCCGATGCGCCGGCGCAGTCTTCCGTTACAGCTCCGTTCAGCGTGAATATTGTGTAAAATATCTATGGATATTTTTAAATTGTTCCATTATAATCTAATAAAACTTCAGTAAATTGTATTTTTTGTTATTACAGTGTACATAATAATTAGATACCCGTATTTTTAATCACAAAATAATTTAGAAAAGTGTGCAAGTACCTAAAGAATATCCCTTTTTCCCAGCTGCTGTAATTATTGATTGCTTATTTAGGAACAAATAAATACGAATAAAACGATTCCTAAAACTTTTTTTATTATAATATGAACGTGTTTGTCGTTGAAAGTCAGAACTGAACCTACCCCAGCCCCACAAAATAAATATTACTAAAGCATAAAGCATTGGTGTTTGTTGTGTCCACATATTTCAGCACTTTATTTATGTTTCTGATGGATAAAATATGTTTAAGAAGAACTACATCTGTAAAATAGCAAACAATGAACTACAATTGCGGTATTTCATATGATACAGAACTAAAATAAAGCAACTGATTTTGCAACTGTCAACTGGGACATTTTCTTTGAATTAATTCTAAGCATGGGATGATGGATAGTATTAAAAATAAGTCTCTAACTTACTTTGAAGAGTAAGACATTAAACTTAGTTGTTGTCTGTTGTAGGCTTTAAAATTTCTAAACGAATAAAATTAAGAAAAATAAACTAATTTCATAATTCTGTGTAGAGTATGAAAACATCTCGTTAGAATATATAAAAAATGTTGAAAGCTGACTGTTGTTACAATATACACAACACAACGTAATAAGGTAGGTATCGAACAATGAAATGGCAAGATTCATTTCTAACCGTACATGCATGACCATCCCTCAGATTGAATGGTGCTCTGTAAAAGAAATTAGAATACAGAAAAACTGTTGTAATAATGTAGATACTTAATGTAATTTTATTTTATTGTTAATAAATTAAAATTTGTATTTGTTGTTTTTTATTCTACCCAAATTATTAAACAGAAATGTTCCTGAAATAATACTTAATACTTAAAGATAAAGGGTCAAGTTATTCAATTTAGTCACTAATTAAAAAATAAGCCACAATGTAGGTACGTATTACTTTTTAATTGATTACAACTGAATTAGAGCTAGGTATAATAAAATATAAAAAATCACTCGTTTAGTCTTGTGTAACATTTTTGAAAATTTTGTTCTTGTAACATACTTTCCAAAGTGAGTTAGAGACTTCTTTATATTATCAATCATTCCATGTATAAAATTAATTCTAACAAAATGACTGTGTGATATTTTTCGTTCATTCTGTTTGGTGTCTTATGTTACGAATCGTTTTGTTTCACTACATACATGTACCTGAAAGATAAAAACAATAATTACAAATTACTGTCTAGCTTTAAATAACCATACGATAAGTACCTTCTGGATTAATTAACAATAAAATAAAATTATATTATTACATTTGATTTTATATTAAACAGTTGTTCTGTATTCTAATTTCTTTTACAGAGGAACGTTCAATCTGAGGGATGGTCATGCATGTACGATTAGAAACAAATCTTGCCATTTCATTGTTCGATACCTACCTTATTACGTTATGTTGTGTATATTGTAACAACAGTTAGCTTTCAACATTTTTAAGATATACTAATGAGATGTTTTCATACTATACATAGAATTATGAAATTAGTTTATTTTTCTTAATTTTATTCGTTCAGAAATTTTAAAGCCCACGACAGACAACTGAATTTAATGTCTTATAGAATACTCTTCAAAGTGAGTTAGAGACTTCTTTATAATATTATCCATTATTTCATGTTTAGAATTAATTCTAAGAAAATATCTGTGTGATATTTTTCTCTTCTTCTTCTTTCTGGTGTCGGATTTTATGAATCATTTTGTTTTAATGTAATTTGTGGCACTACACACACATAACTAATAAGATAAAAACAATAATTACAAATTACTATCTAGCTTTAAATGGCTATGTGATAGGTTGCTTCTGGGTATAGTAAGTTTGCAGGTGATTTTTCCTAGCAATAACCAGTTGCTTTATTTTAGTTCTGTATCATATGAAATACAGAAATTGTAGTTTATTGTTTACTATTTTACAGATGTAGAGTTATTCTTAAGCATATTTTATCCATCAGAAACATAAATAAAGTGCTGAAATATGTGGACACAGCAAACATCAATCATTTCTACGTTACGCTTTAGTAATATTTATTTTGTGGGGCTGGGGTAGGTTCAGTTCTGACTTCAACGACAAACACGTTCACATTATAAAAAAGTTTTATGAATCGATTTGTTCGAATTTGTTTGTTGCTAAATAAGTAATCAATAATTATTACAGCAGTTGTACCCAATGTTCCAAAACCCTCACAAGTCTAAATTTTTATCGACAAGTCTCAATAACACCATTGTGCATACGTAAATTGCATTAAAATGCTTTATGCCATTAATATTTCACAATTCATAGTTTTGGCGTTTCAATTGTAAAAAGAAACACTTTATTTTTTAATTTATAAAATCCTGAAACTCTTTCTACAATTAGCATAGCTTTTAAGCATTTCATTCTAGCGATGGCATAGATAATATCACACAAACATTTGTGAAATGAGAATTTATGGAAAACCATTCATATCAATTTTATAACATATATCACAAAAAATATTAAAAATGTTCAATGTACAAACATGACCATACAGTAGTTTTGCATTATATATATTCTTTTGACCAAGTTCGAAAAATTTAGTTTGATACTTGGTCGACAGTCGTAATTTAAAAATAGAAATTTGATACAAAACCATTTCATGCCCAGCTAACATTACAAAAATAAAATATTGCATACCTTGACATAATATAAACATGTAGAACTGATGAATATTTTCTATTATTTCCAAAATGTCGTTTGACATGTCATGTGCATAATGCATATCGTCCAAACTCGTAAAAATTTTCATAAGAAATCAAACTGTACTACCAAAGATGTGTATGCAGAATGAAAAAGAACATTTTTTCTTTAGTTTTATTGGTTTTTTTGCCACATTTCTGAAAAATAATAAAAATTAATTAAATAAGCCCTTGCGCCAAACGGAACAGTCAAGGGTTATTTTTGAAACTAAGTTTGCCTAACCAAAAAATCTCACACTGAAAAAAGCAGATAAGTAAAAATAACAAAAATCACATCACTATCGCGCACTTCCGTATTATTGACGTTTCGAAAAACTCTCTGTTTTCGTTTTCAAAATAGTAGTAAAAATATTAAACTTCAATAATAATTAAACTTCCAAACTTCCTTTTAATATTTTTACTACTATTTTGAAAACGAAAACAGAGAGTTTTTCGAAACGTCAATAATACGGAAGTGCGCGATAGTGATGTGATTTTTGTTATTTTTTACTTATCTGCTTTTTTCAGTGTGAGATTTTTTGGTTATGCAAACTTAGTTTCAAAAATAACCCTTGACTGTTCCGTTTGACGCAAGGGCTTATTTAATTAATTTTTATTATTTTTCAGAAATGTGGCAAAAAAACCCAATAAAACTAAAGAAAAACTAAAATTATGCCACAAATAAATAGCTTCAGACAATATAGAAAAAGAATATTTTAATTTTTCTAAAATCATGTTCATAGACAGCCAATTAAATTTCCATAGTGTGTGAAAATTAAAATTTTCAATAACATCGGACAACCTAACGATTGGGATATTTTTTAACGATAGATACTTTGAGTGTATGAAAAAATAATTCAGGTGTTCAAGAACATAGTTCAATGGTTAAATCTGGTTTAAAAAGTACATTTTTTACCAAAATAGTTCAAAAAGTTATTGACGCTGCTAAAAATTAGCCTACAAGCAATTTAACCATGTCAAAATGTTCAGGAAAATTAGCAGAATGCATTTTGAATCATATAATTTAAGGTTTAAGTTAGAATTTTAGCCATCAGTTACATAGCAATGAGTTTCAATTGTTTTAAGTTTAATAAAACTAAAAACACTTGTTTTGAGAAGGGAGTTTGTGCTGTGCATGGTTATCAAAATCAACAAGTGTTCCTGTCGTTCCAGAGTAGCGATATTCTGCACTCAACGTGGGATTTACATGTGAAGGAATCCACAGTAATCTCTACCTGTCAGCAATCAGTTAAGCTAAAGTACGTACTCTCCTCATTTGCATATATGGCCATATATACTTCTCATATCCACATATATTTTTCATGTGCATGTAACACAATTTTATAACATTTCAATTAACAATTTCGTAAATTAATAAAACTCCAGTCGTTTAAAACAAATAAAAGCAGCAGAATTCAAAATTTAATTATCTAAACGCGAGATCTCAAATTAGTAAATAAAATTAATTAGTTTTAAGCATTGTCTTAGTAAAAGAAAATTGCGGTGTCTTGCAATATATTGCTAAATTGTTTACTTTTACAAAAAAAGTGGAAATAATTAACAACTAAACTCTTTGTTTTCGTTCTCAAAAATCAAAAATTGCAATTGTATTAAAAGTCAAGTTTAACAGTTTAAAATTTGTTTATCTGTTTCCATAGATATGATTTTTAAGTTATTGTCACTTACTTTTTCTTGGTACAACTGTAGCCAACAATAATCAATGTTTATTAAACAGTTTGACACATACTTAGGTATTTCTGTTCAATAAAATAATCGCGTTTTCTTTTAATTTTAAGCGTGCAAATTCAGATTTTTTAAATTCGCGTCTTTTTATATAATTTTTATGTTCCTCAACTTTAATATTCATAAGTCGAGACGTTTCTCCAACATAATGTTTATTGCATTCACAAGAGATGCTATAGATTCAACTTTTTGAATTGTGTATATCGTATATCGTATTTTGTATGATTTTTGTGACATCTTGCAATGCAACGTAACTTATTCTTTCTACCGCGCTTGTGACATCCACATCCGTTTCATAGTACACTGCAATTTGATAGGGCTCTAGATACTATTTTACATTTAAAATGTTAGAACATATTTAATCAATTCCAATGTTAACAATTTCTTTTCAAGATATTATTGTGTACATAACTATTTATTTGTTGCATCGTTTATTATTTACATTGGAATAGATATCTACTTATAAACAACTAAATCATTTTCAGTAATAATTTATCCAAAACACCAACTTTATGCCTTAATAATTTTTTTGTTCAATTGGGTATTTTTCGCACTAGAAACTTAAAAAAAATTAATATTAAATATATGTAAATGAGGAAACATTTTTTAGTAAATAAGTCTAGATGTCTACTAAACAAATGTTTACTTTTTATATCAAAATTTTTAGAGCGACAAAACACTGGGCTACTTTTTTGAGAAACTTAAGATACGGCAATCATAATTTTCATAGACTTCTCGTTTTTTGGGACACAGGATGAAATTTAAAAAAACTACATTTAAGGGATTCTTTGTATTGTAATGAAGTGATTTTAACAGCCCCGTATTTATTTATTTTATTAATAAATTAGTTCCGTCAAACTAGTTTAATAGCATTTGAAATTATTCACGTTGAAAGCCTGTCGACGCTCGAACTCCAGCAAGCACGAAGTAGACCGCGCGAACCGAATGCGCATCTATCACCGGATGCGGCCTACCACCACAGAAGATATGACGTACGATGCGCGCTCGATCCAACGGGCGATTCCGAATCAAGTCCAACATTTTCGAATATACGAAAATTCAGTACCTGTCCTGGCCTACATCGAGCAGCTACGTTGTCTCTAGCCGTCTACTGACCGAATCTGCGAGGTACTATAAGTCCGAAAAGCGACCAGTGCGCAGCCGCCACCTCCGCATCAACATTAGGGTTTCCAAACGTCGATTTGGATATTCAGTTCCTGACCTGCCAGAAATTATTCTAAATCGCTGAACGCGGAGAAACCGCATATGGTAAGAACTTTTGAAGTCCAGATTGAGGACTAGTGCGCAGCCGTCGACTTTTGAGGTGCATTAGGTATTCCAACTACCGGCTAACAAGTTGAGTTGACGTCCAGGGAGCGAGCCAAATAGTCCTACCTGCAGACCAGAAGAGCAGCCGTACCAACTAGCAGCGGTAGTCGAGCGCATCGCCAGTGCGCAGGTCTCCGAATTCCGCCGGGTGAACTGGTAAGAGAGTTGAATGCGAGAGTTAGTTCCGTCCTGCCGTTTATAGAAGGAAGACGTGTCTTACTACGAGCATTGGAAGTAGTAAGTAACACTTGGCTACGTTTAACTCTCTGTCGGTCTTACCTGACATGTGCTCTGTCTGTCTTGCGGCGTGGTAACGAACACGGTTGCCTTGATCACGTTTGTGGATCCTAACTGCGCGTTCAGAGGGAGGGGACAACTCTTTACTCTGAAACTTAGGCCGGTCTCCGTCTGTCTTGCGGCGTGGTAACACACACGGTTGCCTTGATCACGTGTGTCGATCCTAACTGCGTGTTTGGAGAAAGGGGGCAACCCTTTATCCTGGGCCGTTCTCCGGCTGTCTTACCTGACCTGTATTCCGTCTGTCCTACGGCATAGTCACACGGTTGCCTTGATCACGTGTGTCGCTCCTAGCTACGCTTTCAGAGGAAGGGGGCAACTTTTTAGTCTGAATCCGTAGGCCGTTTTCCGTCTGCCTTTACGGTTTCCTTGATCACGTGTGTAGATCCTGACGGCGCGTTTGGAGGAAAGGGGTACCCCTTTGCTCTGAAACGTAGGCCGTTCTTCATCTGTTTCACCTGACCTGTTCTCTGTCTGTTTTACGGCGCGATGATGCACATGGTTGCCTTGATCACGTGTGTCGAACCTAACTGCGCATTTGGAGGAAGGAGGTTGCCTTGATCACTCGTTGCTCTGGGACGTAGGTCGTAGACTGACTTGTCTTGTCATATCTCTTTCAGCGCAACAGCTAGCCGTCCTGCTAGCCTACCCGAGGGATCATCATCTGTTTTTGACTTGCTATTAATTGTTCTCTTTCAGGAGTGAGTGTATTAATTAATAGTAGTAATTACTTTTGCTTGTTTGCCTCCTCCCTTGTGATATTTGGCCCGTAGCTTGCCACCGCTTGTTTACTACCGACCGGCTAATTCAGTAACTCTCTTTTCAGGATCACCAATAACCGCAACCGCAGCTGTCCTGCATTTAGTGCTTATACCGAACCGCTTATTAACTTACTGTTCATTAATTTCCATTTTTAATTTAAGTTAGTATTGTAACATTAGATTTGGGTATTTAATATATAGATAGCAATATTGTGACTTTTTATTCCGCCCGTGAAGTGTAACTGTTTTTCCTAGACCCGCTGGACATACCGTATCTTCACTGTAGCTGCCTGAGTAGTGGTGTTTCTACACTTTAAAACAGAAACTGGCGCCCAAGGTAACTGACCGCCGCAGCTCAGGCGTCATAGTGATATTATCACACCGCCGCCGACGCGACGTATGTGCGTCACAGTATCTCGGACAATAACTGAGATATCAGAATAATCTAAAAATTGCTTCTGTTATACATTTGTAAATAGAGTTCAGTGGCGTAATTGTAAACATACAATTTTTTAAGTGGAGCACCCTATATATTTTTATGCAATTCAATTGCATTATTTTTTTTCTTTCGCAGTGATATACAGGGTGTCCGGAAATGATGAGCAAAAAATTCAGGGGATAATTGTAGACCGAAAATAAATGCTACCTCTTTCTATAACATTTTTTCCAAAACTGATTATTAACGGAGTTACAGGGTGTTAAAGTTAAATTTTATTTGCAGTTTTTTTGCAATACCTTTTGCCACACTCATAATATTTTGACGAAATTTTGTATATGGGGTTTTTTCGGAATGAGGATTATAAATTTGTCTACCGTTTTTTCGCATTTTGTGGAGGGCACCACATACGAGCCTTTATTTTGATTTGAATAGTTACAACTTTTTTGTGCTACACTTTATGCGAAATTTGACTGAATGTTTTTCTCCTAACCTTTTGACATAAAAAAGGTATACTTTATTTGTTTTGATAAATCTAACCGTTTTCGAGAAAAACGCTAAAATAACATTACCTGCATGTGATGAATACGAAATCATGTTAATTTATTTTCTACATTAAACATATCATGCTTTGGAAACAAGCGCTTAGTTACCTTGGAAACAAGTTTGTGGAGAATTAGTTTTGACAGATAGTTAAAAGATACAAAGTGTTGAAGTTGAATTTATAAAATAGATTTCCGCAAAAATTCTGGTTAATTTTTCACATATATAGTTTAGAGATACTACTCCTTGTAGTAAACTAAATCCTTAAGAGTATTATAAACGACGCCTAAAAAACAAACATAGAAACTGGGGGAAGGAGATACTTTGCCTCCCTCAATTTTTTCTGTCGTACTCTTATGGAAAAGGTTTTCCAATATCGTAGTGTAAAATTTTATTTTAAATATTTTATTACCCCTGATAATTTTTCTTAAATTCCACTTTTTCTAGATAACTTCGATTTTTAAGTCGTTACAGATAGTTGCAGAGAAACAATTTTAAAATTATAGATGTTTTTAACTACGTTTTTACTACGGCCGATGCTATTACTTGATACATAGTGATTTCCCGGGTTGCCATGACCTCGGTAACTGGTCGCTGGAGGTGATATGAGCGCGTTCGGACATGTGCCGTTGGGCAGTGCGCCTCAAGCTACACTCCAGAGACGACGCACTCCCTGTCAGAAATTGGCAGTCCCTTGGACGTCGTGCGGGGTCGAGAGGGACTATCTCTCTTTACCCACATCATCGCTGTAGGCCTGGATGCCTCGTAGAGGTGGGTTCCATCCTCCGATGAGCCTCGACCGCAAATGCGGCTGATACTGGCGGCTCGGGGAACGTCCTCCTGTCCTGGCAAGTCCCGTCGGCGAAGGCTTATCTTCTGGCGCTCTTCTGTCCTCTCTTCTTTTTTCGCCGATTCGTATAACCCCCGGGGGAGGTTTTGGGTAAAGACGGATTAGCACTGTGGCTCTAGGGAGACGCTAGGATAAAGAACCTTAAAAACCCTATTTTCTAGCGTCGCGGAAAAGGATAGGATAGCGGAACCCGTCTAGGCGGACTGCGGGGTAGAATAGGGAAAAGTCAATGTCTCTTCGTAGTCCTTTTCTTGATCCTGGCGGTCCTGAAACAAGAGAAATATATCAGCCCCACGTCCAGGAGTTGAAACCTTGACCGCCTGTACCTGGTGATTGCATCGGGTCGGTAGTCCACCGCCGCCTGGATCAGCTGGTTGCTGTGGACTTCTGCGCGTGCGAAGGATGCCTCCGCTCGCGCTTTCATCGGTTCCAGGGCTGGCGTGAATCCCAGATTCAGGCGAATATCGTTGTTGCGGACGATCCAAAGACACTTTTTGTTAAGAGAAATTAATTTATTCACCTTGGCACAAATTACTACACATACAAGAAGGTAAGCAAAATGAACAACAGAATCTATGACGTTCTATTATTTATAAGTTCGGAGATGCTGATCCAGCATCGTATGATGGTCTTCTAACAACCAGTGTGATATCATAATCAGGTGACATAACTTATCTCCTGTAGGATGAAAATGAATCGGGTGACATAACTCGTCCCCCAAAAGATTAAAATTTACAATTGTAATAATTTTTAATTTTAATTTTAATATCAGTATTTTTATCTTTATTTTTCTGCTTGGTTGTTATAAGATTTACAATTTTGTTCAAGATGTAAATCTGGAAAATTGATAGTTTTATTTATTATAGAGCTGCTATCAAATGATAGATGAGCAATATTCCAATCGTTGTAATGTAATTTATTTAATGTATTTGTTTCTAAATGATATTTATCAATTTCTGTCCAACAATTTAAATCTAATTCTACAACATAGCTACCTTCTCTTAAATTGATATTATTTTTAATATTATTACATATTTCCGTAATTATTATAGAGTTTGGAATGATTATAATATAATTTGCAGAACTTATTTTATGTTACCAATGAAGACACTATACTTGTTTCAGTAAGAATACAATTATTATTCAAAAATTTAGAATGTTTAATTATTTCTAATTCACAATTAGTTACTTCTTTAATAATCTGGTTTTTAATAACATTTTTACAAATATATTGTTCCCTTTGGTGTTCAAAACATTTCATATTAGATTGAACAAAATAATTTTCACTAATTGCTAAATATTTATTACTAGGAAGTAATGTAAAATACGAATCGTTAATTCTTGTTGGAAAAGGGTGTAATTCGTGATACTGATATATTTCTGGTTCTACTTATGGTAATTCTAGAACGATTCAGTACATTTTAAGTAACTTTTAATAGTGATGAGTTCTTCAAATTTTAGGATGTTTTTCGTTTGACTTGGAAAAGATAATTTGAGAAATTCCAAGTGTTTTTTTAATAGATTTGATTTCTTGTAGAAATATGTGAGGATTGATTATTGAGTTATGTAAAGTATTTAATTTAGCAAAACTTATAGCTGTTTCTATTCTTTCTAACGAATCATAAATCATTTCAAATGAAAATGTTATTTGATTTAAAATTACGTGTATCAATAGGTGGTTTCCTGTTTCCATTTAATTTTTGTTTTTCAATAGTCGTTCAATTTCTATAACTCTTGAAAATAACATTAATTGATTGTGAGAAATATTTTTACTAACTTTATTAAAATTATTAATCGAAATATTCATTAGTGAAATTTGATCAGATAAAATTACTTTAAATTTATTTTGATCTAAATTACCTGTTAGTCATTTTATTATGAAACCTAAACCACTGATTAATCCTCTTTTCTTTCTGATATTGATTTCTGGATTTAATTGTGTTAATTGACTTTTTATTCTGTTTTCTAAATTTGAAATAATATTATACGAGTTAAAAAATTCTTTTATATAAGTTTTATCTGATTCAATAGTAATTTTAATAGTATCTAACCTAGCTTTTAAAATTTTAAACATTTCTAATTAATCTCCATCTAATGAGTTTGGAGTTCGGTTCTTTTAGATTAAATAACCAAATTAGGGGTCGTTGATCAGTGAAAATTTTAAATTTTCTTCCAAATAGATATGGTTGAAATGTCTTACAAGCCCAGACTATTGTTAATAACTCTTTCTCGATTATGGAATATCGCATTTCAGTTTCATTTAAGGTTCGGGATGCAAAGGCTATGGGTTTACCAATAGGAATATTACCTTGGCAAAGAACTGCTCCAACTGCATAGTTGCTAGCGTCTGTAGTCAAAATAAATTGTTTTGTAAAATCAGGGTATTATAATATTGGGGAATTTATTAGTAATGTTTTTAAATGATTAAAAAATTTAATAAATTCGTCGGAATGTATAACTTTCCTGTCTTTTTTTAAACAACTTGTTAATGGTTTTGCGATTTTAACATAATCTTTTATAAATTTTCGATAGTACTCAGTTAATCCTAGAAATGGCTTTATGTCCTTTGCGATTTAGGATGTGGAAAATTTTTGACTGCGTTAATTTTCTCTGTATTTGGTTTTACTCCATTTTTTGTAATGATATGACTCAAATAGGATACTTCCTTTCTGAGAAATTCGCTTTTATCTAATTGAATTTTGAAATTGGCTTTGCGTAGTCTCTGAAATACCTGTCGTAATCGATTTATGTGCTCAGTATAGACTAGAAGAGAAAATAATTATATCGTCTAAGTAGACTGAACAGATTTAATTTTGAAGTCCCCGTAAAATATTTGACATTACTCTTTGAAAGGTAGAGGGGGCATTTTTAAGTCCGAATCCCATACGACAAAATTCGTAGTGCCCGGTATCAGTGGAGAATGCAGGTTTTGGAATATCTCCTTTTTTTATTTCAATCTGGTGAAAACCATTTGCAAGGTCTAAAGTGGTAAAATATTGGCTAAGTTTATCAAGGATATCTGTGATGTTAGGGAGGGGAAATTTATCATCGATTGTTTTCTCATTTAGTTTTCTATAATCAATAACAACACGCCATTTTCTTTTTCCCGATGCATCAATCTTTTTTGGTAAGTACTATCCAACTTGATGACGAATAAGGAGAATAGGAATTTTGACTTATGTCCGATTTTAACATATTTTCGATCTGAGTTTTAACTTCTGGTTTATGAATATTGTGTGAAATTAACTACTCTGTGGACAAAAGTCCCAACCAGCGTTGAAGTACACCCACAATATCTACCCATATATTCCTTATTATTAGCTTTTGTAACATTTTTTACTGTATTAGTTTCACACAATATTATTAATACCTAAAAATATATAAAAACTTTTAAACATTATTCAAGTATGTATTGTCATATTTAATTCATTGGCAGGCTGTCACTTTTGTCATTGTCGATATTTAATTTCAAATAATTTTAATTTATATAATAATTTTTATAATTAGATATTTGACTCAACTTAAAGGAGACCACCTGAAGAAGCAATCCTAAAAATGCAGAAATAAGTCAGATCTCATCTATTGTGGTTAAATTTTCGTGTTCCCACTGCCAAAAGTGAAGTTAGATATTTATAGAGTGTTAAAGCAGGTTAGTAAATTTAGATTAATTTTTTTAGATAATTATTGAATAGAGCTTTGTATGTGGAATTGTTCATTAGCATACCTAGATGTTTGGTATCAGAGAGCATACATATGACTTCATTGATAGGAATTGTAGGAGATTTGATTTATATTAGCTTAAAATACCTTTCTAATACAGTATAAAATAAAACTTCTAGTGCTACCGGTGTCGATTAAAAATTTTGCGTTAAGTTGAGGAATATGTATGTAGGGTAGGTCAGTAGATATTGTGTTTAAAACTATAGTATCTATGTAATTTTGGTGGAATTCGTAGCAATATGAAAATTTATGTTTGAATTTACTTTATCATTTATGTCGCATTCAGATTGTTGTAAGTGATCGGAATTATTGAAAGTATAGTCTGTTTCATATGGGTAATATATTTCATCCTGGTATTCAAAATTGGGATTTTCGTCATAATTGGTGGATTTTATCTGATTATCAGAGTGCAGTAGTTGAGGTGCATCGAAATAATTATTTGAATCATATGCTGATTGTGGATTAACAGTATAATCCGGATCTACGTGGTAATTAAATAGTTCTTTAGGCTGGAAATTAGGATTTTGTGTAAATTTAGTATTACTTAAGGTTGTGTCCATGGGAGTTGGTTTGGGTAAATTTCGAACTATTTTAGAATTTGGTTTAAAAACATTTGTTTGGTTGCTAGCTGCTTGGTTACTTGTGAAGTTGGAAAAATTATTATTCATAGATCGTTGAAAATTTGGTTGTTGAAACTGATTCGATTGGAAAAGTAGTATTGGTTGGAAATTACTTGATTGGTTGTTCTGAAAGTTTGGAAAAGGTCGAGATACAAATTGATTTTGTCATAGGAGGCCTATGAGAGAATGCGAATGGATTTGCATAAAAATAATTTTGGGATGGAATTTGAGTTCTGGAGATGCGATTTGGGTTAAATGTCGGTTTAATTGTTGGTCTATTTTTGTGGGGAAATTTATTTTGTGTTCTTAATTTAAATTCTATATCTCCTTCTTTCGTTTTCACATAATTAATTGCTTCTTCAATTGTATTTGGATTTTTACATTTTACAGTAATTTGATTTTTTTCAGGTAAATTATTAAGATATGTTTTTAAAGTTAATTGTTCGAAATGTTGTGTTTTTACATTTTTAGTGTTAGGAGAATCATTGGTTTTGTTCAATTTTGAAATAATTAAATTTCGAATGTTTTGCAATTTTAGACCAAATTGACTTAACGTTTCGTTTTTGTTTGGTGACGTTGTGATCAAATCATTAACTAAACAATCAATATTTCTAGCATCTGAAAATGTACTTGTTAAAGTGGTTTTATTTAATAAGTGCCCAGGTATTAAGTTAATTTGGTGGACAAATAATTTTTGCTGCATGACCTCGTAATTTACTGACAATAGTACTAATAATGAATTTATTTACTAGATTTTCAGGTTATTGAGGATTTTGAAAAGCAATAATTAATTCTTCACTGGCCCTAATAAATGATAGTAAAATGTGTTCCTCGCCATTAAAAAGAGGAATATTTTCTGCATAAATTCTATAGACCGTGATCCATTTTATATACAGGGTTAACTATGACTTAGTACAAATATTTTAAGAGGGGATAGGGAAAATTCAGAATTAACGGAATCACCCTTCAAAAAAATTCCAAACTTATTCATAAAGCGAAAAAAATTGTTTTTCAAAACCTTATTAACCCCTAATTTCTCGGCGACTATGCCGCCTGTCAGCTGCGAGGTTAGGTATATCCTGTCAAAGTCAAAGTTGTCAATGGTAGTGACAGAGCACCGCGTTGCCACGTGTAACGATTAACGGCGCTTTTAAAGAAAAATTTTAGATTATGTAATGAGAAACACGATATGGTAGCACTGAGAGTAAAACCTACCTTACTGATACTTTCAGAACTGATATTTGGAGATTTCAAGAAAGTTAAATTATTTTCTGTTTTCTAACTTGTTTACATTATAACTTGTCGTTGTAAAAATTGTTGTACTTGCTGGGGACCTCTTGGTTTCCCTCGACCATTTCATAAATAAAAAAATACTTTTTTTCTGTAAGTATATCTATTGTAGTTTAAAAATGCTTTATTTTTATGTCACTAAGTAAAAAAGAAGTTTCAAGGAATTTTAAAAAGTATGAAATTGGTTCTTTTTTATTTTCAAGTTTGGTAGGTACATACGTATTTAAAACTCCAGCACGTGTAAAACAAAATTCGTGAACATTGTACAATTCGTACAAATGTACGAGGATTTGACATATTCTGTCTATTTGGAAAACGTATTTGATATTCTGCTGCTGCACGATATGCACTTTCGTCGCACTTCCCATAAATTAGTACCATATCCGTAATTTCCGCGATTACACGAATTTGAATGTGCGAAAAGCAAATACTGAAAACTAATAATAGTAACGATATTAACAATTGTTAGGGTAATATTTTCTTTGTTAATTAAATAAATACCCAATAACGTTTTACTACTTTCTTTATTTCGCACTTTTTATCTTTACAAACAACAACTCAACTCTGACACACCTCTTCTTCTTCTTCTTCTTACATTCTTTCTGATCTACATTTTACAAAACATATTTATGCCTAGTTTACTACAGTTTAAACTAAGATATTTTTATTAACAAAATAATTGTCCACACAATAATCGACCATGTTTGCATATAATAATATTGTAGTATTATTATTATTTTAAATTTCCCGAGGCGTTTACAGTGCTCTGTAATATTACTTTTCTGACCACTACTGCTGTTTGACATTTGTAGAGTTTTAGAAACAATGCAACCAACAACACAGTATAGGTTTATATCGACTGACAAGTGCTGTGTGCGTGTAACCCCATGTACGGAGGAAGTGTCAAAACAATACTAGAATGAAGAAACCCACGATCGTACATAAAAGAAGATAATATTGATTATATTGATTGCCATAAGAATATTTATCTGAAGAATATTAAGTTCTCGGTGTAGGCGGACCGAAGACTGAACGGTGGCGTTGACATTGTAATTTTAGTTTTCCGTTTTTAGTGACAGTTTCAGTTTTAAACGTTTTATCCATTAAATAGTGGATGGTTGCGATATATTGGGACATGTGTAGTTTTCCACAATTTTCTTTAAACGTACGTGAAGATATTTCCTAGAGTTGAGAGCAATGCAGTGGAGTGACCGTTATCGGACAAAATTTTATAAATTAAAAACTGCCACGGGTGTATTCGAAGTTTTCTGTTAGTATTTCTTGCAATCAGTTTTCTTAAAATAAATGAGCAATTTATTAACTCTACTCAAAGTATGTATTTCGTGGCGAGTAATTCTGACGGACCTGTAATGAGTGAAAATGAAGTTTTGGCAGTTTGGAACGAAGGAACGGAAAACGAATGCAAAATACTGTAGCTAACCGGATTAACTGTTATCTATCAGGTACTTAGGTATTATTATTAATAAAAATGTTTACTTTCGTTGTTTCTACATTCGGCAACGTTGTAACGTTGTGAGAAACGATCGCATGGTACCTAGTTGCACAGAACATATGCCTAGTTGACATATGTAGCCATCTTGGACGATGACTGATGACATAGGCGCCGACTTTCCGTAGGAAAAGAGGGTTTTGCCCCATTTTTTTAACATCGAGCTAGAATTTCGAAATAAATTTTTTATTGTCTTTTAGGCTTCCCTGAGCACGTGATTAAAATTTTTGTACTTAGTCATAGTTAACCCTGTATATTTAAATTTCGTGGGTTATCAATGTTCAAAGTGTCAAGAAGTTCAGTTAGTTCTTCCAGTTTTTCTTGGCAAAATATTGTTAATTTTCACTTAAATCTAAAATTTAGTGGTCTATCAAACAATCAAAATTATTAAATAGAATATGTTTCTATAATTTCAAAACTAATTTTATAGGTTAAATTTTGTATATAGGTATGGTTGTAGGATAGGAAACACTCAGTACTTAAAATGTAGTCGGAGGTATCAGACGACGGGGGCCTTCAGCGCCTTCTGCATCTTCCACAGACTGCCGTCTCCGCGATTCAGTGATTCCAGGTATCTTTGCCACTGCTCTTGGTAGAGCTCGTCCAGGGCGGCCTTGACTCTACTGTTGAGCTGTTTTGTGATCTGCTTGTCGCGTGGGTGGCCCGTTTCTCATGGCTCGTCGTTTAGCCGCTCGTCTCTCCCTTATCTATTCCTGCAAAACAGGAGGTAACTCACCTGCGTGGTCCTTTCCATCCTCTCAGTGGTGCTGATTTCCAGAGCGGCGCGGATATCCATCTCAAGGCTCACGTCTGCCGCCTCGAGGTCCACTTCGTCGTGGATGACAGGAATGGGTTGACAGAGTCGTTGCATTTCTGCACAAAACTGCTCCTGACGACGGGTTGCCTCGTCGCGACGCTCCAATAGGACAGGCAAGTGATTTGTGGATCCCTCGTGATGCGTCGTCAGTTCGTCTTTTATCGGTAGAGCGATATCCAGCACGTCGGGCCTAGCCTTGCTGGACCTTTCTGGAAGAACGCAATTACGTAATCGTGGCTCCGCAAGAACTGATAAAATAGCCTGCTTCATGCTGAGGTGGTCGTGCTGTTCCACTCAGGCGACTTTACGTTAAAGTCACCGATGGCAACCGTATGCGGCCATGCCCCCATTACCGTTTCCAGATCGTTCTCCAAGAGCGGCCGAGATGGTGGCTGGTAACAGGACACCACAGCAATTTCTCCGCAGCGGGTGCTCACGGAGACTTCTACGGATTCTATGTTTACCAGCTGTAGGACCTGTAGCATATGCTATTCGATATCTCGTTTAACTAGCAGGGTCACTCCTCTTTCTCTGGGTGTCCGGTTCCTCCGATGCACCACGTATGCGAACATCCTGGCGGCCTGTGCGTACCCTAGCTTGGTCTCTTGAATGGCAGCCACGTTTATCGCCGGGGAGAACATGGTTTTGGAGGAGCAGGTGCCGTTGGTGCCTGCCAACAGGCTTCTAATTAACTCTTCTAGGGAGCGGTGTTGGGCTTCCGCCGCCACCTGCACTGCCTGAGCTGTTCATTTTCTTTGAGCCTTTTTATCTCGTCCTCGTTGCTGAGTGGAATTCGCTCAAGGTCGGATAGCGGGCTGCTGCATCGGCTTTCATCGGTGCTTCCTCCGCTGCTCTCGCTGGGGCCCGGAGTTGGCGATTTTGATCGCATTTCGTCGTCCTCTTCGACGTGCTCGACTGTAACAAAAATATTGGTATCTTCTGGGCTTAGGCTTTTGAAGCACAAACGGTTAGTCGTTTTACGAATTCTTTTTATTTAGTCTTAAGAAAGACTAGCGGTTGTCTTATAAAGACAGGTTTTTGTGAAGCCACCACTTCGCTGTGCACCAACACTCAATGTTCGCACTACTTTGTCACAAACTCGTCACCAACAGGTTTCAATCTTAGTTACCTGACAATTTAGTACATATTTTAAATTAGCTATTTACAAAACCGATTGTCAAAACAAGAAAGGTATCTAATTTCTGTATCTCTAAACTAGACATCCGTATAGACTCCATCAAGTCCTTGTGACTAAAATTTTCTAATTCTAACTTTATCTTTCACTTAGCATGCATTTATAGACCATCTGATTCAAATTCTGACATAAACAAGCAATTATTTGACGTCAATTACTTCTAAGGATTTTCCCAATTCTACAGAATATCAGTTTCTCAAACTGATATACGATTCAAATCTCATAACTCATTGAAAATTATACTCGTTTCATATCAAACAAAAATCATTCTATGTTAGATCATTTACTTACACCCGATTCTGACCTTATCTCAAAAATTACCTATGATTCACCTGTTGGCAAATCAGATCACTCTGTTATTTCTGCAAACGTCCTGGTTTTAAAATACCCTAAATCCGATAATAAGATTTTAAAAAGAATTGACTATAGAACACTTGCTGCTGCATTATCTGAACACGACTTGACACCTGTACTATCTTCTGACAATGTCAACGCCTTCCCAACAGAACGAAAGCTTTTTACTTTATGTTCGTCAGCATATCTCATTGAAAGTATCGATACCACGAAATAGTGCAATACATATATGCTACACCCACTTAGCTGCCCTAACAAGTTTGCTAAATATTTTAATAGTTTTTACTCAGAAGAACCTGATGAGTTTAATACCACTCTCTCAGCATGGATTTTTCCCTAGAAGATCTGTTGTATCAACCTACTAACATCAGTAAATTCATAGACTTTGCATCATGAAAACCAGAAGGTAACCCCCTGAATATTGTTTACCTAAATTTCAGCAAAGCATTTGACTAAGTACTTCATAAAAGGCTGCTGCACAAACTTGCCAATCGAGATATACGTGGCAAAACAGTGAAAGGTCATTTCGAGTTCATATTACCGAACCCTATCTGAATCTAATATTACCACAAGTGGAGTTCCACAAGGATTTGTGTTGGGTCTGGTTCTATTTTTGAGGATAGGTAGACTTAGATGTGACAGTCACGAAAGACTGAAATTGATCCACACACGTTTTTAATATCTGAAACACGTATTCATTATTCATTCAAACATATTTGAATTTCTCGTCCGCATTACTCCCGACTTACAAATTTTATGTAAATATTTGGATTTCTTAAGAAGTTGAGTTTTCGAAAAATTGTTATAGAACTTTGTGACCCTAATTTTTTGTGAGGAAATCACCTCCTGAAGTCTTGACGAATAATTTCCGGACACCCTGTATAGTGAGTGGCAAAAGTACGTTGATCCTGATAATTTTGTACCAAATTAATTAGTATACGCAGTAGAGTAATCATTATTATTTATTGTCAAAATCATACATGCAGGGTGTTGCTTTTGCGAATAAATAAAAAATATATATAATTATGCCACAAGACCTGCATTTCAGTTTCGCTTATAACGTTAGTGGATTGAGTGAAGTAAGAAGATTACCCCTGCTGAATATCTTTTGATTATAGTGGTTCGTCTATTATTTCATGTTGAAGAAGTATCCAAAATCGGTAATAACAATGGTTAGACCCTTCAACAACAGATTTTTTGAGGCCTTCCAAATGTCCTGTTTACTGTTAACGTATATAGATTTCTCAGTGAAACAGTCTGTATATATAGCGAAGCAAATAAGTCGGGTATGCAGTCAAGGTCAAAAATTTATTTGTTAACGCATTTGTGTTCGTCGAGCTTTAAAGATTACGCAATGCTTTTTTCAGGAGGAAAATCTTTGAAGTTTAAAATAAAACTGCGACTTGGAAATGAAGGAAAATTCTTCACGAACCTAACAGTTGAAAATTGTTTAAACAGTAACAAAACCTTAACCACAAAACCATATAAGATTAAAATTTCGATTATTTAAAACAATTATTAAGTTACAATATATATTAACTAGCACATGGCATAATTTGACAATTCAGTGAGTTCACTTAGTACAATTTTGTTCTTTAAGAAATTATAGGTTTAAGAAATTTTTTTTTAAATATACCTTCTCGGGTCTATAACTTTTTAAAGAAGCAAAGTTGTACTAAGATAAGTTAACTTAAATCATCTTATTTTCGTTCAAGAAAGCTAGTGTTAGAGTATGGCTCACTGTTCAATGAATACCCGAGATTATATAGCAATTCATACATTTATAGCTCAAACTTTAAATGCAGTTTTCTCTAAAATGGTGCATTTTAGCGACGTGTAACAAGTATAACTTTTTTAAACCTAATACAATGTTGTTTTAAAATCGGTTTCAAAAAATCTCCCTCCCTAAATAAAAAATCTGAACGAAAAAATACAGTGGCACAGGTGCTCACAAAGCCCTATATAGTTAACATAAAAATCAATCAGATCTTGTACAAAATTTGAATACGATTACCCAAGAAATAAATAAATCATCACAAATAAATAAATAAATAAAAGAACTAGGTAATTTCTCGGGCATATAACTTCTTTACTTTCCTGTGTTCGTGTCCTTTGCCTTTCCTTCTTTATTCATTTTTAAGCTACACTGCTTATAGGGCAAGAACCTGGAAACAACGTTGTCCGCAGTTGCTTCTTGTTATTAACCAAATCCTCAAGGGTATTATTGTAAACGACGCCTAAAAAAAAAAACGTAGAAATGGGGGAAAAGTAAAATAACTATTTTACAATACTTTTTTCTGGCGTACGTCTATGAACGCTTTTTTTATAACATCATATTATAGAATTTCTTAAAATATTTTATTATTTTTGAAAATTTTTCGTAAAACTTGATTTTCGAGATAAATTCGATTTTTGAGCATGCAACGTTAGATGGTCGTAGCAAAATGAGTTGCACTCAATAACATTTGTTCTAACATTTTATACAGAGTGTGTCTGAACATAGCCAGATGTATCATTTTTACTCAAATAAATGTTTTTTTACCATTGTAAATTTGTTTATTTAGGAAAAACATATAGAAACATATTAGTTATTAGAAAGAACATTTATACTAAAATTTAATTGAAAACTGAAATTTTAACTCACTAATTCAATTCAATTCATTTTTTAAGACGCATTTGTAATATACCTTTTCAGTTCATCAATATTCTGAATTAATAATTAATTACGAATAAATGTCGTCCTTCATACATCTCCACACACTGAAGTCCAATTAACTAAAATCGAGGGAGCGATCGATTTGGAAAAATTAAACTTAAATATTATCTAACATTTAATCCAATATGAGGCGGAGCACCATCATGTCACATCCACCTATTTTGACGAAGAGCAAGTGGAAAATTGTCGAGCAAACTGAAAAGTAATTACTGCAAAACTGTTAGTAACTAATATGTTTCTTATATCCCTATTTTTTTCTTAATAAACGAATTTACATTGATAAAAAAAACATGTTTTATGTAAAAGTTATACATCTGGCGAGCCCTATGTTCAAATTCACTCTGTATAAAATAAGTTAGAACACTTTAGAACAAGTTAGAGTCTAATTTGAAATTTAAAACATTTTGCTGCGACTCTAGCGTTGCAAACTCAAAAATAGAATTTATTATATTTTATAATAAAGAGTTTTACGAAAAACTATCTAGAGTAATAAAATATTCTAAATAAAATTCTACATGATGACGTTATAAAAAAATCGTCCATAGGCGTAAGTCAGAAAAAAATAGGGGGATAAAATAGCACCTTCCCTCCCGCTTCTACTTTTGTTTTTTTAGGCGTCGTTCAATTGCAAATTGATACGCAAAAATCTGAAGAAATTATAGCGAAAAAACTATTTGAAAAGTTTAACTTTAACACCCTATATATTTAAATGAGGTACTTTTGTATGTAAATAAGAAGGGTTAAATCGTCATATTTTACCGTCAAAAATACTCAGTTATAGAGGTGACCTGCTTTTTTGTTGCACCTTGTATATACAGCGTGTGTCGAAAGTAAACTGTCCTAAGTTAATCATGAATTCTATATCGAAAAATAACCCTAGTATGTTATAAAAAAGGCTTTGTTACGGACATACAGGGTAGAGGTTTATTTGAAAAAAAAAAACACAACACCTTAAATTTCTTCAAAACCGTTTAAGATATTAGGTTTAATAAAATTTTAGAGATGTCAATAGATATGGAAGGCGCATACTTCAATACAAAATATTTTTTTAATCTTAACAGTGGCGCGCATATCGGAACGTTACTGAATATTTTTGAGAAATAAAATAGTACGCCGCTGATTTCTCTTAAAATATTCTCTTTTTTAAATTCTCTGTTCAATTCTGAAGAAAATAGCTCCGTCAACATTTTATCGTACAATGCACCGTGTATGTAAAATAAAATACAATTGATTAAATTTTATACTTAAATTAAATGTTCGAATTGCCATCCACCAACTTCTTGACAATGCGCAATTCTGTGAAAAAATTCTTCTTGCACATTATGAATGATTTCTGGGGTAACTCTGCGTATTTCGTCCCGAATGCGATTTTGAAGTTCTTCTAAATTACGTGATTTTATTAATGTACAGTTTTGACTTCAAGTATCCCCATAAAAAATAGTCAAGAGGTGTAAGATCTGACGATCTTGCAGGCCATTCTATCGGTCCGCGTCTGCCGATCCACCTCCCAGGAAAACAGTTGTCCAAAAAATCTCGTACAGGGCGCGCATAGTGCGGAGGTGCACCGTCTTGCTGAAACCATATGGTATCGTCAGGAATGTCAGGGTCATTATCGTTAGGAAAAATTACTGCAAGGGCTGGAACAAGGTCATTTTCTAGAAATTCTAAATATCTTTGTCCTGTAAGGGTTCCTTCAGAGAAGAAAGGCCCTACTATTCTGTCGTCAACTATTCCAGCCCACACATTTAATTTCTGAGGGTGTTGGGTATGTGCCTCTGCCATCCAATGAGGATTTTCCCGACTCCAATATCTGCAAGTTTGACGGTTTACTTAACATAAATCCATTAGAATTTCGCAAAAGTGTAAGCGGCGATCGGGATCATCTTCATTGAGTTCCTGCACAAGTTGAATTTTGTAGGAATGATATTTTTCCTTCCTGAAGATATGTAGCCCCAACCTGCGTTGAATTACACCCATATATCTACCCATATATTCCTTATTATTAGCTTTTGTAACATTTTTTTACTGTTTTAGAAAGGTATTTTAAGCTAATATTGATAGGAATTGTAAGAGATTTGATTTATATTAGCTTAAAATAACCTTTCTAAAACAGTAAAAAAAAAATGAAAAAAAAATGTAACAAAGCTAATAATAAGGAATATATGGGTAGATATTGTGGGTGTAATTCAACGCAGGTTGGGGCTTTTGTCCACTGAGTAGTTAGTTTCACACAATATTATTAATACCTAAAAATAAATTAAACGATCTGTCAGAATCAAGGAAAAAAAGGTGTTGCCATTTAAAAAAATCTATGACGTCATTACTCGAAAACAAATGACATTTGAAAATCGCATTTTACCCTAAAATATATATTTTTTAAATTAAAAATCGACCTGTTCGAGGATTTTTCCCAAAAAATAATTATTTCGTTTTTATTGAATTTATTCCATACTTTTGGCGCATACTGTATATACCAAGTTTGAATGAGTATTTGTTTAGTAGATAATAAAGAAACTAAAATATATATTTTTAAAAGATTGAGGGCGTTTAGAATCAGGAAAACGGAGTGTCATAGAGAAAAATATTATAGAACACCTTGTACTGTAATATGTATACTTGATTTTTTGTCATAGAAACGAGTTTACATGCTATATAATCTAGCAGCTTTTTTTCACTAGTTAGTGAATTATTTAAGCCATGATGTAAATTATAAAAGTAGACTTAGAGAGAGATATGGCATACACAATTGTCGTTAATTAAGCGCTAGACCAAAACTTGCCGGTGTTAGTTTAAGTTTTGGAAATCGTCTCGGCCTATGATGTGGACTACGCGCCGCCAGCTCTCATTATATTAGCTTTGTTTTAGCAGATTTTACAAACTTGCAACAACTATCAGGAGCATGCACGTTAACGTTTTAGTGTTTTATTAGCTGAAATTTCAAATTATGGATTATTAGTTTGATGTTTTAGCAAATTTTATAACTTTTATAAACGTTCAAAAGTCTGTCTAAATTTTATTGTGATAAGAGATTAAATTTAGAAAATCTCGGTATGAGTGATATTTCATTGTCTGACAATGCAGTCAATCGATTAATGGAATATTCTTCATCAGATGCAGATTATTTGGAATATAATAATATGGAGTTTATGAAACACTTAGATTATCTCGTGAAGTAATGGAAAATATAGCCGAGCAATTTAAAAATAGCTCATACTTTAATGGACATGGAAAATTGAATGAAATGCAGTAAACACTAATATTTTTGTGGTTTGTGGGACATATGACTGCATCATTTAGAGATGTTGTTAATTCAAAAAAATATTGCTTTACATGAATTTACATGTATATTATATTTTTTAACATTGCAATTATCAAAGTTAGACATCTAAAGTAAAAAAAAATCATTTGAAATCTATCGCATAAAACAGTTTCAATAAAGTATTAAAAAAAAGTTCTATAAATAAATCAGTTATAAATTACCTTAAACTAAATATTCTAATACTCTAATTATTGCATCTAAAGCATTAGTTATTCTAAAGTAATAAACTGTTCGATATCGATATTTTATTGCGTTCTTCTTTTCTGTTTCCATTTCGTCTGTAGTAATTTAATTTTTTTTCTTGATATTTCAATTGATATTTTCTTATTAAGTCCAAAACATCATTACGACACATTTTCTCAGATTTCTGTAGTTGCACTTTTACCTTTTGATTTTTTATAATTTCTACTGGGTTCATTTCCTATAACACATTTAATTTTATTTATAACATACATAATTATATCTTAACAGGTTTATAATGGAAGTACAAAATATAACTATAGGTACATATTACCTAGTAACTGTTGTATTTCTTTGGATGTTAATACTACCACAGTTTATTATACAGTTCGTCGAGTGAAGGTTCCAGAGGGTGTGGCTAAATCGCGGCTAAATGCGCAATGAACACCAATGAAATTCATATGTACACGACGAAGTGGGAGAGATCCTATTTCTTGACAAATCACAGTGCCCCTTGAGCGCGCAAATGTGCGCGGCTAAATGCGCAGTCGTCTTTTGGTCGTCTAAAAAAACGAAATCTGGGACCTCGACATCAAAGGAGCCGACGTGAAGACGCCGGACTGTATAATAGACTGTGATACTACTATGTCTTCTACTGTTGTAGAGGTTCTTGGAATCACAGATTAAACAAGAATAGATGCCACTCTATCCTTGTTGAAGACGGAACAGAGTGTTTGCTGCAGCATCTAACATTTCTGCACAGAACTTTTCTGAAGTAGGCAATATAGATAACTATAAATTGCTTTATTTATGGGTGTATATCCATACTAAATAATAATTTATTATTATTTAAAATGTTAACAAATTTAATACAAAATAGTCAGGGTAATGTGGAAACATTAACCTGACTATTTATGTATCATATTTGTTAACATTAAAGTGGAATTACATTATTTGTTAAAAAAAAACCTCAAAATTCATGACACTTTTATTTAAAACAAACATTTCTGATAAATGAAAATCATTGTAACAAATAAAATATACATTAGTTGCGGAAAAAATTCACACGACTTACGGCATACGAAGATAATTCATTATATTTTCATCAAAATATCTAAGAAACTGCAACTGAGAATAATAAAACTATATTATACTACACTAAATGTTAGCACTATATATTACAGTAAATTTCAAAAAATGATTGTTTTTAACACAACAAACTATCGAAAATTATGTTGATAATAAATTGTGTGACGTAAGTCGTCTGAATTCTAGTCGTATTTGTACTCGTGCAAATAGTATACAGTTACATATATTTTTGTAATTTTCATGTTTTTTTCATAAAATACAACCAATATCTTTCTTTGTTTCTAGTTTTTTTTATAATTTCCTCCTTCCGTTTAGTTACTCCTTGCTCGGAAATAATTGCTACACAAACTTACTTACCGAACATTACATTTATACATTTATATGGATAACATTTTTTGAAATTGTTTAATTTTACTAACTTAAACTTAAACTTTTTAAATTAAGTCTTCTAACACTATCTGAAAAAAAAAACATAATTTTTATGATTAAAATTGCTTTATTTAGTATACTTTCAATAAAACAAATTGATAGATTTTAAAATTAGCCTAATTTAGATCCTGAAATCCTTTTTTTTTAATAATTATTACATACTTACGTTAGATTTTTCCGTTACTTGAACCCAAATTAAGTTTTTCGTCTTGACGACCCTGTAGCAATATATTGCGATGGTTCAAGAAATTCCTAATTGTCATTGGATGGTTTGGTAAATATTTTATGTTTTATACAACTGGCTCCTTCTACTTATTATACACTTTACTAGGAATTCTAATTGGCCCCTCAGTGCTTTCACATATTAAGATAATTTATTTTAAAAACAGTGGCCAAAGTATCTAGAATACAAATGTACAAGTTAAAATTAATATAGTTATAGGGACACAGGATACGTGTTTTTACATTTTGTACTCATAATATATTCATACATAAAAAAAACTCAAGTGTGGTATATGGTGGCATTAATGTGATGGCATTTGTTGCAATCACATTTATAAATTTATGCACATTTGGCTTAATATACCTACCGAGAAAATTGAAAATCTTGTAGATATATTGTCCGAAGAGAAAAATTAGGTATAGTTTTCCACTTGATTAGCACAATAATAAATTACATAGTTTCTAATTCTTGATTCAGGAACTGTTAATAAACAATCACTACCAATACATTCCATCCACATGTTTCTCACCTCTATACACTTGTAGGCAGTGAAAAATTAAAAACAAATAAAATGATGTTATATTTATAGAATAATCTAAAACTAAAAATAACTTACCGTCTCCAAATTTTATCTTGGCATTCAGGAACACAACAGTTAATTTCCTTTCCATCATTACAGTTTTTTCAATTTAATATTCAAGAATTAGTTGTTACGGACGTAATACAACATATATTATTCAATGTATGAAGTGAATATTATAAGTAAATATATATTTTTTTAAGTTACAAGTGCACCTGCATTGGATAGGACAACAAAGACAGATACAAATCATCCAAACAAGTTATAAAAGTTAATTTGAAAATTCGACTGATCCGTGCTCCACCGAATCCGAACCAAATGCATTATTGTCAGATTGTTATAGAGAATTGCTTTATATTAATTAGAAAGATTTTAGTTACGACTTTAAACAACAATATTAAATACCTATTTCTGTTCAATTTTAAAAAATACTTATATAATTAAGTATTTATACGTACCTGTCAAAAAATATGTATTTATTTTTCTCATTTTTATTATACATTAACATAAAATTCAACTATAAAAAACATGAAATTTATTCTTTTTGAAAATTAATGTTTCATTCGTCTTTCCATACATTTTATATATGTAACTTTCGAATAAAATATCTCCTATATGTAGAAAGTAGAAATAAATAAACATTATTTATTTTCAATTATTATATAAAATTTACGTTTCTTAACACATGTTTGTATTTGTATTAAAACAAAATTTTTGATTTAATGTTATTACACGTTATTTGAAGCTCATTATCAATAAAAAAAATTCTAAATGTCGTAGATCTTAGTAATTGTGGGAAATATGGCATCGTTCCTAGGATGAATTAAATAATTTAGTACAAATATCTATAATATGTGGTGTAAAACTATACTAATTTGAAGGAAGTTCTGTGCAGAAATCATAGAAAACGCCACCAACAACTTTGTTCCCATGAGTTTCACCCACCTGCTTGGAATAGGTTCCGCATTTTCTTTATTAGACGTACAAGTATTAGCAGATAATAATATTTCAGGATATGCATTTCTTTTTTTTTTTGCAAATATAGCATCCATTTCTTCGGTGTACTCAAACATTTTACGTCCACTTCCAGTTTTATTTTTGTTATCTATATATTTTTATAGTTTCTAAAACACCCCACCTGTTTTCGCAATTGGCTTGGTGTAATATTTAGCTGTAATTCTTTGAAAGATTTCTTCTACAGTTAAAAAGTCTGTATTCTCAGTCCATTATGTAATAACATTCCAATGTCATAACTAAAAAGATGTAAAATAGCCAATTTCTGGCGTCAGAAATAATATTTTTGGTAAAAAAAAAACTTACTTTCTGTTTAATTTTAATTATATTTATTTAAAAAAAACACTTCTTCGACAGTTTAATATGACATAACCACATTCTCTTTTGCTCTAACCGCACATCTAAAATTTCTTTTATCTTGAACACGTTCCAACTAGTATAATATTTTTATACAAAATTGGGTAGGCTTCCATTATGTTTTGTCTACGTTATTTAAAAAAAACACTTCTTCGACAGTTTAATATGACATAACCACATTCTCTTTTGCTCTAACCGCACATCTAAAATTTCTTTTATATTGAACACGTTCCAACTAGTATAATATTTTTATACAAAATTGGGTAGGCTTCCATTATGTTTTGTCTACGTCATCGGTATGCGAACTACTAAAGAATTTTGAACATATTTACTCTCTAAGCAAGCTATAACTAATGTCCTCTACCAAATAAATACCATTTTTTAATTCTAACCCTAAGCAATACACGTATATCTACACTGAAATTTTCAACTATATTGGTGTAATAGTTTTTGAAATATTAAATTGATATTTTTTGACTTTGATACCCTGTATATTGAAAAGAAGTAAGATTTTAAAGAGACATGTTTGGTCAAATCGCCCTATTTTGGCATCGGAAATCTTTCATTAATATATACAGGGTCGGAAAACGCTGATGGTCTATCTGAGTTTACAAGAGAGCGACAGAGTAAAGTATAGAAATCCGTGCGATAGACAAGGATGACTATATTGACGACGTTTTAAAATCTAAATAGTCACCGCCTATTTCGTCATTCAACAAAGAAAATCCATTCCCACTTATATCTCAGCGACCAATCACCATCTTTGCCTTTATTGTTTGCCTTTCGCTTTCGCAAGAGATGTCGCTACTTGTGCAACTCCAACTCCGGTATTCTGATATTTTACCAGCGGTAGAAATTGTGGATAGTGACAAATCGCTAGCTTGTTGACCAGCGCGACGGGCGAAGCGTGTGGGGGAGCAAGATTTCATAGGCGTACTAAATTTGAATGCGATCAGATATAAGAAATATATAAAAATGACAAAAATAGTTCCATTACATAACATCCATTATTTTTAGAGTAGAAACAGTGATATAACAGTGTTTACCAATTTCGAGGCGCTAGATAATAAAAATTATAAGAATTATTTCAAAATTTAAAGTTTTTATCTTGTCAATTACCCAAGGTCGAAAATAATAGAAAGTGACTAAGTCACAACACAGAAATGAGTACGGAAGGTACGGGTGGTATAATTACCTAAGCGTGCCACTTGAGAAGAGTTAAAGCACACAAAATTATCAAAAATAAGTTGACGTCGGCTGAACCTAGCACATTAACAATTTACTTTAAATGTGTCCCTGTTCTTATGGACGGCGATTGCCCACTACCACCCACTTACACCTACCTGATGCGCACTCCGCAGATAACACACTTAAGCCTTGTCCTCATGGACGCGAAATTCACGGATTTTTGCACGAATTTTGCAACTAAACTCTTCATACATGTCATCATCCGATATTCCTCATTTCGATCAAATCACTAATAAAATTAATTACATTCATAATTAAATTAACGAAAAGATATACCCGAAATTTTGCCCGCCCGAACGATATACCCGCCCATGATAGCCTTGCAATTGTGAAAAGTTGAAATCAGTGAATTTTTCGTCCATGAGGACAAGGGTTAAGTGTGTTATCTGCGGAGTGCGCATCAGGTAGGTGTAAGTGGGTGGTAGTGGGCAATCGCCGTCCATAAGAACAGGGACACATTTAAAGTAAATTGTTAATGTGCTAGGTTCAGCCGACGTCAACTTATTTTTGATAATTTTGTGTGCTTTAACTCTTCTCAAGTGACACGCTTAGGTAATCATACCACCCGTATCTTCCGTACTCATCTCTGTGTTGTGAGTTAGTCACTTTCTATTATTTTCGACCTTGGGTAATTGACAAGATAAAAACTTTAAATTTTGAAATAATTCTTATTATTTTTATTATCTAACGCCTCGAAATTGGTAAAAACTGTTATATCACTGTTTCTACTCTAAAAATAATGGATGTTATGTAATGGAACTATTTTTGTCATTTTTATATATTTCTTATATCTGATCGCATTCAAATTTAGTACGCCTATGAAATCTTGCTCCCCGCACGCTTCGCCCGTCGCGCTGGTCAACAAGCTAGCGATTAGTCACTGTCCACAATTTCGACCGCTGATAAAACATCAGAATACCGGAGTTGGAGTTGCACAAGTAGCGACATCTCTTGCGAAAGCGAAAGACAAACAATAAAGGCAAAGATGGCGATTGGTCGCTGAGATATAAGTGGGAGTGGATTTTATTTGTTGAATGACGAAATGGGCGGTGACTATTTAGATTTTAAAACGTCGTCAATATAGTCATTCTTGTCTACCGCACGGATTTCTATACTTTACTTTGCCGCTCTCGTGTAAACTCAGATAGACCATCACCGTTTTCCGACCCTGTATATCATTTTTTATAAAAACACCTTGAATCAAAAAGAAAATTTAACAAAAGTAGGTGCGCTGCGGCCTTTGTCTTCTAGCTATTTACAGCTATTATTGGACAACCATTTGAATGAAGTATATATTTTTTCTTTTCAGAAATAACAGTCTTGACAGCCAGGAATGGAATTAGCTCAACATGAAGAAAATCTATTCAATTATTTAAATATTGGACAAGAAAAAGACTAAATACAAAGAAGTATCTAATCATTTTAAAAATTATGGTAAACTGTTCAGTGTTATTTATGTTCAGAAGCAGGCTAATAATTTATACAGAATCCTTCTAGACATCAGCACCATAAACATACTTATGACTTTATGTAGTAGAGTTGAGTGACTTGTGAAAAATAAGGCAAAGTTTCTACATGTGTTGACATTGCCATAAGAATATATGAAGAGGATTTAGGAAGACACAAAGAACCAAAATCAAATTTAATTAAAATTAAAAAGAATTTTTTAAAGAAATTAATTGGGCAAAATGTATGACTATGTCAATATATAACACTTTTAATCAAGTTGGGTCAATGCTAAATTCAAATAAAATAGAAAAAATATGTAATTATTAAAAAAGTAAAATTATGATAAAAATTTTAATGTGTTTTATTTCTGTTTCAATAAAAACATTATTTTATTATTTTTCTCTGCAATGCAATATTCAAAAGTAGAATTTACTTGGGGAAATATTTATGAAATTTGATTTGATTTGATCAAAATTAGTTGTCGTAGTATGTACAGGGGATTTTGTAAGGACATTTTGTTCTAACATTACGATCGTAAAATATGCAATCATCACGAAATTTTGGTCTAGGTACACGTAAGTAGAACATTTTTAAAATCTCAGTCAATGAAGAGAAATATTTTAAATAAAAATCATAAACTTGTGAGAATTCTCCTCAACTTCAACGATTTGCTATCGATCTCTGAAGGAAGTCTATGATCAAATCCTCTAGCGGGATAAATATTATCAACACGATATGCCATGAATTTTAAAAAGCGTTGAACATCTTTAAGATAATTAATATTAACTTGATATCACGGGTACCATATAAGGCTGGCATATTCTAATCTGGAACGGACTAAGAAAAGGTATAAACATCTCACAGCACTAATATTGTTAAGCGATGTAAAATATACCTATTTTATTTGTAGAATTTAATGTAGGTACTGGGTCTGATGAATAAAAGGTAGCAAATGCTTCTACTACATATTTTTGAAGCAAAACCTTTGATATATATGATTAATATTTTGAGAGCATTGAAATCATCCTTAAAGTAAAAGCATTTGCTTTGTTAGAAGCAAAAGCTACAGCAAATATGAATAAAACCATTTATATGAATAAAACTACCGTGTTTACCATTAGTTTAGCATTTGATATAATAAATTGAAGGTACCTCATTAGTAGACTTCGTGTATATGAAGCAGCATCTAAATTGTGAATTATGTTTTTAAATCAAATTAGAGCAGAAAAATATCATAAAAACGAATAGAAATATTATCAGGCGATTATAGAAAACTCTTCCGTTTTAATGAAGGAAATGTACATTGGTTAGTCAATTGGAATAAGAAATCACTGTGCCAAAAACAATTACAGAAGAATAGAACAGAATTACAGAATGGCCAAGTCAAATTTATGAATTAAATTTCCTTGTTCTACGGAAGAAATTAGAGGAACGAGCCAACATTGGCAAGAAAAATATAATTTTCCTAGAACAATAGGAGTACTGGATTGTACACTTGTGCGAATTCCGAAACCTTTGGACTATGGAGACGAATACATAAACAGAAACGGCTTTGCAAGCTTCAATGTCCAGGCAACTTGTGATGCATCGGATAGATTTACATCCAATATATGTTGTCATGCGCCGCAATACACAAAATGCTATACTTCTAGCAAATGAGGAATACGAACCATTTTTAATGACTATTTGCAAATATCCCAATACACCACAAGAAATTCAGTATTGAATGTTGTTTTGGACAATTAAAACAACGATTTCCAATGCTGCAGTATTGCCTTTTCCCACTTATTTAATCTAATTTTCTTATTTCCAGTTTTATGCATATCGATTTTCTGTTTAATTTTTATTTTCATGTTGTTGATTTATTTACTCAGTTGCTTTTCAGTAATTGCTTTTCCCGTTTTGATTTCCCAATCTTATTTTAACTTTTTCAACGCCTCATCTTTTGCCAATTTTACGGCCGGTATTTGTGATTTTTGTAAAATAACTTGTTCTCCCTGATTTTTGCTCCCCGACACTGTTTTCCTCATCAGAACTCATTTTTTTAAAATATATATTTTTAAGTTTACATCACTAATGCTCTAATACTACAACAGATATGTGTAAGCTTGTTAGAAAATAGCATTTGCTGCGGAGCGTAAAGGATTTGCTATAGAGCAAAAGCAAAACATTATTAATTTAACACGAAGCAAATGCTTTTGATACTACCTTCTACTTCGCAGCATTTGCTTTTGCTTTTACTTTTTACTTCAAGCAAATGTTTTTGTTTTATTCATCAGACCCACTGTTGTAAGAAGATACTTTGCTACAACAAAACGTCTTTACCAGTAGAAAGTAAGATAGTAGCAGGTATTCTGGGTCACCAATATCTTGTAAACGCCCATAAGAGAGAAAGTATTTTTTGTTTTGTTGCTTGCTAGGGTACGCGCGCCCCCCAATCCAGGTCACATGTGGAGCCGACCGGATATATACCTTCCTATAAATTCCTAATATTGAAGTAATAATAAACAATTACAAATATAGGTGACGTCATTATTTGCTGTGAACTAAATTTAGAATGCAATTTAAGTGACAAATCTTCAATAATAGAATGAGAATAATGATATGGATTTTTTCCGACTGAAAGTAAATTCTAGATGTGCATATTGTAATATGCTCTTATTAGATGGTACTTAGAAAAATATTATTATTATAGGTACGTTACATATATACTCGAGTCAAGAATTCAGACGTCTTACGTCATGGCTGACGGTACACATTTGTTTTTATTGTCAACGGAATTTTCGATATTTGGTGGCTTTAAAAACAATCATTTTTTGCAATTTAGGGCAATATATAATGTAAACTTTTAGTGTAGTATATAGTTTTATTAATATCAGTTGCAGTTTCTTAAATATTTTGATGAAAATGTAATGAATTATTCATTTGTTTGTATGACGTAAGTCGTCTGAATTCTTGTCGCGAGTATAAGAAGATTGCGATCGAGAAAAATACTTGATGATCCTCATGTAAGTATAATTCGTACTACCAGAATCATTATGATAAGTTTATAAATGATACTGCAGGAAACAACTGCGGGCTAATGCTCCGACCGGCATTGAATTGTCACCTGCAGTATCTGTGTGAACAGCCAAGAACCTTTGTCGGCCACTCCACCAGACATAGACCGGTTTCGGGCTTGTTAACCCTCATCAGAATGCCATAGGTGAGATGACCGACAATTGAACTGGCTGTTCCTTCATATGTAGGTTCACATATAAATAGAGTGCAGGTGAGATGTAACTGGTCTGCTACTTCCTGCTCGGCCTAAGCGGCTCGACTTGCAGGAAGCGACCTACATTGTCGTAGGTACTTAACCTTACATCTCACCTGCACTCGATTTATATGTGAACCTACATATGAAGAAACAGCCAGTTCAATTGTCGGTCATCTCACCTATGGCATACTGATGAGGGCTAAGAAGCCCGAAGCCGGTCTATGTCTGGTGGAGTGGACGACAAGGGTTCTTGGCTGTTCACACAGATACTGCAGGTGTGATTCAATGCCGGTCGGGGCATTAGCCGGCGGAGTAGTTGTTTCCTGCAGTATCATTTATAGATTTAATGGTGCATCGCCCAGGGCGAGAGGTCTGCGGTTAAGTACCTACGACAATGTAGGTCGCTTCCTGCAAGTCGAGCCGCTTAGGCCGAGCAGAGAGTAGCAGACCAGTTACATCTCACATTATGATAGGTATCAGCATTTTTCATCGAACTGTATAGGGTGTTCAAGTTTTAATTATCATGTTTTGTCGGAAATAATTTACGAGTTATTCTTCCTCCATGATTTCTTACAAAAACTTGATCATTCCTCACAGTTCTTCTGACAACAAACTGGCATATTGCTTCTTATAGATTTCCTAAAGTTTGTCAAAATATTTACAAAAAAAAACAGCAAAAATCTTACATCACAAAAATCTAATTTATTGTAAAACGGTAACAGATACCATAAATATCAAGAGACATTTTTGTTTTTAATATTTTCAGGGCCATATTACTTTTTTATCAAATTAGTGACGTTGATTACCCATATCTCCGCCTCTGGTTAATTTTAAAACTTTATATTACTTACCCAGGTCACTCTTTGTATGCCACATTTGGTTTGAATATATTTAACAATTTAAAAAATATTTTTCTGCTGAAAATATTAAGGCCCTGTATCTTAGAAAGGAGGAACTTTAGAGCCTATGTTTATATGTACTTTTCATATTAAAATTAGATTGTCTGTTGAATGTCAAGATTCTGATCATTAAAACTGGAACACCTTGTATTACTATACATACTATATACTATATTATATACTTATCATCTTTCAGATTTACAAGATGAATCAGCTGAATCGGCTGTCGGTCAGTCGTCGCGCAATTTATGGAGTCAGTACTTGAATTGATGTGGCTAGACCAGTGTGGGTTCGATCCCCGCAGCCGTAGACCGTATACCAGCTATTCAGGATTGTCTCCTTCTCTGCGGGCATGGTAGGGTGGAAGAATGTTAGCTTGCGTCAATGTGAGATATTCATATCGGTCGACATCTGATTACCCACCTAATTAATGAGGTTTTCCAGGTTTCCCTCATTCCTGCACTGAACGGTGTTTAGGGCCTTAGGGACGTAAGTCGCTCCTGGGCGCAAATGCGACCTGCTTAATAACAATATGTCGCCCCCTCTCCCGCGCAAGTCTGCGACTTCTGGGCTAATCCCCGTGATTAGAATGAGGGGTAGAGATATTATTATAGTAATACAAAATAATTTATTTATTGTACTGGAAGCAGATCTGCAAGAGTATTCGGTGTGTGATATCACGTGATATGCTGAGGAAATTTTTGGAGGTGGTTATCAATAACCAGAGGGTGGTGAAGAAGGGATAGAGTCCATGCGTAAATGACCAGAAATCGGAGTTATAGAGAGAGTATTGCTTAAAGAAATAACATGACTGCTTAAAGAAATGTGAGTTAGCTTTGAATAGTTACTGAGACAGTGAAAAATGATGGTGGTTTCTAAAATATATATTTTATAATAATAAATAAATAACAACTACGACTGCGTAGAGATATGCCTCAACTAATTTCAGTAACAAATGAGTCATTATGAATTGCTTTACAATATTTTCAATGCGTATGGTGTTAATGTTTATTTCATAGAATTGGAAAAATAAATATTTCAATCAGCTACCTATAACAATTTTTTTTGTTAACCAATTTTGCCGTGTATCTACATCTATCATTAATATACAAAATTGCAATTAACATGTACTTACATTTAAACTTATATGAGCTCATGCACTGTCTAGACTTTTTATCAAAAGATTTTCAATAGTTCTTTTGGATGGATATCACCTACATATTTTTTGCCCAAGAGGATTTTCTTTCCCGGTCTATACGGATTGATTATGAAACTCCAATTACTTTAGAGAATTTGTTCTTGAGTTGCCGTCCTTGAGTTGATCTCCGTTGATTTGACAGTTCGGGCTCTTAAAATGTAGTACCTACTGCTTACTGTGTACACAGGAGTTGTCTCTACCGAAGCTTTTCATCAACTTCCTACACGGAGATTCTAAACAACACTGATCCTCTATTTGAAGTTTCCATATCAACCGCTTCGAGAAAATTCTAATTCAGATATCTCTTCGATTTTGTAAGTTTAATTTCTTACAAATTATACATAATTGATAACAATTTCCAATATTTTAATTTAATTCCCACAATAATCTTTTTTAATTCGCAATCATTAAATAACCATTTATTTCATAAAATTCTTCATTTACTATTCTTTTTCAATATTAAACTCTACTTTATTTTTTATATTTTCTTTTCATTATTTACTTATAGGTAATTATTGTATATAAAAAAAACCTCTTGCTTATTTGTACACCCTCTTTCAGTTTAATTTGTTATATGTCTTCCACGTTCCCTTTTGTTTTAATTTATTTAACTTAAATGTCTTAATTTAATTTTTGTTTTACAGCGCTTCTCCCTGAGACGGTAGCGGATGCTGGAGTTGGGAACAAAAAAATACTCAATTTTCCTCTTATGGGCGTTTAACATGGGATTGGTGACCTAGAACGCCTACAGTATATCTGCTGACATTTACTACAGCATATATTTTATACATGTTGTATACTGTTAACTGTGCATTCTTTTTTGATTTTGCAGACAATTTCATTCTTAATAAAAGCACCTAATGCAAAGTTTTTGCGTATACACAGTGTCGGTAAAATATGAAAAAAATAAGTAAAACAATAAATAGAATTTATCTCAGATTTTTCTTTGTAACGAGAGTTACTACATAAGATTTTTATTTCACAATCACTGTGTATAATATATAATAATGTATAATTTAGCATTATGAAAAGTAAAATACGCATGTGATGTAATAGTAATGATGCCCACTTAGCTTTCAACTTGAACGCACACTGTATAATAATATCCATTCATCCTAATTGGTTAATATGAGAGAATAATAATAATTTAGGACCTCATCAACTTAGGGGATGGTCAAACGCCAACCGGTATCAATCTCTCAAATAGATCCAAGTAAACGTTCTTACTATTTGTTACAGAAGGAAATGAACAATATATTATTGCCACTACTACCACTATTAGATACTATATTGACACATAATTGAGCAGATCTCCTATTGTAAACACGGAGTTCCAGGAAACAACTACTCTGACTAATGCCCCGACCAGCATTTAATTGCACCTGGAAAACCTATAGCTACACCTAGAGTCATTTGTTAGTAGCCCACCAGACATCTACCGGTTTCGAGCTTATTAGCTCTCATCAGTATGCCATGGATGAGGTATCTGTCGAATAATCCTAGCTGTTTAGTCTGTCTAACCCGACAGAAGGGAGCATGAATACGCAGTATAGAACTAACTACATCTATCGGCCATTCGCTACTCCATGCCAGACTGAAAATGCCACAGACACGAAGCGTTCTACATGCAGTAGATACCACTGAAAGCTGTCGACCTTTATTGCGTCGACAACTTTCAACTACTCTGCGGGCTAATGCCCCGACCAGCATTGAATTACACCTAGACTCTAACAACAGCTAGATTCATTCGTCAATGCTTTCAATGGTGTGTACTGCATATAAAACGCTTCGTCTTGTGTGTGATATTTTCAGTCCAGGATGGAGTAGCGAATGGCCGATAGGTATAGTTAGTTCTACACCGCGTACTCATGGCCCCTTCTGTCGGGTTAGACAGACAGGATTATTTATCAGATATCCAGGTGTAATTCAATACTGGTCAGGACATTAGCCCGCAGAGAAGTTGTTTCCTGGAACTCCGTGTTTGCAAAATATCGTTTCTCGCCGAACGCGATAAAGATCGACAGCTTTCAATGTTGTCTACTGCATGTAGAACGCATCGTATCTGTGACATTTTCAGTCCGGCATGGAGTAGCGAATGACCGATAGATGTAGATAGTTCTACACCGCGTAGATCTCCTATTGTTATAGAAATATTTACATTCTTAGGGAAAAAAATCAGCAGAGTATTTTCTCCTGGACATTTTCTCAGTATACGAAGTGTACATTTAAGAGCAGCGGTGAAAATTTTCTTACATGTTTATCATCTTGCCATTACTGCCAGACTTTTGTCTAATTTCATCGGCTAGATACAACAGTAAAGTTTCAACATATTCATAATTTATTAGATGATCCTCCGCTACATACGCATGCAAGCATGGTTTTCATGCGCTACCGTCTCCTTTGCATATTTCCTGAACTGTTGTTTGAGTTTCTTTACATACTCGTTTTCTTGATTGGAAGCAATGGACCTGTCTATTGGTTAGCACAAAGTTCCTACGTATACTGAACTTGACCTAGTTCCTACATTGGTAACAGGTCATCAGTTGATTGAGGCGATGCAGTCAGCTTAAGGACACAAACCGATAATTACTGATTGCCTAGTTTATATAGAAAACTAATAGAAAACACACCTTTTTTTATTCCAATATATCTTTTTAAAACACTGAAAACAAGTAATAGAATTTTACACCACATTTGACAAAGTATAGGCAAAGATAACAAAGTAAAAATAATTTGAGATATGTAATTATTTTGTGAGATATTAAATTCTAAACATGTACGTTTTTTAGCGTTTTAAAAACAAACGATTATTTCTTCAGATTATTAAGGAATTATGATATATTTTACTTCGTTGTCTTCTAAATAGTAAGCTGGTCACAGTTTAATTCATAGTTTTGCCAGAATTTTCTTATTAAAAAAGTTATATTGGAATAAAGTTATCATAAAATATTCATTCATTATTTACAATTTGTTTGCCCTTAGTTGGCTTAGTTTGAAATAGATGTCGCACTCGTTAAATCTAATTTTATGAATGACCCATTGAGGTAATAATACTACCTCAATGGAATGAACCATTGAGGTAATACCACAATGGAATGAACTCACAAATGCGCTAGGGTATTTTTCACGAACTAAGTACCAGTTATTGCGGTTAATTTAGTATAACGTAATTATTAACTGATAGTCATATTTATTGATGACTAAAACAAAATCATGTTAATTTTATACCTCAAAATTATATTTTATTTCAATTAAAACGTACAAAATTGTAACTAATAATGCAAACTCATATTATTTGTAACAATTTATAAATTCATTTATTCTCGATAATTTATATACAGGATGTTACTTAATGTTATGTCCTTATTTTAATGGGTCTTGGGTTAATTGTAATTCGAAAAGTTCAAATAAATGTATATGAAAAAAGATTTTTTTTGGTTTTTCGAATATGTATTAGTATACACATATATATCATATGCAGGGTGAAACAAAAAAGCAAGTCAACTCGTAAACTGCGTATTTTTTACTGTAAAATATAACGATTTAACTTTGCTTACCTATATACAAAAATGCATCATTTAAAACATACAGGGTGTTAAAGTTGAACTATTAAAATCGTTTTTCCGTAATAACGCCAATTTATGATGTATCAGCTTGAAATTTACGAGATATTTTTTATGGTTGACCAAATCATTATTTTTGTAAACAACGCCTAAAAAATAAAGATACTGGGGGAACGGGGATACTTCGCCGGTTCCATTTTTTCGATTTTTAAAAGTTATGCAAGGTTAGAGACAATGGCAGAGAAAAAAAATAAATTTCAATTTCCAAAGAAACGGTTTTATGAATAATTTGTAAATAATTTAAGGATGTTTCAAATGCTCTAATTATATAGGGCGTCTCTGAATCTAGGGCTGAACCATATTTATAGATTTACCAATTTCATTATGAATAAAAAAAATAGAAATAGGCTAGTAAAACTCACTTATACGCTACAATTTAATAATAATATTAATATTTTAATTCCATATTTTAGTTTACTAATTGCTCCACATGCTTAAGAAATGCATTAATGGGCTTTTCTAATTACTAAAAATCTAATATTTTTAAAAACTGTAATTTTTGCCAAAAGTATTCAGTTGCATATAGGCTTTCTTTTCAGTTGATTTTAGTATTTTTCACTGACTCAAAATAAATATCGTCTTACATATAGCCACAAACTGTTGTGTCCCTTGTGGAGTGGCAAATATAGTTGTAATTGTGTATTTAATTTTTTCATGTTTATGTATCTGGATGTTATTTATTGGAAGCATAGGTATATCGATTTTAGTAGTATTTTTAGTACTTACATTCTTTGTCTTGGTTACTATTTATTCCATAGCTAAAAATTCTTATGGAATAGTGTTTAATAAATAAATAAATATAATAATTAAATAAATAAAAATCTAACTAAAATTTTGCATTTTTTTATTTTTGTAGCAGAGTTTACAGTAATCTATTTGGAATAGATTTTAAAAATTGTAAGGGATGAAGATAAAAATTACAAAATATAACTACTTTTTTTATTAATTTGTGCATCCTTTATATATTGCGGATCTATACATCTTTTTCCTTTAGGAATATTTCTGTATACAGTGTGGAAGAAAAGTATGGAATAAATTCATTATTTCTAAAACAACGAAGTTTCATGAAATTTTCTCGGACACGTCGATTTTGCTTTTTTATTTCCGACGTTCATTTGTTTTCTCGTGATGACGTCATCGGATATTTTTTTAAATAGAAGCCCTATATTTTTTCATCGGATTCTTGTAGAGCTTAACTTATTGAATTCAAAAATGTATAATTTCAATACTTTATTCCTTCAACTTTCCGAGAAAAAAATAACAACCGATCCAATAAAATTGGATCCCATTTGTGTCTGTGATGGGCTGGTTGAGAGTAAAATGGATATAGTGAATTCATCGGCAGTATCACAAAATAAGAACTCTTTATTTTTAAAACAATTTAACAATAAACAACTAATAATTAATTATTTAATAATTAAATTCTGGTTGCTTTAATCGTATTTGACCCCCTAATTTATTATTTTGTTTTATTAGATTGCATGTTAGAATATTACATCTTTTGATAGCAAAAACAACAAATTAAATCAAGTCACCTCAGAAACTGTTACTGGCAGAAACTAAATAGAACTTTTTACTTTGAAACAATTTAACAACAAATTATTATTATTATCTCTGAAAGGTTGAAGGAATAAAGTGTTGAAATTATACATTTTTGAATTCAGCAAGTTAAGCTCTAGTTAAGAATCCGATGAAAAAATATAGGGGTTCTATTAAAAAAAATATCTGATGGCGTCATCACGCGAAAACAAATGAACGTCAGAAATGCGTTGGTATAGAAAAAAGAGTCTTTTTAAAAAGCAAAATCGACGTGTCCGAGTAAATTTCATGAAACTTTGTTGTGTTAGAAATAATGAATTTATTCCATACTTTTCTTTCATACTGTATAATTTCTGGCAGTATACAATTTTCGTAAAATTTTCGTAATTTTGGTACCATTACGTTTCTCCATAATTCTTCATCTTGTTCAATTTTTTCACAGCACAACAATAACACAATAAAAATGCCTACTTAGAGATCCGCACGTTCTCACCTACTCTAGTCTGAGTCCGGATAAATAATAAAATATAGAATAAAAAGCTCTAGGATGGTTAACCACGTGCCTTCTTTTTTGTGTAAATACGTCATACCAGACAAAAACATTTTCAAAGCAATAAGCCGGCGCGGAGTTTGCTAATACGAAGGTTTTACGACTGTTTTAATCCAAATATGCGACCGGCGAGCGAGATGAAAGATCATGCATCTCGCTTGCAGTGTCTTTCTTTTTTGCCCGGATTCTGGTAAAATTTGACATAAATGAAATAATAGTACTATTTTACTATAAACGTATTTTCTGTAGCGACATCTACTCGAATACTGTAGTACTTTGTTATAAGCCACGGGGTTTCAATTTATAGTCTTAAGTTCGAGTTCCTAAAAATTGTTGATTACTTTTCTAGAACACAATCATGACGTTATAAACCTCAGGTTTCTTAATGATAATGTTTTATTTTCTTCTGTTACTCCTTTAAAATAAAACACTTATTTCAGAAACACCCTGTATAGAATAATATTTTTGAGAATCAAGTAAGAAAGGGGTTATGTTGCGTAAATATGTTTCTAAGGAACTCTATTTTATTGGTTTCGGTTTTCATTCTTTTTCTCAAAAACGGTTAAACTTATAAATCTGAAAATCGGAGAATACATTTAGTTAATTAAGTAACATTGTTGAATACGATTTTTATTTTTACCAAATGTCTACAAGGGTGGCAACCATCAACCTCTGTTGTTTCTTTTTAATTAAAACTTTTTATTCTAAACGTCGATATAAAAAATACAGTAAATAGAACAATCAATTTACAAAATTTTTCCCCCTTTTAGTATTTTTATGCACACACGAGTTTTCTAAAAAAAAAATAAAATCCACATACATACATACATATCCTCAGGTGTGGAATATGGAAGCAAAATAATTCATATGAAATTAATGTAGTAGGCTGCTGTCACTTTGGTGGTTTTATAGTTTGGATTGTCATTAACAATTAATGTCAGATATCTACCACCAAATTAGTTATTCTTTTTTGTGTCAGGTACTGCGTAGTGTAAATTAAAATTTTTTACGAAGACTTCAGCTATGAGACCGACATCTGTCAAGGCATTTTGGGCACCAATGCCTAAACATTTAATACAATTAAATTTAGCTTGTAGCTTCATTTCTATGTATTTACAACAACAGATATTAGTCAGTATTCATTACCAACTGCCACATTAGCCACCATATTTTAACATTTTGCATTTCGCACTTTCCAATTTCTGAGTTTACTACTTGATAAAAATGATTCAAATTTGGCACATATGTCTAAAATTAAAATCACCAGTCTCCTACTAAGTTTCATATGAATTATTTTAATTGCATATTCCACACCCGAGGATATGTACGTATGTGGATTTTATTTTTTTTTTAAAGAAAACCCGTGTCTGCATAAAAATACTAAGAGGGGGAAAATTTTGTAAACTGATTCTATTTATTGTAATTTTTCCATATCGAGAAACATTCAGAATAAAAAGTTCTAATTAAAAAAAAACAACAGTTGCCACCCTGGTAGACATTTGGTAAAAATAAAAATCGTATTCAACAATGTCACTTAATTAACTAAATGTATTCACCGATTTTCAGATTTATAAGTTTAACCGTTTTTGAGAAAAAATGAAAATCGATATTTTTTCAATTTTTTAGAAGCCCTTATCTCGTAAGAGAGGGCTCAAATCGAAAAATTTTATAGAAAGTACCCCCCCTAAAATGATCCAAAGAACACACCCTCCAAAGGAGCGCACATCATTATGGGACACCCTATATAATTGTTCTGCACTTTTGTAGGGTAGGGGTGCCTACTTTTAAATATCAAAGCAAAGTGCATATGCACTTATGTCATGTGGATTTTCTCAGATACACTTTAAAACATCTAATTGTAGAGGGCATGAAAATAAGCAGTTTTGTCTTATAAACCCCTGTCCGGAAATATGCCGTTTGACCGCTACAGCAAAAAAAAAGATAAATTTGAAAGAGTAATTGCTCAAAGTGTCCTCCACATTGCTCAGTGCACAGCTGGGCACGATTCTTCATTGATTGGCGAACTCTATGGAATATCCCCGGTATGTCCTGAACCTATGCGGACGCGGCCATCACACTTCCCGGTAGCTCTTGTTGGTTGGGAACACGAGTTTCATACACTAATGCTTTTAGATGGCCCCAGAGAAAATAATCCAAGGGGGTTAAATCGGGTGACCGCAGACCAATGCACAGGGCCACCTCGGCTTATCCACCTGTTAGGAAATATTTCATTCAAATAGTGCCACACTGGCAAAGCAAAGTGGGTTGGGGCGCCATCGTGTTGAAACCACATGTTAGCTTTTATGTCTAGAGACACATCCTCTAATAGTTCTGGAAGCACATGCTGCAGGAATTGAGCATAAACGTGTCCATTTTAATGTGATGAGAGCAAATATGGCTCGATGGTCTGCTCGCCCACAATGCCGGCCCAGATGTTAATTACAAACTGATGCTGGTCTCTACGGAGGGCTATGACATGGGGGTTATTTGCATTCCAAATGTGACTTTTACGGCTATTAAAATAACCATTCCTTGTAAAACAGGCCTCGTCAGTAAACAAAGCGTAGCGACCAAAGTGTGGTTGTCTCAACTCCTGCTGGAACCACCAACAAAAACGGCGATGCGGCAGATAGTCGTCCAGACCCATAGCTTGGACTTGTAACAGGCGGTACGGGTGTAGTTGTTGATCCCGGAGAACCTGCCAAACAGTACTTCGTGCCGCTCTCATATCATGTGTAATGGCACGCACGCTTGTGGACGGATTGGCCTCTACATGGTGCAGAACCTCTTCCTCAAAGTCTACTGTCTGACGCTGCCACTGACACGAAGACGTCCATAAATTCTAGCAAAAATGCTATGATGAGGATGATGACGTTCTGGAAACCGTTCGGTGTACAATCGCGCGGCTCTTCTCCCATTACCACCAGCTTCTTCGTAAATCATATGCATATCAGCAAGTTCCGCATACGAATAATGTTCCATTGTACCACCAAATTAATGCTATTTACGTTTTGCGCACCAGTCACTGAAACTAACTGAATCGGTGTGTGTTTTTTTGTTTTTGTTTTTTTTTTTTTGTTATGATAGCCAGCCATTGAACTGAAACGGTGTGGCGACTTTAGGCCGACAAAAAGTAAACAGTAAGCTAACGAGTCAGGGGCCACCTGTGCTGTAGCGGCCAAACGGCATATTTCCGGACATAGGTTTATAAGGCAAAGTTGCTTATTTTTATGCCCTCTACAACCCCTATCATTTGGTCGCAATAATTATGGGACACCCTGTATGCATTCAGTATACGAGTGTACAGAATCAAAGAATCGGTTATTGGTTTGATTCGAATTTAATTTATAAAGTATAATTTACATTTTAAATGTAGGTACAGTTTACATACTACAAAATACGTTTATCTATTAAAAAATAGTTATTTATGCAACAAGCACAAAGAGTAAGTGTTTATTGCATGCGACGTGAAATTGTCTAACGAGGCCGTCAGGCAGAGTAGGACAACTAGTCGAGTGCAATAAACACTTTTTGTACGAGTTGGACACAATATTTTTTCTACGTTCATGCAAAAACCAAAAAATGTTTTAATTAGATGACACTAAGTCTAGGAAAATATGACGTCGATTTGAACATGATGACAAAAGGCTGTAGTAGAATGACAGATGAATGCAATAAACATTTTATTGCACTAGTACAATATAGAACCACTTTTTCTACTAAATATAGTTCAATAAAGTTTTGTTTCTTGCATGAACGTAGAAAAAATACATTATAGGGCTATATATTAATTTTATTAACGTTTATTATTTAACATTAGCACAATTGACAAATTTTATAATGGAGTCTGGATAGTCGGTGCTCGCTATAGAAAACGGAAATTGTTCCATGCCATTACAGTAAGCACCAATGTTGCCTTTTTTGTCAGCTACTATTATACCTCCAAAAAATGTAGGGTACTTTTCTATAATTCTTGATAAAGATATTTTAGCTGCTTTTTCTGGAGAAGCTCCAAGTCGCAACTGCTCTACAGCCAGAAAACTAAAAATGAGTTATTATAACAATTAAATTTCAATAAAAAGTTCCAAAAGATGAATATGTTATCGTTATTATCACTGAATAAAATTCTTTATACTCCATATTACTTTCATTTTTTACATATAAATATAGCGTGTTCTTACTGTACATCAATAGTTTCTATTGAACGTTAAGTAGATATAAAAATACACATTCAGTTCATTTAGCACCATGCCCATGGACATAACTACAGAAGAGAGCAAAAGTAACAGAGCTATGCTAGTATTAAAAAATAAGGGTAGAACAGTGGAAGCAGATTCCCCACTCGCACTTATCTCTCGCACACAGAGGAAGAAACGAAAATTTTATCAGTTACGCCTTTATTTCCATGCAAAATGTCATTATATCTGATGATAACATAATTATTGTGGATTCTGTAGTTACCAAGTTAAAAAAAATTGCTAAAGAAGAAATAAACTAAATTTCCATTCTGATAAAAGCTTGCGCGCAGTTTTTCGACGCTAACCTACTTTTACAGTGTACGTGTCCATTTAAAAGTATATTATAATTTTCAAAGCATATAAACGCGTGTTGACATAAACCTACATATACATATAGTAAGTCCAGTACGAGGTGAGTTAATAGATTGCTCTCAGTAATTTGTTAATGTAGTAAGCATACCGCAAGCTTACTACGAGCTTTGTCCCATCCATTCAGCGAGCCGAATTTTCCACAACCATTTAAAAGAGAAGTTTTACTTTGATTGAAATTGCACAATGGAATGGATTGAAGCAATCGCAGCTTTACTAATGTGTAGTTTAGTGGCATGTTAGTTTTAACAAATTTAATGAAAAAGAAGGAAACATCTCGATGATGGTGGCGTACTGAATATAAAAATCTGCTCGGTTTCGAACTAATGTATAGTCGCGGTAAGAATTCAGATGACTTACGTCATACGAATAAATGAACAAGTAATTATGTTTTCATCAACATATTTAACAAACTACAACTAAGGAACGGTATTATAAAGCTCCGGTTGTCCAACCGTAGGTTGAATTTCAACCGGCGGTTGAAAAAAAATCTGTATTATAACGCTATTTTATGTCACGGTTCGTCAACCCGACGTTAATATGTATTTCTGAATGTTGGCTACGCTATCAGCTCAACTATAGCTAATGAAATTTCAGAATATTTTCTCGTCAATTTTCGCAGATAACCTGTCTTCTATTTTGACGTTTTGTGAATTATAATTATTGACAATATTAACCTTGGTGACATTCTATATTAAAGAGTAATAGAGTAACTTATTCTGATACAGACTGTCTCCGTCTAGTATTTGTATCATTAACTATAGAAATATTATAGTGTAAGATACTGTTATTTTATTTCACAATAATATTTGGGACAAAACTGCAGATACTTATAATTTTATATATGTTATCATTAACATCTACAGTTGTAGTTCCACAATTTCAGCTTGCGTAAGTACGGAGAATGATGAAATGAAATATAAAAATATTTTTTCTTTATATTTCTTTGATATAATTTAATTGTAACTTCTACAGATCAGTTCTAAACATTACATATAAAACTCATTTTGAAGGTTTAAAAAATATAAAATAAACTATTTTCTAAAATTATAGCATTATAGATTAAAATGCGTCAAGAGAGTATCAACTATAATATTTTTTACTGTCAGTGGTCTCTAAGGTTGACATTTCCTTACTGAGAAAAGAAATGGTATCTTAGTAACAAAAGTATTCACTTTTAATCCTAGAAGCTAAAGTTAAGTTTTAATTTATTTATTCAACAATATTTACAATAAGTAAGTATTCAAATTAAATAAACCACTGAGACTGCCACTACTCTCATTCTTGGGTCAATTCTCAAAGCAGTTCAATGCGTTTTAATTAATAGTTATATTTATTATTTTCAGATGTGAAATCAGTTTGTCAAATATTAGTCGCCATATTGCTAATTGAGTTAATTTGTGATTGTTTTTGATTCATTTTGCTGAAATCTGTAAAAATGGGATCTAATGAAGGTTTAGGTGTACTTGAGTACAACAATATCCTATGATGCCACTAAGAAAACGCTCATAATACTTATGAGTTATAATATAGTCTCATATAGGTACAAAACATTTTGAAATAAAATTCTGCTGTACAAACCCGATTTCAACCATACTTTAGAAGCAGGCGATGAAACGAAACGTCTGGACTTTTACCTGTGAGTAGAATAGCTATGCCGATTCTGCTCCACAACTCAAGATGGCGACTGGAGTAGGATCGGCATAGCTTTCAGCCGTCTACGTCACAGCGGCTGGCATCTGCGCGATAGAGGTTGATGACCGTTCGTGCTGAGCGGAAGTATAGAGTCGGTTTCTGTCGACTACGTCAGCTTAGTTGATGACCTGCTTATCATTATTACGTAATTAATAGGGTTTCAAATAAAAAATCGAATATAGAATATATATCATTTATTATAATTCTTATACAATATAACATGCTACAATACATTATTTTTATCAATCCAAGAATGTCATCGTAACCTAACCATTTCAAAAAAACTGTATTTCCTTTTTTTCGTAACATCTTTTCGACTAAGTGAGTATCAGGATATTTTACTTTTTGTAATTCCAATTCATAGAAGCCTCCTGTTATTTCTTTACCACTCTCACCTTTCAATAAACATGTTGTAGGGTTGGTTAATCGTATCCTAATGATAAAAATCTCGCTAGACCAGTTTGGAGTGTATCCTTTCTTAAAAGCTTCTTTATATTTGCTAATTCTCACATGGTTGCCTACTTTAAATTTTGTTATTTTATTAGCAATCTTTTTATGTTGATTTTAATAATAATCTATCATTCCTTGATACTTTAATTGATTTCATCCTTGTTGTAGAATAAATGAATGTATTATTGTATTTGTCAACAATTTTATCTAAAATATGATTCCACTTATATTCTCCTCCTAAGCTGAAAGCACGCCAAAGCATATTCTTTATAGTTCTAATGGAGCGTTCCACAATCGAAGCCCTTTTTGTACTATAAACGCTGTAATGGTTAATGTTATATTTTTTCATCAGTTTCTTGAAATTCTCATTATATAATTCCTTTCTCATATCGGTTTGTAGATGTCTCGGATTTTTTTTAAAACGTAAAATCGTATTCATTGCAATTGTAACATCCTGGGCTGATTTGCTCTCTAGTGGTTCTGTCCATACGAATTTAGAGAAGCAATTAATAACGATTAGTACATACTTATATCCATTATTTTCCTTAGAATATGGTATCAAGTCAATCAAATCAGCTTATATTAAATCATTCAGATCTTTTATTACGGTTCTACGTCTTTTGAAATTGATTCTGGCAGGCTTGTGTAATTCATTAACAATATCTCTTTTTACATTTGTTGCATATTTGTTAAAGTTGTTAAGATATTTCATATTGGATTCCAATTAAAATTATAGTATGTAAAACTAATTTCTATATATTTAACCCCACAGGAACTCGTAACCGATTTCTACAAATAATTTTTGGTTTTAGTTTCCGGATCTTTTTCTGGAAATGAGATATTATCGTTGCGACGTAGCATAACATTGACTAGTTCTGCCAAAGTAAATTCCTTCTCATTTATAATTGATATGATATCACTAGGGTAACCAGTTGCATACTCAATCATAGCTAATTCGTAGAAGAAAACTTGACTTGTTTTTATATCAGATATTAAATACTTCTTACTGTTTTTCAGAAAGGTTGTAGACTCAAATGTTAAAACAATATTGTCACGGAATTTGCCCCACTCACACCCAAACCGACGACTGTGGTATCGCGAAATGCTCTGATTGCCCCGATCGCCCCTGTTAAACAAACAAAAAGCCGTGGATCGAGACGGGACTAGAAAATTAGGGAATCGACGAGAAGCATTCGAGTCGTTCGGGAAGATGAATCTAGAGATACTAGAATTTACCTGGAATATTCGTTGGGTCTATAAAAGAAAAATAAACGGCCGATTAAGTTAGTCTTGTATAAGTCTTGTATTACAGTCTGAATTGAAGTGTTTAGTTGGAGATATCAAAGTGATTTAGATAGCGATTAATTAAATAAGTGTTTAGGTGAGTTCTAATTAGTGTTCAGTAGTGTACCGAGTATAGTTAATAAATAAGTAATTAATTAACGGATTGTGTTTTTCTGGCAGTAAGAAAAATTCGGATTGGGAAATCCGTGACAATTATAATTCCTTCACTATGTTTCCTGAAATGCTTGTTAAGTGTTACTTCAAAATCTTCATGATCCGCAGATGAATGCTTCGGTTGACTTATTTGTCTACCAAATTTATCGACTGTCACTTTTTAAGTTAGCTGTAAGTTTTTGTTTATTACTCAATAATTTTAGATTCACGCAGTTCTTCGATAATAGAGACGATCTCGTTAGCGTGACCTGTATGGCCAGCGGTTTGAGAGGAAACTAAAAGCCTTAAGCTATCAACAAGCTCATTAGGATCGTCCCAGTATACGTAGTCGATTGTATTATTCGAGGCTTCCGTTAACATACCAAGACCTAACCTCTTTCGAGTTCAGAATGCTATGATGCGAGGTCTTCGTGATGTTAGTGGTTGTATACTCAATGCGAAGATGATTTTTTTTATATTTGTAAGATGCATTACCCTGAATTTTCAGAGTAGTTTCTTTTATTAGCATTCGTTCGTTTACAATGTCTAAGTAGGTTTTTTATCACTTTCTTACAAATTAATTCGTAGAGTCCAAGAGTCCTCGTATAATGTAACCCTCCTATAATTAAATTATTACCGTCGAGTTGTAGAGGCGCATTACCAATTTTTAGTTCATTATGCTCGGGATCATATCTAACACCATACCTAAAGTCAAACTGATTATGAACATCACCAATCATCTTATGAACATATTATCTATGTAAGGGATCAAGGTGATGTAAATATTACATCATATCGGGCGAATTACTAATGTCTTGAATATATTATTTTGCATCTCTTACACTTTCATCTAGTTCCTCATTGTTTTCCTCCATTATCTTCATCAGCAATGTCATTATCATTCGAAGTTCCTTCTGTGATGTATCTAGGAATCTTGGTGCATCAGGAGTCGTCGATCTATTATGTTTCGCTATGCTTTTCTTTGGTGAGCAAAACGAAAACCTTGATTTCACTTCCTTTTTTATAGGCAACTGTTTGTAAACGCTTCGTAATAGGGAGAAACGATTGTTCTTGAATTATACTTCCTTCTTTCAGAGCCTTCAGCTTTTGCTGTACTATATTCCTACTTTGCATTAACAATTTTTTTACTTCAATTTCCTTTCTATTCATATCGAAAGCATCAAATCTTGCTAATTGTAGTACTTAGTATAGATCCGCAATAAGCAGTAAAAAACAAGTATCAAGCTGTAAAAAAACAGGTATCTGGCAGTAAAAACAAGTCCCAGACAGTAAAAAGTAGGTATTTGGCAGTAAAAAGCAGGCCTAATACAGTAGAAAAACAGCGTAGTGTTAAGAGCAGTTCAGTATCAATACTTATAATGATGAATAAAGTTAGCATAGCTTATTTCTTTTTACATATGTATGTAACAATCAAATGTCTTTCTATATCTACCATTATTAATATCACTGTCTTTATTAATCACCGTAAAACTATATTTGTCTCTCCAGCACAGTGAGCAAATTTCCTTAAACTTATTAAAACTCATATCGCTATTATTTGTGATCTTTATATATATGCTTCAAATTCAAATCATCTTGTTTGAAGACTACCAACATATTTACGTTATCACGTATTAGATGTTTTGGAATACGTGTATAAGTTTGGCAAAGGTAAAATCAATCTACGTCTTTATGACGCCCCATACTAAAGTAATTTCTCATAACATTTTCTTTATCACAGGCTACATCATCAAAAATAAATAGTGAGTTTTGCTTTACATTTCAGGCGGTAGAATGTTGTCGCAGTTATTAAAGGTGTAATATCCTATTCCTTTTATTGGTTTTAGTTCTAAGTTCTAAAATACTGATATTTTGATTGATAGAGAACAAATATAAATATTTTCAAACTTTAATCCATTTGGATGCTCGATCAAACTAATCATAACATTAGTTTTACCACAGTTTGATGGACCAACAACCAAACAACGGATTGTAGATGGTAACAATTCTCCATGTCTCTTCGAGATTTTATTTTCTGCGATATCATTGTTGTTAATAGGTAAATCAGTTGGTTGTTTTACAATGCACATGACGGAAGCAATATTATAAATAAAGCCCAGTCTATGATTGTGTTGAGGGATAGATATATTAGATACGATACTGGTATTATCATCATTCGTGAGTAGTTCATAATGTCAAATGCTTAGAACTACAAGAAAATCTGGCAGCGGTATATTGAACTCTGCTATAAATAATTTACCAGTAGGGCTCCATATTCCGGGATATAAATTTTGTGGTCCTGGTACAAAACTTGCGAAGATATTAGCAAGAGGTGATGTGGGTATTAATGGTGTAGACGAAGCTTATAAAGAACACGAGGTGATGTGGGTATTAATGGTTTAGACGAAGCTTATAAAGAACACGACGTGGCTTATAGCAGAGAGAAAAACTTGTAGCGACGACATACGGCAGATCAAATTTTTGGTGAGAAGGCTGTGGAGAGATTTAAATCCCCAAACGCATCTATAGGAGAAAAGGCAGCAGCCTTGGCTGTGGCAGCAGCAATGAAAGCTAAAGTTAAATTAGGAATGGGATGCATTAATGGAAAAACTAAAAAATAAATAAAAGTAAAACTCGTAAACCTAAAGTGAAATCTAAAAAGGTTGGTGGATCGTTAGCATTTAAAGATGTAACAGAGCCAGCACGAGTAACGCTAAAAGGTAAAAATGTGCAGAATATGAAAGATGCTATTAAAAAAGTTGCATTAAAAGCTGTTAATAAAGTTAAGAAGAAGAAATATATTAAAGCTGCTCGAGTAATACCAAAAGAGGAGGATTTCTACCACTAATTCCATTATTTGCAAGCTTAAGTGCGCTTGGTCCTTTCGGTGGTGGAGCAGCAGGAATTGCAAAGGCTGTTAATGATGCCAAAGTTGCAAAGTAAAAGCTTGAAAAAAGTAAACGTCATAATGCCGCAATGGAAGAAATAGCTATGGGTAAAGGAGTATACATGAGACCCTTCAAGCAAGGCTTTGGTATTTTTTTAGGACGCAAGAAACCTTGCAAGCGTTCCCGATAAAATTACCGAAACGAGCTCTTACTAATTTGGATTTAATAAGATTGGCTAAGAAATTAGATATTCAACATTTCGGGGCATATTTATGAGACATAGTTTACCACGTCGGGTGCATTAAAAAGAATGTGGTATTATTAATTTAGACAATGAAAGAGGCTCTGGGACACACTGGACTGCATATAAGAAAACTAGAGAAGAAGCATTATATTTTGATAGCTATGGTAACTTAAGGCTTCCACGAGAATTGGTACATTACCTAAATACAAATGGACCGTGTAAAATATTGTATAATCATGAACAGTTATAAACATGTAATACATTCAACTGTGGTCATCTGTATCTGAAATTTTTATATAATTAAAAATCCAGTGCTGTATTTGAATAGTGTATTTCAGGACACCGAAGACGTCGAATTCTTTCTTACTGTCTGAAAAGAGCTCAACTTTTAGTTCTAGGTATAATCCTCCAATTATTATTATTGATACGTGTCATTCAACAAAAGTGATACTCAATATCTACAAAATAGTAATTGTTTTTTAATAGCAACGAACGGTCACCTATAGTTGATATTCATGGAAATTTTAATGTTATAATCGATTTATCCACCATTTTCGGATTCTGTGAAGACTTTAAGACAATTATTTTAAATTTGAGACAGGAGTTGGTGTTAATTTGCTCAAATTCGGATACCAACGCTATAATAAATTCTACAGAGAACGAGACAGTTAAAGTTGTATTAAATAAAGTATTGTAGAAAATGCCTCATATATCAGTGTCAGATGAGGAAAGATTGAAATTGGTTGACTATGTAGCTAGGAACAAGAAATTGAAAGTTCCATTTAGGGGTTGGGAACTGCATGAGTATCCTCTCCTACAGGAAACTCAGCGTCACACCTGGAATATCAAGACGGCGACACAACTTGAGAAACCTAGATTTGTAATTGTAGGTTTCCATACTGACCGAAAAATAAATTGAAAAGAAATTTCAGTTACTTTGATCATTGTAATTTAATTGATATGAAACTGTATCTTAATTCTGAGATGTTTCCTTATGACAATTTGAATATAAATTTTGACAGCAGATAGCAACCTTGTATGGCATGTATGCAAAGTTTCAACGATCGTATTATGAAAAGGAAAACGAACCTATTTATACACGTGCAGAGTTCAAGAAATTTGCACCTTTAATTGTTATAGATTGTTCTCATCAGAATGAAAGTCTTTAATCTGGTTCAATTGATATTCGACTAGAATTCGAAACTAATAAAAATATTTCTTCGAATACAAGTTGCTACGCTCTTATACTTCATGATAGATTAGTTAAATATAGTCCTCTAACTAGTACTGTAAGGATTTTATAAAACACATAATTATTGATTGTTATTGTTTGCTATTATTGTATGTTGCATATTACTAAATAAATAATAATAAGTCTTAAAGTGTTTTAAATCATTTTATTCCTTAATTTCATTTAATATACAAAGAGTTCTATTATAATCATGCCAATGTGCAGAAGGCCATCGGGCGGAATCGGCACCACAGTTCCATCCTAAACAAGCATCTAAATCTTGTTCAGTTCTTTGTATATTATACTGAACCTATTTGAGAATAATACCATGATGAAAATTTGTTGATGGTGGAAACTTCCAGTGCAACTTTTTAGACTCATGTAACGTGCACAATTTGCGAAGTGTACGGCTTCTGGCATAGTATGCTGCTTTACACATGGTGTCATCGATCGTTTTGCAATGATTTTATAATTACTTAATATATTTTAGTGGAAAAGTAGTGTCGTCAAGATATGGATAATATTTACTATCTAGTAACAATTGAAATAAGTATATTTTGAATGATATTTTAATTGAGGGATGTAATATTAGCATAATAGCATTCAACTGCTTAACGGATACGTTTTCATATCCTTCTTTTTTACACACAGCCAACACGCTGTGCTCATCAAGTTCCATTTTCTTGTCCATCAACAATTCTATGGTTTGTAAAGGAGGTTCTATATCATATTCCGGTAACCACTTAAAGGCTTCCTCTGGTATTACCACTTCTTCCAAGATACTCTTTAATAACTTATATATTTCTTCATTGTAACAGCACTCGATAATGCAACGTTCGATAAAGTTATTGTAGACTTCAACGGTTGCATAATGCAAAGCAATATGCATCTCACTACACAGATTTTTCATAATCATGTTATTCGTTGGAGAGATGAAAAACAAACTCATTTTGATCTGTTAGCTTACAACTTATATACCACTAATTTGCTGACTCACGAATAAAGCAGCAATATCTACACTACCAAGTTTACAGTGGACATTGGCACACATGTTATCGTGGCCATCTGAAATTCTTTCATAACCCCATGGCTTCGTATCTTTGGCCAATACTATTTTCTGGAAATCGTAATAGGTAGTATGTCAAGGTCACGTATTTTTTGCTTAATATAGAAAAATCCTACATAATTTGACATTCCTTAATTGACCCTGTATCAGATTATCCCAAAAATAAACCTATAACAGAGATCCTATACACATCCAAAATTTGGACATTTTCAAAGAAATTTCTGAAATCTAAAAATGAAACCAATCGTTGAATTTCTTAAAAATTTCTTTAAATACTAGCAAGTCATAGTAGAGATGGAGTAGAGAAAAAAAGTTTATACAAACTTCATCGTAAAGCGTCACTTTTAAGGGCTAGGGGTGAAAAAATAAAATACCCCTTAAACAGTTTTTTCGTTATAACTTGATTACTGTAAGAGATAGAAAGCTGACTTTTTTATTATGAAGAGGAAAGAGAAAGCTATCGAACAATGGTATAATTTTGGTTTCACAACTGGTATGGAAATCGGGGGTGGGGGTAGAGCAAAATTTTACATAAAGATGAGGGGTCGCAATGTTCCTCTTTCAATTCTAGAACAAAAGTATTTTCCAAAACTGCAATAAAAAAAATAAGCGACTTTAGAGAAAAGAAAAAAAAGAAAATTAAAGTTAATTTATGTATGTTGTTGTTGTTGTTTAAATAGATGTCAAATTACATAACACGCTGTCAAATTTCAAAACAAAATTGTCAAATTACAAAGCAGGATGCCAAATGTCAAAATATGTTGTCAAATTACAAAACAAGGGCGTCAAATTACAAAACATGGTGTCAAATTACAAAACGCGGGATCAAATTAGAAATCGCTATGTCAAATTTCAAAACACGGTGTCAAACTTCAAAACGTGGTGCCAAATTTCAAAATAAGGTGTCAAATTACATTTTTTGCTGGTTTAGCAGAAAATGGTGTCAACTTACATTTTTTGTTTACTCTGCAGGAAATAGCGTTGGATTACAAATAAGTATGAAAGTTCAACGGAATTCACCGGATGTTCATATTACTGTGTAAGTTGCAATAATTTGATATATAAACATGCTGCATTTGTTGAATATATTCATTCTTATACAAACCTATTAGTAGGTAACAAATAGTGTTTACTTCAATTCGGCAATTTTATACCGTTCCAACCATGACTTAATTTTTATCCGAAGAGGCCCGTCTAGAGCTGCAGGACGCTGCGATAAGCAACAACAGCAGAATCTAGATTTAGATGAAGCCATAAATGAGGCGTAAGTTTTTTTCTAATATTTTTCTACTTTTTGTACTATTTACTCGTTTTTTACAGAATATCAGAGGAACTAAATTTGGCTGTGAAGGCGATTAGCTGCCTGGAAGCTTCGGTGCCAAGCCCAAGTCCATCAAAGGCTGCTAAAAGAGTGTGTGAGGAAAAGGATGATACCGATGTTTTCCAAAATCCACCGCCATCCCGAAAAATTCCTACACTTCCTTCTAGGTAAATATTCAAAAAATAATTTTAAAAAAGTCGAAAAATGTATGAATTATTATCTGTTATTTTTTGTTACAGAGGCAAAAATTCAACCTGTTCTCCTTCATCGGATAATTCCGAAAATTGGATAACAGCAATAAATGAATAACTGCAGCGGTGGGCGGAATTCCGTCAGCGGATGGACGGCAAGATGTCAGCTATAAAAAAGAAAATTAAAAACAACGATGACCTGATATCGTGTCTCAAAGGAGAGAAGAAATCACTGAAGGTGCATAGAGAGACCGTCAAAGAACAAATTCGTTTCCTTGACGAGCAGGTAGCATTCTGCCAACGAGACTAGAAAAAAATATGAGGCCATCGCGGCAAAGTTTAATGAAATTAATAATTAATTATTAAATACGAATATATTTTATTATTAATTTTATTAAATTACTGCGTTTTTTTAATCTTCTTTTTTGTATATATTTATATTACTTATATTATTATAGTATAGTTTTAAAAATATATATAGTATTATTATTTATTCATTTGTTTTCTTTACCAATAATTCAAACCTGAATATAAATAAATATATTTTTAATTATAAATATATTTTCTTGTGAACATTAAAGTAAAATATGTGCTACATTGTAGCTTTTCAGCATCATATAAAAGATAGATAGATAGATAGATAGTAAAAATTTTTAAACTAAATGAGATTGCCAAAATGTTAGGGTTGTTTTTGTTACAGTGTTTATAAATTTTTTATCTAACCAATACTAAACGCAATAGTCTTGTTTAAGTCTAGGGTCATGCTTACAGCAAAAACGGCCCGATAGAAATATTGCGATTCATTTCCAGTAATATGTTACATTTTTTATATAAAATAATAATAAAAATATATGTGTAAAATGTTAGATTCAGCCTATGTACAAGGTTCGATCAAGTTTCAGGAGAAAAAATATGATAAAATACTCACTGTATCATGTATTTTGTAGTATATAGGGTGAACCTTAAATAAGTACAAATATTTTAACTGTTGGTGTATTTCGTCATATAGATCAGTCTAGTGAAAGTCATTTTTAAAAATTTCTAATATTTACAGAGAAATTATTTTTAAATACCCACATTTTGAGGACCGCTTCATAACCAACCTAATGAACCATATGATTTGTTGCAGGGTTGCCATATCTCCTTTAATATAAATATTAAGTTTCCTTTAACGTAATAGTAAAGTAATACGGTTAAATTCTATTTTAAAAATATTTGTTTGAACCATAATTAAGTATAGTAAAGCTGGGTATGTAGAATAATACGCAGTATTATTAACATAAATTTTAACTGCTTAACTGATACACATTAATATGAATTTATGCGGAAGTTTCAATCTTCAAATATATATCTGCAAAGTGAAGACAGTTGGTCTTTGTATTAAAGTGAGGACTGTATAATATATTCTTATATAATGCACATTATGAGGACGCTGATATACGGCAGCAATCACTAACAGATATTATTAAGGTCCGTGCGATGATGCCAAATCCAGTTGTTTGGAGTTTTATTACCGATATCACAGACTGCAAAAATATAATTTAATGTCGCCTAAACTTACTAAAACTTATTTACGGCTATATTCAATTTCGCTCCGTCATCAAATAAAGAGCTAATAAAATCAAGTTTTTTATCACAATCTTATTTTTAATATGATTGAAATATGAATTCTGTAACATTATCAATTTTGTATAATGAAAAAATTTCGAAAATAATTTATAATAAAACTGCACATATAAGTCAAAGATTAAAAATAAGTTTATATATTATTCTAAAAAGGTTTAACATAATGTAATCTTTTAGTTTATTTCAATTTTGGATTTTACGACAGAAAATGTAGGTAGGTATGTGTTAAAGCTTAAATTTAATCAAATATTACTAATTTACGTGACAATGAAATATGATATACAGGGTGTTCTATTTAAATTTATTGAGAAAACGCTTACTCCGAGTTTTGGGATACCCTATATACTATTATATGGGAATTCAAAAAAATGTTACGTATGTTAAAAGGTTTTACTATAAAACGAGTATAGCTTTCATACTAAAAGAGATACAGGGTGTTGAAAATACCTCTGATTTTGCTGGAAAAGTCGCTTTAAATTGTGAACGACTCAGGATAGACCCCAATAATCCCATATTAGGAGAATGATCAAAATAAAGGCAATTGAATAATGATTTCTATGAATGATACTATAGGAAACAACTACTAGGCGGACTAATGCTCACAGCTTTTATTAGAAAAAGTTTCTAGTAACATTTACAGTAACAAAGTTACAGAACAAATGACCTTAGGTGGAACATTCTATATTCACCACTTATACAGGGTGTTCAGTACTTTGATATAATTTCTTGGTGCCTTTGCTATTAAGTCTACCTAAAAATGTTGGTTATAAAACTAGTTTATTGAATGGCAATGTATCATATAAAGGTATTGGAAACCACACAGGGTGTTACAATTTTGCCTCAACATATATCAACTTCGTTTTTTTAAATGAGAGCCCATATATTATTACATTTTTGGATTCTACTTCTAATTCTAAGTTAAATTCGTACTGTTTTTGAGATATTTGAGATTTTAGTGAAAAAATGACAATTGTACTATAATAGTTCAAGCGCGATATAGAAAGAATAGATATTGGTTACAACTTTGGTACAACGGATTCCGAAGAGAAAAAGTGGCAAGAACATTTTGACAAACTCTCGTATTTGTCATTTTCAAAGTTAAAACATGATTCAGACATAGTTAAAATACCATCATCCAATAAAATTAAGGTGCCGAATCATCACCTAAAAAATTTGGTATTGTATACTTACCTGTCCTTTTTTAGATTTTATCATGTATTAATTCACCCAAAATCACAGACAACAGATCTGGTTTTAATGGCGTTGGTCCAGTGGCGGAAATACAGGCTATCGGTGGCATAGTAAAATAATACGGTACTGTTTCATTGCAACGAGCGTGATACTTTCGGATTCGTCCTTCAATTTTCTAAACGTTACTACTCTTCCATATTTTCAAAATAAGCGTGATTTTCGAGTTAAACTTAAGAAATGAACTGAAAATGCATTTCGATATTCGAATAAAATGCGGTTTAAAATTTCATAGTTAGCTGTGCTCATGCAAATGGAGATATTTTTGAGCAAATACTCAAACAAATTGTTAACATGATTATCTTTATTCGAGGAAATAGCCGACCTTAAAAAAATATTTTAAGTTTTCAAAATATTTTAAAAAGCAAAATAATTTGGAATTGGACACATATTGAATTGACTCTATAATAATAATCACTACAATTTCTCTACGAGTGTCAGTCAAGATAAGATGCTTTTCGAAAATTCGTATTCAGCTAGAGTTTAAGCTCAACGTTGTTTATTCACCAGAAGAGGCATATTATATTTTTTTCAGTTATAAAATTCCTTCGGATTCTCTAATAAATTCATTGACGTACAAAATATTTTTAAAAGGTGAGGGACATTTTTTCCGCGCGCCACTGGTGATTGAAACTGCACACAAATATATGCATTTTATTGCATCTTAAATACATACAATGTGTACCCAATTTCAATTTGATATCGCCTGTAGGTTCAGAGATATTAATCGAAAACAGTTCCAAAATGAAGATTTCAACACCCTGAATATTTTTATTATTTATTATCTTAAAATTAAGTCTATATATCCCCTGTTTCACTATAGCAGTCGAATTACGGGAGACCTTGTCTATAACAGTTCACTGTATTTAATACAAAATGAATTAAAGCTTTTGCAGGCAAACAACTTAAAAATTATCAACTTTAGACACTCTTAAAAAGTACATTTTTTAACTAAAAAGGACGATTACGATTCTTTGATTAGCAATTACAGGGTTGCACAAAAATTTTAGGATTGGTTTACAAAGAGAACACTGTAGAAGTTTAAGTTAAATCAAAATTATAGGTATATTTTTATTTCTTAGATAAAAAATTCAATAATCGTAATTAGAATTGTAACTTTGATACCCTGTGTCATTTTACTTAAGACACCCTGTATACTTACTTTTCTCTAAAGATATACGTCTTGAAAATATACGCACGAAGCCAGCGCCTGAAGCGGAAAAAGGCGGAACTACAATATGCGATTTCAGACGTACCAAATACCAAATAAGGACCACATTTTTTGCATCATTCAAATCTACTGAATGATTACGTAACTGACAAAGTGTTTCTCCACATTGTCAAAGTGAGGTCCGTATATTGGACCTCAGAATGTACCGGACTTCACTTCAAACGTAAATTTCCTTCGAACGGTCCTCACTTTATACTCTGGCAGGGCTTCATGGGATAAACAACAATGATGGAGAGCGGGAGAATATCGATGATAGACCACAGAGCACTGTTAATAATCGGCAACAGGAGAAAGAGGAACCACACCAACTGCGGACGTGGAAGAGAAAGAGGCTAAATTGAATTGTGTTCAATTGTTTTAATAAATAAAATATTTTACCTCGCTGTGTTTAATTTTTAAATAATAAAAAGTAATAAAATTAAGTAAGTTGCACCAGTTAGATATTATTTAATTAACACAGCCACCAACAGTTACTTTTAATCACTTTTATCAAAGTAGGAACTAGGAACATGTTTTTATCCATCAGTACCCTCAAAATAATCCTTAATTTTACATGAGAAACATTTTCTGTTTGGTAGGTCGCAATCTCCACCACATTTGATACGCTTATACTTTACTGGAACAGGTACATTGCAATTAATAACACTTCCGCTCAGCACGATTCTAATTTGATAATAACTGAAATAACTTAGCGTCACCTACTTTTATAACAGCCCATACACCAAACAGGTCACGTATCCTCCATATAATATACAGTGATGAAAATAAAACTTTATTTTATAGTAATAGACATGCAACAAAACCTTTCATAGTAAATACGTGATCGATGATTATTATCTAAAACACTACTTATAATAAATGAGACATCATTGATTCTTCTATGAAAGCGAGCTCTATATCTAGCCATCTGCATCCAGTGGCGGCTCGTGATGAAATGAAACGGGTGTTCTGCAAATATTTACTCATCTTTTTTTTGAAAGTCAATTCAATCATGCGATCCTTTATAGAAGCAAAGTTGTCTATAACCTTCTCGTTGAAGCCATCAATTTGTGAAATAAATATTTTTTCAGTGAAAAGCATCGATAGAGCTGACAAACCATCCTGGGACATTGAATTTCGAAGTCTTGATTCTTTTTAAAGTTGAAAAGCATCTTTCTGATGTTGACGTGGGTGTTGTTGCAACAATTTCTAATAATTTTTTTGTTTCTCGAAATGTTTCGTCTAAATTATTTTATGTTTAATATTAGTTGTCCCTAATCAAGCTAATTCCATTGTATTATGTAGATGGCTTTTGAAGTTGTCTTGCTTTTTTATTTTTTCAGTTAAGTGCATTAAATCTGTCACCCCTACCTCCGTCCATGCTTTATCACCGCCAAAAAGTAAACAAGCAAAACAAAATAACGCATTTTTTTTGTTGCACCCACAAATCCAATTGTTCTTCGAATAAATGCCTCTATTAAATTGACGTTTATATGTTTTTCCGTGGCTAACACCTGCAGTCTCAATAACAATATCGGTCAATGGCCTACCATTGTCTTTTAAATCAATTTTTCTAGTATTTAAAAAATCGCTTCACATGAACTAAATTATAAACTAAATCCATTCTCACAGTATATAAATATTAATAAGTAGTACAATAAATCACTATACAAATTCACAAAACACCAAAAACAGTATTTAAAATTTCAAATTAACACGAAATACGAAATACGTACTATTTACGCCCGCAATTCTATGAGTAAATATTCACTTTGCTGGAAAAAATGCAGCTCACTGACCGTGTAAATTCGTGCATTTGCGAGCGTCAATTGTGGATCGTCGCGGGAGTTGAGGGGAAGGACGGGTGCACTGAACCGTGCACAGATCCACCTCGTGTGACCCAGTTCAATGTACCGTCACGCGCTCGTATAGAGACCCAGAAAACTCATCTGGTCCACTACTCAATAGAGAACGGCGGGCAGAATGCGATTTTAACGAAAGCACGACGGCTCGACACAGCGGACAGCGTCGGCGGGCATAGGATGCTGTTTAGCTGCACCAACTAACCAAATTATTTTATTAATAAATTTTAGTAATTATTACTCCGCGAAAATATACAAAGATCTAATTTTTTTGGTTGGCTATGCCGATTCTGCTTTAGTCGCCAACTTGAATTGTGAAGCAGAATCGGCATAGCTATTCTACTTCTGTAGATCGAAGGTATGGACATATTGTATTGTATTATATTTTTTTGACAAACTGCATTGTTGTTTCATAACAATATTTCAAAATACTAAATATTTGGTGTGCCGTTTCTTTTTATGAAAGAATAGAATTATATGTATGTTCCGCGAACAGCTACCTGCATATGATCTAAATTGATGCTGAAAATTTACTCGCTTACCAGAATTGCATACATTATGCTGTGAGGACATTTCCCAATCGCTGATTGGCCCTCACGATGTCCATATTTATCAGTCATTTACTTATTTTATTTTTGAAGCCGATTCAAGTACATACTGTACAGTACACCTTTTGACAATAACATCGACCAAATAAACAACGTAAAAGGGAAGTTAGTTGAAGCTATAATGAATTTCTTTCTCGTCTTAAAATTTGTATAAATGTTGGTTCAATTCAACTTTTAATTATGGAAAACTTTTGCTATTGACATTTTTTCGTAAAAGTCAAAATAAACTCTTATGAAATTTTTATACAATTTAATTTCCTGGATATTCTGTATAAGAAATATTAACTTGTTAATTTTTTTCTAAATAACTCCATAACTAGTTGAGATAAATTTATGAAATTTGGTAGCTGATGCCTTATGTGCTCAATTCGCCAATGTAAACAATATTTGCAAATGTTTATCACATACATTACAATGCGTTTGACGTTACATTGTCAGTTCAGTTATTGGCTTTTTGCGAATTGTTATTGGTTGAAATCGCTGCATTTGACCATTGTCGATATTCACTAATTTATGGTGGTATGTCGTAGACTTTGTCCTCGGTCTTCAGATCTAAATCCTGTAGATTAGCTACTTTTTGTGAGGTAGGATGACCAAAAGACAAAATAATTTTGAAGTTTTGAAATCTTTTCGGGCAATTTGACGTCGCGCTAGAAAGTTATCAAAATATACAGCAAATTGGAAATGGAAATCTTTTTGATATTAGTAATTCAATTAAGACAAGTTTTATTAATGGTCAATTATTACTTCACTCATGAATAATAATAATTTACTAAATACTAAATTATGTCAAAATAACAATTCATGGTAGATAACTGAACTGTCAATTCAAAAGACGCCAAATTCAATGTTTAGACCAGTGTCTATATGAAGAAAAAGTATCTAATCTTTTTTAACAGAACATACTGGAAAAATATTGCCTTCTAATTTCAAGGCACCCTATACATATAAAAATAAAGACGTAACATTCAGTTTATGACAACCAACTCCCATCTGAACTAATCCTCGTGACGAAGGAATATATTTCTTAATTTTAAATTTTTATAGTGCATCAAAATATCATAAAAACCATTCCAAATATATTATAAATAAAATCCCTAAGATAATTACCTCGGTAAAAATCTCATCATTATGTCGCCGTCTCCAGTAGCAGCAGCTGCTCCATAATTACTATCTGCATAAGCTCCTGCTCCAGGAATAGGTGAATCTCCAACTCTCCTAAAAGTAAAAAATAATTCATTTGAATGAATTCTATAACAATTTGAGTCATAGTTAAATATACGTTAAAATTTTGTTGATTTTAGTATATTTAAGTTTATTTATATGTAATTTGTGCATTGCCACGTCATCTTTGCACAAACAACTGAACCCGGCGTTCAGGAACAGAGGCGCACCTTGCTCTTGAAAGAGACGAAAGAAGGCAGTTGCTAATAAAACAGCAAGCTGAGCGCATGACGATTGTGCCTTTCTATAACGTTTTTAGTTTTAAATCTGCATATAAAGTTAATTTATAAAGATGAAACAGTAGGGGTCCTTCAAGTTTCAATTACTCAAATATCACGAAAAACTGCATACAATCCTGCTGAAGCACGAAAAACAGTCCATTGACAGCGTTACAAAAAATCGAAGAAAATCACCATCACAACAAAAACAAAAAAGTAAGTTCATTCCATTCCCACGTTGTATTTACCTATTAACAAAGTGCCTGATAGATATTTATAATAAATAGCTGTCTGTTATCTCATACTATACCTATTCAATGGAAACAAGCCCATGTTATACCTATTCCAAAAATTACTAATCCTGCAACACTATCTGACTTGCGTCCTATAAGCATATTGCCTACTTTATCGAAAATTCTAGAGCGAATGATGTATACACAATTAATAGAACATTTTAACAAATATGACATTATTCCATCTTTTCAATATGGATTTAGGCGAGCTCACAGTTGTACAACTGCTTTATTGAAAGTGACAGATGACAGACAGACAACATCAATTACTTATAGCAATACTTCACTTTGTTGGACTAGGCGATAGTGCACTTAATACAATGTCTAGTTACATAGGAAATCGGACACAAAGAGTCAAAATTGGAAATTAATTGTCAAATGTGAGCTCGCTTAAAATAGGTGTTCCTCAAGTTTCTATTCTGGGACCTCCATTATTTTGTGTATATACCAGTAATCTCTGCAAAAATTTGAAATACTGTAGTCCACACATGTATGCTGATGATACCCAACTGCATCTATTTGATAAAACTAATTATGATGAGGCATTAAATAAAATTAATTTGGATCTTAAAATTATCTATCAAAAATCAGAAGCACATTCCCTATTTCTGAATCCATCCAAGTCAAAATTAATTCTGTTTGGTAATAAATTAGCTGTAACTGAAATCTCCGAAAATTTCAGAGTTGTGATTAAGGTCAGTTCTGTTCCTATAGTGCAGAGTATTTCTAAGTTGGGTCTGAGTTTTGACATTACATTTAGATTTTATTCACAAGTTAGTAAATACATATAAAGATCATATATGGCTTTGAAGTTGCTTTATCCACATAGAAATTATTTGTCCATAAAAATAAAAACGTTACTTTGCGAAACCCTTATCAAACTTTTTATACTGTGCCTCTCTTTATTATCCATGTATTGATGTTTTAACTAAAAGAAGAATATAGATGTGTCAGAATTCATGTTTAAGATACATATTTGGCATTCGACGTAGAAATCACATTTCTCATAAATTGCAAGACCTGAGATGGTTAAATATGAATAATCGTCTGAGTATCTGTATAATAAAATTTGTTTTCGTACTGATGTCCATAATATAAATGTTAGAAATAAGCATTTTATAACACCGCCCTACATAAAATTAGTTTCTACGAACGATCTTTTACCTAAAATGTTTCAAAACTTTACAATGCGCTGCCAGATGACTTTAAAACAATGTCTTTAAGAAATTTTAAAACCAAACTATCAAAATATTTATTTAGTAATCAGTGACCAACAATATTTTGCTAGATTTAAGATTCCATAAATTGCTGGCAATTTTTGTTTTTTTCTCTTCTGTCGACTACTACTTTTGTATTATTTGTTAGTAAATAGATACCTATGTTAGGCTAAACTTTACGTAAAATATATTTGATATACTAGGTAAGTGCATTATACCAAGAGATGGAGCTTGCTCTATCTGCTTGAGCACAGCCTAGTGGTTTTCCTATCTCTCTCTATAACAATAGAACTAATTATGTTTTATTATTATTATTATTATTATTATTATTATTATTATTATTTTTACTGTTACTGTTACTGTTACTGTTACTGTTACTGTTACTATTACTATTACTATTCTATTACTATTACTATTACTATCCTCATCCTCATCCTCATCCTCATCCTCATCCTCATCCTCATCCTCATCCTCATCCTCATCCTCATCCTCATCCTCATCCTCATCCTCATCCTCATCCTCATCCTCATCCTCATCGTCATCGTCATCGTCATCGTCATCGTCATCATCGTCATCATCGTCATCATCGTCATCATCGTCATCATCGTCATCATCGTCATCATCGTCATCATCGTCATCATCGTCATCATCGTCATCATCGTCATCATCGTCATCATCGTCATCATCGTCATCATCGTCATCATCGTCATCATCGTCATCATCGTCATCATCGTCATCATCGTCATCATCGTCATCATCGTCATCATCGTCATCATCGTCATCATCGTCATCATCGTCATCATCGTCATCATCGTCATCATCGTCATCATCGTCATCATCGTCATCATCGTCATCATCGTCATCATCGTCATCATCGTCATCATCGTCATCATCGTCAACATCATCATCATCATCATCATCATCATCATGATTATTATTATTATCATTATCATTATTATTACAAATTAAAATGCTTATACGTAAACGAAGCGATATCAAATCGAAATTAATGCATTTTAAGAATTTTTTAAAGCAAAAAGCGTCAGACCTCCAAACACCCCTTCATTCAGTCAAGATTATTCAACCTCATTAGCGAATTTCATCGATTTGAAGATTCTGTTGCAGAAATAGTGTCGGACGAACTTTTTGAAAAACAGTCAGACTAGTGTGCACAATTTGAGGTGGATCTTGGCTTGTTGAGTAGAGTCAATTTAATTTTAGCGCCTTTGTTAAAGCAAGCTAAGAGCCAACCGTTGAAAGCTAAAGCAGTATTAGTTAAATCTGAGCATAACGTTGAAATACAATCAAATTTAGATCCCTCTGAAAGGGCATGTGGAATCGAAATTGTAAATATTTTCTATTACAGCAGGTTCTGAAAAACGAAAATGCGTTTGGTGTCACTACATTGACAGGTAAATAAGTAATAATCTAAGTTGCATCGTTAACTGCTCTTTTTGTTTTTCTTACAGAGTTCTACAAGGGGAGACATACCGAATGCGTCGTGAAGCCGATTTGCAGAACAAATAGGGTCTCAATATGGAAATAGTAAATTAGTAAATAAGTGCATGCGTAAAATCAAAATCATAATATACCTATGTGTCTTTGTTCCACACAGTACAGGTGAATTCAAGATGACTTCGCACAAAGGAGTTATATAAGGAGGTTCAGGTTTTGTAAACGATTTAGTATTTTTCATTATGAAACCAAAATTATATGCTTTTCTAACAACCGCCTCAATATAGCAGTCAAAAGATAACTTGAAGTCTAATATCAGTAACAAGTCTTTGACATAATTTACTCGGCTGAGTGGTACGCTATTTAAATGGTAAGAAAATTGATTATTGACATTTAATCCAGAGAAAGTTGTACAATGACATTTGTCAATATTGTTCACTGCGCATACAGGTATATACAATCGACTCAGATCCGCTTTAAAATTAATACAATCATTAGTGTCAGTATAAATTTTTAAATCATCATATAAACAAAAATCCGGAGTAGACCAGCGTGTACACCAACATTCTCCAATTTTTAAAAGAGTTTTATGATGAACTTTGTCAAACACTTTGGAGAAGTCGATATACACGTCATCAACCTGCCTCCTATGGCACATACTTTCTAGTCTACTGTATAAATGAAATCAAATTTGTTACAATGGAACGGCCTTGAAAGAAGCCGTGCTGATGCTCACTAATACAGTTGATTTAATATTATTGCTTCCAATATTTTACTCAGGATTGACAAGATTGATATGGGACGATAATTAGAAACTAAATTTTGATTACCTCTTTTAATACCTGAACAATTTGTGCTTGTTTCCAAACAGATGGAAAATCTTCCTCATATAAAAATTTTATAACAAGGGGAGGCAAACCATCAATACCTGCTCCTTTTGTAGATATAATTTATTAATTTTCTTTATAATGTCTGCAATATATATCCTATTAATAATTACTGTATTACCAGACTCTAATGGATAAATATGTGTAGGTGTCACAGAAGGTTCAAAAACAGATGTAAAATATTTAGAAAAATGTTTTTCGACTTCGTTTAGAAAAAATTAAATAACCTAGCGGATCGGTTTAGAGGCAGAAGGAAAGGTACAGGTATGTAAAGCATATTTATTAAATATAAAGTTACATAAACTGGCGCAGCCGTGTGAGGACGCCGTACGCATATACACACACACCCACATGCACCTACACCATGGATATAGTCATACACACGCGTACATGTGCGTACACGCGTTACACGCATACGCACGCACACATGTCAGCGCATGCACGCAGGTAAAAATATTAAATTATATATTAATAAAAATAGAAAATAAATGCTCAACACGCTGCACTACGCCTCAAACCTCGTTAATCCAGCATCATGTCGATATGTAGGAAATTTGAAACTTAATTTCATTCTTCTAAAAGATGGCGTTTTATTTTTAGAAATAAGTTGTTACTGTCACGGCTAAACAGAACATCCTGTGCATTTCAAAATTATTTCTAGTTGAAGACAAAAAGAAGATTGGATTTAATTTGTCTTTCTTTCTCTCATAAGACAGGAGCTGACTAACTCTGTAGAGACGACGAAGACGATAGACCATCTCTAAGAAAGTAACCGAAATATTCAACGAAAGTAGTGTCAATATTTATACACTTCTGGATATATCGGAACTACCTAGGTCTAATCTTTATTATTTTAAATGGCACACAAAATATACAACTTTTATATTTTTGAATTAATTAAATTTCAAGCTAACTTTGTGTGGACACCTAAAATACACCGTTTTCAAATATTAAAAAAAATATATACAGCAGAGCCTTTTCGGAATGCAATTATCGGAAAATGTTATTAAGACACCAGCAGTACGGTATGAGTTTATTATCTAAAAGTCGATTATGTTCACGTATTTAAGAACAATTTTATATATTTGTAAACATCTAAATGTTTTTAATAAGTAACCCTACTTTGATTGAACTTTCTTCGGAACCGATAAGAAAAAAAATTGTTTGTCAACATCATTGTTCTGCTGAATTCTATAACAGTTCGCACCGCTTAAGATATGATGCCATACCATTGTCTAGCAAAAAAATTGAGAAAAGTATTTCCCCAAAACATTTGTATGTGCTAATACCCGCTAAAACATATTCACATCGGCCAACTTGTCAATGAAAACGAAATCTTGATTTTGGGGAAAGTAATACAGCAGAATATACCTACTAAAAAAGGAATCTCTAATTTTAACCCGGAGAAAAACCGTACGCTTCAGCTACCGCAGATTCTTCTTCAACTGGAATCGAAACAACTTAAATATGAAAGAAAGACATACAAACAAACAAATAATTACCGAATGTATACAATATTTTGTCTACAGTAAAGTATAAGTCGCCACAACATAAAACATTAGTAAAGATACAGCTTTTGCATATGAAAAAAAAAAGAAACTGATATTTCGATGAAAAACAATTTTCTTTAAGTCTTTATTACCGAGCTCCCAATGGTTATAGTCAATTGTTAAAGTTATACTTCCGTATTTGTCAACTAAAAAGATTCGGATAGGTTGCTCAAAATGTGCTCCTGATTACTGATAATTATTTAAATAAAAAAATCAGAACTAAAGTCGAAGATAAGAAATGACGAAAAATGCTGCATACTAAACTTTGACATGAATTCGAAAGCTGTGGACATCATTAAGGGTTATGAAGATTTGGGTATTTTTTAGGACAATATTAGACACATGAGAATTAAAAAGCGTTATGACTGCAGCAACATATAGTTTCCTTTTGTAGGTTAATAAACTTTTTGATTACCTCAACAGTAATAATTTATTTTAACCATAATCCTCACTTATGTGCTTTATCAGGTACCAATCCACAAATAAGGGATGTTTTACTCGAGGCTTTAGATACACTCCGGGAAATTGAAAACGTTACGATGGTAGACTCTGTCATTCTCTATATTTCGATGGCATTTTGCAAACGATGCGTGGTACCCTTAGTTTATTTAAAAAAAAATGGCAAACATTATTTATTCACTGCGCGCTTAAACGCGAAGATGTTATAGAAAATATGCGAAAATGATGAGATTGACTTTCAAGCTAATTGCTATAAATAGTTTTTAATTATCGACAGCCCTTTATCTACACCTGCCAAACCTAACGTTGGTTCTGTTGTAAAAACTGCAGAATCCACAGAATCAACTGTTCAAGAAGACGAATATCTTTATAATAGTGAAAATGAAAAGGATGGAAGTAAAGAATTGATGACGACACTACTGTCAGCTACTTTGGAAACATGTTACCACATGAAGACCAAAATAAAGGATTAGGAATTGCCACTGAACCTTCCAAAAAACTTTGTGGTATTGGCTTATAAGTATTCAAAAATACAATACTCTTGTGATTTCCAAGATACCCTACAGTTACAACGAAATTGAGACATCCTGCACATATACATTTGTACAAAAAATGGACCTAAACAACTTTTGATACTTCTACTGTTAAAATATATTTTATTCGAAAATTGTCTGTTATGTAATAATTTATTGTGGCAAATTCATTGCCATTGTTTCAACATTTTCTAGCCGAGAGAAAAAGTAAACATTTTAATTGATAAAAAAATAATAAAATAGAGTGGCAAATATTGCGAGTCATATCCTTGAAATTATTAGCATACTCTACAACATGGTTCAGAGATTTCAATATTTTCTGGTGCTTTGATCTGACAACTCTTTTATCCTGAAAATATTTTACTAGATTGCTTAATAAAAATTGTTTATTTTCATACCCCTTTGGAGGAATGCACTTATTTCAGAAAAAAACCTTGTATATATAAAGAAGTATAATAATAGGACACCCTGTATAATCATACTTTACCCTGGAATTTTATATTTAGCTCCATTCGTGGATGTTCCTGCAACGATGTGACCATTCTGTGAAATTACAATCATCCCAATTGTGTCATGATTTTTTGAGTCAAATTTACTCAATACGCTTTTGCTAAGAGTATTATCTTCTAGAATATTCGACTCAGTGTATGGTCCACAGTAACTCTTAGGATCAGGAAAGACGTCCTGAAATCGAAATAATATACATACTTTAAAATAGAAAATATAAAGAATATGTTTATTGCTGTCTATAGGCCTCCAAAAGGAGACTTCAACATTTTGTTGATAATTTAACCGAAGCCCTACGCCTGGCCGAGGATTCTACTGATTGTATAATATTATGTGGCGATTTTAACATTGACATTAACATTCAAAGTTTGAACACTAAATTATTTAATGATATTATAAATTGTTTTGAACTCACTGTAACCATCAAGGAGCCTACTCGAATATTTACTTATGCTTCTGGGCATACTAAATGTAGTTGTTTAGATTATATGCTCACAAACTATCCATTGGAAAACATTAAATGTGAAATGTGTGATATTCGGGTTTTTATTTTTCTTATTCGTGTCTCTCGACTGGTGTTCAATCAAACAAGTTCATTTGGTAACTGCCTTTATTGAAAATCTATTGTCTATTTACATTTTACAGAAGATGGGGTATTCCCTTAATTAATGTAAGTAGGCAACCAATAATTTAATGTTGCTTACTCCTAATATGACATCTCCCTTTTTGAAAAATAAAATTATTATTAAAAATACATAATAGCATTCCTTAATTACCTTAATATATACATTGACTATTTATACACTATATTTACATATTTTAAAACTATAATTTTAATAAAAGTACTTAGAGTTTATAAACTTATCTAAACTTAATTAAACTTAGCTAAACTTATAATTAACATAGGTAATAGGAACTATAACTATTTGCTAATATTCTAACCTTTCTGGTTTTTTTCACTTTTGTGCTACTTTTCGTTCTTAGAGATAAAGAAATTCTTTTTTCTTTATTTTCAATATTGGGAGACTCAATTTCAACATTACTTTCTATATCAGTGTCTTTTGTATTATTTTCATCATCAAAATAATATAAATTTGAATTTTCATAATATCATTTTAAAAAACTAAAATTTCTTCTAATTGAACCTGATTTATATTTTTTAATTTTTTACAAATTACACCTAAAACCCAAATGTACATTTTGCCTTTTCTGTAAATAATGTTTTTGTTTCTGATAATTAGTTTTTGGTTTTAATGATTTTGCTAACAACGGTAGAAAACTTCTAATTTTTCTCGAGTACAAAAGGGTGGGGGTTCTGCTGGTGATTTTATTTCATTTGATATTGGAGTATTTCTATACTCCAAAATGGCTTTATTTAAATTGGTATTAGTAAAATTACATTTTTTGATTATTTGTTTTATAGTTTGAACATATCTTTCCACCATACCATTTGATTGCGGATACAAGGGACTCGATGTGTCATGTTTAATATCCCAATCTCTGCAAAAAAATTTAAATTCATTACTACTAAAACAAGGTCCGTTGTCCGAAAATAATACGAAAGGTATACCAAGTACAGAAAAAATACTTTGCAAGCATTCAATTACACTTTTAGCAGTTATGTTTGTTACTTTTTTAACCTCTACAAATTTAGAAAAATAATATTAAAATATTAAAATAATATAATAATTTCTATCGAGTTCAAAAATATCAACACCTATTTTTTGTCATGGATAATTAGGAATTGTTTGTGAATTAAGTGGTATTTTTGGATTGTCTTTAGAGAAAGTTCAACAAGTGTGACATGCCAAGACCATATTTTCTATGTCTCTATTTATTCCTGGCCAATAAAGTACCTCTGCAGCTCGTAACCTTGCTTTTGTTATTCCTAACTGATTTAAATGTAAAATACCTAACATTTCTTTCCTTAAAGATTTGGGAACTACGAGAGCGTTATTTCTATATACTAAGATATTTATAACAGTTATTTCATCTTATATTCCAGTAATTTTTTACTGTATCCTTATATTTAGTTTGCATATTAGGCCAACCTTCTTTCGAATACTTTATTAAAACTTGAAGTTATTCGTTTTTTAAAGTTTCAGTTTTGAATTCATGAATTTTTTGTGATGAAATTGGAAAGTTTTCTGTTAAAAAATTTCAGCTATGTACATTTCTCTTCCTGGTTTATATATTCCTTCTAAATTGTATAACTGTAAATCAAGGAGCATTCTTTGTATTCTTAAAGGACATTTGGTTAGAGGTTTTTTGAAGATTTTTAAATTATTTTAATTGCAAATTATAAATTTCTGTTTAGATATAGAAGATATGTTATAATACAGATATTGCAGATATGTACTGATGAAATTTTTTACATCCATAAACAATACTTAACAATTCTTTTTCTATTTGAGCACATGCTTTTTGAACTTCTGTCAGTAATTTAGATCCTTGACGCATAAGCAATGGGAGCTGAATTTTGTAACAAACATGACCCTAATCTATATAATCTGTGACATAATGTATTTTGTGACGCATCAACAGTCATTGTTATAGGTAGATTTGGATCAAAATATTGTAATACTGGAGGTGAGACCAAAATACTTTTCAATTTTTCAAAAACTATTTGATGATTTTCTTCCTATCTATATATTGTATTTTTTTAAACTATTCTCTAAGTGGAGCTGTTAATTCTGCTAAGTTTGGAATAAATTTATGTAAATAATTTAAAATTCCTATGAAACTTTGTAATTCTTTTAAACATTTTGGTTCTGGATAATTTTTAATTACTTTTACTTTATTTTCATCTGGTTCTATGTTCATTCTCAGTCCTCCCACATACTAAAATATTGTCTATATAAATGTCATCACCCTCGATATTTTCAAAACATTCGGCCATTTTTCTTTGAAATATTTCACTAGCACTTTTTATACCGTAAGGTAATCTAAGAAATCTGTATCTCCCATATGGAGTATTAAATGTACATAACTTTGAACTTTCATTATCTAACTGTACCATCTAAAAGCCATTTGCTGCATCAAGCATAGAAAAATATCTAGCATCTTTTAATTTGGATGTTGTCTTCGAAAGTAGGTATTTGATAATGCTCTCGTAATATTACTTTATTCAGATCTGAAGGATCAATATAAATTCTGAAATCAATATTAGGTTTTTTAATAATGACCAATGAATTAAGCCACTCAGTAGGTTCCTCCACTTTCTTAATTATTTTTTGTTTACACATTTTAAATTTTCTCTAATTCCCAGAGGTATTTTACGAGCTGCATGGACTACAGGAGTTGCTAGTCGATCGATTTTGATACTGCATTGTCCTGATGTGCATCCAATTCCTCTAAAGACATCCTCGTATTTACCCAACACATCACAATCTATATTGCCAATAAGCTTGGCAATGGCCATTTCATTAATTGATTGGCGACCTATAATACATGGACCATTATTATTTACTATATAAAAATTGAACAAATATGTTTTATTTTTATAAAAACAATTTAATTTTATATTTCCTTCAATGGATTCTGTTTCTCCTGAAGATGTGGCTAATTTGTTATTTGAATGAAATATTTTAATGTTTTTTAAGAATTTGTTATAAATGTGAACTGGAAGTAAGTTTGTTCTCGCACCTGTATCTATTTCTACATCAATATTAATATTATTTAATTTCAGGCTAATAATAATCCAATCGTTTTTATTTTTAACATTAACATTATCTTTGTTACCACTATTTACAATATTTACATATTCTATCATTCCAATAAACAAATCATTATCATCATTACTATAATCTACTTCACCAATGTTATAAATATTATTTCTATTCCTACATACCTTCGCAAAATGATTCATTAAACCACAAGCATTACATTTTTTTCCGTATACTTTACAGTTTCTTGTAGAGATGGGCAGTTCCCGAGTGAACTGATTTAAAAAAACGGGTTTCGACACTGAACTGCGAGAATCAGTTCTCGGGAAGTTGACAAATCAGTTCTTTGCGAACTGATTTATATTGATTGATGTAAAGTGCAAGAGATATTTTCAAGATTAGACGTAGAAGTCATTAACTAACTCTTCAGTGAATAGTGAACGAGTGTTCACAGCCTATGTGCGCCTCAAAATCGTACGAGCGATATGAATTCTGAATAACTGATTGGTTATCCGATTTCGAGCGTTAATATCATTCTTATTTAAATATAATATCCAAGAACTGCATACCAGCACAAATAGGCGTCCATGTCAGATTGTAAAATTAATAAGAACGATATAGGTATGTGTCATTAATTATAATTATATGATGTATAAGAATTAAGAACTGAATTTTATTAACAAAATTAAAGCTTCACCTACACTTAAACAACAGAAAGTAAAATATAAATTAAATTCTGTAATAAAAAACAAAACATAAATAAAAGTCAATATTTCAATGATTCGAGATATTTTGGAAAAAAAAGCATGAAATATTCTGATTAAGAAACATTATTTCTCTCATTTTTTTTTTTAGAAATTCTCATTCTAAAGTCTAAACGCTAAACGGGTCGCAGTCATAAAACGCAGAAGAAACCGACCGACTGCGATTGACGGAGATACGGGATTCGGAGAGAAGCGTATATCTGCCTGCAGTGTTTGACGTAAAACCAGTTCTTAAAGATTCAGTTCTCGAGAACTGAATCATTAAAATGAACTATGAAGCCCATCTCTAGTTTCTTGGTGGATGTCCCTGGCCACATCTGCTACATCTTCTCATCGCTCTGTTTGGTTGTCCTCTTCTTCTTCTTTCTACTATACCTATTGCTACGCCTTGTTCTGCGCCGACTCTGCTGGCCATCGTCCTTTCTCTTCCTCTCTGTGACGTCGATGATGCACAGTTACGCCATCTCTCCTGCCCGCGACGTTGACTTGCTGCTTGACCTTGAATTGCGTTTTCATATGTTTTCACCAACGCTGTGTGGATTTTTTGCCCAACTTCTTTTCTTGTTTGTTATTACGTTTATCCTCTCTCCTGAACAAATTTCTTCTAAGTGAGATTTCGTTGTTTTTGCAACTTTACATATTTCAATGGCTTGATTTAGGTCCAAGTTTGTTGTTCTTAAAAGACGGTCCTTGACAGTTTTGTTCCTTATTCCTTGTACTAATTTGTCCTTTATGAGACTATCCGTTAATGTTCCAAATTCACACGTGAAGCTGAGTTCTCTTAAAGTTGTTATATACTCATCTATGGCTTCATTTATTTTCATCTTTCGATTCAGGAACATGTGCCTCTCGTATGTAACATTTTTCATTGGCATAAAATATTCTTGGAACTTTTTTAGCACTGTGGTATAGTTATTCTTATCTTCTTTCTTGTCTTTCTTGTCTTGTTATATATCCTCAGGGCTCGATCTCTATGGGGTTTAATAATAAGGCACATTTGTACTCTTCACTCTCCTCTTCACTTTTCGAGGCTTAAATGAACAACTGGAATGTTTGAAGAAAAAAGTTCCACGCCTCGCCAGGATTTTTATCGAAATCCATCTCTCCAGGAGGTTTAATTTTTTCGCTGGCCATCGCTCTGCTACGTTTTCAAGTGTAACATATTCACTTTACAATGTATATTTTTCCGATTTTCCGTCTACTGACAGCGTCATGTGATATTCGGGTTTTTATTTTTCTTGTTCGTGTCTTTCGGCCGGTGGTCAACCAAACAAGTTCAGTTGGTAACTGCCTTTATTCTAAATCCATTGTCTATTTACATTTTACAGAAGAGGGAGTACTCCCTTAATTAATGTAAGTAATCAACCAGTAATTTAATGTGTAGTAAGCTTACTTCTAATATGACAAAATGTATAACCCTCACATAGAAGATCACCGCAGACATATTTTATATATACGTGGTGTACAAGATCTTCATTCTAAACCTGAAGTAAGTTATTACAATAGGAGAAATCTTTCTGTACATAACATGAGCTATCTTAATCACCTTGTAAATCAGACTGATTGGAGTCCAATAAAATATCTAGATATTAATGATTCTTTTAAATATTTCATTGACTCCATTGTATGGTGTTTTAATATAAGCTGTCCATTGATGAGAATGAAACTAAATATTAACCAATACACTACTAGAAACAAATGGGTAACTCATAAGCAAAGCATATGGTTAAAAAACTTATACTGGTTAATGAATAGCTTACAAAGTTTTGAGGTTCAAAATTTGTACAAAAGTGAAAAACGAAAATATAAACGAAACATTATAAATGAGAAACGAAAATACTATTCCAATAAAATTGATAGTTATTGTCTGAAGCTATTTATTTGTGGCATAATTTTAGTTTTCTTAAGTTTTATTGGGTTTTTTGCCACACTTCTGAAAAATAATAAAAATTAATTAAATAAGCCCTTGCGCCAAACGGAACAGTCGAGGGTTATTTTTGAAACTAAGTTTGCCTAACCAAAAAATCTCACACTGAAAAATGCAGATAAGTAAAAAATAACAAACGGTTTAATATTTTACTACTATTTTGAAAACGAAAACAGAGAGTTTTTCGAAAAGTCAATATTACGGAAGTGCGCGATAGTGATGTGATTTTTGTTATTTTTTACTTATCTGCTTTTTTCAGTGTGAGATTTTTTGGTTAGGCAAACTTAGTTTCAAAAATAACCCTTGACTGTTCCGTTTGGCGCAAGGGCTTATTTAATTAATTTTTATTATTTTTCAGAAGTGTGGCAAAAAACCCAATAAAACTTAAGAAAATTGATAGTTCATCTAATAAAGTTCGTGAAATGTGAAAAATAATGAATTATAAATTGGATCGTAAAAAGCCACATATAAATCACATAATTTTGGACATAGACAATGTTAAAATATCGAATACAGAAGTTGTAACAACACTATGTCTTTTTCGACTGCCGTCACTGAAAAGTTGAAATTGCATTTTGGGTCTAATTTGTCATTGCCATGTACTCTGACGTATTATAGAGAACAATCAATTTTTATATCACAAATAACATCTGAAGTAGGTACTTGCAGTAATAGAAAAACTTAAAAATGATAAAATCAGTATGTTTCGATTGTATCTCATTGGACATTTTAAAAAGCATTCATTCATGTTGTAAGTATTTTGGTCCCATTAATGAATAATTCGCTTAATAATTGTTGTTTTCCGGATGTTCTAAAGTTGGCTATTGTTAGGCCAGAATATAAGAGAAGCAATTGTGAGGATATTGATAACTATAGACAAATATCGGTATTAAGTATCATATCTAAATTATTTGAGAAGATTGTATATAATAGAATACGGCCTTACTCAGAAAAAGCTAAGCTCCTAACCACGTCACAGCATGGATTTACGCAGGGTAAATCTGTTGAGACAGCATCGTGTCATCTATTGGAATATGTCTATGGGTCTCTTGATAATGGCAAATATGTTGTCTCACTGTTATTTGACTTGTAAAAAGCATTTTCACACTGTATTGTATGTTGTGTGGTAGACACTTCTTTATGTATTGTATGTTCTTCTTTTTCGTGTTTTGTGTGCAGTGGAATGGTACGTTGCTACGATTCGATTTCGAATTTTAATTGTCTGTTAAAACCTTTATATTTTGTGGCCAAAACAAAACTACTGTTATGTGTTAGTACTGTTACTGTAACTGTCGACACAAACACAAATTGTTTTGAATTTTTTTGATAAAACTTGATAAACAATATCTGTGATTACATATTTTATTTTGCACTTTTTTTCAGTAAAAAAGTGCAAAGTTTTTGTTACAAAAAGTATTTTTGTAACAAAAATTCATGTGGCTTATTCTTTAAGTTAATCTACAGATACATGCTAAACATTTTCAAATTTGACTGTAAAAAAGGGACGGTGGTTCACAAAATAATGTTAATTTTTTTTATTGTGTTTTATCATCTGTTACTAGATCTATTATAGCCAAATTAGAGATGGGTAGTTCGCGAACGAACTAGTACAAACGAACTATTCACTTCACTGAATGAAATGAATCATTCCTTCTTGTCGGACTGAATCATTCTCTGTGAACTAAAAGCAACGTTGATTCTAAAAAATTTAACAATGTAATTCAGGCGAGTCAAATTCAGTCCTTCTATACTTATTCAGTAGTTCACTGAATTAAATGAAAAATTGCAGCTGACGATTAGATGTAGACGGTATCAGAGATGTGACTCAATGACCGGTTTCAGTCGGATCATCTATATAGAATGGCTAGTTCGGTGTCTTGCGACAGAATATTTTCTAAAGCAGAGTAACAGAAAAACGAGCTCCATTAAAATTAGATAAAATTTCTAAAATTTTGTTTTTAAACGCGAATTTTTTAATGTTTAGAATTTATGAAATTAGTTTTTTTTTATTTTAAATATTACTTCATTTGTTAATTTAATACAATATTTTCACACCTAAAATTATATTTTATTACCTATATTTAAATGCTTACCTATAAATGTATTAATCTAAAATCTAAATTTGTCTGTAATCTCGAAAGTATTATATGTTATACCTATGCCTCTAAATTACGATACCACGCGAGTCATGAAACAGTGCCGTTGTAAGCAAACTCCGATATTGAACGTCGAGACTGAACGAATCAAATGAATTACTCAAGTGAATGATTCTCTTAGGTGAATGAGATTGATAGAATGACTTCACCAAAATGAACTAAAAGTCCCATCTCTAAGCCAAATCTATTACAATTTTTATGAAGATCTATTACCAAAAAATTTTTCAGGGTGGCAACACTGCTCCCAGGATAAACTCCTTCGACGAGGTTTTCCTCTGTCAGTGTGGCAGTGACCAAACATAAATTAGGAATCTATTATTCCCTTGCCCGTAGTGCCAATTGCCGAGACCCAAATCTTGTAGATATGTTACCAAAATTTTATTACACAGCATCAGTGAAATATAAGTGGCGCTACCGGTCAGCTATTAATCTACATATAATTAACTGAATCGTTTCGTTATTTTTATAAAACAAGTTTGTATACCATATGAAAAATATATGCATATCATATAGACAAATCTGTGTACAACATACTACATTTAAACTACACTCAAAACAACCATTCTTTTATGAAGTTCAGCCTCTGTTGATTGTTTGAAATTTACGCATTACTATTCCGATATAAGACATCATCACATAGACAACTAACACGGAAACATCATGTTACACCGTGATTACTGTAAAAGATTGCTATAACTTAAAGTGTTAAACAAATTATAAAAAACAAATTACATCAACATTAGATTTTAATTTTGATAGGACTATTTAAAGAAAAGTTTCGATATTTTGATAATTCCGTTGCATCGCTTTTCTTTTCTTTTGTAAATTATGTGATAACTTGCAGCAAGTTACTAATATGTAACACCACATAAACTTTTTGCGGTTCACTTATAACAAACTATCTAGTTAAAACATTCATATGAAATATTCTAGCAAGCGTGCAGTTACTTTACAATATAAAATTACATATTTAAAATGAATCCAACTTTGTTAAAATGTTATGTAAGGTTTCTTGTTTAGTGGGATTGACACTATTAATAAAGTTTTACTAAAGCAAAAATTAGGAAACATGGGCTTTCGAGGGAACGTTTTGTCCTGGATAGTTTCATATATGAGTAATAGATCTATGAGAGTTAAACTTGGAGAATCATTATCAGAGCCATATCCTTTGAATCTCGGAGTTCCACAGGGGTCTTCACTAAGTTCTTTGCTATTTTTGCTTTATGTTAACGATTACATTACAAATGGCTATGTAACGATGTTTGCAGATGATACTACAATCACAATTTCAGCCAACACTCCTGAGGAACTTCAGAGGAAGGTAATGGAGGTTTTTGATGGATTCAGTGCTTGGTGTGAACGTAATAAGTTTATGCTAAATAAAAATAAGACATCGATAATAAATTTCAGCATACAAAGATTACTTCCAAATAACTTCTTTTTAAATGATGCACTTACGTTTTCACCTAATGTCAAACTTCTGGGCATATATTTTGATTCCACATTGTCTTATGATAATCACGTTGGCTATGTTTGCAAACAATTGAATAAGGGATACTTTGCTTGCTGTTACTACAACTAAAAAGTTATCTTGACGAAAATTCTATGTTAAGTGCATATTATAGTTTAGCGTATTCATATTTAGCATACAATATATGTTGGGACAGTGGAAGAGAGATAAATCGTGTTTTTGTTGCTCAAAAACGATAGTATAGAATCCCACTATAAAACGACCTTCACCGAGCTGGTTAATGGATGAAAAGTATTTTATATCCAATTAAATATGTCAATAAATACATTGGAAATGGGTTATCTAAAAAATTTCAGTCCAGTATATGATTCATTAACAATTAAAAATTATTTTTTTTAACATTTCACTGGTTTGGTTAATAGACAAATTCCATATCAATCGAAAGTATGAAGCCCATAGAATATGCAAACGTTAGGTTGACTATTTTTTTCCCGTCACAACTCTTGGGTAGGCAGGTATAAACAGGTAAATCGATACTAGTAACTTGCACCGGTGTGGTTAATAAATTAAAGTTAAATTAAAATAAAGATTATTTCATTACCAACACGGTGGTATAGGGTTGTCTGCGAAAAATCAGTCCTGAATTCCGGTTGCCGAGTTTTAAAAAGTGAAATATTCCCCAGCGAACCATTCCCATGCCATAGAAGAGTACACAGCATAGCAGCTGTGTGTACCGAAAACAAGGACGATCCGTTTATCCGTTTCTCCAAAAAATCGAATAAAGTCCGGGGGTAGCGGTACCTATTATTATTAATCAGCCGCTAAGAACCCCTAACGCCCTTCAATGACAATAAAACAACATTTTCGACTCTACTAATGATATGTCGAGATCGAAAACCTGTAAAAAATAAAATTTTCTAATAATTCATTTGCCTCCCCGAATTACGTTTAATTTTTTTTTAAGGAAACGATACATATAATCAACAAGTTTTATTAGACTTTTCGATAGGTAAGGTGGAGAAGAAGCCACAAAAAAATTTCAATGATTTTAGACAAATTTCGTGTTTTCAAGGGCCAATATCATTTCAAGTCACTACCAGGAAATAATAGTCTATACCGAAAATGAAGACAATCCGTGCATCCGTTTCTCCAAAAAATCTAATAAAGTCCGGGGGCGGTGGTATTTTGCCGCCCAACTCGTAAACCGTTGTTTGTATAAAAAATTCTATAGAAGCATTTTTTCATATTTTCATAAAAACCATTCGAATATGTATTCGAAATGAAACAGAAAAGGTTGATTTCTCGAACTTGTGACATCGAGACTCCACCCCTCAGTTATGAATTCGGGAAACCTTCGATCCCGTCCTACAGCCACCATTTACCTAGCCTCATGTTCGTCGTTAGGAGTAAAAAAAAATTTCCGCACATCTCACGGCCACAAATCGAATCCGATCGACCTCAAATTTTATGTACGTATACTTCGCGATAAGGCGGGGGCACATCCGGTAATGTACCGAAAACATTTAAAAAAAACGGGATGCCGCCCCCGAAGCCACCCCCCAACCGATCGAATCGAAATTTTAAAGACACGTACTCTTTGAGACGCGGAATCGAAAAAATTAGTCCGTCTTCGCGTTAGGGGTTCCTAGGCGCAGATTAATAATAATACCGCCGCCCCCGAACTTTATTCGATTTTTTGGAGGAACGGATAAACGGATCGTCTTCATTTTCGGTATGGACGAACTACACACAGCTGCAATGCTATGTACTCTTCTATCGCATGGAATAGTTCGCTGGGGAATATTTCACTTTTTAAAACTGGACAACCGGAATTCAGGACTGATTTTTCGCAGACAACCCTATACCACCGTGTTGGTAATGAAATAATCTTTATTTTAATTTAACTTTAATTTATTAACCACACCGTACTATTTTTGCTAAAAAAAAATGAACATCTATTTAGAACATGCTCATCTTATCACCAGTACAACACTAGACATGAAGATTTGTTATTAAGCGTATCTAAGCATAATCCTGCACATTTTGAACACGCTCCATATCATAAAGCCGTTGCTTTATTTAATATGCTATGAAATAATATAAAACACACAGAATCATACAATAAATTTAAATATGAAGTAAAACGTTTTTTATTAGATAATGTTTTTTACAGTATCTCACTTTTCTTGTGCTTTTGTCTGTTAGTTCTATTATTTATTATGCATGTTTCACAAAATTGACTTATCATATGTACTATCTGTATCTGTAATGGTGAAGAGTTAAATAAAATAAATAAATACAAATTTGGCTGTATTTATTTAACATAAACTATTAATTGTTAGTCAGTTTCTCAGCGAAAATGATCATTGAAAAAAAATGTTTGGTTTTAACTGTAAGAGGGAAGAGATAAATTATATGATCATTTGAGTACTCCAAAAATCTAGTAATTGAACATGAACACTCAAATGAAAGTTGTTTACCTCAATGTACATTCGCCGTAACATAAAGGTTTTTAATCCGAATCAGTATCATATTTTGTTTAAATTATAACTGCTTAACCACTTGTCCACCACCCAAATGTTTAAACAAAATGAATTATTTACGCAACCTAATCATTGAAGCCTTCCAAAAATTCCTATTAACAGTAAACCCGTTCAACACATTATGTTGCGTCGGCTGTACATACTACAAACAGATATTCTTTCAAATTATTTGCAAAGAGAAACTGTTTAATATTTTTTCAATTACTATAATCTAATTATTATTTTTTACTAGTAGGTAATATATAATAAAGAGTATAAATTAGCGACCTAGAATAAATGATATAATAAAATAAACTCTGTATTAAGAAATACCTAAACCAGAGTATAGATAGACCAGTAATTTCACTCCGCTGTTGGCACTTTGAACTAACTTCAAGCATCTGAATATATATAAGCCGTCAAAAAAGAGATATTATGAAAGTTGGTGGAATAAACACTCAAAAATTTAAAAGTAATGGTATTATAGTACTGCGTAATCCAGCAGTTCTACTCAGTTATGCGTAGTCTAATCTTTTTCAACCTGCTTTGGAGTTCTTGAATTACCAAGCAGCGAATATAACTGTGGCTGTAGTAAAGAATGGTGTATTAAAATAGGTAATATTTATTACTAACTGTGTTAGGGTCTTACTTTGAACACGTATTTTCCAGATATCCTGTATAACAATAATCTAATATTAATGATAATTTGGTTTACCTTCCAGAAATTTGGTTGGCAATTATTTTCTTTCCATTCTTCCCACAAATTTAAAGAAAAATTTGTTTGTAGAGATTCATCAGGAAATCCAAATTTCTGGGCAAATTCTGATGCTAGATTTCCAACCAAAAATGAATGTTCAGAATGTTCTAGTACATGTCTAGCAACAGAAATGGCATTTTTTACCCTTCTTAAACCCCCAACAGCTCCCATATCCATTGTATTCCTAAAGTTATAGACATTTAATAATTTTAATAAAAATAAAAACATCATACGAGAGAATAATTGAGATCATTACTTGACATAAATTATTCTGTATGGCATACCTGAAATTACGCCATACAGGTGATTTTATATGGGTTGTCTAATTGTCAAATTTTATATATGAAAGCAAGTTTTATTTTTTATTTATGAAGAATGGCAAAATTGTGAACGTTGCATAAATTTGAATAGACATCAGCAGATACTTAGTAACTATCCTAAAACTAGATATACAGGGTGTCGGGAAATTATGCGTCAAGACTTCAGGAGGTGATTCCTCATAAAAAATTAGGGTCACAAAGTCCTATAACAATTTTTCGAAAACTCAATATTAACGGAGATACAGGGTGTTAAAGTTAAAATTTTATTTTAGGTATTTGTAAATAACTTCTTAAGAAATCCAAATATTTATATAAAATTTGTAAATCGGGGGTTTTCGTGGACGAGAAATTCAAATATATTTCTAATTTTGACGTCACTAGTAGAGGGCGCCACTTGTGGCACATCATGTTTCTTTTAAATGCCAGAACTTTTGTGCAGTCTTGATGCATAATTTCTGGACACATCGTATAGCAACGCGAGGCACTAGTCAACATGCCTAATTTAGCGTTGGACTTAAGAATATAATTCCATTCCATTCCATTTTTTCAAATTTATTCATACACATTATTTCTAATTATGGATTTGCCTGAGTAGATTTGGTTGTGTGACTTTACTTTACATTTTTCCTCAAAAAGTATTTAAAATAAATTTATTACTAATAGATTGGACAATTCTGGCGGTTTTACAGGGCTTTACAACGTCTTTAATAACTGTGATTTATGTATCCTATTTATGGTCAGAACATAAACTGAAATTTATAAATACCCATTAGATGATTTAAATGATTTTCAAATTCGTTAAGACTCATAGGCAGAAAAACGTTGAATGGTTCGTTGAATTAAATTATTACGATCAAGTTTTTATAACGAAAAATAACGAACGAACATCGAGTTTATAAGGATCGTTGAGAATCAAACTATTAAATCACAAACAACAATATTAAACTTCAGTGCATCCTTTGAATGCAAGTACTATCAGTTCCTAAAGAATTCAATATGAAATGACATTATACGAGGTAAAGTTGTTATAAGAAAAAATGCAGCATTGCCCCTTCTTACGGAACAGCGCTGGAAATTGTCGAGGCGAAAAACCTTTTACTGATGGAATGCTTCTTAAAAATTGTGCAATCAAAACAGCAAAACAATTCAATGAAATAAAAATTGCCGAAAGCAGTTTCAGTGTCGCATCAAACAATTGCAAGACGTGTAGACCACATTAATCAATATTTATGTATCCAAAAATATGCACGACACAACTGAAAAATGTAAATATTTTTCACTGCCTGAACGAAAGCACTGATCTATCCGACGTCAGCCAACTTGTAATTTTGTTCGAACTTTGAAAAAGTTGTACCCGAAATGTGGAAACTATATAATGTGGCACGATGTTTCTACGCCAACGGTAAGTCCTATGAAGATTAATTTTACGTTGTAGTAAAATAATTACCATTATTAAAAATAGCACACTCGCATATACGAGTAATTAATTTTGGAAAGTAGACAATAAAAATAAAGATAATTATTATGCAACCGCCGAAATTTGACTTCAGATTCGTGACCCTCGAAAATAGGGGGCTAGGAATTTATTTGCTACGATTGGAGACTTTTACGATATTATAACATATATTAAGTTTTAAAAGTTCTCGCTGTAAAATCTATCAATTCTGTCAACAATTTTAAAGATTTTATTGAAGTTGTTACATACATAGGTAAGAGCTTTATAGTTTTTTTTCGCTGTTGCCAACAAACTATTTCTTTGATAATTATTTATAACAGCGAAAACCTGTTCAATCTTAATTAAAAAATTTCTACCCCTGCAGATAAAACAATTTTTTATTAATATATTTGGCTTTTTGGTATCAAATGTTAAATGGTTTAGATGATTTTGAAAAAAATTGTGACAAATTAAAGGAGAGTGAACTCACCTCAGATATTCAAAGTAATGTAGATAATAATGCAATTAATGAAGTGAAATAATGCACTTCAATAGGAGTTAGTAATCGTATTCCCAATATAGTAATATTATTACTAAAAAAGTAGTTTGTATATTTATGTACTGCAATGCCTGAAAATCCTATTTTGCTATTTTTTAATGTCGTTACAAATATTATAACAAAAGTATTTTTTATCAGGTACATCTAAGTCTTCATCTACTACTATAACATTACAAACAGAGAAGGAAAATGTATGTTCTGGTAACAAAAGTATATTATTTCATCAAACCGGAGGCACCAATTTTTCAATCGATAAGGAAATTATAGAAAAATAGAGAAGTTATTTTTTTCTTAACTCATTGTTTTTCCACCTGATAAATTTGTCAGTATTAATAAAGAAATATGTTCCGTTCAATTGCAAGAAAGAAGTATTGAGTTGACGATACATATAAGAGAACAAAATGAACAGATATTAGCCACAATTGTAAAACAGGTCAAGGTCAAGAAAAAACTCAAATTTCTCCATCTTAAAAGATTTACCAGTTAAATTTCCTTTAGATACAAATCATAACTTGAGAATTTTGGATAAGTTACTTGGAGAAAATACTGAAATTTCTAACTGTTCGGTAGTATCTAACTGATACGCTTTTATTTATTAAAGTAACATATAAAATATTCATTTTTTCAGTATTAGTACTACAGTGCTTACAGTGCTCTTATTTATCAAGTCTTGGAGGAAAAGATGCTACTAATAAAATAAACAGAATTCTCAAGCGCATTCTAAGTGATGAAGTTGCAAAAAAATACAATTTTTATGGGAAAAGAGCAGAGAAGAAAGCTTTTTGCCAGTTAACTCTATGCAGTATTGTTGTTCGTAAGTTGATACTTATTAATGAGACATAGTATACTCGATTTTATATAGTGTGTGATAAACTTGTTTCTTTGTTTTAAAAACCATTAAACTAATGTAAACTAATACTGGTGAATATGTTTTATTTCACCGATGTTAATTGATTAATGTGTTGTGTCTGAAGTTGCTTTTTAACATACTAATATATTGATGTCAAATAGCGTATGTATGACTTAATCTGATGAGAATGTTTTACAAAACATTTTTAGACTGAATTTTAATTAGCTTAATAAATTTTAATATAATGAAAAAATACAACAGGTAATATTAAAAAACATTATAAGAAAAATATTTGATAAATGTTTGAAATTTTAGGAGCTGTAAAAATATCGCATACAGGGCCCTCGGATAAAGATGTCGAAGACATAATAAAGGTTTGGTTGAAACATGCACCAGAACGAATCAGAAATTGTGAAAGACGGCTAAATAAACATGCATCGCAATCCTAAAGAAATTCTCGGAAAAGAACAGTTTTATAGAAGAGTAGCTACAAATTTTCGGATGCATTACAAAATACTACTCAAGAAAAAAATAGTTCTCACGGGTTTAATGGGTAACAATGTTCTTGGTAGGTCTTCTACCATTATTTTTAATAATGTTTCATGTGAAAGAATCAGTTCCAGTTGTGTTAACCCATCTGTTGAAAATGAAATCTTCAATTCAAATGAGATTAATTTTAATTTTGATGTTAATGTCCATAATTATATGGATTTATGTCCAACAATATAGTCAGCAATACTAATAATCTAGTAAAGGAATCAATTAAAACAATTGACAATTTTAACACAACTGAAGAACTACTGAAAAGTAATTTTGTAAATATAAATGAAGAGCTTAGATCTTGGACTATTATTAATAAGTCATACAGAATTGACCGAGTTGCCTTTAGATTCCAGAACATTAATGAATGCTGCACGAAAAACAATTGTAAATCAAATTAATACAGGACAATACTGCTATTTCGGTATAGCAAATAGTTTAAATAAAATCTTAAAAGCAATGCCATCAATAAATGTATTTTTAGAAAATGACAAAATTAGTCTTAGTTTTAAAATAGATGGCTTCCTCTATTTAATAGCTTTAATATTCAGTTCTGGCCCATTTTAGGTTTAGTCAAAAATTTCAAAAGTACTCCTTTGTAATTTCATTGTTTTGTGAAAAATCGAAACCACATCCACTTGATAATTTTTTGGAAAATTTTGTGTCTGAATTAAATCTTTTAAAGAATGAAGGTTTAAAATTCTCTAAGAGTATTTATCATATAGATATTCACAGTATTGTTTGTGATGCTCCTGCAAAAGCTTTCATTAAGTGCATTAAGTCACATGGCGGTTATTCTAGTTGTGACAAATGTATTGAACCGGGAGAATATTATAATGGTAGAGTTATATTAAAAACACAACAGCTTCTAAACGAACAGATAAATCATTTATCCTTCAGCAAGATGAAAAGCATCATCTCGGTGTTTCATCATTAACTAGATTAAATCTGGGGTTAGTAACTTCTGTACCTATTGATTATATGCATGTGTGTTGCTTGAGAGTGTGTCGGAAATTATTAAACTTCTGGATATGAGGAAACTTAAAAACACGTTTATCAAATTGTGTACTTGTGTAGCAAAAATAATATCTGAACGTTTAGTGTCCTTAAAACCTTACGTTCTGTCTGAATTCTACAGAAAGTCACGATCATTAGATGAGCTGCTAAAATGAAAAGAAACTGAGCTTAGAAATGTTTTATTGTATTTTGGACCAATTGTACTGAAAGGCTTAGTTGATTTAGCGGTATATGAACATTTTCTTCTGTTCCATTGTGCAATAACAATTCTGATCTGTGCTACGCATATTTCAAAATGACCTGCTACATGTTTTCATAGTTCACTTTGAAAAACAACTTCTAATATCGTACCTAGCCGCAGAAGTTAAAAAATATGGGCCACTAGATACATTCTCTGCCTTTCCTTTTGAAAATTTTCAAGGATTTAAAAAAAAATTGATAAAATCACCAATACAGCCTTTGGAACAAATTCATCGTAGACTAGAGGAAGGAGATAATTTTATTAAAAAGAATTCTGAAAAGCCACAATTGGCGCATTTCTTACATCATTCTGGGCCAATTTTAATTTACACTTCTTGCAAACAATTAAAAAAAGTGAAATGTGTCAACTTCAGCATGTGTACCAAATGTCAGTCTAATACTGATCTTATTGTTTGATAAAAAGTGGCATTATTTTTGAGACTCGTAATATTATTTTATATGAAGAAAATACATTTTTGATAGGCAAACAGTTGGTAGAAAACTTTCCTTCTATAATTATCCACTTTAGTTCAACTGAATTAGGCATTTGTATTGTAAATAATTTGTCAGAACAATATGTTTCATGGTCAATTAAAGATATAGTCTGTAAGTGCTTAATAATAATCTCATATGTTTTCCAATAATTCATACTGTTACGGAAGTTCACCTATCTTTTAGTTTGTTAATTATGTTCATGTTTACGTTATAATTTATAATTCTTGTGTCTTTATTTTGATGTTTTCTGAAACATTCTCGGCCACATTCTATTTGATTTCCGAGACCGCCGAAAACTTCTAGAACCCTAAAAAGCCTATATAAACGGATCGGTTTCGCCGCTGGAGTCAGTTTATATTGGGAAGTCGAACGTGAGTAATAAACGTCAAAGTAAAGCATTGTAGTTGTGAAATTTGTTTGACGAAGGATATTTCTTGTATAATCAACAGTGGGAATAAAGTTGTTTGTCTACGTGACGTGTTTCCACACTAACCCAAATGGAGAAAACATTCAAACAGTTAATGGAGATGATGAAAGATATGAAGAACAGCCAGGCACAATTAACAGGCCAAACACAAAGTTTCGAAGAAAATTTCCAACAATTTGAGGCAGCCATAAACACAAGAATATATTCGAAGGTCTAGCCCTTGCCTTGGAAATTGAAGCTGCACGGCAAGCTTCTAGAAGTAGTCAAGGCAGAACAAGCCAACTAATATTCATTCCAGCCAGAACTGATTCTAATATTGAAACACAGAAAAAACAATTATTAAAATTGAGACAGAACTTGGAGAAGAAGAAGAAAACAGTAACTGATCTGAACAGCCAGAATAAAACTTTGGAAGCTACTAATGCCGCTCTTCAAGCAGATAAAATTAATTAAGGATCAAATGAAACAAACAGAAGCTCAGTGGGTTAAAGATAAAGAGGAACTGTCGAAAAAATTAAAGCGTTGACAGTTGTGAAATTTGTTTGAAGGATATTTCTTGTATAATCAAGAGTGGCAATAAAGTTGTTTGTCTACGTGACGTGTTTCCACGCTAAGGCAATTTAGAGGTTACAATACTTTAAACGAAAAAATGATGAGTCAATTTATTTTTATGTTCATACATATATATATATATATATATATATATATATATATATATATAGGTTTTATTTCTATATAATACAGTTTTTGTTTTAAATTCGGCATTATTGTCAATATTTCATTACAATTACCATTCACAGATATTATATTAATTTGCTATATCCATGATTAACATTAAAATGTTAAAATTAAAAGATAAGTTATATGTGCTCAGCGTGTCAGGTTTTAATAGATGATAAAACTCTCAAATGTAAAAAAAGAAAATTCATATGAATTTGTTTGTTTTAAAGCTGTTTTTCCGAGGTTAGAGTGTTAGCTAATAAAAAAAACTTTTTCCCAAATACCTGAAAAATTCTTGACTGATTTTCATAAAATTTGACACTTTTTTGAGATATTTAAAAGGTATTTGATATTTGAAAGAAAGGTTTTTTTACTAACTGTATTAACAAAACAAAGCTTCAAATACAAGTTTATATCAATTTTTCTTCCTATTTCTGTGAGTTTGATGTACTAAATTTTCTTGATTAAAACTTGAGACACTCTGTATAGTTAGAATATTTGAATGTTAACTCTATATGCATAGTCATGTAAAAAAAATAAAATTTTCTATCAAGGGATGAATCTTTTTATTCCCTACGTTAAAAATCTCTATGTTGTATTGTCTGTGACTAGGTACTTAAAAATAGTAAAAATGATGTTGGCTGAACCAAGTTTCAAATATATAGATGCACATAGTGATTGACAATAAATTAAATTACTGAACATAAACCTTGATTATTACATTAATAAAGAAAACAAATTTTAATATTAATTTCTCACAAATCACAGAATATCAGGATATTTGTTGGCATCGAAAGGTAATGTAAGTTACAAGTGAATTATTTATTTTTAATCATTTTAAATTTTTGTAAAAAGGTCCATTATAAAAGCAAAATTTATTTTTCAGTTCTATGACCCCTTCGTGTATCAACCTTATCATGGCGAAGGGGCTTGCGAGTATCAATGAGTCTGAGAGCCATGCCGACGGTTGTTTCTACCGGTAGGGTGTCCCATGTCGGACGAGTCTCGGAGGAGATACCAGACAAACTGATACTGTACACACACCATTATATTGCTACATTCGCAACACAACACTTCATGAATCACGTACACTTACACATACGCACATATTAGACACATACTTTTAACACACTCGGGCGCAGTCATTCTGACTCCCCTACTTTTCCGCTTGTAATTCCGAGGCTGGACCCCAGATGAGGAGCAACCTGGAGAGATAGCGGTAAAAGAAGCTAGGGATGGTACCCCTGGTGCCGCTCAACAGTACAGGGCCCCACCTTGGCCTAGCCGGTGTAAGGGGCTGCTCCATCATCGGGTGTATAATCGGAGTGTGTAGTAGTGCCAGGTGGTGCCTGGATAGGGCCCTGCTGCATGGTTCGGGGAGCTTCACCTACGACTGCCAAACCTTTTCACTGGGAGCAAACGTTCGGCTATGGGTGAATAGTGGGAGCGGAGACTTGGAATACAGCTGAGTTTATGGTACCGAGCAAAAACATCACCACAGAGAAAACACACACAAAAATCTCATGAAAGACGACAAAAATGAAAAGGTTGTAACGTTCAATTTTACATGGAACGTTCCCCTGTATAATAATCTGCATTGTAAAATATTATTTATGATAATTATTGTAAATTATAGATATTGTTTTGAGTATTACATTTTAAATTTTTTTTATGTTACAGATCACCTTAATCAGGAGGCATTTTGTCTCTATCAGCGATTATATCAGTTTCAGAAATATAGGTTAAGAATAATTAATTAATTTCAAATCTTATTGGTTCATTCAGGTAGTCGGTTATAATTTATTTCACACACGTGTCAAGTTAATTATCTATTTGTTTATATTTACAATCAGTTCAGTACGGATCATACAAATATTTAAATTTCTAAGGTTGGTAATAACGATGTCATTTAAGTTGGCACGATAGGTACACTTGTTGAAGGGAGTTGAAATGGCCTTTGCTCTGCGACTAGCACACGGGTCAGCGTGTTTTTCTAACTATAGCACGACTCGAGAACTCCAAAAAATATGTAATCACATTTTATATGGGTCATCCATTTAAAACAATATATTTTACTGATTATTTAATTTATACAATAATAATTATTTTCAGATTTCAAGCATATTTTTGGGATTTTTTTTTATTTAAAATAAAGAATTTCGTGTGTTATATGTTACAGGGTGAAAAAAAACATACATGCATTAAATTTCATGAATAGGGTAATATTTTAAAGTTTTTTATGTTCATAGTAATTTACCAATTTAAGGAAATCGAGTTATTACCAATATTTTTGTCGAATATTAATTAAAAAGTTCAAACGGGGAGGTTTATTCAACAAGTGGGAGATAAATTGTAAGTAGGGTATAATTTCAGATTTTGGAGTTTTAATGCTGGGCATACATTAGTCAAACTGGTTTAAATTGGACTTTGGGTCTAAGTTGAAAAACAACTCTGAGGAACCAATAAGGCGCAGAACTAACATTCAAGTATAGAGACAAGGTGGCTTCTGTTTTGGTGAGACCGACACAATAGACACTCAAATTTTCCTTATGATTATTTAATTTATTCAACAGACACATTTTCTTTACATAAGGATTTATTTGTTTTTGCGGCTTTGAGCCATATTGAAAATTTGCAACCATCATTACGAATTGGTCAATATAATATTGTTTTTTGAGACCTTTGTAAAACCACTATTTAATTTTATTATTTAAAACAGTGTAAAGGAAAAAATAGCTATTTTTTTCTGAAAATATTAGATGCTTGTTAATATTAATTTTTAATATCTGTTAAGTTGAACATTAATGTTCGAGTGGTAGTTATTTTATTGGCCAACCACAATTTGATAACTCAGACATTATTTTAACGGTTGGTGGCGCTCAACAATTAACATCTGAATAAAATTTATAAAAAATATTTTATACATTTATTCCGAACCACGACCTAGTTCTCACTATATAACATCTGAGACCGGGCCAGTGAAATCTCAAAAAGAGGTGACAAGGTAAACGTACCACAAAAACAAAAACAAATACAGAGAACCCGAACTCTACAAAGGCAATGGAGGTGGGTGGGGATAATTCTGCCTCGTCCAGCTCGTCGTCAAGAGAGGAAGTCCTCGGGGGCCGAAACCGAGGAGGCACAGGAATGGATTTAGCCACCAGGGAGGCCCGGAAGAAAGAAAGGAAACAGGAAAGGAGAAAGGCAAGAACGAGGGAAAAGAAGAAGTAAGGAGAGGCCAGAAAGAGACAAAGTGCACCGCAAAATGCCCCAGCAGCCGTACCTGAGGCCTGCGCCGAAACCGATGCATTGCCAACCAGGGACCAGTACCACCATGGAGGTGATCCCAGGAAAAGACAACCAATGGCCGGCAGCCCCTCGTGGCCTCCCTTGCAAGGCGGGTGCGGAGGGAAGACTAGAGGGAGCCAAAAGGCGAGCCTTTATCCTATCCACTGCTTCTGCTGCGGTTAGGGATGGGAAGCCAGGAGGTCCAAAAGGATAGCCAATCCCCACATCTCAGACTGAACACAAGAGGGTTCGGACGGATAAGGCAACTTCGTTAGAGCGGCAGAAGAAGAAAGTAAGGTGTGTCGACCCTTCATCTTCTGCGGAGGAGGGGGGCTTCCTATGTCTCTCCTCTGCTCATGGGAAGGGAAGGGGCGGTTCCCCGGAGGAGGGCGGAGGAGAAAACGCCAATTAAAAGGGAGAACCAGGTTGTCATACTGTCCAATCGTGAGATAAATTAATCTTCAGCACAGTTAGTCGGCTACTGGTGAACTGGTAAAACTACTGACTAGTAAGACTGAAGTATTGATTTTAATTCAGAAGCCTTATATTTACAGGAATAGACAAGTGGAGTTGGAAGGCACAGGTTATCAGCTGATAGTCGACGAGGAGGGTGGAACCGAGTCACCTCGGACATGCATAATGGCGTCCAAGGAACTCCAGATAGTGCCGCTACCACAACTGGGAACCAGAGATGCTACGGCGGCCATCCTCGAATATAAGGTGAGTGGAGTTAGATGTAAGGTTGTAGTTAGTTGCATATATCTCCCATATGATAATGAAAGACTACCACCTACCAGAGAGTTAGAAATTATAGTAAATTTTGTTAAGGATATAGGTCTATCTATAGTGATTGGGTGTGACGCAAACTCACATCACATAATATGGGGTAGCGGGATATCAACTCCCGAGGCAAGGCGTTACTGGAATATATAGCAACGACATATCTACAAGTTATGAACAAAGGAAAGGAATCGACGTTTGTGAATCGTATCCGAAAGGAGGTCATTGACTTTACGTTGGTTTCACAGAATTTGAGTGAAGGTATATCCGGATGGAGGATGACGGACTATGTCCGATCACAGGATGATTAGATTCGAGATGAGGTCTGATTTAAAGACAGCAACCCTCCGAAGAAATCCAAGAGCAACCAATTGGGAGATATATCATAATAGTCTGGGGAGTTCTGTGAGACAGAGCAGCCAAGAAGAACAGATTATCTCTTATAGGCAGTTAGAAGACGAAGTCGAGCACCTAAGTAGTTGCATCGTCTCAGCATATGTGGTGTCCTCTTAAGGTGGTTGGAGAGCGCAAAATCCGTTGGTGGAATAGGTCCCTAGAAGACCTCCGTCGGTCATCCAGGCGCACACTAAATCGAGCCGTCAAGGGAAGGGACCAAACCTCCTGGGAAGACTACAACGCGGCAAGGAGATATTTTAAAAAGGAATTAAGACGTAGTAAAAGGTCTGGCCGGAAGGCATACTGCAGCGAGCTAGAGTCACTGCCGGAAACGGCTAGACTGATGAAAATCTTAAGTTATGATAAAAGGGAGAAGATAGGCTCATTAAAAAGGGGGGGGGATGGGACGTGGACCACCTCTAGTGAAGAATGTTTAGAACTCTTGCTGGAGACTCACTTTGGGGATGAAAAGCACGTCGTTGTGGGTACCATGGCGGAGCCAATGCCAAGTATAGATTGGCCCCTTGCCAGGGAAATATTCAGCGGCGAGGCAGTAACCTGGGCAGTGAACAAGTTCGAACCCTACAAGGCTGCAGGGCCAGACGGAGTTTTCCTTCGTTGTCACAGAAGGGCCAAGATATTCTCTTACCAAGCAGGGTTTTTCGGGCCAGTCTGGCGATGGAACATGTTCCACTGACATGGAGGGTAGCCAAGGTAGTATTCATCCCAGAAGCTCATATCCTTTCTATTCAAAACGATGGAAAGGATTGCGGACAGGTATCTCGTGGATAGGGTGTTGATCAGACACCCGATCCATATGAGCAGAAGACGGCGCTACATAGTATTGTACATAAGGCAGAGGCCCTTTAGTACAAGAAGGTCGCATTGGCTATGTTCTTTGACATTGAGGGTGCCTTTGATAAGGCGATTCACTGCAGGACCGAGGCACACCGCCTGTTATGGTCAGATGGGTGAGATCCGCACTGGAGGAGAGAAGAGTCAGTGCAACTATGGAAGACTGCCACAGGGACCTGGGAATGAGGGGTGGCTACTCGCAAGCCTTTCGCCACACCTATGGTGCCTGGTGATGGACGGTATCCTAAACCGCCTTACTCGAGAGGGATACACTCAAGCCTACGCCGATTATGGTGTGGTTTTAGTGGTAGGCTAGGAGACAGAATGCAGGGGGCTTATATGATTATAGAGAAATGGTGTGACAAGGCGGATCTTGTTGAGTTGATTCTTCACAAAAAGGAGGAAGATAGAGGATTTCAGGGCTCCAACTATGATTGGAAAAACTTATACTCTAGGTAGGGAGGTAAAATACTTGGGTGTAACCTTGGATAGTAAGTTGTCTTGGGGCCACAGATTGAACGAGTTACCCGAAAATGAATGGCAACCTTTTGGCAATTAAAAAAGTAGTAGGTTAAAATTGGCGACTCAATGTGATGAAGCCGAGGCTACAATATGAGGCCTTGGTCTGGTGGCCGAGTGTGGGTCGGGAGATTGTGGCCAAGGGGTTGAGGATCCAAAGGCTGGCCTGCTTAGATATCACAGGGATGAGGACAACTCCAACTGCCGCCCTGGAAGTTTTGTTGGCCACCCCTCCCAACATGGATTATAAAGGAGGCGATTGCCACCTACCTGAGAATAAAAGATGCAGGCTGTTGGAAGGCAGAAGATCGAGTAGAGGGTCACGCTGCTATAGCCTTCAGGGCGGGGAATGAGATTCCAGTCTCTGCTTTGAGGGTTATTGAAGCGAAGGATAAATTAAGGTTGGGAAGGAGGAATTCTTGGAATTACGCGAGGTAGTATGAATAGTGCCTTTAATAAATGGGCCTATCAAACACTAGGAGGGAATTGGAGAAGGAATGGAGGATGTAGAGAGGAACACGACTTCTTCAATGAACCTAGTAAATCTAGGACGATGTGGCTGCTGAGCCTTAATCGAAGGTCCCTGAACCAAATGGTGGCGGTCCTGACAGGCCACTGCAGACTCAGAAGGCATTTGAACTTGATAGGCTTAGCAGAGAATCCCTTATGTTCGGAATGTGGAGAGGGAGAGGAGACCCTATCCATTTTCTAGGATATTGTGCGGCCTTTGGAAGATCTTGGATCTTTGGCGCCGAGGAGCTACAAAGAGAAGAGATGAGAGGCCTACCATGGACCAAGATCCTGGCGTTCATCAGGGCGTCGGGTAGGTTTGAGGAAAGCCGAGGGCAGATAGTGGAGAGGTTATGGTATGGTAAGGTAAGAAAAAGGGGCCCACGTGAAGCCTAATTGCCAGGCTGATGCCGTCCGATACACTACTACAGTTCTATGATGTTATATTCTTTAATATTAATTTCACAGGTCTACAAAAAAAAAAGTGGTGTGTGCTGAGGGTCCCATTACATTTTTTCCATGTATTTTTTCCCGCTGAACACGAATCCGAAGTCAAAATGGGAGGTCGCACAGCAAATTTTAGAGAAAACCGGTAAAAACGATAAAAATCACATCAAAAGTTTAAACAGGTCTAAAAAAGGTTATGTGTGCTTTGAGTTACACTATATTTTTCTTTTGTATTTTTTCCTGCTGAACACGAATCTGAAATTAGGGGTTACACGACAAATATTTGAGAAAACCTACAAAAATCGATAAAAATCACTTTCTCATAATTTATTCCATATGATACCCTCTAAAACTGAAACAATGAGAAATGCTGTGAATTAGTGAATATTTACTATTTTGCAGCTATAACTATACCAAGATAGCTGACATTGGTCAAATGAAAGTCATATTTAAATTTGAAATTACTATGACATGTGAGATAAAACAAAATATTCGTACGTCAAAATAACGTACTATAGGTTTTTATTTCGGCCTAAGTGAGTCCAATATTTCATGTTACTATTACGTATACATATGACGTCAGAAGGATGACATTAAACAGTCATCTTATTCATCAAATGTTAACAGATATTTGACGTCATTTTATTGAGTCTTATGACGTAAAGTGGCACATATAGATGATGTCATACAGACGATAGTGTGCTGGCTGGGTTATTTGCGTAACATTACATCCATCTTAATTTAGATCAGAAATATTACACTTGTAATTCTACAGAAAAAAATATGATAGTCTATTGGTTGTATATTAATAGGACAAAATATATTATTCTGAAACAGAATACTTACCCATCAAAAATTAATGCATCCAGTGTCGTTTCTCCATTTTCATCAGGGGATCCACCATAGCCAACAGTATTATCACATTGTTCATCTTGACACACTTTACATCCAAGCGTTAAAGCATCTAATGCGTTATCATTTGGACTCTGATTTAATATTTCCCAAGCTACACAAACGCGCAATTAGTTTAAACTATCTTAAAACGTTGGTACCAGTTACTTACCTTTCTGAGTTGCATTGATAAAATTCCATGTATTTATAACTAGAGGTATGCTTGCAAAACACATTTGGAAGGCAGAAATGATTAATAAGATCTTCATTTTATGTCCACAGTTCCTTTACTGATATTTATTATAAATCGCTACGACAGATAAGATAATCGGTATTATTTATTACATATTATAAAATGTTTTGATTTACAATAAATTATTAAATGTTATAACTTAATAATAGGGGAGATTCAGTTGACATGACTCACTTGTTAATTAACATACTTCAAATGCCATTTTTTATTTAATTTTGCATATTTTTTTTTGTCTTAAGACTGATTATATGTATGTCGGTCATCGTTTGAGTTAAAGTTATAATAATATTGCTTAGTTAAAGTATGCTGTCATAAAGAGTAAACATATAAATGAAAAAACTTTATTCAGCTGACACTTTGCCATTTTCAAAATTTACATTAAAAAGATAAAAATATCTACATTTACTAGACCTGAAATCAAATTTATTTGAATATATCAAAAATTATTTTATTTTTTTAACTGAACTCAGAAACAAATTCATCAATATAGGAAACAAATGGACAGAAATTAATTTATGGATTTGTATTTTATGATTAAAATTTAAAATGAAAGCATTACAAATTTTATTTTCTAATTAACGCTTACTTTTCATATATAAATATTTACTAAATGAGGTATACAGCCGAAAAATCATCTGAGCCGAAGTTAAGTGTGTGCTATTTTTAAATATCACTGTACCTACTTAATTCTAGAAAATATTCTAATGTTTCTAACAAATTTTGAGAATAAATATGCTACACGCAATTATGTAATGTAGACAAAATAAAGGTATGCTATCTCGGCCAAGTCTCTTATACATTATACCTAATTGGAAGCTTAATACCTATTTAATTGTTGTAATATCCCTGCTGCAATCCAAGAATATATAGAATGTTTTACGTACAAGTTCAAAGGTCAACGAATGTTTACGAATGATTTTTTTTAATTCAAAGTCTAAATTTTTTCCACCGTGACCGGCCAAACGTAAAGTGCGCGTGCGATATCCCTCTGAAAGTGTTCGGGATCAGCTCCGCGAAAATAGCTAATACACATTTTAACGTTAAAAAAATGTTGCGAGGCGATCTGGTAGATCTAGCTATTGTTCATGGAACAGCCAGCTTCAAAGTTTTCTGTTTCTTGAACTTGACAATTTTGTAATTGTATATTAAAAAAAGTTGTTATAGACTGCTTAATTGAAATTGTTTATGTTCACGTTTTCTATTGCCCCTTTGATTACCCGTTGCATTCAGAAACACCCTGTATAGATGTACTTAGTTATATTTTACATATCGTTATATGAAGTTGGAATTAAATTTTTACTAAAGTTGGTGATAATGTTATCGTCCTTATAACTATCGTGTTTTGTTATCGTTCTTATTATCATTGTCAGAACTGTTATCATTATTCTTAGTTTAGGTGATACGTTAAGAGACACACTTCCAGTTTCTAAATTTTCTGCACTTCAATGTATATTTAAAAGATTAGAAGAATGTTAGATATTATCAATTAATTTTAAACTCGTTTCTGGATAGGTTTATTAATTTCTATTCAGCTGTCTCTGTTTTCACCAATATAAGTGTATAACCGATAACATTACAACATGAAACGACAACTGTTAACACAAAGCTTACCTTTCTCCGCGAAACAAATTGATTATCGTCAATAGAAAGTACCTACGTTTTCAATGTCTATTGAAGTTTATTCAGAAAATGTCAACTCAACCGTCTAAAGTGATTGGCCATTTTAACTAACACAGCGCTAACAACTAAAATGTAACTACATGATATTCAATTGAAATTACATGTATCACTGCTGCTAGTTGCTATTAGACAGTAAAGGAGGGGGAGATGCAACTTACAAACATTGATTAAACTACTAGTAGGTCCCCAATAATATGATTACAGGATGTTACATAAATGTATACAGAAAATTTGGAGGTAGTTTCCTTGGTAAATTTTAAGGGAGGTTTTTCATGTATTTTGTTTTTTAATTGGAGCCTCCCCTAAAAACTTACAGCTGTTATAATAATAAAGAAGCTACGTAAATTGTAGAAATTAAAAATAACACCCTTAAATTATGTAATTTTTAACAATGTAGCAATTTAATGCTGTTAAAGATATTTTAAATCAATATAATGATGATATTCCTATAAATAGGTTAAACGTATAGTCTAGTTACTGTGGCATTTTCTCTCTAAATTTTCTATAACTGCACCGATTTGTCTGAAATTTTTACAGTTGGTAGTAAATTAGTTAAAAAACATAAGTTATATGGTGCCGATGTGTGCTTCCACCCCTGGGATGATTGACACTCCATCTCGGGGGTTGAAATTTTTACACTGAGCCCTGTTAAAAGTCATTTTCATTAAAGCAAAGCGAGATGTAGTGAAAAAAGTTGGATTTCTCTAATTTAAAAAAAAAGGAGCAATATAAGTAACACTATTTTTATCAAAATTAAAATGAAACGTATATCTTCGAAAATTCATTTTATTTTTGTGTTATTTATTAGGTCCAAAAGTTTAGCCGGTTTAGAATGCATATTTTTCGAAAAAATCATGTTTAAATTATATATATTTTTTTGTAATTATAATTAAATACAATGGAATTAAAAGTACTAATGGTGAAAAGATGGGTGGCTTATTTGCTGATTATTTTGCTTCCGTTTATTGTGATAGTGACTGTGATACAGCTAATGTTGTGATACCTGATAACATCAATTTAAACTCTTATCTGGTCTCTTTGTCAGATGTTTATACCAAGTTGTCTAATTTGGATACTAGTAAGAGTCCGGTCCCAGATGAGATTCCTCCATCCATTTAAAAATTTTGTAATGGTATTTTAGCAAGACCTCTTTGTTAATTTTTTAATGAGAAGGTTCTTTTCCTGATTTTTGGAAAGTAAGTTACATTCCTCGTATTCACAAAACTGGCTCCAGGTGTCAGGTGAAGAACTACAAACCCATAAGCATTTTAAGTACGATTCCTAAAATCTTTGAAAATATTGCATGTGACTTTTTGACACGTGGGCTTAGGAGTGAGCAGTTTGGATTTATGTCCGGTAGGTTTACTGAGCTTGGTCTCTTTACATATTCTCATTTCCTGTCGGATGCTTTGGAGGAGTGGTGTCTAGTGCACTCTGTGTACACCGACTTCTCCAAAGCGTTCGACAGGGTGAATTACAAAGTCTTATTGCATAAGATGGCACACGTGGGAGTAACTGTGGGTTGCTTCTTATCTCCGGGAACGATCTCAAGTCGTAAGGGTATGTAATTTTAAGTCGGCAGCAATTGAGGACACCTCGGGTGTTCCCCAGCGATCTCACCTGGGTTCACTTCTATTTAATATTTTTATTAATGATATACATAAATGTTTTCACTTTAGTGGGTGTCTTCTATTTGCTGACAACTTGAAGTTATTTGAGCAAATTCGCAGTCAGGATAACTGCCTCGAGATTCAGGCGGATCTTGATAGGCTACTTAGCTGGTGTACACTTAATGGTATGGAACTTAATGGTTCTAAATGTCATACAATGATATTTTCACGAGGCAGAACATCAGTTAAATATGCTTATCAACTTCAGGAAAATTTTCTTGATTCATCTTATACCATAAAAGACCTTGGGGTGACAATGGACATCTCACTGTCATTTGTACCTCATATAACAGGGGCAATATCTAAATCTATGCAGATGTTAGGTTTTATCAAGAGATGTACTCAAAATTTTGTTAACATCAATGCTATAAAGATACTTTATTGTGCTCTTGTGAGACCACATTTGGAGTACGCCTCAAGTTTATGGGCACCTTGTTTCAATACAGGGTGTTTATTAATTGAATGCCGATACTTAAGGGTGTGAATTCTTCAGTCATTTTTAGATGAAAATATCAATATAGGGCTGACGGTAGCCGAGCGGCCAAGGCGGTGACGAACAGTCGCTGCCAGGGAAGCATGAGCGGCCGGAAGTTGGTTCGAATCCAACACGGGGCAGGAATTTTTCTGTCCTACCCATGGATGTTTGTGATTGTAAGGGTGGAGGGTAGTATAAGTTAGTAGGTAAAAAGGGCCAAATATAGCCTAATTACCAGTAAGCTTAATTACCTTTACCTTTAATATCAACATATGTCCTAAAGCTTTTAATTTTTGCGCTACAGGGTGTTACAGTTTTAAGAAAAAATTTACTTTTTTATTATAATTTTCTTATCACTTCAGATATTTTTATGAAATTTTGTACACACCTATTAATCATTAAGGAGCATTGTTTGATGTAAAAAATGTTTTAAAACATTTGCCAATGACGTCCATACGAGGTTTGAACTAAACATTTTTGAAGAAAAAAGATGGTACGCCACTGCCTTTTCTAAAAACTAAAATTATTTTTAAAATCTCCATTTATTTTACAGCAAATTCGGTCCCTAGACTTACTCTCGTACGACGCACCATTTTCAAGTAAAAAAATTAAAACCAAAAACAGTTTTTTTCCCCAACTTCATTGAGACTGCTTTTGATAGTTTGTTGTCATTTTGTAGACACCCACCATGCGTGGAAACACTTTTTGTGGGGCAAAAATTAATTTTCTACTTTCACAAATGACGTTCACGTAGGCATGATATTGAATATTTGAATAGAAAAAACGGTAAGCTCATTAAATGCCCCCTTAAAGCAAATGAAATAAAAATTAGTAGGCTGGATAAAGTGTCATAATTTTTGACGCTTCTTTTCGCAATAAAGTTGACATTGATTTTTCATTATTAAAAAATTATTATTAGAGTAGGAGGTAAAATTTCATAAAAAATGGTAAATTTTGCAATCGGTGAATTAGCTGACATGCATTTTATTTATGGGGTTGCCGACGGAAATGCATACAAAGCCAGGAGGATATACCAAGAGCGGTATCCAAATCGCGTACTATCCGATCCGAGAACATTTCCTGGGATTCATAGACGTCTTTACGAAACCGGAAATTTTAAAGGAAGGATTCACACCCTTAAGTATCGGCATTCAATTAATAAACACCCTGTATAATAATAATAATAACAATAGGGCGGCCGTATATGGCCGTCAAATAACTTTTTAAAGTATAATTTACACTTTATATATTTGTGCAAAAGAATATTCGTATTGTAAATGATCTGTTGGATGTCCATTTTACAAAAATTTAATAAAAACAAAAACGTTTTGTCTTTTGATAACAGCACTGAAGTACTTTAGACAAAATACTGTATATAAAAAAAACCTAGTGTAAGACAAGAATAAATATCATGAATCATTTAACCCTCAAAAATAAAACAGTGCCTACTGTTTCTGTCTAATGTCAAAAGTGTCATTGGCTGGTAGTTGATTGTGTTACTGATATAGCTTTGTAACAAAAGATATAATATTATAATGTTTATTCTAAACTTATCTTGTCTGTAATGAGGTATTTTTTACTGTAAGTTTTAAAAATTGGAGGACCCTGCTTGTGAATATATCTTTCTGTGAGGTAAGATTTACTGTCAATAAACTACTACGTCGCTAAACAAAAGATAAAAAATTATAAATCAGTCAAAAATACTACCAACACATTAGCGAAGGTAGTGGTCCAATCAAGTAGAGAAATGAAAAGTTGCAAAATAACAAAAACATTTTGTTATACACATCATATACTAGTTTATATAGAAAAAAAAATTAATAAAAAACATATCATTGCGGCATGAATTGAAACTACTTACGTCACTGCTGAAGTTACACAATTGTTTTTATTGTCAACATAATTTTCGATAGTTAGTTGCTTAAAAACAATCATCTTTTCTGATTTAGTGTAATATATAGTGTAAACATTTAGTGTAGCATATAATTTTAATATTTTCAGTTGCACTTTCTTAAATATTGTGATGAAAATATAATGAATTATTCATTTGTTCGTAAGTCGTCTGAATTCTTGCTGCACCTATATTTATTGTTGTACAATATATTTTTATGTGAGCATATTTATTTATTTCTTATGGAAAATTATAAATAATTTTGAATATCCCAAAAATGTCTCCTCTGGAACACCCTGTACATATATTGTATACACATCTGGTAGGTACATTCTTAAAAGGCCCAAACGCACAAAACGTCCATTGGTGAGCCATTGATGAACATCCCAGGGATGTCACGCTTTTGGATGCAAATTATTATGTATAAGCCTGGAGCAGAGAAGTTCTTGAAGCCAACAAGCCCCATACACGTCTCTCGGGGTTGTCAGTGAACACACTTCCTGAGCTTGCAGAGGTCTTATATAGAAGACCTCAGTGTGCCAGGGCTGAAGTGTCTCTACTGAGTGCCGTCCGATGTTCCTATATGCTCTTCCAGAAGGCGAGAAGGTCTTTGGCAGAATAGATTGTTGTCCGCCAACTTTCGCCTCGCTAGTAACTTTTTAACGGTCACCAGTATCCGTATTCTATCATGGCAGTGCTGTTTGATAGTTTGAAGCACTTCTCGATTGAGTTTGTGATGGGTACGTCTTAACTATGCCGCACTGAATGTACAGGGCCTATTGACTTCAATGTACTCCATCACACACTGAATACGAGAAGCGTGCTGCCTTGCCGATCGGATCTTAGCCTCTCTCGTCTATGCGCTGCGGAGCTCTCTCTTACGACTCTTCAATGTTGAGCCATCTGCTACCCCGAGAGAATTGTTTGGCATCGTCATACACGATGCAATTAATACGCTAGCCTTTTTTTGGAACAAAAGACGCCTCCTCCTCAGCTGAATCATCCAACTATTTTTCAACTACTTCCTTATTACTGAGGAGGGGGACGCCTCTGCAACGAAGATAGGACACATAATCACGCAGATTCTTTTTTCGTGAACGCGATGCTCGGGATGGATTTCATTCCACCGAACATGCATCCACGTCATGTATCCCTTTCCATTTCATTACACCTCACTGCAAAATTTTTTGCCAGATGACTATTTACGTAGGACAAATTTCTCTGAGTTGATGTTGAGAATGCAAATATAAAATCCATCATTTGTCGGTAATATTTTATTCACATTTATTCTACTAGAAGGAGAATAATTAACAGAAGAAACTGTCATATGTGGAGAGAAGAAAATCCGTTTGTTACTTAGGAAAATCATTTCCAATATGAATTTGAAGTAAATATTTGGTTCTAGACCTAGATTGGAGAAGAATAGTTAATTTTTTTCACAAACAGCCTGCTCAGTCTCAGAAGATGTCCCCTTGAATATCTGACAAATATGTGGTTTTTACAAAACAGTATTCCTTCCCATTTTAGTACGGAAGTGAAAAATCTCTTAGAAAACACATTTCTCCATAAATGGATAGGATAAATGAATTAACTTAAATCGACTACGATTAATATCTTAACACCTTTTTCATAGCTTACCTTAATTATTATGTTTATCTGACATGTAACTGAAAAGACGATTTCCTTGTAAACGGTTGACTTTAGTCATGAATGAGGTATGACTTTTTTAATTATATTGTATTTAGAATTACTACAACGAGTCAGTTATTTGCACATTTCGATTGACAAGAAAGTTTGCGACGATTATATTATTGGTACATGAAAGATCGCACACACCGCCCTCTTGGTGATAATAATTTCAGTCAAAATAATTTTAGTAATCTCAAAAAACCTTTGTGTAAATTTTGTAGCTAATATGTCCTTGTTAATAATGAATCGAAAACAATTTATTGCATTATGGCCAAAGGAAAGACATGCGTTAATTTAACCATGTGTACGACTATAAATCCGTCGATGAGTGGTTGTGGACGACTACAAAGCGGCAATCAGTGTAAATATGAAAACAAAGAATAATTATTTTATTATAAAACGTAGAGCGTCGAATGCTGCATTGCCTTAACTGAGCGCGACTACAGATTTCGGTCAAAATACTGTCACGGGTTTCCTAATCCGAATTTTTATATTACCAAAAAAACAATCCGTTAATTAATCACTTCTTCATTAACTGCTCAGTACACTACTGAATACTAATTACAGGTCAACTAAACACTTATTTAATTAATCGCTATCTAAATTGCTTTGATCTCTCTAACTAAACACTTGAATTCAACACTGTAATACAAGACTTACTAACTCGGCCGTTTATTCTTCTTTTATAGACCCAACAAATATTCCAGGTATTTTCTAGTATCTCTAGATCCATTTTCAAGTACGACTCGAATGCTTCTCGTCGATTCCCCATTTTTCCAGTCCCGTCTCGATCCACGGCTTTTTGTTTGTTTAACAGAATCGTGTAGGGGCGATGGGGGCAATGTTAGCATTTCGCGATACCACAGTCGTCGATTTGGGTGTGAGTGGGGCAAATTCCGTGACAATACGTTGCAGTTTATCAGCCTTATTTACGACGGTTTCCATAATAACCGCCTATGACCAGAATCAATGGGTGTCGCAGAAGTGGAGAGCTGCTCCGCCTATTTATACATATGTAAATAAAATAGTTTTTTATGGAACCAGCATGTTATGAATTATCGAAATATTTCTATTTTATGATCTCGCTTGTGTTTTGTTGAAAATGCCATTACAATACCAAGTTTCTCTTGCCTAAAAAGAGTTAAAATTTATCTGCGTAACACAAGGTTAAAACCTTACTTACCTTACATACAAAGTTGGCAAAAATTTCAAATGGCAAAGTACTATTAAATTATTCTAATTTTGACATAAAGTAACATCTTTTGTTATCGAACCAAGTGTCAAAATGGTCTACTTTATGTAACTAGTTACATAATGAAAACCATTATGCAACTGGTTACGAAAAGTTCATTGTGACTAATTGCAAAAAAGAGTTAAACAAAATACAATAGAAAAATAATAAAGTAACTTTTATTTAAGTCAGTAATTTTATAATTAACAATTTATTAATTATTATTATTTAATTATAAATGTTCACAACGCAGTTGGTAGAGTTAGTCAAACTAATTCCAGAAGAACTTACAGTAATATTCTGTGATATGTTACTGGTATTACTCGATTCTCCAAGAATATCACCGGAAATAGTTTTTTTATTTTCTATAAAATTTTCAACATATCCTTCTGCAACAGAATTTGGCTTCTAGCCGCCGTGTTATTTTATTTTTAGAATATTGGCCCCAGAATCTGCAAATAAAGTGGCCGAAGATCTTCTGAAATAGTGTCCCGTGAATAATGCACAATTCGGCAAACCAATTATTTGAGCAATCATCTTTGGTAACTGACCAATAGTACTAATTCCTACTGGTTGTATACCACATTTACCATTTCTATATCTAACAAAGAATCTATTATGTTTAATATTTTCCGGGCGTAGGTTTCTATACTTCCTGATAATGTCAACGAAGTTTAGTCGTTCTATATCTCCCGGGGTGATTACAAATTTACGAATTACTCTAGTTTTTGTATTTGGAATATTTACTCGAAAATACGTCTCCTCATCTCTAACATGTAAAAATATGAATTCTGACTTCCGACATGCACCGGCTATTCCCACAACCAACATAACCTAAATAAAAAAATGCGAATTAGTAAACTGACAACTAAATGAATAATTATTAGTTACCTTAGCCATTAAAAAATTATTGTCATCCGCCTCCGTCAAACACTGCAATATTTACATTTGAAAAAACGTTTGATTTCTTAGCGTGGTATCCATCGGACTGCCTTTTCAAAAATGCTATCAAACTATTGTGTTTTTATGTCTATACCTTTTTTTAAAGACAGCTCAGTTCTCAACATGGAGTACTCTGTCCATAGCGTAGAAACCTTCAAATTCTTCTTACTTTCAAAATATGCCAATAGTACTTTCTCATTGACGTGTTTTACTTTCTTCTGTTCACACTATTTCTCAAATTTTTCATAAGCCAAGTCATATACCGCTTTGGATTTTTCAGGAATCAGTAAACATACAGCATTTCTTGCCGCTTCTTCGATATCGCTCGATATATCGTCAGAATCTGAATGTAAATCACACATTTTTCCTAATAAATGGTAATATAACGATCAGCGTCACAGAATAGGTTAGCGTCTATTAAATGTCAAGCCAAATGACAAGAAAATTTAAACTGACGCTGACCTACTAGATAATTGTTATTTAAGTTATACTTGTAAATGATGAAAATTAAAAACTTGTATTTCCCATTTTTTTGTTAAATAAAAATTAGAAAAAATCTTGTATGTAATACGTAACGTATTACATACAAGATTTTATGTAACTCGTGCGATATTGTAACTTGCACTCCATACATAAAACCATACTTTTCATAATTGATTACATAAATAGGTCTTACATTTAAAAAGTAAATGAGTTTGTTAGATACTTTTAATATAAAATAATGCCGCGAAGTATTAATTGTCCTTCCAAAAATGTGATACATGTGCAGCCACAAGGGACCGAAGACCCGTTCCAGAGGCAAAATGCTCCAGTACATCGTAGCAGCACCGTTCGAGAGGATTGCCATTGATATCTCTGGCCCCTTTCCGAAAAGTTAGGATGGAAATCGATATCTACTAGTAACCATGGACTGCAAATGGCCGGAAGTATACCCCCTTCCCAATCAAGAGACTACAACCATAGCGGAAGCGCTAGTTAACGACCTGTTCTGCAGGTTGCATTTGGTGTACTCATGGAACTACATTCTGATTCAGAGCAGAAATATTGAATCAGGTGTGTTCAATAAGATCTGCGAGATTATGGGATTCCGGAAAACCAGGACTACACTACTGCATCCCCGGTCAGATGGTATGGTGGAACGTTTCAACGCCAAGTTAGAAACCAATCTGAGGATGTTTGTAAATGAAAACCAGACAGACTGGGACAAGCTTATTCCGCTCTTCCTGTTAGCTTACCGCTCAGCTGTCCATGAAACGACTGGGAAGACTGCCGCACGGATCATCTTTGGAAGAGAGCTTCGACTTCCAGCAGATATGGTATTTGGTGGTCCTGCAGAACAGTCGACAGAGCCAGATACTTATGTCCAAACAAAGAATAGCAGTCATTCACGACCAAGTCAGATACCAATTGCTACTAGAGAGCTATCGCATGAAGACTCGATACGACGTTCGAGCCAATTCAGTCGGATTCCAACAAGGTGACCTCGTGTGGCTGTACAACCCCACGCAGAAGAAAGGAAGATTGCCTAAACTACAGAACCGCTGGGATGGTCCCTACACCGTTATAAAAAGAATGAATGACGTCGTCTACTGGATACAGCGGACCCCCAAGAGTAAGATGAAGGTCGTCCACCTGGAGCGTCTGTCCCCGTATAGAGGTGCTTCCAATCGGGACGATCGGTCCTGAAGAGGGGGCAGTGTCACAGGATTTACCCCGATCGCACCCAATTTAGTGGTTGTTGGATTCACGACAAGCTTAAGGCAGCAGTAATAAGGGTAGTCTTTAACCATATTTATGCATGATTAAGGTAACGTCGGTAACAATCCCTTATTTGTTAGATGGGGTCATTCAGCCGTAATTGATCATACATGTTATGATAACTTTCTAACCTAAAATATAATGAGTTTCACTTTTTTAATTAGTTTGCGTTGCATGTTTGAAGAAACTTATCCTCATAACTTATTCTTATTTTCCCAAAATATGGTCTTATACTCTTTTTCTGATTCACCATTAAATTGGCAAAAACTGATAAAAATAAACAAAAGAATAAGGGAATCCCATCCGACAAATTGGTAACCAATAACTATATTTTTGTGAACAAAATAAAGGTAAGCAGTATTTAAAAAAGTCGTACTAAAAACTGTCAGGCAGTATTACAAAGGGATTTCCAATAAGTTTAAATCATTGTCTTGTCATGCATAATAACATCCATATAATACATTTATAAATCTATAAGGTTTGTTTTTGCAGCAGTTGGAAACGGTTTGAAACTGTCAGAAATATTCGACCAGTTAAGTTGAGTTCTAAGGTCCTAGTCGTACTATTTTTGAGTGCTTAATGTAAGGCTTCTGACGTTCTATATATTTTATGATTTATATGATAAAAACATAATCAGCTTCAAATTACAGTGCCACCAACGTAAATCGGAGTAAAAAGCAAGTTTTCGTGATTCTGGATCTCTAAGACAGCCATGAATCAGCGACGGCAATTAACGAAAATCACGAAGTGGCTGACATCTGTTGATAGATTTCAGAATTTTTGTAGGAGTGAATAACTAATTACTTGCATAATAGAAGTGTGAAGTTTCGTTTTTTAATGTTTTTATATAATTTTTTCTGCATAAATAGTACCAGAACAGTTTGAAAATAGTATAATTTTATTTTGAATGAAGAAAAGTGTAGAATCTGCAGATGATAATTTGTAATAAGTCGGGTGCGCGAGTCAACAACAATTCAACAAATAGGTTTTGTATGTGTAACTGTAATTTTGCAAACGTTATTAATATTTAGTTAAAAGTGTACAAAAATGCAAAATACACAATAATATTTGAACAAAATCTCGGAAAATCTGTGGTGTTCTCCAGTGCTTCTCTTACTGTATTTTTGATTTTTCCCTGCATACATTTCCCGTAGACCCAACACTCTAAGACTCTCTAAATTGAGAATTGTAAAACTGATAAGAAAACACATGAAAGTATGTAGCAAACATTTTTCTATAGAGGATTTTATACTAGGTAAAATTATAACAAGGTTATGTAGTGAATTATTTAAAAATGTTTTTAAATCTGTAATAAACATTATACTACTAATTTTCTCCACTACTTAATAATGTAGATATTTCATCATGGGTTAGCTGATGAACTAAAGCAAACGTCTGTAAACACAGTCTTTTGACAACTTGGGTCTGATCACGTTCAAATCCCACAGAAAATTATGTACTCTCTTAAAAAGCCCTCATGCACCTTCTTTCAGAGGTTGTACACGATCCCCCAAGTAGTCCAAGATATCTTATAGTATCTCGAACCGAACTATATTAGAATCTAAAAGGTTACGAGCATACTAGGAATTCACGATATTTATGCAGAATAGGAATTTGTCTTACATTAAAGTTAAAATAATTCTTTTGAAGTCCTAAAATACAATTTCTCCTGAAAATTACACCATAAAACACAACATCCCTAGCAATTAAAAGCTTTATAATCTTTAGCAGCATTTGTAAACAAATTGTTGTTCACCTCTATTTCCGACATCTTTATGCGCCATCTAGTGGTTCGTAAATTTCGCGAATATGCCACTGGCACCTACGGTCTATTAACTATACGGTCGGGGCCAACTTGGCCAGGTAACGTCACAAAATTCTCGTAAATAAAGACAAAATATAGTCATTCTCGAAAGATGGACTGAGATGGGTTGTGTCATACTTCACAAAAGTCGTCAGTTTTCATTGGATACCTGCTGATGATCCCGGTCGTGTGTAATTAATAGACCGCGATTGGCACCCACAGTTTATTTAGACCGTGACTGGCCTGTATACCGGGTGTTTCCTCTAAGACTTTCAGTGCGTATATTAGTTTTTATACAGGGTGTTCAGTTTTGCAGAAAATCGATTTAATTTAGATTTTTTGGTAGTCAACCTCGGTAAAATTTGTATTTAAATTGAAATATCCTTAATTATGAACACATTCTGATTAAAAAGTCACGAAAAAATTTTATCTTGTCATAAAAAAAACTCCTATAGAAAGTCCTCAAATTTCATTGTTTTGTCATGCAAAATGTGAATAGCCATGAGTCCAATTTACGCAACAACCGCAAAACCGCATTGATAGACGTCAAAACGTAAAGTGACAGAAACTGTCAAAGCAAGTATGAGTATTTTTGTAGAAATTTTATTATAAATACGTAACACCACGAAGTACCTACATTGAATGTGCGTACGTATTTGCAATAATGGTACAGTTTTGTTTAAGGAAAATGGAATTTTGAGGTTATTAGCTGCTCGCGTGCGCTGAGCTTTATCCGGCATGAGTACTTTGAAAATATGTGAAACATTTATCGATTTTTTAGTTTTTGTGTAATAAGACTAACACGTTACATGCCCTTGACTCTACTTGAATTTTGCTGCCACAAAACCGCAAAACATATGTCACTGTTATGCTCACGTTATGCTGCCATGAAGTTGCCGCCACCACAGATTACAAGAAGAATAGTTGCCGCAAAGTCCGAACGATATGTAAAACTTAACCTAGAGTTCAAAATAATGAAAATAATAATGTCTCGGCAACAAGAGGTAAAAAGGTTTTAAAACCTAGAAACAATCATAAACAAAAATCTAATGGATTCCTTAAGTGACAATTTCAGTTCCAGTATTACAAAAATATATCTCTGCATCCAGATTCCATTTCTCGATTCGATATATGTCGTATCGAATGACGCGATTCTATGATTCTTATTGCACATGTAAAGAAGAGTCACTAGACTGTCAAAATTATTCGATCGCGTCGAATTGAGAAAATGGAATCCAGCCTGTTATAAATATTACTCCACATCTGTCAAATTTGAGTAAAATTTCGAGCCATATATTACCACAATAAAATATGACAACACTGTGGATAGATCTGTTAGCAGTTGCTTACGAAGCATATTTGCTCTATAATCATTACAATTGACATAAAAATGTCATAATAGTGAGAATCCTTTGGAAGTACAAGATAAAGCCTTTCTTTCTGTCGCCATATTGTGAAGAAAGAAAACAAATTTAATTAAAAATATATACAACATAAATAGGTGAAATGACATCAATAATATGAATATACATACTTTCTGACTATTTTATATACAGTTGGTTGTTAAATTCATCAGTTTAGAAAACATTTTTTTTTTATTAAATTTCCAGCATCATAGGAAATATAAGGTTAACTGAGGGCGCGTCAAAAAATTACCATTATGTACTACACATTTCACGATAAAACTTTTTCCGCATTAAAACGTACTGCTCTCTGATGGACAAGCCGACAAAGCAATTCGTAATGATGCGAGTACTCTTATGCAGGCTGATTAGGTCATCTTCTATCTTGGTTCTTATTGGCTCATCCATATTATTTCTAATATGTGAGATGCAGAAACATTTTATTTTTAAAAGATACAATTAAACGATTTTAAAGTTCTCTAACTAGAACACCATGCAATACAAAAATTGTATAACGAAGTGGTATAGAATTTTTACGAGATTGCTTTGTAACTGTGTTATAAAAATTCTTTAAGACCTGTGAGAACGTTTATTCAACAATTCTATATGTGCAGACCTTACAGAATAGCTTAAAGAACTAAAAAGTTCTATAGAACTGTGCCCATTTTTATGGTATAAGTGTTGTTTGGTTTGGAAATGTTCTTAGAACAAACATTGCTCTATAAAATTTGCTCTGGAAACGTTCTTACGATTTTTATAGAACAGGAAATTGTTAGCTGGGACGTACCTACATAGTGGTTTTTTTATTAGTGACTAAATTGATTAACAAGACTCTTCATCTTTAAGTATTCATTATTTCTTAAGCAATTCTGTTTAATAATTTGGGTAGAATAAAAAAAGACAAATACAAATTTTAATTTATTAACAAAATAAAATTACAATAAATTAAAAGTATCTAAGTACTTACATATATTTAATTGATTTTATGTTAAACAGTTGTTCTGTTCAATTTCTTTTACAGAGCACCGTTCAATCTAAGGGATGGTCATGCATGTACGATTAGAAACGAATCTTGCCATTTCATTGTATGATATCTTATTATGTTACGTTGTGTATATTATAATAACAGTTAGCTTTCATCATTTTTAAGATATTCTAACGAGATGTTTTCATACTGTACATAGAATTATGAAATTAGTTTATTTTTCCTAATTTTATTCGTTTCGAAATTTTAAAACCCACGGCAGACAACTGACTTTAATGTCGTATAGAATACTCTTCAAAGTGAGTTAGAGACTTCTTTATAGTATTATCCATCATTCCATATTTACAATTAATTTCAAGAAAATGTCTGTGTAATATTTTTCGCTTGTTCTTTCTGGTGTCGGCTGTTTATGTAATTTGTGGCACTACACACACATAACTGAAAGATAAAAATAATAATTACAAATCATTATCTAGCTTTAAACGACTATGTGATAGGTACCTTCTGCGTAAAATAAGTTTACAGGTGATTCTTTCTAGCAAAAACCAGTTGCTTTCTTTTAGTTCTGTATCATATGAAATACAGAAATTGTAATTCATTGTTTACTATTTTACAGAAATAGAATTCTTCTTAAACATATTTTATCCATCAGAAACATAAATAAAGTGCTAAAATATGTGCACACTGCACACAACAATCAATCATTTCTATTTCTAGGTTATGCTCCTAGATAAAATCTAGAGTTATGCTTTAGTAATATTTCTTTTGTGGGCGCTGGGGTAGGTTCAGTTCTCACTTTCAACGAGAAACACGTTCACATTATAATAAAAAAGTTTTAGGAATTGTTTTGTTCGAATTTATTTGTTGCTAAATAAGTAATCAATAATTACAGCAGTTGGAAAAGAGGGATATTCTTTAGGTACTTACACAATTTTAAAAATTATTTTGTGACAAAAAATACGGGTACCTAATTATTATGTACACTGCAGTAACATAAAAAAAATACAATTTATTGAAGTTTTGTTACATTATAATGGAACAATTTAAAAATATCCACAGATATTTTACACAATATTCATGCTGAACGGCTGTAACCGTAGCTGTAAGGGAAGACTGCGCCGCGACCCCAAAGCTCCAAAAGCCTCAACTCAAGTCTGAATTTTTATTGACAAGTCTCAATAACACCATTGTGCATACGTATTACATACATTATTTAGCGTTACTTATGTCCAATAAAATACTTTATGCCATTAATATTTGACAATTCAATGACAATTCATAGTTTTGACGTTCACCGATGTTAGTTTCTTCTGTGTAAGTTTGACTCAAGGCTATACACATTTTACATGACAAAACAATGAAATTTGGATACTTTTTGGAGGCGTTTTTTTATGTTAAATTTTTGAATGTTTATTTATCAAAATGTGTTCATAATTAAGTATATTTCAAGTTAAACATAAGTTTTAGCAGGGCTAACAACCAAAAAATCAAAATTAAACCACCACGTGACATGGCGCTCACTCTACGAAAGATAGAAAAGGACCTGGAGGAGTACCGCGCTCGTTACCAGCAGCCACCTATTAGCGAGCGAGCATCAGCCACCGACAGACCTAGACCGTCGACGCGCAGAACCTTCGAGCAGCCCCCAAGTCCCTGCTACCATTGCCAGGGGAACCACTTCAACAGAGACTGCCCAAACAAGTGAAGAAACGCCCCAGGGGCCGCGGCGCAGTCCCTCGCCCGGCCCCAGCAAGACACCCAACGAGCACCAGCGCAAGCACCACGACTATAGGACAGCCGTCCTCTCCAGCACTAACAAGCCAGCTGGTCCACCAGATGCCTCGAGACAGCGCAGCGGCCACAGACTGGTTGTTCGAAGCACCAGGTCTCCCAGCGCATCAAGAAAGCACTATACTTCCGAATTCTCGCCCTTCGACGAATTTTACTCTCGATAGGGTGAAACCATCCGCTGCTACCGACCGTCAGAAGCCGCCCTGTCCGCCAGAAACGCAGATGTGCGACATTCGTCTACGACCCCAGAGCACAAGTCAAAAGTCGCCACCCTTTCGAATTCACGTACACCTAGTAAGCCCCCGACTGACGAGAGAAAGCCAACCACGAATATCTGCCCACACAAACCCTACAAGACGCAAGAAAGCCAAATACTCCTACCAGAGGCAGAGATTCGCGCTATCGAAACCTGCTCTGCTCCAGTACCCAACCATGGAAATCCCTGCGATTACAAAACTTCGCACGTCGATCGAATTCCCTACCGACAAGGGGAAAATAACTACAATCACCGATCGCCATCGAACACCCAAGCTGTGCGAGGAGCCAGCTTGGCCGTCAGACGCGTGGACACGCGACACCGACGCGATGGTCCAAGATCTAACAGCAAAAGACGCCGAACTTTCACATTCCAGCCTGCCGATCGATTCTACGATCAGTGAGGGTAAATTACCTGAAGCCACCGTCAGCGACAGACACCTCGAGCCATGTGAGGACCGATTCAACCCGCAAGCCGCAGAGAAACGGTACACCGATCCACTGCCCCAGGAGACAAGTGAGATACCTCCGATGTATGACACGAGAGCCGCGTTCCTGGCCGACGGCGATGAATTACTTACACGTAGGACTACCGAAATTTCCGACACGAACCCCGATAGAGACGACAACCTCCAGGAAGCTGTTGCAGATGTCGAGATGGACGTCTCGAGCCCGATCGCTGCCAGCACCCTGAGGCCACTAAATGTAATTTCACCGCGTATTTGCGACACTTCGGTAACGCCGCCGTCCGATGCTGCCCCTGATAACGGAGAACACGATCCTTCGCCGACACCACCGTCAGAGGATACCACTCCCAAACTTATTCCAAGCACTTCGCCGTCCAGCGGTGCTTACCAGGGACACATAGACCAACCCCAAGCAAGCCAGATCTCCGCAGAAGAGTCCACGTCGACGCTGCCGTCCTAGAACTCCCTCCTACGTCAATCTCATGGCGCGAGTTCGAGCCCCACTTATATTATGGACACCGATGTTGTCGCCGAGTCTGCAGCATCCCCAAGACCAGCTGCCACCCAGGGCACCCCAGAAACTACGACTAACCCTAATTTACAGGTCACCAGGTCCGACACCGACACACCAGCCCCACAGAGACGCTACGCCACCCTCTGGTGGACACAGCATGGGCAACACACAGATACCGCGACGCCAAGACACCTGGGGGACCTCGCCGACGACGAGCGCTCTCCGTCCATGTACTAGTTTACCCATGTATTCTCATCGTTTGTTTTGTATACTCATTTACTTACCTAGTATATTTTGTATATTTTTAAGTTATTTTCCTGTAATGTTTAGTTATGTATTTTGAGGTGAAATTTTATTTTAATAAACCAAGCATCGCCGAACAGTTTTGTGGCCGGGGAGATGTCGTGCGGCTAGTGTCGAAGAAGTGGGCGTGGCCTATCTCTTCGATTTCCTATAAATACGGAGCGCATTTCAGCTCCTTCAGCAGTAGTCCCCGATCAGCGACGCGAGCAGCGGTGCTACCCTGCTAGTATACGAGTTTGTGACTAGTGTGTGTGTGTGTTGTGCATAGTGATGTGGAGGTCCTACAAAACAACTATCTTTCCCAAGACAAGGGTAAATTTCTAGTCTTTTTTAAGGCTAAAGGAAAAGAAATTCGTTCTAATCGTCTAAATTTTCCCAGCCTAGGCAGAGAGGATCTAGATATTTCTTTTATAGGCTATTCCGTCGAGGAGGACGACGAGATGCGATCTCGATCGGCGACACCGGCTCCCAGCGAGGCCAGCTCCGACGACAGCCAGAGTTATAGCCCGCTATCAGACGCTGGGCGAATCATCCATCTCCAAGAGGATGAATTGAAACGGCTCCAGGAGGAGAATTGCCAGTTGAGGCAAAGCATCGCCGAGCTAACTAGGCAACTCCGCGACCAGGAGAAGGCAGCAAGAGCCCACGAGGCGGCAGCTGAAGCCCGCCATTGAGCCCTTGAGGAGCTCATCAGGAGCTTGTCGTGCCAGCCGGACGTGCTGAATATCGCTTTGCTCAAGGCAATACCGATGGAAGCCGAACTGACGACGCACCACGAGGGTGCGGGAGCGTCGCGACAAGGTAACCGTAGTCAGAAGACAGACCGACTGGGAGCGGTTTCGTGCAGAAATGCAACGGATCTGTCAACCCGTCTCTGTCATCCAGGACGAAATGGACCTCGCGGCGGCAGTCGTGAGCTTTGATACAGATATCCGCACCGCCCTGGAAAGCAGCACCACTGAGAGGACGGAAAGGAGATGTGTAGACCATGCAGGTGAGTTACCTCTTGATTTGCAGGAGCAGATTAGGGAGAGACGTGCGAGCAAGCGACGAGCCATGAGGACGGGCCATCCACGCGATAGGCAAGTCGTCAACCAGCTCAACAGGAGAATCAAAGCCGCCCTGGACGAACTCTACCAGGAGCGATGGCATAGAGACCTGGAATCTCTGAATCTTGGAGACGCAGGTCTGTGGAAGATGCAGAAGGCGTTGAGGGCTCCCCGCCGTCCGATACCTCCGATTCACGGAGAGAATGGGATCGTCTACACGAAGCGGGACAAGGCAGAAGCTTTTGCGGACAGCCTTGAACTGCAGTGTAGAGAAAACTTTCTCGACGACGAGGACGAGGATCACACTGATGAGGTGGAGCGCCGTGTGCGGCGTCTAAGACGCCAACCCGATGTAGAACCCATTAGACCCGCTACTCCGGAGGAAGTGAAGGATATCCTGCGCGACCTGAACTCCCGTGCAGGAATATGACGGTATTGGGAACAGGATTCTCAGGAAGCTCCCCCACCGGGGAGTAATGGCACTGCTGAACATCTGCAACGCCATCCTGAGACTGCCCAGATTTCCTAAGAGATGGAAGAAGGCCGACGTCATACTCATCCCTAAGCCAGGTAAGAACCTAACGTTCCCCTCTAGTTACAGGTCCATCAGTCTCCTGCCCATGATGAGCAAAGTAGCCGAGAGGGTGATCCTAGCCAGACTGCACGAGACCACGGAAGAACTGCGCATCCTCCCGGACGAGCAGTTCGCGTACCGCCGTGGCCACTCGACGGAGGAGCAGATTCTCAGGTTAGTAGAACTTGTTTCTGCAGGTTTCAACATCAGAGAATCTACCGGAGCAGTCTTCTTCGACGTCGCCAAGGCCTTTGACAGGGTCTGGCATGATGGGCTTATCGTAAAGATGCTCGACTTTGGCTACCCTGTCGGCCTAGTCAATCTGGTGGCGTCCTTCCTAAGTGGCAGAGAGATACGTGCGAAGGTGGATGGGGCCCTGTCCACCTATCGACTCATGGAAGCCGGCGTCCCCCAAGGCGCCGTGTTGTCTCCCCACCTGTTCAATATCTTCACAGCGGACCTACCCAGGACAGAGGATACTTCCGTGTGCCTCTACGCCGATGATACCGCCATATTAGCTCGATACTTAAACCCGGAAATGGCGACGAGGCGTCTCCAGAGAGCGCTAGGCAGACTGGAGGACTGGTGTAACCGCTGGAAGGTAGCGATCAACGCGGAGAAAAACCAAGGTATGATGTTCTCACGTAGATACAGAGCGCAGCCGAGAGGCCGCGTGACGTTCAACGACGAGGACATCCAGTGGACCGACGAAGCCAGATATCTAGGGGTGACCCTACATAGAAAGCTGACCTGGAAGCCACACGTCGACGAAGTGGTTCTCAAAGGAAAGTTCGTGAAGGAGAAACTCTATCCGTTACTCCATAGGGATAGCCGACTAAGCCTTGGCAACAAGGTAAAGTTAATCAAGACTGTCTTGCAGCCACAGTTGACGTATGCCGGAGCAGCATGGGGATACGCAGCGAAGAAGCACCTGAAAAGGGTGCAGACCGTCGAGAATATCGCCCTGCATTGCGCGACGGGGGCCCCTTGGTTCGTCCGCAACAGCGATATTCGCCGGGATCTGGGATTCACGCCAGCCCTGGAAGCGATGAAAGCGCGACCGGAGGCTTCCTTCGCACGGGCAGAAGTCCACAGCAACCAGCTGATCCAGGCGGCGGTGGACTACCGACCCGATGCGGCCGCCAGGTACAGGCGGCCAAGGTTTCAACTCCTGGACGCGGGGTAAGTTGAGACGTTTCTTCTGTTTCTAAGATCAAGAATAGGACCAAGAAGAGACTTTGACTTTTCCTCACCCTACCCCGGAGCCTGCCTAGGCGGGCTCCGTTACCCTATTCTTTCCGCGACGCTGGGAACAGGAGGAGGTTCCTCGAGCCGCCGGCATCGGCCGCAATTGCGGTCGAGGCTGACCGGAGAAGGGAATCCACCTCTACGAGGCGTCCAGGCCTACAGCGATGAAGTGGGTAAAGAGATATAGTCCCTTCGACCCCGCTCATCTGAGGTCATTTATCCTGTCAAGGATATTGGCGCGAGCTCCTTCAGCAGACCTCGCGCAACCATACGACACGCCGCACCCTAAAATCTTAGACACAATTACTAAAATTCTTTTATTTCACTCTTAAAAGAGACCATACGGTCCACCCAAGTATATTTTATTATACTTAAAAAGAGGCATATCGCCCACCTACAAAAGAGGCATCCAAAGCCCAAGAAAAGAGACCTTAGGTCCGTTTGTTATTTGAAAAGAGGCATCCTGGCCTAAAACTATCTAAAATACACATATTTCCACCAACATGCCTGTCGATGTCGACCCTGATAACCCCCAGCGAACTAGCCGGAGGAGAGGCATGCACTACAACTTTGTAAAACGGATTACTTGTTGCATAAGAGAAAACGGTGGTCACTTTGAGCATTTATTGTAAAGTGATCATAACTCTTTTTTGTTATATCTTATTATCTTGTATTTATTAAATAAAATATAAATTATTTTTCTGCCTGAACTACTCATCTATTCAAAATTTTGTAAGTATAAAAAAAGTTTCTAAATAAAGTCAGCTACTAATAGAAAAAAAAACAGAGTAATTGTACAGGAGGTTAAAAAAATATGTGCTTATATTTGCATGACACATGATTTTCTTATATTTCTAATAACTGCAAAAGATTCTAAATAATCTCAAAAAGTGTCGGTTAGACTTATAATCGATCAAATCTAGAATTTTGCAATGAGCTGTAGTGTGTCGACACCTATGTTAGTATTTGGAAATATACATATCAGGTACTCCACACAACGTACTTCTGTCCTAATACTGTAGATTGTTATAAAATACATACACAATAATGGACTGACCATGAAAAACCCAATGCTTCATTATTTGAAGTTGTATCAATTTATAAATTTAAAAATTACACGTTAACAGAAATGCACACAACAGATATTTGATATCTGTCATAATTTTTAAGAAATGTCAAATTACTGATATAAACAGTTGACTATGACATATGTGCTGTAGAGTGCTGCCACGCGCGATGAGTCACTGCAAACGGGCAAAGGAGCAGACTAGATTTCCGTTGCGTTTAGCAGACGATGGTTCAAACCATAGATAAAGACAAATATAGAATGTGCTTGAAGGATGCGCGATCTAGCGTCATATAATGGTTGCCATTTTGAGCCACGTTTCCGTGGCAACCACTGCCAAAAAGAACAATCAGACAAATCGTAAATAAACATTATTCATAGTTCATACCAGTTGTCTTTCCGATAGTACAAGAGATCTATTTCCCTACCAGTCAATTTTAAGAGGTTTTAGATTTTATATAACTTCTTAGTTCTCAAATAGGTATATTCTTTTCATTATGTAATAACTCAATTAGTAACAAAATTTATTAAACATTAGTTAAATAAAAATACTTTTTGAGAAAAAAAATATTTTATTATATATTTAAAAACAAAATCACATTATATTTGGAGCTTTTCTTTTACTTCACTATATTCTGTTTTGTTATGTACGAATAAACGCTTGCTTACCTGAAAAGAAAATAAAAATATATGTATAGATTTGTACATTTCCTTTTTATTTCGTACTTACAATCCATCTGAGAAAATGATGTATTTTTCACCTTTCTCCACATTTTATAAGAACAGAGACAATCTTTTGGCACTTCAATTGCTGCAATTGCTTTAAAACAGTAAGTGACATCATTTCATTTGCCTTCAAGTCATCTGTAGTTTGCTGCTGATTTCTTTCGACTTTTATCGAGTGCATTAATCAACACGACACCTTTTTTATTCGTTTCCTGGGCTTGAAACTAAAATATGAATAAAGTATAATTAGTCCACTAAAGTATTTTTTAATAATAAATGTAAAAAATATACCTATAATTATGTATAAATTAAACTAATTGTACTATCTTTTGTTTTGTGCTGTTCGATGTATCAGCGGATGATGTATCAAGAGATGACTCGGTTACGACAGGTTTTCTAAAAAAATATCAATGATGAAATATCATATACCTAACATTAATTACAAATAAATATAACTACCATTACCTACTTAAATGTTTCCTTTTTCTGATGGAGCAAGCTTTTGTGACACTAGATGTAGTAGGACTTGACGAACTTAACAATTTTTTGTCTGGAGAAGATGTCGCAGTATTGCTAGGAGTAATTGCACTGTATTTATAATTATCAAATCAAACAAAATAGTTTAAAAAAGATATGATAACGGAAATTAAAGTACCTAGTTCTTAATATTTTATGGTAATTTTCCTTCGAAGCCAAATTATCTTTTGAAAGGACAAGAAGTATTACTTGATGCCTCACAAACTTCCATTTGGACTAAATTTCTTGATTGCATTCCAATTTTTTTAAATATGTTTTTCACTTAGGTAAAAATCGGCGTACAAATTATGGGAACAAATATATTTTCTTGGGCCCTATTGTAACTTTCGAAAATCTATTATTTCCTTAAAAAATTTCAAGCGTTCACATTTAGGAAACCTGCAGAGTAAATTAGTCTTAAACACCAGGAATAAAATATTTGCAATTATTTAGTGATATTGCTATTAACGAATAATAAAACTACATGCAGTAAGAAGTACTTATTACTGAATTTAATGTGCCATGCAAACAAGATCTTATACCACTTCCGTACTGTTTAATCAGTTAACGTTCTTATATCTGGGAACAGTACAAGCCATATTCTGCTCAAAACTAGAAACAAACAAACATGATTATCTGTATACACAATATCAGTTAAATAATGTCAATAATAAACCATAAATTTACCTCGATCTAAAAAAAAAACGTATTATATTTATTACTAGGTGACCCGGCAAACGTTGTTTTGCCATATGAATTATTTCTAGTGAATATTTTGGTAGTCGACTTCGTTCTCATCCCTACTCCGTGCTGTTTACTGGACGAGAAGTGACACCGGTAGACGCCTGGCGGGGATAGCTGATCTAGTGATAATCGATCAGTTGTCGACCAGGGTTAAAAATGATTAAATTACTAAAATGGCTATTAAAAAATAGAGGTTTGTGATACAAGGGAGGAAATTAAGAGTTGTACGTATTTTTGTAATGCCACATCATAAAAAAATAAAAATAAAAAATGTTGTCCAAAAAATAAAAAAAAATGTTTGGGATGGACCACCCTTATCACTTAGGAGTATGAAAAGTAGATTACGACCGATTCTCAGACCTACCGAATATACATATAAAATTTCATAAAAATCTGCTGTTTCCGAGGAGTATGGCGTCTAACACTGTGACACGAGAATTTTATATACAGGGTGTAACTTTGAAGGAGGGTCCGGTTTGGAGGGGGGTAGTCCGTGTTCCCTAGATTGCTAATCTGAAATTAGTTTTTTTTAAATCAAATAAATAGCAGAGTTATAATTAATTTTTTAAACTGCACCCAAATTGCTATACACGCCGCTCCTGTTCAGCGTCCAAGTTTCACTGTAGAACCATGTCTACGGTGTTGCCAGTTAGTTGTTACCAGTCTAGACGTCGGAACTTGTCCCGTCATTTCAGGGTCGTATTCCACGCAGCACGGTGCGACCGAAGCTGATATTTTATAATAAATTCAGTACATACGTAGCTTTAATGGTGTGCAGTGCACTACGTGTTATTTATTTACATTACGTTCACGAGTACAAGTTAACTATACACAATGTCACGACGGATACCGTGCACAAAAACCACAGAAAAATTAATTCACTATTTGCCAGTTAGTATTTAATAGTACAATGTACTCTATGTAATATTTTACTTGACTGCCGAAAATTAACCGTAAAAACCAGTATTTGTTCCGATTTAACTGGTGGATGGAAAATAACACGTTATAACAGGTGCATTGGAAGAAAATTTTGCCACAAGATCTCATCTGATCGCATCAAAAGTACTAAAACACGCAAATGCAGAAGCTATAACAAAAATAGTGACATAGTTTGACATAATTGTGAGGCCGTGAAATGTGAAAGTGAGGATTTTTTTAGTGGGGTAATGTGAATGCAGAAGATAATAGTCTGGATATGCAAAACTACAGCTTTCAATTTATTGTGATGAGATTTCGGCGATGCGAGTCACTAGAAATAACATAACACCAATTCAATGTAAATACCTATGTTTAACATATTTTTGCATGTATACACCTCAGTCTGATCCTAATAAACTGCCAATGATACGACAAGTTCCGACGTCTAGATGTTAAGTAACGGAGATACAAAAAGAAAAGACTGCAATGAATAATCTTTTAAATATGCTTTTTCATGACATTGCGACTCATCAGTCATTATACTTTTCTGTCAATCCTGATAAAGTATGGATCCTAAAACCATTTTCGAGAGTTGTAAAAAAGTACGTAATGTAAAAGTACGTAAAAAATAAATAAAATAATAAAAAATTGTTTACTGATCTATTAACTAATTATTATTATTAAATAATAGTATTGGTAGGTGGATTTTAATACCTTACCTACTAATTATTGCCAGTAAAACTTAATGTTTTAAAATAATTGTTGCTGTTTTATAAAATGTACGTAATTAAAAATTAGCAAATTATTAGTTTGATAGCTTTGAAATGTTAAAAAAAAAACAGTTTAAGTACAAAGGATTTAATACTATTTTTAACGGTTTTATCAATGTCCCTTTAATAACCGTGACATTGACCAAGTTTATAAAATAAAAATATCGCATAAATACTGCACACAATACATAAAACCAGTAGCGGGAGTCCTGAAATCTCGATGTCGTGTTATCGATATCGAGATTATTTCGATGTGGATCTCGATACATCCGTATCGAAATATAATTTGGTACTCTTGAAGCGCATCGAAATGATACTCGGGTATATTCAGCAAATCGAGTGTAATGTAGAACATAATTCCAGCGTTACCAACTGCGTTCACTCAGCGACAATTTTTATCTCTGTCTAACATACGGGCTTGAGTTATATCTCTTTCTATGCCTCAGTCCCGCTGTTTATGTGAATTTAAAAATGAATGCAGGGTTAACTATGACTAAGTACAAATATTTTACGAGGGGATAGAAAAAAAATAAGAACTAACAGAATTTCCTTTCAAAAAATGTCCAAACTTATTTATAAACCGAAAAAAAAATGTTTTCGATATTATATTAAACCCTTATTTAACGCCGCCAATGCGAGAATCAGAGTATGCCACCAGCAAACAAACAACCGTCATGCAACAGTCGGCCACAGTCGGCAGGACCGACTGCCGGTCGAGTCGGTTCGCTGTCATATGTGTGTTCATGTGTTTACGTTGCAGTTTTGTGTTTTTCTTCAGTTTTTAGTGCCTTATTTTAATTTTAAACGTTTTATAGTTAATAAATGAAGGAATATGTGTCGGGTACAAATATTTTCCCACAATATAGTTCGCCGGCTCGTTTTTCTAGGTTATGGGACAAGACTGCCGCGGGTGTTAAACGTTTTCTGTTATCTATTAGAACCTACCTACTCATCCCTTTCTTCGATTTTGTTATAATACATAGGCATTGTATCTACTTAACTGTACCTACGGGAAGTGTGTTTATCGGTAGTGAGTGAAAATGTAGTTTTACCAGTTTGTAACGAAATAATGAAAAACGAATGCAAAATACTGGAGCTAACTGGATTAACTGTTACCTACCTATCAGGTATTATTACTAATAAGAATGTTAATTTTTGTCGTTTCTGCATTTAGAAACACTGCAAACGACCGCATGGTAGTTGTTGACAGATGTAAGTCCCTACACAGACTAGGTCGTTTTATATAAAAAATATACAGATATGAGAGAGAGAAAGCAAGTTATCTGGTGATTTTTTACTGAAATCGAATTAGAATTTGTTTAATGCAGGGTTGTATTTTGCCAAGTTTAATTTCGTAATAATTTAAAGTGGTATTTTGTGGAATGTGTTATTCTGTGCAAGTGTATAATAACCTTATAAAGGTCAGTTTTCATTGCCAAGTGTGTGTGGTATTATGAAAAAAATATGTATACAAATTAAGAAAGGGCTAATACGAGAGCTAATACGTCTAAAGCTTCGTTTTTTTTATCAAAATCAGATAGATTACCGCGATAGACACACTGCATAAGAAAATGTCTGTAAGATTAGCTCAACATTTAAGAGATTATGGGAGTTATGATCGCCAATACTCTAATGTTGAGTAAAAACAAACTCGGAAAGTAATAATCTTGAACCAAATATTTTAAATGCCGTAGAAGAAGACTCTTAAGTATTAAGTATGTATTTATTTATTATTGAGTTTTCTGTTAGTTGACTTGTTTCTGTTTTATGGTGTGTTATACGTAAAAGAATAAATTTTTTATTTTTTGTTTATATGGAATAATAAAGCGAACACCCACCCAAACAAATGTATGTGTCAAAAAGCAGTGCCTCATGAGTGGCGTGGGCCTTTTGCTTTCTAATAGAACTTCTTTTCCCATCTTCCACTTCAATAATTAAATATGGCAACAATGCTGGTGACGCTGCAACTAGATATGCTCAGAGCTTGTCTGCCCAGTGGCGTACTATAAATATTGCGAAAAATGGCAACAAAATAAAAATCAGTTTTTGTGACAGAATTTAAGAAAACAATCTTATGATATGTGTTTGTAAAGGTCACGGGTACCCCCCCCCCCTCCAAACCGGACCACCTTTCAAACGTTACACCCTGTATATAGATTAAGTAGGTACTACGCTATGAAACGAATGAAAAGTCTTTAATAACACTTAATTAATATCACAATAATAAAACCTAAACACAAATTTGGACAGAATAAACAACAAAAATGTATTAAATGTAGAATGTAAATAAACACAAGAAACAATGTAACCATGGAAACGTGGCTCAAAATGGCAGCCACCAAAACATATATGGCGACGCCTATGAATTGCTCTGAAATGTACGATATGGAATGTGTTTAGTCCATTTGCGCATCCAAATAAAGATACCAAACCTAGGAGCAGACAAAAGGAGGCACATGAAACTCATCAAAGACATACTTCATTGGTTATGTATGTGGCTGCGAGAGAGACAACCATCTGCACGTACGATATGAATTGTGTTCTTAATTTCATTATTTTGTTTGTAAACACGTCATTGGCGTACAGTGTGGTTTCTTCTTTTATCTTGTATCTCGTTAGTGTTATTCTTTGTGGGTGTTATTGTTAGAACATGTCATGTTTTATAAGGGACCGTAAAATTAACCAGCATATAGCAAGAAATAATTCCCCATATCCAGAATTCAATTTCATTTCAAGTCACAATTAGCTAAGCCCCTGCTGCTCCGCCATTGCTAGAGGCACACAATAAAATATGGCGCTGATCATAAATAATCCATTCGCGCAGCTTTTAGCGCATTCCAGTCATCATATATAAAATTACATTCAGAGAAATAGAGGAGAGGGAGAACGCGCTTCGACGAATGCGCATCCACATTTCACTAGGACGCTACGGGCGCAGCCATTTTGAATTCATGTATGTCACACTTTTAAGACAAAATATTTACAGACAACGGTCGGACGGGAGACTGAACGCTTCGTATTTCGAGCAGAGAAATAGAGGAGGGGAGATATTTATACGAGGGGGATTGATAATGTTATTTTACCAGGTCGTTCAAAAATTTCTATTTAGAAACATATTAAATTTGAAATGAAATATGAACAAATATGTACTTTCGAAATTTTCAGATACATATTAATTTTCATAATGGCGTTATTATGGGTGATTATCGGAGATAAGCAGAGAAATAGAAGAGGGGAGAACGAGCTTCGACGAGTGCCCATCCACATTTTACTAGGACGCTACGGGCGCTGCTATTTTGAAAGCCATGTACGTCACACTTTTACCACAGCTTAAATTACGTCAAGTTCCGGTTCCATGTTGTTGGAGTTGGCGACTAGCGAGTAGTGTGAATTTGTGTTATAGTTTTATATTTTGTGGATTTTAGAGCGGCAGCAGGTGTTTTTTTTATTCAGTTATACTTATATATTTTTAATAATAGTGTTAGTTTAGTTAATTATTAGTTTTTTAATAATAGTAGTTAGTGTTAGTATCGTTTTTATTGGACTGTAAATATGTCTTGTGCTGTGAAAGGTTGTACAAATCTTGTGTAATATAACTTTTCATGCATATATATTATGAAAATTAATCTGTAACTGAAAATTTCAAAAGTAGATATTTGTTCATATTTCATTTCAAATTTAACGTGTTTCTAAATAGAAATTTTTGAACCTGGTAAAATAACATTATCTATCCCCCTCGTATATATGAATTCAAAATGGCAGCCTCCTGTATTACTAAGTTCGCGCATCTTGACGCTCATTCTCCCCTCCTCTATTTCTCTGATTACATTTCAGTGCTGAAAATATGGATGCGCACTCGTCTAAACGCGTTCTATATTTGTCTTTTTCTATGGTTGAAACTTATGGCAGAATATAAACTTTTTGAGTTGGCAACATTGTCAATGGGGGAGGGGTAGGAGTAGGAGGAAAAAGAAAAACATACGGCAAGGCAAAGCTGTTTTGTGTTTTGTGTGGTTGTGTGTAGTAAATAAAAATAATAGATGCCACAAAAAAGTGAAAAATAAAGTTTATATATATTTATCTGTTTATAAAAACCTCTAATTCACGGAGAGGAATTGTGTAACTCATAAAATGCAACGAAAAACACTGATTTGGGTGGTTATTTGTATTTAAAAATACAAATGAACGGTTTCAGTACAGGCGAGGAAGATTCAAGAGGCCCTACTGACCAAATTTGTTGTTTAATTGACAACGGAGAACGTTGTTGCAAACCAGCCGGCAACGCATCGTACAGTAAGAGAATCCAAAAGACAGTCACTCAGAGGAGATTAAATTTAAACATTGATAGTTCTGTAAGTATTATGTATATATACCGGTTGCAATTTGAAAATTTTAATAGTTATCTGCGCCTTTCGATAATATATAAACATATATTAGAACCGCAATTCAAAAGTTTTTTTTACGTGCCTAAATGTCAATGTCCTAATTATGGAACGTTGTACAGTTAATGCAAGTAGTTCAGTACTAAATAAGAATATATTTTTTAGTACTTACATCAGTAAATTTATTTGAAATTTTTTGTTACACTCAAAAATTGCTACCTACTTGTAAAAATAATTTTATTAAAATTGAAAACTAAATTTCATCAAAATATTTAAGAAACTACTTACAACTGAGAATAATAAAACTATACTACACCACAAAATATTTGCACTATATATATTACACTAAATTACAAAGAACGATTGTTTTTAACGTGACAAACTATCGAAAATTATGTTGACACTAAAAACAATTGAGTGGCAACAGCTTTGACGTAAATCTTCTAAATTCTTGCCGCAACATAGTTTCTTGGTTACACCTGAATGATAAATCGGAAATATACTTATAAGTTTCGTCATTATTCAACCTTACATACACATTTTCTATATTTGCTCATTTTGCATGGTTTTTTTAGTAACCATTTAAGTACATTCGATCTTCCATGATGCTATTTTCATCTGGTATTTCTGTTATTACTCTATTCTGAATGTCAAGATTTTGTGTATGTGTGTTGATTAGGGTATGACTGTCTATAATGTTAGTACATTGTCTCTCATGTATCGTTCACACAGCTTCTCTGTCGTTTTCTACAAAAACGAGGTCAGGTCGATGGGTCGATACATCTTTGGGGGGGTGGTGTAATTCAACATGCCTGTTTTGGGGATGAACGCTACCCTCACTTCCTTCCAAATTTTCAGACTTTAGAGGTGTGCGAAGCACAACCTAAATATCCGTTCCAGATGCGGCATTAAAACATTCTAGCCAGATTCTAAGAGGGCTGGATATATCCACCAGTGCTTGGTTAATGGAAGGGTGGGAAGATTTGTATCTGCCAGTCTATGACCGTAGGTAGATTCTCAGTTTCGTCTGGCCGTTCTTCCCGTTCCATTGGTGTGAATCCTGGGAAGTGGGTTTGCATCAGCAGTTCTAGACATTCATGTTCGTGGTTCTCTTGCAGTCCTATCTAGTTAGTAAACCCAAATCATGGCCTTTCTCTTTCAGAAGAACCTTACATAGCCTAGCAGCCAGCAAGTTGTCTTCAATCTCCTCTTGGTAGGCTCTCAATGCGTCCATTTGTCTTTTCCTGTTCGTAAAGTATTAAAGCAATGCCATGTAATCAGATATTTGCCATTTAAAAAATTTGATGACGTTACCAGGAGGAGAAGGGAGTTTGCATTACCAGAAATAACTATCTTTTAAAAAACAAAATCAACTTAATTTTGGACAAAAACAAAAAATAAATACTAATTATAGTAAATAATTTAGTAAAAATAATATTAATAATGAATAAAAAAGACAGAAAATATGGTCTCTAGGATTTAACCCAGGAACTTCTGCTTGCCAAGCCAAAATAATACCATTACCGCATTACCCCTACACCAAAATTTAGCATGCGTAAAGTTATTTTTCACACTCTGCTTAAAGTACCCTTTTTTGTAGTAGGTAATTAGTATTTTTGTTAATTTTTTAAGCAACCGTAGGAAAAAGTTATTTTCAATTTCTATCAGGTGAGTAATAACTATACTGTCCTGCTAAACTAAGAAGTTCTGACTGATAGATTACAAATTAAAATTTTGCAATTTGGCAAAATACACCTGTATTTTACAGTCTATGAAAACAGGTAAAATGTTTTTATTGTATAAAGTAGTTAAAAACACTGCAAGTACAAAGTATATTTATAACAAAATAATAAATTTTGTCAGTGAGGAACCTTTCATGAAATCGGAAAATATAACAGAGTAATTGTAGAAAGAGGAATATTTCACTATCATAAAATATTGATAATTTCAAGTAGTTAAAACCAATAGAAAATTTGGAAGAGTTTGATGCTACTAAAATTGATATGTATTCTAAAGAAACCTTTGATTTGTCCCCATGCCATTATCATAAATTAAATAACTTAAACTTTATACAGTTTCTTTGTGCAGAACAAATTACTGATGATTTATTACATATTTTATAAACCCCTGAACAAAATTAACACAGCACATTTTTAAAAAACATCAGAGATAATGATAACCTTTCATCTACTAACTGTTTTACAAATAAGGTTTGTTTCACTTATTAAACTCGGTGGGTAAATTTTCATTTAGTTTAATTTTATTTTATGAAATAATTTAAGTGTTTATTATTAATTTTAAAAAAAATACTTTTGAACTTGGTTTTACTGAGATAACATTTAAAAAAGTTTCACCAAAAATTTCAAAGGGCAATTTCTAAATAACATGCAGAATTGAAATTTTTTAATCCCCATTTATGGATATATTTTTATTTTTCCGTAATTATATACCACTAAAAATGTTATATCTGCATATATCTTGTATTATCTGTGATAACTTTTAATATTTCCTCATTATTTCTTTGTTATCACTAAAATTTACTCTATATTTCTTCATTGTAAATAATGCCTAAGTTATTACCGTCTCATACTCTCATATCTGGTTTTAGCAAGATACATAGGATCTCCACATTTTGATGACTTTTTGATGATGGACAGGAAATAAGGTACAACCGTGTGGTCATCCAGTTTAATATCCTTTAATATTTTGTGAGGAAATATAAAAAATAAATTTGCCACATTGGATGAGCTACAAACCAAATTAAATTCAGAGGTTAGAAAAACGATCACTGTTCATCTCTTATATTTAAATGTCTTAATTAATGATACTGACATTCCTTCCAACTTGAGTAGCTATTTAGATTCCGCAGATTATTGAAAATTCTGTATCAAAAAAGAAGGATTGTATCCTTGACAAAATTTAAGAATTATTTTTATCTAAACATTTGTATTGCCTTTGACATAGTACCTATTGAAATTTTCCGAACAAATAAAAATATTGAAATTAAGTATGTAGCATAAAGCCTTGGCCTCAGGATGTGAAATTCGCGAATATTTACGCGAATTTCGCAGGTTTTATTAATTTACTTGTTATGTACCAAAGAAGATACAGGGATGATTATGCATGCAAGCCTTGACTATATACACTAAGACTAGTCAATCTAATGGGAGACCTTGTTGGCCTGAATGGGAAACCAACTCTCGCCTAATGGGAAACGAACTCAAAAAGAACGTTTTTGCTTGGACTATTTCCTAATAGATGGCGCAATATTAGGTACTAAAATGACATGAATTTGGATATATAATTTTGAAAGCTCCTTCCATCGAAGGTGATTGGTTCATACATATTATGTTATGTACAATCGTTTGCAATAATAATGACACTCTTTAAATTGAATTTTGCTATTTCTTTTGAACAGCTGACATATTTGTAATGAAATCTACTTTCAACTTTTAACATTAGTAATTAGTTGTTTCACTTACCAATATAGATTTAATAAAGTTTCTACTCAAAACTTCGAGATGTTCAAAAACTGTTTTGCGGGAGTGTGTCATTATTATTTCAAAAGCTTGATATATACTTAAAATTCATAACTTTAATGACATTCAATAGGATTACTGTTTAATTTATTATTAAGTGAATGTGTTATTCATGAAGAAGCAGGGAGGATATAAATGTTAATTTTTAAAATGTAATAAAACTAGATAAAACATTCCAGCAATAAAACTTTTTCGCAAGGCGAAAATCGACTATAATGATAGATTTTGAATTCTCATAAGTAATTTTAGTAATTCCATCACATGATTTAATAATAAAAATATTCTCATATTTACAGAATACAAACAAATTACAGAAGTGCAGTTATCCAGTTCATATTCACTTTCACGTATCAATGAAAGTCAAAGCTTAAAATATATTAACCGCCAGATAACACTTTTATCATACTCTTCTAGCTTTGGTAAATTGTGAAGAGGTCATTCAATACGTATCGATGAAAATATACAGGGTGGGCCATTAATAAGGGGACACAGAGAAGGAGTGAGTCATTGGGAGGAAATATGAACATATATACCCACGACAAGAATTCAGACGACTTACGTCATACGAACAAATGAATAATTCATTATATTTTCATCAAAATATTTACGAAATTGCAACTGAGAATAATAAAACTAGATACTACACTAAAAGTTTGCATTTTATATTGCACTAAATTGCAAAAATTGATAGTTTTTAGCGCGACTAAATTTCGAAAATTACGTTGACAATAAAAACAATTGCGTAACGTCAGTCATGACGTAAGACGTCTGAATTCTTGACGCGAGTATAGCTAAATATATCTTAGTAAAATATTGCTGTGGAAAAAGATACAAGGTGTCAAACTTGAAATATTTTTATTTGTGTTTCCTTTTTTTGTAATAACGCGAGTATCTCTCAACTGATTGTCATCAAATTTGGTAGGGAAACATTTTTTAAGAAAAATAAAAATAATTTAAGTATTAAATCAGTTTTGCCAATAAAAGGCGCCGCACTAACAATGTCTAATGATGAATTTTTTTCTTATTTTTTGTTGACAAAACATTTTGATTCGGTTAACTACAAAATTGTATCCGAACATCATTTCTACGTAAAAAGATACACTTGGTGGAACTTGATCATTGCTACCAATTTCGAAAAAACTGCCATAAAGGTTTCTGCTTACACGCGACTTCAAAAATGCTATTGAAATTGAATTCAAAAAAATTAGTAGGTATCAATGAGTCGTTTATTTTTTTTAAATGTCCAGAGTAACTTTGGAAAAAACCTCATATTTGAAAAAAAAATATCTACATATTTACTTTTATTGACAAAAATAACAACAGAGCAGTAAAAACAACTTAGCCCTTGAGCAAACTCTCTCTACTTCTACATGTCTTAATTAATTAAACTAATTATTACAGCTAATTACAGCAAATTTTCAATATGGCAATTTTCTAATGCTCCTAAGAGATTTCCCTCACGTCGAAAAATACAATTGGTTGTTTTAGATCAGTTTTCTGGAAAACGGTAGCAATTTCGTTAACAAAAAATAAGATAGAAATTGTCATCATCTGGCAATGGTCTATCTGTTTTAATAGGTACCTACTACATAGATTATGATTACTTTTCTTAAAATATGTTTCCCTACCAAATTTGATGACAATCGGTTGAGCGATCCTAGTTATTAAAAAAAAAAAACGAAAAAAATTATGTAAACCTGTATCTTTTTCCACAGCAACATTTTAGTAAGGCATATTTAGCTATATCTTCATATTTTGCTCCAAAACTGTCATTCCTACTCTGGCACATTATTAATGGTTCTCCCTATACAATACTTAAAATAATAAATAAATTTTGAAACACATTCTTTTCTGATGAGGCCTGTAAAGTTCACAAATTATTTTTACTAAAAACATTAGCGCATGTAAATTTATTTAAATTTGCATGCGCAGTTTTTTGCAGATTAAAATAGTAGCGCTTTATTTCCTTCGTTTGAATAAATGCGTATTGTTACACAGTACGACATCTAACAGGAATTATGATAACTATTTAGGTCTTTATTAAGGATTGGACTCTCTTGGTGTAAATACTCAAGGATGCAAGTGACAGGTTGCTGCGCAAGTCGACAGTGGGCATGAAAAGATTCATTTTGCCCACTGCTATGACAGCGAGCATTATGAATGTCAGGGGTGATATTATTAGATATTATAACTAAATTATCAGGAAGTGAAATATAAAATTATTAATGGCAGGAAAGTCCTAACTTTTAGCGAATTTTGCAGAACAGCAGTATTATTGCTATTTTCATCATTATGTGGGATTAGTAAGTTTGATTTAAGCTTCTGATAATCTACTATGATAGTATGATGCAAATAATACAAAATGTTACAGTTGGCGAACTTCGCTAAAAGTTGGGACTTTTTCCGTCATTAAATAATTCGCGAATTTTGCGTCCATGAGAACAAGGCTTATGAATAAAATGTAAAAGAATGCACTTTAATAAATATTTTGACGTTTTTTCGAATACCTATCATATCCTATTTTTTTAGAAATTCCTGTATTTTGATGAATTTTGTAATACCTTTTCTTTTTTGAAAATTTGAACTTAAAAATAATTAAAGGCAAATGTTTATAAGAAAATATTTTCAAATTTTGATAAGAAAACATTTTTGACACACTGTTTGTGTAACACCTCATATAATTTTATCATTTTCACAAATACCTACCTACCTAGTTTCCTAATTTGAAACAAAGTAAAAGCTGTTCAAAAAAAAATCAAAAGATTATTTTTGTTGAAAATAAATAAACATATAAGTTCTTGTTTGAGTGTTCGCTATGCTTTTATCCATCAGAAACATAAATAAAGTGCTGAAATATGTGGACACAACAATCATTTCTAGGTTATGCTTTAGTAATATTTCTTTTGTGAGGCTGGGGTAGGTTCAATTCTCACTTTCAACGACAAACATGTTCACATTATAATAAAAAAGTTTTAAGAATCGTTTTGTTCAAATTTATTTGTTGCAAAATAAGTAATCAATAATTACAGCAGTTGGAAAAGAGGGATATTCTTTAGGTACTTACACAATTTTGTAAATTATTTTGTGATAAAAAAAATACGGGTATACCCGCGAAAAGAATTCAGACGACTTACGTCATACGAACAAATGAATAATTGATTATACTTTCATTAAAATATTTAAGAAACTGCAATTGATAGTAATAAAATTATATGCTACACTAACAGTTTGCATTATATATTGCACTAAATTGCAAAAAATTATTGCTTTTAACGCGACCAAATATTGAAAATTACGTTGACAATAAAAACAAATGTGTAACGTCAACCGTGACGTAAGACGTCTGAATTCTTGACGCGAGTATACCTAATTATTACACTGTAGTAACATAAAAAAAACAATTTGCTGAAGTTTTATTGCATTATAATGGAATAATTTAAAAATATCCATAGATATTTTACACAATATTCACGCTGAATGGCTATAACCATAGCTGTAATGGAAGACTACTCTGGCACAGTGACCCTAATGCTACAAAAGCCGCAACTCAAGTCTAAATTTTGATCGACAAGTCTCAATAACACCATTGTGCATACGTAAATTGCATTACATACATTATTTAGCGTTATTTATGTCCAATAAAATACTTTATGCCATTAATATTTGCCAATTCAATAATTCGCAGTTTTGACGTTTAGCGATGTTAGGGTTATGCACGTTTTACATGACAAAGCAATGAAATTTGGGTACTTTTTGGAGGCGTTTTTTATGTTAAATTTTAAAATTTTTGTATGTTTATTCCCAATGTGTTCATAATTAAGTATATTTCAATTTAAACATAAGTTTTAGCAGGGCTGGCAACCAAAAAATCAAAATTAAATCGATTTCCTGAAAAATGGAACATCCAATATAAGAATTGATGTTATCATCAGATTCTACTCGCCATCTAGTGTCTGTATACCAAATTTCGTCGCACTGGCTATGATGGTTTCTGAGATATTCGCACTGAGTCTTAGAGGGAACACCCAGTATATACAGGGTGTTCCTAAATAAGTGTCGCAATGGAAAACTGTAATGTCCTCTTGAGAAAAAGAAAAATTTTTTTCCTCTTCCATTTTTCTCTCCGGGCTTTGGTTTTCGAGATACATGGTGTCAAAACTTTAATTTTTTTTTAGTTTTTTTTCCAATATCTTAGGAACCGTTTGAACTACAGGACTGAGCTTTTGTAAACACATTACCACTATTAATAGCTACTTTTTCGCACCCTTCTGGAATTCATTGGACGTGCCAGTGGTGGAGATTTTAAGGTATCGGAAGGGTTTTTCCCCCATAACTTTTACGCTACTGGAAAGATTGACATTTGACAGCAAATTCTGAAGCGCCATTGAATTTTACACAAAATTAGTTCTCTTGGTTCGTTGGTTTAAAGTCAACCGTTTTCAATAAAAATGACTCTATGAACAGAAACAAACATTTTGCTAACGTTTAGATAATCTTTTGTAATTCAAAAAATAGGTAGTAATAATTAACAATTTTAACGAGATTTAACAACAGATAGGATTTTAACTTTTTTTTTATCAATTTGGCGAGTAAAATTTACAAAAACTGTTCAAAATTACGTTTGCGGATTTCAATGCACGCATTACATCTTCGAATCATGTTTCTTTCTGCCGCTGCGGCTTCACCCCTATCGGTCAATTGTTCGATATTATTAACATGGATTTCATAAACGATGCATTTCAGATGACCCCATCCGGCGGTTCGATTCGTCGTTCTCTGGATGTTCTCTTGAGATCTTGCACTTGCAAAATGTGAGGGTGTCTCATCATAGTGTTAATTATTACTACCTATTTTTTGAATTACAAAAGATGTTTGAAACGTTAGCAAAATGTTTGTTTTTGTTCATAGAAAGTCATTTTTATTACCCAAAAATTTTTTAAATAAAAAAGAATAATTCAAATTTTCAACAACACACAGGGCGTTCCATTAAAAAATATGTTATTACCTTTTATGCGTCCTCAACTTCTGTATGCCACTGTACTTCTATTAACTTATTAAAGGGGTTCAGTTACAGCCCTACAACTTTTAAACCTCGAAACTTTATTTTGTATCTCTAATAATAATGATAATAAAGAGTAGCCTAACTATAATGAATAACCCTGTAACTGTTTGGGGAATTTTTGATTTCCTTGTATTTTCATTAATATCAATTTTTTAGATATGTAAGAACGTTTTAAGTCATCAAACAATATGTGTCAGGTTTATGGAAAAAGAAAATTACTATTATTAAATTTTCAAAAAAAGTTGATAACAATTTTTTTATACAGAAAAAAGTTGTTTTGAAAACTCAATTTAAAAATATTTGCTACTTTATAATGTAAAAATATTGGATTAAATAATTTGAAATGAAATTCATTAGATAGGTGTTAGAAAAATGTGTTACAAACTTGGAGTGGAGATGATAGTATGACCCAAAATATGTAGAAAAGTCTTTTGACCATGAATAAGCAAATTGACTGTTTCTGATATACGCTGGATTAATCCTTTCCAAATATACATATATTCTTTTTAGTGGTGAGGCCAGGTTCAACAAAACAAAGTTTTTAATTTCCACAATATACAATGTATTAGCCGATGCCAGTTTCCATGGTACTATGAATTTCAGATATCAGGTATATTTTTAATTGAATATTCAGATGGGTGTTTTGAGCCACAGGTTACTAGGCCAGTTGTTTTACCAAACCGCTTGGTAGGTGATGCTTATGAAAACTTTCTACAGAGCTCTCTGGGTGGTCCTTTAAAATAAAATTTTTATGATTCAGAAACACAGATGTCATTCCAACACGATGGTACTCCAGTACATTGCTGTTAGACAGGGTCCTCAGCATCAGGGAGAACCTAAAAAAACCTGCAAATGTCAGGGAATTTGAACTTTGTCAGGGAAACCTTAGGGAAAGTGCCCATATTCTTTAAAAATCAGGGAATTTTTAATGTCGTCATGGAAAATGTCTGAACCCCACTCATGCCGCATCTAAATTCTTTATGCACCTAGTTGGCTATTTCTGTCTGCTTTAATCACATATACTCACTCACAGATTGAGATCAATAGAAAGAAACAGATATAACTGCATATTACCAGTGAGAGAGAACATTGTGAGCGGATATGTGATGTGAGCTCCGTTAATTTAGTGCCCCATGCACAGTACAAGATAGACACAAAATAGTATCACTAAGCTATAGAAAATGTGCTGTTCGTTTTCATAGAAAAAAGATCTGTTCAGTCTGTATGTACTTTTTCTACAATTTCCATGCTGCTTATAATTAATAAATATATTTTTATTAGGTTACAAATGTCTCGAAGAAAACGACATTTAATTACAACTGAAAAACTTGCTCCAGTGAATTAAGTAATATGAGCTAACATGTGCTGTTTCCAGCCATTTTTATAGTGTGACAGATGTTAAACGGCATACAGCCAATAGTCAAATAACTCAAGTCTTCCGACATTTTATCTTAAAGGAAAATGTTATCGATGCTTAAATACTTTGGTGCCTAAATGTAGCAATGAAGCACCAATCCTTGAACTCTTGAAGTTGATATAACATTTATAATTTTTTTTCCTGATAATGAAATAGTTCAGGAAGTTGCATCAAGTCCAGCAAAGGCATCTTATATAATTTGTCATGGTCTTGCACTATAGCTGATTTAAATCAGAATTGCATCAAGAATTGGAATCTTCTAATAAATTTGTTGTATGTACTGAACAAAGTATCTGAAATGAGACAGATTAATATCTTATTAAATTTTTTAATACATCTCATAATCAAGTAGAAAGCCGCTATTATAAGTGTGTACATTTACAGCACTCTTCTGCTGAAGAATTAAAGAAGGATTAAAACCATTAACACTTAAAATAATTTTGCAAGTAATTTAACAAATGACTTTATATAATTTTTCAGTATCCCTCATAATCATTACAGGTATCATGGATAGTCCTCCATTAAACTGGAAATTTTTTTGTTTGCTTCAGGAAGTTGAAAATTATAGTAACATAATCGATGTTGGTTCATATGGGCTGAATGTTGTTCATGGTGCTTTGCAAACTGGACATGGTGCTGCAGGTTAGCAAGTGAATGCATTTCTAAAAACAATATATTATTTATTTGCTGATAGCCCTGTCGTCGTGCAGATTTTATAAGTAGACCAGGCTGCAATAAATTTCCATTAAAATTATGTCAGAATAAGCTTAAACATGATAAAAAATGTTACAGTTAATAATTTGAAAATAATGGCGGCCATATAAAATATCTATTACAATAGGTTAGGTTTCATTCATTTTTATTTATTTTTTATCTATTCGATTTTTGATATGTTTATAATTGCAAATTAATAAATTCATAGTTTAGATTAAGTGCTATTTATTTTAGTTTGTTTTCCAATGGCTACTTGATTTAAGGGAATTAACAAAAATGACCTATTTATAGGATGGGGTACAAAATCACGACAGAAGTAATAATAAAAACTAGTTTATAACTTTTTAATTGTTATAGGCATAGAAAAAAATAAATGTTAGAAAAATTGTTTAGAATTTATTAACCTTTTAAAATATACAATAAAAAAGGTATGGTTATGGGGGAAAAAATTCGATGTGTTGCAATACTCATATTTTGGTAAATTTCTGCCTTAACTTAGAGTCAACGTTGACTAGATTAACATACTTTTTACGCAACGAGTTTTCATACAGCCATTTGGGAGAAAATCGCAATTCACATGATAAATGAATCACCGTATATATAAAAAGTGGTTTAAACACAAAATATTTTGTGTCCAAAACCATTCATTTGCGGACTCATGTTCATTAAGATATTTTTGCATATTTTGGACCTCCCTTGCAAGTTTGTAACACATATTTTTAACATCTGTATTTATAGCATATAGCTGTTTCTTCTTACATTAAACTGTTTTGAAATAAAACAATTGCCAACAAAAATCTCAATAATAGCTGGCCATAGACACACACGCGTACGCAGGAATGTGACACTCCAGGAGGGAAGTAAAAATTCCAAATTAATCACGATTTAAAACTTTCCTATACTTGAAGGCAGGTTTGAATGTGTATTAACATAAACACGGTAAGTAAGAACGAACAAAGTAAATTGTAGGAAATATAGTTAAATTCATAATTAACAGATACGGAAAACATCTAAAATGAATACAACAATTTGCAACAGAATTTATAACGATTTAAAGAGACCATCCTGCACTATGGTGAATACGTTCAAATGATTATTGTAACAAAAATCTTAAAAATGGAGGTTATAAAGCCTCAATAGAAACATGCAAAAAGTATAATATGAATAATACACGTGATGTCGTATCAAAGAGAATTCAATCAATGAAAGAATGTTTTGGAAAATAATTTTAAGAAATGCAAGGTTCCAAAAGAAGTGGCAGTGGTTCGGATTAAAGCTATGGTATTTTAAGCAAATTTTAATGCTAATAACGAAGCTATAGAAGAAATATGTTTGCCATGCAGTGACACAGAAGGAGAGTCATTATTATTGGATGTTGGAAAAGATATATCTGAAAACGCTACTTGCAGACAAAAAATTAGGTATGATATAATAATATCCTTTTATTTTAAATCAGTTAAAAAAGAAATACATATATCAAAATGTATAGAAAAGAATATTTGTCATATTCATACTTTCTTTCAAGCTCTTTCTGTATCATACTACATACTACTTGCCAACTAACTTTTTCGTTGCCATTAAAATAGGCAACATAATCATCTGTTTTGAGTCAAGAGTAGCATTTCTACAATTTATTTTCTGCAATCCTGTTAATTGATTATCACTGTCTCGTCATTCTCTATTTTTATTTATTTCATGTGTCTGTATTTCCCTTGTCAAATGTGCTTGATGATACAAATTCTTGATTAATTTTCATTAAATAATTGTGTAATATACACACCAAGAATAATATATTGAATATTTATTGTTGACATATTTATTTTAGTTAACAGAACTCTAAACCTTGCTGCTATTAAACCGAAAACATTTTTGGCTTTGGAAAACCTATAATTGAAAATTCTTCTTTCTCATAAGTAAGCTCTCGTTGAGAAAATGGTTTTAATAAATGTTTATTTAGTGAAAAAGCCTCGTCCCCAATAAAAACGAAGTTAATATTTTCCTCATTATCACTTTTATCAGGTAAGTTCAATTTGTATTGGATTAAACGCTGGTAAAAGTCCGCTATCTGAAATTCTTCAATTTTTTCCGACATCTAAAAAAATTTATTCATATTTTGAATTCGTCATTGCCATCAAAGCAATGCTATAAAATTGTTTATAGTTGTAGTATAGAGCTCCTGTTCCCGCTGGGCGATTAATTCGAATATGTTTATCATCAATCACTCCCACACAGTATGAAAAGTTCCAATGCGATTTAAATTCACCAATATTTTTCCAATCTATTTTAGTAGTGGGAAACTGAAAATAAATAACATTAAAAATATTCGAAATTTTGTTATATACAAAACATTCAGTAAAGAATGGACCATACTTTAGTCTTTCAATTGGTGCACTTTGGCGACATGCAACAAGTATACCTTTTTTAAAACTACTAAACATTTTTCGAAAATCCCTATCCTTAACACTTTTGATGCCATGGGGGTCACCAAAGCCCGCTGAAAGTGGGCGGTGCCAGAGCGGTCGCCAGTGACCGACGGTAGTAAAATCATTGAGAGAGCTCTCCACGTCACATGACTGCTATAACACGCGTTTTGCCATATAGATCTGACCGCTATGGCACTGGTGGCCAGTTTTGTCACATGAATTTTATTATTTATTTTGTTGTCTGGGATTATCCTACTTCAAAATTCATAGCCGTACTCTGGCATCGAAAGTGGTAAAAAGACAATCTGAAAGGAATAATATAGTGGTACAGGCATTCAGAACGCTCTGTTCATTTAACACAAAAATCAATTAGATATTCGAGTTTATCTCAGAAAAACTATTTTCCAAAATTTGAGAAAAATTATTGATTTAATAAGAAAATTAATGTAGAAAAATTAAAGAAAAAAGTACTTTCTCAAGTCTATGACTTCTTAAGGAAGCAAAATTGTAAGTAAGTTGATTTAATTCATATTATTTTTTTTCCAAAGAAGCTAACCTTGAAGTGTATGGGCCACACTTCTTTACTGAATACCCTGTAGATATACAACTACATATTATTTTATTATTTGCAGGAAACAAGCTCCTGCACCTCAAGCGTGTCTTCAGCTTTTGACGCCAGAAAAATTAGAAAAAGGGAAAATGTTGCTACTAGCAGAGGGCACTGCGAATTTTTAAATACCTGTGCAAAGGCTTTAGGCTAATCTAGACAACTGGAAAATGAAAGTGAAGCATTTGGTATATACGCAGGGCAAAAATTTAAAAAAATGACCTTCAAAAGGTGTATTCTGAATGTTTTATAACGCATAACGCTTTTCAAAGAGCTTAGTTAAATCAACTATCACATAATAGTGATATAAATACTGACTTCATTTCAACAAGTACATCATCTAAATATATCATCTGATTCTCATTCCCCTAATGATTATTATTATTCTTAAAATACTTTAATACTTCCATGCAATCGGATCGAGCCTAAGATCTTTTTATACTGAATTTGATGCAAATGAATCTATACCATAAAATTCAATTTAGAAAAGTGTTTTTTTTTTAAATGAAATTTAGTATGTTTATTTTTATGTTGTATCATCATATTTCTTTATATACCCTGTAATATGTTTTGATTTAAATAAATAATAAAACAAAACTTTACTTACTTTTAAATAATCGGTACGTAAAACTTCAAACAATACTCTGCATGTTTCTGGTATTATATACCCTAAAGCTTGAGTAGAAATGGCAGTACTAAATTCTTACCATTAGTCAGTAGCTATCAGATGTTTCTCAGGAGGAATGTTTTCTCTTCTCATTCTAGTATTCTCCCTTCTGAGATAGGGACCAACCAAACGTAGAAGCTTATCAAATGTATTTCCAACCATTCTAAGGTAGTTCATAAAATCATCGGGATTATTTTCTCTCAGTTCTCATGTCACTATACAGTTCCCTATCTTGTAACCATCCCTTTTGCCAAACTATGTGTTTTCTTTTGTTACAAGGATGCAGCAAAAAGTTATAATAATACATCATTGTACAGGCAATGTGTCGTAAATTCATTACTAACGCAATACTGAAAAGTGACCACAACTAAATATACATGCCACGCAAAACTGTTAGCAGTACAACTGTTCCATCGCACCATTCAAAACTGTTGTTACTTACCCATAAGCACGTTTTGCGTTCAATACATGGATTGAAATTAAAAACACAAAGTTTAAAACTTATTCAACTATTCCAACAGTTTTTGGAATTTGGCGTTTAAATGTGCGCATAAAACTTTCCGTTTTAAATTCTGATTCAAAAGTGTGTTTATGGCCCACTATTAACGTTTTCCTATAGGCATGTTTTTTTTGTACATACTGTACATAGAGAGAGTTGGGTGCGTTTCTTCAGTTGTTGCAGCTGATTAATGGATGTATTTATAATTTTAAATGTTAATATTGATAGGAGCTTCTTTTAGGTAAGACATATATACATTTGTGATTTCCACAAAATGATCATTCAGTGTGCAAGAACAAAAAGGAGAAGGAAAGACTCTGAAGATGACTCAAATGAAACGGACACAGATGTTCCTGAAGTAGATTTGTATCAACTGCAGGTTAATACTTTAAGAAGGTATAAAAGACATTACAAGGTTCCAATGAGGCAAGGGTTAAATAAAGCTCAATTAGCGGATGTAAGTTTCCTACCTATTGTTATACGAATTAAATTGTAATTATGAAGTATTCCAGAAAAGTTTATTTTTTAAATTAAAATATAACAAGTTTCTTTCAGAACATTTAGTGACAGAAATTCTGGAATTTTTAAGTGTGTCCTCTGCATTGCAGCCACTGGTTGACAAATTTTTGTACAAATTCTTACCTATTAGGTACCTATTTAAATAGTAACTTTGTTCGTAGTACACTAGAATCAGTTTCCAACTGTTACACACATGCACATTGCATCTAAAACAATGCATTGTCACCGTTATGTAAGCATTATAAATACAATCGTGTGTCTGATGTGTTCTACAAACAGAGTTAATATAGTCTTTTTGAACAATGTGAAAACTTACTCCAGAACCAGTGCCTTGGCTTATTAGTTTAAGGTTTCAAAAGCAAATAATCGAGATATATTTTTGTAAATTACCTGAAAGTAATGTTGCAGTTCTTAACCAGGACTCTTCAGTTTCTACACAAGATGTCTCCAGTTAGTTGCATTAAACTATTCTTAATTTTGTATGCATATCCGAACTTGAGAATACAATTTTTGTTACATGACTAAATCCAATAAAAAATTCTTATGAATAAAAATTTCTAAAACGAATAGTTTGTCTACAAATTCATTTTAAAAAATAAAAATACAACTGCACTAATATGCAAAACTATGTTACAAAATTACAAATTAAGGTACAATTAAGGTTCAAGTCAAGGTAATGTAACATACGACAACGTAGCAGTGTAAGACTACTGGTGATAACCTAAAAGTAATATTAGTCATATTGGTGCATAGAGTTAGTGTGATTCATTTTTGCCCAATTTTTCTTTCATATTTGTGAGTACAAAAATGGAACAATTTATAGTAACCATAACCAGCTGCATCGCATGTTAATTTATGGCAAATCTAGGCAAAACTCTGGCTATGACAGTAAAGGCTTCTTGCAAGAAACAAGTCATTTTAAACACTAGTACCTATTATTCTGTGTTGTGAAAAGAGCTCTAAGAAAACCATTCACAGAAAGTACATATATTTAGGTGTACCTATTTGTAATAATTATGTAAAAAACATAACAATCCTAAGATAGTATGTGAGCGACGTCACATATTCAAGACCTGTTTGCTGTCATAATTCTGTTGCCGTTGGTCAGAGAGAAAAAATTGTAAAGTACAACTTACATTTGGCAAAATTAAGGACCAAGAGAATCCATGTAATTGTAGGAGTTACCAATAAATTTTGATGTTTGTAGGTATGAGAGATCCGGGGGCATTGAGATCAATACAGGGCTTTTTAAAATTGTTAAAAATGGGTAATAAAACTAAGTAATACATAATAAATAAGAACTGCTAATTTAAAAAGAACATTTCTTACAGATAACCTTATAAACTATTTAACTAGTCAGAAAAATAAAATTATTGTTATGTTAGTTAAAATCAAGTTATCTATACAAACCTGAAAGGATGAAAAATTGTGTTTTCAGTCAGATTAGATTCAACAAAAATGATAGTAAAATAGTAGCAAAAAGCATAAAAAAATAGAAATTTTGTAATATTCACGACTGGTGTCAATTGAATATACACTTTCTGGGGTGTTTCGCCGTGGTTGATGCTTATCTGCAGATATTTTGCCATATCAAGTATAGCGAAACGTCTGCAGTTAAGCATCGACCATGGCAAAACAGCTCAAAAAGTGTACATTATCCGAAAATAGAACCGGGATTTAGATTACCTAATAGCACAACAGTATCCAAAGCTCTATTTTCTATTAACTTTCGGATAAAAAGCACAAATAATTATACCAAGTATCTGGCATCCTGTATATTTGTACTAATCAATGTTTTAAAAAAAATATTGGTAATTAACAGATTTTTTAATCCATAATTATTAACAGTATTTTTATTTCAGACTCTAATGAAACACTTTAAGACGATACCAGTAAAGGAGAAGGAAGTTGTAACATTTTTCATCTATACTGTAAAAACAAATGCAAACAAACTAGATCAAAAGAATGGTATAAACAATGATACAAACTGAGATATGAAAAATAAAGGGAACAGTTTGAATAAAATAATTCAATAATTACATGCTTATTTATTGTTTTTTTATATTTTGTAATTATATTTCAGAAAATAAATTTATCAACTACCAAGTTTTTTCTTCTTACAAGTTTTACTGTCTGCATTTAGAACCACTACTGCTTCCTCTTCACTTTCAGAGTCGCCAATGGTGATATCAACTAAAAATTAAAAATGTATAACTTAAAATTAAAAACAATTGCAAAAACACTGTATCAGGAAGTTAAAAATTTTCCAATGGTTTTCATAAAAGGAACAAAGTAAAACAATAGATACTGTACAACAGACCATGACGGTTGATACATTGCATCACAATTCTAAATAATAGCTGCTTTCTTTCGTTCAGAATTTTATGATCATTATTACAAAATCTGCATAGGATTGGTGTATTTTAAATAACAAGCAATGTGATTCGCTAATATCGAATCATTATCACAAAATCAGGTTTGAAAGAAAACGGCTAAAATACTACCCATTTGTAGTAGGGACATTTCAATCCCCGACTTGGTCAAATCAAATCTTCATAAAATCAACTAAACAGACATTTTCCAAAGCCTGGCAACCATAGAAATGTAGACCAAAGGAAACGTTTGTACTTTCTGAACCTCAATGTATGCACAATTGCACAACAACTATACACTTTGTCAGTTTAATATTTTATATTTTTGTTCTAAAGAATTATGTTGTTCACTTGTTTTCCAATATTAAACTGGAAAATTGACTTCTAATAAATAATAAGTGCCAGGGGTGATTTGTTAATTTTTTTTTTATATTACAGTAGCAAAACCCAATTAAACAAAAAATACCACAAACAAATAACTACAGACGATATCTAATTGTCAAACTTTAAATTCGTAAATATGTTATATCTGTACATGATTAAATTTAAACGATCTTTCTAGATATATTTTTTTAAAGATCATATTGAATCTTTTTTATTTTCATGGTAAATCCAATTTTGTATGTTATATTACGTTAATTATCAAACAAAGGAAACCAAAGGTTATAAATAATTTTCTTAAATCACAATATAAATGTTTTTAATATGCAGGGTTAACTAAGTACAAATATTTTAAAAGGGGATGGAGAAAAATAAGAATTAACGGAATCGCCTATCCAAAAATTTCCAAATTGATTCATAAAGTGAAAAAAAATTTGTTTTCAATACTATATTAAAATCTCAGTATGCGGCTCGTTGGCTGCAAGGTCGCACGTTTGATGTTTAGAAAGTTGGCATTTAGAACACTAAAATTGTTGTGATAAATTAAAAACGTGCATTTATGTTGTGATTATTTTGTGTCCTTCAATTTTTAGTATCTTTTTGTCAATTTTAAACGTTTTATAGTTATTAAATAAATGTACCTAATTTCTGTTATCTATTAGTATTCCTTTCATTTGATTTTCTCAGTGAAGTGTGTTTTATTGGTAGTGGATAGTGGTTGTAATGAGTGAAAATGTAGTTTTGATAATTAGGAACGAGAAACGAATGCAAAATATTGCAACTAACTGGATTAACTGTTACCTATCAGGTATTATTATTAATAAAAATGTTCATTTTCATCATTTCTACATTTGAAAACTCTGTAAGAAATGACCGCATTGTAATTGACATATCTAAGACATCTTGGACAATGATTACCATAGACGCCAATTTTCCAGAGGAAAACGGAGTTTTGTCCCATTTTTTAAATATTGAGCTAGAATTCTTTTAGACCTCCCTAAACTTGTGGTTAAAATTTTTGTATTTAATGGTAGTGTGCATGTGGTATATATTAATGAACGTAAAATTACTATATTATATAAAATCGATGCATTTAGAGTAATGGTACTGGTAGTTGATCAGTACCCAATAATTGACCAGTTTTGATTTAATGCACGGAAATAAGAAATCTATAATGTTTCCTGGACTGTCCAAAATTTTAAAATGTTAGTAGATCTTTTGTCTAATAGAAGTCGTATTTATCCTAAAAATGGGCATGTTATAAAGGGGCTACCTGTCGGTATAGAAGTAATACGTGTTTTTTGTTAAACACGTATGGTCAACTACTTGAATGCAACATATATTAGTGCACCAGCTATTGATGTTTCAAATAAATTTATTAACTTTTACATCTCTCTCTTTTACAGCTTTAGGTATACTTAAAACCAGTATTTTGTTGAAAAAATGCATTAATTTATAGTGAATCCAGTAGTTGATCATAATTAAGATAGCTCTTTTCTTACAGTCATGCATTGGTATATTAATTTTACTATTATTTTTGTGAAGTTGTTTTCTTTGCATTTTTTTTTTTTCTTCTAAAAATATGGATTCCTAATTTTATGTTTTTCAGAAAAATGTCTGAAAATAAATACTTTTAAATGCACAAAAAAATAGTTGCAGCACACTACAAATGAAATTTCTAATAATGTTTGTACAATGAGGAAGTTGCATGAATTTTATAATTATAAGGTCAGAACATGTGTCTGGCGGCAATAATCACATAATTAAAATGTTAACATTAATAAATTGCTATAGCATAGCTGTAGTATATTAAATATATACAGGATGATTAAGTCTTAATTTTACCACATATTCAGAAGGTCTAATAAAGATAGAAAATTTAAAAAAATGTCACTCGACCATTCAAATGTTCTAATGATGTATTCGAACATTTAAGTTATATTGAAGCCCAACAGTGTAGCCATTCAGGATCACATACAGATAACAGCAAGTTCATAACAATTCGGTATTTTAGTGATTTTTTTTATATAATTACAAACTTCTTTGCAATCTAAAATGAATGCATTTTGCATATTGTTTGAAGAACCTTTAAATATTGTTGAATTTTTAAGGTAAGTATTCATTAAGCATTTATCAAGTTCTGACGTAAAATTAATTCATCATGCAAATTCAAAAGTTTTTATATATTTTTAGATATTAACAATATTGTGTGAAACTAACTACTCTATGGACAAAAGCCCCAATTGAAGGAGATTTGATAAAAAAAAAAAAATTCAAAAGCTCTGCAAAATTTTTTACAGTAAATGATTTTGGATAAAACATTAAAAATATACCTATTTTTGTCATTTTTTATTCTTGAAATCAGAATCAAGTAGAGTTTGTATGTTGATATCATAGAAGTCATAAAATATATAGAATGCCAGAAGCCTTTACATTAGGCACTCTCAAAAATAGTCAGACTATGGAGGGGCTTAGAAAGCAGCCATCTAGGGAAAACTTAATTTAAGCAGTTGGTTACACTACATTTTAATCCCAACATACAATTGAATCCAAAACGGAATATAAATCACAAATTGGATATAAAATTTTCATATTTTGAAATTCCCGCCTATTTTTGTGAAGCTACCCTGTGAGTGTAACCAATTTATGAAAGCTAAGTTACTGCAATATTAGCAGACTCGCGTTTTTACTATTTTCGATACCTCTTTTGGTGTTCTATATATTTTATGATTTTTATGGTTGATGGCCGAAAGATGAAGAGAAATTCGCTGAAGGGCAACTAAAAATATTGTGTGAAAAAATTTTTACCTCGGAAGACTTTTTAAACAAACTTTCAGCAGTTATTTATAAAAAAATTAGGTCTGACCTTTCAACAGCAGTTCAAGTAGTGTGAAAGAAAAGTTAAATCATTGGAGGAGCTAGTGGAGAAATTAGAACAACAAACTACAGGTAGTAAACTGTTAATTTCTGGTGTTCCTGAAAATCCTAAGAATTCCAAGTTAAATAAAGATGAACTCTGCAAAATTTTTAGAAAGAATGTTAACGAGACATTCTCTGAACTTGAAATTGAAAGTTTCTTTAGACGGAAAACTCGTAATACATCTGGTCCAAAACCGATTCTCGTAACCTTTTGCTCCACTAGCAAGAGAATTATATTTTCTCTAACAAATCTAAGTTTAATGGCACAAGATTGTTCGTGAATATTTGACAAAGAAGCGATATGAATTATCAAGTGAAGCTATTAAATCCATTGGCCATTCTAATGTGTGGACAACCAGAGGGCAAGTAATGGCTAAATTCAATGGAAGGGTTGCTTTTAATGCCGCCGATTCGAATTAATTGACAGCCATAAGCTTACCGTCTTTATAACCACATTGATATTAAGAATTTCTGCTTTGTTTTTCATTTTGTATTTCTTTGTATTTATCTAGCGTATAAGAAACTATCTTTTACTTACAGGCTTGTTTTTTCTAAAAGTTTTATGTTCTCTTTGATTATATTGCTTGTACCTTAATAATAATAATATATTTAACACTGCCTAGATTTATATTAATTACTATTGCAATTATTAAAACTTTTCATACTACTTGGTTGGTAATCCTTTATAAGAGTGGAAACAGTTTTTCAGTTTAAATATTTATGATGGTCAACTCACAAAAAAACTCGGTAAGAATATACACATAAATGTCAGATCGTTAAATGCTCATTTTGTTGATTTTCAAAATTTTGTATTTGATTCTCACTGGGATGTTATAGCTGTGTCGGAAACCTGGCTCAATGAAAACACTGACTGCAGTTATTTTAACTTGCCGGGTTATACATTTATACACAATGATAAAGAAAGTAGAGGAAGGAGGAGGGGGTATGCTTTTACGTAGCGAATTATTTGAATTATTATTGGTATGGATCTTGAGCAGCTTTGGTTAAATTATACTTTAAATCTAATAAATTAATTTTAGGTGTTATATATAAACCCCCAAGACTTAATGTTGATACATTTCTAGATGTCTTGGATGAAGCGTATGCACGGTGTATTCCTCTGAGTGATAATGTAATATGTTTAGGTGATTTCAATATTGATGATTCCAAGAAGGGTTTAAATACATAGTGTGAAGAAACTAGAAAGTTTTCTTGAGGAGCTCCAAAAAACACAATTGGTAACAACGCCTACCAGAGTTACTAAAAGTACCTCGAGTCGTGTCGATTTAATTTTAACTGCTAATAAGAATATAATTCTTGATTCTGGTGTAATACTCTATGAATTCTCTGACCATGATGCAATTTTCTGTGATGTATCCATTGATACACATAAACGCAGTCAAATCTATAAGTTATGTAGGGCCTTTAATAAAATAAATTATGATAATTTTTATACTGATGACTTATGGTCTAATTTAGACTTGATTTATTCTTGTAGAGGTATTGATATATATGCCCCCGAAAAAGTTATGAGATTTACTAAACCTCCAGCCCCATGGCTAAATATAGATATTAAGGCCTTAATGTTACAACGTAATAAGGCCAAACTCAAATTTATTAAAACAAAATCTATTGCAGATGAAAACATCTATAGAGCACTAATGATAATGGTAATGATGGTAATGGAAATCAATTGACATCTATACGAGCTGTAAAAAAATTATAATTTAGGTAAATTGCTGAAAGCCACTTATTTGGAAAAATCTAAAATATTTGAATATTATAAAAAGCGCAAAAGCAATCCTTTTGACATTGTGCAAGGTAAATGAGATCAATAATTATTTTATAAACAGTATTCCTAATATTAATGTGAATTCTGATCTAGTAAACTTCTATAATAATACTGTAAAAAATGGCATAGAACCGGATTTATTTAATTTTTGTTTGGCAGACCTTTAGCATATATCAGGTGTTCCCTCTAAGACCTTCTTAAACATATTTTATTCATCAGAAATATAAGTGCTGAAATATATGGACACAACAATCAATCATTTCTAGGTTATGCTTTCGTAATATTTCTTTTATGCGGCTGGAGTAGGTTCAGTTCTGACTTTCAACGACAAACACATTCACATTATAATAAAAAAAGGTTTAGGAATCGTTTTGTTCGAATTTATTTGTTGCTAAATAAGTAATCAATAATTATTACAGCAGTTGGAAAAAAGGGATATTCTTTAGGTACTTACACACTTTTGTAAATTATTTTGTGATAAAAAAATACGGGTATCTCACGACAAGAATTCAGACGTCTTACGTCATAGCTGACGTTACGCATTTTGTTTTTATTGTCAACGTAATTTTCGATATTTGGTCGCGTTAAAAACAATATTTTTTTTGTAATTTAGTGCAATATATAACGCAAACTTTTAGTATAGTATATAGTTTTATTACTCTCAGTTGCAGTTCTTAAAATATTTTGATTCAAATATAATGAATTACTCATTTGTTCGTACGACGTAAGTCGTCTGAATTCTTGAGATGCGAGTGTACCTAATTATTATGTACACTGTAGAACATAAAAAAAACAATTTACTGAAGTTTTATTACATTATAATGGAACAATTTAAAAATATCCACAGATATTTTACACAATATTCAGGCTGAACGAAGCTGTAACCCTAGCTATAATGGAAGATTGCGCCAGCGCAGCGACCCAATACTGCCAAAGCCTCAACTCAAGTCTAAATTTTTATCGACAAGTCTCAATAACACCATTGTGCATACGTAAATTGCATTAAATATATTATTTAGCATTATTTCTGTCCAATAAAATACTTTATGCCATTAATATTTGACAATTCATAGTTTTGACGTTCACCGATGTTAGTTTCTTCTGTGTAAGTTTGGCTCAAGGCTATACACATTTTACATGACAAAACAATGAAATTTTGATACTTTTTGGAGGCGTTTTTTGTATTTTTTAAAATTTTTTAATATATTTATCAGAATGTGTTCATAATTAAGTATATTTCAATTTAAACATAAAGTTTAGCAGGGCTAACAATCAAAAAATCAAAATTAAATCGATTTCCTGAAAAATGGAACACCCTGTATAAGATTGATGTTAGCATCAGATTCTACGCGCCATCGTGTCCGTGTACCAAATTTCGTCGCAGTGGCTATGACGATTTCTGAGATATTCGCACTGAAAGTCTTACAGGGAACACCCGGTATATGTAGCCCTAAGTAAAATAAAAACTAATGCAATTGGGACTGATGATATAAATTTAGAGATATTAGATATTTGTTATGCTAAAATTAAATTACACTTGTTAAATATTATAAATAGTTGTATATTGAACAGCTGCTTTCCCAGTCGTTGGAAAAGTGTCGTGGTAATCCCTATACCTAAAAAGCTTAAAGTTGGAATTATAAAGACTTGAGACCTGTAAGTCTACTTCCTACACTGTCAAAAATTTTATATTATATTTCTATAATGTTTGTTCAGATATGTGAGTATTTAAATTCTAACAATATTTTACCCAAACTGCAGTCTGGTATTCGTCCTTTCTATAGTTGCACAACTGCGTTACTTCGAATATCATGATATGCTAAAAGCAACTGATAACTCAAAACTAACATATTTAATTTTATTGGACTTTAGCAAAGCTTTCGATTGTATACATCATAATATGATGACTGCCATCTTAAAATATCTAGGATTCAACAGAAACTCAGTAACCATGCTACATAATCACTTGTCTAATCATACACAGTGTGTAAAAATTTAAAACTCTAGGTCTGAGTTTATTTCTTTGGATAGAGGAGTACCCCAAGATTCCATACTGGATCCCCTTTTGTTCTGTCTTTATACATCTATTTTTTTTTATTATGTAAAGTATTGTAAAATGCATATGTACGTGGATGACACTCAGTTATATTTTTCTTTTCCTTTTAATGATCTGAACACATCTGTCGGTAAAATAAATTCGGACCTAGAATCAATTTTACGTGCAGCTAAAGAGCACGGCTTCAGTTTAAACGCTGAAAAAACTAAAATTCTTCTTTTTGGCAATAAAAATCAATGTGCTTACATTAGTAAATGAAGCAAGAAATTTAGGTTTAATTTTTGATAAATCACTAAAATTCCACTCTCGTTTCCAAATGTATCAAATCTGCATACGGATCTTTGCGTTTGTTGTACCCTCATCGGCATAGTTTAAGCAAAGAAGTTAAAGCCATGTTATGTGAAACATTAGTCTTGTCTAAATTTAATTATTGTTTACCTGTTTATGGTCCATGTTTGAGTGCTGCAAATAGGTACAAAATCCAGAAAGTACAGAACTCGTGCCTGCGTTTCATTTTTGGCATCAGAAAGTATGAACACATTTCTCATAAATTACGAGAAATAAATTGGTTAAATATGGAAAATTGCTTTATTCTGCAAATGGCATGTTTAATTTATTCATTCAAGTTTCTATATGCCTCAGATATGCAGACCTCCATGTGAACTTCAGGCCTCTCAAGGACAATACTGTTAAGTGTATAATTGTATATTAGAAATTGTACTGTGCAACAAAAGGACATAACAATACACTTGGTAGCATTTAAAGGCAAGTTATTATCAATAGGTACACCAGTTGTTAAATGTAATAAAATTGCTTTGTAAATTTTCACACTCAGACAGGCAATTTCAAAGTACAATTTTACATCTTCAGCATACAGGAGGTAATGAACATTAAGGCATTTCACAATGTTGTTAATAAATATTAAAAATAGTAGTGGACCCAAAATAGATCCTTGGAGAACACCAGATGTCTGAGGGAAAATGTTAGATTTAAAACCTCTATACTGAACAAACTGATAACGATTTGTTAAGTAAGGCTGGAACAGTTTGGATTATGCAAAGCATTGCATAATACAAAATTATTAAATTTCTGCAATAGTATTACATGGTCAATTCTATCGAAAGCCTTAGAGAAGTCAGTGTAGATAACATCTACCTGACCCCCCTGATCAAGGACATTAGAAATAAATTGCGTTTTGCATACAAGATTTGTAGTTGTCGAACGTCCCGGTACGAAGCCATGTTGCTTAAAAATAATCATAGGAGAAACATGATGTAATATAAGAGTGAAGGATTCTTTCTAGAATCTTACAGAAGGTTACTAAGAATTGATATTGGTATGTAATTCACAGAATCGTTTTTTGCTTCTTTTTTATGGATGGGGGTAACTCTTGACAACTTCCAAGGAGTAGGAAAATATCCAGAAGTCAATATAAGATTAAATAAAATAATTAATGGTTTGCAAAATACAACTGAACAATCTTTAATAAGAAAAGCCGGGATTAAGTCAGGACCCATGCACATGTTGGCATAATTTTTTTTATAGCTATGAGTATATCTGACTCAGAAATACGCAACGTACCCAGAACATTTACATTGGCGCAATCAGAATGCCTTGCAAAATTATTCGATGCAACAAAAGCGCTAGAAAAAAAGTTGCAAAAATAGGTACGCTGTTATGCACCATGGAAGATGGAATAGATGCAGTACCACACTAAGAACTTATGTAAGACCAGAAATTATTAGGATTGCTCTTGACATAATTCTCAGTATCTAAAATAAAACGAGAAAAACATTATTCACTTGAGTTTTAAAAGAAGACCTAAGTTTTTTGAATTCATCATAGTCAAAGAGAGACTTCGTAGATTTATATTTCTTATAAGCCTTGTTTTTATATTTCTATTGGGAGATGATATCTTTTGAAAATCATTTAGGAAATTTCCTAGTGTAATTTATAAATTCATTTCTTTGGAATCAGAATGCCGTAAAATGTGTGAACAGCGCTATCAACATCATTGAAAGACGATAAAATGGACTGATCAACTAAGGTTAGTTTAAGATATAAGTTTTGGAAGTCAGCTTGTCTATAATTCAGACTTGATAAATTATTGTTTACAGGAAATGAGTAAGAATTTTCAGTGGATAAAGACTGTATTTCAATAAGAAGAGTAAGAGAATGGTGGAGGTCTTCAGTTAACAGTATGTCCGGAGCTCGGGAAACAGTGCAGTCAATATTACTTAGAACGAGATCCAAATACCTATTATTATTATTAGGAATAGTATTATGTTGACGCAGATTAAAATAATTAATAAAATTATAACAGAGTTAGAACAACTTGATTATTACAATAGGGAAGTTGCATGAATTATAATATTGGTTTGAAATGTATTACATGGTAAACTTTCAAACATATTGAAAGGTCAGAACATATGTCTGGTGGCAAAAATCACATAATAATTAAAATATTAACATTAATTGCCATAAAATGTAAACAAAACCACATGATCGAAAACACGGTTATTATTGGTGTGACGTCAAATGGCACGTAACGCGGCCATCTTGCTTATCTTTCTGTAGATATACGTGCAGTGTTACGGTGATCGTGACGTAACTAGGCATTTGTTTCTGAGTTTTTTGACATTTCTTTTGAGCCATAGATAATGTAAATACTGTGTAAGGTAGTAACCTGACCGAGGCTCTCTAAAAAAAAAAACTATAAATAAATCTGTAGATATACGTGCAATGTCACGGTAATCGTGACGTAACTAGCCATTTGTTTCTGAGGTTTTTGTGACATTTCTTTTGAGCCATAGATAATGTAAATACTGTGTAAGGTAGTAACCTGACTGAGGCTCTTTAAAAAACTATAGAATAAATAAGGCGAACAGCCTTATAAGTGCAGATAATCTAATTAATTGGGGAACGCATCCTCTATGTGTAACTGCATTTATATGGTTCTGCAAATTGTCAAATATTTAGGTTTAGTAACCTGACCGAGGCTCTTTAAAAAAAACTATAAAATAAATAAGTCGAACAGCCCTATAAGTGTAGATAATCTAATTAATTGGGGAACACATCCTCAATGTGTAACTGCATTTATATGGTTCTGTAAATTATCAAAAATTTAGGGTTATGTTCTGCCTTAGAATTTAGAATGAAAATAGTTTTTATAAATTGCAAAATGTAATGTGTAAATATTTTACCTATAATACCTACTAACGGTTCCCCCAGGTATACCACGGAGCTTTCAAAGAAAGGTAAGTACCTATACAGGGTGTCCGGAAAGTAATGCGACCCAGTTTAAGCATAGCTTCCTGTGATCAAATAGAACTGATTTAGACAAACTTAGCTTAGTTCAAAAGTGCCTCGTTTAGAAGTTACAGGGCTTCAAAGAAAAAAACTTGTTTTCTTGTTATGGGCATAATTAATAAATGAAACGGCCAATCATGTTCAAATTTGGTACAGTTATGTTTTAGATAAGTACAAGCATTGTGAAGTAGTACGTAGTGCCGCATATCGTAGATAGCGGTTGGCAGTTTTTTGCAATTAATTTTTATCGTATCTTTTTTGTTGGTCCTAATCTGATACACTTGACAGAAAATTATGATGGAGAAATCAATTTTGCGTACAAAAGCTATACTTTTTCCATGTTGATAAAATGCGCCGTTTTCTAAATCGGTTCTATTTGATCACAAGAAGCTATGTTCAAGATGGGTCCCATTACTTTCCGGACACCCTGTATAACAATTAATAATTATTAAACATTAAAACTAAGATATTAAACTGAATGCTAATTTTTATTCCAGGTGTAACACCCTCCAAATTATCAGTAACTGATTTATTGAAAATGATGGCTAGATAAAGTAAACTAATTTGTATAGGTAAAGAAATTTAAGTTTAAGATAGCATTAGACTATGTAGAATCGGCTGCATAGGATAAAACAAATCAAATATGATTTAGACTGGTGCTGAAGTCAAATCATGCATATAATAGTCACAGACTGTCTAATAGTATAAATAAGAATTTATATTGCAAGTGACAAAGGAAGGTAATTTAAATTTATATGTTACTTATTAGTGCTTGTTGCTTAGAAGAGCAGCTCAAACATATCCCCTGATATCCTTCCCTCGGAAAGGTAGGTATCAATACAAATAGCTGATGGATTTGATCAAGTGTGTGTTGTAGGTACTTCTGGCATAATCCAGGAGATTATCAACTTCCAGCAAGTACTTAGGTGTACCGATTTTAGCCCGTATTAGTTTTAAAACCAGTAGTTAACTGGCCTAAAAGAGAAGACGGAGTGCATCGATAAGAGGGAGCTCGTTAGAATGCATCATTTATAATTTTAAATATTGTGGGCATATATTAGGATTTGATATTTAAATAAAGTAAAAATATATATTAAAAGTGGTCTTAGCTTACTGAAAGCACAAAGCAATTGTTTTGTGCATAAAGATGACGCAAGTAGCGGGTGACGTCACAGGTATTCAATATGGCGGCCTCCGTTTTCTGGGGGCGTGGTGAGCCTAAAATTTTAAATGCCGTTTTTGAGCTTATTTTTCCATCAAACTGTCTAGGACAAACGGCATTTCGATTAAAATAATACATTCTTTCATCTCCACGTATTTGAAAAAATCATGCAATTTCCCAATTATTTAAAACAGCGGAAAAACCAGGTATATTAAAATCTCCGACAATGAGAACATTGGATTCACAGATAAGATAGAGGGATGTAAACGCATCAAATAGACATTCATAATGAACTAAGCTAGTGTGCGGAGGTACTTATACATTAATAACAGAAAAATTGATTTGCTATTTTTAATTTGGCAGGCACAATATCAATATTGTTAATATCAACCAGAATGTCACAAACTCCACGGACATCAAATGGAGAAGACTTTCTTTTATTATTTATAGCCAGCAAAACTCCGCCTCCCCTCTTCTTATTAGTCGCATCAAAATTGCGATCTTGACGGTAAATACTATACAGGGTGTCCGGATATTATGCGTCAAGACTTCAGGAAACGATTCCTCACAAGAAATTAGGGTCACAAAGTCCTATAACAATTTTTCGAAAACTCAATATTAACGAAGATACAGGGTGTTAAAGTTAAAATTTTATTTTCGATATTTGTAAATAACTTCTTAACAAAACCAAATATTTACATAAAATTTGTAAATCAGGGTTTTTTGCGAATGAGAAATTCAAATATGTTTCTAATTTTGAAATTACTAGTAGAGGGCGCCACTTATGGCACATCATGTTTCTTTCAAATGACAGAACATTTTTGCTGCTTAGTGTATCCATCTGACTATTGAAACAATCGATTCTCCTGTTGTATCTGAAAAAGGTATACCTTATTGAAGTCGTTAGGAGTAACAGTTTTTTAAATATTCAGTGCACCGAGTAAAAACTGTTTCGGTTTCAGTTAAAGTGCCTTTTCTACTGAAAATACATCAAAATGTTACTTGAAAAAGTTATTCAGAACGGTTATGGAGATGTGCAAAATTTTTTAAAAATCGGCCTGCTTTGATAAAATCTTGTGCTTTGTTGAAAAATGGTTTCATCAAACCTCACCGATCTTCTTGAAATTTTGCACGTCTCCATAATTTACGATTCTGAACAACTTTTTCAAGTAATACTTCGCTGTATTTTCAGCAGAAAAGGCACTTTACCTGAAACCAAAACAGTTTTTACTCGGTGCGCTGAGCATGCAATAGGATTATTTCAAAAATGCTTACGCCTACTGACTTCAGCAAGGTATACCTTTTTCAAATAAAAGAGGTAAGAGAATCGATTGTTTCGATAGTCAGATGGATCCATTAAAATGCAAAAAAGTTGTGTCTTTTAAAAGAAACATGATGTGCCACAAGTGGCGCCCTCTACTAGTGACGTCAAAATTAGAAACATATTTGAATTTCTCGTCTGCAAAAACCCCCGATTTACAAATTTTATAAAAATATTTGGATTTCTTAAGAAGTTATTTACAAATATCAAAAATAAAATTTTAACTATAACACCCTGATCTCTGTAAATATTGAGTTTTCGAAAAATTGTTATAGGACTTTGTGACCCTAATTTTTTGTGAGGAATCGCCTCCTGAAGTCTTGACGCATAATTTCCGAACACCCTGTATAATTCTCGGTATAATTCTGCATCAAACAATTCCGAATTATTAAACCCATTCTATCCAACCATGTTTCACTAAAAGCAACCATATCATAGCAATTCGAAAGGATGCCAACAAATTCATTTGTTTTCATACAAACTCCTCGACAGTTGATAGTAACATTGTACCACATTTAGAAATGAGAGAACCATCAGATAGTAATTGCTATTGCGAAACCAGTATATTAGTTTTAATATTTTTTAATGTGTTACTATAAACATGACAACAGGCATCCCAAGAGGCATGATTAACGTCAATAACCACATCTTTGTTTCTTAAACTTAATACAATTAATGCAACACAAGTCATCAGATTTACAGTCAGCAACAGCATGGTGCTCTGCACCTCTGGAGGACATATAGTGTGAAGTCAATTTTTTAAAATGCTCGGTGATTTGAATTTCAACATCCGATTTTATATAAGTCATCCAATAGTTTGCTAAATCCACCAAGCTGAGAGTTTAAAGTCTTACGAACTGTTTTAGAAACTTCTGTGACATGTTCATTAATACAATTGATATTATTATTATAATCCTGTACAGAGGACTTAACTACTATATCACATTTGTGATTACAGTTGTCGCGCATATAAAATAAATTCTTGGTCTTGCTAAGCATAGTAAACTCAACATTAGTTAAACCAATACAGGAATAGTGATACCAGTTATTGTAAGATGCCTCACAGCCAACCAAGCCTACATTTTTATTAATTCTGCATTTGGCATAGCTCGTCATACTGAGTAACGAACCACCACTGGTATATATTTACATCTGGTATCATACTCAGATGTTTTGCTTTCCAGTGGGGAAGTTTTGTAGAAAACAAAAGAAAAAGCAAAAAGACAAAGGGATTTACAGTAATACATTCACTATCCCAACAACACTCAAATGTATAAAAACGGAAATTTCGAAGTGTACGATGCACTATGAGATTTAATTTTATAACATTCAGTCACAAAGTACTTTATCACAGTTAAGAACAAAAAAAAGCTAATTTATTAGCACCAAATTTGGTAAAAACACAATAAAACAGGACGACTCCAAAACACATCGATTTCAGAATTTTATAATTATCTTATAGCAATATAATATAATAATATTTATTTGTCATGTATGACATTTTATAATGGCATTTAAAAATGATAAGTAGACAAAAACGTAAACATTAACAGACATTTAACATTTATCATAATTTCTATAAAAACAATGGACGACTATGTCTGACTACGACATTTGTGCTTCAGTGTGCTGCGACTGATCCGAAGTGATTTCGATGATTTCAATTCGTCGTTGGACCAAGAATTAAAAAAATGTCAATACTTTTGAGATGCAATTAAAGGAAGTCACCTGAAGAAGTAATTCTAAAAATGCAGAAATAAGTCAGATTTCATCTACTGTGGTTGAATTTTCGAGTTCCCACAGTTTCAAAAGTGAACTTAGATATTTATAGTGTTTTCATTAAACCAGGTTAGTAAATTTAGCTAGATCATTTTTTTAGATAATTATTGAATAGAGCTAGATGCATACCTAGATGTTTGGTATCAAAGAACATACATATGACTTCATTGATAGGAATTGTAGATTTGATTTATATTAACTTAAAATACCTTCTAATACAGTAAAAAATGTTAGAAAAGCTAATAATAAAGAATATATTGGTAGATATTGTGGGTGTAATTCAATCCTGGTCGGGGCTTTAGCCCGCAGAGTAGTTAGTCTCACACAATATTGTTAATATCTAAAAATATATAAAGAAGAAAGACTGGTTATAAAATAAGATTTCTGGCTGCAGGAGCTTCGTATTTAAGTTTGTAATACGTTTTCTAGACACACAATCAATCTACAATATCAAAAATAATTTCAGAAGTACGCAATTTTTATTGTCATTTGTTAGAACACTTCAGTATTTCTAATATAGAAATTATTGAATATGAACGAACGCCAGCGCATCAAGGAATACTCGTCTACATTTTGTAAGACAACCACACTGAATTTACTTTAGTTAAATTGGCTTACTCCGACCGTGACAATGTTCATCCGTCTGCGCGGCAGTTATGTATCCATTTCCCGCTGCAGCATACACAAACATGCCTCGCGCGGCAGACGCACGAATTGGATACGCAGTTTTAGGTTAGTGTCACATATAAATTGATAATTGGTTCATTAATAAAGTGCAAGCATTTCACATTACCACTTACGTATTATTTTTTACAAGGTAAGATAAAAGTCTTGAAAAAAGTGGATATCTCGGAAATTTATATACGTGGTTGTTTCAGCAACATAAAATATAAAAAATTTAGTTTGTAATTTTTTTATTACAAGTACATCTAATATGTAAAATTCTCGTGTCACAGTTTTAGACGCCATACTCCTCGGAAACGGCTTGACCAAATTTTATGAAATATTATATGTATATTCAGTAGGTCTGAGAATCGGTTGTAATCTATTTTTCATACCCCTAAGTGATAGGGGTGGTCCACCCCAAACAATTTTTTTTTATTTTTTTATGATGTGGCATTAAAAAATACATACAACCCTTAATTTTCATCCTTCTATCACAAGCCCCTATTTTTTAATAACCATTTTAGTAATTTAATCATTTTTAATCCTGGTCGATAACTGATCGATTATCACTAGATCAGTTATCCCCACCAGGCATCTACCGGTGTCACTTCTCACTCAGTAACCAGCACGGAGTAGGGATGAAAACGAAGCCGGTCTCCTGTCTCTCTCACAATAAGCCTTCTCTCACTCCCTACACAGTTTTCGACTATTATTATTGTGTATGAATTGAGTGTAATAGTGACGTTTACAATTATCATTTTACCTTCTAAGTGTAATTCTCAAGTAAATTTATTATTAATTTGCTGGACCATAATTACTTATTTCCTATTTTATCAATAATTAATAAAATTATTAATTTTAAGTGTAGTTCTCATTATTAGTTAATTAAGTGATCTACATAACCTCAAAAGTATGCAACACGTGTCACGAGCTCCCGCCAACAACGGCTATTATTTTACTATATGGCTATTTTTTTGTACAGTGAACAATGCCAACAAGACGTAAAGGGGCTAATTTGGGCCGTCAAACAAGTAAAATTGCAGGCACACAAAATAATTCAAAAAATTAATTTTTCGTGTATTGTTATTCTTATAGGCCGTCATCGTTCACAGTGCTCCATTCCTCTTTTAGTCATATACCACATCTCCACACACTTACAATAAGTTAGTTATTTTTTATTTAACTGCCAAAGTATTCACTAAAAATAATTCATATGGCAAAACAACGTTTGCCGGGTCACCTAGTACATATTATAATATAATAAAGATAATTTCGGTAATCTGGACAAATTTGTTAATCCGGCTGCTCCAAAAATTATATGTGTCCGTCTATCCAAGTTGTACTGTACAGTCAGTCTTTGTTATATTAAATATTAGTCCATTTTACAAAATTCTGGACAAGATTTTTAGTAAATATATGGAGTTCATCGTAATCCGTAGCTGAGACCACTGTAATAGCTGTATTGATATTCTCAGGTAGAATATGAATACATAAAAAGTATAAAAAGAAGAGATCCCAGCACCGATCTCTGCGGAATTCCATTATTAATAAATATTGTACAGATATGAAGTTTGATTCTTATATTTTACTAGCATTGATCTGAATGAATGTCAACTACCCAATCAAGTCAAGATTAAAAATTTTACGTTCAATAAATTTAATGTTTAAACAATTGATTGTGCGAGACAAATAAAAAAATAAACCTACCACATGTTTACCAGCAGCGAGTTGTAAATAGAATTTTTTAATAAAATCATATGAAGCAGACTGTGTCGATTTCCCTGCAGAAAATCCATGTTAAGCGTCACTAACAATCTTAAATTTATCTAAATACTCAACAATTTTAGAATAGACAACTTTTTCAAATGTTTTTGAAAACACTTAAAATAGATTATCTCTAAATAGCTACATTGTCGATATCACCTTTTTTATATAAATTGCATTTTTATTTAGATAAATAGTAAAATTAATTAATAATTATAAACTACACCGGCAACACAAACACATGAAATGCACCTCCTCTTGCTCGCGAATATGATAACTGATGGATGAAGGGAGAGAAGTCAGTCATGTAATGCCTAACAGTCTCTCGTAAAAAATACTTTAGAATGTTATTTAGTGTAGGTAGTTATTATGATTTCTTTTTATCTTTCAATTTTAGTTTTGCATAAACTAGTACATGTTTTTATCTTACATTCTTTAGTTTTCTACATTCATTTCTGTATTTGCAGACATTGCCTTAAAATACTTCTATCGTATTTGCGAAGATTGAGAATTATGCGACCGCAATAACCCTCATTCAATTTAAATAACACCCAATATACCCAAATAAACAAAGAAAAAACCATTATAAATTAATGATGATAACTTACCAACAGGTTTTATAGTTTCTACAATTACAATATCGTCTTCACTTTCACTTTTTTGCCACGTTTCAGAATCATTCTTAACATTTTGAGTTAATACTACCGAGTTTTTCCCTAAAACAAAAAAGTATTTATACAGGATGTCGGAAAGTAAATAGACCATAATTTAAGGATAGCTACCTAAATCGATCTAAATCAAGTTACCGTAGTACAATTTTGCTTACTTAAAAGATCATAAAACTATATACAGAAATATATCCACTGAAGTCTTAGATGGAACACTGTATATTTGCTATTTTAAAGACGTCCACTTTTAAAAAAATTTCAATGAAACTTGATATAAAAAAGGGGTGTTGGGGTAGTTAAAGATTAATTATAGAATATAAACTTATTTTTTACCTAAAGCATACATATGGCAAAGAATACCTGAAATATTGTATTTGCCATTGTTCCTTTGTTGGTAGAAATTTTAAGTCAAGGCAAAGTAAGTCTGCAGATAAGGAATACTGATTCCGTAATCAAATCAACATTTAGAGTATATTTCAGTGGTGCTGCTATTTAAATAAGGGTAAGTTAACATATAACATTAACAAAGTTTAATAAAAGGGCAAATTTAACAAAAGAATGAAGTTTATTTAGATTGACATAACCTTAAATGAGTCAGAACTGAAAAGTGCAAAATGCTTTGACAATTTGGATCCAAATAATTTGGATCGGTCGGTGGTCGAGCGGTTTAAGGCGTCAGTACTTGAATCGTGTTTGCCACCTACCGCCGATAGACCGTAGCTCCACTATATTTGTGGAGAGTATTGGTCGTCTCTCTGCGGATATGGTAGGGTGAAAGTACACTGACGTAGAATAATGTGAGATGAGAGATGGAAACATTAATAAAGAATATACAAATATACATATAACAAAACTCGGCTATAGCAAGCATCTACGAGACCTCAACATCTACTCATTATATACCAGTGCTTGTTATAAATGCTACAAAATATCTTTTGAATGATTAATCCAGTTTTCTTCTTACCGACTGAGGTACAAACTGGGTTACTTTTTTCTTAGAATATGAAACTGGAAGGAAGAAAATTTTGAGATCTTTTTAATGTATATCAGTAAAACATCGTCCACGTAATTTCTTTATCTCTGCAAAAGTCAAGTTAGTCAAATAAATCAATTATTTTACTATTTTTATTTGCCAATTTAACTATCCTTGTAATTGACTCATTTTGGCCATAGTTTGTACTCTGATGAAACACCATGAATAGTTCTGAAATTCTTGTTCTTCTGGAATTGACATTCAGATTAAAAAGTTTAATTAAATTCAGACAACTTATAGCTCCATTAATGATCTTATGAAGAAATCTCAAATCTATCTCAGCTCTTCGATGTTCCAAACTTGACAAATTTAACATGTTCAAAATATCAGAATATTCATAATCTCTTCTCTGATATCCAAGTTTAGCACATGACCTTGAAAACTTATTTTGAACTCTCTCAATTCTATCGATATCCACTTGATAAAATGGACACTACATCATACAATTATATACAATAACTGACAGCACAAGAGAACAGTATAATATTTTAGAAGTGTAAAGGGAAAGTTTATCTGAAGATCTTACGACGAAGCCCAATAATTTATTTGATGAAACAATATTATCATTATGCGTCTTAAATAAAACTTTGAAATCCAATAATATACCAAGACATTGGACACTATCAATCACTGACAAATTAACATTTTTCACTTGATAGGAGTATTGATTTGGATTTTTAATTCTTGAAAATGTGATTTGATAACATTGTTGTTGATAACATTTGTTTATATTTAGATGAACCATATTTATATCGCAACGAGACAAGTTACTCAACATTATCAACAATCTTATAGAGTTTGAAGTCATCCACAAACATCAAACAGCAGCTGTATCATATTACTTCTAATATGTCATTAATAAATAATAAAAAAAGATGGACCTATATGGGATCCTTGGGAAACCCCAGATGTTACAAAAATTTCTGATGACATAGAACCCTCTCAAATAAGAATTTTGTAATTAAAAGGTCATGATTAACTCTATCAAATGCTTTTGCAAAGTCAGTATAGATCGAGTCAACCTCGTACCTTTCCTCCAAACTGTTTAAAAGAAAGTGTTGATAACTGACCAAATTTGTGTTGTTGGATCTTCCATGTTAGTTTTCATTAATTATGTTCCTGGTGTCATGAGTAAGTTCCTTAGTAATCAAACAGTCAAATAATTTAGGGATTTCAGATTGCTTACTCACTGGACAATAATTCTTTATGTCATCTCTAGCTACAGATCTATGGATTGTAGTGAGAAAACTTTGTTTCCAAAACTTAGGAAATGTTCCTGATAATAGAGAGATGTTGAACATTGTCTGATTCTTTTCCTTTTGATTCTAAATGGTCGATATTTAATTACAACTTAAGTTTCTTTGAACAAGAATGAATTTATAAATTCAAGTTCAATTTTATACTAGACTATAACTAACCGCCGAAAATCTAGAGAGTAACTTATCGCTAGCTTGTAGACTAGCATGACACGTGAAGCGTAAGAGGTTAGATAATAAAAATGACAGTTATATCCAAATTTAAAGTTTTTATCTTGTATTATCAATTCTCCAAGGTCAAAAATAATAGAGAGTAACTAATTCACAGCACATAGATGAGTACGGGAGGTGAGGGTTGCAAGGAACATGATTACCTAGGTGTGCCACTTGAGAAGAGTTCAAAGCACACATAATAATCAACTTATAACATGAGTCACTCACTAGATTTTCGGTGGTTGGGTATAGTATATGAAATATTCGATATAAAAAGTAACAATTAAGCTAATCAGTCAATGATGGTTTGCCTATAAAAATTGATTCTCAGCAAACCGTTATAATCGGGCTTAATTTTTAGCTGAACCTAAATTAATGTCAATCTGAAAATACATATAACAGTGAGATTTTTTAATTTGATCATTACAGCTGAGTGTTTGTTAAATTTGGTTGTTAAAAGCGAGTTCAACTGTACTTACCCACACACTTAATTTCATCAACATGATATTTAGGAATACTAGTTTCATCAACTTTCTTAGACTTCTTTTTCTTCAGTAATTTATCTTTGGTTTTCCTTGCCTCTAAACATGTACTTTGAACATTGACATGTTGCTCTTTAATGTCCTTAAGTGATTTATAAAACCCTGATTCTCGTTTCTCTTGCCTGAAATAGCATTAAGACATTAAAAATTTTGTAAATTTTATATGCACGAAACAACTATTTATGCAAATAGCTATAAATTAGTGAATTATCAAACTAGATGTGATCACAATAAAATAATAATGCTTATACGTGGTATAGGTAAGGGCTACTTCAGTAAAAAATGATACATTGACTATGTAAATTAAAATCTGTTTTTATTTAGTAAATTTTGTACTAAAAGTTCAAGCACACTCATAATATAATTAGGAAAGCATGCCCATAATGATTTGAAACTTAACATCATTATCATTATTTTATATTAATTATTTTAATTGAATTAAGATTATACAATGTGAAATTATTCACACGTTCTGATTTGTGGAAACCCCCTCATTATCTCCTTTAACCTTTTTTTAAATAAAAAGGATCTATGTAAGTATCCATGTATAGAACATTCCATAACATGTGACAAAAAGATAGCCGACACAGGGCATACTAACATGTAACATGTCTATAAGGGCTTTCGGAAACTGCAATCTGATTAGTCGGTGATCCAGTTGTTTATTACTAATATGATTTACTTGATTTGTATCATGTTGCAATCTCATTAACCCTACTACCGATAAGGGTTAGGAAGGTAAGTAAATCAGCTTATTGTATTTTCAGGTTATGTATATGTTTTTCAGCAATGCTCTGCAGTTCAGGAGATTGCTGTTGATTTTATTTTATTTTTTAAATTGTGCTGTGCTAAATGCTATGCTATGAGAATGAGTTCAATTTAAAAAATTTAAAATTGTTATGTGAAGATAAGTATAGTGACCAGACGTCCCAGATTGTGCGGGACAGTCCCGAATTTTAAACATTTGTCCTGCAAAGAGAAATGTCCCGGATTTGTCCCGCATTATGCCGATTATATGATTTGCAGTTACACATGATATGTTATATAGGTACTATAGTCTGTTTTTTAAATAGGAGGAGTGATTCAAAAACTGTGTGTCAAAAACCAATGCATTGATTAGCTGAATGCGATCCGTTTCAAAATAAACACTAAAATTTATATAAATATGTAGTGCTTTTGTTATTGTTACCGATGTGTGAATAAATCCATACTATTATTATTTAATAATATTAATTATTTAATAATAATTGTTATTATTATGTATGAGTAATTGGTGGAATTTAATTTAACTAGTTAGGTGCCTACTTTAAAGTTTTTAAAGAAAGAATAATCTTTTTTCACTGCTGTTAGCCAGTATTCCCTAAGATTTTGATATGTTTTATTCTCCAAATTTTAATTTTGTTTTCCGAATTTTTGTATTTGTTGAATGTTGACATTTGATATTAAAGGTAATATTTGTTTTGCCAACCAAATTATTGTTAATGTCAAAACATTAAGTTTAGAAATTTCTGTTTGAGTTTTGTCTTTGTCCCGCATTGCGATCCGCAAAATCTGGTCACTATAAAGATAAGGGAACGAATCCAAACATTTGAAAATGTCAAACAAGTAATTCCTATTTGGAACTGGAATATGCTGACAGTAATCTATCAAATCTCTGGTTATCTTTTTCGATAACCAGAGATTAGTATTAGTATTTAGTAATGGAATGTGATATAGTTATTTATTATTATAAACTAGCGGAAAAAATTAAGGGATCAAAAGAATCTCAATTTTTTGCGATTTTTCAAATGGCTGTATCTTTGGTAAAATTGGTCGTATGTGAGTGACAAAAAAATCAATTTGAAGCTTGAAGTGTCTAATTTATGGATCTTGCGATAAAAAAAAATTCCAAGCAACAATTAGGGCAAAATCCTAATGAATATCATGGAAAGAAAATTTTTCGAAATTTTTTGTACTTTTATTTTTAGTGTACGGACTTTAAAAAAAATTCCTTAACATTTTTAGGTCTTTCACGAAATTACGTGCCACATTGAGAATATTAGGAAAATGACTAATGTTACGTGTGCATCTTATAAGCCATTGAACCCCCAAAAACCCTACAAAGTTTCAACCTGATCCATCAAGCCGTTTTATTGTTTCATTCGATTGAATTTTTGAAAAAATTGACAGACCACATTTTTTTACCTTTAGAGCTCATAATCTGTAAAAAAAAAAAATGAAAAAAAATTCTCTTAATTTTTTTCGGCATTTTTATTATGGAAAGTTTGGTCATGAAAAAAATTTTTTTTTTGAAAAATTGAAGAAAAAATTTCTTTTGCAACTGATTTTCAGAAATTTTGCAAAACCGCCGGTATTAGAGTTACCCAAAGCGTACCACGTGGAGGTTGCACGGGCAGATTTGCGCTTCTTTGTGTGTGTGTGTGTGTTTCTTTAAGAGAAATGAGACCTTGTGGTTCGTCAGTTCCACCGTATTTTATGACTCCAAACTCATTCTCTAAAGATTGTGTGTATGTGTATGCGTGTGTGTGTCTTAATCCATTCAATAACGGGTATTGCCACCCCTGTTCTCTATAACAGCCCTCAAACGTTTAGCCATGTTGATGCATCGGGTTATTTCGGGTTGCGGAATGGTGTTCCAAATTCGCTGAAGTGCGTGCTCTAATTCGGCGATGTTATGCAAATTTGGATTCTCCCTCTGCAATCGACGGCCCATTATATCCCAAACATGTTCGATTGGATTCAGATCTGGACTCATTGGCGGGTGTGGCAACAAAGTGATGTCATATCGTTGAAAAAAGCGTCTGGTGACATTGGCCGTGTGTAGGTGTGCGTTATCCTGTATCAAAACAAATGATCTCAGGTGTTGCCGGCGGGGCAGAACAATTGGTCTTAAAATTTGGTCAATATAGCGCCTCGCGGTCAAATTTCCGCGTACAATTACCAAAGATGTCATTTCCACCGTATTTTATGACTGCAAACTCATTCTTTAAAGAGTGTTTGTGTATGTGTGTGTGTGTGTTTTAATCCGTTCAATAACGGGTTTTGCCGCCCCTGCTCTCTATAATAGCCCTCAATCGTTTGGCCATATTGATGCATCGGCTTATTTCGGGTTGCGGAATGGTGTTCCAAATTCACTGAAGTACCCGCTATAATGTGGCAATATTATGGAAATTTTTATACTCCCTATGCAATCAATAGAGAATATTGGAAAAATGACTAATGTGCGGTGTGCATTTTACAGGCCATTTTACCGATAGAAGCCCCACAAAATTTCAATTTGATCCATCAAGCCATTTTTTTGTTTCATTCGATCACATTTTTGAAAAAATTGAATGATCACGTTTTTTGCCTTTAGAACCTCATAATCTGTAAAACACTGGAAAACTCTTATTTTCACACTCTTATTGCGGGAAGCGTTTGAAGTCAAGAACAAAGAAATTGTTTTTAAAACATTTACCAAAAATAGTGCTTTTTGATACAAGTGCTGAAACCCCCGCGCGGCAATCTCCAAACTTTTTCAATACTCCCACCTGAGTGAAGATGCTGACCGTTTTCTAATCAAATTTAATAAAAGTTGATATCTCTAACCGAATATCGACATCGAACTTCACGCTCTTCAGAAATTATTTTCAGGATGCTTTTGAATTTATACATCGCCTTTTCCAAACTTACAGAACCATAAAATAAACAGTTTCTTTCAAAACTACACTTTTTCAGTAAAAGAAAAATTTTAAGAAAATTTTTTTTTATTGCCCACCTGACATGCCCAGACGTCATCTATCAGAGCTGGAAGTTGCTCGCTTAGTAACGCTGGTAGAGGAAGGTACTCACAGAGATGTTGCCGTTCGGATGGATGTTAGTCAATCTGTTGTATCTCGGGCTTACGCTAGATACCGGGAAACTAACCAAAATGGTCGTCGCCCTGGTCAAGGTCACCATTGTGTCACTGATTACCGCGATGATCGGGCCATCGTTTGCCAAGTCCAACATGATTCTTTCGTTAACGCAAACGTTGTGGCACGAAATTTTCTAAATCGAAGACAACAACAATAACAGCGACGGCGAAATCAAATAAGACACATTAGTGCCCGAACGGTCAGAAACCGCCTCCGTGAAGCCGGGTTACAAGCCCGACACCCTCATCGTGTACCTGCGTTGACGGCGCGACATCGCCGACGCCGTTTCGAGTATGCAAACCAATATCGCCAATGGACCTTAAGTCAGTGGCAAAATGTTTTATTTACTGACGAGTCCCGTTTCAATTTCCATGGTAGTGACCGACGTTTTCTCGTTTGGCATCGCCGTGGAGAGCGTTTCAGGCAAAACTTTGTTCGTCAAGTTGTGGCTTACGGCGGTGGATCGGTCATGGTTTGGGCCGGTGTTTCGCGAAATTGGAGAACACCTTTGGTAATTGTACGCGGAAATTTGACCGCGAGGCGCTGTATTGACCAAATTTTTTAGGCCAATTGTTCTGCCCTGCCGGCAACACCTAAGATCATTTGTTTCGATGCAGGATAACGCACGCCCACACGGCCAATGTCACCAGACGCTTTTTTCAACGATATGACATCACTTTGCTGCCACAACCCGAAATAACCCGATGCATCAACATGGCTGAACGTTTGAGGGCTGTTATAGAGAACAGGGGTGGCAATACCCGTTATTGAATTCATTAAAACACACACACGCACACTCTTTAGAGAATGAGTTTGGAGTCATAAAATACGGTGGAATTGACGAACCACCGGGTCTCATTTCTCTTAAAGAAACACACTCACGCATACACACACATTCTTTGGAGAATGAGTTTCGAGTCATAAAATACGGTGGAACTGACGAACCACCGGGTCTCATTTCTCTTAAAGAAACACACACACACACATACAAAGAAGCGTAAATCCGCCCGTGCATCCTCCACGTGGTACGCTTTGGGTAACTCTAATGCCGGTGATTTTGCAAAATTTCTGAAAATTGGTTGGAAAAGAGAAATGTTTTCTTCAATTTTTCAAAAAAAAAAAATTTCCTTGACCAAACACTTTCCGCAATAAAAATGCCGAAAAAAATTAGGAGAATTTTTTTCATTTTTTTACAGATTATGAGCTCTAAAGGTAAAAAAATGTGGTCTGTCAATTTTTTCAAAAATTCAATCGAATGAAACAATAAAACGGCTTGATGGATCAGGTTGAAACTTTGTAGGGCTTTTGGGGGTGCAATGGCCTATAAGATGCACACTTAACATTAGTCATTTTCCTAATATTCTCAATGTGGTACGTGATTTTCTGAAAGACCTCAAAATGTCCTGTTTTTCGAAATTTTTCAGTCATGTTAAGGATGAAAAAATATGTTTTTCCTGAAAAAACATGCCAGGACATTGTAGAGAATGTATCCAAGTTTCCAAAACCCCCCTTCCATTTTCTGAGCGACCATTGGTTCCTGAGATATTGCTGAGAGAATAGAAAATGACACATTTTCATTCAAAGGCTGATAACTTAGCGAGGAATGGTCGTATCGAGGCCAACAAATAAAGAAATTGAAGCTAAATGAACAACCTATCCAATCCATATAGTAGTTAGGTTGAAAATTTTTTTTTAAGTCCGTACACTAAAAATAAAAGTATAAAAAATTTCGACAAATTTTCTTTCCATGATATTCATTAGGATTTTGTGCTAATTGTTGCTTGGAATTTTTTTTTATCGCAAGATCCATAAACTAGACACTTCAAGCTTCAAATTGATTTTTTTTCACTCACATGTGACCATTTTTACCAAAGATACAGCCATTTGAAAAATCAAAGAAAAAATTGAATTTTTTTTTTGATCCCTTAATTGTTTCCACTAGTGTACATATTTAGTAATTTATTACCTGATGATGTTATCCCTTTCTACAGCATCTTTGATCAATTGAACAAGAAAATCCGCTCTGGTAGCTGCTTTGTTTGTTGTTCTTAAAATAACATCTATACTTAAATCCACTTTTCCTCCCAAATGAAGACCACATAATTCTTTGTAAGTATTTAAACCAACAGACAGGAAACCATCTGCGGCACCTTCTTCCAAAAGATTTGGATCTGCTATTATAATAGTTCTAGAATATTATTTTTCAATTTATTATTTTCTAAGTACCTATAGTTTTTACTTACCCTCCATTGAATATTGAATATGTAACGCAAATAGGGTAATGATGAATAACTATTGGAATAGGATCTCTCTGTTTATAGTTATGTATAATGAACTCTTCTCCATCACAAGTTACATCAGGTCTTCTAAAATGTATTAATGCAGAAAGTGCCGCAATAGATGCACAATCTAATATATTGCCCTCGTGATTAAGTACATTAATATCTATTTTTAACATCCAAACCTACAATGTGTGATAAATGTATGTAATAATACATACCAGGTGACCCAAACCATAAGATGACCTTTATAGGTCATTTTGCTTTGGTGTTAGCAATATTATATTGAAGTAAAAGGGGGTAGCAAATGGACTAATTTCATCAACGTCAAGATTATTGTTAATCATACAATGTGACCTAAACACATAATTTTCTTATCGCAGTTACAGTTTAAATATAATAGTAGTCTAATATTAAAATGTTTAAACTGTGTTGCAAGGTTTCTGCATTATGTAGATTCGGGGCCAGTTACTTCTAGCAGTGATTGATCAGCAACTCATCTATACCGTAATGCAAGTGACCTTTAGTAACATGACCATGTTTGCGTTCAGTATTCTATAATTTTCTTACAGAAACTATTGTTGTACCACTTTCTATATTTTAATGTTTTTTTGCTCATTTTGTTTCATAAATAGGTATATTATACAGAAATATAATTTTGAATTAAAATAAAAAATATACCTACATATACAGGGTGATTCCGTCAAAATGTCACTAATTTGAACTACGTATTCGGAAAGCCTAAAAATTACAGAAAATTGAAAAACAAATTTTTTACTTCATCTTTTAAATTAAGCAAATCAACCCACAACCCTGGTAATAGATACGGTGATCCGTGTTGATAACAATTTCCTAGTCACGACATCACAGTGTCGAGCGGTGAAATGAACATCACACCTGCGTTGCCATATCACAATTAAATGTTTGTGTTCTTTCATAGACTTATCTGTTAATACATATATGAATAATAATAATACCAACTCAGCCATACAAAATGTTTTGGTCAAGTACAAGTTTCACACTTTCAACAAAAGAAAATAAATAAACCAGAGGTATTTACTAGTATGAAATTGCATTCCAAAATTTATAATCAAAACAGCACAATGCATTTTAGCAAATAAAAAGGTCAGAACACTAAATAGGTGATTGCAGAATCCAGATATCCTAAATCAAGGTCTGGAGCACATCTGGACATAACGCAACAATTATTTATTAATTACTATTACGAAAAACATATGGCTGTACTTAGGAGTGTACTGTTGGTTGCATATTTATACTTTCCTCAACTTCATCAAGATACAAACGTACAAGTTACTGCAATAATAATGGCACTACCGCAAAATAATTTTTGATGAACTCTTCGTTAGATCTCTATTGATGAATGGAACAATTAAGAGTCTATACCAAATGTTAAAAGTAGATTTCATTACAAATATCTCTGCACTCTGCAGTTTAAAACAAGTCACCAAATTCATTTTAAAAAGTGCCATTATGGCAATAGATACTAGTGAAAATTTTTAAATTTAGCAAAGTTGCACCCAGATGGTCAACAATTTGGTTATTGATCAGTGATAATCTGAAAAAGGGTTTAAATAATGATTTGAAAATATTTTTTTCAGCGTAAATATGCATTTAAAAATTTTTTTAATGGCGTCACCGTATTATACTCGTTTTTCTCTATTTGCTTTTAAAATTAATGACTGAATCACCCTGTAGCATGCCCATAACAAGTCAGTTTCTATTTTTTTATTTATTTATTTTCAAAACATATATTTAAAATAAATATTTGTTGGTCTTGTTTAGTCAGTTTTAGATTGCAATGTAGTTGAGATTTCAGAGCTGATTTAGTTGGAAAATCAGATTCATACGATGCAAGAGAAGTTAGAAAAAAATTTGAACAGTGACATAAAAGAGATCAGGTGAAAACAATGCAAGAGAAATTAGAGGAAAAGAGAATTGAAGTTTGTTTCAAGAAATGCAGGAAATATTAGAAGATAAAGGTGTAAAAGGGAAGATCAGATACAAACGATGCAAGAGTAGTTAGAAAAATAAGAGGAGCAGTCATACAAAATTGCAACACAAAGAAAGGAAATGGATAAAGAAATAAACCAGGTCAGAGAAACATAAATTGGACAATATAATTGAGGAAGGTGTAATTGAAGACAAAGGCCCCTGAATTTTATTAAGATTTCCTGAGACTTATATATATATATAAAACAGTTTGAAGTAGTAGCTAGGTATATATAGTAAATGAATGACCCGATTGTGAAAAAGACACTACCCTCATAGTTCCCCTATGAGGAGCAGCTGTTAATGTCCTGCAAGGAGTTCCTGCTTAGCACAGAACTGCGATACTTTGAAAGAACATATTTAGATGGGTTTGCATCCTGATACTATGGTTCACGAGAATTGTCCATCCATATATTGTTACTGCTTAGCATCTAAAGGACCCTGTCGCATCTATTTTACTCTTAACATAATGTTAAGCAAGTTCAGGAGAAACAATATATTCAAATCTCTAATTTTAGTGGCTTACTATTTAATTACACATTTTAAGATCTAATTACCTTATCATTCATTTTTATACATAGTGATTCAAGGTCTACAGCTTTGGAATCTTTTAAACATTTTTCTAAAAGTCTATTCAGTTGAATAGATAAGTCAGATTGTCTACCAGCTTCAAAATGAGGTGCAGCAATGGGATTTAATTCAATATTTATATTTAGTATTCCTTCGCTTGGTCTAGATGATTTTGGTTCATGTATTTCACATGAAACTTGAGCCAATACCCTAAAATAATTTTTGTATACATTTTCTATTCATGTGTCACCTTCGGAGAAACAAAAACATAAATGCAAATTTGTTCATAGTTTGGAAAATACATTTGCTACTTCACAGAATTTATATATATATATATATATATATATATATATATATATATATATATATATATATATATATATATATTTTAGGTATTAATATTGTGTGAAACTAACTACTCTGTTATTATTTAACAATGTTTTTAGAACAAAGCAACCTCCTTTAAAATAACTTGAAGTAGTTATGTAATCAAAAAGGTTTCATTGTTTCTCTAAAGTTTCATACATCCAATTATGATGTAAAAAATTCATATTATTCTAGATAAAGTTGAGTTTTAGGATAATTGTGGTACTACTATTGTTTATGATAAAATTGCACTTACATTATTGTTTCTCCAAAGGTGTGGTATGTTAAAAGTTATGCAGGGTGTTCTCTAAGTAATCTAAAATATTTAAGATTTAGGAAAACACTTCATATATACAAATGTGTTAACACGTTCCACTTCTAAACTTCAAGGTGCTGAAAATTAAAAAAGTATTTTAATTATTTTATGTTGATTTAGTTAAAACTAGAACTTGATATCTCCCATTGGAAATATACAGGGTGTTTATTAATTGAATGGCGATACTTAAAGGTGTGAATCCTTCGGTCATTTTAAGAAGAAAACTTAATATCAACATGTCCTAAACCTCTTAATTTTTAAGCTACAGGGTGTTAAAGTTTTAAGAAAAAATTTACTTTTTTATTATAATTTTCTTATCACTCCAGATGTTTTTATGAAATTTTATACATTCCTATTAATCATTAAGGAGCATTGTTTGATGTGAAAAATGTTTTAAAATCTTTGCCAATGATGTCCGTACGAGGTTTGAACTAAACATTTTTGAAGAAAAAAATGGTACGCCACTGCCTTTTCTAAAAACTAAAATTATTTTTAAAATCTCCATTTATTTTACAGCAAATTCGGTCCCTAGACTTACTCTCGTACGACGCACCATTTTCACGTAAAAAAATTAAAACCAAAAAAAGGTTTTTCCCCAAGTCATTGGCAAAGATTTTAAAACATTTTTTACATCAAACAATGCTCCTTAATGATTAATAGGTGTGTACAAAATTTCATAAAAATATCTGGAGTGATAAGAAAATTATAATAAAAATGTTAATTTTTTCTTAAAACTGTAACACTCTGCAGCTCAAAAATTAAGAGGTTTAGGACATATGTTGATATTAAGTTTTCTTCTTAAAATGACCGAAGGATTTATACCCTTAAGTATCAGCATTCAATTAATAAACACCCTGTATGTTCACTCTCCACAACATAGTCCCAGTTGATATTAATTTAAAATCACAACTTTTTTAATAATATCTTATATTACTTATTTTATACATTGAAAATTGCAGACTTCAGTTACAAATTTTATTTACATAACCACCAACGATGTTGGTAGGTATATAAATTACTACATTTTGCAAATATGCGGTAAGTATAAGTAGACCCTAGAAAACTATGGGCCCTCTCACTGATAGCAGTGAGTGTACAAAAAAATAATAGCCGTTCAAGACAGTATTATGAAAGCAGGACCTTATAGTATTACAGCAGGACCTAACAATACTAATGAAAGACCTAGTAGTATAAGGGCAGAACCTTAGTCTAGGTCAGGACATTATTTGTCATTTTAAAAGTCAATTACCCCTTCAACTTTAGTGCTAAAAACATGCAAATATTTTGTTGCTATTTTGTGTCACAAATTATAACTTTATATGTTGTGCCATTTTCAAATACAAGGGTACTTGACTAAACATTAAAATACAAATAGTTGTTAGTCAAATTCGTAGCATATTAGTCATTTTTTGCATTTTGCATTTTTTAGAAGCCGTAGTTCAGCAGGAAATAAATAAAAAAAAATGTTTTTGTCTATCATTGAAATGTGCTGTTAAAGCTGCATCCACATTTCAGACCTAATGAGTGAGCAAGAGTAAATATTCTCATATGCAGGGTTAACTATGACTAAGTATAAATATTTTAAGAGGGGAAAAAATTAAGAATTAACGGAATCTCCTTTAAAAAAAAATCCAAACTTATTTTTATAGTGAAACATTTTTTTTTTTCGATATTATATTAAATCCTTATTTAACGCCGCCAATGCGAGGATCAGAGTGGGCAACCAGGAAGCAACGGACGTGCAACAGTAACAGTCCGTTAGTCGGTGTCGCTGTCATTCTCATAAATCAATTACTATGTTTACGTTATAGTTTTGTGTCGTTCTTCAGTTTTTAGTGCCTTATTTAATTTTAAACGTTTTATAGTTATTAAATAAAGGAATATATGACAGGTACAGATATTTTCCTACAATATAGGTAGTTTACCAGTTTCTTTTTCTAGGCTTTGGGACAAGACTGCCGAGGGTGTATTAAAAGTTTTCTATTACCTACCTATTATAGTCGACTTCCAAAATTGTGGAGAGTGACTAATGTTATAAATCTGCTTACAATTTATAGCAGTCAATACAAAGAAATATACATGCAGCTCTTATATTTTTCATACAAAAGTTTTTCCCGCATATCTCTGAGAGCATACCCAATTACACAGCTTCTGCTACGCATGCGCTGCAGTTAGTACACATTAGTACTTAGTACTCATGGGCTGCTGGCTTTTGATTGGCTGCGACGACTTGTCGGATCCAACTGTTTCAAGCGCTATCATGGGCGGGTATATCGTTCAGGCGGGCAAAATTTCGGGTATATCTTTTCGTTAATTTAATTATGAATGTAATTAATTTTATAAGCGATTTGATCGAAATAAGAAATATCGGATGATATAACATATATGAAGAGTTTAGTGCGCGAGGTCAAAATATGAGTGTAAGTGATGTTGAAATATATACTTCATTAACAAAATGGTACGTGAATAGCATATGTGTGCAAATAAAAAAGTGGTAAAGAAGTACAACTGTGAAACGGAAAGTGATGGAAACTCGCGGAAGGAAGATTGTATTTTTAAAATGAGTTTTCCAAAAAAAATTCTATTGCTATATCTTACAAGATGAAATTTAGGCCGTATAAATGAAATTGAAAAGAGTATACTGATAGAAAGGACGAAACAGTGATATGGCGAAGAAACTATTTAAAATAAATTTAAAAAAAAATAAGAATCTTGATCGAAGAATATATTAAATTTTGACGAAACATGGGCGTATGAAGTTCATACGGAAAGCGGTACGATATGATATAATAAGTGTTACTGTGTGACCATTATATTAACAGTGCTAGTAACCAATAGTAAATAGTGTGTATGTATTCTAAAGCCTTTTGTCCTTTTAAATGCTGAATTCGCAAATATTTGTGCGATTTATTTAATGATGGAAAAATCTCTATTTGTAACAAATTTTGTCAATAACCTATAACATTATCTATCATTTATATCCGCGGAGTGCTCATCAGGTAGGTGTACGTGGGTGGTGTAAGGCAATCACCATCCAAAAGGACGGCATTCTAATTTGTAGAGACGATGGCAGGTGCCACATTTAAAGTAAATTGTTAATGTGCTAGGTTCAGCCGATGTCAACTTAGTTTTGATAATTTTGTGTGCTTTAACTTTTCTCAAGTGACACGCTTAGGTAATCATAATACATGTATCTTCCGTACTCATCTATGTATTGTGAATTAGTCACTCTCTATTATTTTCGACCTTAGGTAATTGATAATAAGATAAAAACTTTAAATTTTGAAATATTCTTATTATTTTTATTATCTAACGTCTCGAAATTGGTAAAAACTGTTATATCACTGTTTCTACTCTAAAAATAATGGATGTTATGTAATGCAATTATTTTTGTCATTTTTATGATTATGTTTTATGTTATGATGATGTTCCACCTGGTGCAAAGTCTCTTAATCTTATAATCTTTAAAAGGCACATTAAAGCAGTTTTTCTGAGGAGTAAATAATGTGCAGTGCAAATCTGGAAAATATATATATATATATATTTTTTTTGTAACATAGATATTTTATTTGTTAATTATTTTACATTTTTGTTTTCGTCTACATCTGTGAGTATTTTGATAAAGTATATTCAAGGGTTAAATGGTAGAGCACACATTAGTTTTAAACTTCCCCTTGAGATTTCCGCTTTTTGCGTACTATTTAATATATATGTATATTTTTGTCTTTCATTGTAATTGTAGAAATTGGAAATAAAGGCATTTATTATTATTATTATTATTATTATTATTATTAATTAACATAAATTACGACATCCCCACCATGACCTTATCTATCTTTGCGGACTATGTTATAGTTATTCGAGCTGATAACATTATTACTTATATTATCATTTAACCACGATTCTGTTATAATAATAATGTCATAATGTCAATTTTGGACAAATTTCCTAAGCTGTGTTATCTTTGGTACCAGTGATGTAACATTTAAATTTGTCATATTGAAAGACATACTTAAAATAGTGAATAATAATAAAAAACTAAAAGTAAATGGCAATAGCAGATAATATAAATACAAACAAATTTTATATGAACATTTTCCCTATTCAATTTATGATTTTCAACTTCTGCTTTTATAACTTTATAATAATTTCTCTGATTTATAGTTTTATCATAATAAATGCTGATACCAATAGGAGTCTTTTATTTTATTTCAGTTTTTAAACAAATTAAACACGTCGTCTTTATTTTTAAGATACACTTTTATAGGTCTTTTCTTATTAACATTGTTATTGCCCAATCTTTCAACCCTTACATCTGTCGTAATTAATTGTGCATCAATAGAATGCAATACATTAGTTACTTTGTCATGGTCAAGAACACCAAATTCTTGTTCACAGTTATAAATAATTAAATTGGAAACTCGTCTTTCACGTTTGAAATTTTCATTTACTACTTTTTGAATAAGCACTGGCTCATCAAAACTTGGCGTGTTATTTTTCAACTGATTAACTTGAGCAGTTAAATCTGTTAAAGATGGTAAACTCTTGCAATCGTTACAGGAAAATTTTAATGCACGGTCTTGATTTTAAGAGTCTCATTTCAGCCCTGGACAAATTTGTGCAATCAGGGTGAAAAACTTCCTTACAGTCATCACATTTTATTTGTTTATTAATATGGACCTTTTTTTTACAAGCAAAACAAAACAACGGCATTGATAAGAATTATCACTTCTGCCGATAAAAGAAATTCCCACCAACAATTTCAACCTTATTCAAGGTATAAATTAGACAAATGCAGTTACTGGTAACTATCACAAAGGATTGGCAATGCAACTCACCAGACTTATATCTTCGTTTGTTGCAGCGTAGAATAACACAATTTCAAGAATATTTTCGATGGAAAAACCACTAAAATTCAATGATTTAGGTACAACAAACACACAACGGCTTGCTAAGTATATGTGCCAGGGTTTTGTTTTCATTTTTCATTTCAATCAATTTCATCGAATAAATGCAGAGCGTTCACAATACACACACTTTGTTAAAAAATTAATTTTTAGAATGGACAAGAACGTAAATTTCGAGATATTCGAGGGTATTTTTAATACAAAGACACTGTAACAGCTTTTGCTTAACTCTGCATAAAGAAACACACTGCAATAATTTTTTGGATAAATTCCTAAGCATAAAACCCGCAAGAAAGTTACAGGGCACCATTCTTTTCCGCAAAAAAACAACCAACCTGAAGCATTTTTTTAGAAAACTCAACCGTATCTCGAAAACGAAGCACTTGCAGACTCATGTTCATATGAACTTTTTAACATCTTGCTGAGCGGAATCTCTTCAACTCTGAAACATCCTGTATATCTAATGGTAATCCAGTAGGAATTTGTGTTATCTATTTCTTTCTTTCTCATTATGGTAAAGTTTGTAATGTATTGTAATCAAACTATCAGATCAATCAAACTGAAACTCACAATGTATTATATTTTGTGGTAAGGCTTCACTTTTGGCGTCAAATATTGACGTTTATTCGTCCAAATCCAGAGAGCATTACAATCGATGCTCTCGGATGTGATCTAAGCTTTGCCATTATTATTTATTACATTTTCTTTTTATAATTATGGCCCACAAACGTCAATTTGGAAGCAATGACTACGTTCAGGGAATTAAGCGTTAAAGCGCTACAGAGCCGAAGCGCTGTAGCGCTTTAATGTGTCACACTGAATGAACTAATCCGAATTTACTACTTATCTAATTACTTTTACGATTTCAGTTTTAATTATTGGTAGAGGTAGAAGTTAAATTTAAAATTATTTGTTTTTCACGTTTTTGTATAAATTATTAGATGTGTACAAACAATATTATCTAGAGCTAAAAATATAATAACATAATTATAGTTATTTTTCAGTAGGTATCTAAATATGATATATTTTTGTTATATTTGAAAATCATTACAAAAAGGGATGAATAATTTAGCTACCAAAATTAATATTAACGTTGACTTGTATTAGATGAAAAATTACTTAAACGTTACCATTTAATATTTTTTGTCTTTCTTTTTGTGTTACTGCAACCGTAATGATTTTCTCTCCCATATCCTCCATTATTTACTTAATGCTAAATTTCGGCTATATTTCGAATGGCATACCAGAGAGAGAATATTATTTTCTCTCCGACTTATACTTAGGTATTTCTTTAAAAAAATAACGCGCTAGTAAACCAGTCAGCATGAAGACAGTAAATACAAATTTTAGGTTAGGTTACCCAAACATACCAATTTTTAGTGCGCTTTATAATAATAAAGCAGTCAAGCGGTCGAGTTCCCTGAATGCACTCAATATCAACAATAAGATGTACCCTTTTGTTCTTATATTTAATGCTATATCCTTTACCTACCTATATTTACCCATCCTTATAAAAATAAAGGATTTGTGAAAGTACTTGGGCATGTTTTTAAAATTATTATTATTTTTAAGATACATACCTCGTTTTTCCTAACGAGACATAACAGCAACCCCAATCCTTGCCAAATTCAATTTCAGTTTTTCGAAATTCATCAAATGACCTTCCATCTAACCTCTTAAAATTTAAAAATCAATAACAAATAATATTATTACCTTACAATACTTACGGCAGATTGACTAAGATTTTTATTCAAAAAATTTTTTTCGCAATTTGAAATTATTGTTTTTCTTATATTTGACATTTTATATTATTTTTACTTTTACATTGATAATCAATTTTAAGGTTAATGTTAATAAGGTTTTAACCAGTGTGGCCAATCAGTGTTGTTCTGGGAATAAAAATAATTGTACTAGGTTGCAGGGGAAAATTGTACTAAATTGACATTAGATGGTACTTAAATTTTCTATTCTTCTTCTTCGTAATTTAGATATATAACCTGTTTTACTTGATTCTTCGCGAAACGCGAATTTTTCCCATGTTGGTATTTTCTTATTGCTACACAATTTAGATGTTTCATTTATTTAGTTTTGAAATTTGTCATGGATTTTATTTTTGCCTTACATTTTTAAAATACTGGGTCGTACTGTCACTAAATATCAATACAAAATAAATCAAAATACTTAAAGTCATTTTATGGTGCAGGTTACTTTTGCACTTGTTTCATTTCAGTTAGTTCAGCCATCGTATGCTAAATAGCAACTGCCATGTCTTTTTAGTCTGTTCCTTTGTCCGTTTGCAGTGACTCACTGCGCGTGGCAGCACTCTACAGCACAAATGACGTAGTCAGACATAGTCGTCAATTGTTTCATAGAAATCATGGCAAATGTCAAATATCTGTTAAGGTGTACATTTCTGTTTACTCTGTCTCTTTTTTTAAATTATAAATTAATACAACCTAAAATAATAAGTATTGTGTGTTTCAAGGTGAAAATGCAGTTCATTATTAGTACGTATGTAGCCAGTTTTATAATAAATGTAAAATATTTACACGAAAGCTTTGTATGAAGTCGAGTGTGAAGTATTGGAACGGTATCAGTGCCGCGTATTTTAATGTTTTAAAATAGCAAATAAAAAATACGTACATTCTTGCAAACCGAATTAAATACGTAAGTTCTATTAAAAGATAAGTTATTATAGTGTCAATATCAAATATCAAATTCTGACATTTATGGAATGATATGTATAAGTTTTTATATATTTTTGGTATTAATAATATTATGTGAAACTAACTATTCAGTGGACAAAAGCCTCAACCTGCGTTGAATTACACCCACAATATCTACCCATATATTCCTTATTATTAGCTTTTGTAACATTTTTTTACTGTTTTAGAAAGGTCAGTAAATTAAATTATTTTCTTTAGATAATTATTGATTAGAGCTTTGTCTGTGGAATTGTTCATTAGCATAGATGTTTGGTATCAGAGAACATACATATGACTTCATTGATAGGAATTATAAGAGATTTGATTTATATTAGCTTAAAATACCTATCTAAAACAGTAAAAAAATGATATGTATGTTTCCAAATACTGACGTGGGTGTCACCACATTACACAATTCTATATTGAAATTCAGGTGATTCGACAGATTTTAAGGGGACACGATTTACCAGACGATGGTTCAGCCATCGTCTGCTAAATTGCGTCGCCTTGAAAAAGCACGGCTCCTGCGATTTAGCCGACAATGATTCAGACATTGTTTATCCATTAAAAAAACAAAACCAAGATAATATCACATACTACAGAATAAGTAGGGTATAGATAGATATATGAAATAAGTAATAAGTAAAGATCTGTCGTGATACTGTGATATTGTTCCTGAATCTGTTTGTGATACGATAATTGTACTAAATTTTATAAAGGGGTACTGTTGTGCATTCACACTCTCAAGTGTACTGAATTTAGTACAATTGTACTGACTTGAACAACACTGTGGGCCAATGCAATGCTAAAAAGCGAAAATGTCGCTGCAAAAATCGTGAAAAGGTGAACAAGATATTCACCTAGGTATATGTGATGTTTTGTATGTAAGATTATTTGTCTTTTCATAAGTTCTATTGTGTTTTTACTTTTTCTTTTGAAATCTATCTTTACATTTAAAAATTTTATATAACTTCAATCATTTATTTCAAATTATAGTTTATAGATTTCTCACGCCAACGTACTATTCAGTTTTTTTGTACTTCATCTCTGTATCAATAATTTTATACATATACAAAATTTATGTATAATCCATAAACTAAACAAAAAACTTTACATAAAGTTTTTTCAAAGTTAAATTTATTTTAATTGCGTAATTCTACACTGTAAAGTAATTGCACGCTTACTACAATATTTCATATTAGGTTTGTTATAAGTGAATGGTAAAAAGTTTCTGTGACGTTACAGATTATCAACTTGCTGCAAGTTATCACATAATTTACAAAAAAAATGTTGCAGTGCAACGGAATTGTCAAGAGTTCTGAAACTTTTCTTAAAAAAAAATACGAACAAAAGTAAAATTTAATGTTGATACATTATATGTCTTAATATGAGGAAAATATTGATTACCAACATTTAAAAAATGTTTCTTATAATCTTTAAAAACATTCGTAAAATATATATTTTAGAAATCTTGTGAATAGAGAAAAATATTGTCATTATTAACCAATAAAAAACTATTTTAGTTTGTTTATGGCGATGACGTCTTATATCGTTATCGCTAAGTTCACTTACGAAATAAATATCTTATATGTGAACATATGAAAAGAAGAATATCTCATAGAGAAAATAACAATAACCAATAGTGATTTTCTGTACGCAAACGCAACGCATTGAAAATTAGAGAGTTTTAAGTTGTGTCGTATACGTGAACGTGTACGCAGAATTTGACCGTCGCACATGCTCAAATTAGAATTTTCCACGTTTACGTGATACGGATGTATGTGGGCTCACGGGTCTTGCCGTAACGTAAACAGAGACGTATACGTGCCGAAGAGGTGGCTAAAAAGTTCCGAATGCATAGAACAGATTGATAAAAGACTAACCGAACAAAGGAGCAAATCGTTTCTGAATATATAGAAATTACACGTTCTACGTTTTAGGTATCATGATAATCGATAATCGACTTAAAATCTCTATTGAAGACGCCTAGTTCCCTAGTTGATAGTTTATGGTCAGCGATCGAAATTGTGGACAGTGAGTAATCGCTAGCTTGTTGACTAGCGCGACGGGCGAAGCGTGCAGGGAGCAACATTTCATAGGCGTACTAAATTTGAATGCGACCAGATATAAAAGATATGTAAAAATGACAAAAGTAATTGCATTACATAACATCCATTATTTTTAGAGTAGAAACAGTGATATAACAGTTTTTACCAATTTCGAAGCGTTAGATAATAAAAATAATAAGAATATTTCAAAATTTAAAGTTTTTATCTTGCATTATCAATTACCCAAAGTCGAAAATAATAGAGTGACTAATTCACAACACAGAGATTAATATGGAAGATACGTGTGGTATGATTACCTAAGCGTGCTTGAGAAGAGTTAAAGCACACAAAATTATCAAAAATACGTCGGCTGAACCTAGCACATTAACAATTTACTTTAAATGTGCCACCTGTGTCATCCTCTCTACAAATTAGAATCCCATCGGTTGCCCACCACCACCCACTTACACCTACCTGATGCGCACTCCGCGAATATCACATTTAAGCCTTTTCCTCATGGACGCGAAATTGACGGATTTTTGCACGAATTTTGCAATCGGGTATGCTCTCAGAGATATGCGGCACACGATTTTGTAGGAAAAATATAAGGGCTGCATGTATATTTCTTTGTGTTGACTGCTATAAATTGTAAGCAGGTTTATAACATTAGTTACTCTCTACAATTTTGGAAGTCGACTATAGACAAGAATTGGCGAAATGCGGGTTTCGGCCTACGAATTCATCCGAGAACAGTGTTGTTCAAGTCAGTACAATTATACTAAATTCAGTACACTTGAGAGTGTGAATGCACGACAGTACCCCTATATAAAATTTAGTACAATTATCGTATCACATACAAGAGATTCAGGAACAATATCACCCTATCACGACAGATCTGTTGGACCGTAACCACATAATACTTATTTCATATATCTACCTATACCCTACTTATTCTGTGGTACGTCATATTTCTTGGTTTTGTTTTTTTTAATGGATAAACAATGTCTGAACCTTTGTCGGCTAAATCGTAGCAGCCGTGCTTTTTCAACGCGACGCAATTTAGCAGACAATGGCTGAACCATCGTCTGGTAAATCGTTTTGCCTCAAAACTATCGAATCACCTGAATTTCAATATAGAATTCTGTAATGTGATGTAGTGTGGCGACACCAACGTCAGTATTTGGAAACGTACATATCATTCCATAAATGTCAGAATTTGATATTTGATATTGACACTATAATAACTTATCTTTTAATAGATACGTGTTTAATTCGGTTTACAAGAATGTACGTATTTTTTATTTACTATTTTAAAACATCAAAATGCGCGGCACTGATACCGTTCCAATATTTCACACTCGACTTCACACAAAGCTTTCGTGTCTAAATATTTTACAATTATTATAAAACTGGGTACATACGTATTAATAGTGGGCTCATTTTCACCTTGAAACACACAATATTTTAGGTTGTATTAGTTTATAAATTTTAAAAAGAGACGTAAACAGAAACGTATGCCTTAACAGATATTTGACATTTGTCATAATTTCTATAAAACAATCGACGACTATGTCTGATATGGTCTGACTACGTCATTTGTGCTGCAGTGCTGCCACGCGCAGTAAATCACTGCAAACGGACAAAGGAACAGACTGGAAAAACATGGCAGTTGCGAGCAAAAGTAACCTGCACCATAAAATGACTTTAAGTATTTTGATTTATTTTGTATTGATATTTAGTGATAGTACGACCCTGTATTTTAAAAATGTAATTCAAAAATAAAATCCATGACAAATTTCAAAACTAAATAAATGAAACACCTAAATTGTGTAGCAATAAGAAAATATCAACATGGGAAAAATTTGCGTTTCGCGAAGAACCCAGTAAAACAGGTTATGTCTAAATTACGAAGAAGAAGAATAAACAATTTTAGTACCATCTAACGTCAGTTTAGTACAATTTTCCCCTGCAACCTAGTACAATTATTTATATTCCCAGAACAACACCACATAACAACACTGGCCGAGAATATTGTACTCTCTTGTTCGTCTGATGCACTTGTGAGAAATGCGCATGCACGAAATCGATTTACACATCCAATGAAATTAAACTTCTAAAATAAAATAATACCGACCAGTCGACCACCTACCCTCCACTTCATATTTATGCTGTGACTTCGTGGTCAACGGCTTATTTTGAATTTTTAACCCTTAACCTAGAAAAACATAAACCAAAAACTAACCTACTTGTAACAGTGCCAGTAAATACAGAAGTTATTTGATGTAAAACATCTTTTGAAATGAAAAGAAATACAGAACAAGGAAGTAAATGTGTTTTAATTAGAATCTGGTTACACAAACAGTATGTTAAATATACCTATAAAAAAAATAATTAAAAATTGAATATGAAAACGTAAATTAAGTATGTACCGAACGAGAACGTTGTAAATAACTTAATACATTTATAGAATCGAACGACGTTTATTCAAAGTAAGCGGTACAGAGGTATAGTTTACAATGAAGCTAAGCTAGATCTGGAACTCTATATATAAGGAAATAAGTGCAAGTCTCAGCATAAGATAAAATGACTAACATTGTAACTATATGTTACAGCAAGGAAATAGAATATAAGCAAAAATATATATATAGTATAAAAAGGGTATATGTATAATTCTTCCCGTCGTAGAGGGAGCTCACGGGGTGAAGCGACCAGGGTCCTAGTGGGCGGTAGTCGTTCCTTCTGGGGTTGAGACATCTAGGGCGGCGAAGTCCTCATCTGAAACCAAGGCTCAGGGGTGCTTCTTTATTTTGATGCTCATCTTCACGGAGGGTGATAAGGAAACAGCAGGGATTCACTGTTCCTGGTGTAGTGACCGGAGATCATCGGAGCAAACGTGATTCCAGTCGTTGAATTTATAACATTCCTGGTGTTTCAGGGTGTTCCTGGGACATCGTTGTCCTCTCATTTGGGTTTGACCTTCGTAGGAAAATTCTAGGTATTGCTATTTTTGTAATTGAGTCTCTTTTCTTGAAAATAATATATATTATTAATATTAAAATTACGAGTATGATAATATAGATGAAATAGTGTGGTTGTTGGTATGGATCTTGGTCAAACAGTTCCAGGGATTGGATTTTATACTTGGATATACTCTCCGCAAAACTACTCAATGCATCTAGCTGTATATTTTCCAAGTTTATTTTAATTTTGCTGTTATTAAAAGGCAGACTAATTTGTGGTAGTAATGTAACTTGTACCCTATTATTTCAATTTCTCATTATTATTTGTTGTTTTTGATACGTTTTGATCGCCTTAAAATAGAAGTTGCATTATTTTCTAAAAATACTTTACTTGACGACGGTGATGGTGGCTGATCGTTCGAATTAAATTTATATTCATTGGCCATTTCATGGCGATTTTCACTAAAATTTGATTGTTCATCACTGCTTTCCAAGCTGTTTTTTGGTGAAGTAACCGATTCTATTGGAATATGAGGTATTTTCAAATTGCCTGAGAATTTTTTAATTTGATTTAAGTGTCTTTTCCAAGTTTTGTTTAAGTCTGTTACTTCTACAAGATAAGAACGTTTACCCATAATTCTAACAATTTTACCTTTAATGTATGTTGGATGACTTACATTTCTATAATCCTTGACAAGAACAATTTCACCTATACTAAAAGTAATTTTGTCCTTTCCACCTTTATAATGAGTTTGTGATTTTTGAAGATTTTCAACTCTTTTGCACACATCATTTGAATTATTTATTTTACTTTCATCTAATGACGTTGCATTAGGCAAAAAAGTTGAAAATCTGGTTCGCAATTTCCTACCAAACATTAATATCGCTGGACTCACTCCGGTTGTAGCATGATCTGTGTTACGATAATCGAATAGAAATCTACTTAAAATCAAACTGTAATCAGAGCCACTAGATGCTGCTAATGCTTTTTTAAGCGCATTTTAAACCGTTTTGACGGAGTTTTCTGCAGCTCCGTTGGAGGAAGGAGAGTAAGGAGGACTGGTAAGATGCTGTATATTATTTCTAGATAAAAATTCTTCAAATTCATCTGAGATTAGAGATCGACCGTTATCAGATACCAAAGTGATGGGAAGACCAAATCTTGCAAAAAGAGATCTGAGAACTTTAATAGTCGAATTTGAATTAATAGTTGACATTTCAAAAACCTCCAACCATTTGGAATGTGCATCTAATATCACTAAAAAGTTTTTTCTTTTAAAATCAAAATAGTCTACATGAATTCTTTCCCATGGTTTATTTGGCCAAGGCCAAGGAACTATTTGTGCTTTCGGTGCATTATTTGAATGTAGCAAGCATGCTTCGCATGTTTTTGCCATATTTTCAATATTTTTGTCTAAGTTGGGAAACCAAATGTAACTACGTGCTAAATTTTTCATTTTTACGATACCCAAATGAGTACTGTGTAATTGTTCTAAAATATTTTTTTGTAAACTATTAGGGATAACTATCCTATGGTTCCAAAAAATGCATTCATCTTTAATAAAAAATTCGTGCTTTTTATTAAAAAATGGTTTTAATTTTATATCGTTTGTTTTATTTGGCCATCCTTGTAAAATAAAATCTTTAACTTTTTTAAGTAAATTATCTTCAAATGTAGCTTTTTTAATGGTCTCAAAACATAATTTAATATCTGAATTTGCAACTAAAAAATTACAGTATTCAAAATCAATTTCATCATCACCAAAATAATCGTTAGAATTTTTTAATGGTAATCTTGATAACCAATCAGCAGGATTTTTGTTACTTGTTACATATTCGATGTCATATTGATAACCTGATAGAATTATGGCCCATTGCCTTAAGCGATTTGCAGAGAATTGCGGAACAGCCTTATTGGGATTAAAAATAGTTACAAGAGGTCTCATATCCGTTACTAAAGTAAATTTCTTATTGTATAAATATTGAGTAAATTTCAAAACTCCAAAAATAATAGCTAATCCTTCTTTTTCAATTTGGGAATAGTTGTTTTCTGCTTTTGATAAAGTTCTCGAGGCAAATGCTATAGGTTTTTCCTCTGAATTTTGAAATTTGTGACTTAACACAGCCCCAATACCTTCTTTTGAAGCGTCAACTGTTAATCGCAACTCTAAATCCGGATTAAAATGTACCAAAACTTGCGATGATATTAATATTTCTTTAATTTTTTTAAAAGCCTTTTCGCAATTATCATCCCATGACCAAATAGTATCTTTTTGTAACAGTTTGTATAATGGGTTTAAAATACTGGATAAGTTTTTAATAACTTCCATAAAAATTTATGCTACCTAGAAAAGCTTGTAATTCTTTAACGTTATTTGGTCGTGGTGCCATTTCTATAGCTAAGGTTTTGCTTTTGGAGGGGTGTAAGCCCTCATTGTCGATAACAAATCCTAAATATTCTACACTTTGGGCAAAAAATATACATTTATCTAAATTCAATTTTAAACCAGAGTTTTGCAAAATGGATAAAACCTTCTTTAAATTTTGTAAATGAGTTGTTTTATCTTTTCCCGTTACTAAAATGTCATCCTGAAATACTGCACAACCCTCAACTCCATTAAATAATGCATCCATAATTTTTTGAAGCTTGGCCGAGGCACAAGCAACCCCAAACGCTAATCTATTAAACTTAAATAATCCTAAATGAGTAGAAATTGTTAATAACATCTTACTCTCCTCATCTAACCCTATTTGTTGGAATGCCTGCGACAGGTCCAGCTTTGTAAATTCCTTTCCTCCTTGAAGCCTTGCAAATAACTCGTCGATTCTCGGCATGTAGTGCTGATCAATCTCGATTTCAGGATTTATGGTCACTTTGAAATCTCCACAGATCCGTATTTTGCCATTTTTCTTAAAAACCGGTACAATCGGAGTGGCCCAGGGACTGTAGTCAACAGGAGATATGATACCTAAAGATAAAAGACGTTTTAGTTCATCTTCAACTTGACTTTTGATAGAAAAGGGCATTGGTCTCGCTTTAAAAAATTTTGGCACAGCATCTTTTTTAATGTTAATTTTAACTACTCCATTTTTGAATAAGCCTATACCTTCAGAAAACACTTCACTAAATTCTTTAGTTAAAATTCTGACTTGTTTTTCATCGGTGTTTATATTATTAATCATTGATAAACTAATGTTATATAACCTTAAAAAATCTCTACCCAATAAAGGTTGACCACCATTTTCCATTACATAAAAATCTAAAAACATTTCTTTTTTATTATAAGCTATGTTCAATGTAACAACTCCAACGGGTTTTACTTGAGACCTATTGTAAAAAATAAAATGTTTATTTGTAGGTTTGATAGGAAAATTTGAAAAATGTTGTTTGTAAATATCTACTGATAAACAAGAAACACTACTGCCGGTGTCGACTTGAAACAACAAAAAAATATTCTCAATAAAAATTTTTACTTTAAATGAATCCTCTGTGTTATCCGATGTATGCTCCCAATTATAAATATTTCTATCATTAGAAAAGTAAAAAATGCTATCATCGTCCAGGTTATTTGTATTATCATTGTTATTATAGGTAGTATCTTGCAAAAAATGGTGTCTAAAATTACGGTTATAATTATTTTTTTGTTTACAAACATTAGCTAAATGACAAACTTTTTTACATAAATTACAAGAATAATTCTTAAAATAACACTTATCTTTTTGATGATTTCGCCTTCCACAAACTTCACATCCTGTATTGTCGTTGCCGCCATGATGGATTTGTTGCTGTTGCTGTTCCCTGGAGTGTCCTTGGACGTACGCGTTGCCTCTTCCCCGCCAGGAATTTCCGCTAGGTTGGGTCCCATCTCGTGCTGTTTGCTTAGGCCTCCTTGCTCCTCGAATGTGGTGGATTGGCTCCGTTTTCACCATGACATCGTGTATTTCTTGTGCCGCCATTTTGTTTGCTGCTATCGATACCATTTTCTCCAAATCAGTGGCGACTCTTTCCTCCATCATACGGTCCAGAATAGGCCCTTTTTCAAATCCAAAAATAAATTTGTCTCTTAGGCATACCTTTAATTCGCTGCCAAAATATATTACAGTTTGTGAACCATCAAAAACTGGTATCACATCAAGGAAAGCTTTAGCTTCGTTGATATTTGAGTTAGTAGTCATATTTTCACTATTAAATGTACTAGATAACTGATTTACTAAACTATCTATCTCGTTTTGATTTACGGAGAGTCCAACACCGACAGGGACCTGGTATGGATTTTCTACTCGTAATCTAGCTTGAGAATTACTATCCTTTGGCATCTGAACAAACACTTCGTTTTCAGTCGAGTTAACTCATAAACAAATTGTTTTAATAGTCACTCAACAAAATAAGTACTTTGAACAGAGAAAAAATATATAACAGGATCTGAAAATAGTCACTCCAATCGTGGAAGAGTTGACTCACGAATTCAGAACAATTAAATTCACTTAATCACTTCTTAAAAATTTAATCCTAACTAATTTTGACTATACACAGGCAAGTGTAAATCAAAATGTCTTTTCGCCGCACAAGTATATAAAAAATCAGTTTATATCAACTTAGCGAGGAAAGGAGTGGAAAAATACAAGAGGGACTTACTTTGAATCGTCGTTGACGGTCCAGGGATCTCGGCGTCAAGTTGACCAACCACTTGAAGTTCCGTATCCAATAAATTTCACCTGAGAGCTGGACAGGTTCTGGATCTTCAACAAAGTACAGGAGTACACCAAGGATCTCACTCACTCACTCACGAGAATTCAGAGACTTGTTTGTAGATCCTACCGACTGCGCCAATTAAGTATGTACCGAACGAGAACGTTGTAAATAACTTAATACATTTATAGAATCGAACGACGTTTATTCAAAGTAAGCGGTACAGAGGTATAGTTCACACTGAAGCTAAGCAAGATCTGGAACTCTATATATAAGGAAATAAGTGCAAGTCTCAGCATAAGATAAAATGACTAACATTGTAACTATATGTTACAGCAAAGAAATAGAATATAAGCAAAAATATATATATAGTATAAAAAGGGTATATAATTCGTAACTATAGGAATGTTGTTGGATACAAATATTTACTTTATAAATATTCTCAACAGTGCATGATTACCATTGAGGCAATTACCTCAATGATAATATGTCAAAGCGTATTTATTAAATGGATGCAATTAATTTAAAGAATTTTAAAATTTTCACCTTGTTAGAAGCAGAATCATTCGATTTGTAGGAATAAGTAGGTTCGTTTAATTTTTTATATTGCCCACAACTTTTGACGTTTGCAAAATGTCAGGCATTGAAATAGACATCACCAGGTCTCAGAACCTATGCCAGTAGAAGAGATAATTTGTATCTTATACTATTATAATATGGTAGCAAAGGTACTAAATATAATTTATTTATTTATTTATTTCACGGGCAAGGCTCATTTTAGAAACAATGAATTACAGAAATATCAATTTAGATATTATAGTACAAATAATAATATCATTGGAATAATAATAGCAAATATGTACCAACATAAACAACATACAATAATATAAACATAAGTACAAATAGCCACATACAATGTAACTATAAAATAAAAATAAAGTAATCACCTTATAACCAACAGACAACTCAAGGTACACGTACTCTACGTACGAAAACAACTTAAGAGCAGAGGTATCCATATGAGGTATCCATTGTCATCCCTAGATCTTTTATGGTATAAGATGAATCAAGCAAATTCCCCTGAAGTTGATAAGTATATTCAACTGATGTTCTGCCTCGTGAAAATATCATTGTATGAGATTTAGAAGCATTAAGTTCCATACCATTAAGTGTACACCAGCTAAGTAGCCTATCAAGATCCGCCTGAATCTCGATACAGTTATCCTGACTGCGAATTTTCTGAAATAACTTCAAGTCGTCAGCAAATAAAAGACACCTACTAAAGTGAAAACATTTATGTATATCATTAATAAAAATATTAAATAGAAATGGACCCAGGTGAGATCCCTGGGGAACTTGCGATAATTAAGCGTTTAAGTTCAGGCGAGAGCCATCTGGGAAACTTTGTATTACTGAATTTTCTTAAAGGAACAAATAATTCAATGGCCTGATATAATATACTATAGAAAATATTAATCATATATTCAAGGGATTTACCTGATAATATTAAATCCCAGTTGAACTGAACTAGAAAGTCAGAGATGCCTAGCATTTTGCAGATTTGAAATCCCGAAAATAACCTGCTGGAATAAGTTCACCAACAGTATCGTAGTTATCCATAATAAGCTTAAAATGAAGAGGAGGATGATATATATCTGGCGGGTCAATAATAGTTTCTTCTGAGATTAGTACTACAGTATCAGGATTCCGAACAAAACCAGATCAAGCAGAGAACCAACACCATTGATGATGGTGTTAATTTAAAAAAGGTTGAACAGGGAAGACTGATGTGCAACGATATCCAAGCATTCCACTTCATTTGGAGAGATTTGGCAAGGGGGTAGCTGTAGATGCGTAGGGGCCAGCTTCCCACTTTCCATGAAGATTAAAGTCGCCCAGTAGGCATAGATTGGCTGTAGGAAAGGTATCACATAATTGGTCTACACTTTCATAAAAAGTCTGATATGATGTAACTGGAGACCTGGGGGGAAATATGAGGTACCAATTATGTACTGATTGAGCCCACTACCCACCATAACAAACAGTTGTTCAATGTCATCCGCAGCTTGTAGTAGTTTACTAGTTATGTTTCTTCGCACAGCTATGAGTACTCCTCCACCACAAGAAGGAACGCTAGTCAATGTAGAGCGATCCTCTCTATATACGTTGTAATCATACATGCGAAGTTCCGAATCATAAAAATTTGAATTAAGATTAGTTTCATTAAAGACAATAATGTCAAACGAAGAGTAAGAAGCATTTTCAAGAAGTTGATGAAATTTAGTGCGTAAACCTCGCGTATTTTGATAGTAAACAGAGTAATAAGATGTTGGTTGATTTAGTTTTTTGATACTGATGAATTTCTTGGCGCAATTTTAGGGGTACCATGAAAGTATCTCATTATTAAATCCTTTTCGCCATTCTTAAATCTATCCTCCAATTCGGCTTTCACAGATTTGCAAGACTCTTGTTGTTTGTGTGTTAAATCAAAGTTGATGTAGATTTTGTTTCGTTTGGCTACATCCTTACGGTGAATGATAGTATGGACGTCATTTGAGTTAGATAGGGTGACTTTTAGTGGACGGTTACCATTCTTATTGTGCCTGCCAACACGAGTTAATTTAATAATATTTATGGTACTATTACCACCAACTATCTTATTTAACACCTGCTTAACATGATCATCGTCTGATTTTTCATTGGAATCAGTGAGGTTGTAGATCATTATGTTATTAGATCTCTTCTGGCGTTCATGGAGTTCATATAATGTCTTCAGATGTCAGGTCAGCATTGGAGCCACTTTGTTTAAGGATATCCACTTCATTTCTAAGCAAAACAATGTTTTCCTTCAAATTGTCAACGTCACTAGTAATATTTTGCAATTCGGTGATCTTATTAATCTCTCCTTCCAAAGAATCAATTCTTTCTTCAAATCTCCTTATAAGTCTTTGGTTTTCGCTACTAAGAGCATCTAAATGATTTTGAAGTTTAGTATCTAAATATTTCTGAAGTTTACACAGAAGAGTGTCTGCAGAGCTACCGTTGATGGAAGGGCCACTCGGATGTGATAAATGCTGGGGAGCAAGGGCCTGCAGACTGGGTGAACGACATGAAGCACAGATAAATTTCTTTCCATTAGGGTCCTTAAGATCCCTAGAAAAGCTATTAATCTCATCTATAGTCAGGTTGGCACAATCTATGTGGAGCCAACCGACAAATTTGCAACATTTAATGCTGTATGAATTAGATTTAATAACCACACTACAACTTGCACAATTCACAGAAGGCATGCTGATGAGTAAAAGAAATTTTTATCGGTACACCACTGGTGATTTATTATATTTATCTTGCCTTCTTTTTTACTCACGGAGAAATAAACAGTAGTGTTTTGTCTATAGTTTTTTCCACAAGGGATAATGAATTTCAATCAATTAAAAACTTATTGCATTTTCTGCCTCTATTCTGCCACAGCTATGTTAAATAAAAACAGTTTCTGTTAGCTTGCACTGTAAATTATAAAGTTAAGAGAATTATTTGAATTTATTCCAAATGTAATCATTCACAAACAAGGTAAAAACTCAGAGCACAACTTCACAGATACACATATCAAGGGGACTTAATAATAATAATAAATAATTTTTTCTACATTCATGCAAAAAATAAAACTTTATTGCACTATATTTAGTGGAAAAAGTGGCTCTTTATTGCACTAGTGCAATAAAATGTTTACTGCATTCATCTGTCATTCTACTACAGAGTTTTGTCATCATGACAAACATAAACGTTTAAATCAACGTCATATTTTCCTACACTTAGTGTCATATAAATAAAACATTTTTTGGTTTTTGCATGAACGTAGAAAAAATAATGTATGCAACTCGCACAAAAAGTGGTTATTGTACGCGACGTGAAATTGTCCAACGAGGCCGTTAGGCCGAATAGGACAACACTTACTTTTTGTACTTGTTGCATAAATAACTATTAATAAATACTTAATTTGTTAAATCTGGGGATGTCGATAGCAATGTCCTCTGGATTTGGATGAGCTCATAACTTTGGACGGAATAAAATTTTTCAGAAAAAGTGAATCCCTACTTTGACTTATCTGGTAGCGAAGCTTATAAAACCAATGATATTAATATCTTACTTATTGTTAAAAATGATGACGGATGCTGGAACTCTTACTTGGTGACACCTTGAGAGCCGGAACTAGAGACGAGATCGTGTATACATCCTAACGTAGTAGCACATTCGATTATTGTTAGCTTATTTACTGCCCAACTTTAAGTAATATATGGCTTGTAATTTTTCTTTTAAAATCTGTTTTATTTCAAGTTTCTATCATTATATTCAGTTATTTTCAAAAGTTCATATTAGTTTGTAATAAATTAAATACGGTTCTAAAGCACTACAAATTTAAAATACAATACATGGAAATAAATCGGCTCAAAAACAGAAATTTTATTTCAAATAAATGCTACACTTACCAGTTTAAAACAAGGAAAGTGGTTGGCTTGAAAATGTCAGATTTATAAGCCACAAGTAAGTGCCTCTTTAACAACACTTCTTTAAATAAACTGATAACAATTTCACTACAACACAACACAATTTGGAGGTGTTAATGTCAAAATCGTCTTGAACATAAAATGAAAATTCATCAGTTAATTTCAAACAATATTTGAATTAAATAATAAACTATAAAGCTATTTAATGTTAAAGGCATCACAAATGTTATAGAATGATCCCATTCAGGTTAGAACAGTCTAAAGTAGATTAAAAACCGTTATTAATGTTAATTACCGTTAATTATTTATAAGTAAAAATATATTTTAAAATTCTGAAAATTGATCCACTATAATAATTATATTGGTTACACTATATAATTATTATAAAATAAAAATTACTCCTAATAAATAAATTATTTTATAACAGTTTTCTAATTGTTTTCTTTTAAGATTAGGTCTACTTTTTCAATTTGTACTTGATTATATTGCTAAAACATATCTTTTTTCATGCTATGTCTTCGTGACTTAAGAAATAGAACAAATTTGCTATATCCTGCCTGGTTATATGATGGTAATCATATAACCATCGTTGAATGAATTATTATTCAATCAAAATTATACAATATACTTTGTATATTATTTAAAAGTTTCACTTTAAAAAAGAACACAAACATCATGTCCATGAAGGTAAGTTTTCATCCGACATTAATTGCACAATATTTATGTCGGACAAAAATTATAATTACTCTAAACAGCGAAAAATTTCTGTCAGAGCGATATATTTTAAGTGTCTACGATGTGTGTCCATATCTGTACTATTAGACGTACTTATTATTTCCATGTTCAGATCCATCTGACAGAAATTGCTGTAATTTACTAGTCGTCTGCTTTTGTGGTAGTGTCAATAGCAAATTAAAAATGAGTAGAAAATTTATATTGGTTTGGTAGAATAGAATGTTTATCATAAAACCAGGTTTATTTCTATTTGATTTTTTTTGTGTTTACTCATTCTTTCAAAGCAGTTCTGAAATATAAATACAGGGTGTTGCATGACGTACTGGACAAACTAAGTAAAAAATTTGTATGTAATGTATATATGGGGTCAATTCTCTACAGTCACCGAGCTATGAACATATAAGGCCCCAGGTTCAACAAAAGTTTTGTAGTAAAGAGATCACAAAGGTGATGATTTGGCCATGACTGCACCGTGCCTGGCATGTCTAGTGAGAATTGGCCTTCAAAGTTTAGAAATAAGTACTTACACAGATTTTATTTAAACTTTTACTATGTTTGTCAGGAATAATAATAACAAAATGACAATACAAAAAATGCAAAAAAATTTGAAAACAGCACAGACATATTGACACGTACCCATGTATATTATAACTTTTTTTACTGTAAAAAAAGTTATAATACCAAGGGAACTTATTCCTTCAGTTTGTACAGTATGTCATGCAAAACCCTGTATAGGTATGGTGATTTAGAAATTAAATATTTTTTAAAAACAATTACTGGGTTCCTCTCACAATCCGTACTATCTTTAGCAAATCAATGGACCTTAACTGATTTTTTAAATTCACCAAGTCATTAAAAGTATTAACAACGTCACTTGACATCTTTCACTTAATCTGTTTGAATTATTTTCATAATCACCATTTCTATTTTATTGATTTTCAAGCTTGCCAATCGAACTACAATTAACCCTTAATTAAAAAAAAAGATGTATAGTGAAACTATGCTTTGAACTCATTTTGAAAAAGATTTGAGAATACAATTTAAAAAAAAATAGTATTAGTCATAAATAGTACCCTCTGCGTCATTTGGTACAGTGGCATAGCAAATTATATTAAAACTGGTTTGGTAGCTTGCTTGTTTACTATATGACCAATTTCACAAACAAGTTTTTCAAATTGAGCTGGTTTCATCCTCAAAAAATGTGTAAATTGAGCTAGATCCTCAACACTGAGTTCGGACATTAATTGACTATAAACACCTAATTCTTCATGTTTCGAAATTCACTCTTGAATTCACACTGAACGCTCTACTTACTTACGTCATACGAACAAATGAATAATTCATTATGTTTTTATCAAAATATTTAAGAAACTGCAACTGAGAGTAATACAACTATATACTACACTAAATATTTGCATTGTAAATTGCACTAAATTGCAAATTGTTGTTTTTAACGCGACCAAATATCGAAAATTACGTTGACAATAAAAACAATTGCCTAATGTCAACCATGACGTAAGACGTTTGAATTCTTGACGCGAGTATATACAAATCGTTGATGCTCAGATGTGTGCGACTGCGACAGAGATAGAGCTAGTCCGGGCAAAAACCCACAGATCATTGGCCGAAAAAAAACAAAAGCCGTAAATGACAGACATATGAAAGACGTGTGACAGATCGAACAGAATTGGATATTTACTCATTTATTCAGAAATTTAATTTATAACTATATTTTGATAATAACAATTTGTAAGGAAGGTTTTAATTATTTAGGAAAGGTTTTGTCAGGTTACGTTTATATATTGTTCTATCATAGAACATCTGTTTTTGCCCGGACTAGCTTGATCGCTCTTGTACACATCAGGACAGAGGACCTCTCTTTCTAGGGCCGGTCCATGATTTATAAGGTCTATGCAGTTTAGAAATCAAAAATCAAAATAATAAAATATAAGGGAGGTTGGGGGCGTGGCCACATTAACCGATATGAATTGTGTTCTTAATTTCCCATTATTTTGTTTGTAAACACGCCATTGGCGTACAGTGTGGTTTCTTCTTTTATCTTGTATCTCGTTAGTGTTATTCTTTGTGTATTTTTGTGGGTGTTATTGTTGGAACATGTGATGTTTTATAAGGGATTGTAAAATTAACCAGCATATAGCACGAAATAATTCTCCATATCCAGAATTTCATTTCAATTCACAATCAGCTAAGCCCCTAGTGCTCCACCATTGCTAGAGGCACAAAACAAAATATGGCGCTAATTATGAATAATCCATTCGCGCAGCTTTTAGCGCATTCCAGTCATCATAATATAAAATTACATTTCAGTGGCAAAAACATATACGGACGATTGACTTAACGCTAGATGTGCTAGTGTCGGCCACCTGTAGTTAAGTCAAGAAAGCTGTGTCGCGATTCTCTGCAGATTGTGGTTTTCAGATTGGCTAGGTTTCCTGATTTACAGTGGCGTCTCGTTAGGAACTGTGTTTAAAATAGAAAATTAAGTTTAAAAACCATATCACACAGAATGTATACAAGTCACTGGAACAAATATTGTCTTGTTTTGTATTTTATAGCAACGTAAATTAACAAATAATTTTTTTTTATAAACTAAGGATTTTAACTATTATGTCGAGGCTGAAAAATATAAGTTTTTTGCTAAATTTGCAGAAACTCCTTATTTTTGCATGTCTTATTTGAATGTGTATAGTGCGACATACATTACAGTCTGCTCAGGTTACATTTCAAATATTAACAAATGTTTTATAAAAATAATAACACATATTACAAAAAAATATAGTACACATATATGTATCTTTTGTCTTATTCCACTATATTATTCATGACACATGTAACATAGCTTATATAATCAATGATACATTTTAGAATGATCTCGTTGAATCTCAGAATTCCCCATTTGAGTACGATTTAATGTTGTTTCATTTAGCGCTTGTTTCTTTCACATATTTTTTTTAATAAGTTTTAAAAAGTATGTAGGTATGTATTGAACCAAGTGGAGTAAAAATTCACATTTAACAAAATTAAAATATATATTTTTTTAATTTTTTATAATTGTAAAATCAATCAACTTGCCTGTAAGGAAGGTTGATCCACTAATCGAGCAGGAATGGTTTACCTTTTTTAAGAAATTCCTTATACCTACATAATTTCAGAGTAATATATATATGTTACGTAATAATTTCATTATAAAAAATTATAAGCCGAACATAAATTTATCATTAAACAAAGACACACACATGATATCTAAAATTTAATATTTTTATTCACTACTCTCGTTACCACCTCATTCATATTCTTTTGTTCCGCAAATATTTTTGGATACGCCATATACCGGCGTTCATTAAGAACCACATCTATTACACTGCAAAAATTTACCAATTGTGAAGCTTCATAGTTCAAGAAAATGTCTTTTACTTTACTTTATAAGTGTATTTTTTATACCCACTACCTACATATTATGCGATATGACTATCCGAGCCTGAATGATTCTGATCACACCGAAGTTCTCAGGTCTTGATATACAATAATTAATACCATTTTATTTTTAATCTGACTTGCGCTATAACATATGCCGGCTATAACTACATCTACAATCGGTAAATTATCATTAAACAAATACCCACACATGATATCTAAAATTTACTGTTTTTATTCACTACTGTCGTCACCACCTCGTGCTATTTTGTTCTGCAAATGTTTTTTGACACAACATATGCCGGAGTCCATTAAGAACCATATCTTTTATACTATCAAAATTTACCAATTGTGAAGCCTCATGGTTCAAACAAATGTCTTTTACTCTACTTTATAGGATATTTTAGGTCCACTGCCTACATATTATGCGATATGACTGTCCGAGCCTGAATGATTCTGATTCATCGATTATATCTCCAATAAATTCACTTGTGGATTCCCTCAGGTCTTGATACACAATTAATATTATTTTATTTTTGATCTTACTTGCGCTGTATCATATCTACAATAGGTAAAGGCGACAATCAGTGTGTTAAAATATATTCCAGAGTCTGCAAACATACTAAACAGTTCATAAGGGTTTTTAACAGTTTTTGGGTTTGACTGTTGACCGAATTTTCCTCAAAAGCTGTCCTAAATTAATTACAATTTCTACAAACTCCAATTTTACCCCTTCGTTATTTAAAAAAGTGCTTAACATATTGATCATTTTGCGCTTGAGTAATACACTTTAATTTTTATATCTACAAACAGCTTAGAAATATTCTTAGTTCTGTCTCCAGATTAGAGCAAAATTTAGAGAAATTAATGATCGTTTGAGCATATCAAATGAATTTGACATTCTGATGTCCACAAAAAAAATATATGTATTACCTGGTCAGTTTATTTAGTCATGATGTTATTTTGCGAATAGTGAGTAAATGCGACAAATCGTTTTTACTTCATCAGCTGTGCGTGAAACTGGATATTTGTTTATAATATCGTATTTAAGTACCATCTGGTAAAATACGTCTGTCTGTGACCTAGATTTGCGACTTTGTTTCTAGATGTTTTACGTACATTTCTCGGAATTTAATTTATATACATATGCTATGGGTTTCAATTATTTAATTAATTATTCAATTATTTGGGTAATTATTCTGTGAACAACCTTTAACTTCAAAAAATTGCAAAGCACTTTAAATATTGTATCAGCATTTTTCTCAAACTTGATCTTAACTTTGATGGAGAATCAATGTCGTGATTAAGACAACAAATCAATAAATAAAACCTTTACCTCATAACTTACAATTTCAAATTAAACCTACCTCTGTTAGGATAGTGATGAGATATTAAGGAACATTGAGCGCTCAAAATAAATTTTCAATCATTGATGGTGATATTGCATTAGAGCAAATTTTTGTCTCAGCCACATATTATTATTGGTGAATGTAAAATTTAAAAATTAAGATTAAACTTAGATAATGTGCACTGTCAATCGCTTTAATGAAATATGTAAACAACCTTTGTATTATTCTCTGTTATCCAAAGAAAATTATTTTTAACAAATATAGAAAGATAAAACATAGAAAAGTGCCACGACAATCTTTTATTAATATATTACTGCAGTACAAAAAATCAAAAAACTTGTATGTTGAAAAATAAGTCTAGATATATCATAATTGTGAAATGTATGCCTGACATGTATGAAAAATTTCAACAATTTTACTATGAAAAGGAGAATCAACGACCTGCTCTAGAAATTAAATTATAATGAATGAATATAATAAAGATATGTATTGAGTATAGTCCTAACTGGTGCTGTTAGAATTATGTAGGATAACTTTTTGTTATAGTTATACAGGGTTAACTATGACTAAGTACAAAAAGTTTAACCACGTGCTCAGGGAGGCCTAAAAGACAATAAAAAATTTATTTTGGAATTCTAGCTCGATGTTTTAAAAATGGAGCAAAATCCTTTTTGCCTACGGAAAGTCGGCGTCTATTTCGATCAGTCATCGTCCAAGATGGCTACATATGCACTGAAATGTAGAGGTGTGTTGCGATTTCACTGTTCGCTACTTTGGAACTGCTCTGAAGCCGGAGCTGGAGCGGAACTGCTTCGGTTAGCAGAATATCATTGCTCCTTTTCGGAACGGGGAACGGGTTAGGCGTAGTCACTGATTCCAAATTGCAATGCCTATGTGTGTGACTGTGACAGACAGTCGCAGCGCAGCCGCGGTGAGGACTAAGGCGGACGGGATACTAAACGGTAGGATTCCTCTATTCTATCTTGCTGGGGTATTTTAGTCTTTATGTATCTTATACATATAATCGAACGTATTTCCTTTCCTTTTCTTATAATTTGAAATCATTTGATTTTTAAACTACTTTCAGGTTCCAATTTCCAACATTTTTAAGTTGTTATTTAAGTTTATCGGTAGTTGTACGAGTACATAGTTTATAAAATCCCCCAACATGGATAATAGAAAAAAGTCGTTTCTCTGGACATTTTTTATGCCTATTGACGAAGTCAAAGCTTGTTGCAATATGTGCAAACAGAACATATCATATAAATCTTCCACGACAAATTTAAAAAGACATTTAGAGAGACGTCACCCCACAATAAATTTACACACAACAAAAGCTGAAAATGTTTCTGTCTCAACAGTGGTAACTTCTTCAAATATTACTGCAACGCCCACCACCAGCTCAATCTCATGTGCTTCTGATCCTGACAGTGCACCTGCTATGCCCGAAAATGTAATTAATGCAAATACTGCAACCCTCAGACAAAGCAGACTGCCTTATGTTAAAAATACAATAGATACATATACTAAAGCTAAAATTGATAATATTTTAATGAAGCTTTTTACACAAGACTATCAACCGTTTAGTGTTGTTGAAGATTTCGTAAACTTATTAAAACATTAAATCCGTCCTATATATTACCTAGTAGAAAATTTATTAGCAATACTCTTTTGCCGGCCTTATACGAAAAAACATATAATGAGGTCCAATCAATTGTAAAAAATGCTCGTTCCGTAACGGTCACCACAGACTGTTGGACTTCAATAAATACCGAAAGTTTTATGGCGGTCACAGTTCATTTCTTAAATGAAAATTTTGAATTAAAATCACTACTTTTAGAGTGTGCTTCTTTTAAAGAAAGTCACACAAGTTTAAATCTAGCAACTGAATTAAAAAGAATTATAATCACATGGGGTTTGGAAGAAAAAATTATGCTGTCTATATCAGATAATGCTGCCAATATTCAAAAGGCTTTAAAAGACGAACTCAACTGGAAATATTTTAGCTGTTACGCCCATACTATCAACCTTATAGTGCAAGACGGGCTAAAAATGGTTCAACCGATAACAACTAAATTAAGGACTTTAGTAGCCCATTTTAAACGAAGTGCCATTGCTACATCACGACTAGCCAACGTTCAGAAACAGGCTGGCAAGACCCCAAAAAAACTAATACAAGATGTATGTACCAGGTGGAACTCCACCTTTTACATGATAGATAGACTTTTGGAACTAAAGGAGACTGTGCGCACAACTATGGCTCTTCTTGATACTACTAATCTACCTATCATTACTGTTGAAGAGTGGCAGTTACTTAAAGAGTTAAAAAAGGTGCTACAGCCCATGGAAAGTGTAACAAAAATTATGAGTGGACAAAATTATGTAAGCATTTCTTCCGTTATTATTTTATCGCAAGGTTTAGAGGATGTGTATCTCGAAATTTTAAAAAGTGATATGTCGCTTTTAGCTCAAAATGTCGCATCGCAATTATTGACAGGAATTCGACAAAGGCTGGGAGCATGTAGACTTTTCCAGTAACAGCGTTGCCGAAAGAGCTAAGAAGATGATAGAAAATTTAGTGTCGCACAAAATTATTGAGACAACCGCACCTATCGTCGCATCATCATCTTTTACTACTGCAACTGCTGCTGCTGAAATGCATTCGGGTGATGGCAATAGTAATGATACATTTTCCATTTGGAACAGGTTTGATAAAAAAGCTGCAAATGTTCAACCTTTTGGTACATCTTCTTCACGTGCTATTATTGAAGTACAAAGATATTTGGTGGCGTGAACATGCATACAATTATCCCTTTTTGTCAAAAGTTGCAATAGAAAAATTAGGAACAGTCGCCACGTCGCTACCATGTGAGAGAATTTTCTCCAAAACAGGACAATTAATATGTGAGCGTCGCTAACGCTTAAGTGCCGATAAAGTAAAAAAACTTGTTTTTATTAATGTAAATAGTGAATCTAGATAGGTACACTAACAAAGTATTTGTGTGTTTGCGTTTTTATTATTATTTTTATAGCATTTTTTATTGTTTGTTTTTGTAAAAGTATAAACGAGATTTATGTTATAATTTATTTTCTGTTAGCCGTTTTGTTTTCAATTGTATTTTTTATTGAATACAGTATTTAAAATATTATTTATTATTTCAGCGAGCAACTTATAATTACAGCTACAAAGTGCAAAAAGCGTTTTTTTACCTACTTGCATTTCCAAGCGAGGAACTACATTTTAATTTTGTAAGCTGGCTGCATGTGTTGTGTAGTTAGAGTCGGAGCCTAGTATAGTTAGTTATCACGGTCCCAGACTTCCCAGTTCCCGCGAAGGGCCATTGTTATTATACACTTATACAGATCAAATAAAAGGTTGGCACAGTTCCGAAAAGAAGCAGGTTTTTTGGCACTGTTCCTTGACCGGAACGGAGCAGCCTGGCACTGCTCCTGCAAAGGAGCAGATTAGCACATCTCTACTGAAATGTACGATATGAAACGCGTTTAGCCCATTTGTGCATCCAAGTAAAGGTACCAAACCTAGAAGCAGACAAAAGGAGGCACATGAGACTTAGCAAAGACATACTTCATTGGTTATGTATGAGGGTGCGAGAGAGACAACCATCTGCATGTACGATATGAATTGTGTTCTTAATTTCCTATTAGTATAGGATCCCACTATAAAACCTTCACCGAGCTGGTTAATGGATGAAAAGTATTTTATATCCAATTAAATATGTCAATAAATACATTTCAAATGGGTTGTCTAAAAAATTTCAGTCCAGAATATGATTAATTAACAATTAAAAATTATTATTTTTTGAACATTTCACTGGTTTGGTTAATAGACAAATTCCATACCAATCGAAAGTATGAAGCCCATAGAATATGCAAACGTTAGGTTGACTATTTTTTTCCCGTCACAACTCTTGGGTAGGCAGGTATAAACAGGTAAATCGATACTAGTAACTTGCACCGGTGTGGTTAATAAATTAAAGTTAAATTAAAATAAAGATTATTTCATTACCAACACGGTGGTATTGGGTTGTGTGCGAAAAATCAGTCCCGAATTCCGGTTGTCGAGTTTTAAAAAGTGAAATATTCCCCAGCGAACCATTCCATGCGACAGAAGAGTACACAGCATTGCAGCTGTGTGTAGTGTGTAATTTATTAACCACACCGGTGCAAGTTACTAGTATCGATTTACCTGTTTATACCTGCCTACCCAAGAGTTGTGACGGGAAAAAATAGTCAACCTAACGTTTGCATATTCTATGGGCTTCATACTTTCGATTGGCATAGAATTTGTCTATTAACCAAGCCAGTGAAATGTTTAAAAAAAATAATAATTTTAAATTGTTAATTAATCATATTCTGGACTGAATTTTTTTAGACAACCCATCTGCAATATATTTATTGACATATTTAATTGGATATAAAATAGTTTTCTTCCATTAACCAGCTCGGTGAAGGTCGTTTTATACTGGGATCTTAGACTATATTATTTTGTTTGTAAACACGTCATTGGCGTACAGTGTGGTTTCTTCTTTTATCTTGTATATAGTTAGTGTTATTCTTTGTGTATTTTTGTGTGTGTTATTGTTGGAACATGTCACGTTTTATAAGGAACTGTAAAATTAACCAGCATATAGCACGAAATAATTTTCCATATCCAGAATTCAATTTCATTTCAATTCACAATCAGCTAAGCCCCTACTGCTCCGCCATTGCTAGAGGCACAAAATAAAATATGGCGCTGATCAGGAATAATCCATTCGCGCAACTTTTAGCGCATTCCAGTCATCATAATAAAAAATTACATTTCAGTGTACATATGTCAACTACCATGCGGTCGTTTTTCACAACGTTGCCGAATGTAGAAACAACGAAAGTAAACATTTTTATTAATAATAATACCTAAGTACCTGATAGATAACAGTTAATCCGTTTAGCTACAGTATTTTGCATTCGTTTTTCGTTCCTTCGTTACAAACTGCTAAAACTTCATTTTTACTCATTACAGGTCCGTCAGAATTACTCGCCACAAAATACACACTTCGCGTAGATGCAGTTAATAAATTGCACATTTATTTTAAGAAAATTGATTGAAAGAAATACTAACAGAAAACTTACACCCGTAGTAGTTTTTCATTTAGAAAATTTTGTCCGATAACTGTAACTCCACTGCATTGCTCTCAACTCTAGAAAATATCTCCACGTACGTTTAAAGAAAATTGTGGAAAACTACACATGTCCCAATATATCGCAACTATTCATTATTTAATAAATAAATCGTTTAAAATTTAAACCTCTCGGCTACTTTGCTCATCATGGGCAGGATACTGATGGGCCTGTAACTAGAGGGGAACGTTAGGTTCTTACCTGGCTTAAGGATGAGAATCACGTCGGCCTTTTTCCATCTCCTAGGAAACCTGCGCAGTCTCAGGATGGCGTTGCAGATGTTCAGCAGCGCCATCACTCCCCGGTGGGGGAGCTTTCTGAGTATCCTGTTTCCGATTCCGTCGTGTCCTGGTGCTTTGCGGGGGTTCAGGTGGCGCAGGATATCCTTGACCTCCTCCGGAGTAGCGGGTCTGATGGGTTCTGCATCGGGTAGGCGTCTTAGACGCCGCACACGGCGCTCCACCTCGTCGGTGTGGTCCTCGTCCTCGTCGTCGAGAAGGTTGTCTCTACACAGCAGTTCAAGGCTGTCCGCGAATGCTTCTGCCTTGTCCCGCTTGGTGTAGACGATCCCGTTCTCGCCGTGGATCGGAGGTATCGGACGGCGGGGAGCCCTCAGCGCCTTCTGCATCTTCCACAGACCTACGTCTCCAGGATTCAGCGACTCCAGGTGTCTATGTCACCGCTCCTGGCAGAGTTCGTCCAGGGCGGCTTTGACTCTCCTGTTGAGCTGGTTGGCGACTTGCCTATCGCGCGAGTGGCCGGTTCTCATGGCCCGTCGCTTGGCCGCGCGTCTCTCCCTGATCTGCTCCTGCAAGTCAAAAGGTAACTCACCTGCATAGTCCGCGCGTCTCCTTTCCGTCCTCTCGGTGGTGCTGCTTTCCAGGGCGGTGCGGATATCCGTCTCAAGGCTCACGACTGCTGCCTCGAGGTCCGTTTCGTCCTGGATGACAGGGACTGATCGACAGATCCGTTGCATTTCTGCACGAAACCGCTCCCAGTCGGTCTGTCTCCTAACGACGGTTGCCTCGTCGCTACGCTCCTGCCCTAGCTCGAGCAGGATAGGCGAGTGGTTCATAGAACCCTCGTGGTGCGTCGTCAGAGCGGCCTCCATCGGTATTGCCTTGAGCAAAGCGATATCGAGCACGTCCGGCCTAGCTGCTCCTTTCTGGAAGGTTGGCTCATCGGGTCCGTACGCAAGCACGTCGTCGTGGTTCCGCAGGATTTGCAGAAGCACCCTGCCTCGTGTTGAGGTGGTCGTGCTGTTCCACTCCGGCGATTTTGCGTTAAAGTCGCCGATGGCAACCGTACGCGGCCATGCCCCCATGACCGCCTCCAGGTCGTCGTCCAAGAGCGGGAGAGATGCTGACTGGTAACAGGACACCACGGCGATAACTCCATGGCGGGTGCTCACAGAGACTGCCACGGCTTCCATGTTCACCAGCTGCGGGACCTGCAACATATGATGTTCGATACCTGTTCTGACTAGCAGGGCGACTCCTCCTCCTTGTCTGGCCGGCCGGTCCCTCCGATACGTCGCGTATCCGAGCATCCTGGCGGCCTGTGCGTCCCTCAGCTTGGTCTCTTGGATGGCGGCCACGTCTACGTCTAGACGCGGCAGGAGCTCAAGCAGGTCGTTCTTCCTTCGCTGGAACCCGTCGACGTTCCAGGAGGTGACTCTCAGGGACTGCACTCTCGGAGGATCTGCCATTACTCCTGTAACAGAGATGGCATTTTAGTAAAGAAGGCGCGCATGGCGGAGTACATCTCCATTCTCGCCAGCGCGCTGACGAAGTCGAAGGGCGTACTCCACGCCTTCAGTGGCTGCTGGGGTGTGTGGCCCCCCCTAGGCGCCGCGGCGGGAGCCTGCTTTTGCCTCGCGGCGTCGGCAAAGCTCTTCGCCGTCGTCACCTTAGGGGGTGACGTTGACTTAGCTGTTTCGGTTTCAGCTGCTGGCTTCGCTACTGCCGCAGTCTTCCTCTTTCCAGCGGACTTCTTGGGGGCCTGGGGGCAGCCCCTGTAGCTGGCTGGATGGGGTCCGCCGCAGTTGGCGCACTTGGCCGGCGCCTCCCTGGGTTTCTTACATTCGGCCCTCACCGCACTTCACGCACCTCACCAGCGCGGTGCAGCGGCTCTGGCCATGGCCGAACTTCTGGCAGCGGTGACACTGGGAAGCCACCGCTGCTGCCTTCTGGGGCTCTACGCGGACTACCAGGGAGCAGCACCTCGTCATCTTTAGGATGCCCTCCTGGTCCAGCGGCACCTGCACCAGGACGAGGGGCATCTGCTGCCTGGTCCTCGGCTTCGTCATGCGGATGACGCTCGCTGGGGTGAAGCCCTGGCCTCGGAGATCCTCCTGGATCTCCTCCAGCGGGGTGCCGCAGGGGATCCCTCTTACTACTACCCTCAGTAGTCGGTCTTCTTGGATCGGTCGGTCTATATCGAAGGAGTGGAGTCGAGCTTGGCCAGGTCACAGATGATTGGCTGATCAAGTTCGACTACACAATATAAAAGCAGAGCCAAGACAGGGCTCTGCGGTCCACCACCAGCAGCGGCAAAGGTAAGGGCGGGAAAAGGAAGAAGTTAACTTCTTCCTCTGTTTCAGGGGACGCGGGCTCTTCGGACGAGGAGCCCAAGGTGGTGAAGAAGGCAGCGCCATCCCCTGCCCCCTCTACGAGCGCCGCAACCACCGTCGCCGCCGCCAACACCGCCACCACCACCTCCACCGCGGGTGAGGCTGAAAAGCCGCAGAAAATCCCGCCAGTCATCCTCCGAAAGGGCGAACGGTGGACCGTCGTGTCGCTCCTCTTGAAGGACGAACAAATCAACTTCGCCAAGGCGAAGATGGTTAGAGAGGGTGTGGCCATCTCCCCTGCCACCGCGGGAGACCACAGGCGGCTCACCAGACTGCTGGCGGCCAAAGGAGAGGAGTACCACACGTACTCCCTCCAAGAGGACAGGCTACTGAGGGTAGTCGTCCGAGGAATCCCCTGCGGCACCCCGCTGGAGGAGATCCAGGAGGACCTCCGAGGCCAAGGCTTCACCCCGACGAGCGTCACCAGGATGACGAAGCCGAGGACCAGGCAGCAGATGCCCCTCGTCCTGGTGCAGGTGCCGCTGGACCAGGAGAGCATCCTGAAGATGACCAGGTGCTGCTCGCTCGTCGTCCGAGTAGAGCCCCAGAAGGCGGCAGCGGTGGCCTCCCAGTGTCACCGCTGCCAGAAGTTCGGCCATGGCCAAAGCCGCTGCACCGCGCTGGTGAGGTGCGTTAAGTGCGGCGAGGGTCACCACTCGGCCGAGTGTACGAAGCCGAGGGAGGCGCCGGCCAAGTGCGCAAACTGCGGCGAACCCCATCCCGCCAGCTACAGGGGCTGCCCCAGGCCCCTAAGAAGATAGCGGGAAGGAGGAGGACTGCGGCAGTAGCGAAGCCAGCAGCCTCACAGGAAACAGCTAAGTCTACGCAACCCCCTAAGGTGACGGCGGCGAAGAGCTTCGCCGACGCCGCGAGGCAAAAGCAGGCTCCCGCCGCGGCGCCTAGGGGGGCCCCCAAACCCCAACAGCCACTGAAGGCGTGGTGTACGCCCTCCGACTTCGTCAGCGCTCTGGCGAGAATGGAAGAGATGTACTCCGCCATGCGCGCCTTCTTCACTAAAATGCCATCTCTGTTACAGGAGTAATGGCATATTCTCCGAGAGTGCAGTCCCTGAGTCGCCTCCTGGAACGTCGACGGGTTCCAGCGAAGGAAGAACGACCTGCTTGAGCTTCTGCCGCGTCTAGACGTAGACGTGGCCGCCATCCAAGAGACCAAGCTGAGGGACGCACAGGCCGCCAGGATGCTTGGATACGTGACGTATCGGAGAGACCGGCCGGCCAGACAAGGAGGAGGAGTCGCCCTGCTAGTCAGAACAGGTATCGAACACCATATGTTGCAGGTCCCGCAGCTGGTGAACATGGAAGCCGTGGCAGTCTCTGAGAGCACCCGCCATGGAGACATCGCCGTGGTGTCCTGTTACCAGTCAGCATCTCTCCCGCTCTTGGACGACGACCTGGAGGCGGTCATGGGGGCATGGCCGCGTACGGTTGCCATCGGCGACTTTAACGCAAAATCGCCGGAGTGGAACAGCACGACCACCTCAACACGAGGCAGGGTGCTTCTGCAGTTCTTGCGGAACCACGACGACGTGCTTGCGTACGGACCCGATGAGCCAACCTTCCAGAAAGGAGCAGCTAGGCCGGACGTGCTGGATATAGCTTTGCTCAAGGCAATACCGATAAAGGCCGCTCTGACGACGCACCACAAGCGGTTTCGTGTAGAAATGCAACTTATCTGTCGACCAGTCCCTGTCATCCAGGACGAAACGGACCTCGAGGCAGCAGTCGTGAGTCTTGAGACGAATATCCGCACCGCCCTGGAAAGCAGCACCACCGAGAGGACGGAAAGGAGACGCGCGGACTACGCAGGTGAGTTACCTTTTGACTTGCAGGAGCAGATCAGGGAGAGACGCGCGGCCAAGCGACGGGCCATGAGAACCGGCCACCCGCGCGATAGGCAAGTCGCCAACCAGCTCAACAGGAGAGTCAAAGCCGCCCTGGACGAACTCTACCAGGAGCGGTGGCATAGACACCTGGAGTCGCTGAATCCTGGAGACGTAGGTCTGTGGAAGATGCAGAAGGCGCTGAGGGCTACCCGCCGTCCGATACCTCCGATCCACGGCGAGAACGGGATCGTCTACACCAAGCGGGACAAGGCAGAAGCATTCGCGGACAGCCTTGAACTGCTGTGTAGAGACAACCTTCTCGACGACGAGGACGAGGACCACACCGACGAGGTGGAGCGCCGTCAGACCCGCTACTCCGGAGGAGGTCAAGGATATCCTGCGCCACCTGAACCCCCGCAAAGCACCAGGACACGACGGAATCGGGAACAGGATACTCAGAAAGCTCCCACACCGGGGAGTGATGGCGCTGCTGAACATCTGCAACGCCATCCTGAGACTGCGCAGGTTTCCTAGGAGATGGAAAAAGGCCGACGTGATTCTCATCCCTATGCCAGGTAAGAACCTAACGTTCCCCTCTAGTTACAGGCCCATCAGTCTCCTGCCCATGATGAGCAAAGTAGCCGAGAGGGTTATCCTGGCCAGACTGCACGAGACCACGGGAGAACTGCAAATCCTCCCGGACGAGCAGTTCGCGTACCGCCGTGGATTCTCAGGTTAGTAGAACTTGTTTCCGCAGGTTTCAACACCAAAGAATCGACCGGAGCAGTCTTTTTGGACGTCGCCAAGGCCTTCGACAGGGTCTGGCACGATGGGCTTATCGTAAAGATGCTCGACTTTGGCTACCCTGTCGGCCTAGTGAAGCTGGTGGCGTCCTTCCTAAGTGGCAAAAAGCTGCGTGCGAAGGTGGACGGGGCCCTGTCCACCTATCGACCCATGGAAGCCGGCGTCCCCCAAGGCGCCGTGCTGTCTCCGCACCAGTTCAATATCTTCACAGCGGACCTACCCAGGACGGAGGACATTTCCGTGTGCCTCTACGCCGATAACACCTCCATACTACCCCGTTCCCTTAACCCGGAAATGGCGACGAGGCGACTCCAGAGAGCGCTAGGCAGACTGGAGGACTGGTGTAACCGCTGGAAGGTGGCGATCAACGCGGAGAAAAGCAAAGGTATGATGTTCTCTTGTAGGTACAGAGCGCAGCCGAGAGGCCGCGTGACGTTCAACGACGAGGACATCCAGTGGACCGACGAAGCCAGATATCTAGGGGTGACCCTAGATAGAAAGCTGACCTGGAAGCCACACGTCAACGAAGTGGTTCGCAAAGGCAAATTTGTGAGGGCGAAACTCTACCCGTTACTCCGTAGGGACAGCCGACTGAGCCTTGGCAACAAGGTAAGGTTAATCAAGTCTGTTTTGCAGCCACAGTTGACGTATGCCGGAGCAGCATGGGGATAAGCAGCGAAGACGCACTTGAACAGAGTGCAGGCCGTCGAGAATATCGCCCTGCGTTGCGCGACGGGGGCCCCTTGGTTCGTCCGCAACAGCGATATTCGCCGGGATCTGGGATTCACGCCAGCCCTGGAAGCGATGAAAGCGCGAGCGGAGTCTGCCTTCGCACGCGCAAAAGTCCACAGCAACCAGCTGATCCAGGCGGCGGTGGACTACCGACCCAATGCGGCCGCCAGGTACAGGCGGCCAAGGTTTCAACTGCTGGACACGGGGTAAGTTGAGACGTTTCTTCTGTTTCACGACCGCCAGGATCAAGAATAGGACCACGAAGAGACATTGACTTTTCCCTAACCTACCCCGGCGCCCGCCTAGGCGGGTGCCGTTACCCTATCCTTTCCGCGACGCTGGGCGATAGGGCCTTTACGGTTCTTCGACCTAGCGTCTCCCTAGAGCCACAGTGCTAATCCTGGCTTAACCCAAACCCCTACCTGGTCGGAGGCGTTCGCGCCGCGACCAAAACATGACTACCCCCGGGGGTTAACGAGTCGGCGAAGAAAAAAGAGAAGACAGAAGAGCGCCAGAAGATAAGCCCTTGCCGACGGGGCTTGTCAGGACAGGAGGAGGTTCCTCGAGCCGTCGGCATCGGCCGCGATTGCGGTCGAGGCTGACCGGAGATAAAGAACCCACCTCTACGAGGCGTCCGGGCCTACAGCGATGAAGTGGGTAAAGAGAGATAATCCCTCTCGACCCCGCTCATCCGAGGTCATATATCCAGCCAAGGATATTGGCGCGCGGGCTCTGCGGCACGCGTGACTGACTGTTTTGTTCTGTGTGCGCTGCATCAAAAATTTACTTTCCGTGTTTTCTTCGTAGCTTCCCCAGCTGTCTGTGCGGGAGAGCCACCCTAATATTAGAGACTTGTAAGACATTTCAATCCACCGAGACCGCCGAGAACGGCCATCGGCAGGCGAATTCGAAAGTGTGGTGCTTTCTGGGTCTAGGCGCGACAGGGCCGCGCCAGACAAGCTACGCGAATCTAACCTCGCTGCCGAGCGATTGCCAACCTACGTTCAACGTTCTCGAGGCGTTCTGACCCTCCGAGACCGCCGAGACCGGCCGTCAGACAGAGAATCCGAAAGTAACGCGACTTTCAGTCTTGGCGCGACAGGGCCGCGCCGGACGATCTACGAGACCCATTCCGCGCTGCTATGCGGCTCTCCAGCATTACCGCGCCCGAATCGGCGCCCGCTACTCACGACGGAGCAAATCTTATCGACTGGCATGGCGAGGTGACACCACTCCCGCGACCGCGTATTTCGAAGCTCAGGTACGAGCAAGCCCCCTCATCGCAGGCCTCAAGCGATGCTGGCCTGGTGACAACCAGCCACATCAACGAGAGTGCTTGGGATGAGAGGCGACATCTTGTCTTCGACTCGTCTCCATCGCGCTTATAAAAAAAGCTAATTTTGATTAAGACCCCCGAGAGAATAATTAATTTAGCCCTGATTACTAATTAATACCCTAGCGTGTCGCGGCGCGGTTCGCGATTTGCGTACGCGTCGAGTGGGTCTCCTTCCACCGGTGGAACGGCGCGTGTGGCCCCGGCTGTACTACACCTGACGGGCGAAGCTCGATCTTCTTTCTCTTAGTTGTAATATGATTACGATGTAATTCTCTTCAGACTTGGGCCAGCCACTACCTCGAGGCGACTTATTTGTCTGCACCTGTCGTTGGTAGGGAAGGCACTGTCTTGTTGCTTCTTAGACGTAAGGGCGACGCCGGCGTCAACCCTAGTGCAATGTCTACGTTGGCTTCTTGCTTCCGTGTAAGAGCACTCCGTTTTTGAACCACCGGCTGGTCAGCACCGATACTTCCTCTTCCATTAGGCTCGAGCTGTACTAACCCTTACACGTCTTCGTTTTTCCTGTCTTTGAAGTTTTCTTTCTTCGGGAAACATGATCCCGGTATTTAGAGTGGAGATACTAAAAAGTACCCACACTTTCGAATTCTTTACTGTATTATACAAATTTCTTTGAACAGGGATGTTATGTAAGTAATAACACCCTGTATACCTATTAGTGCCGTAACAACTAATATACCTCCCACACCTGCTTTCCTTTAAAATATCTTTTGAATTCTTAAGCAAGGAATTTGTTGTATAAGTTAAAGCCAAAGGTACGCGACCTGGGTATCTATTGAATTTAGACAACTGTAGCCAGGAAATCTTCAGAGGTGTTCTGTTGAAGTTCACACGTTGACGACTAACAGCTAGACTAACTGGAGAGCTCGCGCCAATATCCTTGGCTGGATAAATGACCCCGGATGAGCGGGGTCGAGAGAGACTATCTCTCTTTACGCACTTCATCGCTGTAGGCCTGGACGCCTCGTAGAGGTAGGTTCCCTTCTCCGGTCAGCCTCGACCGCAATTGTGGCCGATGCCGGCGGCTCGAGGAGTCTCCTCCTGTCCTGGCAAGCCCCGTCGGCAAGAGCTTATCTTCTGGCGCTCTTCTATCTTCTCTTCTTTCTTCGCCGACTCGTTAACCTCCGGGGGTCGGGTCATGTTATGGCCGCGGCGCGAACGCCTCCGACCAGGTAGGGGTTTGGGTTAAGTCAGGATTAGCACTGTGGATCTAGGAAGACGCTAGGATAAAGAACCGTAAAGGCCCTGTCATCCAGCGTCGCGGAAAGGATAGGGTAACGGAGTCCGCCTGGGCGGGCTCCGGGCTAGGGTAGGGACAAGTCAAAGTCTTTTCGTGGTCCTATTCTTGATCCTGGCGGTCCTGAAATAGAAGAAACGTCTCAACTTACCCCGCGTCCAGGAGTTGAAATCTTGGCCGCCTGTACATTGCGGCCGCATTGGGTCGGTAGTTCACTGCTGCCTGGATCAGCTGATTGCTGTGGACTTCTGCGCGTGCGAAGGAAGCCTCCGCTCGCGCTTTCATCGCTTCCAGGGCTGGCGTTAATCCCAGATCCCGGCGAATATATATATATATATATATATATATATATATATATATATAATTATAACTGATATTTTTGAAGACTCCATTTACACATGTGACATTTAGATTGTGATGGTGCAGATCCATCGACGTGTGTATGCTGTTCTGGGCGGTTGTAGTGTATGAAACATGGTAGCTGTATTTGTAGGCTGAAGTTTTCTTTATACTCTTTCGCAAGCTTGGGCTATGAATGTAAAAGATCAGTTAGATAAATCCTTTGAAGGAGATAGTGCAGCGGAAAAAATATGTGAGCTCCTTTTCAGGAAAGTCTTACTATGATTTACAGTTTTGATGTTTACTCTCTACTGATACATTGCACACACCACAATTCCTTAGACATATTACCCAAAAATATGTAACAATCAGCAAAAATGAAGAACAAATAGCTATATACCATCAGAAGAAAGTATTTGTTTCGTATTCTCTTCCACATTATCAGAAATGGCGGGTTTACTAAACTACTAAAGCTCTTGCCAATCAGAGTCTTGAATTATGTCATTACACCTTCTTATTCACAACTTGTAGCTGGTACTATTTGTCTGTAAAGATGATTTGAACATTTCTTCATAACTAGGTATATCAGGTTTCATTATTTTCCAATTATAGGGCCAACTCTCAATTCGTGTCCCATTTTGACCAAAACAAGTATACACCTCTTTTTAGTTATAAGGTTGCATAATTAGTGAACTTTTCAAAATTCGGAAATATGCAGTAATGATACAATTCTGGTAATTGCTCTTGTGTAATATAACTTTTCATGAAGTGCATATATATTATGAAAATTAACATGTAACTGAAAATTTCAAAAGTGCATATTTGTTCATATTTCATTCCAAATTTAATGTGTTTCTAAATAGAAATTTTTGAACGACCTGGTAAAATAACATTATCAATCTCCCTCGTATAAATGCTTTCAAAATGGCAGCCTCCTATATTAGCAAGTTCGCGCATCTTGACGCTCATTCTCCCCTCCTCTATTTCTCTGGTTTCAACCAAGTGAATGTGAAAGTTTCTTAGATGTTAAGGGGATCGTTGACTCGGTTGACTGAAATATGGCAATTGACCAAAATATGGCAATTGAGCCAAATATGCCTTATCCGAATGTTGCTGGTTTAAAAAATAGGGTTTATATAGGGTGCCCAATGCTAAAATTTTATTTTGAAATATCTCAATAACGTTGAAACCTCTTGGAGTATTAAAAAAAAATTGGCACAATTATGTTTTTTGGCACGGCAAATAAGAATTTTTAACTAATTTTGACGTCATTAGTAGAGCAGGGCGCCACTTATGGCACAGCATGTCCATCTGTCTATTAAAACAAACGATTCTCCTACCTGTTGTATTTAAAAAAGGTATACCTTGTTGAAGTCGTTAGGAGTAACAGTTTTCGAAATAATGCTATTTGAAATATTCAGTAAAAACTGTTATCGTTTCAGGTAAAGTGCCTTTTCTACTGAAAATACAGCAAAATTTTACTTGAAAAAGTTGTTCAGAACAGTAAATTATGGGAACGTGCAAAATTTCAAGAAGATCGGCGAGGTTTGATTTCAACCTAATGTATACATAGAGGTTACAAATTTGGAAAAAATTTTTTTTTGAAAACTACATGCGAGCGCCGAAATCTGACTTCAGATTCGTGATCAGCACGCTCGAAAATAGGGGGTAGGAATTTTTTTTGTTAAGTTTCGAGAGTTTTACGCTAATGTAAATAATGTAAGTAATGTTCTTGTTATTTGTTACGTGTCATACAGGGTGTCCAATAATTAGCTGCCAACTCTGAACAGGCCGATTCTATGATGAAAACTAAGTAAAAAAGTTCATATGAACATGAATCTGGAAATGCTTCCTAAGGGCACAGGGACCCATTGAAGAGGGAGGAATGGAAATCATTTTTTTGCAATATCTCTCAATCGCGTTATGATAAACGAATTAAATTTGGTATACACAGCTAAATTTGGATGAACAATTTGATGGACTAATCCATTTGTTTCCACAAGATCCATTGGGATGTACGGGGGGCCTTGGCCTCTTTGTATCTACTTTGTTGAAAAATGGTTTCATCAAACTCGCCTCTTCTTGAAATTTTGCACGTCCCCATAATTTACCATTCTGAACAACTTTTTCAAGTAATATTTTGCTATATTTTCAGCAGAAAAGGCACTTTACCTAAAACCAAAACAGTTTTTACTCGGTGCACTGAGCATTTCAAACACGATTATTTCAAAAATGGTTACTCCTACCGACTTCAGCAAAGTATACCTTTTTCAAATAAAAGATAGGATAATCGATTGTTTCGATAGTCAGATGGATACACTAAGCTGCAATAAAGTTACACTCGCAAAATACCAACAGTATACATCCATGGGTAGTACAAATTTGGTACAGAACAAAACAAAGGCGTCCACTAGATGTCCGGACTTCCGACTTTGGACATCCTTTGAATGTTCATAGGACGTCCTTGTGCTATTAGGGTTATGATATCAAATTCATTAGAGAAAGAACTAATAAGATCTTCGACAGAAAAAATTCAAAGAATCTACTAAAACAAATAATCCTCGTTTTTATTTAGTGTCAAGACTAGGGTTGGGAATATTTATCTATATTATTGAATTTATCGATAAATCGATCATTTCAATTTATTTTATTTATCGATAATCGATAGTTCTAAACCGGTATCAACTATCCTAGTCAATACCCAATTCATTAATGTAAAATCCTCTAAAAAATCGCATAATACGTTCAAAATTCCTCTATTCGCAAATGAACATTTTGGTCGCCGATAAGCCAAATCACAGTCAAATTCTGCTAAATCTAGCCAACAGCTCGACCCAGATATAATACACTGCATGTCAAGCTTTTGCTATAAATTTTGCATATATGGGTTGACATTGAGGTCAATCTATTAGTAGATAGTATACGTACAATTTGTTGCAATAATAATGGCACTCCCTCAGAATAGTTTATGAACTATTGGAAGTTCTGAATAGAAATTTCATTACATTTCTTATTGGTGAGTGAAGAATTAAGAACTAACGCTGAATGTTGAAAGTAGATTTCAATACTTTTTTTTACTGTATTAGAAAGAAATTTCGACTTTCCACTGTTTCAAAAGTGAAGTTAGATATTCATAGAGTGTTTTCATTAAACCAGGTTAGTTAGATATAATAATTTCTTTAGATAATTATTGAATAGAGCTTTGTCTGTGGAATTGTTCATTAGCATACTTAGATGTTTGATATTTTGAATTGTAGGAGATTTGATTTATATTAGCTTAAAATACCTTTCTAATACAGTAAAAAATGTTGCAATAGCTTAGCAACAATATTATTAATATATAAAAAAAATAGATTTCAATACGTTAGCGCAGTTCAGAACAGATTCGTTTTAAAGACTGTCATTATTATTACAATAGATTATACTTCCACATGACTTCCACTCTCCCACATCATCTGACTGAACGGTTTTCAAAATGAAAATACCTGTAATATTTAGTATGTTGTACGTATCCTTTAAAACTAATAAATTTTTTACTAAATATAACATGTTTAAATTTATGAATCGAAATGACATCTGTATATACAGTGTGACCCATTTCAAATGAAAACAGTCCTACAAAAATGGTATTTATTATTCGATTTAATTCGTTTTTTTTTAAAAAAAAGATGGAGCAATTTGTTTTCTATGTTTTAATAAATGTTATGTTTTACAAATACTGCTTAGCGATTTATCTACAGCACTGAATTCACAATCCCCTAAAACAGTTTTATACCAAATATGGTAAATAAATATTAATGATTATTTTTTAATACCTAATTATTATTAAACGTTAATCATAATTTTTTATATGTATGTAATGTGTAATTAAGCGTAAAATTAATTTCTGACTTTTTTATTTATTATTTAGTTGTTCCCCTTTCCTTTAATAAAAAATTATCATTATTATTGAAAAGTTCCATTCCAACTGAGAACTGAAATTTGCAGAGAATTATATTTCACACCCAGTCCTCAATATCGTTTAAGTATACTATGTAGTACGCCACTCCTGTACTAACGCGCACGCTTTAAAGACCAAAAACACTCTACCTCTGTGTCACTCTCCACTTCCCTCGCCGGTACGCTGTTCCAGTTCATTTGTTTTATTGTCCTCGACACGCGCGGATGTGCTGCTGCGGTTAATGTCAGCTAAGAAAATTAATAACAAACAGCTACTTCTGTTTTAGAATCATGAGCAAAAACGACATCGTTCGTCAAGTGAATCTTGATAGCCTCAAAACAGGAAAAAATCCAGGGTATTGGTCGCACCCTGCGCGGGGTAAAGTTATCACAGATCTCGAATGATTTCCCCTGTATATTTATATTTTTGCTTGTTAAATAACTTCCAATTCATAACTTAGTTATTAAGAATCCGTAGTATCAACCTCAGATAAAATTAATGTGTAGCCAGCTTTTGCAGTTCTTATAAATAATAATATTTTAACCTTGCTAGTTAGTTAACATATTCTTTGAGCCGTAATCTTGTACTTTCTTCAATAAAACGTTTGTGTAATCAATCGGATTATTAATTTCATAAATAAAACTCTCGTAACACCGTCGCGTGTTTTGAGCAGACATGGTCGGTGGAGGTCCCAATTACTGGACACTAGACAGCCTCAGAACATCGTCACGTATCTCGAGCAGATACGGTCGGTGGAGCTCCCAATTACTGGACACTGGATAGCCTCAGAACATCGTCATGTATCTCGAACAGATATGGTCGGTGGAGCTTTCGATTACTGAACAGCCATGGAAAAAAGCCCTGCCAGATGTCGGCGTAGGACATATCGCTGATTGATGGCCCACTCCGAGCGAATCGACATCAAATGGCAGCAATACTAGCCCTAGTAAAGCTTACATCTGGTAAGTATATTAAATATTTCAGGTTGTAATCCGAATGTGAATTCAAGGAGTAAATATACTTCACGAAGCTATCAGATCTCCCTAGCAAGGCAACGGCCATACCACGATTTAAAATACCAGTTCTAGTCCGATTCTTGTTGCGTAGCAATAAATATAATAGTGCTATAAAAGCTAGAGAAGATATTTTTGAGAAAAAGGAAGATAAAGGCGACAGGATTCAATATTATTATTAAAGTTTCAAGATAACTTGTAGTAACAGCACACGTAAAGGTAAAACCCTGCACAAAAGTAATTCGAAGAAAAATTTGGGAAGTGAAGTTGACACTGACCAGGATAACTAGACAAGGAAGCATTAGTAAACTTAGGCTCAAGAACGCTGTCATGGCTGACAGCTCAGACAGTGAGTCAGACATGTGGAAAACTGACATTGACAGCGGAAGAAAAATTAAAAAGGTGAAGAGAGTTGCCGGCAGTGATAAAGTAGGGACTAGAAGAGAAAATATGGAGGTAACCGAATATGATGACAATTTTCCAATGCTACCTCAAATGGAACCGCATTCGTCTGATTTTGTCTCCCCAAAAAAAGTAAATAAACTGCATCACTTCTTATAGAACCGACACAATCTGTGTAAACTGATAATAGATTTGAAATGTTGAAAACAATATCACAACCGAAAGAAAATTATGAAATACAAAGTGTACATCAGCCACCTAGACAAAAATCGAAAAAGCCACCTCCTATTGTATTAAATGGAAAACCAAAAAATCATAATGAATTCATAAATTAAAGGATTCCACGTCAAATATGCGCAAGTATTATTATATATAAATGACTTAGAGGAGTATAAAAGGTACAAAACTAAATTGATACACACGTAAAATGTAGAGTTCCATACTTACACTTCGCATGACAATAAAACCCATGCCTTTGTACTTAAGATTATGTGAAGGTGTTACCAAAGATGATTTAGTAATCACCGATAATACAATGAAATTGAATTGAACAATAATATACGACATATTAATCATACTAAAGTGAATTGGGAAAGGAGATTTAACGAGAGAACGATAACCCAGTGTCGAAGATGTCAGATGTGGGGTCATGCTACTTCCAACTGCTTCAGAACGCCTAGATGTGTCAAATGCGCCGGTTCTCATATGACAAGAATGTGTACGAAACCAAATACAGAAGAACCTAAGTGAGCAAATTGTGGAGGAAAACATACAGCATGCAACACAGAATGTCCTGTATATATCGCGAAAATACAACGGCTGAAGAAAGACCAAAAACAACCCAGATATGTACAGGCGCCTCCACCAAAGGTGAATGTATGGACAGTATCATCGCAGCAATTGCTACTCTAAACACTATGTTGGAAAAAGCCAAAACTCAAGTAGACACAATAATGATACAGTTACCAAAATTCAAAATTAATAACTTTTAATAATGATTTTATTTAATTGGAACTGCGACGGACTATTGGTTAAAATTAATGAGCTGAGAATGTTTTTGCTTACGTAGCAGGTCGACGTAATAATTTTAACTGAAACAAAATTGAAACAGACGGAACGGGTTAATATTAGACACTATGACATACACAGAAAAGACAGACAAAGACGTGGAGGAGTGGTAGCTATCTTCATAAGGAAAAATATTCCACACATTCCGCTTCCAAGTATAGACATCAGGGTAGAAAATATTTCAATACAACTACAGGACAAGACAGTAATAAGAGCCGTTTATAATCGACCTATACACAAAATAACATATGACGAATTGACGCAACTGACACAAGACAATAAACTACTTGTCATGGGAGACTTCAACGCACCACACATGCGATGGAATAACCATCGAGATAACACAAATGGTCATACTTTACCCAACTATACATCAGACATGACAATAGTTGCCCCACAAGACCCGACACATCACTCCAGGAACGGCTCTACACTAACCGTAATTGACATTGCTATATGCAAGAACTATACATTTGACTTGAACCCGGTGTCTCTACCCCTCCTCTCTTCAGACCATAACCCTCTCAGGATGGACATTATTAGTACGAACAGAATCTCTTTCACAAGAAAAATATTTCTATACAAAAAATGTAACTGAATGAAATTGAGACAAATTCTTAACGGACATCCAGTGACTATGACTCTAGAAGCCCCTTGCGACATAGAAACAGAGACTGGCCGATGCGATGACTGACGCACGCAACAGGACCACCCCAAGAGTTATTCACAAACCCAAGGAAGAAGTACTGCCTCCAGAAATATTAAACTTAATTAAATTCAAAAATAAAATTTAAAAAATATAGTTTCACTAACAAAAATCATTAATTGCTATTTTTAAACTCTTTACTAACGCCTTCAGATCTGCTATAGTTGTCCCTATTCTCAGACCTGGAAAATCTCCTCTCTCTCTCTCTCCTGACAGCTATCGTCTGATTTCTCTTCTTAATGCTATGTCTAACGTGAAATTAAAAATAGATTCTCATTAGTTTTAATTATAGCCTGCATAAAAATTTTACCGATTAGTAGAATTTTCTGTCAGTGACGTTTGACGCGGGAAATACATTCTAAACAAACTGTGAAAGAACCAAGCGCTAAATGAAACAACATTAAATCGCACTCAAATGGAGAATTCTGGGATTCAACGGGATCATGCCAAAATGGATCACTGGTTATATGAGCTATGTTATCATGTGTCATGAATAATATAGTGTAATAAGACAAAAGATACATACCGTGTGACAACGGAAAGTGGGAACACGCTGTAACTTTTTTATGACTGCTGATAAAAATTTGAAATTGGGTGGGACTATACTAGATGGTACCATGAATTCTTTGAGTACATTTCGGATTTCATGATATTTCCGGTTTGACCGGAAATGACCTTAAATTTATATTTTTAAATGGGACACCCTGTATTTTTTGACATTTTTGGAATCAGCGGATCATTTTACGTATAGTAGGACCCATTTTCTGACACATTTTCTGGATATAAATATATTTTTTAATTTTTAAAAATAAAACGAAGAAAATTCTGAAAAAAATCCTTAAAAAATCAATAGGGCCCACCCTCTTTACATTTGAAAAATAAAGTTTTTAAGGAAATACAATAAATCGAAATTTTTAGTGGTAATAACTAAAAAAATGTACAAAAATATTCAAATTTAGAATGTTTCTCATAATTACAAACAAAAAAGAAAACAATTTCTGCCAGTCGCGGCCTTCTAGTTTTATTTTTAAAAATAAAAAATACTTACCTAAGGTTACGAGCAGTAGGTATAGGGACGGTTGAGATTGGGAAAATTTCTTGGACCGTGGGAAAATTTGTCGGCGAGATCAAAAGGTACTGCCGAACAGGTGTTTATTACAGGTGTCCACTGTCACATGGCTCCGCCTCTCCCTAACCTAACAGAAAAAACATGCGCAGTAGGTTACAGAAAAAACATGCGCAGCAACGACCTAACCTATCAAAAAACATGCGCAGTAGATTACAGAAAATACATGGGCAGTAGCGACCTAACCTAAATTCCAATCTGTTCCTGCGCAAGTTCCAAATCTCGGTAAATTCAAATCTGCGTATGCTCTATTGTATTGGAGAATCCAGCATTATCTGTGGACAATTAATTTAAATGAAAAAAAAACTATACTCTGTGTGCGATTTGAACCCGGGACATCTCGCATGCAAAGCAGGCACGTTACCACGAGACCACTATGACTATTACAAAAAGGTTACAGTAATATATGAATCGTAGAGTGAGTAATATGTCAAATTGAAAAGTGACAGGAGTGACGGGAAATTCAAACTAAGGAAAAAGGATCTAACCTAACAGAAAAACATGTGCAGTAGGCTAAAGAAAAAAGTAAAGATCTGCATCAGAGATAAGTGACTTGGTGGTATGGAAAAAGAATCTAACCAAACAGAAAAAATATGCACAGTGGACTAAAGTTCTACAGCGACTTGGAGTGGTAGAGTTATAGTGACGTCACACACATACAGTTTTTGCTAATAACTAAAATTTGAAAACTGATTTTATGTATGAACATATCCTTGCCAGGATGGGATAGGGCAGGTTAAATTAATAAGGGGTATAGATTTTTTTACTGTTTTAGAAAGGTATTTTAAGCTAATATAAATCAAATCTACAATTCCTATCAATGAAGTCATATGTATGTTCTCTGATACCAAACATCTAGGTATGCTAATGAACAATTCCACAGACAAAGCAGGTTGGGGCTTTTGTCCACTGAGTAGTTAGTTTCACACAATATTATTAATACCTAAAAATATATAAAAAAGGGGTATAGATGTTATGAAAAAATTTGTAAATATGATATATCAGCCGAAATCTGTGCAGTCAATATCTGGAGGTCCACGGCAAAACAAGCTGTCAATTACTCTAGTCTGGATCTTTTAAAGCCATAGGGTACGGAGATGTGGTCCTCTGGTCTTTTGGTGGAGAGAGGCTTGTACAGTTTATCTTGTTGTACTGTTACCACCTAGATAGAACGTTTCAGTATCAGGCCCGCAGAGTTGGACTGATAAACGCTGGAGATAACACTCCACACGTCTCCGTAGGTTCTCGGCGGGCCTAAAGCGAACCTACGCATCCCCACGGAGGCCTTGAGGTCTTTTAAATTCCAAGGTTCGACCGTAGAGATTGAAGCGTCGAACCTTCTTCACTGTATCTCGAATAGTAAAAAACGTTTCCATTTTTCAAAAAAGCGTTAAACGTCTTGAAGATCAACACAAAAACTGACACACTGTAGCACATTTCGTCATTAAGATACATGCAAGTTGAGGCACAACGTGATTGACTGGTTAACTTTGACTCGCTCACTTGCAATTTTTCAGTTTAAAATGTGTCTGATTAAAGAAAGTGTTTGTAATGTAATAGGATAAAATTATCAAATTTAATTAATTAACAAAAAAAAATTAATATATATAAGTAAAAAATCTTAATATAAACAAGTATACTCAAAACAAAGTCAAAAGAGGTTAGTTTGATTATTGTTGCATATTAGATCTGTATTATTATTAGCATAGACTGGTACAGTTGAGTTTTGACTCGAGGCAAATTATTTTTAAAGGAGCTGTCGTTAGTTATGTATTAATGAGACATCACTGTTTTACCAAAAATTTTGATAATGATTAAGACCGAATAAGAGTAAATGTCTTCTTCCAATGTATGGGCCGGCAAATCATTGACCGCAAAAAAAAGACAATTGTCAATGAAATTCATACTTATAATTTTTTTCCAATGTATTCAATTAAAGCTGTCTCATTAATAGGACACAATTATATAAATGATTAAATTTAATTACTAGTAAAAATCTTAACACAAGTAAACAAGTAGGTTTTTCTAAGTCAAAAAGGTTAGTTTGTTTTTTGTTATATTAGCAGAGCATTCGTCGCCTCGGTCGCAATGTGCAGACCTATTTTTTAAACCCTGACTAACAAGACTACCTAACACAGTTTTATGGCAACCTAAACGAGACAGTCAACGTATCGATAGCCCTGAGGCCTTTACGCGTCCACGATTTCGGATTAAAGTTTTTCGCGTGTGTGTGTGACTGAAAACCTATTTTCTCTCTCTCTCTCGTTGACAGAGAACAATCCAATGATTATTTCTTTGAGATTATCGTTAAAGATTTTCTCTACACGACACGGTGTCTATCAAGCTGGCGTATTTTACCATTTATTGATAAAGACACAAATGACGCGACCTGTAATGCAGAAATTTAAGCAACTTACCCAACACCGGTATCACGCTCTCTCTCTCTTAATTTTCCCAGAAGGCTACTAAAAAAAAAGATTTTTGTTTAAATTCCTTTTGTTATAGTAAAATCGCAATCAATAAAACTTTTGAAATATTATCTTTTCCCTGTTTTTTTGCCGTCCCTGTATATCAAGGTATTATTTTTCCAACTGTATTATGTTTTTTTAAATTACAAATATTCCTAGACCGTAAATAAAATACAGGGTGCTCCATTTTTAAAAAACTTTGCATTGTATCTAAAAAATAAAGTGCGAAATCTACCTAAAAATCGAATAAATAATATTAACAAACAAGGAAGTTATAGCATCATAGAAAAAAATTTAACGAATCGAGACACTGTGATGTAGTTTTCTTAAAAATCAAGACCTTAGATACTTTTTCTGTATATCCTTGGGAAATACGAAAACCCTCTCCAAAAGCATTGAAATTGGTCCACCCTGGACATTGTGCAAACTTAAACCAAGTCCGAGATTATCTAATCTAATCTAGAAGAAGTTCTAATTGAGCAAAAACTTTATAATTTAAGTCTATTATTTATCTAAAATATTTTTGTCTACCCTGTGTATCAACGTAGTATTTTCAACGAATTCTCTGTTACAAACATTTCTAGACAGTTTTTGTCTACCCTGTATATCAAAGTAGTAGTTTTTTAAACTGTATTATAGTTTTAACAGATTCTCTATTACAAAATGAGTTTCATAGCTTGTTAATTTAAACATATTATTTCCTCAAAAATTTTCTGTAAGCTTATTGCCTTCCCTGCTTAAAAATCATATCGTATTAAAATGTTTGAGCTTTGTTTATACAATAAAAAATAACTTACTTATTTACCCAAAATTGTTTCCTGTTTAATGGTTTTTTTTGCCTACTCTGTATATCAAAGTAGTAGTTTTTTTCTAACTGTATTATAGTTTTAACAGATTCTCTATTATAAAATGAGTTTGATAAATAGACAAAACGCGTTAATTTAAACATATTATTTCCTCAAAAATTTTTAATAAGCTTATTGCCTTCCCTGCTTAAAAATCATATCTGTTAAAATGTTTGACCTTTGTTTATACAATAAAAAGTAACTTACTTATTTACCCCAAAATTGTTTCCTGATTATTGATTTTTTTTGCCTACCCTGTATATCAAAGTAGTATTTTCAACGAATTTTCTATTAAAAAAAAACCTAGACCGTTTTTACCTACCCTATCAAAGCAGTATTTTTTTAAACTGTATTATGGTTTCTATATTACAAAATGAATTTCATAGCTCGTAAATACATAAAAACGTGTTTATTTCCCCAAAATAAGAGTTATTTAAATATTTATTTTATTTTTCCAAATTTCCCTTAATTAATTTATATATATTTATATATATATTACTTACCTATGTAGTTTAAACAAAATTTCAACTTTCACAACAGTAAAACTCGTATCTTGCCTATATAACGGCCGCGTTAAAAATGTAAGTTTTTGTACCTCATTACCCCTCATTCGTTTCAGCTATTTGCAAAGATTTAATAAACGAATATAATATTCTATAAAAACTAAATACAATATGAGATTGAATTTTTTCATTAAAATACGGTATTGTTATTACATCGAGAGTACGCCAAATAGTTTTGTTGTTGTTGTCGGCAAAATATTATACAGGGCGTTTATCTACATCAAATTCATAGCGATTACTAAAAAAACTGTTGTTAAAATTTCCACTGTAGTAACATTTTTGATGATGATAGAAATTATAAATTTTATTACATTAAAATTTCCACTATAGTATTATTTTTGATGTTGGTAGAAATTAGAAATACTATTTGCACTATACTGCGTCGTCCTATATTAAAATTTTCATTGTAGTAGCATTTCCCATTTCGAAATTGTACTACTGGTTTATTTCTAATAACTATATGAGTTTTAATGATTATTATTATATCACTCTAACGGAGTAGCGCGCTCCACTTGCAGCGCCATCTACTGATAAGCGCTCATCTGCGTTTGGAACTACCGCTGAGACCACCCATTCACATCACTCATCACGCCAATTTTTGAATTTACCGTCACTCCTGTCATAACGAGTTTCTCGCCTAATTTTTAAATCTCGCCAGTTTGAATTTTCCGCCTAATTTTAAATTTCAGCTATTTGAATATACCGCCATTATTTCCACCGCAAACCCATATACAGGGTGTCTCATAATTAGCTGCCAACCCTGAACAGGCCAATTCTATGATCAAAACTGAGTTAAAAAGTTCATATGAACATGGGTCCGGAAATGCTTCCTAAGGGCACAGGGACCTATTGAAGAGGGAGGAATGGAAATCATTTTTTTGCAATATCTCTCAATCGCGTTGTGATAAATGAATGAAATTTGGTATACACAGCTAAATTTTGATGAGCAATTTGATGGATTAATCCATTTATTTCCATAAGGTCCATTGGGGTGGGTACGGGGGGGGCCCTTGGTATTTTTCGTGTGTAACTTTTTCATCTTTGACTTTTTAACAAATTGGACAGCAAATTCTGTTTTTCCGAACTGTTTTACGTTAAAAAGGTACTCTTGTTTCAAATCGTTATCTTTAACGGTTTCTGAGAAAATCGCTCTTGAATTAATCCCACTTTGGTCAATTTCATAGTAATTTAAACAAAATTATCAAGGTATTCTTATGTCAAAGTATTGTCAACCCGATTGCCAATTTAATAGCTCTAAGCGAAAAAATCGAAGAGTATACGGGACAAGAGTTAGTTGATATGATATTTATTTATGGCTTTGCTGCAGCGGCAGAATGTGAGTACGGGAGAAGGTTTCCAAACCGAAGGCTGCCATCAAGGAGGACATTTCCTACGGTATTCCGCAACTTAACTGCAACCGCCACTTTTCGAAAGGCACCGGGTCAAGGACGTCCCAGGATTAATAGGGAACCGGAGGTCCTTGACGCTATTGAACAAGATCCTACGACTTGCATACGGAATATTTCAAGGTAAATAAATGTTACTCGGCCAACGGTACTACATATCTTAAAGATTTCTTTAACAGAATTGATTAGATGTGCTACTAACATTTCAGGTTGGAAGAATATTAAAGCGACAAGGTCTACATGCCTATCACTATCGACGTGTACATGGTTTGATACCAGAAGATTTTGCACCAGTTATGCAATTTTGTCGCTGGACAACGAGCAAGCTTCCAATATTTTGTGGTGTGACGAAGCTACTTTTACCCGAAATGGAAAATTAAATTTTCATAATTCTCATTATTGGGAAGAACAAACTTCCAGCAACGGTTTTCCATAAATTTATGGGCGGGAATAATTCACGACACTCTGATTGGACCTATTGAAATTCCACAACGTCTCAATTCAAATCTTTATTTAAACCTACTTCAAGAAAATCTTCCCCAAATTCTAGATGATCTGCCTCTAAATTTACGACGTAACATATTTTTTCAACACGATGAAGCCCCGGCACATAGTGGTCACCAGTGGCGGCTTGTTAGAGAAGGCAGGAGAGGCTAAGCCTCCTCTGCGGTGTTTGTAGCATTGCTAAGAAAATGTCATTTATTTATTTTTATTTTACATTACATAAGTACCTACCTATATCATATTTTTATACTTATTTTCTTATAAATCTATTTTCAAATGCAACTAATTACTAATTGAGATCTCGAGTGAGCAAATAAATACGTGAATTTTGAATGTGCTTAAAATTTCGCGCTCTCCGAATCCGTAGCCCATGCTAACGGAGCTGCTGGCCGCTAAGCGCGGTAAGCCTCCAGCGCATTCATATATGTATCTAACAGTGCGCTACCTTGAACGATTGGGTTAGTTTCAATCACAGTATACTAAGCAATCAGTACGGAATCTTAAACAATTTATGAATGAAATACGTCTGGCAGTTTTTAAATACCCCCACTCTAGAAAAAGTCGCCAAGAATATGGCGGATCCCAGATAACATACGAAAAAATAGCTAATAATTTGGCGTAAACATAACCAAAGTTGTTCGTAGTTTTAATACTTTTGCATTAATTCTTAATTAACTGTTGTAATCCAGTGTAGTTTCATGTAAATTGAGGTTTTGGTCACATTTTGTCTTAATTTAGGTTTCTAGCAAATATAATTTGAATTTGATTATAAAACCGGTATGAATTTAAATTTATTTGAATAATTTGCGAAAACATGGAAACTAGGTCGACTAGTAGTGTAGTTTTATTTTATATTTTGTAGTACTTTTGTCTTTATGTCAAGATGTATACGTTTACCTTATTTTGTTAGCAGATTACCAAATTTAAGCCCAGTGTAATTTTTATATTTTTATTCATTTTTTTTAGGAAAGTTTAGCAAATTTTCCCACGGTCCAAGAAATTTTCCCAGGCTCCAAGAAATTTTTCTATTCTCAACCGTCCCTATACCTACTGCTCGTAACCTTTAGTACTTTTTTTTTAATTTTAAAAAATAAAACTAGAAGGCCGCGACTGGCAGAAATTGTTTTCTTTTTTGTTTGTAATTATGAGAAAAAAACTAAATTTTAATATTTTTGTACATTTTTTTAGTTATTACCACTAAAAATTTCAATTTATTGTATTTCCTTAAAAGCTTTTTTTTTCAAATGTAAAGAGGGTGAGACCTATTGATTTTTTAATAAAGGATTTTTTTCCGAATTTTCTTCTAGTTTTATTTTTTTAAATTAAAAAAAATATATTTGCATCCAGAAAATGTGTCAGAAAATTGGTCCTACTATACGTGAAATGATCCGCTGATTCCAAAAATATCAATAAATACAGGGTACCCTATTTAAAAATATAAATTTACGGTCATTTCCAGTCAAACCGGAAATGTCATGAAATCCGAAATGACCTCAAAGAATTCATGGTACCATCTAGTATAATCCCACCCAATTTCAAATTTGTATTAGCAGTCATAAAAATGTTACAGCATGTTCCCACTTTCCGTTGTCATCCGGTATGTATCTTTTGTCTTATTCCACTCTATTATTCATGACACATGATAACATAACTTATATAACCAATGATCCATTTTGGCATGATCCCGTTGAATCCCAGAATTCTCCATTTGAGTGCGATTTAATGTTGTTTCATTTAGCGCTTGGTTCTTTCACAGTTTCTTTAGAATGTATTTCCCGCGTCAAACGTCACTGACAGAAAATTGTACTAATCGGTAAAATTTTTGTGCAGGCTGTAATTAAAACTGATGAGAATCTATTTTTGATTTCACTTTAGGCATAGTATTAAAAGAACAAATCGGACGATAGCTGTCAGAAGAGAGCGGATATTTGCCAGGTTTGAGAATAGGAACAACTATAGCAGATCTGAAGGCATTAGTAAAGTATTGAAGTTTAAAAATAGCATTAATGATTTTTGTTAGTGAAACTAGAGATTTTCTAGGAAGATTTTTCAAAAGAATATTAGGTATATCGTCAGGTCCAGGTGCTTTATTAATCGGTAGCTTCTTAATGATGTTTCTTACTTCTTCCGGAGTGATCAATAAGCTTTGCAGTCTGTACGGTCTAATATTAATCCTCGGCGCCAGCTCTGCTACGTCATCGTTGATTTTTTGTTGGTCAGGAGTCATCACATTCGGTAACCAGCACATCCTCGCAAGAGAGTCTGCCATCGCCTCCGCAATTTCCACTATCCGAAACCGAAATCCGAATAACCGAAATCCCTCGGTTATTAGTTATATGAGTAACGAATTATTTATTTGATTTTTTTTTCACTGTTCACTATAGGATTGCCACCTTTTTATATTTGCAAGCAAGGATATTCTTATCTTTTTAAATTCTCAAGTAAGAACATTCTTTGCCTTGGCGAAAGGAGTACCGATGAAAGTCGGTGCAGCAGTCCGCTACCCGAGGCTGGGCGAATTCCTCTCAGCAGAGAGGACGAGCTAAAAAGGCTGAAAGAAAATGAGCAGCTCAGGCAGTGCATTGCCAAGCTGACTCAACAGCTGCATGAGCAGGAGGAGGCAAATAAAGTAGAGGCGTTAATTAGAAGTCTGTCGGCAGGCTCCAGCGACACCTGCTCCTCCAAAGCCATGTCCTCCACGGCGATGGACGTGGAATCGGCTGTCCCAGGCGCAGGGGTAGGTAACTCACCTAAAACAACAGAGGCAGGCAGTTCTTTCTTTTGCCACCCTTACCTTTACCGCTGCTAGGGGCAGGGATGGGTGCGGCTGGGGCAGCCGATTCCACGTCCATTGTAGCGCCGCCAGCGTCCCAATGCCACAGATGTCAAAAATTCGCTGCACCGCTCTTGTGAAGTGCGTTAAGTGCGGTGAAGACCACTACTCGGCCAAATGCAAGAAGCCGAGGGAAGCGCCAGCGAAGTGCGCGAACTGCGGCGGCACGCAAAAAAGCCACCTGCAGTAACAGCAAAATTTGCAGGGGAAAAAGAACAGGCTAAGTATACGCAGCCCCCCAAGACAGCAGGGACGAAGAGCTTCGCTGACGCCGCGAGGAAAAAGCAGCTCCAAACGGCGTGGATTGCGCCCTCCGACTTCGTCAGCGTGCTGACGAGGATGAAGGAGTTGTACTCCGCCATGCGCGCCTATTTCACCAAAATGCTATCTCTTTTACAGGAGTAATGGCAGTTTCTCGACAGGTGCAGTCCCTGAGAGTCGCCTTCTGGAACGTCAACGGGTTCCGGAGTAGGAAAAACGACTTGCTTGAGTTCTTGCCACGCCTAAATGTAGACGTGGCCGCCATCCAAGAGACCAAGCTAGGGGACGCACATGCATCAGGATGCTTGGATACATGGTGTATCGGAGGGACCGGACGGCCAGAGGAGGAGGAGTGGCATTGCAAGTTAAACGAAGTATCAAACACCATATGTTACATGTCTCACAGGTGGTCAAGATGGAAGCTGTAGCAATCTCTGTGAGCATCCGCCTGTTACCAGCCACCATTTCGCCTGCTCTTGGAGAACGATCTGGAGGTGGTTATGGGGGCATGGCTACATACGGTTGCTATCGGTGAGTTTAACGCAAAATCGCCAGATTGGAACAGCACGACCACCTCAGCACCAAGCAGGGTGCTTTTACAGTTCTTGGGGAGCCACGATGACGTAATTGCGACCGGACCCGAGGAGCCAACCTTCCAGAAAGGTGCAACTAGGCCGGACGTGCTGGATATCGCTATGCTCAAGGCAAACGACAGAAGCAACGCGTCGCGACGAGGCAACCGTCGTCAGGAGGCAGACCGACTGGGAGCAGTTTCGTGCAGAAACGACTCTGTCAATCCATTCCTGTCATTCACGACGAAGAGGACCTCAAGGCGGTAGTTGTAAGCCTTGAGACGGATATCCTGCACCGCCCTGGAAGACAGCACCACCGAGAGGACGGAAAGGAGACGTGCGGACCACGCATGTGAGTTACCTTTTGTTTTGCAGAAGCAGATAAGGGAGAGATGCGCGGCCAAACGGCGAACCATGAGAACGGGCCACCCACTCGACAAGCAGATCAAAAACCAGCTCAACAGGAGAGTCAGGGCCGCCCTGGATGAAGCTCTACCAGGAGTGGTGGCAAAGACACCTGGAGTCCCTGAATCCCGAGGATGGCAGTCTGTAAAAGATGCAGAAGCATGGATGGAAAAAGGCCGACGTTATTCTCATCCCTAAGCCAGGTAAGAATCTAATGTTCCTCTCTAGTTACAGGCCCATCAGCCTCCTGCTCATTATGAGCAAAGTAGCAGAGAGGGTGATCCTGACCATGGTAGAACTGCAAGTCCTCCCGGACGAGTAATTAGCGTACCGCTGTGGTCACTTGACGGAGTAGAAAATTCTCAGGTTAGTAGAATTTGTTTCTTTAGGTTTCAACACCAGAGAGTCTACTGGAGTAGTCTTCTTGGACATCATCAAGGCCTTTGACAGGGTCTGGCACGATGAGCTCATCATAAAAATGCTCGACTTTGGCTACTCTGTCGACCTAGTAAAGTTATTGGCGTCCTTCCTAAGAGAGCTGCATGCGAAGGTGGAAGGGGCTCTATCTACTTATAGACCCATGGAAGCCGGAGTCCCCCAAGGAGCCGCACCTGTTTAACATTTTTACCGCGGATCTACCCAAGGCAGACGACACTTCCATGTGTCTCTACGCCGATGATACCGCTATTTTGGCCCCATCTTTAAATCCGGAGATAGCGGCGAGGCGACTCCAGAGAGCGCTAGGCAGACTGGAGGACTGGTGTAACCGCTGGAAGGTGGCGATCAACGCGGAAATGAGCAAAGGTATAATGTTCTTTCGCAGGTACAGAGCGCAGCCAAGAGGCTGTGTGACGTTCAACGATGAGGACATTCAGTGGACCGACGAAGCCAAATATCTAGGGGTGACCCTAGATAGGAAACTGACCTGGAAGCCACACGTCAACGAAGTGGTTCGCAAAGGCAAGTTCGTGGGAGCGAAACTCTACCCGTTGCTCAATAGAGATAGCCGACTGAGCCTTAGTAATAAGTCAAAGTTAATCAAGACTGTATTGCAGCCACAGTTGACGTATACTGGAGCACCCGCGTTTGCGCATCCTTCGCACGCACAAAAGTCCACAGCAAACAGCTGATCCAGGCGGCGGTAGACTACCGACCCGATGCGGCCGCCAGGTACAGGCGGCCAAGGTTGCAACTTCTGAACGAGGAGTAAGTTGAGATATTTTTCTGTTTCAGGACCGTCAGGATCAAGAGCAGGACTACGAAGAGACACTGACTTTTCCCTATCCTACCCCGGAGTCCGCCTAGGCGGGCTCCGCTAACCTATCCTTTCCGCGACGCTGAACGACAGGGTCTTTAAAGTTCTTTATCATAGCGTCTCCCTAGAGCCACAGTGCTAATCCGTGTTTACCCAAATTCTCACCCGGCCGGAAGCGTTCGCGCCGCGGCCAAACATGACTAGCCCCGGGGGTTATACGAGTCGGCGAAGAAAGAAGATAAGACCGAAGAGCACCAGAGGATAATCCATAGCCGACGGGGCTTGCCAGGACAGGAGGAGGTTACCCCAGCCTTTGGCATCGGCCGCAACTGTGGTCGAGGCTGACCGGAGAAAGACACCCACCTCTACGAAACGTCCAGGCGATGATGTTGGTAAAGAGAAATAGTCCCTCTCGACCCCACACATCCGAGGTTATTTATCCTGCCAAGACAATTGGCGAGGGACTTAGCTGATAGCTTAGTCAGAGATTGAGGGTGGAATGCCCGTCTCGGTCTCTGATTATAAACCACCGAGGTAACAATATCACATATACAAAATAAAATAGACTATAACAAATGAAGATAAATCAAGAATTCGGTAGACAAATAGACAATATCTATATTTCTAACTAATATTAGTTAAACAGTTAATAAATATAATATTATTGTATTGGTCCAGATAGACAGTGGCAAAAGTTTGCCAACGACACTCACCCTAGTCTAGATACGGTCCTGTAGCCACCAGTCAGTGAAGCTGACAGATTTTATTAATATAATAAAGTGTTGTTATTTCTAAACTAGGGTTAGGCAATGCTTGTTTATTTAGTCTATTTAAATGTAGTATATGGTTTTAAAAATGACCCAACAGACCCCTTTTAGTATATATACAGAACGAACTGCATGTAAGTGTTTATTCAATAGGCTAATAAACATGTCTTAATGGTAAATGAATAAATGGGTCAACGTACAACCCGTTGTGTACTGTAGGTATAAGTTAATTAGTTTACAATAATATTTTTTGGTTTTTATAGGCAGGTATCAAGTTGGTTTGGATCATAATAATATATTGCAAAGCTAAATGTGACCTGAGTAGAATCTTCCGGAGCCGTGACTGGCAGTGAAGGAGGATGGTAACGTCCCGGTAACATCGAGGTAAGATAGCAGTGAAGCGAGTGAATAAGCCTCTCTAGTAATTCTATAAGTCACAAGCAGCGGGCATGGCAGGAGGAGGCAGTAGATAATGCAATATCGAGTGGGAGACATGCAGCACAATTTATGGCCTAAAATGAATGAGTTGCTATAGCTCAGTACGAGCAAAAAGACAAAGCTTGACTATGAAAATGCCAGTACATACAGATATTAGGCGACCGTAAAGAGGTACTCTGTCGTTCAACCGAGAATTATTAGTTGCTATCTCGAATATCAATCAGCACAAGTAATCCCAATTTTCATTACTTCTAAGATATAAGATCCACAACAGCGTGAAGTCTTTCAAAACTATTCATTCAAAGACAAAAAGGATACTTTTTTCGTATCAGGAGCAAAAACCATAGAAGGACAGAGGCTGGAATGTTTTAATTTGTAAAGATAAAACAAATATCAGATTGTAAATATGCTGAGGGCCAGAATTGTAAGTAAGAAAAAGAGTTCAATAAAAAAAGATAATAATCACAAACAATTTAAAATTAAAAATTAATAGGCAATGGTATGATTTAGCGTATGAGAATTAAATAAGTATACGTTCATATTTAGTCATTTACTACGTTAGATTTTATTGGTTCTTCTATAGTATAACACATATAGTGAATTTTAACAAATAAATATTCTTTAGGACGTTCGAGCTAAGTAAATCATAACGAAACCGTAACAGTACATTTACGTTTAGTATTGCGATTACTTCATCAATATGTGGTGATGTAAAACGGTTGAGCTCGTGCCTAGACGCATACAATCCTTTCCACATTGCTGTTGTTATGTGATGCGGGTAGTATATACATATGACCGACATGAAGTATATAACGACTTCAAAATATTGGGTGGTATGAAGTAAAGTGCAAATACTACAAATTTAAGAATTTATTGCAAAATATCCCCTTCAATATTTAAGAAGGTACTATACATCAGAGTAGACACTGATATTTTTTTATATTTTTTCGAAAGTTGCTATAGTAGCGAATCGTATTTCTTTGGAAACGGAGTATTTATTTTATTGCAGCATGAAGTACCTACTTGATACTTCATCTTCAGCAAAGATGATAGTATTTCCGTCGACAATTGCAACTTCGCATACTATAGTTGGAAGTATCGTAATGGTTCAGACACAACAAACAAATTTATAATTTAAGAATCAATCGTTATACAGAACCGAAAAATATTTAGGTATTCAATAGACAAATGTTAAAAAATGAAGTATAGTTTTTTTTTTCTTACAGATTTACTAGAGAAAATGTGTCGCTTCTAGCTAACGAGTTTCTGGAATCATCAAATCAAACAACCATTCAACAAATGGAAGTATTTTTTAAAGACCTTAAGTACGCAGTAAATAAGTATTCAAGTAAATAATAATCAATATTTTAATTGATATTTATGTTTCCTGTTAAGGTGATCTTGGAATGCAGCTTGGAGATGTCAAAGTTCTTGTTGCCATTAATTCAATTTAACTTTCTTATTGCCGTTTTTTCTTTAAATTAGTTAACTGTTACATTTTGATTTTCATATCATTATTTTTTTAATATATGCTTGACAGCTAAATAATATGTATTTTTATTATAAAGGTCTGTTAATTCCTTAAGGATTGAGTCTTTTGAGTAGTTTTAATATCGTATGTCATTCTTTCATCTAATATTATTTTAAAATCTCCTAACATAATGGCAAATGCTAATTGTAAGTCTTCAATTTATTTTAGCTAACATATGTAGGTATTTTACTTCACGAACATGCACGATAACAGATAACCTCAGAAATCTAAAGTAAAGCACTACTAACTTTCACCTGTCTATATTCGTAAAGTAAACTATATACTGTACTCGTATATCTCCATATTAGTAAACTTGGATAGAGTGGAGGGAATATCATTTATTTTGTAGGATATATTACTTGACAGCAGCAGATATAGTGAAGAATCTACTTCGCTGTGCAGAATTTTCTATAGAAGATGAGGTAAGTACTGTCGGAAATCACTGTTAACTGAAGGCTGAAATAGATACTGGATGGTACTATAAGTTTAAAAATGTACTGCCAAGTATGCGCTTCAATATTTAAGGAGATACTATACGTCAAAATAGATACTGATATGTTTCAGGAAATTGCTACAGAGAATAGCATTTATTTGGCAACTTAGTATTTACTACGACATGAAGTATCTACTTGATACTGCAAGTTTAGCAGAGATGGTAGTATTTACTTCGACAATTGCAAAGCTAATATAGCACCAGCTTCACTTCGCATACTTTAATTGGAAGTATCGTAATGGCGCAGAGACATAGCAGAAAAATGTATAATGTAAATGTTAGGATTTATTTATACATAATTGTGACTAATATCAAAATATCCAGGCAATGATAATGCCCCAATAGAAGCAGAAGAGGAACCAGTGGCGGCTCGTGTAGCTGCAAGAGGTGAGGCCCAAATAATACTTAAATAGGAATAAATTTACACGTCACCTCTGAGATAATACCTATTCCTTGGCGCGTTGAGCAATTTTTATTATGGAGGTCTTCGCCAATAGCCTTACTATAACCATAAATTAAAAAACTAAATAACATCAGTCACTCCGATTTTTATTTACAATATAAATAATAGAAAGAAAAAAATATGTTTCAGCATCTAATAATTTAAAAAATTGTTCCTACGTCATAAAATTGGAAATCAGCGCTAAGACTTTGCAACAGATCTTTTTCTATAGCCATTATCGATAAGTTGTTTGAGCTCTCTTGTGTCATCGTATTTCTTAAGTAAGTCTTAATGTGCTTAAGGTACGAAAGTTTCGTTCTACTCAAACGCTTGTTGCAGGAATTGTTAAAACTAAGTAAAATAATTTGTATGTTTCCGAAAATATCATTTTAAATTCCTTCTATAATATTTTTACCGTTTTCTGAACTTCTAAATTATAAAATTGTTTGTCTCTGTACAAAACATCTCGTTCGTTTTTCAACTTATCTATGTCAAATATGTACATTTGCAGTAAACAATCAAACGATTTTTCCGGTAATTTGTTTGCATATTCGGGATATTTTAAACCATTGGCCGACTATTCAGAATTTGTCGTTTCTCTACTTCATTACGTATTGAAAAAGGCGGTTCTAATAAAGATAAAATAATATCATGAGAGGGATTCATTATTATAAATAATTATCGACGAGCCTATCGATAATATATATTTAAATTAAATTCCTGTCCTATGTTAGTTGTTTTTTATTTCTTTAAATTAATCCTATCGGACTTGTCCCTAAAACTTTACCACCGCACTTACCACCTAATCTTCAGAATATTTAAGAAGTTACATTCAACTAATCAACCACTAAGACTAACCACTGGAAATTCAAAACACATAAATAAAAGTATTAACACTTGAACAACCGATTTAGTCGCGTCACACAGGTAAATAATCTACAGTTCACAAGTTCCCTACGGTCACTAGCCACTATCACATCGTCCATTTGCCGTTGAACTAAAAACTAGAGATGTGTCGTTCGCGAACGACCCGTTCGATTGAACCGGCTCCCACTCGCGAACGAAATGAATCGGCTCGCGGAATACAAATTAATCGGTTCTCGGCTCCCGGCTCTCGACCGGCTCCTGGCTCTCGACAAGCTCCCGGCAGTTCCGGCTCACTTACGATCCACGGTATACTCGAGACAAGAATTCAGACGACTTACGTCATACGAACAAATGAATAATTCGTTATATTTTCATCAAAATATTTAAGAAACTGCAACTGACAGTAATAAAACTATATACTACACTAAAAGTTTGCATAATATTTTGCACTAAATTGCAAAAATTGATTCATTTTAACGCGACCAAATATCGAAAATTACGTTGACAATCAAAACAAATGTGTAACGTCAGCCGTGACGTAAGACGTCTGAATTCTTGACGCGAGTATAGTTATGGTCACTTTTGCTTCTTGAATCGATTCAGTTGAATCGTTTGGTAATATTATTAAAGCATTTGTTGCCGACAGCTATATTATTTTTTTATGTACATAAAAAAGTTATCGAGAGAGGTAGGTAGGTACTAAACAAAAACACAAATTTTTTGATGAAAATAATAATTACATTCAAAAGTATATTTAAATTGTGACCTAGTACAATTTGTAACATTTGTGTTTGTCTCGTTATTTTATTAGTATACTGTGGTTCTTCGTTCAGTGACCCGGATCTTTTTATTGACCGAGAGCCGGTGAGCCAGTTCCTTGAAAAGAGCCGAAGTGCCCACCTCTACTAAAAACTTGAGGCGCCAGAAATCGGTCCTCAGTCTCGAGCGGACATGGAGCGATAAATGTAGTAGGCAATCGGATTGGAAAATATGGGGTATTAAAAAATACAGTGAAAGCCAAATTTTACAGTGAGGCCCGGCCTCAGCTGCTTCATACGACGAGCCGCCACTGAGAGGAACCTGTTATACCCCAACTTGATGTTGGCTCGAATAATGCTGAAATTAAGTGGTGCCCTGGTATACAGGGTGTCCGGAAACATAGCTTCCTGTGATCAAATAGAATTGATTTAGATAAATTTAACTTAGTCCAAAACTGCCTCGTTTAGAAGTTACAGGGCTTCAATGAAAAAACATTATTTTCTTGTTATGGGCATAATTAAGAAACGAAGCGTCTAATCATGTTGAAATTTTGTACAGTTATGTTTTAGATAAGTACATTGCGAAAGAGTAAGTAGTGTCTGAAATTGTGTACAGTTATGTTTTAGATAAGTACATTGCGAAAGAGTAAGTAGTGTCGCATATCGTGCAGGGCGCTCTTGACAGTTTTTTTGTAAATCATTTTTTATCGTATCTTTTTAGTTGGTCCTATTCTGATACTGCATTTGATGATTCCAAAAACTCGTTAGCTAGAAGCGACATATTTTCTCTAGTAAATATGTATAGGCAACGTTAAAATAATACTATTTATCTTTATTTTATTCTTATTATTTAATAACCAAATTTCTATATATAAATAATTATTTAATAAGTATACATTTTGGACTCTTCTTGCGTCATTTTATCATCTGGATAAATCTCTCCTAACCTATGCACGATAAATAACAGATTTAGAAATCTAAATCAAAGCACTACTAACTGTGACTATCTATACTCGTAAACTATATTATATATTATACTCGTAACACTATACTAGTAAACTCGTTGATCTCAGGTAGAATGGGAGAGAGTACTATTTATTTTGAGTAATATACCACCCGATAGCAGCAAATTCTTCATATAGTGAAACATCTGCTTCTCTGAGTAGAATTTTCTATATAAGATAGGGTAAGCAGTATTTGCTTCAATATTTAAGAAAGTGTTATGCGTCAAAGTAAGTAAGTAATGTTTTTCTGGAAGTTGCAGTATTCCTTTGGAAACTATTGGAGTATTTATTGCAACATAAAGTGCCTACTTGATACTTCAAGTTTAGCAAAAGGTGGTAATATTTACTTCGAAACTTGCAAAGCTGGTATCGCACTAGCTTCATTTCGCATACTACATTTGGAAATATCGTATCTAATGGCTCAGAAATGCAATAGAAAAATTTATAATTTACGGATTAATCGTGATGATATACATTACAGTAAAATATTTAGGTATGCAAATGTTAGAAAATGCATCATTTTTTTTTCTCACAGATTTGCTGTAGAAAACGTGCTAACGAGTTTATGGAACCATCAAGTGAAACGAGAGTTGGTGCACTTTAACATACTCAACAAATATGGAAGTATTTTTAAGGACCTTTGATATGAAGTAAACATAAGTATTAATAAATGATCATTTTTCTTCGCTTAGCCTCGATATAATTACGTTGTAGTCACCACAAAACCTACTTCTCAGCACGTATTGTACAAATATAAAAAAGGTTCGGAAGGACAGTCCTTACAGAGCTTCAGTCCTTGCCTCCGTTAGCTGCCAACGTTCACTTAATATAAATTGTTAAATAAAGTATATTGTACAGAAAACTTAATTAGTTCAGATGTACTTATGTATTTCAATTTCAAGACATTGTTGGCTGTGTCAATAACTAAGATACAAATTTAAGTTTTATAAATTGATTTAAAATTGAATCATAAGATAAATTGGTATGTCAAGTGTCTATTTCGGAATAAAAATCCTTAACATCAACTAGCTGAGTACAAACACTTTTACTAATAAATATTGGTCATATCTAAAAAATTTGTAGGTAAATTTGAAATAAGAAGATCTGAAAATAGAATAACAATATAACCAGTATTAATTTTTATGTAAATAATAATAATTTCTTCATCCTGAATTGAAAACTATTATTGTTGTTATTATTGTTATTATTATTAATAAAAGATAATTATAATACCTATATTCAAGAATAAAGAAAACAGAAAGAAGATCAAAAATTACAGGCCAGTCGTCTTATTAAATAAGATCAGTAAAGTGTTTGAAGGTATATTATATATGACAGAATGATCAACTTCTTTGTACATGAGGAAATTCTTGCAGATAACTAAAATGGATATCGGAAAATTGCAAGCTTTAAACCATAGAACCATAGAGATACTGTTGCTATGTGTCTTGACCTGTCAAAAGGTTTTGACAATGTGGTCCATAAACTATTGCTTCTCAAACTTGAAAAATATGGTGCTCGAGGACCATCAGTGTGTCTAATACAGTCATATTTTAATAAGCGGAAACAGTGGGTCTATAATCGAACGCAAGATGGACTGATTTTAACGTGTTCTGATGACTGTAAATAACCCCTTATTTACAGTGATCATAGGGTCAATCTTGGTTCCACTACTGTATATAATTTATACAAACGAATTAATTTGTTGAATAACACCATCCAATTTGCAGACGATACATCAATTGTACTAAGTTCTGATATAGAAATATCTAATGGAGATGTATTTGACACTCTGGAGTTTCTTGAATCTTGGTTTTCTTCAAACAACCTCTTATTAAATGTGGATAATACTCAGTTAATCAGATTCAGTTATCAAAAAACATACAAATAAACATCTTTCCACAGAGATAATAAAATATTATCAACAGTGAAATCGGTTAAATTGTTAGAGGGTTCAATATTGACCATAGACTAGATTGGACATATATTGATATAATAGCACAAAAGTTGACCAAATACTGTTATGCACTAAAAGTTATAGTGACAAATGTAAACCAGGAAACAGCTATCATTGCATATCATGCACATATCCACTTCTATATAAGGTATGGCGTAATATTTTGGGCTGCTGGTACTGAGGCAGGGATAATTTTTATTATACAAAAAAAAAATGTATGAGAAACATATTTAATCTATTCCGCTTGGACTCACTTAGGTACACCTTTAAACAAAACAAAATTTTATCTTTTATATCCACCTATATTTATGAGTCGGTTCGAAAGTGATTTGAACATGTGGTTAGTGATGTAGAAAAATATTATACATATATAGGTATTTTCCATTTATTTTTCTTTATATTTGAAATGTGTTTCATAGTTTATTACTGCTAATTTGACAAGTGATCCATAAAACAAAGAGTTTAAAGATGCTGCTGATATACCTTTTACACTATTCTTATTTAACTATACTGGTATAGAATTGTAAAAATAAAAGATAATCAGACATTAATACGTTGATTAAGGGTGTAGTATAATAAAATTGTTGGAATTAGAATCCATAATTGTAAAGAACATTAAGAAGCATAAAGGAGTTTTAAGAGCAAAATTTAATTAGGACGTAAAAGCAAATTAGTTGGCTAATGTGGCTCTTCATTGAATTTAATAAGATCAGAAGCAATTTGAGACGGTAAGACCGTTAATATCTGAAACCTCATTTCATAAACATCGATTAAAGGGTTACTGTTAGCTCGCCACATAACTATTACTTAAAATAGGAACAAATGTACTGAAATATATATCCATGTGTTATTTTCTAGATTGTACTAAAATACAAAGTGTGTCACAACAGCCTTTTATTAAAAGTACATAATATACATACATTGAATAAAAATGTATGCCTATTCATCATCGGCAAATCAAAATTTGTTTCAATTATCTGAACGATGATGGTGAAATTGTAGCTAAACTTGAGATACGGGACGGTCCCATTGTACGGAAGTTTGACATTCTAAAATTCTGTCGTACAATTCAGTGGTACTAATATAACGAGTCATTAAACACACAAGAACAAAATACAAAAGAAGTCTACTATGACGAATTGCTGGCACATGCCTAATTTATAAATTAAATTCATATGTCAACACAGTGTGTCATCATCATTTAACCATTTTGTTAATTTTTGGGTATTTCTTAGTTACTCTTCTAACAAAATTACTGAAATTGCAGCAGCTGCCTTTTTTTTATAAAACCGCTGTTACTATAAAAATGCAACTACAAAAGTTTATTATACGAGATATGTACGCAAAATGGATTTATTAAATTTGTAATACAACTTGATATAAGTTAAATATGTTGTCTGTTTAAGAAATAAGTAGGTACAATAGAATACATTAATATTCCAAATATAAACGAGATGATGAAGTACTTACTTATATAAGAAACAATAAGAAAATAACATAAGTTAAACAAGTTTATTATACTAAGAATATTGTATACATTTTAAACACAATAATTCTAATACAATATAGTATCTAATGAGATAAACGAGTGCCCGATATAACCTAGCAGCTCCTAGCTAAATTTTTCTACGACAAAAGTTATCAAAGGGTAACAAAATAAAATTATCTTTCACGTCAGTTTCATCAGTCAATCTTGTCGGATGAGTTGAAAGCAACAATTGGTAAACCAGAAACAGACGTTTAAATTAAAATTTTCTACTACCTCTATTAAAAATGATTCATAACCAGAGTATATTGTTAACATTGCGAAAAACAAACAAAAAAGAAAATATTTGGTATTAGAGAACATACACATGCATACACCAAACCTGCGAGACCCTGAGATTAGTCAACCATTGAGGTTAGACAGACATAGAAACATATCTGAAGATTTGGCCCAGGCACTAAAAATTGAAACCGCCGGATAGGCTTCTAAAGGCGGTCAAGGCAGGACAAGGCAAGTTAGACATCAGACTGGCAAGCAACGAGCAGGTGAAAAGAGCATGATACGATTTATGAAGAGTCTGCAAGATTTAATGAATAATTACCAGAAAGAACAAAATCGTAGTGATTCCACTGTATATAGCAGGAGAGCAGTGCTGGAATTATAAAGTTGAAGGGGATCTTAAAAATCGATTCCCTAAGAATACATTAGTCAGGACTAGGAAAACGTCAACTAGTCAGCTTTGGGGGGTGAAAGCTGGCTAGGTGCTACCAAGCCCCACCAACTGCTAAGATCAAAGTAACCCGTCTGCAAAATAATTAAACGAGTTTGATTACTATCAAAAGGTATATATGTGGACGAGATTTTGATGACTAGACTCGATATCCTTGATATCGGGTCTAGTCACACCATCGTAAGATCAAATATCGTCGCCTACTGCAAAATACAGCAACCAGACCGAAACTACATCTTGGAAACTGCTAATGGGGAAGTCACAACAATGAAAGGCATCTAGTATAACTTTAGAGGCAACCACCTTCCAACACAACATCCAACAGATATATATAATTGTCATTCTTGGGCTTGATGCCATGACTGAACATAATTTTGTGTTGGATCTTCCTCGAAGACTATTGAAGAATAAGAATGATGAAATCATAATACAGTTTCCTGAAATCAGAAACCTTCCTATTAGAACTGTTGAAGCGTCAACAGACATATAACTTTCAATAGGTTCAGAAGTGGCAATTGAAGCCATTTATAGCGGTTCTTTGGTTGTTGAAGAAACTGTAATTGTAGAACCAGAGAGGTCTTTATACGAAGGGTATATTAACTGGAAACACATTACCAGAAAGGAAAAATAGTTTGGTATTGATCAGAATGTTAAATCTGAAGGACTACCCAAAACAGATCAAGAAATATGAACTTTTGGGAGTTTGTCAAACAGTTGAATCAGTGTTCAGCAATATAGAACCATCAATAGCATCTCGAAATATTGAAAAACTACCTTCAGTTCTTCAGAGCCTTGTTAACCAATTCAAGTCCTCATTACAAGCCGATGAAGTCAAAAATTTGGAAGATCTATTGAAACGCTATCAAGATGTATTCTCATTAACAGAAGATAATGGGGAACTGATCTTGTGCAACATCGAATAAATACCGGTGATACCAATTAAACAATCACCACGACGTATTCCTTTAGCGAAGCAAGAATTGACAATGCTGAGAGACATGTGGTAGCAGGGAGTCATAGAACGATCCCAGAGTTCATGGACTTCGCCGATTGTTTTGGTAAAGAAGAAGGACAGCTCTACCAGATTTTGCATGGACTATAGAAGATTAAATGATGTAACTATGAAGGACAGTTATCCGTTGCCAAGAATAGATGATACCCTGGATACACTGTCTGGATCCCGATGGCCCTTTGGCCTCTGCAACGCACGTTTAAAAGATTTATGGAAACGATTCTGCGGGGAATGACCTAGAAGACTTGTCTCATTTACCTTGATGACATCATAATACTTGAAAAAGACTTTGAAGATCATTTGACAAATATCCAAGAAGTTTTCCAAAAGTTGAGAGAGGCCCGACTCAAGTTAATTCCTAAGAAGTGCATGCTCTTTCAAAAAGAAGTCAAGTATTTAAGTCACATTATTTCCTCGGAGGGAGTGAAAACTAAAACCATCTGGACATGGCCAGTGCCAAACGACAAACATAAATTAAGGAGTTTCCTTGAACTTTGCAGTTACTATCGCAAGTTTGTGAAAAATTTTGCTGAGATTGAGAAACCCTTACATCAACTCACAGAAAACAATCATCCATTTGTCTGGACGGATCAATGTCAAAAAGCTCTTCAAAGATTTGGAAAGAAGCTTTGTGTTCTTCTCCGATTCTGTCATATCCCAAGTCTGGAAAGACATTCATCATGGGCACGGCACATAATGAAATTGCAGGAACATTATCACAAGTTGCAGACGAGTACAAAAAAGTGATTTCCTACTTTAAGAAGGTCCTCTCTAAGCAAGAAATGAACTACTGTGTAACCAGAAGGGAGTTGCTTACCATAGTTAAAACTGTGGAGCATTTTTATCTCTATGGTCAGCCGTTTGTCTCGAGGACCGATCATGCTTCTTTGAAGTGGCTGCTGCAGTTCAAGAATCCGAAAGGCCAAGTGGCAAGATGGCTTTAACGGTTGCAGGAGTATGACTTCAAAATTGAACACAGGAAATAATTTAACCATCGTAATGCTGATGCCCTATCCAGAAAAGCATGCCCTCAAAACTGTTAACACTGTATACGACAAGAACTGAGAGAAGAAGATGAATTTCTTTGCCGAAGAATTAGCATCCAGAGCCCAGATGATTGGGATAATAAAACAATTACTAAAGAACAAAGTGAACACCCGGATTTTGGACCAAATTTCCAATGAAGTGAAAATCATGGACAGACCAACGTGGCAAGGCCGTCGGCAAAGAAAAGATTTATCAAAGCAGGGCCGCGCCAACCCGTGGGTGCAAGGGGTGCGTGGCACCCGGGCGCCATGATCCAGGGGGCGGCAAATGACCGTTGGTTAGTAATAGACGTCAGTCATGCTAAACTGCACACTCCCTGTTAAAATATATTTCTTCCCCTTTTTGACCAGCTAGATCACATCCCCTTAGTATAAATAAGTACTTTCTAAGATCTTAGTTGACTTGCTAAAGTGCGAGGTTCACTTGACGTCAACTTATTGTCACGGAATTTGCCCCGCTCGCACCCAATTCGACGACTGCTGTATCGCAAAACGCGAAATTACCCCGATTCTGGTAAACAAATAAATAATGCCGTGTATCGAGCAACTGGAAAAAATGAGAATCGACGAAAATCGTTTGAGACATGGATCTAGAGATGCTAGAAAATACCTGGAATATTCGTTTGGTTTATAAAAGAAGAATAAACGGCCGAGTCAGTCAGTCTTGAAATTAGAGTCTTGAATTGGAGTGTTTAGTTGCAAATTTCCTGGAGTTTCAAAGTGAAATAGTGTTTAGTCGAGTTGTAATTAGTATTTAGTAGTGTAGTGAGTAGTTAATAAATATAAGTGATTAATTAACTGTTTGTTTTCTGGTAAAAGAAAAAGTCGGGTTAGGAAATCCGTGACATTATTTTTGGTAATTGTATGTGCTTTGCTTTGAACTCTTTTCAAGTGGCACGCCTATAGAATCTTGTTCTCTGCAACCCTCACCTCTCATACTGATCCATGTACTGTGAATTAGTCAAATTTCAAAAAACCTAGATATATCGGTCTTGGTTGAGGAATTTGCAAAAAGAAAGGCCCGAAAACTTATTTTTTGAATGACAAGATATATACTATTTAAAAAAGTCAGTAATACTGATATCTGAGCATCATTTTATGTGTTCTTGTTATTCTTACATATGTATTTTATATTATAAATATATTTAGATTTGTGTTGCTTATGTGTTACTATTTAAATTCTTATTCTTAGTTCTTCTGTTTTTAATATAGTTTATTTTTTGTTAATTGTTGAAAAAAAAATACATTTATTTTTATTATTCTTAATGTATATTTCCATAATTATTTAATTGCTTTACTATTTGGTGATTAACCTAAAATGCTGCTAAGGCGGCAGCAAAGGTTTCGCACCCCAGCGGCAGCTACCCTTGGCGCGGTCCTGTATCAAAGAAAACTGCCCCAGAAAACATTTTTGAATCTAGGGTTAAAATTTTAACTAGAGCATTGAAAACACAATCTTGTCATGACACAACACTTAAAGATCCTGTTTATAATTTTAATATTGAAAAAACTCAAATAAACAATACTTTCGACTCATTAAAAGATGCAGAGATTTAGAAGAAATAGATATTCACCATCAGTCAGTCAAAAGTGTAAAATCACAACTTTTACACATTTTATATAGAATTAATAGAATATCTATACCAGTAGAGGGTTCTGAAGAAATTATTTTATTGCGAAATGAGTCAAGAGCTACAGTTTATTGATAGAGTCAGATTATTTTAGTAAAATAGAAATTGTTGAAGCAAGTAATGTACACAACAGTGATGCCAATGTTGTGGCAGGCTCTGTTAACAGTAAATTTGTTCCAGTGTATTAATGGGCAATTATTTTTGACGGTCAACCTAATAACGTAATATCATTTATCGAAAGGGTAGAGCAATTAGCTATTGCCAGGAATGTTAAAATACGTGAACTCTTTAGATCAGGGTTAGATTTTTTTTATAGGACCAGCTTTACAGTGGTATAGAGCAGGAAATGAAGTTACTGATTCATTAATAAAACAATTAAAAAATGATTGATTGATATTGATTAGTATCAAAAATACGAAAATAGTTCCGAAATAGTTTTCGGAATTATAAGTAAATGCAAAAAATTAGAATATGCTGAAAATTCTAGGAAAAAATATTCCCCACCTCCTTTAAAAAGTCAATTAGTAGAAAAAGAATTATTACTATTTTATTTTTATTTTTATTATTATTTTCTTTTAGTAAAATGGATATTAATGATTCACCAATTAAGAAACAAGAATCTCATTTTAAGAGTAACTTTAAAAAATCTAAGGTACAGGCAATAGAGGTAAAAAAGGACTTAATTAAGTGTTGGAATTGTAGTGGACAAAATCATTTATTTAAGCAGTGTCAGGCTAAGAAAAGTAAGCTTTGTTACAAATGTGGCGAACCTGATGTCACTGTAGTCACTTATAAGAAATGTACAAAAACGAGTAGATAGGGTATGTAGAGTTAGGCGACATATTCGAACTACTAGTAGGACTAACACTGATTGGAAATTATGGTTAAGTAAAGTTAGTGAATTTTATAAATGCCAGGGTAATTCGAAGGTTTCACCATTGTTTCTTTCTAAATTCGGGGACGATAGACCTTATATCCCTGTATTTTTGTATGATCAAAAAATAAAAGTCTTAGTTGATACAGGATGTAACCTCTCAGTAGTAGGAAGTTTAGGAACAAAATTTTTAGAAAAGTTTAATTGCAAAATTTTAAAATCGGATATAAAATTTGTAACAACTGTAGATGGGGGAAAATAATCAATGTTAGATCATGATGTGATACAGCCTATTTATAGCGAATGGAGATCACTGGTTATGTTAGTTCTTAAGGCTGACGGCAATTATATATTTATTTTAAAAAAAGTAGAGACTTAAATTCGCCAATATTAACAAGCCCTGATTTTAAACTTAAAAACTTTGTAATTCATGCAGATGCTTCAAATCCTGGTGTAGGAGGTGCATCAACACAGGTACAAAATGGGGAAGAAAAAGTTATTGCCTTTGCTAGTCGTTCACTTATTAAAGCTGAAAGAAATTATAGTGCTTATGAATTAGAAATTTTATCATTATTATTGGAAAAAATTTAGACCTTATGTAGAAGGGCAGAAATTTAAAGTCATTACAGATAATTTGGCAGTTTCTTGGATATATAAATTAAATTCTCCTAGGGGCATATTAACTCGTTGGTTAGCAAAATTAATGCAATATGATTTTGAGTTAGAACATCGTAAGGGTAGTTTAAATGTGGTTCCAGATGCCTTGTCAAGAGCTTTTGAAGAAAGTTCGGAAAATATTGTAGATCAAAATTTAACAGTAGCATTGATAATAGTAAATTAGATAATTGGTACATTCAATTGAGAGATAAAATTTTAGCAAATCCAAATTTATATCCACAGTTTAAAGTAGAAAATAATTTAATTTTTAAACATGTTGGTAACAAATTACCTGTAAAAAGTAATATTGGTGAGTGGTTACTTTTGGTACCTAAAGATCAAAGATCAGAAGTACTTAAAGAATGTCATGATATTAATTTAGCTTCACATTTTGGATAATTTAAAACTTTAAAAAGGGTTAGCGAAGATTATTATTGGCCTAAAATGCGTAAAGATATATTACGATATGTAAAATCTTGTAAGTAGTAAAGTACGAAGTGGGAGAAAAAGTTTGGAAAAAAACTAAAGTTCTATCGGATGCTATAAAAAATTTCTCGGGTAAATTAGCGCCTAAATATGTACTATGCACAATTCGTGAAAGATTCTCAAAATTAGTATATGCATTAAATTATGAAAACGGATCTAATGCAGGTTCTTGGCATGTTTCAGACTTAAAACCGTATTACGGGTCAAATTCTAACATATCAGTTGGATAATTTTATATTTTATAGAGTAATACGACTTCTCTTGATGAACAAAGACGTAAAATTAGAGAGATTTTTGAAGTACCGCTAATTGAGATATTTAGGCAGGTAATAACGGTTTGGTTATAGTTACAGTTAGTAATTGGTTATTGGTGATATAGAAACCAAAATTTTAGCAGTGACTGATTTTAACAGTTTTGAGTGGTTTTTGAACTTTCTATTTGTCTTCAGAACTGAATCGGCAATTTGCAATTAGAGATGCATTTTCGTTGAAGGTACTTTTATTGAATCGTAGAAATTCAAGTTATTTGATATCTGTACATAGTTGATTGTGACAGATTCGTTACATTTGTATTTTGCCTAGTAGACATAGATAGATCTAGATCTAGTTTAAGTATAGTGAAGTATAGATTAGTTAGTTATGTATTGGATTTGAAAGAATTGGACTAAATCTTAATGATATGAACTTGATAGGAAAAAACCTTAATTATGTCTTTTAAATTTAGGCGGTTAGTACACGTAGTTACTGAATCAAGTGCTAATGTTCGTTAAGTATTGAAGTCTTATTAATTTTAAGTAATTTAGTAAAGGTTAGGATTTTGTAGTATAGAGAATTTGCTTGAGTAAAGCAAACATTAATAGTATTAGTATGGGTTTGGGGTTTTAGAGCAGAGGAGCCTTAGGTGTGTTGGGAGTGACCTGGCTAATGTTGACTACTTTAAATGTTAGACGGATTTGGGGAAGGGTTATTAATGGTTTCTTGGCCAGCGCTATACTCTCGAGGGGGTATATGCGAGAGCGGGTCTCTATTGTCACTTGGACCTTATTGAAGTCATTGGCAGTAGGATTGGTCATTGTGCCACATTTGGGAACGACTCCTATGTCTCGGGTTACGGACATTTTGTCTTTTTAGTGAGCAGCAGACTATATTGCGTTAAGATTGGCAACCCCTAATTTTATAAAATAATTCTTGTTGGGTTTTTTCTTTTTGATGTAACGTTTCGTAAATTCCTTTGCTAGATTCTTGCTTGCCTGGGGACGAGTTGTATGTCTAATATGGGCTGTAAGGCAGTATCCATCCACAAGGCTTCCTATGCTCCTTAGGATTGCGCAAGTTGGATATTGGCTCGAGACCTTACATCTTTATCTGAGCTCTATGTTACTCATGAGACCGGCACTTTGGTGATTGATTTTCTGTCAAGTTAATTTATATCATCTTTATGTGTCTCTATTTCTTCTTATCTTCTTTAGTCGTGTTAGATTGTTTCGAAATAATTAATATAGAAGTTTCAAGAAAAAATATGTAAAATATTTTTATGTCGGGAGAAGGGTGTGTGTAACGTTCATTTTTACATGGAACGTTCCCCTGTATAATAATGTGCAGTGTAAAATATTAGTTATGATAATTACTGTAAATTATAGATATTGTTTTGAGAATTATATTTAAAGATATTTATTTTATGTTACAGATCACCGTAAGCAGCAGGCATTTTGTCTCTATCAGCGATTATATCAGTTCAGAAATATAGGTTAAGAATAAATAATTAATATCAGATCTTATTGGTTCATTCAGGTAGTTGGTCATAATTTATTTCACACACGTGTAAGATAATTATCTATTTGTTTATATTTACAATCACTTCAATACAGATCACATATGTAAATTTCTAAGGTTGGTAATAACGATTTCATTTAAGTTGGCACGATAGGTATACCTGTTGAAAATAACGAATACGCTAATCCTTTTGTGGCTTTTTGCTCTGCGAGCTGCCACGAGGGTCGAGCGTGATTTTCTAATATATCTATAGCGCGACTCGAGGACTACAAAACCGCGAGGTAAAAATAAACAGGTTATCACATTTTATATGGGTCATCCATCTAAAACAATATATTTTCATTATTATTTAATTTATAAAATAATAATTACTTTCAGATTTCAAGCATATTTTTGGGAATTTTTTTTTATGTTCATATTTAATTGCCAATTTAAGGAAATCGAGTTATTAACAATATTTTTGTCGAATATTAATTAAAAAAGTTCAAACGGGGAGGTTTATCCAACAAGTGTGAGATAAATTGTAAGTACGGTATAATTTCAGATTTTGGAGTTTTAATGCTGGGACATACATTAGTCAAACTGGTCCAAATTGGATTTTGGGTCTAATTTGAAAAACAACTCTGAGGAACCAACCAGCGGCTGATAGTGGAGGTCAATGGTTATTCCGAGGACTACGGAAGCAATTCATGATGGCCGAGGCACAACTAACATTCAAGGATAGCGACAAGGTGGCTTCTGTTTTAGTGAGACCGACACAGTGGAGACACTCAAATTTTCATTAAGATTATTTAATTTATTCGATAGACAGATTTTCTTTAGATAATTATTTATTTGTTTTGCGGCTTTGAGCCATATTGAAAATCTGCAACCATCATTACATTTTAGTCGTTATAATATTATTGTTTTTTTGAGGCTTAGAGCTATTTCATTTTATTATTTAAACAGTGTAAAGAACAGCTATTTTTTTTCTGAAAATATTAGATGCTTGTTAGAATTAATATTTAAAATTTGTTAAGTTGAATATTAATGTCCGAGTGGTAGTTATTTTTTTGATAACTGAGACATTATTTTAACGGTTGGTGGCGCTCAACAATTAACATCTAAATAAAATTTATAAAAATTATTCATACATTTATTCCGAACCACGACCTAGCTCCCACTATACAACATCTGAGACCGAGTCAGTGAAATCTCAAAAAGAGGTAACAAACTTTCCAAAGAAAATAAAGCATGCCTGTAACTAGAAGTAACGTTAACATGGATGCACAACTGGCGAGACTTTTAGGAATGATGCAAACAATGCAAGAGAAATTAGAAAAGAAATTAGAAGAACAGGGACAGATGATGCAAGAGAAATTAAAAGAACAGGAACGGACAATGCAAGAGAAATTTGAAGAACAAGGGCATAAAATGGAAGATCAGTCCCAGACAATATAAGAAAAAATTGAAGAACAAGGACATAAAATTGAAGATCAGACCCAAATGATGCAAGAGAAATTAGAAAATAAATTAGAAGATCAGATGCAGATAATACAACAGGAAATGAGAGCTCAAACGAACGAAATGCAGGCGAAGTTAGAAAAATTAAAAAATATAATAGAGGAGAAACTGTTAGAACAAAAAAAAAAAGAAATCGACGAAGAACTGTTAACACAAAAAAATGAAATAAACTAAGGTAGAGAAACCTGCGAAGAGCTTCAAGATAAGCAAGACAAAATAATAAAGGAGGACATAATCAAATCAAAAGGATGTGTTATTCGGACTCAGAAAACGAAGCCTCCTGAATTCGACGGCAAGGTTTCCTGGAGTGTCTATCTGCGTCAGTTCAAAGCGGCAGCTGCGGCAAACGAATAGTCTGATGATGAGAAAGCTACTGCTCCGATAGTTGCTCTACGAGGGGAAGCTCTTGACGTGTTACAAGGAGTTCCTGCTGGGCAGCAGAATAACTACGACATTCTAAAACAGCATATGGAAATGAGATATGGGGATAAGCACCTGCAGCAAGTGTACCAGAAACAATTGAAATATTGTCACCAACAGAATGGAGAGAATTTACAACATTTCGAGACCGATGTTGCTCGACTGGTTCGATTGGCTTATCCGACAGTCCCGTCCGAATTCTTAGACCCGCTCTCCATCCAAGTTTTTACTGATGGTCTAAGAGATTGCAAATCCCAGCAGGCACTACGACTCGCTAGACCTAAAACGTTGAGCGACGCTCTTTCGCATGCACTAGAATTCGAGGCAACAAAAATGGCATCTGGTAGACATGTTAAAGTGCGGGCCATCAGTAATACCAGCGATAGTATGACAAATGGAGATATAATAAAGACACTGAAGGAAGTTATTGCTAAACTCATCCCAACTACCAGACCAAAGAAAGAACAATCTGATAGTCGAAGGAATCGCCTTCTTAAATGCTGTAAATGTTAACAGACAGTACATCTAAAGAGACACTGTAGTGCCCTAATCGCAGATCAGCAAAGGCGCGACTCCCAGGTGACAGCCACACAAGAAAACTTGGTTCAGCCCGCTTGGCGGGGTGAAAGGTGGCTGCATCCTTATACCATGCCCCACAAAAAAAATTACGTTTCCAGGACTCTGATTCCTCGCTAGTAGAGGGCATTATTTTTGATCATATTTATCCTATGGTAATTGATACTGGAGCAGCAAGAATCATTGTTCGGTCGGATATTATTGACACATTAAGAACCCTGTCAAACGTTATGTCCTCACAACAGCCATTGAACAAAAATTGCCAGTCAAGGGGGAATGCGAGCTTGAAGTAGAATTAGGATACGTCAAATTCAAACATAGAGCCCTGGAAGCAGATATATCGGATAATGTTATACTAGGACTAGACTTACTAGCGAAGGAGGTGAACTTAGATCTGAATGCTGGTACTCTACGGATACTGGGTGAAGAAGCAGTGCTAACGAACACCACCGAGAATAACGCTGTGCGGAGACTAGTTGTCAAAGAAGATATACTACCTGCTCAGGCCGAAACCTTAGTTGCAACAGTTATGGATGAAGAAATGCCTTGCAGTGTAGGAATGGTGGAACCCAGTAATCCAGATTTGTATAGTAAGTCTATAGTCACCGGACGTACCCATATTATACCTGAGAAAACGACAATAGTACGGGTAGTTAACCTGAAAACCTTTTCACAGAAAATTACAAAGGAAACAGAAGTAGGGGTCTGTGAACCTGTTACCATGGTCAGAGCACTATAAGAAATAAATGAAACTGAGGAGAAACCAAATAAGACCAGTCTACCAGAATGTCTCAGGGACATCGTGGATACGGCCAAAGAATGATTAACAGAGGTGGAGGTGGAACAACTGGAAGAGTTGCTAAGTGAAAATGAAGAGGTGTTTGCATTGAAATCAGGCGAAACGATACTGGTTCATCGTCTCCTATCAAGCAACCACCATGAGGACTAGCCAAGCGAGAAGAAGTTAACCAGATGTTAATTGAGATGCAAAACCAAGGCACCATAGAACCATCTCAGAGTCCTTGGGCTTCTCTTGTAGTCCTGATGAAGAAGAAAGACGGCTCAACCTGATTTTTTGTGGACTACAGAAAATTAGATGATGTCACAAAGAAAGACAGTTACCCACTACCAAGAATTGTTGATACTCTGGACACCTTAGCTGGTGCGCAATGGTTTTCCACTTTGAATTTAAAGAATGGATATTGGAATGTCGAGGTCAACCCAGAAGACAAGGAAAATACAGCGTTCACTACTGGAAATGGATTGTGGCAGTTCAATGTAATGCCATTTGGCCTATGTAATGCTCCTGCCACTTTTGAAAGATTGATTGAAACTGTACTTCATGGTCTGTATTGGGAGACCTGGTTGATTTACTTGGACAACGTGGTGGTGCTGGGACGTTCTTTCCAAGAGCGCCTGAGGAACGTGAATTCATCAAAAAGTTGAAAGTAGCAAACCTGAAACTGAATCCGAAGAAGTGCAATCTGTTCCAGAAGGAGGTTAGATATCTAGGCCACATTATTACTCCAAACGGTGTGAAAACAGACCCGGAGAAGACAGAGTGCATAAAGAACTGGCCGGTTCCTAAAGACAAACATAAAGTTCGAAGTTTTCTCGGCCTATGCACATACTACCGACGGTTTGTCCAAGGATTCTCTGACATTGCCAAGCCTCTTCATAAACTCACAGAAGACAACATTCCATTCGAATGGACTTCGAGATGTCAGCAAGCTTTTGAGACATTGAAAGAGGCCCTCTGCAATACCCCGATTTTGACATACCCAACACCTGGACAACCATTTATAGTGGACACGGACGCAAGCAACATTGGAATTGGTGGAGTTCTTCCCAAGTACAAGATGGTCAAGAGCAAGTAGTAGGTTACTTCAGCAAAGTTCTATCGAAAGTGGAAAGGAACTATTGTGTGACTCGGAAAGAATTGCTTGCCATCGTCAAGAGTCTAGAACACTTTCATAAATACGTGTATGGCCAAGAATTCCTTCTAAGAACGGATCATGCTTCCCTTAAATGGCTGCTACAATTTAAAAACCCTGAAGGACAGATGGCCAGATGGCCAGAACATCGAGCCGGCAGGGAACATGGACATGTAGATGCCCTCTAGGAGACCCTGTCCTGTCAACTGCAAACACTGTAGTAGTCTTGAAAGGAAAGAGAACATCACATCAACCTGCCTGTGACATCAAGCCTTTACTAGACTGGAAAAAAGCCAACAACCGTTCCACTTCGGCTAATTTCAGTAGTAAAACCCAGCATTAAGGAGCTATTGGGCTGAATGGAATTCCCTGGTGTTGGAAGACGGTGTCCTAAAAACAGCATTGGAGAACAATGAAGGAACTGAGGTTAAGAAACAAGTACTACTCCCAAGATCCCGGGGCAATGAAGTGTTGCAGGAAGTACATGGAGATTCTGGTGATGGACATTTCGGTATTAATAGGACTCTCCTGAAGATTACGGAACGTTTCTACTGGTTGAGTTGTAGGACGGATGTAGAATATTGGTACCGAAAATGTGCAGCCAGCAAGGAACCCGTTCTAGAGGCAAAATGCACCAGTACATCGTAGTAGCACCGTTCGAGAGGATTGCCATTGATATCGCTGGTCCCTTTCCGAAAACAAAGAGTAGGAACCGATATCTGCTAGTATCCACGGACTACTTCAGTAAATGGCCGGAAGTATGCTCCCTTCCTAATCAAGAGACCGCAACCGTAGCAGAAACGATAGTCAACAACCTATTCTGCAGATTTGATGTACCTATGGAACTACATTCAGATCAGGGCAGGAATTTCGAATCACGTGTGTTCCAAAAGGTATGCGAGCTTATGGGAATCCGGAAAACCAGGACCACCCCACTGCATGCCGAGTCAGATGGTATGGTGGAACGTTTCAACGCCACACTAGAAACCAATCTGAGGATGTTTGTGAACGAGAACCAGACAGACTAGGACAAGCTCATTCCACTCTTCCTGTTAGTTTACCGCTCAGATGTCCATGAAACTACTGGGAAGACTCCCGCAAAGATCATCTATGGGAGAGAGCTTCGCCTTCCAGCAGATTTGGTATTTGGCGGAACAGCCCACAGAGCCAGACACTTATACCCATGAGCTAGAACGAAGACTAGTATCAGATCTCGAATGCGACTAGAGAGCGATCGCATGAACACTCTATACGACATCCGGGCCAATACAGTCGGATTTCAACAAGGTGACCTGACGTGGCTGTACAACCCCACGAAGAAGAAAGGAAAATGTCCTAAACTACAGAACCGTGAGGGAGGAGGAGGAGGAGGAGGAGGAGGAGGAGGAGGAGGAGGAGGAGGAGGAGGAGGAGGATGAGGAGGAGGAGGATGATGATGATGATGAGGATGATGAGGATGATGAGGATGATGAGGATGATGAGGATGATGAGGATGATGAGAATGATGAGGATGATGAGGATGATGAGGATGATGAGGATGTTGAGGATGATGAGGATGATGCTGATAATGATGATGATGATGATGATGACAACAACAACAACAACAACAACAACAATTCACATATCACATTACACCACACTAACTCCTTAAAATATGATCTGTCAGTGGTAAGTATCCAATGTTTTACATCTTTTTTAAATTTATGAAGTTTATTCTCCTTTTTTAGGTTTTCTGGGAGCACATTGTATAGTCTGGGAGTTAGATATTGATCATATTTCTGTCCAATGGTTTTATGACTTCTGAATAATTCTACATCCGTATCTTTCTTTCTTATTGGGTAAGTATGAGTAATTTTCTTTAATTTGATTTTATTTGTTTTGATAGCTATTAAAATCTTTAAGCAATAACATTGTTAAATATTATTTACTTTATCAAGTCTGCAAATACGGTCACTATGACTAGGATAAATTATTTTTAATATGCATTTTTTAATTACTTCTAAGCCTTTCATGTAACAGTCACTTGCCCCACCCCATCTCAATACACATATGTCATATGAGGTTCAACTAAAGCTAAATACAACATCCTCTAAGTGTGCCTTATCTAAGAAAAATTTCAACATATAAAATCGCGTGATCAATGATCTCAACTTTATGATAATGTAATTAATTTGTACATACCATCTAAAATGTTTTTCAATTTTTATGCCAAGATATTTCACAAATTCAGCTTCCGATATAATAGTCTCATCGTCAATAATCAAAGATCCCATATTTGGTAACTATTTGCTATAAGAAGTAAATGGTAGATATACAGTTTTTTCGGCACTTAATGTTAACTTATTAAATTTTAACCAGTTGTTTATACATTTAAAATCTTCCTGAGCATTCTTCTTTAAATTAATTATCCTTTGTAGTGTCTTTATATAGTATAGCAATATCATCTGCAAAACCAATTATTTTCCGTTTTTCTTTATAACTACAAAACAAACTATTTAAATATATTATAAAAAGTATAGGTCCTTACACTGTCCCTTGAGGAATACCATATGACACTTCTGTTATTTAGCTTTTCGTACCTTCAAGATTAACATACTGCGTTCTTTGACATAAATAACTTTTTACAAATTGATAAGAATTTCCTCAAAGCCATATAATTGCAATTTATGTAACAATTTACTATAACAAGCAGTGTCAAATGCTTTTGACAAATCTAAAAAAATACATAAACTCGGTGTTTTATTATCAATTGCCTCATTTATATCTGATATTATTAACTGTAAAGCATCTTCTGTTGATTTTGATTCCCTATAGCCAAATTGATTTTCTGAAAGGATATTAAACTTTTCTTTTTAAATTGATTATTCTGTACTTAATGATTTGTTGATATTTTTGATATTTGATTCCAAAAAAAAACCACAAGAGAATAACTCAAATTAACCCCTTGGACAACATGAAAAACGACTTGAAAGTTTAAAAACAGGTTAAGATATAATAAAAGAATAAAATTTAGTAACATACCTTCGATGAAGGTTTTTTTTATATGATGAATATCTGAAATTGAGTGGTTTTTACTGTACTGGAGAATCGCTCATAATCCTAATAAGCAGCAACTTTCTTCACTCAATAATCACCTGCTAAGAACAAACAGCAAATTCTTTTCTTTAAATTAATCCCCAATAAAGGAGAGGTTTGAATCACCATCATACACACAACTGTTAACATAGGAAGGAAGTGAAATTCCTACCAAAGCCAATTTCCGAATCAAACCACAAGAGCATCTACTTAAAAGAAACTGCGAGTACCTAGATTCGTACAAAATTCTAAACCACTACTGACCAATAGAGGGCGTTACAAGATTGATTTTATTTCGAAGATTTAAATTTACGAAAAATTGAAGTAATTTAAATATATTTGATTTATAATTCAAATTATGCTCTAACATCTATAGTACTACTTCTTATTACCATGAACGCGCTAGTTAAAAGAATGTGTTTTTTAAATCTTCGTTATATGCTACTTTGTGTTCGAACTTGCTTACTGATAATGACTAATGAACGATTGAAATAGACCATTCTAAAAGGGAAGGATATCTATGAAAAGGAAACAAAAAGAAATGGATGATATAATATAAATTACAGAAAAAGCTGCCTTCTATAACTACGTATACTGCACAGTTCTAGATCAAATTTTCCACGAGAGATGAACGGATTAGTACAAGATTTTTCTGTTGCAAATATCGTCAGGAAGTTGTAGTAGTTTTAGTGTATTTTTAGACATTATATACCTTGTATAAACATGGCTACTGATCCCGAAAAATGTTTCTGGCAGATAAACAATCTAAATATTATAATTACAACAATGCATCTATCTATTCTTTGCTATTTTTTCACCAAAAATACTTAGCTGAAGATATTATATTTACACCTACCTACGTAAAATAAACAATTAAAAAAATGTTAATGTTACTTTTGCAGATTCTGTGAAATGACGTTTCTCTCTATTAAATTTTTATATATAATATAAGCAATTAAAAATTGGTCGCAAAGTTATTTTTATATTGTATGTTATTTTTGCAGATTCTGTTAAATCACAGCTTTAATTATTGTTGTAGATACGCATTTATAATAAAATAAACATCGGTTGTCAGTTTATTAAAAGAAATAATTCCTTGAATTAATTTTATATAAATGGTAATGAAAAATTTAATTTTATTATATTCTTTTTAATTAGAATTTTAGTATGTTGAAATGTCAGTATAATGAAGTTCAACCAAATTATTTTAGTGAATATATACTAGCAATTTAATTTTTACTTGAGCATTATTTTTTTAGAACAAACAACACATCATATATTTTATGCGTATAAAGTACTTGGTATTATTTAGTTTCATACAACAGTATCTCTTTTTGCCTTTGCGAGGATTTGTTAACAAAGGTAAAAAATGACAAGATTTTGCAAAAAAATTGATATTTCAATCAAGTGCGGCAAGTGTCGTGTCGCTAGTACACACTAATGTAAGATGTAAGTGGAAGATGGATAACAAACGATTTTAGGCAAAAGTGTAAGATGAATGTGACGTAAGCAGTACTAAGTGTGCTAATAATGTGATAATGTAGTAATGTAATAATGTAGTAATGTAATAATGTAATAACGTAATAGTGTAATGACGAAATAATGCAATAATCCAGTAATGCAATAATGCCTTAACGCAATAAAGGAATAATGTTCCATTTTCCTCAACACCCTGTATTTATAATTTGACGTTATAATGACATTAATCTGATATTTTCATAATTTAAATACGTAGCTATATAACTTTTACTGAAATACCTATTATTACGTCCAAACATTTATTCTTAGTTAAAGAAGACATATTTTGTTTACCTATTTATTTAAGTATTATGAAATAGACAAATTTGGGAAAATCCGAATTCCAAGGTAGATAAGGTACCGTAATTTAAGGAATGATCCAAGGTATCCTTAATTTTCTAGGAATTATTACCTGATACATTTAGAGAAGCTTAGGATTCGGAATTTCTGATATTTACTGCATCAACCATTTTATGGTAATTAATCCTAAGGGCAGTATAAAAGCCCAAGTATGTACTTAACTTACCCACTTACTTACGAACTTCCTTTAGAGGTAGCCACTAGTTGTCAACATATACTTGTAAATATAATTAAGTGAAACAACATATTTTATTTCCAAGATCTCCGAAACAAAAGACATTTCATCTATGACATATTATATCCATATTGTTTCTTAATATTCTAATTTAACATATAAGTAGCTTTTAATAACAAAATAATTATGGTGATGATTATTAATTATGTTTCTCCACGACCGCTATATTAAGAAGGTTTAATACGTCTGTTTTCCTTTTAACACACTAGTGGATTAGAATTCATAATACCACGCTTAGATTTTATAGCATTTGATTTAGAATTATTATTAAATTAACACTTATCTCAAGAATGATCTTGTCATTTTGACCGGGATTATTTAAATTATTGGAAGGGCCCACAACTTCGTCAGGTAGGTCTAGTATTCAGCGGGCAATCAATATTCTTGATTAAAATAAATTTGTCAAATATGACGTTTTTCAAAACGATAATTTTTCACCTGCTGTCACACAGTTTCCACTCTCCTAATTGACCGGTTTTGGCCGTTCTCGTGGATAAAACGTTGAATTACATTTTAGAAATTAATCAGCCTTTAATCCTCTCGAAAAAATGTCAGATGCGCCTCCAGTGTCCATTTTTTCTCGTAGAAAGGCTTGTTAATTGCCTTGTATAATTAATAACTAAATATAATTATTTCTTTTTATAACTGTAAAAGTTAATATAAATGCAAAATAATTAATCATAATATTCATATTATTTATATTTATAAAGTAGTTGTAATTAGCATTACCTATACATGTTTTGAGTTTCAGAAGATCTATCAAAAAGAGAATGCTGGTGATAAATGTGAGTTTAGACATATTTTTATGTAATAGATCGACTGTCCTTATGTCCAACGAACATAATAAATTGCACACTTGCAAACTCCTTCACACATAAATCTTATGTGGGAGAATATTGAATTAGACTTTCTATTCTCTATGGTAGATATTGGCGTATAAGGACGAGGGTAGAATTCCCCAGGAGATTGCAATGTCAATGCGAACTGCTGAAGGACCTCCGGCGCACTCAGTTGTTCGTGGAATGTTTACGATGGGAAACACTTGCTCGATCCGGTCACACTTGTCCCAAGGGTAACAAGCATGCATTTACTAGCACGTAAAACGTTTTGATATTTCCTATGGAAGACTAAAACAATTTTAGTATTTTCTGTGAAATACACTAATTATTTTTATACACCTCTTGCATACGCAATGAAAAAGAAGCAACATGTTTTCTTGTTTCAAAGCGAATGTTTTAAATTTAAACAGTATATTTCCTGTAAAAATTTAGGAAGTGCCTTTCTTATAAACATATCTTCCAATATTTCTCCTCCTAGGTCACTTCTGTGTAGGAGTGAAATATAAGATTAAATATCCTGTACACTAAACTGTATTCCTAAAAAAGTAGTTTGGTAATTTGGCAAATATTATTTTAACTATGGCAGAAATTTTGAAAGTTACCTCAAACATAACGAAATCTATGAGAAGTACGAGTATGTTACTGACAAAAGTTGTAAAATAGGTGCCAGCCAAGTAATTTACTACCATAAGAGTTGCAACATAACTACTTTATTAAGAAATTGTTACTATTATACGTCTTTAACTTTAAGCTTATAGTTATATCAGCAAAGTATATACATGTCCGGAAATAAATGCAACAACATTTGGTCACGAGATTTACTAAGTTTGGGATTTATGACATGTGCAATCGGATAGTGCTAAGCTTTTTGGCGGTCTCCTTGTCTTTGGACCCTCGAAACTTTGGTCGTATATTTGAATTTCTGAAAAAATTTTTTAGTCTGTTAGCAAGCCCATTCAGTTTATATACTTTTTTAACTTACGAATTTTTTTCATAAAACGAAATGTTTAAAAAAATGGCAAAATGTGATCGAATGCATTTCGAGATTCGTATGAAATTCTACGTGTTAATAATGGGTGACTGGCGTTCGCAATTAACAAACAAATTTATTTTTTGTTATTATGAACTCATCAACAGTTTGGATAGATCGATGGTCGAGCCGTTTAAGGCGTCAGTACTTGAATCCCGTTTGTCACCCACCGCAGGTTCGCATCCTGCGGCCGGTAGATCGTAGATTATCACCCTCTCTGCGATTACGGTAGGGTGGAAGAACGTTGGCTTGGATCAATGTGAGAGCTTGATGCCGGTTGACGTTTGACTGTCTCCCTAATTAATGAGGTTCTCCAAGTTTTCCTAATTTCTATACTGAATAGTGGTTAGGGCCTACCAACGTAAGTCATTCCTGGGCGCAAATGCGGCCTGCCTAATAATATGCCGCTCCCTCTCCCGCACAAGTCTGCCGACAAAATAATGAGAAGTAGCCTAACTTACTTTAGTCCAAAAGATGTTGGTTAAAAAGATACAGGGTGTCAAAGTTAAAATTTCATTTTTGATATTTGTAAATAACTTTTTAAAAAATATTAAATTAAAAAAAAAACGAAAAAAATTCTGTAATAATTTTTTTATATATGCAAATATCTCGATAACCAAGCGAGATATCGAAATTGAACAAAGCACGTTTTTTCCTATTTTCAATACATGATGTCCGTATTTCTAAATACAAAAAAAATTACCGTTTTTATCAAAGGAACAGAGCATAACTGACGCCCTGTATAAGCAACGCCAAAATTAGTTAAAAATTCTTATTTGCCATGCCAAAAAACATAATTGTGTCAATTTTTTATTTAATACTCTAACAGGTTTCAAAGTTATTGAGATATTTCAAAATAAAATTCTAGCATTGAACGCCCTGTATTTTTGAAACCAGCAACATTCGGATAAGGCATATTTGGCTCAATCGACCTATTTTGGTCACGAGTATCTCCAGCTCCGAGATTTCCCAACCTTTCACAGACATCCTGTATATCATAACTGCCTGAAGAAGGGATTTTTACACAAGCAAATGAGAGAAGTAAATGTATACAAATATTCCCGAACATCTTTATAAAGTAATTTTTGTTGGGACAAGAAATTCTACCTACGAGAATTCTACCTACCAAGATGGTGCATTGGCTTCCATTTTTGATCATTGTTAAAAAATAATATTTATTATCTTAAACTTAAAATGACTGTAAAATAGTATTCTAGTTACGCTTCATTAACCATCAGGAATCTAAAATTTTAATATTATTCAATACATGCGAAACTTCCTGTATGTATAGGTAGGTAGCTACGTATCGAGGTATTAAAAAAATGAATAAATCAATTTGAACAAAATCAATAATTCATAATTGCTTCCGTGATAATTCCACATAAAAGTCAAGCAATAGGGGCATAATAATACCACCCTCAAATTCGAAAAAGGACAATAGTTCATCAGATATGATCTCATCCGCTGTCAAGGGTGCAGCCTTTGATCAACACGTGACACACGTGCCTTGGTGCATCTACTCAACAGTTAAATTGTTATTTAATCGCATTTTCAATTTCAGTGATTGATACTGGAATAATTACATTTACATGCCTTTCTTAATTTAAATTATTTGTATAATATTAAGGTAGCAGAGTTTCAGTTTAAATGATGACTATTATACTCATTGATTACTTCCTTTCCATTAAAAAAAAGTGTCATTTTATGATTATATATCTTCCGGTTATGATTATTTATTATTACCTATTCATTTTTAAATAGCAGTTAGTATTTGACGAAAAAGTTATGTTGATTTGTCATCTAAAAGCAACTTTTTAATTTTTCAAATGTTGATTGCTTAATTTATGTCGTGAAGAATCTTCTAAGCAATTTATTTCTTGAAAATGGTCGATTTTTAAATGAACCAAAATGTTTTAACATTATACATGTTGAATACCCCATTGAAAGTGCGGTATTAATTTTAACTAATGACAGTAAATCATTTTACAAAATATTGACCTAATAAATGTATATATAATTGATATAACTGAGTTTAAAGAATGCAAATTTTGAAGCTCTACACCCTAACCGGCTGTTTCAAGAATGTTCTGATACGTCATTGATAAGTGACATGTGATACGACGGCGCGCAGTCGTTGTTGAATGCCACTCTCCATTGGGTAACCTTACTTACCTTAAACTTCTATTCCAACCGAATTAACGTATTATACGTGTTAGAAAAGAATCGTGTTATGGTTGCTGGTAAAATGGTAAATGTTGGAGTTTTATGGTATGTGCGTTGTGTCACTGTATTAAACGTAATATGCTGCCACAGTGATATAACAATGGCCCAAGTGTATTGATAATAATGACGTATGGATATGTTTTTTGTGTACGAAGATTGTAAATAAAACCTGCATTGCAGGATGAAATACACAGAAATTTCGTTATAGATTTCATCCTTCTGCTCAACGATTTGTTTATTTACACAACTAACCTGGGATAGTACAGATAAACTGCGAAATGCAAATATAATTTTAAACATTTGCCATGAATATACAGGACCGGCTTACATAATTTAAAAATGCAAAAGTAGGTGAGTTACATATGCTTTTTTATATTAACTTTTTACTGGGCTATATTTTACATATCACTTGTTCTTCGAATAAATAGACGTATACTAAAATTACTACCCCACTTTCTAAACCACCCTTTAGAAACGATGAAAACATAAATAAATATAATTCTACATTGAATTGAATAAAATTCCATAGCTTGTGTTATTACATAAATACATGGATTTTCCAGCTAAACAAATAGTCCTTGGAAGATAATTATTTGATTTCCAAGTGTATAGTTTCTTTAATATACAGATACAATGGATAAATACAATAATAAATATAATACTGCAAAACATAAATCAAAACTGGCATTACAAAGAGATCCGGCCAAAGATTTCACATTTTTTTCATCCGTTCATTGCTGCGATTTGAGTCTTTGCCGTTGTGCCAAAAACGTTAAAAATCTATGTGTGTGGTGAAAATCCATGGTGTTGCATCGTCGCTTAAAATATAGCTGACCACAGACTCTATTCGTATCGCCTCATTTCGAATCGTCGTGCCAAAAGCACTAAAAATCGACGTGTGTGTAGCAATATTTGTTTCAACAGTCTGTCACTACAATACTTTACATGCCATCTAAAATTAATCAAAATGTCGTCATGAAAATAATATTGTTACGGAAGCTTACCTACCTTTTTAGTTTGTTAATTATGTTCCTGTTTGCGTTAGAATTTGTAATTTTTGTAATACCTTTATTTTGACGTTTTTCGAAATATTCCAGGCTATATTCTATTTGTTTTTCGGCACGTTCTCGAGATCGCAGAAACTCCGAGAACTCTAAAAATTTATATAAACGCATCAATTCCGCCGTCACAGTCAGTTTATATTGAGCAGTCGAACGCGAACACAAAGTATTACTTTGTGAACGCGAATGACTGAAACGTCAAAGTAAAGCATTTGACAGTTGTGAATTTGTTGAAGGAGATTTCTTTTATAATCAAGAGTGACAATAAAGTTATTTGTCTACGTGACGTGTTTCTACGATAACCCAATTTCGAGGTTACAATATAATTATTGAAGCATCGACTTATTCAGAATAACTAAAAGACAATGTCTACGTCTAACGATACCAAACAAAAGCGAGCGAATGTAAAGGGAACGAACATAGTGGGGAGGTGAGTTAAGAAGTATGTCAAGAGCAGCACCGTGAGGTGGAAATTTTCATATCTTGCACTACATATAAATTGAAAGTGGGGATATTGCAGTGAGTTAAATTTATACCAGATCCAGTGCTGTCAATTATCGTAACTTTTAGTTCTGGGTGTTCAATGAGGCTGCTGCTGTAGTTGGTTAAGTTTACTGTGCACATTGTATTGTTTGCAAGTTCAGTAGGCTCTGCTGAAGATAGTAACAATTTATTTACAACTGAAATTTTATTTTGTATATAATCTTCTATATATGTCTCCGCTACCGTACTAAAACGTCGTTTAATGGTGGTAATATCAGCCCGTGCGTCGGCTAACAAAGTAGCGGAAGAATGTCTAAAGCAGTGCCCTGTACAAGTTTCCGGAAGAAGCAAATTGAGATAAGTTGTTATTTCTTTTCCTTATTTTGTTGACACCAACCATTTGGTTAACACATTTTTCCCTGACAAAAAATCTTTGACTTGTAGTAATTACAGGACGAAAACATAGCATTTGCGGTATATCTTCATTTGGATTGGACTTCAAATCACAAAACATCTTGGAGTATGAGTTTTGGAATCGGGAGTTCTTATAATAATAAATGAATCTATGTCTTCTATATCGTCGATCGTTATCTTTAATAGCTCATCCCTTCTCAAAGCTCCACAAACACCAATTATTAAAATGACCTGAAAAGTTGTCCAAAATTAATTAAATAGCGATCGATTTATATTAATTTGAAATAACCTTTTCTATCAGAAATATATTATCAGATGCTTCTTGTAAAAATACCTGATATTTACATTTTATTTGGCATTCAGTGTACTGTTTGACATGGAATATACTAATCATAATGTTGAAGGTTCAATTTGTTCGAAATATGCCAGAAATACCGCTTTGGGCATTTTTTAAATTTTCTTCGAACTAAACCACCCTTTGAATTCGTTATAGACAATCTTGTACTTTCCCGACAATTGGGTATTAACTGTAAAACAGCATTTTGTTCCGCTTCCAATATTTCCCCTCGTAAATGCTCTTCACTTTGTGAGCTCTTTTTAAATTAAGCACTTAGACTATGCGTTACAATATATGTATAATTCTGACAATACTTTTTCAAACAACCAATTTTTATTGTTTATTAGGTTGCCATCGTTACGATAGTCACCGCGCGAATCCGTGTTAATTCAAATACGGTTCAAACGATTCCAAATATAAATTAACTTGCTGTACATCACTCAATTGTCTTATTTTATTACAGTTTTCGAAAAATATATTGTTTGTATCTCGAACGCAAAATGCTTTTGGATATTTTGCCTCGCTAAGCCAAAGTGATGGTACTTTTGCTTTTCACGTTCTAGATACAAAAATAATTATTTTGTCCAACTATAAAAAATATAACTTATTTAATCGCTATAGATACGCATACCATTTTTAACGGTGACAAACAAAAGCACGCCATTGTAAAAAAATGGAAACAAAAACACGAGATTGTGAAAATAGCTATTTGTATAACAAGGGAGCAAAGTGCATAATTTCGTTCCGGGGATAGTTTGATCAATATCCATAGGAGGAAATGGCACTAAGCTCCTGTGTAATACATATGATTTTACATATATTTTATTATATTTTGATCTGCATGACAATCAAACAACCAAATATGTCAAAATGTCATAATAGGTATTTAGATAAGTAAATATTGTTAAAAATCAAACTACATGGAACGTTGCCAAGTGTGCTTCTTGTTTACAAAATAAACAAACTTCTCAAAAGTTTATAATAATGTATTCCGAATGTGAAGATGAAGTTTCTCAAAATATTCTGGAAGAAGCAAACGTGGTTTCGTTAAATCTATTACCGTTAAAGTCTCGTGAAAAGTATGAAATATAGTACCAGCTATTTAAATGTTGGATGGAGACTAGGCAAATAAGAAAAATATGTGAAGAAGTGGTCCTGTTTTACGTTACCAAAAAATGCACCGATTTAAAGCCTTCAACATTATAAAAAAAATACAGCATGTTGCGATCTACACTCCAAATGAAAGACAATATCGACATTAAATTTCCTAAATTAGTAGCCAAGAGAGCCAATACTTTTTCAAGGGAGGATATGAATAAGTTTATTGCAGAAGCTCCAGATGAGACTTACTTACATATGAAGGTAAGATTGATTGGTTGAATAATAAATAAAAACGTAATGCAGCATTTTTTATTAGAAAGTATATAAAAATAGTGTTGTTGGACAACACGTCGAGTGCAATAAGTACTTTTTGTACGAGTTGCATACAATATTTTTTCTACGTTCATCCAAAAACCAAAAAATTTCTTATTTAGATGAGAGTAAGTATAAGCAAATATGACGTCAATTTGAACGTTTATGTTTGTCATGATGACAAAACGCTGTAATAGAATGACAGATGAATGCAATAAACATTTTATTGCACTAGTGCAATAAAGAACCATTTTTTCCACTAAATATAGTTCAATAAAGTTTTGTTTTTTGCATGAACGTAGAAAAATGACAATTAAGAGACATTTTAGGCAGTTGTCATAAGTGTATTTTTCTTTTTTCAGGCCGTGCTTATATTTGGAATTGCTGGGGCATGACGTAGCGATGAATTAGTTAATATGGTACTTGAGAATATCAGTGATAAAGGCGATATTTTGGTGGTGCAAATACCTGACTCAAAAACTAATATCAAAAGGACATTTACAATAACAAATGAGATTGTAAGCGGAGTATCTGTCTTGGATATGTATAGAAAATATATGGTCTGTAGGTTCCCTAAAATATGTCATTCTAGATTGTTTGTAATTTATGCTAAAGGGAAATGTGCAAACCAGGTAATTGGCAAAAACACAATTGCCAAAATTCCATACAGAATAGCAATATTTTTAAATTTGGATGATTCGAAAGGTTATAGTTATACTGGACACAGTTCCGCCGTGCTTCAGCTACGTTATTAGTCAATGCTGGCGAACAAACGCAGTAGCAGAAGGGTACTTAGATAATTGTATTTCAAAAAAATGTGAGATAGCCACCCAAATAATTATGGGAGAAAGTACTACTTCAAGTACCAAAAAACGTTGTCTTATTTTTGAAAATTTTGTTTCTACCACAAGTACTTCATCAACGACCACGAATTTGGAAAATAACACACAGAAACTCATCTCCACCAGCAGATGCAATATTTCTTCAGGAGGAATTTCCATTAGTTTCCATTTAACTAATTGTACCATAAATTTTAACAATATTTAGTTATTGATTGTATTTGCAAGAATATCTTGATTGGATGGAATTCTTACAATTGTAGACATTGAAAAGTCCGTCAATATTTTTACGTTAAGCATTTGTAAAATTACTCAGTATGCCAGTATATTGGATAAAGAACCATTTCGAAAATTTTTTAAAGACATATTTCTGTGAGGTCACTACCCACTAGACAACGAGTGCTATGCCAGTTTTGTTACGTTAAAATTTCTTCAAAATTAAAATATGAAGTGTACATATTACTTTTTACAATTGTGTTTAATCGCTGATGCAGCTGTGGGCGCAAAAATTAATAAAGAGCATTTTGTGAATAATTATGGAGCTGCATATAAGGCCCAGACAGGAGAATCAACTCAGAAAATGTCAGTAATTTGCTACATATATATAAGATGTTTACTTCGTTCATGTCATCTTGCTGCAGAAACTACACTATAGCTAATCAGCTATAGTCTGTTTAGAAATGAAAGAAAGTAATAAAAGCTTATTATGTATGCAAATCGTAAATAAATGTAATACTGGTGCTTATATTCAATATTTTTATATTATGTATTATCGGTATAGATGAGGTGTACTTTTAAAAAAACTTCGAACCGTACTAAATTGTAGCAGGTAGCTAAAATTTAATCCCCAACAATCCGTCTTTGTATATGCCGCTTCAATTTCTCGGTCCATTTCTCTTATAAGTAAACAATATAAAAACAGCATTTCAAAACTAGAAGCTACTTTAAGCATCATAACCGGGTTAAGAGGGTTTTGAGTAATTCAAATAAAATTATTCAATATTATTATCAAAATATTTATTTAAATTTAATGAATAGAAAAATATATGTATTTTGAAAATTCAAATTATGGTGAGTAAATGTAGTGTTGTATAAATGTACAATAAAGAAAACAAAAAAGTAGGTATATTAAAATTCTGAATATTCTGATGAATTATCTTCGTCTCCTAGATTGGTAACGACAGGTTCCACAGTAACGTCAATTAAATTATCGAGTTCCCACATTTTCTCCTCTTCTTTTTGTACATGATGTATATATCTTTGCCAGTTATCTGCAGTTACTCGTTCCAAGGAATTTTTTAACAAAATTTTCACGTCACTTAATTTAAACGTCGTATTATTTCGCACGACATCTTCGTTTACCTGCGCCCAGACTAATTCGATTGGGTTAAGTTCACAGTGGTAAGGTTATTTGGCGATTTGTTGCCATTTCATCGATAACATATTTTTTCTGATCTTCATTAACATTGACAAGTGTCAAGAGTTCCTTTTTCACCATATTTGTTTCAAAAGAAATGTTTGTTTCCGGATAACCATTGAATTATATCGGCTTTCCTCCAAGCAGTTGTAGGCGTCCGCTCGGTCTGCCGTGAATGGTAACTGGCATCATCCATGACAATTACAGACCCCGGAGCAATAAGATCCAACATCTGTGTAAAATACTCTTCGAAAACATCTGCGTTCATGTCTTCGTGATAGTCACCTGTATTTTTAGATTCAAATAAAAGTAAACCGCCATCTACAAAACCACTGACATTATACACAACACTATATGTGTCACTATTAATCTTCGCCCTTTACATGAAGGTGCATTGAACCCTGTTGAAAGTCCATCCAAAAATGCTTGTCGAAAACTTTTTACATTTTTATCTTGCCATACTTTTGTTACAGTATATCCCTCGTTGACCTAAGTTTCGTCTAGATAATAAATATTCCTTCCTTCGTCACGGAATTTTCTAATTGATCTTAAGTAGGATCTTCGCCAACAAATAATTTCATCTTTATCGATAAGAACTGACTTCCTGTTCTGCTTTTCCCAGCAAATATTCAACTCTCGTAAGACGGCCCATAATTTGCTTCTACTGATTTTTGGCAAATCGTCCTCTGAAAGTTCACTTTCCACGATGTCGTCAACACTGTTGGTAGGATTTTGGTGTTTCAATGCATTAAATTCAATTCATATAATAATCTTCTCATTCTGAGACAGCGCACATCTTTTCACGCGTTTAGCAGGTACGTAATCTGATAAGCTCGACATTTTACCCAAACAATATTAAACACAAGTGGAATTTTACTTTACTGCACTAGCACGTCTTCGTATATTCAGTTCTAAACTGGATTGATCTATCACAATACACTGGCTCCTGCCCTATGATGTATCCAGTAAAATATACTAATGTACACCCATTACCTGTTATCATTAACACATACATTATTTTTATTATGATAACTTATTAAAGACAGTCGGCAGCAGTAATTTCGAAATAGACAAGAAACATATTGGGTACTGATTTGCCAAAATTATAAAATTGTTGAATACAATTGATTGATTACAGAACATTGTTTGTCTTTAATCACTTGAAGTTTTGGACTTAGGCCCATGTAAATGAGTTTACATATATCAATATGAACTTATATCTAGAGGAATATTTTCAGACTTGTATGCCAGTAATAGGTGTTGTCTCGCCGTTGGAATACTACCCGTATTCCCGGCCTAGACGGTTCAAAATAATAGACACGCTCGGCTTGTTAAAAACTCGACATATATTTTTCAAAACAACGGTAGTAAATAATCAGGAGATGTTGAACAGATACATCCTCCATATATAACAGAAAAAAACAACCTATTCTATTTTTTACAATTTTTTTCAGTAACTTAGTTAACCGCGTTAAAGCTAACACCCAGTAGTAGGTCAGGATCAAGGCAGCTACACATCAGTTATGACATTCTCCCACCTGAGGAACGGTTCACTTCATGAAACGTTCCTCACAAGATGTAGAAGTAACATGGTGGCTTAACTAAGACTTAACATTACGCACATATTAATCTAAATATCGTTTAGGCATTTTAGACTCCCGACCACTCCGCGTGAAATTCACATTTTGAACGGGTGCTCTGCTTTTATTCACTCCCGCACTATCATCACTTTTCTCATCTCCTTGATAAGCTTGGTGTCTACTGCCAGGTTGAATCTACTGTTGTGGTTGCAGAGGTCCCGAATCTTCCTCAGCGACACAAGCATTATCCACTGCTGGGGTCTTATTAGTGCATTCAAGGGGAACAAGCGCTGCACCGCGCGAAGCAGCTCACCTCGTGCCGTTTTGATTCGAACTAACCGCGTATATCCGTCTGGACCCGGTATCAGTTCTATGACACGTCCCATTGGCCATTCTACGCGTTTAAGATTGTCGTTTTCGATTAAAACAACGTCCCCTAATTTGATCGATAAATTAGAATTCGACTTAACAAAAATTTTCAATTGTCCAAGATATTCTAATCTAAAGCGTCGACGCAAGTGTTCTCGCAATTTTTGTTGCTTTCGCGCACTACGTGTTAGAGAGTTCCCATCTATTTCGTCAAGATCCGGCATACCAACGTCGTATTGGGCGCGTAAAAACATAGCCGGAGCAAGCGCTGTAAGATCGTTAGGGTCTTCTGAAATATAAGTCAAAGGTCTAGCGTTCACGACGGCTTCACATTCACACATTAAAGTGAAAAGTTCGTCATAAGAAAGACTTGCACGTCCAAGAACCCGACGAAGCAATTGTTTCACTACGCCAATCATACGTTCAAAAAATCCTCCCTACCACGGCGCGCCGGGGGGATTAAAACGCCAAACTATTCGTTGCGTCGATGTTTCGCGAGTAATTTCCTCTCAGTTCAAGCCCGCCAACGCATTTTCCGCACCTTTAAAGTTTGTCCCATTGTCACTGTATATTACTTTCGACCGACCACATCTTGCAACAAACCGACGAAGAACTTGTAAGAAATTGGCGGTAGAGAGAGACAATGTTAGTTGTAAATGAACGGCCCTATACACGGCACATGTGAATAAACAAATCCACGCTTTCTCTCCCGACGCTAGATACAAAGGACCGGCAAAATCCACACCAACGATCTCAAATGCCACAGCATCTCGCACTCGGTCGACGGGCAGTGGGGGCGGATCTACCGTAAACGGTTTTAATGTGAATCTCCTACAAACCACACAGTTCTTCACAAGTGATCTCACAATGCGTCTGCCTCCTAGCAACCAAAACTTTTCTCGCAATAGGGAAAGCAGACCTTGTGTTCCAACATGGCATGACCGTTTGTGTGTGTCCAGGATCAAATAGCCCACAACAGAATGCCTTGCAGACAAGATAATGGGAAATCTGTAATTATCTGTATCTTCTCGATTTAATACTCTTGACTTCAAACGGATTATCCCTGTTTCATCATAAAAAGGACTAAGGCCACTAATTCTCTTATCATTGATATTGGAAAAGCTCTCCATTTGCACTAATTTAAAAATAAAATTTTCAGCAGCATTCAGTTCGTTAACTGTCAAGTCTCCCTTTTGCATTTTGGCAGGATATCTCACGTTGTTCAAATATCTGAATATCCAACTCATCATCCTAACGGTTTTCGTAAAACTGCTGAAATGAGATAGGTGCCAAAAATCGGAATGTTCTGTGTTTACAAGAACTGTAACTAGCTTTTTTCGTCGTTGTCTGGCAATCTCTTCTGCATTAATAACCGGCTTCTCTGCAAGCCAATCTGCCCTGTCTTGATACAACCAACTAGGACCCTCCCACCATTTCGATTCCAAAAGTTGCTTGGGGGAGCAGCCTCGTGATGGAAGATCTGCAGGATTATATGCTCCGGGTATGTGACGCCACTGTGTTACTGGAGTCAATCGTCTGATTTCATTAACCCGGTTCCACACAAATGGTACCCATTCTTCGTAACTCTGGATCCACGCTATGACAGTTGATGAATCACACCAGAAAAAATGTCAAAGTTGCTACTAAGGTTATCCGTAACTTCCTTATAAAGTCTAGCAGCTATTGTTGCTCCCATGAGCTCCAAGCGTGGAATTGTTAATTTTTTCCATGGCGCAACCCTAGATTTTGCAGCCAATAAATGTATGGATACATTATTGTCCTTTACAATTCTACAAAACACCACTGCTGCATATGCTTTCTGACTGGCATCGCAGAAGGTGTGGATAGTCAACTTTTGTACATCTTTAGAACCGGTAGAAATCCAACGAGGAATTTTTACTTTGAGAAGATGTGGTAAACCTGTGAGCCAATTTCGAAAAGCAATTGCGTCAACCGGCGTGTCCCAAGATGTTTGCTTTTCCCACAATTTCTGCAGCAATAATTTTGGTACCAACGTAGTTGGAGCAGTGACTCCTATAGGATCAAATACCTTCTGTGCCATGGATAATATTAATCTTTTTGTGACGGCTGAATTTTCTGAGACAGACTTAAAAAGATCGTCATTGATTGTCAACACATCTCGTTTAGTAAACCATTTCAGTCCAAGAACAGGAACACTGAAATCTTCACATTCCGAATTTCCAGAAAATTCCCAGTCTCTCAAATCGAATTGACCTTCCGCCATTGCATAAATTGATCCTTCAATAAATTCATTCAATTTATGCTCATCTGGTAAACTCGTAACGCAGTTGTCAACATAAAAACTATCGGATAATCTTTCGATGGTCTCCAGAGAATATCTAGTATCTATACTTCCACAATTATCCATGCATTTCTTCAAGTGCTGCTCGATAGTCATTCCAAGTAAGAACGGGCTGCAATTGACACCAAACACTACACGTCTGTGCCTATATACAAAATCTTGACCCTTCTTATCAATCCAAAGAAACCTTAAAAAGTCTCGATCCTTCTCATGCACACTAATCTGCAAGAATGCTTTCTTTATATCAGAAATGATACCGATTTTAAATTCCCGAAACCTAAGTAATAGAGAAGGTATCAACTGAATCAAACTAGGCGCTTTCTCCAGACACTGATTTAAAGAAGGACTGCCTTTTTCTTGTGCATCAAACACAGGTCTTATAGCGGTGGTAGAGCCCTCTTTCACTACTGGTCGATGTGGCAAAAAATGACCATAATTTGTTTCTTCTTCCACTCGCTCAATTATCGCCTGGGATTCCCACTCACAGAAAACTTGATCATAACGTTCGAATAGACCATCTCTCTTTAGTTTGCACATAGTAGCTCCAACTCGTCTCCTGGCAATACTGTAATTAGTTGGATGCCCTTCAATCCATGGTAACCGGATCTCATATCTGCCCTCCATATTTACAGTAACCGTTTGAAGAAACAAGTCCTTCGCTGCATTAGCCATTTCTTCTTTAGTTTTCTTTTCAGTGGGTTCCTCTATTCCCAGCACATCCAATTGCCATAAATCCGCGGTTGAAGGATTTGCAAATAAGGACAGAACAGTAATTGTCTCATTGGATCGAATCTGTGACCCTGGAACTCACCCCATTACTGTCCACCCAAAGTTGGTTTCCATTGCAGTCAGTCCACATTGCAATTCACGGCGTCTTCCTGTGTACAATGAGCCAGCGATATCTGCACCCAACAGAAGTTCGATAGGACCGGAACCTTCTGAATCGGTGATACTAACATCCAAATGTCTCAGTTCTTCTATCCAAGGCCCATTGAAAATCGGAGAGACCTCGTTGCATATGTATGGCTGATCTAAAGCTTCAAAATTGTTTGCATATTTTCCATTGACCATAGTAACATCATAGCAACAATGATTATTGGTAGACATCTGACCCCCAAACAAGCAATGTACTATCTTCTCGGTTCGTTTAGGCTTCAAACCAAGCGCCAATGCTGTAGCCTTCAAAATGTATGATCGTTGCAATCCGGTGTCTATCAAGGCTCTAACCTTTCTTGTACCAGTGGCCCCTTTTAAAAAGATTCGCAGTGTCTGTAGGAACACATGTGTACTTGTTTGATTTGTCATGACTTGATGTCCCCTTGCATCCTCAGCTTTTGTACCATCAGACTGCTGCTTGATGCTAGGCAAACTTTGACACATCAATGGTGAGTGTGATTGTCCACATATAACACACCTCAATCTGCTACGACATTTTCTCGACTGATGCCCAACTTTTAGGCACTTGAAGCAAGCTTTCTTTTCTGTAAGAATGCTTTTCTTCTCGTCACAACTCATTTTTTGAGCTTTGAAACACATGTCGCTACTGTGACATCCTGTACAAAAAGTACACTTGGCAACATAAGCATTTAGAAGCCCAGACGCTGTCACAGACGAAATATGCTTTACGGACTTCTTCTTCTGATCATTACAACGGTCTGACTTAGCATAATTGTCTAACAAACCGAAACCTTCACTTGCCAAGCATATCTTTTGTTCATTTTCTTTTTCAGCTCGTAAAAAGCTCATGAGGTTTTTAAGTTTAACTTCAAGTGTAGCATCCGCGCTTGAAGTTAAACTTAAACTTAAACCAGCAGAACCGGCACCGACAATTTGAGAAGAATTGTAGGATGAACGCTGCCAAATTCTTAGCAAATCCTGCGATGAACATGACTCAATTAGTGGAAAGAGCATTGCTGCATATTTATCTGAAGTTATTCCTACCGTTTCAAGTGCTCTAAGTTGTGTCTCGATCTCATCGTAAAGCTTGGAAATATCTATTTTCTGAGAAGACCCTGTATTACTCAAAATTAGTTTTAATAACTCCCTGACATGTACTTCAATTTGTAGGTCATTCCTACCAAATCTAGCCTGCATACATTCCACGATTTTGTCATAGTTTTCTCCCACCACCGGAAAGCTCTCTACAAGTTGACGCGCCCTACTGCCCGGTACTGTGGCTTGTATTAAATATTCAATTTTGCCACTACTGTCTATATCGGGAACCTCATGAACCTTTCTAAACTGTGATCAGAACCCCAACCAGTCTTTTATATTACCGTCGTAATGTTTAAATTCGATTCGGGAGTTTAAATTTGCGCTTACCTGTCTTAGTTTCCCCTTGCTGCGTAGAACGCCCCGAACTGCCTGATACTACCGAGATGATATCATCTACTTCCAGTTTGTGTTCCATCCGAAGCACCTTGCTACATCTCAAGCGTAGATCGGTGAACCTTCTCTGGTAGGCGTCACTGCTATCCATCTCTGCTATAAGCTGCTTCTCCGTCACACTTTCCAGCAAGGCCTCATAGACTTGATTCTCGCAGACATGCAATTCATCAAATTTCCCTTTCAGACATTCCCAAGAGATTTCTACATCAATGTGCACAGGCTTCTCAACTTGTAACAGAGTGTCTAATTCATTGGCAACTTTAGTGAAACTCGCTCGAAGCACTTTCCTGTGTTTCTTCTTGGCTTCCATGGCGACTGTTAGCTCCTTTACCATTAGTAATAGACAATTGCAAAGTTTATAACCTTCTTAAATGGTACACACTGAATATGTAAATGCCCAGAGTTTTGCACTCACCGAACTGTCAGTCCTGTCACGGTCGCCAAATGTTGTCTCGCCGTTGGAATACTACCCGTATTCCCGGCCTAGACGGTTCAAAATAATAGACACGCTCGGCTTGTTAAAAACTCGACATATATTTTTCAAAACAACGGTAGTAAATAATCAGGAGATGTTGAACAGATACATCCTCCATATATAACAGAAAAAAACAACCTATTCTATTTTTTACAATTTTTTTCAGTAACTTAGTAACCGCGTTAAAGCTAACACCCAGTAGTAGGTCAGCATCAAGGCAGCTACACATCAGTTATGACAATAGGTATATAATGTTAGATTTCTAACCACACAGTTGCAGAATCATCTTTATCTAAGGAATAAATATTTTTCATACAATATATCTTTGTAATATATAGAAGAACATAAATAGGGCCGTTCATAGACTCTAAGGATTATATCTATCTTAACTCTTTACTATTATTCCTTAAATGAAACCAAAAATCCTCCTTACCTTAACAAACTAAATACGTCCATTTGACTAATTTTAACAGTTCAACGGTTTTAATAATTGTTGTTCATACTACATTTACTGTTATACCTATGAATAATTTGTATATATGTGTATATATATTGTATAATTATATAGTATTTTTGTATACCACATTTTTGTACAATTTTGTGAAAACCTTTATTATTATTCTATTAATTGCTATAAAAGTTTATATTAATGTCATTAATAATTTTCTCACTTAGAGAAACAAAATCCTCCTTGCCATACTTTAAAGAAAATTAGATAGGGTCGTTTAACTGGTTAATTTAACAGCTTAACGGTTTTAACTATCATATAGGTTTACTGTTATATCTATGAATAATTCTGTTAAGTTTATATTTACTTCATTAACAATTTTCTCCTTTATTTTTTTAATAGTTTATTATTATTTTCGCTATTAACTAATTTTATTCGTCATTTTCTACGAAACATAAATTTAACCTCATTTCAAAGATCTGATATAGCCTATCTCTTTGTCTCATTTAGGGAAAACATCTGCTTTTCAAAATGTAAAGTAAGTAGGTACTACTCATAGACTTGGCCGATTAATTTAACAGCTATAATTGTTTTAGCTGATTTTTACTCGTATGAGTTTACTGTTACACTTATGAATAATTGCATATGCCAGTTTGTATGGATTTCATTGATAATTTTCTCCTTTTCTTTTTCAATAGTTCATTATTATTTTCACTATTATCCTTTTTTCTATAATCTGTTCTAGAATTAAATTCATCTTGGGAGAAAGTAGTATCTTTATCTATTTATTAACAATAAATATATAGAAAAGAGTAATATGACCATTCATAGACCGGCTTCACAGGTTCAATGATTTCATTATTTTTGAAATTGAGAAGTTTTCGGAAAAATCCCCTGGCACGTCGATTTTATTTTTAAATAAGACACTTTTTGACATATGACCCATATTTGTGACGCCATTGTTGTTCGAGATACGACATCAGCGATAATTTTTTTAAATTACAACCCCCAATTTCGACCATGCCATTTGAAAGAGCGTGTCATTCTACATACATACACCATGAAAAATTATGGTGTGATATAACAAAAATTTCAAGAAAATAATGTTTGAAGATTTTAAAATTTAATTTTCACAATGCAACACCTGTCCAGATTCCTGTTTTGTAATGTCTGACTTCTAGAAATTTCGGTGTCGTTAAGTGAATATGAAAATTGTAGACAATTTATTTGTTTGTATGAGTGAACTATTTTTTATAGAGTGTAGAAACACTCATATCCAAATTATTAACTGAATTCGATAAATATATTCAGTTCATTTTGTAATAATTGACAGTTAGTTCTCTAAGTAAGTCTCTAAGTTTTTGGATAATTTAAGATGACTAACCGTCAAAATACTTTTTACACTAACAAGCGTGTCACAAGACCCCAAATTTGATCCTTGGTGATATTAAATCAATGACCATTATACGAAAGTATTGTGCTTCTGCTAGTCAATTAAGTTAAAAAAAAAGAAGAAATCACTAAAACCAATGTCATTTAATTTTGATACTTTGATCTATATGCCTAAAAGTTTTCGAAAAACCGGTAGAAAACTAATTTTTGTGATATTTTAGTAAAATGCAATTTTTTTACTGCGATCTCCACGAAGCAGATAAACAAACAAATTATTAAATTTACTTAAAGCAAAGTATCGTTTTTATATTTAATTATGTTACTCTTTGATTTGCTTAGGTAATTAATTATAAATTCTTCATTTCATAACTGGCCAAATACTTAAATAAACAAATAAAAATATGCAGCAGATAAACAATATGACAATAATGTAGATTAGTTGAAAAACGATCAAAAGGACTCATTAAAATTATACACAAATAGCCATTTACATCGCAAGGGAGGAAAGTGTCACTTTTATTTCCGCGCTTTACTCCCAAGGAATGATTTGATTTTTCCCACTACCTATCTTGTACATTATTTCCGAATATAAAATTATGATTTTTTTTATTGAAAACTAATTTTATTGAATCAACGACATAACAAATACACTTTAAGTATATATTATTTTTCATTTAACTTTCAGAATTTGTTATATTAATATTAAACTTGCAGTTGTGAGCACTAATATGGACAACATGAACAGAAGAAAATGAAGCAATTGCATCTTCAGTATGTGAAGTATGGTCGCTTCCTATATTATTACAAGAACGCTAATTACCCCTAATAGTGATAGGTTGATTTTCATTAATAGGTTCTGTATCATATTGGCAATCTTTCTCTTTTTTGCAAGAAATTCTTCTATACATAGCCTTCAGCAATATTTGTTGATTTTCATCCACCGTGCTAGAGTTAACATATCCCCACTAGCATTTACTCATAAAGTTGCTGACGTTCTCCTAAAATTGTGTACTGTGGATAATGTGTGGAATTTGGAAGTTTCTGATATTTAGCTATTTGTAGTATTTTATATATTATTGTAATGTGTATATATTTGTATGTGTGTTGTTTGTGTTTGTTTGTTTTTATGATTTTAATTTTTCTTGGGCGCCAATATGTTGTTTTAGTTTTGTTTTATTGTTATGTAATTTTCTTTTATTTGAAGTGTATTTATGCTAATTTTTATACGTGTGTTCTATATGTTTGAGTTAATAAGAAATATAATTTTGGAAAATTTAAATTTTGATTTTATTAAAGATAATATTGTTTTACCTGCTGTTTCTACCCTGGTTATGATTTTAACTCTTTATCTCATGAGTGAATTCCAGCAGAGTAAATAACACCTTTTTTATAATGTTCTTATATTTGCATGTTCTTATATTTGTATACATAAAATAATACGTGGAACTGTACATTAGTTTGTTTTTTATTCCTGCAAAAAATGAAAAATTTTCAATTCAAATAAGAAATAGTTTCAATAAACATTAAGGAATATTTTCTAATAATTCTTATTTATTAATTGTTAATATGTAAACAAGAAATTTTATTTTACTTTCTCTAACATACCTGTATATTTCTTCTATTTTAAAATTTCTGGCAATACTATTTTTTAAGTTATGCAAACAGAAATATACAAATGTGTTGTGAAAATTGCCTATTTAATATCATATATAATATATGTTATATTTAAATTAAAATGGCTGCCTATGATGTACGTATTGCTTCGTGAAACAGTTAATAATCAAAATTTTAAAGTTTAAAATTTCAATATTATTTAAATTTTATAGAGGTCTTTATATATTATATTTTATTTTTATCCTCGGAGAAGTTGAATATCGGTTATGATGCATGCTAGCTAGCTAAATTTTTAATGTGCACATGAAAGTTTTATCTTACTCTTTCTGTTGACGATGCTGGCTGTAGTAGTGATGCCTAAAAGTTGATTTCCTCTCTCTAGAAGTCGTTGAATTCTCAGGATGCATGTTGATACTTGGACTGGATATGATGTTCCAAGAATGAATTTCTATCTGGTGATCTTCTTCAAATATTGTTGAAGGTTATCTTGTACTGGAGACCTGTGTGTAGAACCTTTTGCAGCTCCAGCTCTAGCTATAGAGATGGTTTCCACCAAACTTCTTGAATTTTATACTTGTAGATGGTAAATTTGAGTTACTTTTTTCTTTATAAATGTGCCAAACTGGTGAGTATATTATACTGTTTATTTTTTTTTTTATATATAAAACCAATTTTCTTCTTAGTCCAAACTTAGTACATGTTTTCGTTTTCACAGTTTCTTCGTAACTAAGTATATAACTTTTGTTTCCATGTATTTTTATCCTCTTGATTCCTAACAGTTTTTATTAAGGTCAATACACATTTTTTACTTTATTTTTAAATTATTCTTTATGTTGCACTTTGCACTGCACTAATTGTCATTTTAAGCTTATAAACTAAAATTACAAATATATAACAATTTTTATTCGTTTTTATTGTAAAATATTCCTTATTTTGTGTCTTTTAAAAGTCCTGTCAGATGTTTTGATTTTTGTATTGTATAGCCCTCTTAACATTTGACAGTTCGATTTGTTATAAATTTTACTATTGGAAATTTTCATTTTATTATACAAATATTTTTATTTACTGATGTTTTTGTCTAGTGATATGCTTACATGATTAATCTTTGATCTTTAAGCTTTTTATTAATGTATCTGTGTCTGGGTTATTAATTCATTTACTTTATGTACTATCCATTTATATGTAGTCATGTCCAACAAATTTGAGAGAATTTTTGAAATAAATTTAATGAAATTTGTAAAATTTTGTCTTTAAATATGATAATAAGTTTCTGTGTCTTTATACTACATAATTTCAAAACTAACAATTCAATAGTAATAAATATTTCAATGATAATTCTTTTATATTTGTTAGTAAAGTAAATTTTCATTCATTTTATCATAATTTAGTATTTTTGGCAACTACTTGATTTACACATATTCCTGCTTTAAAGTATAAAAATAAACGCTTCTGGTCAGCTTTCGGTCGAAGACACGCATATTTTCTGCAAAATTTGGACTATTACTTGTGGCAGCCGTTATGGTAAATGTACGTTCTGTATTTGTTTTTGAGTAGGAAATTTTCACTATTATAAGAGATTCTCTATATTCAATGTCATCAAAATATGTCAAAAATTATATTAATTTATATTTATTTATTTATTCATCTTGTTGTGGACAAAAAAGGATTGTATAACAATAGTCAAATAAATATATAATAACTTAACCTAAGACACAACAGCAGAAAAAAAATCCAATAAAGAATAAAAACAATTATCTATTAAAAATGATTTCAGTTTTTGTTTAAATTGAAATATTGTAATCTTATCAGTCTTGAGTTCACTCGGTAAATGGTTATATATCTTAAATCCCAAACAATCTGGTCAATTAGCTGTTATGGTATATTTTGCAAAAGGAATTCGGATATCATAGCATTGTCTGGTATTGATTGTATGTATATCCTTATTGAGAATTAAAGACTCCTTATTATTATATATGTACACAGACATTTCAAAAATAAATAATGACACTAATGTAAGAACATTAAAATTCTTAAATATATCTCTACATGTACGATGACTTGGCACGCCAGCAATTATTCTTAAAATACGTTTTTGCATGTCAAAAACTGAATGAGACAAGGTAGAGTTACCCCAAAAACATATTCCATAACGCAATCTAGACTCCACATATGCATAATATAAATTTAACATATCCTACATTATAATAGCTTCGTTGGGTGCTTGGCGTAAAAATTTATTTATATCTTCTCTGGTAAAAGTTTTCGCTTTATTTGGTTTGTGTCGGTCAGTGGTCACACGTACACACGGACGTCAGTACTTGAATCGAGGTGACTAGATCGCTGTGGGTTCGATCCCCTGCAGCCAGTAGACCATATATAAGCTATATTCATGGAAAGGATTGGCACCCTCTCTGCGGGTATGGTAGGGTGGAAGAATGTTGGCTTGAGTTAATGTGAGAGATTGATACCTGTCAGCATTTGACTACCCCCCCAATTATTGAGGTTTTCCAGGTTTCCCTCATTCCTGCACTGAATGGTGATTAGGACCTACCAACGTAAGTCGTTTCTGGGAGCAAATGCGGCTTGCTTAATAATAATATGCCGCCCCCTCTCACACACACGTGTTCGATTTCTGGGCTAATCCTCGTGATTAGAATCAGGGGTAGAGATGTTATCGTAATTTGTCTGTTTACATAACTGTATCACTAAAAAGTAAATACGTACATATTTTTTCAGTGCCATTCTGTATGCACGCTTGTGCTTGAATTATATATATTTTCAGTGCTAGAATATGGGCAAATTATTGATACATTATTTTGAGAATACCTGAGAATTTCCTAAGTGATTAATTAAATTAAAAACAATGTACTATCTACACGTATATCACTTTGTCAATAAATGGAAAACTGTTCATTTAAAATTCTATACCAAACAGCGTCTGAGTAGGTAAATATCTAGACACTAAGTTGTCGGTCATTAGGGAATATTTATTAAGTTAATCCGTCATAATATATATAACCGGCAACCCCTTGTTTTCTTTTAAATCTCATCTGAGGCAGAATGGAGTAATATTGAGTATTTTTCTTATCAACGTAAAGTTGTCGCCGTGGAAAAATTGCGGTAATAACGTCTCCCTAAATAAAATATGAATATAGCTAGCGTATAAAGAAAAGTGATATGTAATATGAAAAAAATAGAGGACTATTTCAAAGTTGAAGTTAAATCACGACTAATAAACTACCAAAACAAAGAAATATACTACAAATATATATATTGTAACCTCGAAATTGGGTTAGCCTAGAAACACGTCACGTAGACAAAGAAACTTTATTGTCACTCTTGATTATAGAAGAAACATCCTTCAAGTAAACTTCGCAACTGTCAACGCTTTACTTTGACGTTTGACTGCTAAAAATAAACTGAACTCCAGTGGCGAAAGTGATTCGCTTATATAGGTTTCTAGAAGTTTTCGGTGGTCTCGAGAATCAAATAGAATGTAGCCGAGAATGTTCCAGAAAACGTCAAAATAAAGGCATCACAAAAATTATAAATTCTAACATAAAAATAAACGTAATTTACAAACTAACGAGGTAGGTGAGCTTCAATTATAAATTCTAACGTAAACAAGAACATAATTAACAAACTAAAAAGGTAGGTGAGCTTCCGTAACATTGCCCCCTTTTTAGAACTGATCGTCCCGATCACGTTACCCCGTTGTCCGCATGGCCTTCTTGATAAGGTGTCAAACGATCGATATGGAAAATCTTTATTTTGGCTTGAGGATTCCTCTGGATCATGCAGACTACGTCATTCAATCTTGATACGACTGTATAAGGACCTTTTTTTATATATTTTTAGGTATTAATAATATTGTGTGAAACTAACTACTCTATGGACTAAAGCCCCAACCAGCATTGAATTACACCCACAATATCTACCCATATATTCTTTATTATTAGCTTTTGTAACATTTTTTACTGTATTAGAAAGGTATTTTAAGCTAATATAAATTAAATATCCTACAATGGGGAAGTTGCGTGAATTTGATATTGGGCTGAAATGTATTACAGAATAATCTTTCAAACATATTGAAAGGTCAGAACATGACGGCAATAATCACATAATAATTAAAATATTAACATCAATAAATTGTCATAGAATGTTAACAAAACCACGTGATCGAAAACGCAGTGTCATTGGTGTGACGTCAAATGCCAGTACGCCATCTTGCTTATGTTACGGCGATCGTGATAGGCATTTATTTCGTTTTTCGTGAGCCATAGTTTTTCTTTTGAGCCATAGATAATGTAAATAATGTGTAAGGTAGTGACCTGACTGAGGCTCTTTAAAAAAAACTATAAAATAAATAAGGCGAACAGCCCTATAAGTGTAGATAATCTAATTGATTGGGGAATGCATCCTGAATGTGTAACTGCATTTATATGGTTCTGCAAATTGTAAAAAATTTAAGGTTATGTTCTGCCTTAGAATTTGAATTGGAATGAAAATGGTTTTTATTGCAAAATGTAATGTATAGATACATATTTTACCTATAATACCTACTAGCGGTAGAAAGGTCAAAGAAAGGTAAGTATGTACCTATATAACAATTAATAATTATCAAACCTTAAAACTAAGATATTAAACTAAATGCGAATTTTTATTCCAGGTGTAAAACCCCCCAAATTATCAATAACTGCATTATTGAAAATGATATGGCTAGATAAAGTAAACTAATATATATAGGTAAAGAAATTTTAGACTATGCAGAATCGGCTGCATAGGATTAAACAAATCGAATATGTTCTAGACTGGTGCTGAAGTCAAGCTCAAGCTCAAATCAAGCACATCAACACATATAATAGCCACAGACTGTCTAATAGTATAAATAAGAATTTATATTGCAAGTGACAAAGAAAGGTAATTGTAATTTCTATGTTACTTATTAGTGCTTGCTGCTTAGAGGAGTAACATATCCCCCGATATCCTTCCTCGGAAAGGTAGGTATCAATACAAATAGCTGATGGATTTGATCAAGTGTGTGTTATAGGTACTTGTGGTGTGATCCAAGAGATTATCAACTTCCAGCAAGTACTTAGGTGTACTGATTTTAGTCCGTATTAGTTTTGAAACCAGTGGTGTTAACTGGCCTAAAAGAGAAGACGGAGTGCATCGATAAAAGGGACCTCGTTAGAATGCACCATTTATAATTTTAAATCTTGTGGGCATATATTAGGATCTGATATTTAAATAAAGTAAAAATATATATTAAAAGTGTAGTCTTAGCTTACCGAAAGGTGTTGGGCGGCCAGTCAAGTGGTAAATTCCTCCGATATCAACGACAAATAAGATTCTTTTATTGCCACAAAACTTTTTTTCCAGCGAAAACTGTACAGCGTAATCCATTTTAAGAACACTTATTGAGTTTAGAGTAAAAATTGTTATTGAAATTAGATATGTTTATGCTGCATTCTTATACCGATATTGATGGGGCTGATGCTCCGGTGTAGTTATTTCTTTTCGGTCTAGTTGTTACTAGCCATATCCATAATAAAAAAACACTGTTGCACTAACTAATTTTATTTAATTGTAAACAAGAGGTGAACACTGAGTTACGTAAATTGAACTTGTATAAAAATGTTTATGGTTACTTGTCTGATGTTAATATGTTTTGTATTGATAACTGTCTATGACTATTTATATATACACGCTGGTTGAGACCTACCTAGAGACTAAATTTGCAAAAATGTTAAACTTATGCTAGAGTACCCTTTCCTAAAATGGGACAAGAGGGTAGGGAACCACTTCACACATATTCAGCTGTAAAACAAGGGCTAGATATGCGGTTTAAGATAAGTGATATGCAATATCCCGCCGCCCTTGAAAGGCTTGACTTTCAATGAATAAATGTATGGTTGGTTCATGATTCAATAAAGGCCTTGTCTTTGTTAACTAATCATAGATCAAGAGTTAATAGACAATACACATATTGTTTTTACTGCGTGACGCACTTCACCGTTTACAGTTTTCACACTCACCACTCTCACAATATTGTCTTCATCTGAAAAAACTTGAGTTATGCGTCCGTTTCAGTTTAGTGGAAATGTGTTGCTATCCTTTAGTACCACCAGCCTCTGCTGTAGGTTGGATAGATACTCTCGAGACACCTGGACCAAAAATGTTGAGCCATCTGTTGCACTAAATTGTATCGAGACAGACGACTGATCGATGTCTTCGTAATCTGTTCCTGTGGTATGGCATTGAAATAATCTCCGATGAGGAAATGCCCAAGAGTCAGTGCAATTAGGTCACTAGGATCATTGGAAAGAGGAGTGATGGGTCTGGAATTTAAAATCGCCTCTATCTGCGTAATGACTGTATACATTTCTTCGAATGTTAAATTTACATTGCCTATTATTGGTTTCATGTGAAACTTTGTGGATTTTATCGCAGCTTCCCACAAACCGTCGAAGTGTGGGGAACGTGGAGGGATGAAATTCCAAGCGATATTGTTCTGCACAAAAAATTAGAAAAGCCATTATTGTTTTCTGACGCTAATTTGATGATTGATTGCAGTTTGTTGTTTGTACCCGCGAAATTGGTAGCATTATCTGAATATAATTGACTACAAAGACCTCGTCTTGACACAAATCTCTTCAATGCGTTTATAAATGCGTCGGTAGTTAGGTCAACGGCTACTTCCATGTGCACCGCTTTGGTAGCGAAACACAAAAATACACAAATAACCCTTTATGATTTTTCGATTTCTAAATTTACCGTCTTTTATACTGAACGGCCGTGCGTAATCGACACCACTGGTAGTGAATGACCTAGTGGGTGTTACTCGAGGTAGGGTAACCCATTAAGTGGTTGCTATCGGTAGGCTTGACTCTGAAGCACGTTACACACTTTTTTATAACGTTACGTACAGCATTTCGTCCGTTTAAAGGCCAGTAACGTAATCTAATATTTGCTAATACGGCTTGTGTCCCTGCATGTTATTGTCGTTGGCGCTCTTCGCTTATTAATAATTTAGTGAATGCGTGTTTTTCGATTTTTACTTCGTTTAATACAGGGAGTTGCTTAAAAAACATGAGCCAAGTAGTATGCAAGGCTGTAGGTATAGACTCGTGCCATTTTAATTTTAAACGCCAAAGTTGTAATATAATTTTCGCACGTATAGTAGCTGGTCCAAATAAAACCTAATGGGTCAAAAATTCTTCATAATGTTGATAATATAGTTCGCTTTGTTACACGATTTAAATTTATGTTTTCTTGAGACACGTTATATCTTAAAATGTCTAGGTTAGCATCCCACAGAACAGTCAGTGTTTTCATATTTTTGTCATCTGATATATAATAACGTAATAGCTCGTGCTCGTCAGAGTCTTGAAGAACACTCTATTCGTTTGATACCCATTTTCTTAATTCAAAACCTGATTTGATTAAAACTGAACTGATGTCGTTTTTGATTTGTTTTGCACGTTCTAGGGTGACTGCCCCGGTAATGAGATCGTCAACATAAAAATCGCGTAAAATGATATTGCTAGCTAGCTTGGGGCTGTACCATATGTGACCGTGTTCAAGCGAAAATGTTCGATTGGTTTATTTGGATCGGACCGACACAAAATTCTTTGAAGATCTCGTTGATCCCTTGCAATGTTTACCTGCCTATACATTTTTGCTATATTGTTGGATCTACCTTTAGAATATCGTTTAATAAAATCCCATTGGCCGTTTTGGCCGAGGCATTGAATAAAACACGTAGTTTCGTTGTCACGCTGTCTTCCTTTAAACCGCCGTGATGAGGAAGGTAATACGCATCCGTGTATTGCAACTTAAATTCTTGGGTATTAATCTTTGTCATATGCCCTAATGTTTCGTATTCATTCATGAATTCTGTATATTGTTGACGTAAATGTTGATTTTTTAATAATTTGTTCTCTAAAGAATAAAACCGTTTTAATGCATTTGTTTCCGAATCGCCTAATTCACTGGGATTTCTACGAGTAGGCAAACGAACTGCGAAATGACCGGTTTCATCGTATCTATGCGTGCTTGAAAATTCGTTTTCGCATTCACATTTTTCCCGGGAATATTTTACCGTCTCAGAAAGCTCCTCGATTTTCAAGAATTTCTCAAGTTGATCCTCTATTGTAGTGTTTACAGAAAGATTACAACTTGTCGAATTTAAAGCTTGTATGGCATTGATGAAGCCTGAAACTACCCACCCGAGTTTAGTTTTTTGTAAAACCGATTCGCGTTTGCTAGTTTTAATTTGTCCTATACATAATAACTCAAAGAAAATAGAAGCGCCCAAAAGTAAATCAATTTTTCCTCTTTAGTTAAATGTAGAATCAGCTGAGTTTTCAGGAATTTGTATTTTTGAAATATCAAATGATATGTTCGGTATGTTTTCTGTTATTTTAGGTAGAATAAGAAATGAAAGCTGAATGGCATAATCGTTATAAAATGATTTGATTGTTGCGTTCGTGCTAGAGGTTACATTAGTTTGATTTTGGTTTATTCCGACTATCGGTATGTTTACACGATGACCTTGCAATTTTAATTTATTGAAAAGGTCCAGACTTATGAAATTTGATTGAGACCCCGAATCAGGAAAGACTCTACATTTGTGCAAATTTCCTTGGCTGTCTTTAATGAATATAATTGCTGTCGACAATAAAATAAGCGACTGTTTGCTTGAATTTACAGCATGATTTGAAATTCATGCATTTTGAATTTTCACCTCGATTTTCACTTGCTGATTGGATATTATCCGATACAGTTTGATTTACACCTGTATTCTGTCTTTCTAAGTGTAATAGCGTGTTGTGTTGTCTGTTGCATCTTTTACAACCGCTTGCCTTGCATTGATTCGTAAAATGATTATTTCTTAAACGATTAAGTTTCAACGCCTTTGCCTTTTCGATTCTTTCTGTTCCTGATAATGTCAGAAAGTTTTTGCAATTGACATGTTTTTCAACGAGCAAACTTTCGTTTTCATAATCAGTTTTTAATAGATCCCACGCGTTTTCATAATTTCTATTAGAAATATCTAAAGATTGTAATATTTCCTCCGCTTCTCTTTGAGACAACCGCGTAAATAGTAAAATGTTTCTACACTGTTCATTGTACAATGTGTATTCGGACCGAGAAACTGTCATAAAAATGCAACCATTGTCTATAATTACCTGTAAATTCTGGCAGGGAAACTACAGGTAATTTCACATTGCTTTGTATAATGCCTTGTGATGTATTATTTGATTGACTGCTTGAAGCCTGATGCTCATTTGCCTTAGTTTTATGAGCTGCAACATATTCTTTCGCGATTGTTACCGCTTCATAAAATGCATTTTCGAATGATTCGTGTTCCTCAGCGTGCGCATCAGAATCGTCTACTAAATATTCGATTTCAGATTGAAGATTTTCAAATTCTCCAGAAATTGAAAGGACTGCATCAAGACGAGTTTGTAATTCGATAATTTTGTTATCTGTGTAATTATTAAACAAAATCGAAAAACGAGTTAATCTGCCTTTTATTTGGCCACACTTAATATTTAATTGTTTTAATTCTCCCTCCATGCTTAATATTGCAATAAAATATGCAAAGTATTCACCAAATAATTATTGACTTCTATCGCGTGTTTACAACAAATTGATAATAAAAATGATTTCAAATGATATGTTTTGAATGTGCGAAAAATAATTGTAAACTTGCAGATAGTGATATAAATGATTTTAAGTGATATGTTCTGTTTGCGTTGACAAGTTATAACCATACGATACTTGTCTTAAAAATGTGTTCAAATCATATGTTTTAACCTTGCGATGACAGATTGTGACCATGCAAATAGAGAAGACTTAAAGGTTGGGAAGGTAAAGGATGGAAATTTGCTTGCTAGACTCACCATCCACGTCTTTTTGTGCTGTGTACGGCTCCGCCCAATGATGAATTTGCTAGAGTGTTTGCAGGTGTCTACCGTTGCATCCAATAATTGCGACTAATAGCTGCTACGCTGCTCCTCTCCAATTGTTGATATGAAAATGAATAAATTCGGCTTACTCGAAGGTCCATATGGTCGTGCTGATGCTCCTGTCAGTAAAACGTAATTTTATATTATGATGACTGGATGCGCTAAAAGATGCGCGAATGGATTATTCATGATCAGCGCCAAATAATAGGAAATTAAGAACACAATTCATATCGTACGTGCAGATGGTTGTCTCTCTCGCACCCACATACATAATCAATGAAGTTATTTGCTAAGTTTCATGTGCCTCCTTTTGTCTGCTCCTAGGTTTGGTACCTCTATTTGGATGCGCAAATGGACTAAACGCATTCCATATCGTACATTTCAGTGGCTCCTGTGTAGTTATATCTTTTCGGACTAGTTGTTACTAGCCATATCCATAATAAAAAACACTGTTGTACTAACTAATTTTATTTAGTTGTAAACAAGAGGTGAACACTGAGTTACGTAAATTGAACTTATATACAAATGTTCATGTTCACTTCTTGTTTGATGTTAATATGTTTTGTATTGATAACTACGCCTATCTATAAAAAAAATGGGTCAAGAGGGTAGGGAACCACTTCACACATATTCAGCTGTAAAACAAGGGCTAGATATGCGGTTTAAGATAAGTGATATGCAACAGATATATTCTAATGCTTTTTCTGCACTCGTTGAAGGTAGTTATACTAGAGTGGACAATAGGACTGTGGTATGGTGAATATGTGTTCACAGGGAAATTTCCTAGGGCTTCTCGCTAGGTATTAATAGTATCTAAATTATTGTCAAGGTTGCAAAGATGTTTGATTTATTTTCAGTCTGGAGCTGAGCCTGAACTCCATGTATGCCATACATTTTATATTATAATTAATTTAATAAAGAAATATTTGAATGTAGTTGATTTAATTCGATTAAATTTAAATTTGTGAAAGACTTTAGAATCAGAAAATTAGGAAAAATAATATTACAGAGGATGCTACGTACAGAAAAGTGGATCAATAAATTCATCTAGTATTTTTTATCAAACATTTCTACCATTGCAAAAATAGATTATTAAGAAAAAAGGTATACTTTATTAGTCTCACTATTTTCTCCTGTTTTTAAGATATTTGCAGTTTAATATATGAAATAATGTATTATTCAATTAGATATTAAGCTAAACAAATGTCACATTCTTTATACAGGGTGTCTCTTAATTAGCTGCCAATCCTGAACAGGCCGATTCTATGATCAAAACTAAGTAAAAAAGTTCATATGAATATGGGTCCGGAAATCATTTTTTTGCAATATCTCTCAATCGCGTTGTGATAAATGAATGAAATTTGGTATACACAGCTAAATTTTTATGAGGAATTTGATGGACTAATCCATTTATTTCCACAAGGTCCATTGGGGTGGGTACGAGGGGGCCCTTGGTATTTTGCATGTGTAACTTTTTCATCTTTGAATGTTTAACAAATTGGACAGCAAATTCCGTTTTCCCGAACTGTTTTACGTTAAAAAGGTACTCTTGTTTCAAATCGTTATCTTTAATGGTTTCTGAGAAAATCGCTCTTGATTTAATCCCACTTTGGTCAATTTCATAGTAATTTAAACAAAATTATCAAGGTTGATTTTCTTGAAGTAAGTTTAAATAAAGATTTGAATTGAGAGGTTTTGGAATTTCAGGTCCAATCAGAGTGTCGTGAATTATTCCCGCCCATAAATTTATGGAAAACCGTTGCTGGAAGTTTGTTCTTCCCAATAATGAGAATTATGAAAATTTAATTTTCCATTTCGGGTAAAAGTAGCTTCGCCACACCACAAAATTTTGGAAGCTTGCTCGTTGTCCAGCGACAAAATCCATCAACAAAATTGCATACGTGGCGCAAAATCTTCTGGTATCAAGCCATGTACACGTCGATAGTGACCTTGCCGCTTTAATATTCTTCCAACCTGAAATGTTAGTAGCACATCTAATCAATTCTGTTAAGGAAATCTTTAAGATATGTAGTACCGTTGGCCGAGGAACATTTATTTGCCTTGAAATGTTCCGTATGCTAGTCGTAGAATCTTGTTCAATAGCGTCAAGGACCTCCGGTTCCCTATTAATCCTGGGACGTCCTTGACCCGGTGCCTTTCGAAAAGTGGCGGTTGCAACTAAGTTGCGGAATATCGTAGGGAATGTCCTCTTTGATGGCAGCCTTCGGTTTGGAAACCTCCTCCCGTACTCGCGTTCTGCTGCTGCAACATTACCATCTCAAAAGCCATAAATAAATATCATATCAACTAACTCTTGTCCCGTATACTCTTCGATATTTTCGCTTAAAACTATTAAATTGGCAATCGGGTTGACAACACTTTGACATAAGCATACCTTGATAATTTTGTTTAAATTACTATGAAATTACCAAAGTGGGATTAATTCAAGAGCGATTTTCTCAGAAACCGTTAAAGATAACGATTTGAAACAAGAGTACCTTTTTAACGTAAAACAGTTGGGGAAAACGAAATTTGCTGTCCCATTTGTTAAAAAGTCAAAGATGAAAAAGTTACATACGCAAAATACCAAGGCCCTTAGGAAGCATTTCCGGACCCATGTTCATATGAACTTTTTTACTTAGTTTTGATCATAAAATCGGCCTGTTCAGGGTTGGCAGCTAATTATGAAACACCCTGTATTGTATGCATTAGTATTGTACAGGATGTCTGTAAAAGGTCTATATTTTTTACTGTATTAGAAAGGTATTTTAAGCTAATATAAATCAAATCTCCTACAATTCCTATCAATGAAATCATATGTATGTTTTCTGATACCAAACATCTAGATATGTTAATGAACAATTCCACAGACAAAGCTCTATTCAATAATTATCTAAAGAAATTAATCTATCTAAATTTACTAACCTTGCTTTAATGAAAACACTCTGTAAATATCTAACTTCACTTTTGGCAGTGGGAACACGACAACTCAACCACAATAGATGAGATCTGACCTATTTCTGCATTTTTAGGATTGCTTCTTCAGGTGGCCTCCTTTAAGTTGAGTCAAATATCTAACTATAAAAATTATTATAAAAGATAAAATTATTTGAAGTTAAATATCGACAGTGACAAAAGTGACATCCTGTCAATGAATTAAATATGACATAACCTACTTGAATAATGTTTAGATACCCTTTATGTAAAAGTTTTTATATATTTTTAGGTATTAATAATATTGTGTGAAACTAACTACTCTGTGGACAAAAGCCCCAACCAGCGTTGAATTACACCCACAATATCTAACCATATATTCCTTATTATTAGCTTTTGTAACATTTTTTACTGTATTAGAAAGGTATTTTAAGCTAATATAAATCAAATCTCCTACAATTCCTAACAATGAAGTCATATGTATGTTCTCTGATATCAAACATCTAGGTATGCTAATGAACAATTCCACAGACAAAGCTCTATTCAATAACTATCTAAAGAAATTAATCTATACACTCTATAAATATCTAACTTCACTTCAAGAGCAAGGATTTTTTATGAACAGAATAGGAAAAGAGCAAGTTTTCGCCGGGGACGAAAGCATATTTAAAAATATCGTATTTTTTTAGATCAGAGGTATTTTCAGCATTCATATATGCAGCAACATCGAGCAAAATTACAGAATTTAGGCTTGAAGTCATATTAGTAAACGCTAAATATTACTTATAGAAATAATACTTATTACACAATTTAATATTGTTTGCATGCGATTATCAAGTAATTCAAATTACAAATGCTTCACCCCTGTTTTATTACATGGATAATTATAAAATAATGTACTTCATTTCAGTAAGCTTTTTGGGGGGGGTAATTACCCCAATTACCCCCCATGGATACGCCCCTGTAAAACACATTATTTTGCTATTCTAACCCTATATTTTAAAAATTATTTTCACATATTTCTAAATACAAGGAAACCATTTAGTATGTAGTAGTGTAGTATGTAGTATTAAGTTTATGTTATAACAATATTTACATATACAGTTAAATTTAAGAAAATGCATATTTATAACGATTTCTGTACCTAAACATTTGTTTGATAGACCGCTTCTTCCATTATTTGTTCGTATTTATGTACTTATTTTCAATTAACCTTACATTCAAATGGTCTTCAAAAACATAAAACGTTGAAATGATGGAGAGCTTTACACTTTTTCCTTAGTAGCGAATCATTAATTGCCATGCACCACATTTTTGGCACGGAGAAATATTTTTATTAGGCCCTGTACGGAAAGTATTTGTAATTGCACAATGCAATATTTCTTCCCGGTGATAATACACTTTCTGTGCTCATTTTACGAGTCTATTTTGCAAATTTTTTCAACACCAATGTCTGTTTAACACAATAACACTTAATAAATATTACACACATAGAAAAAGATAAATATAAAACGTGCTTAAAGATGCGCGAAGTGGTCATCGTGTGCTTTCCGACATTTTTAGGTATGTTGAAGCCGGTAAATTTAAATTTGTAAACAGACATTGTTAATACTGGTTTATTTGCCTGATAGGTATGTAAATAATCATCGCTACAGGACAAATATTTTTAGCATTGTATATCTTTATATTGTATGTAATTTTTTCAAGTTGCTCTTAAATAATTTCCTTTGTTTTGTATAATAAGGGTCGAATTAATTAATACTTAAATATTTAACAGTCTCAATTAAAATAATTATTAAAAGGGTTAGCGTATACATATGTATAGTGCAATTTTAATAAAAAAATTTGGAAAATTAAAAACACGTTTAAGGAAAATATTTTATGTAAGTAAACGCAATGATTACGTTACTTTATTTTTTGGTTCATAATACCTGTTCACATTTATCGAATTAATACCTGATGTCTTGTGTTGAAATTTATCTGATTTATATTTCTTCTTGATGAAGTCATATATGGCTCAATTTATTGACTGCCGATTTAACTCGCATGTCAAACTTATCCGATGGATTTAATAGGTATATTTACACTCATGTCTAGTTAATTAAATCATATAGGTGATAAATGTTCGAACTTATCGATTTCATTAGATCTATGCACCACGTCTAGAATTGAACTACTTACTTCTTTAAAATGTTACGAATTTGCTTGTGATTCCACCATATGTCAGTACTACGAAGTCACTAATAAGACACTAGAAAGTAATTAATAATCATTTATTATAATTTTAATTACTTGTTTGACTGCAAGAAGTATTTATTTATAGAATAAATTACAGAAAGCAGTTCAAATACACAAAGATTACAACAATTAACTTATCATATTACTTGAACCACCTTGGGGCGAACACCCCACTCTAGAGTGATAATGAGTTAACCATCTATTATGAGCTCCGAACTGTGAACCGATTTCCTTCTTTCCACCACTTCTTTCTTGATAACTCTTTCGTGCAGTACACTAGCATACTCGTTACAACTTCAAGAACTCTTTTTCTTTCCTGTGCTTAAACTGAAATATAAATAAAAAATGTCTTACATATTTTATTTGTTTTAAAGTTTCTCAGTCTCTTTTGTTTCGTACTGCTGAATACTCGTATACTACCAGATGACGTATACTAGGAGGGAACTCAGCTAATACAGGTTTTCTAAAAAGTATTAAATATATAAATATTTTTTTAAGTTTATAGTAGTCAGTTTAATTTAGCTAAATGCAAATATAAAATTATGTAACCTTCATAAAATTCTGTTGTTTTGTGGTGAGCTTGTAATACTAGATGTACAGGACTGGATGGCATTTTTTCAGAGCTTGATAACTTTTCTCTGGGAAGATAATGCAATAGTACCACTAGCATTTTCAGTAAGTGCACTGCAATTTATTATTGACAAAATTAGTCAAAATAAAGAACATTATTATGTTTTCTTTTTAATGGATAAAAACATCTATTTCAGGGGAAAATTCTATCCTTCGTAAATTTTGATATGGAACTGCAACATTTTTTAAAGTGCATCGTTTTCCTTTATTAAAATCTGTTTAAAGAAAATGTTGTGAACAGATATATTTTCTAGGATTCCACTGTAAATTTGGATGATCTATTATTTCTAAAGTACGTTAAATTGTTTACTCTGGGCAACCTAAAAGTAAATGAATTATTCTTAGACATGGCGTCTGCAAATATTTTAAATTATTTATTTATACTATATTATACGTAATATAATAGTAGATTAATGTAAATTTTACAATTACTCTTCGATCTTAATGTCACAAAAAAATAGGTATGCTTCAAAGATTTACCTACGGAATGTTACTGTAGTTCCTGTATCTTTTAGATGGGAAACGTTACAATTTGGGACTGTAAAATAAATATAATTATTATTTACAAATTTGTATATATTAAAATATATACTTACCCCTTCGTAGGAAGGAAAAATAACTTTCGATAAGAAAAGTCTTTAATAATGGTTAAATAATATATAAACTGTAAATGAAAACTAGACACACACTATATTATTCAAAAGTTATAATAAACTATCTAGGGTTGTAAACGAAGATAAGCAAAGCATAAGTAAACAAAACCACAGAACGCAGTTTTATTTATAAACAAACCACAGAAACATGACTAAAAATGGCTGCCTGCAGACTATGACCCAAAAAGTGGACAGACGTCTAAACTCGTTCTATATCTATCTTTTTCTATGATTGCACACGACAAATTAACTTTTCTACCTAACCTAAACGTATGAACTCATTCTATTCGTACTGCGACTGCGTTGTCCGAATGAAAGCACCACGAAAGCACAAAACGTGCACAAAACAATTGTTTTGTGCATACAGGTGACATCCGAGGTCAACCACAACTGGCGGGTGATGTCACAAGTATTCAATATGGCGGCCTCCGTTTTCTGGGGGCGTGGTCAGACTAAAATTTTAAATGCCGTTTTTGAGCTTATTTTTCCATCAAATTGTCTAGGACAAACAAATAATACATTCTTTCATTTCCACGTATTTGAAAAAATCATGCAATTTCCCCATTCCTATCAATGAAGTCATATGTATGCTCTCTGATACCAAACATCTAGGTATGTTAATGAACAATTCCACAGACAAAATTCTATTCAATAAAGAAATTAATCTATCTAAATTTACTGACCTGGTTTAATGAAAATACTCTATAAATATCTAACTGCACTTTTGAAACAGTAGGAACTCGAAAATTCAACCACAATAGATGATATCTGACCTATTTCTGCAATTTTAGGATTCCTTCTTCAGGTTACTTCAGGAAACTCTTTAATTCATGTTTGTCTTTCGGTACTGGCCATTTCCACATGGTTTCAGTTTTCTCTGGGTCAGTCTTCACTCCATCAGAGGAAATAATGTGTCCTAAATACTTAACTTCCTTTTGAAAGAGCATGCACTTCTTGGGACAACGCTGTCTTCTCTCTATCATCTAGGTGAAGCTGCATTTGCCAATAGCCACTTTTAAGGTCTAATGTGGAAAAACCATTGGGATCCAGGCAGTGTATCCAGGGTAGCGTCTATTTTTGGCAACGGATAACTGTCCTTCTTAGTGATATCGTTTAGTCTTCTATAATCCACACAAAATCTGGTAGACCCGTTCTTTTTCTTTACCAAAACAACCGACGAAGTTCATGGACTCTGGGATGGTTCAATGACTCCATGTTACTGCATGTCTCTAAGCATCGTCGATGCCTCTTCTTGCTTCGCTAAAGGAATACGTCGTGGAGCTTGTTTGATTGGAGTGGTGTGCCGGTATTTATGCGGTGCTGCACAAGGTTAGTCCTTCCGACGTCATCCTCTGTCAAAGAGAATACATCCTGGTAGCGCCTCAAAAAATCATCCAACTTATTGACATCATCGGTTTATAATGGGGAATTGAATCGGTTAATAAGGCTCTGAATAACTTCGGGTAGTTTTTCGATATTCTCAGATGCTGTTGATGGATCTATATTGCTGAACACGGATTGAACTGACAAACAAAGCTGACTAGTTGGCGTTTTCCTGGTTCTGATTAGGTGTATTCTTAGGGCATCGATTGCTAAGATGTCCTTCAGCTCCACAATTCCAACACTTTTTGGATCTTTTCCTACTATATACAGTAGAATCGGTACGAACTTTTTCTTTATGATAGTTGTCCAAAAATTGTCTTAAGCTCTTCATTAGTCCTTCGTCATCCTCCTTGACTTCACGCTATTCTTCTGTCCTGAATCTGATATATTCTTGTGTCTGGCTAATCTTAACGCTTGACTGATTTCGGAATCTCGCAGACCATCGATGCAGCTACTCACTGCTAACTGTTCTTGGAACTCTGCCGGTGCGGTGGAGTAGGCTAGCTTCACCATCCGCCCTATATCTGCCTCAAATTGGTGCAGATTTTCTTCGAAGCGTTCTCTTCAGCCTTTTACTTGCGCTTGGTAAACGTGTTGTAGATGAGCCTCTCCATATTTCATTTCTAAAGCACCCTTGAGCATTTTGTTTATCCTCAGCTAGTGTTCTTAATATCTCCATAGCTTTACCTCGTAGAGCCACTATTAGTGATGTGGTCTTTTCTCCTTCTAACCATTTGTTTGCCAAGACAGCTGCTTCAAATTGTTTCAGGTAAGTACTCCATAACACCTTTCCATCAAACGTCGGCGGCTTAATTCTTGAAGATGGAAGAAAATTACCTTCAGTCTTAATGGACCCCTAGGTAGATATCTGTGACTTTAGATTTGTAACTTCATATTCTAATTTGATTATACTTTCTTCTACGACTTGTACTTTGGCGACTCCACTCTGTAACTTATTAACACTTTCTTCTACGACCTGGACCTTGTTTTGCATCTCATGTCTCAAAAGATTAATTTCTTCTTCAACGGTCTCTTCAAACTCTTTGAGATTGATTTTAATTACTTCCAACTTTTTATTATTTACTTCTTGACTGTTCTTCAGTTCTTTCATCATTTCGTGTTGGTTAGTTTTCATTTCCTTTTTAAAATTGTCCATCATTACGTCTTGGCTGTTCTCCATTTATTTCTTTAAGTCTTTCTTCATATCTTCCATCGTTCCTATTAACTGTTTCAATGTTTCCTCCATTTCCGTCGCTCTTTGCAACCTTTACTGTCACTCTTGATTATACAAGAAATATCCTTCAAACAAACTTCACAACTGTCAACGCAAGAACATAATTAACAAACTAAAAGGTGAGCACAATATATATTGAAATATATTTTATTTTTTGTAAAAAAGTTTTCATAAAGAAAATATACATTGATCAGGAAACAAATAGATTTCGGTTTAATATAATAAAAATATCCGAGTTCCTCAAATGAAAGTGACAAATGGTCTAGCGGTTCATTCTAATCTATACAGTGGTGGTTATTTGTTAGCCGTGTAGGTTGTCTGGTGGTAGATTTTATAACTAATGGCATATTTTTAAATTTGCTAATTTATTTGTTACATTGTCTCTTTTATTGTACAGTTCAATTGCCTTTTTCAAGTTTTTGAGTTTTATTCTATGATCTTGTAAAACCTTTCTGTACTTGGAGATCATTGTGAACTAACTGTTTGAGACCGCTTTCATTAAATCTATATTAGACTTGTCTAACTATTTTTGTTAAGGTCGTGTATTTGACCATGCGATCATGCAAAATTAGACATTATGCAGTGGTGTCCTTAGGCATGTTTTTACTTGTCTTAAATTCAATTAGCATAACAAAAGATCCACTTTGAACATAATATTCTTAATAAGTATCAGACAACAGTCTTTTATAAAATAAACATTGTCAATTTTTGGAACGATATTTATTTGCTCAAAGAATGTACAGTGTGTTGTAATAGTACTTGACGAGCGGACCGACTATTAGAGTCTATGTTCTACAAGCAGTTGGGGTAATTTATTAAGGTAAGCTATAAAAGAAATTACAAAGGTTTGTAACCCAATTAATACTGTTTTTTATTGCTAAAAGACATACATGCACACAAAACAGTAAAAAAAATATATAAATAAACTCGAGCAAAACATAAAAAACAACACAATTTAAAATGTCACTATAATACAGAGGAAAATTAGCACTACTGGCTAGTTAAGAACTAAAATTTGATGCAATTGGGTGGAGTAGTGAAGTCAAGAAAAAGGAACACTCTTTTTTTCTGTTCAAGCTATCGAACTTTATTAGTAGTGAAAAATGGATCAACTGAAATTACATCAGGAAAATGACTGTATGTTTATACAAAAATTCCAACTACTGAATTTAAAGTGAACAAGTATGGAGATTCTATTCCTGAAAATATCCTAAAATTTAAAAATTTTGAGAAATAACTACCAGTACCGTTCGTAATTTATGCTGATTTTGAGAGTTTGTTAAAACCCATCAATCATAATGAGCCTGGTGATGATAAACCATTCACAGTTCAAACAAGTGAACACGAACCATACGCATTTGCTTTTTATGTGAAGTGTAATTTTGATGACAGGTTCTCAAGATTTCAATCATACCGGGGACTCAATGCTGTAGAAATATTTATTGAAAAACTAGATAAAGTAGCTCTAGATTTGTACAACGACCATTTGAAACATACCAAAGAAATGCTTCCACTTTCTGATGAAGAGAAAATTGTTTACAATACAGCAAAATACTGCCACATTTGCAGTAAACCATTTATGCCCTGGGTTATAAAAGCAAGAGACCACTGTCATTTAAGCGGAACGTTCCGTTTTGCAATACATTCTGTTTGTAACTTGAACTACAAAGTAAATCATATAATTGGCCACTAAAAAGGAAACTATTTCTGTGATAGTCCAAAACAAAGAAAAATATATCTCATTTTCGAAATCTATTCTTGTGGAGAAATCTGAGGATCCGAAAAACTTTAGGTGAATATGCCGATCTGTATCTAAAATCAGATGTTCTTGTGCTGAGTGATCTGTTTGAAAACTTTAGAAAATTGTGTTTGGAGCAATACAAATTAGATCCAGCTCGTTACTTGACGGCACCTTCATTGAACTGGGGTGCAATGCTGCGTTTCACTGGAGTTAGAGGATATAGATATGTTACATTTATTTAGAAAAGTAATTCGTGGAGGTATATCCCCATGTAGTAAGAGGAAGTCTGTAGCCAACAATAAATTTTTACCTAATTATGACCCTGCAAAACCCACATCTTACATAATGTATTTGGACGCCACTAACTTGTACGCAGCTGCTATGAAAAATTATCTTCCACTTGGTAACTTCAGATGGATGGAGAAAGATGAGATTGAAAACTTTAACTGCTCTGCCATTGACGACGATTCGTCTAAAGGTTATGTTTTAGAGGTGGACCTGGAATATCCATCCTAACTCCATGATGAACAAAATCATTTACCTTTTTTCCCGGAGCAAATGACCGCACCAAATTGCAAAATTTCAAAGTTAATCCCTAACTTATACAACAAACATAATTATTTTATACACTACAAAAGTTTGAAGTAGTGTTTAAAATATGGACTTAAATTGAGAAAAATACATAGAATCTTGAAATTTTCTCAATCACGATGGCTAGCACCTTATATCGATTTAAACACTAGACTCAGAAATTCTGGTAAGGTAGAATTTGAAAAAGATCTTTTCAAATTAATAGTTAATTCGATTTTTGGTAAAACTATGGAAAATGTTGATAAAAGACAGAATATCAAATTTTGCTCATGCTGGGAGAATAGGAAAGGTAAATTAGATGCAAGAGCTTTAATAGCGCTACCACATTTCGAAACGTGTTCCATATTTGATAAAAATTTGGTAGCGGTGCAGTTGGGAAAGTTAAAAATAGTGTATGATAAACCTGTCTATGTGGGCTTTTCAATTTTGAATATTTCCAAAACAATCATTTACGAATTTCTCTATGGTTATGTTAAACCTAAATATGCTGACAAGGTTACAGTTTTATATACCGATACTGATTCCCTTATTTTGGAATCCATACGATGACATAAAAAATAATATCCAATATTTTGACACCTCAAACTATACTATAGAAGGATGAAGGATGAGCACGCTGGCAGACCAGAGAGTTTTTATGGTACAGGCGCCAAAGCATATTGTGTTAAAGCCGATGATGTGCTGAAGAAAGCAAAAGGAATATCTAAAGATGTGGTTAAGAAAGAAATTAATTTTTCTGATTATGTCGAAATAGTTGAAAACGGTGGTAAATTATTCCGTAAAATGTATATATTTAAATCCACATTACATACTATTTACACCGAACTGAAATATAAAGTGGCACTGTCTTCAGCTGACGACAAGAGATATATTGAGTCTGATGGTATATCAACCAAATCTTGGCAGCATTACCATCTCACTCATGATACAAGTGTAAAATTTAAACTTCTCATACAAGAAGCTGAAAATGTATTAAACGCAGAAGAGGTGGACATGAACTGGGATTTTAATTTAAATGAACCCTTTACCTAATTATATATTTTTTAATTTGGGAAAAAGTTATATTTGAAATAAAAATAAAAAATGTTTTCAAATTGTTTTTTATTGCGAATATGTTTTACATAAAATTAAATATTATTGAAGACTCCATTTACACATGTGGCATTTAGATTGCGATGGTGCATATCCTTCGACGTGAGTACGCCATTCTGGGTGGTTGTAGTGTACGAAACATGGTAGCTGTACTTGTAGGCTGAAGTCTTCAATATATTTTTGTGGAAGCTTTGACCATAAATACAAAAGTTCTATGGGTGAGCGCGTTTGATTAGATAGTGTAGGGGAAACTTTCCGAGTTCCTCTTCAGTAAAATCATGTAAAGATTTACCATTTTGATGTTTACTTATCAATTCTTCAGTTATACATCTCGTACATCGCAACTCTTTAGACATAATTCTCGAAAACTGGCAATAATCAGCAGTAATGAAGAACGGTATTTGCTTTGTATCCACTGTTGTATTCACTATTTATAACTAGTCACTAGAGGCGGGGGGTTGATTATAAAGCTCCAACCAATCAGAGTCCTGCATCGTGTTATTACTCCTTCTTATTCGCAATTTGTATTTGGTACTATTCATTGGTACAGAAGATCTAAACATTTCTTGATGATCATGTGTAAAAGATTTCATTCTTTTCCAATTAAACTGCCAGCTCTCATTTTGTGTTCCGTTATGGTCAAAGCAAATGAACACTTCTTTGGAATTATAAGGTCGCTGTATAATTAGCGAATTTTTTAAAATAACTTGCAAAGCTATTAATCGTGAAACGTTCATTGTTGTTTCTACAGACACACTGTAGAAATAAAACAATTTTATGGTAATAACATTTATTACATATAATATTAATAAAGACTCATTTCCACATCGCTTTCCTCTTGGTCATCAGGTTCTGTTTCCGATTCAGGAATTGTTTTGGCTAAACTTTCGTCCAGAAAATATTTAATTTTATAAAGCAAATATCCTCTACCATAACTACATCATACCATTGACGAAATCCTCTATTGTGCAATGCTCGTCTAAATAATCATCGCATAGTTGCACCATATTCCTTAGCTAAATTGTTACAATATTCTGGAGGATAAAATTTTCCTATACCATAGATAGCTTCGTGGGCTGCATCAAACTCCAAATTCCAGAAAGTTTGACGTAAATTATGAATACCACTTTCAAGGTCTTTTATTTCCACCCCTTGGACATAAGCCATCCACATATTTATTGGTTAAAAATATTTCGGATGTAATGTTTACTCTAAATACTTGCACTAACCTTGTGTGTTAACAAGCTCGACTACAATAACTAATTGTCAGTGTAGGTTTAAATAGCCACAAAGCACTTATATATTGTCTGCTAATTATTTCCCGACAAACACAACATTGTTTTATCTCAACTATACCGAAGTTCTGCATGAGTACTAATAATATGTTGTTTATTTTATCAGAGAATTGGGTTCCCCTTCCACGCGATATGGTAGGTATATCAATTTTTTTTATATGACGTCATATTCTATTTTTAGACGTGATGACATGCCAGATGCTCTATTTTTTATGATGTCATGTTCTATTTTTAGACGTGATGGTATGCCAGATGTTCTATTTTTTATATGACGTCATGTTTTATTTTTAGAAGTGATGGTATGCCAGATGTTTTATTTTTTATATGACGTCATGTTCTATTTTTTATATGATGTCATGTTCTATTTTTAGACGTGATGGTATGCCAGATGTTCCATTCTTTATATGACGTCATGTTCTATTTTTAGACGTGACTCATTCACCACATTTTACGCAGCGGATTTCCACTCTTAACTATACACTACTCACTTCGCACAAAAGTGACATAAGACAACAAATTGTCCTGCACTTTGGCAAAACATGCCATCCAGAATAACCATAACATTGGGTACAGTAATGTAACAGTACAGGGAATCCAATTACAAAAAAAGAAATTTCCTTGAAATGACATTTTTAAACATGATGATTGTATCAATGCTAAAACAGATATAGAAGGTCTCAGTGTTAGATATACATATTTATGTATATCTAACGGGTCTTATTTAATAATAACAGACAGTTTCTGACCAACTCTGTATATACTAAGGTATTGAGATTCGGCTGTATGTAATATAAATTTTTATATATTTTTTTGGGTTCGTACGTACAAGGAATATTTTTTCTGCTTAAATATTTTTAAATTTAAGTAACAAATTAGATTTATTATTTTTAATTCCAAATTGTTTAATAACATTGTAAAATTTGTGGTGGTTTTAATAATCATTAATGTTTTTTAGCTGTTTTTACACGATTACAAAAAGTAGGTGTATCGTATTTCACAGTCTGCGGACAAATGTCCTTTCTGGACGCCTTTTCATTGCTTGGCCAGCCTCTCACCTAGTATAATGTTTTAAATAATTTTTAATTGTTTTGATCAAAACTGCAAGAATGTTTTGTTTATATGTACAAGAACAATTTTACTGCTGTTTTTATTCTTGTTGTATATGAGCTTTATTGTAATAACGTCAGCTTTTCTAATGGTTGGTTTCTTTACAATCTCATAATTCGTAAGTAACTTTATCAATGTTTTTATAATTAGTATTACTAATTGTTATTGTATAGTTCCTGATAAGAGCTAATAAAGTTCGTAAGCTTGAACAGAAAAAAAGAGTGTTCCTTTTTCTTGACTTCCCTACTCCACCCAATTGCATCAAATTTTAGTTTTTAACTAGCCAGTAGTGCTAATTTTCCTCTGTATTATAGTGATATTTTAAATAGTGTTGTTTTTTACGTTTTGTTCGAGTTTATTTATATATTTTTTTACTGTTTTGTGTGCATGTATGTCTTTTAGAAATAAAAAACAGTATATCATTCCAAAAATTGCCAATGTTTATTTTATAAAAGACTTGTCTGATACTTATTAAGAATATTTTAAATATTCTATACATCTAATTTATAACATAGATTTTTATAAATGCAGCTGCATATTAAGTGTTGCCTATCTTTAGGAATTCAAATTCTTAAAATTAAGAACATAACTTCTGAAAATTTTACTATTCTGTGGTATTCTATTAACTGGTGTTCGTTTTTGGTGATATAGTAAATTGTAAAATGATCCCTATTCTAACAAGTGTTCCACAAAATAACAAAATTTTTATAGTAAATGGAAAAGTGACTATTATCAAACCTATATGGTAAGAATCTTTTTGTTGACTTTAATGGCTAGCTAGCTCTTTTAAAATTTTGTGTACATGTAATATACCTGTATTAACGTTGGTCTTTATAGATCTTCAACTGGAAATCATCTAGAAATCTCTTATAACTGTGATATGAGCTACAGATGCTTCACCTACTGATGGTACTGCCAAATTTCTAGATTGGACCTGGATCTCGTTTTCTAATGCTGACAATTTTGACACACGTTTGAATTGTATCCTAAATTATACATTGTAAAGCTTTAGTATCCGTTCCAATGCCCTAGGCAGGCGAAGAACATAAACGAAATAAAAAAAATAAAAAATCTCCTCTGGAAACGACCAGTGATTTAAAATTGATTGATTTGGATTGGGTTTATATAACAAATAATTTTCGCAAACGCGACAAATATTTTCAATTTCTTTTCTTCTTTTTCCTTTTAAGCCACCCAGTCAATATATAGTTTTTTACGACAGTAAGAACGCTATCTTTATTCGTTGCATTTTTTACATCTTCAAAATTTATAGGTAAATTTCTAATTTGTGAAAAGTAATGCATGTAATTTATATCAACTTCTTGCCACTTAATTTTTGCATTCTGGATTGGTAGTCTCGATAAACAATCAGTATAATTTTGTTCAGATTTAACAAATTTTATTTCATAGTCATAACTAGAAAGAATATATTGCTGAAAATTGTGAAATGTCTTTCTCGGGATGAAATATATTTGTAAAAGGTTTATAATCAGTAACTAATACAAAATGTCGACCATACAAATATAGGTTAAACTTACATAATCCGAAAATGTTTGTTCTTTTCTATTTGACTATATTTTTTTTCGACAAAGTTCGCGACGCGTAAGACATAGGTTTTTCAGATTTGTCAGAAAAACCGCACCTATACTGTAATAGTAGGGTAGTTTGTAGAGTTGAAAATTATCCCCCCACCACTTTTTTCTTTAGCCCTCCCCACAAACCGGTTTTGGGCCAATCAAGGGTCGGAAAGTTCAAAATCAACCAATCAGAAATCGGAGAGTTCAAAATCGACCAATCAGAAGACGCAGAGTTGAAAAGATTCCCCCCACTCCTTATGCTCCCCCTACCAATTTTTCAGTAGCTCCACCCACAAACCGATTTTCGACCAATCAGAAGCCGGAGAGTTCAAAATATGTCCTCCCACCAGTCAGAGGCCGAATAGTTAAACCCCACCAATTTTAGGAACTCTTGCAAAGCCCTTCTATATCTGAAGATCATTGTCTACTGTTGTTAATATATATGTCATGATGGTATAAAACCTGTCTAACAATTTTTGTCAGATTATAGCGAAATACTCTGACAGTACGCAGTGGTGTACTTAGGTATGTTTTCGCTTGTCTCAAATTCAATCAGCATAACAACTGATCCACTTTGAACAGCTTCTTTTTGTCGAGAGCAATCTATATGGACAATCGGACAAATAGTTGAAAATTCTTCAGGTGAGTAAACAGGTTCTTTAGTTGTTTGATAGTAAGATCCCCGAAAATTTGAAAACATTTCATAAAGAGAAGCAAATTTTTTAGTCTTAGGATTTAAATAAATATCTTGATATGGATATCTCTCACTATCAAAAATATTCGAATATTCGTCAAGTTAATGTTGTCAAAGCAACTCATATCACTTTCAATTTTTTTGTTTTTTATCGTGCTGAAATGCGACGATTACATGTCTGGGTGTTTCCAGCTTATTACTTGTTTTGACGAACCATGAATGTTAGGTCGTCTCATTTAAAGATGGACATTCAATCAGTTCCCAAGAACGAAAACCAAGTATAATATCTGTATTTTTGTTAGTGCCAGTTGTTGAGGAATATTTACTGAAACGTATGGAACTCTCTAGAGAATTTTATTAATTGTAATTTTGGGTTTTTCAGTATCGTCTGCACTGGTGATAGCATCTAAGTTATTACTGGTTCGAATCAGAATTCTTGTTTCATATTTAAAATAATTTTTCTATAGCCTTCGAAAAAGCCCATTAACATGCTAAGTGGAATACAAACGTTAAAATTTCCCAGAATCTGTAATGTTTTCTCCTACTTTATGTCTTCTGGGAGACCAATCGGCGTTATGAAGCCTAACACTTTCTCTGTCGCTGTAAGACAGATAAGCTTTAAGAGTTCCTACATTTCTATTGGAGTTGATGTAACTCCATTTAATTAATATCGTATTTCTCTAATCAAGAAAGCAACCCCATTATTAATAAATTTTGAAGCTTTAGTTCCATCCTCTTTTGTCAATTTCCCCTCAATATATAAATGACTTTCGGAAGGTAATGTATACAAATCAACTTTAGGAATTCTGATATCATCATTATATTCGAAAGATCCGGACACAGATGGTTAAAAAAAAATTATAATTATGTAATTCAAAGTTTGTAATCGAGTTGTCAACAAGGGTCTTCGATGTTACATTTAAGATATCCGTTATACGAGTACTTCAAAACCTAAAGATTTTAGGAATAATTTGTTTTCACTTGTTACTTTGTTGGTGCTTTTATTTGAACTAATTGAGAATTTGCTTTTGCTTCGCCTTTTATAATTGCGTTTAATAGGATAGTGTATAACATTGTATCGAACTACCATCTTCTATGAGAGCTTTTTTAGATGTAGTCTTACCGTTATGACTGCTTCTCGAAAATTGACAAGGTTTGAGTCCTGATCGAGTATTTTAATAATCAAATTGTTGATAGTCTTGACACTGACGGGAAAATATATAATATTTTGGAGGTCTCAACTATTTTGAATCCGGGCGCAACTATCTGGAAAAACTGGCGAATTATATGTACAGGTTGTCCATTGGAATATCATCCAACTGCTAAGTTACAGTCATAAAGCATTAACCTTAATTATTTGGACTGGAAAATCTGATTCGTTTATATCATTAACTTTAAGGATTCTCTTTTTGAACCCTAACAGATAACCTATTTATCTTTCTGATGTAAAATCTATATCTACATTTGTTATAATATTAACAGTTGAAGTATTACGATTGGCTATAATTTTAATTTCGGAAGGTTGAATTGTGTTCTGTAGGTAATTATTGATATCATCAATTTCATACGCACCTACCGGGATATATATCGTCATATTATCATAAGTAAATTTGTTATTGGTTTCGTCGATATTGGGAATAACGTTAAGTTTCAAAATTGGATAATCCAATTACATATTCTACATCTTCATCTAAGTATATCGGCGGATTAAAATCAGCACTCAATACTGAAGAATTTCCCGAAACGAAAAAAGTTAAAGACATGTTGTTTAACTCGAAAGTATATTTATAATGAAGAATTTTTAACATTAACACATATTATGTAAAAAATTTAGGGCCAGATGCCCACAGGTATGAGTATTGTCACGTTAAAATTGGTCATGATTATATTTTACGATATTAAAGCTACCATCGCTAAAAAAATGTTTTGTTAAAGCATTTGGGGGTCTCAAATTCCCATAACTATCAAAGTATACTATAGTATTATTTTTCTTTGAATAAGCAGTCCAGTGTGTGCCAGATCCAGATAAAATATCCAAATTAACGATACTACATTCATTTTTTTTTATTTGCCGTCGCAAATTATCTCTCATAAACACACCTCGAAAATGGGAAATTTGCAATTGTTTTGCAAATTGTTTTAAATCTACATCTGTTAATGCAAGGCAAGGTAGCTTTATTGGGAGTTTTTTTATATGGGGCTAAATATAATCCTTTTGTTTCTTGTATGGGCGCAAATACAAGCCTTTTCCAGTAGCGAACTGTTCCATAACTAGATTATGTCTTCGTTGTTCCGTCAATTTTTGACTGTCTGCTTTAGCATCATTAACAGCTTTAGCTATACCTGCAGCACCACCTCCTAAAGCCTCCAAGGCGCATACTATTGGAAGTAAAAGTGGTAAGAACCCTTGAATAAATTTCTTTCTACCATAAAATCAGATGTCTCGAATAAACAGGAGCCTAGGGAATTTAAATTTGAAACACCAACGTCTACACCAAGAAAATCCAAAATAGATGCATTAATCAAGTTTCTATCTCAGGTACCCATGTCGATGCCTAGTTTTCTTGAAGATACGTTTCAGTACGAACCAGTAATTAACGATTCAGATGCCGATGAACAGAACAGCAGCGACTTAATTAATCAGGAAGTAGAGAAAAGTCTACTTTTCCTACAAGATCTTTCAAATACCAGAGTCAATGAAGAATAATTAGAAGTTTACGACCCATTACCACGACAATATATAGATATATCTGTGAGAGGAGACGAAAAAGATAATGACCGCCATATGGAGTAAAGCATGATATGGAAACAGAAAAATTTCAAATTGGAGGAACTAATCTAGACATAGTTGGAAAGATGTTAAAGTAGCTGGTATAACTTATACCGGAACTCCAGGATTGTATGAGTTACTGTTCAAGAAACAGCCCATAGGTTACAAGAAAGAAGATTTAAATAATTACTTGGATATCTTAAATTGGTCTCACGGATACCGTAGAAATTTTAATCCTGAAGAACAAGTTCAAGGCTCGCAAACGGGAAAATATAGAACGATTATTAGACCGTATTTAATAAAAAAGAAATATAGAAATCAGGAATACAACCACAATCATTCTCAAAACCTCCACCACCAAATAGACCTCTACGTAGAACACAATTGTTAAAACATTACACCATAGGTGGACTGCTAGATCTATCCAATAATAAAATAGATTACGTATATTTCAACGATGTTAATGAGTTAATTAATAGAATGCGTTTGTTAATAGCATCACAAATGGCTGGAAATAATTCACACGATAACGAATTATCCTCCATCGTCGAGGCAAACATTCCTTATAACAACCTCATTCAGTCGTAAACTGTTATTCGAAAAACATGCCCATCGATAAATTTGGTCGACATATTTTAAGAGATAGCTCTGGTCCTTATCTTTTACCAATTTTAGCGTCTTCTCCCCAGTCATCCCCTTTTTATATTTGTGAACCTTCCTTACATCATAGTAAGTGTATAATAAAAATAAAGGGTTCTTAAAATAAATTATCGGGTATGTATACTTTGGAGAATCAAAAACAGGAATATATTTTTCCGATCTCTGGAAAAATAGAATATGTAGACATTTTTCCACTTGATTGTGAAATGTTTCATAATTTTGGTAGTACCATTACACCGAAAGGTCTTATTGGGTTCACTATAAATAAAGGAGATAAATTATTAATCAACACTGTATCAGGGCAACCATCTTTATACATGGAAATGGTTTTACAGTGCCCTATTACAAATAATATCTAGCATTAAAGAGATAGTAGTTAACGAACTTCATAAGCCTGTTAGAAAGAATTTTAAAAGGCGGCATGTTATCATTAAAGGTCTAAACGATTCCATTCAAGCTGATATAATAGAAACCATTCCTTATGCATAGATTAACAAGAGTTACCGATATATTCTCGTTGTTATAAACGTATTTAGCAAGTTCGTATGGGCTGAGCCTGTTAAACGCAAAACTGGAAAAGATGTGACTAATGCCATGGTCAAAATTTTGTCACAAATGAAGCATATTCCGCGCAATTGTCAGACAGATTTAGGCAAGGAATACTACAATAAAGACTTTAAATAGTTGATGACCAAATTCAAAATTAATCATTACTGTACTTACTCAAATTTAAAAGATAGCATTGTTGAAAGGGTAAACAGAGCACTGAAAAATTTAATGTAGAAGCAGTTAATAATTGGATAATAATTGTATTACCGGAAATCGTAAATAGATACAATGAAACACCCCATCGAACACATGGCTTGCCCCCTAGTAAAATAAATAACAAAAATGTTAAGCAACTACTAGAAACAGCTTATAGCTACATAAAAACCGTTGATCCAAAACCAGTAAAGTTTAAAATCGGTGATTATGTAAGAATCAGTAGATATAGAGAGGCATTCAGTAAATCATACACACCAAATTGGAGCAACGAGGTGCTCTTTTTTTGTTGTTGTAAAGAGGTGATAAAGAGTTATCGATTGATGGTACAAAACATTGTTTTACTAATATTGAATAAGTTAGTGGTAGGGGTAACGCGTAATTTTACATAAGGATGGTGTGTTAAAATGTGTTGGCATACTCACCTGAATGAGCAGTTTTGAAAAATCCAATAAAAAAAATAAGCGACTTAAAAAAGAAAGATTTATACGTTTTTCTCATATGTTTCTTTCTGTCTTCGTCCACCATATCTATTTTCTTAAAATTATACTTATTCTACTAGGGCTTTCTTAAGAATATTTATCCAAATACAAATTATATTCGTATTAAATCAACACAGAGTCTGTTTTAAATTATTATTGATAATAATTTGTAATCAATTTTTCAGTTTATCGTTGAGAGAAAGTCGTGGAGAAAGTATTTTACAACGTTGTCTGCTGGAGCACATCGAGACGACATTCACGCATATTTTATATTAGCGAAAGCAGAAAACAAAGAAACCAGTATCCGAATACCTGGTGATGCAGTTTATCGATGTGTTTAAACAAAGAAACAGGATTCAGAGCCTGGATTACCACCTCCAGTCTGCGTGGGTCCTCTCCGTCTTTTTGTATAAATTAAATTGCTCGCGTGTGCAGTTTAGTTTGTATCTATAAACTACTGATGTTATTATCAATATGTCCCAAAAGATTAACCTCGGTTTAAAAAAGTTAAGTGCAAGTGACGACGAAATGACCAACGACGAATGGGTGACGCCATTCGATAGAAAATTGGACCAAAATTATATGAGTAGTCGGGCTAGTCAAGTTATTCGGGACGACTCAATAATAATTATGAATGGCAGCTTTTCTGCGTTAAAACCGATCACAGAAGAAGCTTCCACTTCGTCGCCACCGCTAAAGTAAAGAAAATCGTCGGCACTTGCGTCATCCGTCGTCGAGAGAGCTTCATCATCCCCATCGAAGCATGCAAGTCCCATTCTTGCATCTAGCAGTACTTCGGTGGAACGCCCTATCGACGAGGGGAACCAACCTTCTGTACAGCCATCACGTCGACTCCGAACAGAGAAGAAGGGTTGGACGGTGTTTTTGAAAGTTTGAGAGTGAAAGCACCCCGACAACACCGTCAACTCGAAGAGTTTAGAGGTCTCTGGTACGACGATTTCAAACAGTATGTAAAGACAAAAGAAATTGAATTTATAAAAGAGATGCAAATTAGACGAGAATTGGCAGTAAAAAATTAGCTAAAATTAATATTTATAAAAAGATACTGGATGAAATCGCCGAGAAGTTGAAGACGGATATATTGGAAATTGATGGGTCCATGATATATCTAGATGGCTTTTCAGATGCGTTGCCGGACAAACTGTTTCAATTTAGAGGTAAATAATTATAAATATATAAAACTAACTGTAGATTTTTTACTATATTGTTAGTATACATTGATAATTTGAAGAAATCTTGATATTAGTTGGTTTTGTATGTTTTTGTGTATTTAAATTTATTTGTATTTGTTACAGATGCACAGACTGGCCCTGGCCCTGACCCTGGTCCTTCCACGAAGGAATTAATTAGTTTTAGTGTTGTAAATATGTATATTGTAAATAACAGTTAAGTATTTATTTATTTATTGTGGAGAATGTAAATTACTTATATATCTAATATTAAAATAAGAAATGAATTAGTTTTAGTGTTGTATTGTAAATAGTTTATAGTATTTATTTACTTTTAAGTACATACTGTAAATTGCTTATATACCCAATATTAAAATATTTATTACTATATCAATTTTATTTCTTTCATTAACATAATAACTTAAGAAATTAAAAATAAAATAAAAGATTGATCCTCCTTTAACAAGTTAATAAAGAATATTTATTAAAATTTCATTTAAATTTATATTTAAAATAATTTACTATTTGTATAGGATATATTTAAAGAATATATTAATATTTTATTTTATGTTTTTATAATCATTCAGTAACATACCATAAAAATATTCATCCACTATAATATTGAGTAAAAATAAATTTACAATTGTTTATGTTACACAAATAATTTATTAAAAATTTTTCAATTACAATATCAACTTCATCATTGAAGAGGGCCTTCGGTTTTGTTTATTTCTCATTACTTGCTGTTCGTGATTTAAACACCAACATATTTGAAAGTGCACATCTTCATTAAAATATAAACGTCCAGTTTCCTCACAAAGGTATGTCAGACGACTTACACAATTCTGACATTTATAATTGTAATAATATGAACCAATTGTTTCACAAACTAAGCATCTTTGTTGCATACACATATTTTTGTTTAAGCACGTATTGCAAACGTCTATGCAAATTCCAAAATTTGTGTATTTTAATATAGCACCACACTTAGTCCAATTTTGTTCTTGGCCAGGAAGTGTGCTACGTTCAATTTGAATTTGTATAGGATTTAGATTTACACATTTTCTATACAGTCCAGTAAAACAATTAATCTCATCCGAATACCGACCTTTCCAACAATTATAACAGAATACTGCCTCGTCCCTTCTAAATGGGAAAACTGCAACTTTGGGTTTCCGGTCACAATGCTTTGGAAACAGCATCGTTAATGTCTACTACTGGATCATTTTTTACAAATATATTGTATATATAAGAATTGAAGCTAAAATATCAAAAATAAAAAATGTTTAACTGGTTAAAATGAGACTGAACTAATTTATAAAATTGGTTAAACCAGATTACATAACCAGAATAACCGGTTAAATTGTGAAACCGGTTGTTCTAGTCATTACACTGGTTAAACCAGATATCAAAACTTGTATTCTATATATAAAGCAGCAGTTCAAATTTATAAAACTGGATAAACCAGATTACAAAACCAGAATAATCGTTAAATTGTGAAATCGGTTGTTCTATTCATTAAACTTTTTAAACCAGATACCAAAACTCGTATTCTATATATAAAGCTGCAGTTCATAAATGCTCAGAATTATTTATAATCTAGTAAGTCAAAGGGTAATCATCATTCTAAAATGTATTGTCCAGCGAGTTTAGAAGTTCTCTTCTAAATATAATTTGAATCGTCATCGCAGAGAAAGCTGTTTATATCGCAATAATGAAAACCCTACTAAGAAAATTAAAATAAGCCATACAGAAGGTGATTCTGTTAGCGATAAAAAATGTTCAATTGAATGCGCAGTTTGCGATGAACGTATACCGAAACAAAGTTATGTAGGGCGAGACGTAACTCACACAAAATTGTTATATCGCCCGTGGATAAGGGTGTTGAGCTATTAAATAATCCCATGAAGTTTAGAATAACCAGTTACCGTTTTTCAAGTCGACACCATCACATTGATCCTTCGGATTTTTATATGGAAATTTATCCAAAAGTAGTTGCAGTTATATCTGAACATCTTACAAAATGGTGCGCTCTGAAAGTGAATTTTGAATTGTTTTCTTCATATATTATACCTGGCAAAGATATGTTTGATCTCAAGTCTTTCAACACAGAAAATCAGATTATAACTATTTCTTCTGATTTATCGAAAGTTTATGAAGCTTTTATAAAGCACATACTGGAAAAATTGGCTCAATTCCTTGAAAAAGTCTCCGGGTGGAGTCTTCAACAAATTTTATTCCTCGAAGTCAATATCAAATATAATCCACTAAGCTGCTTTATTTCTCTATAAATTCAAACTATATTTCATCATATCCACATTACTCCACGGCATTAAATTTTGAAGGTTTGGAATTTCCTATTAAACTTAAAGATATTTCTAAGTTTGAAGCATTAAACAACATTTCCATTAATGTTTGGTATAAGTAATCAATTTAAAAACGGCCGTACTAAACACGAAATTGTAGGACCATACTATTTTACCAAATCTCGTAAAAATATTCACGTAAATCTTTTACTTATCACTGATGATAGCGAAAATAGTCATTATTGTTATATTGAGTCAGTCAGTCAGTTGATAATGAGTTACCTTCAAAAGACAATTTTTTTGATATCTTACGCTGTGATAACATTTCTGACGAAGAGTATAGCAGAGCGGTAGATGTGTGGAACACCTTTGAATGTCAAACTCTACAAATTAAATCCTGAGTTGGGATGCAATGTTGCGAAAGACAGGTGTTACGTTAGAATTGTTTACAGATATTGACATGCTTCATTTTTTCCGGAAAGAAATTCATGGAGGTGTAAGTCAATGCAACAATAGAAAAGCTATTGCTGGTAACGTCTTTGTTCCCGATTATGATACTTCAAAACCAAATTCCTTTATAATTTATCTAGATGCTACTAATCTTTATGGTTGGGCTATGTCTCAAAGTCTTCCAATGGGTGAATTTCGATGGCTTGATATCAATGAAATTTTAAATTTCAATCCTTTACTCATTGATGATAATCATATGAAAGGCTACGTATTAGAAGTCAACATCGAATATCCCGAATACTTACACGATATCCACAATGATCTACCATTTTGTCCAGCGAATTTTGTGCCTGCCAATAGCAAACACTCAAAGCTGCTTCTTACTCTACGTAATAAATATCATTACATAATTCACTACAGAAATTTAAAGCAGTGTATGATGCATAAATTAAAGGTGAACAAAATTCATAAAATTTTAGAATTTTCTCAACAACCGTGGTTAAAACCGTATGTAGACTTGAATACACAATTACGAATTCTACAAAAAATGCATTTGAAAGGGATCTATTTAAATTTTTCATAAACTCCATATATGGAAAAACTATGGAAAATCTAGGTAAACGTGTTGATATTAAACTCTTTCACACTGGGAAAACATTCACCATAAAAAAAGGAGCTAAAGCATGTAAGCATGCCTAATTTTAAATCTTTATCTGTTTTTTCAGAAAATTTAGTGGCCGTTCAAATGGGGCATTTATCTGTTTGTTATAATTTATACCTTTATATGCAGGATTTTCCATTCTTGAAATTTCAAAAACCATTATATATGACTTTTATAATTTCATTAAAAAAACATATGGAGATAAGACATCGCTTTGTTATACTGACACAGATTCTCTAATTATTGAAATTGAGTCAGATAACATTTACGATGATATTGAAAATAATATTTACTGGTTTAATACTTCAAATTATAAGAAAAACAATATTCATGATATGCCTAGAAATCAGTCAATCAGTCAATGCTTGGTAAGATGAAAGATGAATATGCGGGTATTCCATTAAAAGTTTCTATGGCACTGGAGCAAAAGCATACTCTGTTGAACTTAGCGAAAATGAAACTAAGAAAGCCAAAGGAATTTCTGAAAATGTTGCGTTGACACAAAAGATTTCATTGGCTAAGTCCTGTCCATTTATTCTAACTGCTCGACACATTCCTTTTATTTGATTTGTTTCCTCATTATCCACAATTTCGCTATCCATTTCACCATCACTCAATTCTTCTAAATTATTTTCCAGTATCCCCATTATTAGTTTACTCTTTTGGAACTGAACTAAAGCACCATCTGTTTAACTTTTATAATAAATATTATGGTAGTAGTGGGATCGGTGGTTGATCCGGTCTTGTTAGTATCAATAAATAATGTAACCGGTTTATCTGATCTCATAAAAATAGCGCAGGGTTCTAAACCGGAATTTAATACCGGTTAAATCGGTTAAACCGGTCTCGGTCAACACTGGTTTATCGGTGGAAAGTTGTCTATAAGATGCGACACGGTACTAGGTAGATTCAGTCAGCAAAGTCAAATTCTCCAATCATGTGGATGTGTTACGTAGAAGACATTGAAATCACTGATTTTAATAGTGGTGTACAGCATCTATTGCAACAATTTGAAAATTTACAGTTAGACGCCGAACATGAAGCTATATATGGAATGGGCAGATTTTATTCTGAGATGGAATGCAACCAATTAGCAGAAAAGTATGGAAACGCTGCTAGTATATGTCGAAAATATTTAAAGGGGGACTATTGTAAAAATTATTTTATAGATAACTCGATAAAGTTACAACTGGATGGTTTCCTTTACCGCCTGAAAGACTATATGGAACCCGAATTACTCTGTAAATTATATGCCAATGAAATATTTAAAGATCCTGATTTTAACCTTGTTGATAATGATACTGCTTCTAAGTGACTTAATATTATTTAAATAAATATATTTAGCTATAGAAAATCTTTTTTTTATTTTACACCTTTATTATGGTTTATAAAATAAATACGTTAATAAAAACATATATATTCTTTATTTATTATTTAAACACACAAAACATCATATTTGTAAATAAATTTTGGTTGTGTTACACTCCATTTTAATTCTGGGTTGTGTTCCAAACAAGGTAATCTTGATAAGAGGTCATGGTTGCGTCTGTATTTCTACGGTAAGTCACACAACCTTCGCAAATATAAAAAGTGGAAAACATTGAATTTCTTCCTGCGTGAAATCTTTAAATGTTGTTTGTCCATACAAGTGTCTTTCTATTACTTCTTTCACATTTAGGCTTGTTTGCGGTAGTTTATTCAATCGTAACATTTAATTTTCAAAGGTGGGGAACAGAGCGGAACATTTTTGCTTGTATTATCATTTGCTTTGTATTTCTCAGGAAGTTTTTCATATATGGCTCCAATTTATTTACAATGTACGGTTCTCAAATACTTACTAGTTACTTAATGTTTCTGAAATGAAAGATCGAATGGGTAGTGTAAAAAAACATTTTGATTGTCTCTTATTGAAGCCCCCAAATAGTATTTTTTTAATACACGAAAATATGTAAATCAGCTTTGAAAAACAGTCCATTCTTATTTTCCACATACTTTACTATAATACAATTACGACCTCTCGGTCTGAAAATCTAGAGCTGTGTGCGATATATTCATATTCTGATTGCACAAGAACAGGAAAAGTGGTGGGGTATAAACTAACATTTTTATAACATATTTTTATTTTATCAAAATCACAAATACTTCAGTATTACTTAAGTCTGTTTATTTTTTCCAAGAGTTCTTCAAGACTTTCAGCCTCACTTTTTTTCATTCTAAAAAGTTCTATATTGCCTTTGAATAGACACTTAAACGTTTTGTGACAATCACATTCTATTTCTATGCAGGGTGATGATATTGATATCTGTGTCAAATCTCCTGGATATCTTTTTCATTAAATCAATACCAAAATATGGTGTGTAATGTTTGAAAGCAGTGTGCATCGGTATTCCAGCAAGTAGAGTTAAAAATGGCAATCCTTCATAGTCCATATACTTCTGCGCATAAATCTCATAATTTTCCTCTAAGACTTTAAACAATTCTTTATTAATGACATATATTGTCACTAAAATATTACTTAGCGTTTAGCAGTACTTTTATTGAATAAAATAAAAGTAGTGGGGGTAAAATATAAGGGAGTGGTGGGGGAGCAAAAGTGGTGGGGGAGCAAAAGTGGTGGGGGGATAATTTTCAACTATCCAAACTACCCTACTAGCATCAATGCTTAGTTTTATTGTTAGCGTTGGGTCATAATGCGCCAGTACTTCAGCTGAAGCTTATATTTTTTTAACTTGTTTAATTGCATCATTACATTTGAATGACCAAATCCAGACGACATTTTTTAAATAAATAAACGACATAAATTATAAAATGGATATAGGACTATAGCTAAATTTGGAACAAATTTTCCGTAATATTGATCTAATCGCGATAACTTTTTCTTTAGATGTATGTAAACCTTGTTTACTTATGTCAAAAACAAGGTAAAAAAATTTACGTTAAAAAAAAAACTACAATTTTCAAAAGCTATTTTTAATTCCGACTTAGGCAAAATTTTTAAAACTTTTCCAGCCTTTCTAAATGTTCATTTCTAGTTTTTCCCGTTACTAAAACATCATCCAAAAATACTGTTATTCCTTTTATACTTTGAAATAGTGATTCTATAATTTTTTGAAATTTTGCTGGAATACTAGCAATACCATATGGAATTTTATTATAGCGATAAAGACCTTTGTGTATTGAAATTGTTACTAAATTTTTTGATTTTTTATCTAGTGATATTTGCTGATAAGCAGTAGATAAATCTAATTTTGAATAATCAGCACCACCCTGTAATTCATTCAATAATTCATCAGTCCGAGGTAATGGATATTGGTCTACTTGGTCTACTTCAATGAAAGAATTTAAAGTAACTTTAAAATCTCCACATATTCTAATGCTACCATCTTTTTTTAAGACCGGTACAATTGGTGTAGCACACGGACTATAAGAAACAGGTTCTATAACGCCTATTTTCTCTAATCTATTTAGCTCGTTTTCAACCCTCTCCTTAATGGCAAATGGAAGAGCCATGCTCTAAAAAATTTTGGAGTTACTTTTTTATTTTTCAAATTTATTGAAATTATAACTTTATTAAAATTAGGAGAAAATACCGCAGAATATTTTTTAATTATGATATGAAGATCGCTAAGTGCATCTACATAATTTAATTTTGCTATAGATAATCCAAATTTGTAGTAAAAATCGCGCCATAAGAGTGGAGGTCCAGCCATGTTTCTAAATACATATATATCTAAGTTAGATGTAACATTATTGTAAGAAACATTACAAGTAATATAACCTAACGATGGCTCCATTTTGGTACTATCATACAAACTAAAATTTATATTTGTTTTAATTCCTTGTTTAATAAGAATTTTTTTTTAAATACATTCTGCAGGAAAAATTGATAGCCCCGAACCTGTGTCAAGTTCTAGTGAATAATTTGGATTATTTTGATATAATAATACTACTAATAGTAATAGTAATAGTAATAGTAATAGTAATAGTAATAGTAATAGTAACAGTAACAGTAACAGTAACAGTAACAGTAACAGTAACAGTAACAGTAACAGTAACAGTAACAGTAACAGTAACAGTAACAGTAACAGTAACAGTAACAGTAACAGTAACAGTAACAGTAACAGTAACAGTAACAGTAACAGTAACAGTAACAGTAACAGTAACAGTAACAGTAACAGTAACAGTAACAGTAACAGTAACAGTAACAGTAACAGTAACAGTAACAGTAACAGTAACAGTAACAGTAACAGTAACAGTAACAGTAACAGTAACAGTAACAGTAACAGTAACAGTAACAGTAACAGTAACAGTAACAGTAACAGTAACAGTAACAGTAACAGTAACAGTAACAGTAACAGTAACAGTAACAGTAACAGTAACAGTAACAGTAACAGTAACAGTAACAGTAACAGTAACAGTAACAGTAACAGTAACAGTAACAGTAACAGTAACAGTAACAGTAACAGTAACAGTAACAGTAACAGTAACAGTAACAGTAACAGTAACAGTAACAGTAACAGTAACAGTAACAGTAACAGTAACAGTAACAGTAACAGTAACAGTAACAGTAACAGTAACAGTAACAGTAACAGTAACAATAACAATAACAATAACAATAACAATAACAATAACAATAACAATAATAATAATAATAATACTCATACTCATACTCATTTTATTGACAACTTGTATATACAAAGCATATGTTGCGTCACAAAGTACTTAGTCGTTATGGTCACAAAATTCTTGAATACTATAAAAACAGTGATCCAATAAATAGTTTTTGACACATTTCTTAAATCTATACACGGACATACTTTTTAAATTTGAACCAGCAAGGCGAACATTCAGAACGTTGTATAATTGCACCTGTAATTTGTTGTTTTTTGTAATCTTGATTCGTGAATGTGGTACAACAAGATCATTAGCATGCCTAGTACTGTAATTATGGTTATCAGAATGAATTGTAAATGAACTTATATTACGGTGAATATAGACTACTACCTCCAAAATAAACAAACATGGTAAGGGTAGTATTTTTAAATTTTTAAATAAAAGACGGCAATGTGTTCCTGGAGGAACACAAGAAAGTAATCGAACTGCCATTTTTTGAAGTCTAAAAACTCTACACGCATTTACTGAGTTTCCCCAGAAGATTATCCCATAGCTCATGTGACTATGTATTAATGAATAATAGACCGATCTCAACACACTGTCAGATACACAATTTTTTAACTGGCGAAGTACAAATATTTGTGAAGATATTTTACCACTCACACTGTCAACATGAGATTTCCAGTCAAGGTAACTATCTAACATTAGTCCCAATAATTTAACAGGGGGATGGGTATCAGCCCATCTATCGGATAAAAAGCATATGGATTGAGTTTTCTGATCGTTTAACTTAAGCCCATTGGACGAAAACCAATCTCGAGCTTGATTGATAGAGCTATCACCAGACTGAGCTCCTCCGGTTGACAGCAGCGTAGTATCATCCGCAAACAGGACGCAGCGACTGTCAATGGCAGTGGGAAGATCATTGATATATATTAGGAATAAAATTGGTCCCAGAATAGATCCCTGTGGCACACCATTTGTGGTTGGTAGTATTGAAGATTCAACTCCATCGCAACAGACATACTGCCTCCTGTTTGAGAGATAAGAAGCAAATAAAAGCAGTTCCTTAGACCTAATACCATAATGCTCTAACTTCGACACAAGAATATCAATACATACACAATCAAATGCTTTGGTTAAATCGCACATCACTGCTTGAGTAACAAAACCCTGATCCAAACCAGCAACGACTTACGGAAACCGAACTGAACATTGGATAAAATTTGTTTAGATTCCAAGTAGGACACTAATTTATGTTTTAATATAATTTCGAATATTTTAGATAACACAGGGACTATCACAATAGGTCTATAATTGTCTACGGATTTTGTATCACCCTTCTTATATAAAGGTAAAACCTTACTTATTTTAAAGACGTCGGGCCAGCAACCTTCATAAATACATTTATTAAACAAAACCGTTAATGGGTATGTCAAATGGGGAATTAAAGCTTTAACAATTTTACTATTGACATTATAAAAATCTAATGCGGGAGAGTCTTTTAATTGCATTGTGGCATCTAACACATCGGTCTCCAAGATGGGTGAGATGAAAAAAGATGAGACTGCTTTTTTTACATTATTCAAAAAGAAGGTTGGATCAATATTAGTACTTGCAATTGAATTCAATATAACATTAGATATATTAGAAAAAAATACATTGAAATCTTCTGCTGATATAGAAGATGTTCCTGACTGAACTTTGCACTTATCACCTCTTTCAGAGTTCACAATTTTCCAACAAGTTCTCACTTTGTTAGTGGAATTTGAAATGACATCAGAAAATGCTTTCTTCTTCCCCTCTCTGAGAGCATGTTTATATGCATTACGTGCATGCTTATATGCCGACCAATCATGTTCCAGTTTGGTAGATAGTGAGTGTTTTTTTAATTTAAATACATTATTGCGCATGGTACGCAAAGTTTTTTTTTAAATAATAATAATAATAATAATAATAATAATAATAATAATAATAATAATAATAATAATAATAATAATAATAATAATAATAATAATAATAATAATAATAATAATAATAATAATAATAATAATAATAATAATAATAATAATAATAATAATAATAATAATAATAATAATAATAATAATAATAATAATAATAATAATAATAATAATAATAATAATAATAATAATAATAATAATAATAATAATAATAATAATAATAATAATAATAATAATAATAATAATAATAATAATAATAATAATAATAATAATAATAATAATAATAATAATAATAATAATAATAATAATAATAATAATAATAATAATAATAATAATAATAATAATAATAATAATAATAATAATAATAATAATAATAATAATAATAATAATAATAATAATAATAATAATAATAATAATAATAATAATAATAATAATAATAATAATAATAATAATAATAATAATAATAATAATAATAATAATAATAATAATAATAATAATAATAATAATAATAATAATAATAATAATAATAATAATAATAATAATAATAATAATAATAATAATAATAATAATAATAATAATAATAATAATAATAATAATAATAATAATAATAATAATAATAATAATAATAATAATAATAATAATAATAATAATAATAATAATAATAAATAATAATAATAATAATAATAATAATAATAATAATAATAATAATAATAATAATAATAATAATAATAATAAGCCTGTAAAATCATCAGGAGCTCGGATCCCCTTCTCTGCATGGTCCAAGACCATGAAGCAGCAGGGATAGGAGCGTTTGTATATAAGGCAGCGAGAAGAGCAGCCAATGAACTTGGTCTCGTGTTCGATACTGAGCGGGAAAATCCAGACTCTGTCACCGAGTGGGACCCTGCTCAGTTAAAAGCCCAAATTAAAGCTGCAGAGACGCGTCACCTTCTGCAGCTACATAAGGATAAGCCAATGCATGGTCTCTTCTACCGTCATCTAGAGGGGCTTGGCTTATCTGAAAAGCTGACCTTCGCTTTTTTGAGGTCAGCGGGGCTGAACTCTGAGACCGAGGGGTTCATAATGGCTTGCCAAGATGGTGTAATTAATACTCTCGTCTATCGTAGTCGTGTCTTGGGTATCGAGGTTCCTGATACCAGATGCAGGGCCTGCCGCCAGGCGCCGGAGACGCTTATGCATCTCCTGTCGGCCTGTCCGGTATATGCGGCCACAGCGTATATCCAAAGACACGATTCAGCCTTACGGGTGTTGTATTATCATTTACGACACTCGTATGAGATAGACGAGACGCCAGTGCTGCCTTATGCTCCGGGGGATATAGAATCCGTTGTGGGGAATGAGAAGTGCCGAATTTATTGGAACTATTCATTCCCCACCCTCAGGCAAATTCAAGCCAATAAGCCTGATGTAGTCCTCCTCGACCACCAACTTAGGACGATGTTTGTGATTGAGTTCTCGGCTCCCGCAGAGAACAACATCGTCCTAAAAGAGGAGGAAAAACGGAGGAAGTATCGAGATCTTCTCTCCGAGCTCCGCAGGCTGTATCCAGACCACTCTGTTAAGATTGTGGTGCTCATTATAGGCGTCCTGGGTGGAATGAGACATACGTTGCTTTCTGACTTAAAGATCATACCGGCTTGCCGAAATTCGGCAGAGATCTTAGCCGGCAGAATGCAGAAGGCAATCGTCCTTGGTTCGCTACGTCTACTCAGAACGCACGATTTACGGGCGCAATGATTACTGACTCCACGGAGTGGAGAGTGGTCATTGCTCGACTCTTCAGAACATCTCCGAATGTGTCGGAGCTTCGGAAGGTGTTACTGGAAAAAAAAAAAAAAAAAAAAAAAAAAAAAAAAAAAAATAATAATAATAATAATAATAATAATAATAATAATAATAATAATAATAATAATAATAATAATAATAATAATAATAATAATAATAATAATAATAATAATAATAATAATAATAATAATAATAATAATAATAATAATAATAATAATAATAATAATAATAATAATAATAATAATAATAATAATAATAATAATAATAATAATAATAATAATAATAATAATAATAATAATAATAATAATAATAATAATAATAATAATAATAATAATAATAATAATAATAATAATAATAATAATAATAATAATAATAATAATAATAATAATAATAATAATAATAATAATAATAATAATAATAATAATAATAATAATAATAATAATAATAATAATAATAATAATAATAATAATAATAATAATAATAATAATAATAATAATAATAATAATAATAATAATAATAATAATAATAATAATAATAATAATAATAATAATAATAATAATAATAATAATAATAATTGAATAGAATAGAATAAGTTTATTGACCACCATATACAATAAGTACATTTTTAGTCACAACAAATATATAAAAACATCAACTATCAGTTAAGGAAATAAAAGAAATAAAATCATTGATGGAATAAAAACAATTAGACAATAAAAACTTTTTAGTGAAATCCCGAAATTCTCTGCAGGACATCTGTTTAATGACACTCTGCCCAAAGTAACAACCCAGGCTATTATATAGACTCAAACATAATTTATTGTTTTTTGTAATATTAATCCGTGAAAAAGGAACTATCAGATTTCCCGCATGCCTCGTGTTGTACTGGTGAATGTCTGAATGAGATAACAAATTGGGTAAGTTCTTATGAACCAAAAGTAAAGACTCCAACAAGTACACACAAGGCAAAGGTAGGATACCATATTTTTTAAATAAATCTCTACAGGGAGTAACTCTAGACACAGCAGCAACGAGGCGAATCGCAGCCTTCTGTAAAATAAACGCCTTATAGGCTTTACTTGAGTTTCCCCATAATGACACTCCATAGGTCAAGTGACTGTGAATGAATGCAAAGTAAGCAGTTCTCATGACTTTATTATCCACTGAAGGGCGCAACTGCCTCATCGCAAATATTTGAGAAGAAAGCTTCGAGCAAAGATTATCAACGTGTCGGGTCCAGTTCAAGGACGGATCCAAAGTAATACCAAGTAATGATACTGTATTTGTCTTAGCGTGCCACTTATCCGAAGTAAATGTTAAATTCTGTGTTTTGGACAAATTTAGTTTCAATTTATTGGCTGTGAACCAAGTTTCAGCCAAATTCAGGCTATCAATGCTCGAAGCAACAGTACTCGGAGTTAACAAAGTCGCATCATCAGCAAAAAGAATACAAGAACTCATATTAACCTTAACATTAATCGGCAAGTCATTTATATACAATAAAAAGAGAATTGGTCCCAAAACGGATCCTTGCGGCACTCCGCTTAGTATGGGAAGCACATCCGATTCAACCCCGTCGACAGAAACATACTGCCGCCTACCAGTCAAATAAGAGCGGAAAAGTTTTAATTCATCATTGCGAATACCATAATATTCCAATTTGAGCAGCAGTATGCCAACGTCAACGCAGTCGAATGCCTTAGTAAGATCACAAAAGGCAGCATTAGTGGGAGTACCGCTGTCAAGTCCCTCAACCACTACATCCAATACTGCCAGCAGAGCTCTTATGGTCGAGAAACCCTTCCTAAATCCAAATTGGTGCGGAGATAGTATTGATTTGTTCTCTAGATAGGACAGTAGTCTATCCTTCAACAAATACTCAAACACTTTCGAAATGATAGGCACTATGGCTATTGGTCTAAAATTCTAAATCTAATAATAATAATAATAATAAATAAAACCTTCCTAAATCCAAATTGGTGCGGAGATAGTATTGATTTGTTCTCTAGATAGGACAGTAGTCTATCCTTCAACAAATACTCAAACACTTTCGAAATGATAGGCACTATGGCTATTGGTCTAAAATTCTAAATCTAATAATAATAATAATAATAATAATAATAATAATAATAATAATAATAATAATAATAATAATAATAATAATAATAATAATAATAATAATAATAATAATAATAATAATAATAATAATAATAATAATAATAATAATAATAATAATAATAATAATAATAATAATAATAATAATAATAATAATAATAATAATAATAATAATAATAATAATAATAATAATAATAATAATAATAATAATAATAATAATAATAATAATAATAATAATAATAATAATAATAATAATAATAATAATAATAATAATAATAATAATAATAATAATAATAATAATAATAATAATAATAATAATAATAATAATAATAATAATAATAATAATAATAATAATAATAATAATAATAATAATAATAATAATAATAATAATAATAATAATAATAATAATAATAATAATAATAATAATAATAATAATAATAATAATAATAATAATAATAATAATAATAATAATAATAATAATAATAATAATAATAATAATAATAATAATAATAATAATAATAATAATAATAATAATAATAATAATAATAATAATAATAATAATAATAATAATAATAATAATAATAATAATAATAATAATAATAATAATAATAATAATAATAATAATAATAATAATAATAATAATAATAATAATAATAATAATAATAATAATAATAATAATAATAATAATAATAATAATAATAATAATAATAATAATAATAATAATAATAATAATAATAATAATAATAATAATAATAATAATAATAATAATAATAATAATAATAATAATAATAATAATAATAATAATAATAATAATAATAATAATAATAATAATAATAATAATAATAATAATAATAATAATAATAATAATAATAATAATAATAATAATAATAATAATAATAATAATAATAATAATAATAATAATAATAATAATAATAATAATAATAATAATAATAATAATAATAATAATAATAATAATAATAATAATAATAATAATAATAATAATAATAATAATAATAATAATAATAATAATAATAATAATAATAATAATAATAATAATAATAATAATAATAATAATAATAATAATAATAATAATAATAATAATAATAATAATAATAATAATAATAATAATAATAATAATAATAATAATAATAATAATAATAATAATAATAATAATAATAATAATAATAATAATAATAATAATAATAATAATAATAATAATAATAATAATAATAATAATAATAATAATAATAATAATAATAATAATAATAATAATAATAATAATAATAATAATAATAATAATAATAATAATAATAATAATAATAATAATAATAATAATAATAATAATAATAATAATAATAATAATAATAATAATAATAATAATAATAATAATAATAATAATAATAATAATAATAATAATAATAATAATAATAATAATAATAATAATAATAATAATAATAATAATAATAATAATAATAATAATAATAATAATAATAATAATAATAATAATAATAATAATAATAATAATAATAATAATAATAATAATAATAATAATAATAATAATAATAATAATAATAATAATAATAATAATAATAATAATAATAATAATAATAATAATAATAATAATAATAATAATAATAATAATAATAATAATAATAATAATAATAATAATAATAATAATAATAATAATAATAATAATAATAATAATAATAATAATAATAATAATAATAATAATAATAATAATAATAATAATAATAATAATAATAATAATAATAATAATAATAATAATAATAATAATAATAATAATAATAATAATAATAATAATAATAATAATAATAATAATAATAATAATAATAATAATAATAATAATAATAATAATAATAATAATAATAATAATAATAATAATAATAATAATAATAATAATAATAATAATAATAATAATAATAATAATAATAATAATAATAATAATAATAATAATAATAATAATAATAATAATAATAATAATAATAATAATAATAATAATAATAATAATAATAATAATAATAATAATAATAATAATAATAATAATAATAATAATAATAATAATAATAATAGAATAGAATAGAATAGAATAGAATAGTTTATTGACAATATATACATAGTACATTTATGTCAGGATACAAAAAATATAGACATGATAATAAAAACACGATCATTGTCGGTAGTTTAAAAAAAACAAAACATTGAGACTGTCAAAAACGTTTTACAAATAAAATGTACACATAGTACATTTATGTCAGGATACAAGAAAATATAGATATGATAATAAAAACACGATCATTGTCGTTAGAGTTACAAAAACATTAAAACTTACAAATACCCAGATAAAAATACAACACAAATAAATAGGTAACAGTACAGGTCAGACAGTAAAGGTCAAATACTCATTCACACTGTAGAAACATTGTTCAACTAGAAAACTTTTAGCTAGCCTTTGAAAAGAATGCATGGACATAACCTTGATATTAACAGAAGCATGAAAGCTCATAAATTTATTATAAAGATCTATATCAATTTTATTATTGTTCGTCATTTTTAATCTAGAGTATGATGATACTAGGTTCTCTCTCCACCGTGTGCTATGACCATGTCGGTCTGAATGAGAAACAAAATTTGGTAAATTCTTGTGTATGTGCAATAATGTTTCTAAAATGAAAACACAAGGAAGAGGTAGAATACCATACTTTTTAAACAGCGGTCTACAGTGTGAACCGTAAGGTGCAGAGTCTATGATTCTCACAGCAGCCTTCTGCAATACGAAAATTTTATTCGATTTTGGTGAACCACCCCAAAGAATTATACCATATGTCAATAGACTGTGAGTTAAAGCATAATAAACCGCCCTCATCGCATCATTATTCAAACAGGATCTAAGTTGACGCATTGCGAATATACTCGAAGAAAGTTTTGAACATAGGCTGTCAATGTGCGCTGACCAACACAGACCAGTATCCAACGTAATACCGAGAAGTCTAACCGGTTCGGACTTTACAACCCATCTATCAGAACTAAATATCATATTTTTCGTCTTTGCTTCATTTAACTTTAGTTTGTTTACATTGAACCAGTCCTTGGCCTTGCCAAGGGCTACTTCAATTTGACACGTATCACCATTAGTTAGTAATGTTGTATCGTCTGCAAAAAGAACACATCGAAAATAATCTAAGGACCCAGGAAGGTCGTTGATATATAATAAAAATAATAACGGCCCCAAGACGGACCCTTGAGGCACACCACAGGATATAGGTTGCAAATTCGAAACCGCACCGTTTACACTGACATATTGAAACCTGTTTGTTAAGTACGATTTAAATAAATTCAAAACAATTCCACGTAATCCATAATATTCCATTTCCAGTATTTCGGTATGAACACAGTCGAACGCCTTAGTCAAATCACAGAAAACCGCATGTGTAGGAAATCCATTGTCCAACCCTTCCACTATAAAATCAACCACAGCGATAATAATAATAATGATAATGATAATGATAATGATAATGATAATGATAATGATAATGATAATGATAATGATAATGATAATGATAATGATAATGATAATGATAATGATAATGATAATGATAATGATAATGATAATGATAATGATAATGATAATGATAATGATAATGATAATGATAATGATAATGATAATGATAATGATAATGATAATGATAATGATAATGATAATGATAATGATAATGATAATGATAATGATAATGATAATGATAAAGATAAAGATAAAGATAAAGATAAAGATAAAGATAAAGATAAAGATAAAGATAAAGATAAAGATAAAGATAAAGATAAAGATAAAGATAAAGATAAAGATAAAGATAAAGATAAAGATAAAGATAAAGATAAAGATAATGATAATGATAATGATAATGATAATGATAATGATAATGATAATGATAATGATAATGATAATGATAATGATAATGATAATGATAATGATAATGATAATGATAATGATAATGATAATGATAATGATAATGATAATGATAATGATAATGATAATGATAATGATAATGATAATGATAATGATAATGATAATGATAATGATAATGATAATGATAATGATAATGATAATGATAATGATAATGATAATGATAATGATAAAGATAAAGATAAAGATAAAGATAAAGATAAAGATAAAGATAAAGATAAAGATAAAGATAAAGATAAAGATAAAGATAAAGATAAAGATAAAGATAAAGATAAAAAGATAAAGATAAAGATAAAGATAAAGATAAAGATAAAGATAAAGATAATGATAATGATAATGATAATGATAATGATAATGATAATGATAATGATAATGATAATGATAATGATAATGATAATGATAATGATAATGATAATGATAATGATAATGATAATGATAAAGATAAAGATAAGGATAACGATAAGGATAAAGATAACGATAACGATAAAGATAACGACAACGACAACGACAACGACAACGACAACGACAACGACAACGACAACGACAACGACAACGACAACGACAACGACAACGACAACGACAACGACAACGACAACGACAACGACAACGACAACGACAACGACAACGACAACGACAACGACAACGACAACGACAACGACAACGACAACGACAACGACAACGACAACGACAACGACAACGACAACGACAACGACAACGACAACGACAACGACAACGACAACGACAACGACAACGACAACGACAACGACAACGACAACGACAACGACAACGACAACGACAACGACAACGACAACGACAACGACAACGACAACGACAACGACAACGACAACGACAACGACAACGACAACGACAACGACAACGACAACGACAACGACAACGACAACTACAACGACAACGACAACGACAACGACAACGACAACGACAACGACAACGACAACCACAACGACAACAACAACAACAACAACAACAACAACAACAACAACAACAACAACAACAACAACAACAACAACAACAACAACAACAACAACAACAACAACAACAACAACAACAACAACAACAACAACAACAACAACAACAACAACAACAACAACAACAACAACAACAACAACAACAACAACAACAACAACAACAACAACAACAACAACAACAACAACAACAACAACAACAACAACAACAACAACAACAACAACAACAACAACAACAACAACAACAACAACAACAACAACAACAACAACAACAACAACAACAACAACAACAACAACAACAACAACAACAACAACAACAACAACAACAACAACAACAACAACAACAACAACAACAACAACAACAACAACAACAACAACAACAACAACAACAACAACAACAACAACAACAACAACAACAACAACAACAACAACAACAACAACAACAACAACAACAACAACAACAACAACAACAACAACAACAACAACAACAACAACAACAACAACAACAACAACAACAACAACAACAACAACAACAACAACAACAACAACAACAACAACAACAACAACAACAACAACAACAACAACAACAACAACAACAACAACAACAACAACAACAACAACAACAACAACAACAACAACAACAACAACAACAACAACAACAACAACAACAACAACAACAACAACAACAACAACAACAACAACAACAACAACAACAACAACAACAACAACAACAACAACAACAACAACAACAACAACAACAACAACAACAACAACAACAACAACAACAACAACAACAACAACAACAACAACAACAACAACAACAACAACAACAACAACAACAACAACAACAACAACAACAACAACAACAACAACAACAACAACAACAACAACAACAACAACAACAACAACAACAACAACAACAACAACAACAACAACAACAACAACAACAACAACAACAACAACAACAACAACAACAACAACAACAACAACAACAACAACAACAACAACAACAACAACAACAACAACAACAACAACAACAACAACAACAACAACAACAACAACAACAACAACAACAACAACAACAACAACAACAACAACAACAACAACAACAACAACAACAACAACAACAACAACAACAACAACAACAACAACAACAACAACAACAACAACAACAACAACAACAACAACAACAACAACAACAACAACAACAACAACAACAACAACAACAACAACAACAACAACAACAACAACAACAACAACAACAACAACAACAACAACAACAACAACAACAACAACAACAACAACAACAACAACAACAACAACAACAACAACAACAACAACAACAACAACAACAACAACAACAACAACAACAACAACAACAACAACAACAACAACAACAACAACAACAACAACAACAACAACAACAACAACAACAACAACAACAACAACAACAACAACAACAACAACAACAACAACAACAACAACAACAACAACAACAACAACAACAACAACAACAACAACAACAACAACAACAACAACAACAACAACAACAACAACAACAACAACAACAACAACAACAACAACAACAACAACAACAACAACAACAACAACAACAACAACAACAACAACAACAACAACAACAACAACAACAACAACAACAACAACAACAACAACAACAACAACAACAACAACAACAACAACAACAACAACAACAACAACAACAACAACAACAACAACAACAACAACAACAACAACAACAACAACAACAACAACAACAACAACAACAACAACAACAACAACAACAACAACAACAACAACAACAACAACAACAACAACAACAACAACAACAACAACAACAACAACAACAACAACAACAACAACAACAACAACAACAACAACAACAACAACAACAACAACAACAACAACAACAACAACAACAACAACAACAACAACAACAACAACAACAACAACAACAACAACAACAACAACAACAACAACAACAACAACAACAACAACAACAACAACAACAACAACAACAACAACAACAACAACAACAACAACAACAACAACAACAACAACAACAGCAACACCAACAGCAACAGCAACAGCAACAGCAACAGCAACAGCAACACCAACAGCAACAGCAACAGCAACAGCAACAGCAACAGCAACAGCAACAGCAACAGCAACAGCAACAGCAACAGCAACAGCAACAGCAACAGCAACAGCAACAGCAACAGCAACAGCAACAGCAACAGCAACAGCAACAGCAACAGCAACAGCAACAGCAACAGCAACAGCAACAGCAACAGCAACAGCAACAGCAACAGCAACAGCAACAGCAACAGCAACAGCAACAGCAACAGCAACAGCAACAGCAACAGCAACAGCAACAGCAACAGCAACAGCAACAGCAACAGCAACAGCAACAGCAACAGCAACAGCAACAGCAACAGCAACAGCAACAGCAACAGCAACAGCAACAGCAACAGCAACAGCAACAGCAACAGCAACAGCAACAGCAACAGCAACAGCAACAGCAACAGCAACAGCAACAGCAACAGCAACAGCAACAGCAACAGCAACAGCAACAGCAACAGCAACAGCAACAGCAACAGCAACAGCAACAGCAACAGCAACACCAACAGCAACAGCAACACCAACACCAACACCAACACCAACACCAACACCAACACCAACACCAACACCAACACCAACACCAACACCAACACCAACACCAACACCAACACCAACACCAACACCAACACCAACACCAACACCAACACCAACACCAACACCAACACCAACACCAACACCAACACCAACACCAACACCAACACCAACACCAACAGCAACAGCAACAGCAACAGCAACAGCAACAGCAACAGCAACAGCAACAGCAACAGCAACAGCAACAGCAACAGCAACAGCAACAGCAACAGCAACAGCAACAGCAACAGCAACAGCAACAGCAACAGCAACAGCAACAGCAACAGCAACAGCAACAGCAACAGCAACAGCAACAGCAACAGCAACAGCAACAGCAACAGCAACAGCAACAGCAACAGCAACAGCAACAGCAACACCAACACCAACACCAACACCAACACCAACACCAACACCAACACCAACACCAACACCAACACCAACACCAACACCAACACCAACACCAACACCAACACCAACACCAACACCAACACCAACACCAACACCAACACCAACACCAACACCAACACCAACACCAACACCAACACCAACACCAACACCAACACCAACACCAACACCAACACCAACACCAACACCAACACCAACACCAACACCAACACCAACACCAACACCAACAGCAACAGCAACAGCAACAGCAACAGCAACAGCAACAGCAACAGCAACAGCAACAGCAACAGCAACAGCAACAGCAACAGCAACAGCAACAGCAACAGCAACAGCAACAGCAACAGCAACAGCAACAGCAACAGCAACAGCAACAGCAACAGCAACAGCAACAGCAACACCAACAGCAACAGCAACAGCAACAGCAACAGCAACAGCAACAGCAACAGCAACAGCAACAGCAACAGCAACAGCAACAGCAACAGCAACAGCAACAGCAACAGCAACAGCAACAGCAACAACAAAAATAATAATAATAATTTATTCTCAACGGATTTACATCTAATTATAGAGAAAATTAAAATCTAAGTTATACATAGAAAAGTAGTAACAATAATTATATAAATAAAAAGAAATACGTATTTAGTAACGGTTTATACATCGCACACAATATTTTCGTTAAAACACATAACTACATAAACTAAATTTAATTAGCTGAGAAAAACGGAACAAAGGAAGGAAATATAAACAATAATATACGTCATCACAGGGAAATCATATCTTTAAAGGTCTTAATAATGAAATCCATTTTATCATGGTGTATATCACATAAATGGGATACCCCGTTAAATAACTGGGACATGTTGTAGACTGGCGATTTGACTAAACTATTAGTTTTAGGTGTTTTGCAATAAAATGTCCGTGGGTATCTACTGACTTCATGGTAGATAGAAATTAAATTGACTTAAGAGACAGTTGCAATCTATTTTATTATTAAATATTTTGCATAACAGTGTTAAAGCGGCACAATTCCTCCTATCAGCTAAAGATAAAATCTTGAATTGCTCCAGAACAGCAGCGTGATCAAATCCCCTAGGCGGATAGTAACCATTACTTTTGAAAAACATGTAGGTATTTTAAGCATTTACGTTGAACGGATTCTAAAAGCTGAATGTAATGTAGATAGAGAGGAGACCAAATAATTGAGGCATACTCCATTTTGTTTCTAATAAAGGTTATATATAATAATTTAAACATATCTTGAAAACTTGCTCCAATTTCTAATAAAGTATCGAAGTAGTCTATAGGCAGAAGAAACCGTTTCTGAAATGTGGATATTAAAAGAAAGCTTACTGTCAAATAGCACTCCTAGATCTATAAATTTAATACATCTTTCCAAAACAGTGTTGTTGAGGGAATAATTGAAAATTAATGGACTGTATTTTCTGTGAAATAACATAACTTTACATTTAGACAAATTTAATTCTAGGTTATTTTCATAACACCATGTCTGAGCATTTTGTAACGTATTATCATCCTCATAACTATTAATTTCTAAGTAAATTTTTAAAGCGTCTGCAAAAAGTAAATGCGGCGCTGAAATATTGACTGATACATCATTGATGAAAAGAAGAAAAAGTAGAGGCCCCCAAATTGGAGCCCTGAGGAACTCCCGATGTTGAAATGTATGTATTTGATCGGATTCCGCCATATTCCACATACTGTTTTAGATTTAGTAAGTACGACTCCATTAATGTCAACAAAGACTTTGAAAAACCAAGGAATTTTAGTTTCGACAATAAGCGATCATGATCAATGCGAACGAAAGGTTTTTGTATATTTCTATATAAAACGGCTACCTGACGCGCAGAGTCGAAGCTGTTTAAAATATACTGAGTTAAACAAGCTAAATTAGTTACTGTCGATCTTTGTGACATAAAACCGTGCTGACATGGTGTAATTGAAGATTTCACTAAATTGTAAATATTTTCGTATATAATAATTTCAAAAAGTTTTCCAAAATTACAAGGTATTGCTATGGGTCTGTAACTCTCTATAGAAGAACGATTGCCGGTCTTGTGAATGGGACATATTATAGCGGTCTTCCAAATATCTGGATAGGTATTTGTTGACAGAATAAGATTGAATAAGTAATGAAGAAGTTTAACTAAAGCATGAGAGCAGTCTTTGATTATAAAGCTTGGTACATTATCAACTTCGGCCGTTAATTTATTTTTAAGTTTTTTTGAAGCTAAAATTATATCATTCTCAGTCAAGAAACCCATATCTACCCACAAATCTGATGTTAAAAAGTCTTTAAGATTATTGGAATTGTCAGAACTTAAATAAATACTAGAGAAAAAATCAGAAAGCCCATTTACAATAGACTGGGGAGTTTCATAACTCAAATTATTAATTTGCATTTTTCCGGGAATTCTAGATTTCTTATTTTTGTTATCCAGAAGTCCAGAACTTGTTAGGGTCCAATGAAATGTTTTGTTCAACTTTTTTAACGTAATCTGCATAAGAAGTTTGGATTTGTTTTTTGATTGATCATCTTAAATCTCTAAAAGTTTGTAAATAATTATCCGTTTTATATTTTTTGAAACATTTATGAGCTGAGTTTTTTAAACGGATATTTGTTATTATTGAACCATGGAGGATAGCTCCTATTTGAATTTTTTGATGATTTCTTATATTTAGGAATGCAGGCGTCAAAAATATTATTAATGATCGTATAAAACAAATCACAAGCTTCATTAACATTTTCACAATTTTCAATACACTTCCAATCAGCTTACTGTAGCATATTATACAACAATGGATAATCAGCATGTCTATCAGTTATATTTGTTACTATCAGAATTGAAAGAAAAATTATTCTCTTCACTGATATTTAAATGAAGGGCTACATTAAGTGATGGATGATACATCGTATCTTCCTTAGTAAAAGGACACATGTCTCTAGAGACCACACATGCAAAATTGGCAACGACTAAGTCTAAAAGTTTATCCTGCTAATTAAAGATAAAATTATACTGATTATCATTCACAAATTCCATGAAATTAGAAATAATTCTAGATTTCGAACTATCAGGTTCACTATAATACAAAGGTATATTAAAATCACCCAGTATTAGAATTTTACAGTCTAATCTAAATCAATCTAGTGATTCAAGCGCATCGAAAAATAATTCAAAATTTTCCATCCTAGTATTGGGTGGTATGTACAAAGTAAATATACATAAAATTGCATTATCAAACAATACCTTGCAGCCCACAATACCAATGAACAACATTTTTTATTATGTCAAGATTAATCGTGGACACTTTTAACCGATTTTTTAAAGCCACTAGTACTCCACCTCCTGTAGTAAGACCTGTTGCAGCAAAATTAGGATCACTACGAAGAACGCAATAAGATTCTGGGAAAAGTTCATTGTCGATTATGTTATTTGACAACCAAGTCTCGGTAACACTTATAACATAAAAATTATTTGTCAATACGGAATTTTAAAATTCGTTTGTTTTAGTGTTAAGTCCTCTGGCATTATAGTAGTAACATTCCAAATCTCGATAAGTCGTTACAAGTTTAAAGAAGTAATTTTGGGGAGACCGTGAACATAAGTAATCTTGATATTAGTTTCATCGTTTCGGACTGTGTCATCAAATGTTTTCTTAATTTGGCAATAGTATTGTACTTGTTTTGGAGTGCGGTCTAATAATAATATTCCTATATTTTTGAAAATGTTAATTTTCTTCAGTTCTTTAACCTTTTTAATTACATTTATTGGTTCATCTGCCGATTCTAAAATTATTTTTAGGGGACGATTCCGGCTTGGAATGTATTTGCCAATCTGAAACGAAAGTATTTGACGATATATTACCACTTTGCAGTAGGTTTACAGCAAAATTCTTATCGAGCTTTAACCTGTCATCCCTATTGTTACTTTGCTGTTCCGGCAGTTTAAAAATAATAATATTCTTCTTTCGCTTATCCCTCATGAATTAGTTCTTCGACATTACTATCAGAGTCAAGTTCAAAATTTTTAGTTTTCAGTTCAGTAATATCCATTTGCAGCTTATCAATAGAAGACTTAATAGAATCAACATCTTTAGAGTTAGCTTGATCTATTTTTTTATCTAGTCTTTGGAACTTATCATTAAAATCATCATTTAGCTTAGATAGAAATCCCTTAAAGTCCCAAGTTCTCCCATAAACCTGTTACAGCCATCACAGATAACTTTCAAGCTCTTTCACTTGTTGCGAGTAATTCTTAAATCTTCAACACTTAAGCCAATACAAAAGACATGAACGTCAGATTTACAACTATCACAGATTATAACAGGGCCACCCTGTCTGCTACTCTGTTTGCAAATAGAACACTTAGTCATTGCAAGGAAAAACTCGACACCGAAGAAAGATTCACTGATAAAGTTCATGCCAGAATTTTAAAACCGGCAATATTTAGAAATTATTAGCTATATGTATAATAGCCAAAATGTTCAATAATCACTCACTGACAATATCCATTCACAATTCAATATAGATTTTGTTAAGTAGTTGTTGTTATTAACTACAATATAAAATTTTCACATTAAGTTCACCGAAGAAACCGTTTTTGAACCGTTTTTAAGGGAGCACGTCGTCAACCGTGTTGACCAAGATAAAAGCCATTATGGGTTGATATTATATAATGGAAATTCTTCAGACTCTAAATAATTGTGATTCTAATTCTCAATTTTCCTGAGGGATAGACTCTACATAAGAAATAAAATTATTCATTTTGGACTTTTTACCTGATTATCTCTTACACATGTTTGCAAGATGACCTTTCATAATACAAATATGACAATAACATTTCCTGAACGAACGCTGCGCCTCCAGATGGTTTCGCCTGCCACAGACTTTGCACTTCGGCGATTGCGAAGTTCCTTGTATAACCTCTCGCTGGAACCGCTCCTGCGGTGGGTCGTCTCCTCGAGAACAGCTGGGTCTCCCAGTCTACTGCTGATGGTCCTGGGACACACACACACCGGATATACCACTCCGCTGGTTCTGCGTCTGCTTCTTAGCTCCATGATGGTTGCGAATGTACAAAATTTCCGGTTCCCTTTTGACATTGTGCGCAAAGGACAACGGAGCAGACTTACTTGCCGCCAATTCAATAGCTTGTTGGAAAGTTACTGACTTTTTCTCCTCCATCAAACGATCTTGTACACTTCCCTTATCATAAGCAATGATAAATTGATCGCGTAACACCATTTCTAGTTGGTCTTATGAAAAATTACAATGAAGAACCAAATTTCGAAGCTTGGCTGCCCACTCCTTTGGTAATTCATTAACAGCCTTTCTTGCATTGTAGAATTTGTATCTACTTCTAAAAACAGACACTGTTGATTTAAAATGTTCAGAAATTATTTTTATCAGTTCGTCGTAACTTTTATTCTCTGGTTCTGCAGACAAACACAAACTAAGCACTAACTGGTATGTATCCTCACTCAACAAATTTAGTATTATGGCTCTCTGTCGTATTTTGTCTATGATATTGTTTGCAATAACGTAATTTTCAAGTCTACGTTTATGGATTGTCCGAGTGGATCGAATTCTCGTAGGTGGCCCATGTTTTCGGTAGCCATTTTACTTTTTAATAATCAACGGCCAACGTGAACAATTTTAATTCACTCCCGAGTTTAATATGAAATTCGCGTTAGCTTGGGAGCAAAATTTGCACAATACCGACTGCGCAACTTTGTAATGTTCTTATTTGTTATTGAGAAATAATTGAAACTTTAGTTCACTGTTTAACGAGGTTTATTGGCACTCTATTTATACACAATACAATTACAATTACTACTACTGCTTTTGTCGGTATCGCTCCGACTTTTTATATATCCTGCACACAACAAGAAGATATCTAACAATTTTGTTTCTCAGAATTTCTTAGGTATATATTGTTAGTTTGTTAATTATGTTCCTGTTTGATTTCAAATTTATAATTTTTATATTACCTTTATTTTGACGTTTTTTAGAACATTACAGGTTATATTCGTTTTAGTTTTAGACGCGTTGTCGAGGACCCAGGAAACTTCTAGAGAACTCAAAAATTATATGTAAGCGGCTTCACGTCCACAGATATAAACGTTTCTTCCTCAGCGCACATCCCCAGGCACACTGGGTCGCATAATTCCACGCTGGAGTAGGTCATTGTTATTATTCATCTTATCTAAGTTTTAATCTTAATAATTTCACAAAGAAAACTTGCATACCATTTTTATCCGTCTAAGCTAATTTCATGTCAACTGGCTTCTAGCAAAACTAAAGCGTTTGTTTTCAAAGCTTGCTTTGTTAATTTTGAAAATGAGTTCAGTTAACGCTCGTGAATGTCTAAAGTCGTTTTCTCCGAAAATGGCTAATTTTAACGGGATATAACAAGAGAACCTTTTTTAAAGATTTTTTGGGGATCTTTAATTACGTTATATCCAAATTTATATAAATGTTCAAACGAAATAGATATTATTTGAAGACCAAGAACAGTTTAGTCCCTTTAGCGTTGGACGATATGCGTCAAATTACAAAGTGGATACAAAGGAACACTATTAATATGTGTTCGAAATTAGAAAAAAATCGGTTAACTCACAAAAAAGTTAATAAAAAAAAATCATACAATTTTTTTAACACCCTGTAACCCCGCTAATTTTTCAGTTTTCGAAAAAGTCAATATAGAGGTTACAATATTATTTGTCTGAATATCTTCTCATTTTTCTTTAGCATATCTTGTGAATGCAATAAATATTATGTTGGAGAAACGTCTCGGTCTATGAATGTTAAAGTTGAGGAACCTAAAAATTATATAAAATGACGGGAATTTGAAAAATCAAAAATTTGCTTGGGAAAACGGTAATTTGATTTACGGTAAAAATTTTAGAGACGGGGGATAATGCCACAAAAACAAAATTAAAAGATATAACGATTATTTTGTTGAACGGAGATAAGTGTGTGCTAAACTGTTCAGTAAACATTGATCATTGTTGGTTACGCTGCATCAAGAAGAAGTAAATAACAATAAAATAAAAATCATTTAACATCTCTATGGAAACAGATAAATAAATTTTAAACTGCCAAACTTGACATACTTTTAATACATTTGCTATTTTGAGTATGAAAACAGAGTTTTTCGAAATGTCAAAAAATACGGATGTGTACGATAGTGATGTGATTTTTGTTATTTTTTACTTATCTGCTTTTTCAATGTGAGATTTTTCATTAGGTAAACTTAGTTACAAAGATAACCCTTGACTGTTCCGTTTGGCGCAAGAAATTATTCAATTAATCTTTATTTTTGCAAAGTGTGACAAAATAGCCAATTAAACTAAAGAAAAACTATAATTATGCCGCAAATAAAATAAATAGCTTCAGAGATTGTCTTCTAATTATTCATTATAGAAGTAACTTGTTAACACTCCAAATATCTAAGCAAAATATTTTTTATTGGGAAGCTTTGCAGTAGTGACACTATTTTAAAGCAGCAATGAATGTTCACCCCAGCAGTAATGTGGCAGATGTACTCCTCTTCTGTTGTGTATAATATCGCTACAGTTGGTAGTTAGCTTGTGGTGAACACACTTCCACTTGATTGAAAATCTACTGTTAGTTAGGCACGTGTCGCGCGATGAGCATTTGGCAGTCTTTTCCCCTACATATCTTGTATTATATTCAGTTCATTAAATAATAGGAAAGTAGCATAACACTTTATTCATGTGAATTGTTGTGTTAGCTTGTTGTATGGATTATTGGTGCTAAGTAGTTTCAAATATTATCTTTACATATTTTAGTAAGTTAATCTTATTGCCTTTTAATTATGATAGTACAAATAGAATGAATATTGATAAAATAGCATACTATTCTTTTAATAGGATGAAGGTGTTGTCAATTCTTAATTTGTAGCTTTACAAATATATAAAAAGAGTGTGTTTAAATATCAACTTTTCCAATTATGGTAGAAGTATTACAGTTTTGAGTAGAGATTATCAAGGTAGGACATGCGGTATGCGGCGTTCCAGCATTGTCGGTGCAACACAGGACATGTTACCTACAACAAATATGTTGTTTAAGCATGGCATAACAGTTCCACCATCTAAAAATATACTAATGAAAGTAGGATTTCACTAATAATCTAATTTATAATTCTGTGATCTCCCCCACGCCGCTTTGCCGGAGGCTTGAAAAATTCTACTTTTAACTAACCAATTTGCATTTGTGAATCGATTATTTTTAAGAGGTAATTAAGTTAAGTTTAGTTTTAGAAATAAACGATATATTTTCCAAACATCAACATATTGTATTATATGTTAGAAGTTCTAAACTCTTATAAAGGGCAAGCCAAAATTAAATGGCATCTTTTTAGAACCACATCCGTCTAGCAAAAATGGGCTTGACAATTATATTATTATTTTTCTATAAAAGGTGTTAGATTTTCAACTCGAAAATCATATTATTATATAAATCTTTAGAACTAGTGATTCATTTCAAACAAATTATATCCTGTTATTTCAACTAGTAGTTTTTACTAATTAACTGCACAGAATTTTATTTTTTCGTAGTTCTTTTAATGTTCAGGGTTGATTTGAATGAACAAAACCTATAAACTTATTAAATACTCAATTTCCAAAAACGGGATGTTGTACTTTGTATGTAAATATTTTTATAAAAAAATATAATTGTTCAAAAATACAAGATTAAATAACAGATCTAAATTTCTTGAATTATTTATTCTAAAGTTATACAGGATGCGCCTGTATAAACGAAAATATAATTTTTAAATTGCACATTTAACCCTTTGTATTTTTATACCCATGCTTATATACAGGGTTTACACGAAAATGCATGTATAACACTTGACCAGAGGCTCCTGCGGGTTAATAAACTATTTCAAAAAATTTTTTACTTAAAATTGGTTCTCTGGTGTTTAGTAATGACAAATTTTTCAATTAAGAATTCGTCTTCTACTAGATTTAGAATTCTCTGTTAAAATTATTATTTTTTAATTGGAACTATTCCTTTGTGTTTTCTTAAATTTAGTGTTTTCAGTACTGTTATCTGAACGAATGCCATATGAAGGGAAAGTAAGACATGTTTATGTCTCCATGCGCATAGTATAATGTTAAACGTACGTTTAACGATGTATCACGCAATAGTTTAGTTAAACCATTTTGTAAATAGTTTAAGTACCCTTCTCCATTCAGACGAATGGGAAACTAAATTGCTCCAGAATAGCTGATCTCCTAAAGTTCATGTTCACATGTTTATTGCTCGTGGATTTTTGTTTCACCAGAAATAATTATTATGATTAAACGCTCTGTCGAGCAAACTATGTTTCGTTATTCCATAAGATAGGAACATCTTCATTATTCATTATCCATTCAGATAACTGTAGCCTTGGTAAAAAAGAATCTTGTTTTAAAGCCTGTGCCCGTTGAAAATGGCATGGATGCATATTGCACTTTTTTTGTCATTATAATAATCTAAAAGACATATGTATTTATTTTTTCATATTAGGTTACTTACACCTCTCATTACTGTTATTGTTCAGGGTATATGTTGCGGCTTCCCAGATACTTGTATGAATTATTCTCAAATAAATTTAGTGTCTTTTCTAAATTTTTATTCTCAAGGAGTCTCCCTTGCGCACGAATACGTTGAAAACTTCCATGACCTCTCTCTCTTTCTGTGTGCATTCTAAAATACTTTGCGATTAAATATCCTACCCTGCCATATTTCATCATAACATCTCCTGAATTTTGCACATAGTGAATATTGTATATGACATTATAAACATTGTCACCCCCTGCAGAATTCTTTTAAAAAAAAACTAGTAACACTGATGTAAATTATTATGTATTTTTTACGGTGTATGGCACACGGTGATAAGATACAATTCACGGTGTCTAGCGCATTTTCTCCCCATAAGCTAAATAAAATGATTCAATTGCAGCATTATATTTAAACACTACACTAATAAGAACCTCCACCTACTGAGTGCATTCTTTTGCATCTTTAGATAGAATTCTATATCCTTGGAACGCCAGCACTAAGGCTAACGGTGAAGACGTGACCAAGAGATATACTCGTATCTCTGGGTAGAATTAATTCATTCGGGATGGCGACTACACTGAGACAAAAAGTTTTCACGACATCATTTTCACTTTTGGTACACATCGCTAGTGTTGAATTGTGTTGGCGTTATTCTATTACTCTTTTCAGTGCATTTTAATCTAACAGCCAATTAATGTAGATTTAAAAAATATATAAATTGTTTTAGAAATAGGTAATATCTATTTAAGTTAAAAGTGTAAAATGCAAACATGTAATGAAGTCAGTAAGCTGCGCTTTTTGATGAAATTAAAAAATTATTTTGTGGTGTAGGTACCAGATTTGTAACTTGTATCACACTGTAATTTAATAAGTAATAAAAATAAATTAAATTTTATGACATTATGAATTATCAAATATGACCAAATGATGAACTATTTTTTATTATAGCATAAGTGGCGTAATAATCTTGAGCTATATAGCTCTAAAAATTATGAGCTTTTAATTCTTTTTTATATTATCAGCTTTTCAGAACAATAATATTGGATAAAACAGAATTTAGTACATATTTCCTATTTTCATATTTTAAACATGCCTGGAATCAATAATTGTTTTTGGTAAGAGGCAGTGTATATAAATGTCTCCAATTTTGGGAAATATAGTTTTCTGCTATTATTTTTTATCTTTGAATATAATTTCGAAATTGATGTATTTTTCTGTTCAAACCGCAAGTAAACAATACTTTCGCTGAGTTATATTGAACTATCCCTGTATCTGATCCATCTAGGGAGACTCACAAAAATGAATGAATTTTAGCAATAAATAGACCACATTCTTTTATTTTGACATGCTGCATATTTATTAGTCTTTGTTCATTTTCTTTGCTTTCTCTGCCAATATTCAGTAACTAGACTGGAAACGGTGGTTTTAAATGATTTTATCAGTGAACCACAAAGTGTAGTTGGATTTTTCGCCAAATTTTTCTCCTTTCTAAATTCTATATTAATTTTTTTACAATTTGGACCATATTTAACGTCTTTACTGTAACAAAAATTTAATTTTTGTTTTATTTTTTTCATTGTATTGCTGAACGATTTTGCTTCCGTTTCTGCTGAAATGTTTTTATTACTCTTGATCTAGAGGAAGGACTAGCCCCAATGTAAAACTTGTACATGTTGTAGTAACTGGACTTGTCAGAATTATTATTTTAATACTGCGGCAAAACATCTGTCCAGATATTATCACCTTTTGGATTAATTTATTATATTTTTACCATTTCTAGTTTTTTAAATTTTGGATTTTATTTGTTTTCGTAAAGAAGCACGACCAAACTGTGTTTTATTGCACATTACATACCTTTTAAATTTTTGCAAAAATATCTTAATAAATGATTCCTACATTGTATTTTTTCAATGGATTTTTTATAAGGACAAGTCTCTAAGATTTCCTTATAACAATTACTATATCCATCCATCACAAATATCTCAATGCTATTCACGCAGTATTTATTTTTAACTTTCAAGTACAAAACTTTTTTTTAGTATTGTTGATGATAGTTGCAGCTGCACTAGAAAGTCCATTGTAGTTGTACTTATAGAACCTTTTAGACCATGTAGCATCACAAATAACTGTTATTTCTAGGATGCCATCAACTCCTATCTTGTCTTCGTCAATAGCAGTTTCTTTTTCTTCTTTGGCTACCTCTTTCATCAGTGAGTATGCAGATTTTTTAATGTCGTTTAATGAAACTATCTATATTGGATTATAGTTATTAATTATATAGAATTAACAAGCCTTTAATCCACGAGAAAAAATGTACACTTGAGACGCAGCCGAGAGTTACATTTTTTCGACAGGATTAAAGACTGGTTAATTTCCCAAATTTAATTCAGCGATGTACTCACAATCACGGCCAAGACCGGTCAATTATGAGTGAAAACCGCGTGAGAGTAATGTGAAAATTATGATTTTGAAAAATGTCATATTTGACAAATTTATTTTAATCAAGAATATTGATTGTGAGCTGAATATTAGAAAGCCTTGGAATCGTTTCTGTGACATCGTTTATTTGTTAACAAGAGTAAAAAAAATTGCAAAATCCACACAAAAAATGTGTGAGAATGCTGATAATTTCTTCATTCTGGCTGGAATTCAGTAATAAGTCCAAGAAGCAACATTACATGTGTTATCAGTGAAAAGCAAAAGTGTGTACAAGAAGGAATTGGTAGAATTCGATAAATGGCCAAAAAGGGGCATAGGAGAAGGAGCAATTACAGAAGAGTTGCTACTATCCTTCTTTTTCAATGTGGATAAACGTTTTGCAGTCTCTTCGATGTGGACAAAATATTCCATGTTAAAATCGTTGTTGAAAGTGCGTATTGGTATTTCGAATTTTCGATAGTGAAAATATTTACTTCGCGAGAAAACAATAATTGCCGTTGACGGTATCCTTTATTATAGAAATTCTGACAGAAAATATATTTGTTTTAAAATAAACTCATATGTGATCACTAGTTAATTTTCCCCGTTTTTTGTTTTCCCGTAAAATGGCTACGCCGTCATGAAAAATAATGTAAGTTTATACTGTTTCTAGTTACCTGTCAATAATATTTTATTATTTTATATTTTATTGGAAATCCTTTTAATATTGCCGAATAGTATTTAGTACGGCTTTATTTAAATACTGCTTACCGTTATTTTATTCACAAAAATATAGTTATTGGTCAATAATTTGTCGGATGGGTTCCCTTATCTTTTACTTATTTCTCTCAGTTTGTGCCAATTTAATGAATCAGAAAAATAGTATGTCAATATTCTGAGAAAATGAGAATAAGTTTAATTATCCTCATTTCATTTTTCTTGAAACATACAATAGAAATTAATTAAAAAAGCGAAACACATTTTATTTTAGGTAGAACGGGTATGATCGATTACGAACAAACAACCCGATTTATTAAATAAGAGATTGTTCAACGTTACCTTAATCATACATAAATATGGTCAAGCACTATCCTTATTACTGCTATCTTAATAAAACAACACATATACGCATGCTTAGATGTTAACATAAGGTAAACCTAAATACTGCTTAACCGTATGAGACGTCCAATAACTCTCTACTATCTTTAAAATCAGCCAGATTATATTACGCCACAACGCTAATCATTGTTTTTCTTTTTTTACTAAAAAAATTGTTTTATGTACAACATTTCATGCATACATATTTATTTTTTACCAAAAAACAAAATATCCTGTTACCAAATAGGTATTAAAATACTTACTACTTTTCGGAAATATTAAAATTTTTTCGTTTTCTTGCAGCGTAACAGAAATAGTTTACGTATTTGTAATTTCTTTTAGGTTCCATTTTCATTAAATATATCTAAGGTAGGTATATAACAAAACAATAATTCACTGACATTCACTCTCGTCCGATATGCAAGTTTCAACTAAGTACTGCGACTAAATATAAAAAAGTTATACTATTTGTAAAACGTTTTTGTTACATTTTTTACGTTTGCAACCAACACAAGCGTTACGAGTAGGGTTGCCAACTGTCTTAAGAAGTATAATGTATAAAAAGAGTTATTAAAAAAAATCGTGAAAGATTAGTTTTAGTTGGCTGTCAATCGGAAAGAGGAGGTTATAATCAAAGATATACAGAATGATTCAGAACTTATCTAAAAAAAATTGGCAATAGATACATACGTCATGGAAAATGGAGTTAATATCGTAAAATAAATGTTTGTTCTTATAGTTTTGGTGAACAAAATTATTGAAGTTCTAGTATTTTCAGTGCTGTGCCACGACCGACTGACCTGACTCAACAACGGTCCTCTGCGCATTACATAACTATTCTGCGCCCCTGCAGATTACTATTTCATCTTGATGGTCTAGGGGTGAATTATGAGGCGTCTAAATGAATTTAAAAACAAAAACTTCATATATATCTTGTGTTGATATATATATTAATCGACGTGTTGATATGTATACAGGGTGGGCCAATAGTGTGTGGACGGAAGATTGTGGTTATACTGATATATATTTTTAAAATCTGCTGTTGGTGGGGGGTGGGGGGTAGTTAGAGCTACAAACTAAAAATATTTTTACTGGAATTCCTAGACATATACAGGGTGATTCATATCAAAGTTACATTTTTTTAAATGCAACCCCCTGTATATTATTGCATATTTGGATTCCTCGGTCAATTCTAGTGTGATTTCATGTACCATACTTGGTGCCTAAAACGTACCGTTTGGACGTTATTCGATATTTTGTCAAAAAATTGATGTCTAGAAACAGTTGAATATCAGAGGTGAGCGGCAACATAGGAGGCTGTGATTGGGGGAAATTATTGATCACCCTCCATGCTACCAAGAGCTACAAAGTCAATTATGAACTCTGTTTGTTATGGCTGATATCGTCGCTCTAATTTTGAAAACTTCAATCATGGATAACTTGATTTTTTTAAATGGAACCCACATATTTTTTTCACGTCACCAGATAACACATTTCATTACCTTTCACCCGATATAAAGTTATCTGTATTTATCTCTAATCCTTTTCTTCTAATCCGCAATTACTTTTTACTATGATGGATTTATGCAAACCAATTAATGTAAACTAAATTCAAAAATAAGTAAATAAATATTATGGCTGCATTTATTCATACAAATTAATAATAAATGATTTTTTATTAAAAATGACTTTGTTTATTTAGTTCAATTCTCCATAATTTCACATTTAGTTTTTTAAAACACTCGGGAGTAAAGTTGACCATGGAAAACAAACAGTAGGTTTCATTATAATTATTTGTAGTATAGTAACACAAATAAATGAACAAGAATTACAAACAACTTCACAAAAACTACAGTGGTTTAGTAAATAAACAGTAAATGACAACATAACTTCAAAGTAAATGTTCAAAGTGACGACCTTCTTGTTGAATACAAATGTGAATTCTTCGGCGAAAAGAATCTTGAACTCTCATTAACATTTCTGGGGTGATAGTTGTAAAAACATTTCTAATTCTGATTTTCATATTTTCAGCTGTCGTTGGTTGTTCAATATACACTTTTTCCTTAACATACCCCCAAAAAAAAAATCAAGGGGAGTTATGTCCGGAGATCTCGCTGGCCAACATAATGGTCCATCCCTTCCTATCCAGTTTTGATGAAATACATCATTAAGCCATGTAGTCACAACACGGGCACGGTGAGGAGGTGCCCCATCTTGCTGAAAGTACATATCTCTAATTTGAGCTAGCGGTACATCTTCTACAAGATCAAATAAATGGTGGTTTAAAAAATTGACGTACATGTTGGAATTTAGAACACCATCAAAAAAAAATGGGCCAACAATGCGTGTGTCTAATATTCCTGCCCAAACATTAACTGTCCATCTCTCCTGAGAATGTACGTTGAAATGGTGTGGATTTTTGTCCGAGTAATAATGAAAATTGTGTCTGTTTACGAATCCGTTGCGATGAAAAGTACACTCGTCGGTAAACAAAATTTTATGTGAAAAATTCAAATTTTCATTCAAGTTTTGCTCTACCCAATTGCAAAAATTCATTTTATTTAGGAAATCTGCCTCTTTAAGCTCTTGATGCATTTGGATATGATAGGGATGGAATTTATATTTTGATATTATTCTCCTAACAGAAGTTCTACTTATTTCAAAATCTTTTTCAAGTTATCGGGTACTCATGGGGATTTTCTACTAAAGCGGCCAAAATATTAAATTCGTTATCTGGAGTTATCACAGATTTCCTTCTATTTTGGTTTTGAGTGTAGCAAACACTTCCTGTAGCATTAAACCTTTCCAAAAGCTTTTTAAAAGTTTCTTCTCTTGGATGGCGCTCACGATCAGGATATCTTGCTTTGTATTCTCGACTTGCCAATAACGGATTTTTGAAGCATTCTCCAAGGATAAAAACCATATCGATCATTTCATTTTGACTATAATTTGCCATTGTTAGTAACTTAATTTAACAACAAGAACCAAAAAGTATAGAGAAGAAATAATTACTGTCAAAGTGAAGTTAAGGTGACAGAACTTTATTGTTTGTTTTTCATGGCCAACTTTACTTCCGAGTGTTTGAAAAAACTAAATGTGAAATTATGGAGACCATTTGAATTAAACCAAATAAACAAAGTCATTTTTAATAAAAAATCACTTTAATTATTAATTCGTATGAATAAATGCTGCCATAATATTTATTTATTTATTTATTTTTGAATTTAGTTTACATTAATTGGTTTGCATAAATCCATCATAGTAAAAAGTAATTGCGGATTAGAAGAAAAGGATTAGAGATAAATACAGATAATTTTATATCGGGTGAAAGGTAATGAAATGTGTTATCTGGTGACGTAAAAAAAATATGTGGGTTCCATTTAAAAAAATCAAGTTATCCATGATTGAAATTTTCAAAATTAGAGCGACGATATCAGCCATAACAAACAGAGTTCAAAATTGACTTTCTAGCTCTTGGTAGTATGGAGGGTGGTCAATAATTTCCCCCAATCACAGCCTCCTATGTTGCCGCTCACCTCTGATATTCAAATGTTTCTAGACATCAACTTTTTGACAAAATATCGAATAACGTCCAAACGGTACGTTTTAGGCACCAAGTATGGTACATGAAATCATACTGGAATTGACCGAGGAATCCAAATATGCAATAATATACAGGGGGTTCCATTCAAAAAAATGTAACTTTGATATGAATCACCCTGTATATGCCTAGAAATTCCAGTAAAAATATTTTTAGTTTGTAGCTCTTACTACCCCCCACCCCCCACTAACAACAGATTTTAAAAATATATATCAGTATAACCACAAACTTCCGTCCACACACTATTGGCCCACCCTGTATGTAATTGATTATTAAATAAAATGATATGTGAATAGATTAAATTTGTTTATCTATTTTAATATTTTGAAATAATGAGATTATTTGAACTGTTGAAATTTGATCTATTGAGAACGTAAAGAAAATTCTAACCAATCAGATTTAATACTAAATGACAGTTAACAAATCTACCTGAGGTTGGAAACCTCTTACAATGAATATCCAAAGATTTACAAATACAACGTTCCTTGGTACTGACAGGTAAATTGTTATAGTTTTTTATACTACCTAATAAACTTATCTAACGTTACTTGTGTTTTTGTAGATCCTGATTGTCGTGCTGGCCGGGTTCTCCCTCGTTGTTTTCCAGCGGTGGACAACTCTCCCTCGTTGTTTTCTTATAAATTCCACTGCTGATGGAATTGTAACACTGGTCTGGAAACTCGTACTAATTTCGATGATAATAAAAACTTAAATCTAACACTGTAGTCTTTTTCCTCATATCTTTCTGGTTATTTTGATATGCCTAAGTGGTCATACTGTTCACTTTTTAAGTTTTTCTCCGTTTCACACTTTTATGTCCTTAATTTTAAATAATTCACTTTTCATGCTATAATAACTATGCAAAAATTGTTCCTTTCACATTTTATAAGCCTGCTATATTATTACTAGTATTTACATAAGTCTTTTACCCAAAGTTCTTAAATTTAAATTTCAACGTCAAACATTTTTATAACATTTATATTTTTCAGATTTTTAACTTGCATATTGAACTAATCTATTCAAAAGGATAAACTAGAACTTGAATGAGTCCTCCTGAGAATATTTACATGAATATTAACTTTTTTGGAAAAAGAATTTTAAAAATTGTTTTCGAGCTTCAAATTTAGAAAATTATTTCAACGATTTGTCTCACAAATTTCTACCAAACTTGAAACTGTAGATGTGAGAAAACTCAGCCTAAAGTCTAATTATCAGAAACAAATTTATTTTACACAAATTTCCTTTTTTATTTACAAGTAATGAATTGCCATTATGTTACGTTCAGAATTTTGACATATCATATTTTTATTATTATTTTGCATGTTTATACATTAAAATTTCATAACAAATTAGCTTTATACATCGCTATTGTACTTGTTAAGCATTTCTGTGTAGAGAATTTCTTTATTTTGAGATATTTTTGTCATCGTACCGCTACGAACGCGTACAAATTTTCTTATAGTTTGGGTGGCTTGTAAGTACCTTCCAGAATAATATATATACAGGGTGAGTCAGTCATAATGCCATTAATTTTAAGAGGAGATAGGGAATAATGAGTATAATAAGAATACGCGATTAAAACAAAAATCTAAATGCATATTTACGCCGAAAATAAATATTTTCAAATCATTATGTAAACCCCCTTTTCAGACTGTCACTGACCGCTCACAGCCTTGGTCGTTTACAGCTCACAGTTCAACTCGATGTCGACCTGATGCTACGTTGCCAAATTGAAATATTTTCTTAGTACTGACTATTTTAGAATCTCATATTTTTTCTTGCTCAGTTCAGCCAATAATAATTTAAAAAGTTAATATCCAGTGAAATCAAATAATAATAATCAAATAATTATATTTAAAATTGCAAGTAACGCGGTCCATTCAGGTTTTCCGGTAGAATATACGTACACTCCTGTCCAAACGTAGACAAAAAATTGGCTCTGTAAGCTAAACCGACGACTAGCGTATGGATTTTTATCCGATCAAATGTGGCTGGTATGACTTCAAAGAAATTAGCTTGGTCAAAGTTTAAAAAATATGTTACATTGAAATTACAAAACTCCAACGTATCTAATAATAAACCGAGTAATAAACCATTTAGGTACATTACATAAAAAACATATACCCAATGGGTAAATTATTAAGAGAAAATGTAAAGTATTTCGTGTTTAAATACTAAGTAATAAAAAACCTTCGTGTTGTCGACAAAAAAAACTGTCCAAAACCAAAGCGGCACGCTTCTGATCTGATGCTCATAAAAGTTATCGAATCTTGACCTACCGTATTATTAGGTCAATAACCTAGTTACCTAGTTTTTGTACTGTTAACGACGAGTAAAGCTAACTTTTTTTTATCTAGATACATTAATGAATTTTCCTTAAATATTAATAATTAATAAAAACAAATTTAGATAATAAATAAATATTTTCGAATGTTAGGTTATTACAGTTTAATAATGTTACTATTACGTTTTCACTACGTTTTACAATTGAATATGAATTTTTATTATTACTCGTAAGTACAATTAATTATTTGTTTGTAGTTACGTACATCTAGGCTAGAAACTTATTGTTTTTTAAGTAGTATGGTACTAACCTGTTTAAAATGTCAGTTTGAGTAAAGTTGCACTCATCCATAGCACTTTATAATTCAAATTATGAGAGGAAAGAAATGCGGGAAATGCAGAAAGTGCGAATAAATGGTGGTAAATTTAAATAACACGCTGAAATGTTAAGACGATATTATGTATGTAAACATGATGTGGCATTCCAGTGTCGTATGGCTGCGCCATCAGAAAGTTTGTAGCGTACCAGGAGCGTCGTGTTACCGAATTTTATAGGGTGATTTGTTAATTTTTTTAAAGGTCGAATAATTTTTTTTTGATGCATATATACATATATATATTTTAAAAGGCATTCATTCATACACTGCCTAGTAATTCCTTAACCGAACATGCAATCAAATTTTCTACCCCTATTGTTAACAGCCAATACCAATAACGAAATTAAATTAGTTTATATAACCCATAGGTGGATAACAGTAAACAGTCTTCTTTCTAGCTCATTCTATTATACGTTTCTAAGTTAAATCATTAATCATAGAAACATATAGACATACAGATTTCTTTTAAACCGATTTACATATGCTTTTATTTTCATCTGAGGATGATGATTCTTCCTCCTCGTCGGTATTTTCTTGTTTCACTACAAACAGTTTCATTTTATCAACTGTGCATATACCTTTATGTAGATTTTATGATTTATTAGAACATTGCATGTCCTCTATGCAATACCGATCATGAGGTAGTACTTTCGTTATGACAAAAGGCCCTTGAATCTTTGGTCTTTCTACTCATACCATCCTTGCTGGAATCATGTTTTCTTATAAAAACGTGCTCTCCCAGGCTCGATTGAGGCTGTCAAGGAATTTAGGATCGTTTGGTTATACCTCTCATTCATTCAAATAACCTGGACGTTTTCCAGATGGGTTTTTTTATAAAGGCACCTTATACGACCGGATATGTACTTCTTTATTAAGGACGCATCGATGGAAACCAATAATTTTCTGCAATTGCTTCAAAAGGTTTGTGGATTCCAAAATGACCATTGTCATCGTGATACTGAGTTAGTATCTGACGCTTTGCGTTTTTAGGAATAACCCACTTCAATCTTGATAGAGTTTTCCTATATAACCGATTATCTTTAAGTACATACTCATCATGAATTCGTCTTTCCTCACTGTCCGTTGGTTTGGTGTTTAGCACTCTGGTTTTGTAACTGAGCTGCCAAAACCCTGTTATTTATTTATTTCAGTAACTATCCAACGGGAACCATTTCCAATTACAGGATAGCAAAAAAGAATTACAATGTAGAAACAAACAGAATAAGTTGAATAACATTTAAAATACTCGTTAACTCTTTAGAATATATTATGTTAAATATACAAAATGTGATATAAATATTGACAAATTGCAGTATTAAAAAGCAACAATACCACATCAAGGAAAGCAAAAAAGCCTAAACAACAAAAAATAAAAAAACATGTGTATACACATACGTATATACATACCCACACATACTCATACATTGCAATTAAAAAATAAGAATAAACAAATAAGAAATAAACAACAAACGAGACATAGTTTACAAAATAAGTTATCGTGGTAAGTAAATTTTCCTAATTCGTCTCCAAGATCGTTGTTAATTTGAGGAAGAATGTCTGACTAGTGAAGGGTCTGACTAGAGGTTAGTGCAAAGATCCCTATCCTACCTTGAAAGAGTTAGATCAGGTAAGGAACTTACATATTAAGTTAAGAAATACTCATTACCTGTTATAATTCGCACTTGGCCCTTTATAAACAAATCCCCGACGTAATCTGCTTTGCAGCGTACGCTTAAGAAACATGCTACACATTGTTCTTGAATACTTCGTTGTTTCTAGCTATTTTTCTTAGCAACGCAGTGTTGCGACACTCTGAAGCCGTATGCCCTAACATACGGATTCATCAACAAGGCGTAACGTTAGTCAGACTAGCGGAGGTTACGCGAAAAATGTACGCATCTGTTGCACCAATTTAAATAAAAGGCATACTCCTATTCACTACTATGTATAATACTTATTTTATGATATGTTAACTAATCCGTAGCACTGAAAAGTACTGTTTTTGAATATAAATACTAAATATACAATGGGAAACGCAAGGAACTAGAGGCCGCGATTTTTAGACAGGTACAATACTGTGTCTAACTTTTGGCGCAAATATGGACGTAAATAAACAGCCTACCTAGCAGCGCATGTTTCGCTACCTAGCAACGCATGTTTCGTGAATGGACGCAAGGCTGGTTAGACCAACTAATGCACTTTACACGGGCGCAAAGCTGGTTAGTACGACTAACGCTACGCCCGTTTTATGAATCCGGCTGTAAGAGTTTGCAAACACTGCACTGCTTTCTTGGTTTTGGACATTTTGACGGTAAATGACCTGTCTTTGAACAGTTATAACATGTCTTTTTTTGTTCACCGGTTTTATTCAGGTGGCTACTCGTACTATAAGGATGTAACTTATCTCTTCAAGATATATGATTACTAACGAATTTTTTGTGGCGCAATCTATCTCTTAAATCATCTGATTTAATAGTATCACTATTGCTTAATCTAGTATAAAATTGGGAATACATTTCCGTAACGACCTGATTTAGCGCCAGTTCTTATGACGACATCTTCGATTCCATCTATTATACAGAATACTACATTTTCATCATTTATTTCGCAAGCTCTAATAAGCCCCACTTTATCGAAATAATATGTCGACCAAGATTCGTCACTCCTTTTGTTTCTGTTAATCATTATTTTCAATAGATGGACATAATCATTGTGTTCAGGAAATGTTTTAACAACATCAGGTATAGTAGTAAGAGGTTAAACCGTCGTACCATTTCTTGCTATTCCCGAAAGACGATTATGCATATGTTGAACCATTATTCGTTCGTCCCAGTTATTTATTTCTATCAGTTGTTCAATTTTTAATATCCACTTTGAAGCAATCAATTTTGTATTAACCGGATCGAAAATTGGAATACAGTCTGACGCGGTTTTGTAAGAGATAGGTCTCCTGGGTTCAGCCGTAGCACTAGAAGGTGTGTCTTTTCTAATACTGCGAACTAGGTTTTCGAGTTCCTTAAGTTTATTCTTTGTTCTTCTTTTTGATACAGGACGACGAGATGATGGCAACGGTAGCGTACGCAACCGTATATATTTTTCTGTGGTTGCTGGTTGATGCACTATCGCTCTTTCACTAATAAATCATCGTTCTTGTCTTCTATCGTCTTCAGTATCTGACGAACTATCTGACGAGCTAGATTGCTTACGAATCTTTATTTTGCCCATTACGTAAGTGAAGATAATAATTTACAATGTTTGTATATTATATTATGTACGTGATCGCGCTGAAAGTTTAAATAAAGAGAATACCAATTATCCTTCTTATATGTACAAAAGCATACGAGACCGATTATCCCGTTTTATAAATAATATATACGGGGTGTTCCGAAATTAATGGGACACAGAGCAAGAGTAGATTCCTTACATAAAAATAATGCGATTAAGCCAAACTTACCCTGGTCCATTTGTGGTTTATAAAAAAGTTACAGGGCGTTAAAGGTCAAATTTTGAATTCGAAATTCTTAAAATTCTTAGTTGATAAAAACTGGTTATAACTTTTTTATCAGTGTGTGTACGAAAGTTTTAATAGAAAAATTTTGGTCTCCTATCTATTTTTCACAAATAAGGTATACTTGTTTTATGTGGATAAATTTAACCGTTTTCGATTTATTTCTTGTTTTTCTATTAAATGCAATAAAATAAAAGTTTGCAGTTACTGACGTAACGCTGTCATAGTAAGCTTTGGTTATTTGAAAACAAATTGTGCTATTGACAATTAGCTGATTAACAAGTAAATTACACTTACAATTAATAATATCGCGTGAAATATGCCTCGCCATAATTTATTTTATAATGAAGATATGGTATGTATTTATGCAAAAGAAAATTTTAATGGAGGTTGTGCGTGTCGCAGGTATTTAGAAAGTTACGCAAATAGATTACAACCAAATCACAAATTATTTAAAAATCTTTATGACCGGTTAGGAGATACTGGATCGTTTCTTCCTAAAAGACGAGGTACTGGCCGTCCAGCAACTGTTGCTCCAGAATAAGAGGAGGATATTTTGCTTCGTGTAACAGAAAATCCTGAAATAAGTTTACGACGAATGTCTGCGGCTGTAGTGGTACCTAAATCACCTATTCATAGATTATTTCATAACGAAAAACTGTACTCGTATCACTTTAGCCCAGTGCAGAATTTACTACCTGCAGATTTTCAAGATAGGGAACAATTTTGTCTGCGATTCTTAGACCGGCGCAATGATGATACACACTTTTTAAGCAAAGTGTTGTTTGCAGACAGCCACATGTACTCGTCGGGGCGTTTTCAACTTCAGAAATAAACATGCTTGGGATAATGAAAACACGCATGTATTAAGAGAACGTCCAACATGAATTTAAGATAAACATTTGGTGTGATATTGTTGCAAATCATGTGTTGGGCCCTGTTAAATTGCCATATAATCTGAATGGCCGTTCTTACTTACATTTCTTAGAACATGATTTTGAGGAACTTATTGCTGATTTACCATTAAATGTGAGACACAATAGGTTTTTTATGCAAGACGGTGCCCCTGCCCGTTTTTCTGTACAGATGTGAAACTATCTTAACGCACAATTTCCCCAACGATAGATAGGTCGCGGCAGCACGTTTTCATGGGCCGCATGAAGGGAGTTATATTGAGAATTTAATGTAGTCACCTGAATGTAATTAAATAATTATTATTAAAAATAATCTTTAGTTATTTACGTAAGTAACTACAAACTTTTATTTTATTTTATTTTATTGCATCCAATAGAAAAACAAGAAATAAATCGAAGACGGTTAAATTTATCATCATAAAACAAGTATACCTTATTTGTGAAAAATAGATATGAGAACAATATTTTTCTATTTAAACTTTCGTACACACACTGATGAAAAAGTTATAACAAGTTTTTATCAACCAAGAGTACATTTCGTAGCGCCCTCTAGCGTGTATACAGCAAAATAAGTACGGATTCGTTTTTCTTGTCCCAGAAAACCCCCTAATCCAAATTTTCAAAAGAATCCTTTGAAAACTTTCTAAGAATTTTAAGAATTTCGAATTAAAAATTTGAACTTAAACGCCCTGTAACTTTTTTATTAGCCATAAATGGACTAAGGTAAGTTTGGCTTAATCACATTATTTTGATGTAAGGAATCTACTCTTGCTCTCTGTCCCATTAATTTCGGGACATCCTGTATAACGTAACGTATATCAATATTAAAGCATATCCATTTCAGGAGACCACTTATCTCTTTCTTGAAAATGTGAAACGTTATGCATCAAAGACGAAAAATTGTATCTGGGTAAGACAATTTTATCCTTTCTGTAGGTTTTTACCGTGTACATATTTTACCATTTATAAAACACGAATACTAAATTTTTTTAGATAAGTTCTGAATTACCCTATATAGTTACGAGGCATGTACGAAGTAAAATAATTGGTGTGGACATCAAGCTTATTTCTACTAGATTTGGATGTAGAAGAAATATGTTTTTTTCATTAAATTAAATAGTAAAGCAATGTCATGTAAAAAATATGTTAGTATGTGACTAATTATGTATAAACAAAAATATATTTGAAGAGCAAAAAATAACATATTATTTTAAAATATTTTATCAAAGGCAAATTCTAGTTGAATAATAAGAAAAAATCGAATTTTTAAATGGCATACCTACTTAATTTCTCAATTTAATATTGTCTTGGTTACCTACTATTTGACACTCTATACAGGGTGAATCTTAAATAAGTACAAATATTTTAACCAGCAGTATAGTTTTGTGTGTAGAACACATAATTAATAGTTTTTTTACAAAAAAATCAGAAATAAAAAAGTGAAATTTTAAATAAATTTCGTAATTTTTCAGTAGAAAACTTGTTGAGGACCGCTGGCCTAGACCGACCCTTCATACTTTTATGAGTCATAGTGCTGCAGACTAAACGTGTTGTTCACAGTGTTGCCAGTATTACACAAATGTCTTTGCTTCAAGGAAGAAAGAATCTCAACTTTTAGCGAATTTTGTCAAGTGTAACATTTTATATTATTTTTTATTATCAAACTGTCATTGACTGTCATGACAGATTATCGGAAGCCCAAGTCAAACTTGTTAACCCCACATAATGCATGAAAATAGCAATAAAATTTGCTAAAAGTTGACATTTTTTCCATTTTAAATAAAAAACGCGTGCATAGTTTTTCGTTATTCATCATAAAATAACTTAAGGAAATTGTGTTTTGTGTCCCTTTCTAACAGTGTACAATGACATTTAACTTGTGAAATGTGGATTACTGATTAAATAGTTAATTTTTTAACAAACAGGTAAGCTTGTGTGCACGTTTATGTATAATTTTTGAACATTGGACATAGTAATATCACGTAATATCTTCCTAAATATTTTACGGTAGTATTGAACTTGCGAAAATTCATTTTTAATCGTTGAAGTATAGTAAGGTTAGTTCAGATGTTAAAATTTATGTTAATATTGCTGCGTATCATACTACATACCCAATTTTACTGTACTTATGCTTAAAACAAGTATTTTTAAAATAGAACTATTACGTTAAAGGAAACGTAATATTTATATTGGAGGAGATATGGCAACCTCGCAACAAATCATATGTTTCATTACGTTGTTGGATGAAAAATCAGCCAGCGGTCCTCAAAATGTGGGTATTTTTAAAAAAAATTAATATCTCCGTAAATATTAGAAATTTTAAAAAATGGCTTTCACTATACTGATTTAAATGACGAACTACACCAGCAGTTAAAATATTTGTACTTATTTAAGATTCACCCTGTATAAAATAATCTATACAATTTGGCAATTCATGTTACATATTACAAAAAAAAAAATGTATTTTAATAAATGCCAGATAAGTTATTAAAGTGCAATAAGTAATTTAATTAATTAATTTAATATGACTGTTACTGTTTATAAAAACTGTCATGCAGCATGATAAAAATGTGCGTTTTTTTACTTTTTTGAAATTTTGCAAAAGGATAAATTTAATTTATAAAAATTATTTATAGACTTTTTCAAAATCAGTGTCGATGTAAAATAATATTTGTAGTCGATTAAAAAAATAAACCGCTTATTTTTATCATGATGCGTTGACGAGTTACTGAGCGAAAACTATATCCCGTTTGATAGACCGTTCACTGTACCTAAGCAAAGTTTACCTAATATAATACTGTAAACTTTGCCATAAGTCTTAAGTGTAGTGAATATCCACTAATTCTACATTGATCAATTGTTGCATTTTCGACTGATAATAGTTTGCCAAAAGTCAATAACTGAATTGTCAATACAAATGACGCCAAACGCATTGTTATTTTTCATTACTATGACATAAGATAATTATAATTTCGATTCCGCGTTCTGCTCAAATATGGAGTATTATATGAATAGGAACCAAGAGTATAAACTTTTAGTAACAAATTCTAAAATTTTAAATTTTTAGGCAAGTCGAAAAAGTCAATGCACAAAAAAGTTTGATGATAAATTGTATCTCTCTTCTTCCCAGATTGGAACGTATGAACATTTGTAAATGTTGTTTATAGTAGCGGACTGAGCACGTACGAGTTAAGTTAGTTACTAAATTTCATAAATGTATCTTTATTTATCAAAAATCATCATCAGAGGGGCCCCTTTAAGTGGCTATAACTTCCCTAGGAAGAATTTTTAGCTCCACGTTTAGAAAAACAAATCTTTTTAGACATAGAATACTCTGGAGAAATATTGCCCTTTAATTTCGGAACGCCTTGTATAGGAAAAGCTTAGATAACCAGTATGATTAAGATATTAGCTCGTATATAATCAATAGCTATTGTTTCATATTTTGTGGCACCCATTTGATTTTTTATTTCATATAATTTTATGCAGTTTAGAGGGGAGGCTTAGAATAAACCTGATACATAATCTTAGAACGTCACTTTTGACACAATGTTTGTGTCAGTAATAAAATTATTATTTGTATCATGCGAAAAAGTCAAAATTGAAAATATAAGTAATAAACATTTTCTAAATTATTATTTATTAAAATGATAACCGGCAGCTTATCATTAGCGTTATGCACAATAATGTTTCGTAGATTTATGGACTCTTTTACTAGTCGTATAGTAAGTATTACGTATCCAAATAATTGTCCAATATTAATAAATATTTATTTTAGCCTATGGCGATACAAAGTAGCACAGCTCCGAATACGACAGCACTCTTTATGTTATCTGGCGCACTTTACTATTTATATAGCCATTTAAAGAAAGGAACTTTAGTTAGAATTGGCCAAGGACCTTCAAGACAAGTTGCATACAATCCTTCTCATTCCCGATTACCAATACAGTAAGAGGGTAATACTATATCAAATAAAAATAGTAATTTTTGAAACAATTTTAGAAGGCGGCCTAAGAATAACTCTTGGTTTTTAAAAAATGCTCGTGCATGTAGAAGAAAGTGCACAGATGCTATGTATAAAATTGCCAAACAGTCCTACGAATCTCTCCATAACCTAAATCCTTGTCTCCTGTTACCAAACAAAAGTTTTCAGATATGTTTTACTAAAATACGGAGTGATATAAATTTACAACAGGAAAAGAAAAAAAATCTTTGTAACATAATATACAGTAACGAAGCTTTCAATAAAAATTCTGGCCAAGACGTAAGTTCTTCGGAGGTAAAAAATAATAATTTACATAATATAGTGCAGCCCAGCGAACAAACTGAAGAGCTGACTGCTAAAAGAAATAGCAGGAACACTCGTAAGAGATTGAGTGTAGGACTTGTGTCACGAAATGATTCAAATATGATTCATAAAAAGAATAGAGCAATTAAAAGAATGACTAGAAGTGGGAAGGTTTATTCACGTTTTGAGTAATTATTTGTAATATTTTTTTGTGCGGATATACATATATTTTTTAAATAAAAGTGGCATGAAGAATGTATAGACAATTTTAATTTTTATTAATAATGCTTCACATTGTTTGCATTTTTTCTACAACAAATAATATTACTTCTAATGCTATGACAAGCTTTAAGAATTTACAAAACCAGTAAAAAAGATTATAAATCAATTTTCAACATTCTATAAAATATGTCTATTATGATCTGGAATCTTCTGCCAAAGGCCTTTGGTCAGTAGTGGAGTACAATCGGCTTTCAATTATCCCGTTTTTTTTAAAGAACGTATAACTGAATTAAACCTTTACCATCTGGTAGAGAAATAGTTTGGGCTTCCGAAATGAACTTCTATAACTTTTATCAGTAGGGACGAACTCTTTAAAGTCGAATTTTCGATGCTTCGAACGTTATTTGATAATTATCTTTTTCATAACATATATCGCGTCTGTCAATCAACGAATTTACCTATCTTCACAATTTTTTCACAATGTATGTAAAAAACTGTAGTGTTTATTATGTTATCCTTATTGGACGTTCAAAGTATTGAAAATTCGATTTTAAAAACTTCGCTCATTTTGAATGCCCAAACTGTCCCTCTACAAGATGGTAAACGTTTCATTTGAGTATATCTTAAAAAAATCTACTAGATGTAAGCGAGATAGCTTGCGATTTTATTCGACTACATGGCAGTCAGGCTCGCCTGGCCTCTCTGACTAGTTCTCGGTTCATGATATTCCGAGTCAAATTCCTCGTCAGCTATGTTGGCTTGCTTGGCTGGCGTATCTTATTAATTAGGAATCTATTTTCTCAATATTGCATCTTTTTACCAATGTATGTTTAAAATATTACCAGTCGAAGAACTTCAAACGGCAATATCAATCAAATCTTTAACACAATTTTAACTAAAGAAAATTTGTTGTTGTTGATTTATATAATGCCTTATTGGATACAGACTGGTCTTTTCTGAATGATGGTAATACTGTCCAGACAGTGTGTGATATTTTTTATAATAAAATATCTCATATATTTGATGCTTTTGTGCCAAGATATGGTAAATTCCGGAAAAGCAAATATCCTCTCTGGCTCTCGCGTGATATTATTATGGATATGAAACATAAGGCTAGATCTTACAAAATATTTAAGAAAACTACATCACGTGGAACAGTTAGATAATTTTAAAAAGTTGAGAACCAAAATAAAAATAGCTGTATCTTACAGCTTCTATTTATAAAGAGAACTGAAAATGATATTAATAGACACCCTAAACAATTATTAAGAAAAAATAAAGTGTCGTCGGGCATGTCTGCTACTATGTTTTATAATAATAATGCAAGTACTTCTCTACCTCACATAGTTAATTCTTTTACGGACAGTCTTATCCGCATGACTTCTCAATTAGTACACATGACCAAAATGATGTTTGTAACGCCTACCATCAGCATACGTTTTTTCAGCAAACAAGAGGTTATAACAGCTATAAAAAAGTTGAAGCCTAAATTAACAGCTCGACCTGATCTTGTTCCTTCATTTCTAATACGTGATTGTAGATTTATTTTTGCTAAACCTTTATAAACTTAAACGTGAAATCAAAAACCATTCCTAAGATTTGGAAAACTTGTAAAGTCAATCCGATACATAAAAAAGGTGACAGATCTGATGTTAGTAACTATAGACCGGTATCAATCTTATATAATTTTTACAAGATTTTTGAATTTTTATTTCAAGACTCAATTTTTTCCTTTAACAAAAATTCAACTTTCATCTTATCAGCATGGTTTCTATAAAGATAGGTCTACGGCAACAAATATTTTGATTGTTACACAGGATATTGCTGTATCATTGGACGACGGTCATCAAATAGATGCAATATATTTAGATTTCACTAAAGCGGTCGACCGCTTAGACCACCGTCTTTTGCTACATAAGCTGTCACATTTTGGCTTCTCTGACGATTTAATAACTTTATTTCAGTTTTATCTCGACAGTCGTACTCAATATATTGAAATTCATGACTTCAGATCATCCCAATATATTGCTACATCAGGTGTACCCCAGAGTTGGGTATTGGGTTCTCTGTTATTCAGTTTCTTTATCAATGATATTGGCTACAAACTGAATACTAACTTTTTATTATATGCTGATGATGTTAAATTGTATACAAAAATCGAGTGTATACAGGACTGCTTTGAACTTCATAGAAATCTTGAATTAATCAGTGAATGGTGTAGGTATTACAAACAATCTTCAACAAAACATAAAAAATGCAATGTCTCACTAAAAAATCAACGCCAATTGCTTATCACTACTCACTAAATGGATTTCCTATTTCGCGAGTTTACATGTTCAGATACTTTGGCGTTCTATTTGTCAGTAAATTATCTTTTTGTCTTCATGTATGCAGTTGTTTCTGAAGCTTTGATATCTTTTGGTTTTATTGTTCTATATACACGGGATTTTACAAATAGTGCTGAGTCTTTATTTATTTATTTTTATTTATTTATTTGGTACTACAACCAACAGCCAGAAGGCCAATTACAGGTTGAGAAAACAAAACAGTTAAATTAGATTAAGTTAGAAATAGACAATAAAATATATAACAATATACAGTAAAGCAAATAAAAGAAAACGGGGCTGAAAGTTCATTTTATATTAAGATACTGGGTAAAGCGTTAAAGTTAGTTAAGTTATACAATGTTAAGAAAACACTCGTTTAATTTAATTTTAAGTACAAGCAAATATATCAATGCCATTCTGCAGATTATTATAGTTGGTGCACATAATAAAAATTTTCGAAAATTGTATTAAATTTGTACGCGGGATCGGAAGGTAAAATGTCATGATAGATCTTGCTTCAATTCTGGGCACAAGATTGTTCAGATGTGACAAAATCTCTTGACAGTCATATTTGTTGTTACCAATTTTATATAAAAATAACACAGATTGCTGCCTACGATGATCGACCAAACTAGGTAAGGAAAATCTTCTCTGTCTCTTTATACGTCATATGTAAAATCTAAGCTAGAATATGCGGCAGTAGCATGGGCTCCGGGCTATAATGTTGATAACTTACAAAAATACAGAGAAAATTTTTAAAGTATTTAGCAGTCACTAAAAGTGTCGGTTTTTATCCAGAACGAGGCTTTCCACATGATGAATTGCTAAGAAGGTGTAATTTTTCTTCCCTCATAAAAAGAAGAGCACACTTCATGTTGGTAATGATACACAAGATAATTAATAACTTTGTTGATTGCTCAGATATTTTATCGAGATTGAATTTGTATGTGCCTAGAGTCAATCAAAGACATGTTAGTGTCTTTTATTTACCAACGCCGAAAACAATTCTCTCCGTTATATTCAATATCTGATTTGTACAACAGGGAATTTAATTTGGATATCTTCAGCTGTTATTTATCATCAATCTTTGGAACATTATTGCACTGAGAACTCTGGTATTTTTTTTTTTTTTGGTTCATTTCATTTTATTTGCTTGATTATTATTTCATTCGTATTTATTTATCAATTTAATAATTACCTCTCTTTGATTGTGTTGTATGTTCTCCTTTTGTTTTTGTTTATTTGTTAATTTGTGTTTTGTTGTATTTTTGTTGTTTTTAGTTAAGATTGGTTTAGTTATTTTATTTATTTTTTTTTTTGTACCAAACGATAAATTTTTAGAATGTTCTATTTTTTACTTTTTGTTCTTGCCTTATAATTCTTTGTCTACCTGCAAGGTATGTATTAAATAAGTAATAGGTATAGGTAAGGTATTAAATAAATAAATAAATAAAACGATTAGAGTTTTTTTAATTAATAATTGTTTGGTTACTTTTTTTAGTTTTTTTGTTGTTTATTATTTACCAGGCTCATATACTCCCACTTTTTATTAGAGAACTTGGAAAGCTGATGTGTTGCAGATATGATATATATATGGTTTAGCATCCAATGAATCCTAAAATCAAATATTTTTTAGGGACACTAGGACGAAGAAAAGGCTCTGGTCGCTAGCGATTCTCGACGATTTGTGACTTCGTTGAGTATCCCCATACCCGTAACATGTAAGTCTTACTTTGTTTGAAAAATTGAGGGTTGTCTCTGTGGAGTACTGGGTGTAGTTTGTTCTTACTGGTTTCGGGAACAAAATCACGTTGGGTAGTATCCACTTATTTGGAAACCTATGTCTCAGAACGACGTTATAGGACCATAACTCTGTTGTGTAGGAGTTTCCTGGGGAATCTGCACCTGATTAGGAAGCATTATGATATCTTACGAAGGTTTTGGGTTGCTCAGGATCTTCTTCACCTCAATAGGCGTAGAAGAAGGTTTTCTTTACATTGCAATTCATCATTGCAGTGTTACGAGATAAGTGGTCACCTGCATAGTCCGCTATCCTCCTTTCACTGGCTTTCAGTACTGTGTGGATATCCGTCTGAAGACACTGGACAGTCACCTCTAGGTTCTCTTCACTGCAGAAGTATTGACAGACGGGTGGCATTTCTACTTGGAACTGTTATCCAACACGTTTGGTCTACCATTGTGCTCAATAGGGAGACATACCGAATGGGCTGTGAAGCCAATTTGCGGAATAAAGATTTATAAGGGGAACATTGCCATTTGCGCATGTCTCAAGGTCACAATGTGGAATAAAAGAAATAAGTAAATAAGCGTATGCGTAAAATTATCATAATGTACGTGTCTTTGTTCTACACATCGGCTTCACCAACCACGGTAGACATACACATACATGCATGCACATGTGCATATTAGACAAGTCCTATTAATATTCTCCTCTCAATTCGATTTCAGTTTTGCTGATCTGCTGGAGAATGACGTTATCTATATATAGTATTATACAGAGCGATCCAGAAATTACCTAAAAAAATTGGTAATAGATACGTCATGAAAAATAGAGTCACTATCATATTTTGTTTTTATAAAATCCTTATAGTTTGAGAGAAAAAAAATTATTGTTCTAGTAGCTTACCTTTGCGTCGCTGGGTTACTGTAATTTCTAGCCAGGCAATTCAAATATCCAATTACTTATCGTAGTAACTTTTTGTGATGCAAGTATTTATATTAGTTTTTCAAATATCAAAAATGGCTTACGTGTATAGCAACTCGCAGGTGGTGTATATCGTTTTTTGGTGAAGTAAAAATGCTTTAGTAGAACGATTTCCCGGTAAACATGTTCCAAATGCAGCTACTTTTACAACAGTGTGCAATGAGTGCAAGTGTAGTGCAAACGTAGGAGTGACATGGGAAATTTGCAACCAAATCGTGGAAGAGATGAATCCCGTACCATGTACAGCGTGTCCAAGCATTAATACCAATCGATCGGACGAGGAGGCCCGGTGCCATGGCCACGATCTCTTGACTTTAAGTCATTTGAACTTATTTTTGTGGGAATATTTAAAAAATTAAGTATAACATTGCGCCGAATAGAACACTATTGATGATTTACGCAAACGTATCATAGCTGCTGCCAATAACTTACAAGTTCAAAACGGACAAGAAGTAGAAACATTTGTGTTAGTTTGTATAAACTGGATAAACGGGCCCAAAATTTTGTTATAATATCAGGTACGTCAAACTATTTTATGAATTAAAACCACAAATGAATCCCAGGTCCAGAATATCCAAGGCGTATTGCATCATACAAGAGGCTCAAGCATTAATACCAAGGGATGATTTACGCAAACGTATCATAGTGGCTGCCAATAACTTACGAGTTCAAAACGGACAAGAAGCTGAAGCATTTGTGTTAGTTTGTAGAAATTGGGTAAGACGGGCCCAAAATTTTGTAGTAATATCAGGTATGTCAAACTATTTTATTAATTGAAACCACAAATTAATTCTGTTAATAATTAATAGCGGCAAGAGCAGTTGGATTTGCTGCATAAAATAGGTGTTATAAAATGTTATTTATTTCTTTCCTTGGGAATTTCTTTCCATTTTTTATCCGGTCCCCGATTGAATGCTTTGTGGCCTTACAGGTTTTACAGTGAATCGGTTTCCAGTGCCTTGCAGAAGTGTATTTTTATATCATTTTCGAACTGTTCTTTTTGATTTTTTATGAAATTATATTTGTAAGAATCCCCTGTACAATCACTCATTTTAAATATTTTTTTCGGTACATTGTATAAGGAGATAAGTACGCTAATTTGACAGCTTATGTTCTAATTTAAAATTGATATTTATTTATTTCCTTAACCTACATTGTGATTGGTGGATTTACACAATAATGTGTATATGATAATTCATATACTGATATAACTGGTATAATTCGCCTACTCATCCCATATACAGGGTGTTACAGAATGATGTTAAACAAATCTAGGAGTAGATTCTATGTTTAAAAATAAGAAAAAAAGTTTATACAAATATGAGTCCGGAAATGCCTCGTTTTCGAGATATAGGTTGTTTAAAATTTTCTGCCTTAAATACTATAATCTTCATTTCTCGAAAACCGATCAAGATATTGCGATGAGATTTGGTACACAATAGTATATAGTGAAGGGTCATATTTACGTGTATAAATTCCTCTTGTAATATACTAGCATCAGTGGCGTTCGCTGTTAAATACTCATTTTTAGCAAAAAAAATTGTACGCCATTGATTTTTGGACAAATTGGTATCGTTCTCTTAAAGCCAAGTCAATTCTACTTAAAAAACGTCTCTTGGACTTTTTCCTACTGACGCACCGTTTTCAAGACAAAAATTAATTTATTAATCATTACAATAGACCAACTTTGGAATGCTAATTAAAAAACAATAATCTAGGTGGCATATGTCAGTTTGTCATAAATTCTACTCAAACAAAAAAAGATAACACAAAGTGTCGAGTGACTTGGAAAAATTATTTTTAATACAAAATTTAATTGTCGTACGTGATCTTCATTTTATGACAGTTTGGTGTGAAATTTTCTTACCGAATATCCTTCGAGCTTAAATTAATAACTAGAAATATTTTCATATTTCATATTTTATTTTAAAATATTCATGATCACGAAAAAATTTACACTTTTATGGAAATAATTTCAGCACTATATTATAAGTGAAAATATGCCCCAAAAATTGGCTCAATGAAACTTTGTTGAAGCTTTACACGATAACGAAAATTACAATTTTTGGCATGTTTGAAGCTTATTTCGGAAAATGACAAGCAACTTTTAGTTGTTTCTATTAAATGCGCGTAGAGTTATTGAAACAAACCGACATAGACGATGGACAAACCTTCGACCAAGTCTAGCTCTCAGCAACTCATGAAGACCGCCATCCCTCGCTATTACCTTTGCATATTGCATCTTTGCATATCAATATTTATATTATATATTTCTTTTACAGAGAGAGAGCTGCCTCCAGCATGAAGAACTTTGACCAGAGGGAAGCTGCTTTCAAGATTTTAGATTTTTGACAATTATAGGTTAACAATACATCTTCACTTACAACGTTCAAGTTTTTGTATATTTTTAGGTATTAATAATATTGTGTGAAACTAACTACTCAGTGGACAAAAGCCCCAACCTGCGTTGAATTACACCCACAATATCTACCCATATATTCCTCATTATTAGCTTTTGTAACATTTTTTTACTGTTTTAGTAAGGTATTTTAAGCTAATATAAATCAAATCTCCTACAATTCCTATCAATGAAGTAATATGTATGTTCTCTGATACCAAACATCTAGGTATGCTAATGAACAATTCCACAGACAAAGCTCTAATCAATAATTATCTAAAGAAAATAATTTAATTTACTGACCTGCTAATGAAACACTCTATAAATATCTAACTTCACTTTTTGGCAGTGGGAACACGATCAAATATCTAACTATAAAAATTATTATAGAAATTAAAATTATTGTCTTTCAGATTTCTCATAATGTTTGATTGGAAGTAGATTTTGTAACTTGGAGGTTAGGCAGAAGCAATATAAATCCATTCGCAAGAGTATAAATAACTGCTCCTCATCCTTTAGGTAAAAAATGGCTCTTATCTTGAACGATAATATATCAGTTTCAAATTTAGTGTGTGATCTGTTTTATACTAGAGACGTTCATCAATAATAATATAACTCTTTTCCTGAAGATTGAGCATTCCAAGGATAGTCCATGGTTTGAATCACTAGCAAGGATTATATATGAACAGAAAGTTGTAACGCTATGCAACGCACCTTCACAAAAAAATTCAGCACTTAGCTGTATCACCGGATGGTCTTGTGAGGACAGAAAGTATAATAAAAATCAAATAATCAATTAGCTTCAGGAATTCAGATTCAGATAGTTGTAAATTTGTGATTTTGAATACAGATGGTCGATTTTTTTAATTTAAGCCATAACCAATGGCCAATTTTAAAATTGAGTCTTTGTTCTATAAAATGACGGTTGCAATTCTGATGTTTATGTTATTGATTTCTTTCATTGTCTGGTGACGAAGATAAACTTGCAATTTATTGTAGTTATGGATGAAAATTGAAACGCCTTAAAAATAGGTATACTATTAAGAAACAGCACCGAAATCGTTGTGTGTTCTGTTCCAGCTTTATCAATGAGAATGGGATTTTTTAATGCAGAACTTCAGAACCGATTAATATACAATAAATGTTAATTGAGAGCCAAAAAAACTGGACTGGTTACTGTTTTGGGAGACAAATCGCTCTTTCTATTATATATTTTCATGTTATCATATAACTGAGGCTGATTCAACCATGCTGGTGCACTTTGATGAAATCAGGGAACGATTTCCAGTTTAAGAAGTATTTCCAAGGATAATGTTTCTCGAAACGTTAAGAAATCAAAGGCAACGACATGGCAGCCAGCCCGTAAATTGTTTGCAAACCAAAACTAAAAGAGGCAGAAGACGGCATTTGCATCAGCCAGAAAACTCTCAATGGAATTTGTAACTTTTGCAGAATCATCTGACTTAAAACTTAGTCCTTAACTAGCAACAACGGTTAAATCAAAGGCACTCAAAAAATGCTAATGACACATTATTTTCGCTCAATAAAAGGTAATAAATATAGCATAAATATAATAGAAAACTGTACGTTAAATTTAAAAGTCCCATTGCGATTTTTTATACTGGAATTCGAACAAAAAATTTGCACTGAACATTAATTTTAAAAATAATAAGTCATCTCGACGTGATAAGTGAACAACGGACCTCAAATAAAATTAGAAATTGATATGTCTTATGTCCGAAATTGTCTATTTCACGTAAATAAACTGTTGGCAAGAGTTATATTGCTACTGTTGGATTTCTACGTTATGAAGGAGCCTTTAAACCAAATTCCAAAATGATCTCGTCGTGAATAGCTGGTAATACAGGATTTCCCGAATTTGCAACATAGAGCAAGAGTAGATCCCTGGCGTCACAATAATGTGTGTGCTGCTGCCAAACTTACCCTTGTCAAAAGTTGATGGTTAAAAAGATACAGAGTGTCGAAGGTAAAATTTTATCTTATATTTGTAAATAACTTTTTTAAAAATTTAAATATTTGCATACATTTTACATATCGTATCTTTTTGGGAGCGAATAATTTTTTGTGCATCAATGTAATCATTAATTTGTCTCTCCCTGGTATGTAGGTATATATTAAAACATTTTGCATTTTTGTTATCGTCATTACATATTTGCATACATTTTCAGTTATAAGAATCTTTATATCGTTTAGTATAAAAGTAGTCTTGGTGCATAGGATACATTTACTGAAATGTCTTATAACTGCGTTTTTTTATTTCTTATTACAAGGGAATAAATGATAGAGAGTGACACTTATAGTTAGTATAGGGATCTTGTCTTGAAAAATGAAATATTGTTACGCCAAAAAGTCTTGCAAACATAAGAAGTTGTAATATTTAAGTAAATATTAGCAACAACAAAAATTTATTTTTATACACACAATTTACTCTTGTTTAAGGGCACGGGCGGCTTAAATAGAGCTTAAACAGCATAGTAAATATACATTATCCATTATGCCTTTCAATGATGTCCGGCTGTAACCATATGTTTCGGCTTTTTTCACATGAGATTTGCAAGTTAAATTAACTGCACTTTACAAATTTAACATTAAAGCAGCGATCCCTTCTGCAGCAGCCACCATTTATATTGTGACTTGTGTTATCTAGTCCTATATTTTTATTTTTAAATTTGTTTAATAAGATTTAAATATTAATCTACATATTACATACTAGCAGCAGATTTCTCTTGCAGGTAAGTCAATAAAATATTTTCGGAAATACCTCTTGGTTTTTTTCCTTCTCTCACCACAACTTCAATACAACGCATACCTTGTCGCACAGTTTTTCCGATTTTTATGGAATTAAATTGGCTACAGCACAACTTGCCGCTTCTTTTAACTCAGGTGGAGTACACAAAGCTGTTTCATCTGATTCCATTCTCGTAAACGTATGGCAAACACATTCAAATAAAATATAAGTTTGAAAGTTATCTGATAATTCAGATTACTTGATGTCATAGCGTTCGATAATCGCAATCAATAAAGATATTTTTCCACGATCGGGAGTAGAAATCAGTTTCTATGACATCAAAATTAAAACAAGTAGTCGATTATTCCCAAGGGAGTATAATGCTCCCAAGGGAGTTTACATTATGGAGAACGTTTTTCATGCAAAAAAAGATAACATTGAAATTATTTATTGACATTTAAATTAAATGTTACATTTGTACAATTTTCAAAATTAATATTAGAAGGAATATTACTTTCGCTTACATTTACAGTTTTTGTGATTGCGCTAGTAGTGGTACCTACTAAAACCTGATTAGCAATTTTGGTCTTATTTTCAATGGAGTTCTCGACATAACCCTCAGCGACTGTCGTTGATTTCCAACCAGCATGACGCTTTATTGTCGTGATATCCACACACTGAAGATCTTCGTAAGCAGTGACCAGTATAACATGCAGCATCAGGTAATTTTAAATACGAAGCTACTACACTCGGAATTTTTCCCATGGTATTCTTGCCAACTGGCTGCGAACTACATTTTCCTGCTTTGTAGTACAAAAAAAGGCGCTTATGCTTGACGTAGGAAGGACGAAGGGACAGGTATTTTCAAAACAATTCAAGCATATTTCCCACATCGGTAACGAGAAAGGTTCGTGGAATCTTTGTCTTAGTGTTTGGAATTTTTACAATCAAGGAAGAGCCTACATCCTCAATATCATCTACAGTTAAATTGACTAGTTCATCAGTTCGACAAGCTCCGGCAATCACCAGAATTAATCCAACCTATAAAAAATCAAAATACTTATTAATTGAAATACCTAACAACAAAAGTAATCTTACCTTAATCATTAAGAATTCTTTGTCATCTGCACTTGATAGAAAACGGTCGATTTCACCCTTTGTCAATATTTTCGATTTTTTCGCTTGATATCCGTCACCGGTTCTTTTCAAAAATACGATCAGCTTGGGGAATTTGCTTATATCTATGTTGTCGTAAATTATCAAGCATGACTTAACCATAGAATATTGCGCCCATAATGTGGAAGATTTGTAAATCTTTGCATTTTCACTGAAGTATGCCAACAAAACATTCTCGCTGTATACTTGAACATTTTTCTCGGCGCACCACTTTTTGAACCGATTGTAGGCTATATCGTATAAAGATCTTGACTTCGTAGGCATCAAATTGCTTATTGCAATATTTGCAGTCTCCACAATCTCTTTCGACTCACAATTATTCATTGTGCACTAAGCAAACTTTAAACTAAACCAAACTAGCACCTAAATTTGACAATTCTTTTTGTTTGTTTATTTTGTAGTTATGACAATAACTTAACGACTACTAAATAAATGCTCAAATCCGAATACAATAATTCTGGTGCTACTTACTTCATAATGACAAAATATGTGTTTTTAAGTTAATGAGACCGTGGAAAAAATAGTATATACCATTCGGGAGAGATGCTATTTTGTCCTCGGTGCAGAGGTGCATCAAATTGCACCTCTGCCAAAATAACGCATTTCTCTCCCTTATAGTATAATGTACTATTATGTCAGATTCACTTCTTTTTCACGTTTTGGTATTTCTTCTATACCACTGCAAATTCTTTAACTTAATTAAACTTTATAAAACATGTTATACGCACAAATATAGCATATTACATACTTTGTGGTTACATAAATGACATTGTATGACAAATATAGCAACTTGCAAATATAGCTGCTTGGTTTTGGCGAGAAGGTCGCGTCGTGCTTCTGTATGCTTTATGTGGCATTTCATAATAAAACAACTTGACTAAACAACTTTCGAGGTAATTGCCACGTCGTTACTTGAAAACATCTGAAGAAATTCTGAAATTGTAGATTTATTTCTCCGGCTGGTACTTATATTTGCTATGTGCACTGGTTTATGACATTTCCAGTGAACTTAGTATTCCGATGTCAGTAGTAGTACAATAAACAGTGTCGGTTTTCACTTCACAACATCTAAAAATCACAAGGTGCCGTTTTCTTCCTACGTGGAGAAGATAACATCCAGATGTATTCCGTTACAAAAATCCAGAAGTATTAAAATAATTTATAGGGCCATACTAAAATTGTATTATCAGCATATTTAAACGTTTTAGAATTGCTGACTTCTAAGTCTTGAAAGTTTCCATACAGATGTTTGCTAGAACTAGAAGTAAGAGATGTTCTTTCATAAAATTAATCAGCATAACCTTCGATGATTGCTTAAACATTATTCAATATTCAAAAACTGTTTCAAATCATATGCATCGATAAATCCTATATTATTTTCATAATCGAAATTAACAAACTAACAAGTTTATTCTTTACTAAATGACTTTTAGGGTTTCATCGATAACAGAGCTATTGTTAACATACTATGGATATGTAAAACACTGAATATTTGGCTTTTGACTTTTATATATAGATCATTCGTGACAATCTGGCGTAATTACAATTGATTTCTAGTTGACAACAATATGTAATGCAATTTGTAATTATTAAATATTTATTAACAAAAACGGAAAACTTAAATTTGTTAATAAATCATTGTTTTTGTTATAATTTATAATATGTTATATAAGTTTTATTTTGTTATAGTTTATATTTGTATTTATATGAGAATATTTGTATTTATTTTTTTCTATAGATTTACCTACTACTGTTAATTTTTCATTTTAAAAGATTTCCCTATTCCCACTACTAGGTTACGTGATAGATCAATATATTTTTTCTACTCCCTACATGCTATTTTACTCCCTCATTTCAGGAAGGAAAGTAGTACTTTTCCTCCATCGGGAGGAACATACTTTGGCTCCTTAGGGATTGATACACAAACTTCCTAAAAATGTATAGTAATGCTTTTCTTTAAAACGGATTTTTTATTGCTTATTTTTATTTATAAAAATTGAAAACAGTTTAAATTGAGGTTTAAATTAACATCAATAACTAAATATTATTAAAATTTATGGTACAATTAGTTAAATTACTAATGGAAATTGCCCCTGAAGAAATGTTGGCTCTGCTGGTGGAGATGAGTTCTTGTTTGTTACTTTCCAAATTCGTGTTCATTGATGAAGTACTTGTGGTAGATATAAAATTTTCAAAAATAAGACAACGTTTTTTGGTATTTGAAGTAGTACTTTCTCTCGTAATTATTTGGGTGGCTACCTCACATTTTTTTAGAAATATAGTCATCTAAATACCCTTCTGCTACCGCGTTTGTTCGCCATCCTTCATGTCTTTTTAGAGTGAGAATATCACTTCCAGCATTGACTAATAACGTAGCTGAAGTATGGCGGAAACTGTATTCAGTATAGCCTTTCAAATCATCCAAATTTAAAAATATTGCTATTCTGTATGGAATTTTGGCAATTATGTTTTTGTCAATTACCTTATTTGTACATTTCCCTTTAGCATAAGTTACAAACAATCTAGAATTACATGTTTTAGGGGACCTACAGTCCATATATTTTCTATACATATTCAAGACAGATACTCCCCTTACAATCTCATTTGTTATTGTAAATGTCCTTTTGATATTAGTTTTAGAGTCAGGTATTTGCACCACCAAAATATCGCCTTTATTACTGATATCCTCAAGTACCATATTAACTAATTCATCGCTACGGCATGCCTCAGCAATTCCAAATATAAGCACAACCTGAAAAAAGAAAAATGCGCTTATGATAACAGCCTAAAATGTCACTTATAATTTTTTATATACTTTCTAATAAAAAATGCTGCGTTACGTTTTTACTTATTATTCAACAATAACGATTAATCTTACTTTCATATGTAAGTAAGTTTAATCTGGAGCGTCTGCAATAAACTTGTTGATATCTGTTGCAGAGTATTGCAAAGTGTTGATTCAAACAACAGTATACTAATATTCAAATGAACATTGAAGAAAAAGCCAATGTGAATGGAAAATTCTTTTATATTTTTATCATTAGCAGTTATACTCGCGTCAAGAATTCAGACGTCTTACGTCACGGCTGACGTTACACATTTGTTTTTATTGCCAACGTAATTTTTGATATTTGGTCGCGTTAAAAACAATCATTTTTTGCAATTTAGTGCAATATATAATGCAAACTTTTAGTGTAGTATATAGTTTTATTATCAGTTGCAGGTTCTTAAATATTTTGATAAAAATATAGTAAATTATTCATTTGTTCATATGACGTAAGTCGTCTGAATTCTTGTCGCGAGTATACCATAACTACAACATATATCAGTCATGTACCCTGTTATAACAGGGTTAACTATGACAGTACAAATATTTTAAGAGGGGATAGGGAAAAATAAGAATTAACGGAATAATCCTTCAAAAAAATTCCAAACTTATTCATAAAGCCAAAAAAAATATTTTTCAAAACTATATTAAATCCTTATTTATCGCCGTCACTGACCTTCTGTCAGTCGCGAGGTTAGGTATATTATGCCAAAGGCAAAGGTGTCAAACATAGTGACAGGCCACCGCATGACACGTGTATCAGTTTAAGCCGCTTTGAAAGAAAAAAAATCTTTACAAAATGTAGATTTTTATTTAATGATTTAATGAAAAATACGGTATGGTAGCACAGAGAGGCAGCACCTGCCCTTACTAATATTTATCTCCAGGATTAATACTTGGAGATATTTTAAGAATGTTGAATCATCTTCTGTTTTCTTACTTGTTTAATTAAAATCTGCAAAGATTTTTGTACTTGCTATGGACCTCTCCTTCCCTCAATCGTTCTTTTTGTGTAAAGCGAGGTACCTATTTGGTTTGACGGTTTTGACCAGGTCGATTACTTACGTCGGGAAAAAGCACAAAGGATACGAACAAAATACGCGTACATGTACACAAATACATAAAAACGCTACCACATGTTTACGGCATAAAACAGCTGTTCAATGTGGTTTAGAAAGTATTCAGCATAATATTTTGTATACTCGGGAAACGTCTTTGACGCTGCCGCACTTGTCATACTCCCATAAATCAGCACCTTATTCGTCACCTAGGCATTTGAATACATGTTTGTAAATACACAAAAACTACGCGAAAAATTCAATTTGCGAAATACAAGTACTTGAAAATTATTTCAAACTAATCAGAGTACCGTAACCGTATACTTACGTTATTTAACATCTACAGACGACATGTGTAGGCCACTAATGCAAGGTGCACTCACGGCACTTTGGACACACAGGTGCTAGATGCCCTTTTATTTTGCATAGATTGCACACATAGTCACGAAAACGACACTTTTTGGTTGAATAGTTATTTCGACCACAACAAGCACATTTTTCCCGCGACTTCTGCGCCGATGAAGTAGATGCCAGGCGTTGACTTCGGGATGTGACGTATGAGGAAGTGGAAGTGACGTGATGCACTGCTGCCTCCCTCTTCACCACGACCTCGTTGACACCAGAAATCTTACTAGCCGCCATCTCTGCAACTGCTACTTCTATGACGTCAGCAAACTTACATGTGATTTTTTCTTTAAACAATTTGGCCTGGGTTTGGCCCTTGTTGAAACCGATTACAAAACGGTCACATAACATCATGTCTATTACTTCTTCCTTGAAGTCTCGCGGCCCACTCATTTGCACTTTCGTTAAAGTTTTTCTGTGCACTGAAAAACTTTGCACGTGCTACAAACGGAGATTTGGTAACTTTAAAATGCTTACAAGCCCGTGAGCTCCTTGTAGGATTTATCTTCAGGAATTTTGGGAAGGCACAAGTTGTACATTAATTATACAGTATGCGCCAAAAGTATGGAATAAATTCAATAAAAACGAAACAATTATTAGTAGTATAGCTACTGGGGTTCTGGATCACTTTGGTAACCTGTCCATCCGAGTCTGGACGGCAGCGTAGAAGGGGTGTATTTCTTGCAGAAAGTCAATGACCAGAGGGTAGTGGTCGAAGAAGTGTAGAATGGTCGTAGGGGGTGGTAGTAGAAGAAGTGTTGGTCAATGACCAGAGGGTGTGGAGGGTAAAAGAATGTGTTAGAGTGAGAGCGAGCCTAGCCGGCCTCGCCTCATGTATATTTTATTTGCGTCAAAAATAGAAGAGATTAGTTGACCCTGGGGTCATATTATATCTTTATCACACTAATTATGGAATAAACAAGATTAGTTGACCCTTGAGGTCGCCTAATGTTTAATTATGAGTTAAAATATTAAAATTAGTTTATACAGTGGGCCAAAGAAGAAAACAAAACGATTTGTTTAAATAATGTAATGTATTTCAAATTTATTTTTATAAAATGTTAGTTAATAATAAAACAAAGCACAGCGACAGACAACTACATTAACATTCAATTAGGTATTTATCTAGAATATTTTCTAATATTGCAAATAACAGTTCTGCCTTTTCCAGAGGTGTTTTGCCGTGTAAAATTTCAAATGGTGTAGATTTCTTTTTATTTTTTGTGGATGTTTTTGGTCTTATTGTTGTTGGTGTAATTCTTTTTCGTTTCTTTGCTGCTGCTGTCATTTCCTGAGATGTAGGTGAGTCTGATCCTGATGACTCAGGTGAGAGAGTAGCTGGTGGTGGTGGTGTTGATTTCCCTGGGTTTATCTCACTACTAATTTTTTCTCTGGCAAGTTTTATATGTTTTTTGAATTCTGTCTCATTCATCGACATTTTGTTGGAGTTTTTTTTTTGTTCCACTTGTTTACTGTCTAGAGTTGCACGTTAAACTGTGTGTGCAGCAGCAGAAACCAAATAATTTATTGATTAAAAACTGGAATGATTTACATAATTTTATGTTATTCATTTAAAATAATTACTAGGTATATGTTTAGCTTTATCTTCCTCTTGAAAAAACTGCTGAACTGAACATGGAAAACATATTGTATTTGGAGAATTGGTATCTCCTTTACATCTTATACATTTATATTTCACCGGAACGGGCATCTTAGGGTTATTAAGCTGTTTTAATTGTTCCTTTTCCTTTTATAGCACATTATTCTTAGAAATCCAACTATTATGTTTGTTGTTTAATCCTAGCCATTTAACAAAGACTTTGTTTTTTCTCCGTTTTAAAATTTTTTCAACCAGGTACGCATCTGAGTGTTTGACCTTTTGTAACTGTTCTTGATAGAATCCTCCTTGAATGTCCTGTTTATTGATATCTTGTAACAGATATGTTACTGGATTAGTTAATTGTACTTTTTTAATAATAAAAATCTCAGTTGTCCAATTAGCCATATATTTTTTATCGAATACTCCTCGCACTTTTGATATTCGAACGTGATCTCCAACTTGAAATTTCACTTTGTTAGGTGCAATCTTTATATGATTGTATACTGTTTCTAAGAGTCTTTTTTCATTCTTTTTTGACACATCTATTGGTTTCATTTTAATTGTTCGATGTTTCGTATTATTATATTTTTCAACTATTTTAGGTAGCAATTCTATCCATCTATAATGACCGTTAATATTAAATTCCTTCCACATATAATTTTTCAACGTTCTGTTAACTCTTTCCACAATAGAAGCCTTCTTTTCACTAAATGTACTATAATGGTTTATATTATACTTTTTCACTAGTTGTTTAAAGTATTTGTTGTAATATTCAGTCCCGTTATCAGTTTGCAGATTTTTAATTGTTTCTGTTCTGAAAACGTTCTCCATTGCCTTACTTACTTCTTGTCCAGTTTTTGTTTTTAAAGGAAAGGCCCAAACAAATTTTGAAAAACAATTAATTACAACCAATATATATCTATATCCTTTATTTTCTTTTGAAAATTGTTGAATTTCCACAAGATCGGCCTGGTATAAATCTGTTAAAGATTTTATTATAACTCTTCGCCGTTTAAAGTTAATTCTAGCAGGTTTGTGTAGTTCTTCAACAACTTGTTTTTTAATATCAGTTACTAATTTAGTTCTGGGTGGCATCATTTATTCAATAATATTTGCTTCACGTAGTTCTTCTATTATAGAATTAATTTCATTTAAATGTCCAGTATGTCCAGCCTCTTGAGAAGCAAGCAATAAACGTAATCTCTCTACTAACTCGTTGGGGTCATCCCAATGTACGTAGTCTATTTTATTTTCTGTTGATTCCATTAACATCCCATAACCAGTTGTCACCATCGGAGCTATAATTTGTTTATATTTAGCCAACTTGCTGCCATCAACTTGTTTCGAGGATTGATAGTGACGTCTGTGAGCATTTGTTTCGAGAATAATTTCTTTATACATTCTCTTATCATTATCAGAGAAATTTTTTGGATGTTTTTTAAATAGTAATTCATATAAACCTTCGGTGCCGTTGTATTTTTTATTTTTAACTATAATATCAGAACCATCTATTTTTAATTGTGAATCGCCTATATAAAACTTTTCCAGGGTTGGATTATGTCTAACACCATATTTATGATCGAATTCATCGTTGTCAGTTGTAGTAATCATCTCACTTATGTATTTTCTAGGTAATTCATCATATTGATTTAAATAATCTGTAAATGATTCTTGAAACATTTGTTCTTGCCTATTCCTAATTAAAGGCTCACTACTATCTTCCTCATTTTCAGAATCAAAATGTTCAATCATTTTTCGTTTTAAATTACCTCGTGGTAAATTTGGAACATTTCTTTTAGATGTAGAGGCTTTTGGTGTAGATGTACTAGGTATTATATCATAATCCATTTTATACTCATCATTTAATTTTTTAGTTTTAGGAATGTTTTTTTCTTTCTTTTCTTGCTTTTCTTCTCCTTCCTCTTCCTCTTTTTCCACATCCTCATCTTTTGTTTTTCTTAAACGTCGATCTTTTGTTTCTAGTTTACTTTCAATATTTCGTAGATGTTTTGTTATAGGGAAAAATACACTGTCTTGATGTAGTTTATTTAATTTTAATAATTCCAGCTTTTGTCTGATAATATTGCGTTTAGCTACAAGTTCTTTTTTTAATTTTTCCTTATCCATGACACTTTGTTTCTTGAACAGGTTTCCTGAACTGCTTTCTGAACAGGTTTTTTTTGAACAGGTTTTAACGGATCTGTTCTAGCTTCTAAACTGATTTATTTTCTATAGAATTTATCATTTTATCGGAAATGGTGTCAGGATTTATAAAGTCATGAAATCCAATCCTATATCCTCCTTTGTTAACATCAAAATCCTTGAAGATAGACAAAAATCCATAGGGGTGCTTCCAGCATAGCGAGCAAATATATTTAAATTTTGGAAAAGTCATATCTGCACTCACATGATCCATATAAATATGTTTCAAATTTAAGTCATCTACTTTGAAAACAATTAGTGCATTAGCATTGTCTCTTATCAAATGCTTTGAAATTTTTGCATAGGATTGATGCAAATAAAAACAGTCGACGGAATTATGTCTTCCCATACAGAAATATTCTCTAATTATATTTTGTTTGGAACAGGCAACATCATCAAATATAAACACAGAATTTTGATTAGCTTTTGATGGTTCCAGAATGTCTTCACTGTTATCATAATGAAAACAACTTATACCTTTTATAGGACCTAATAATATATCTCTTAGGTACACATATTTATCTTGATTCAGAGATTTTGAATAGACATATACGTTTTCGAATTTTAGTCCATTTTCATGTTCTAATAAGGTGATGATTACATTGGTTTTACCACAATTTGATGGGCCAGTAATTATGCATCTTACTGTGTTTGGCAATAAAACGCTATGTTTTGTTTGTTGGTTTTTTCGAAACAGTAAATCATGGTTGTTGACTTGTAACTTAACTTTTTGCCTGTCTATCTTCAGTTCATTTTTATGTATTCTTTTCATTGTCATAGTTTCTCAATTTGTATTATCACAACAAATGCCATGTGAAAAATAAGTATAAAATTGATGACATAAATTATATATATTCATTTAAAATGAAATACTATGTGGGTAACGTTAAATCTGGCAGGGGTCTCATAAATTCAGCAATAAATAAATTACCCTTTGAACTTCATATCCCATCATACAACTTTTGCGGTCCTGGTAATTCTTATTTTTTAATTTGATTTTAAAAATTCAAAAAAATCTATTAATTTTCCTATTATTTTCCATGTAGGTACGAAATTGGAAAAGAGGTTAGCTCGAGGTGATAAGGGTATAAACGGATTAGATGATGCATGCAAAGAACATGATATAATTTATGCCAAAAATACGGATCTTGAAAGTCGTCATGCTGCTGATAAAACTTTAGGGAAAAATGCCTGGGCGAGATTTAAAGCAAAAGATGCATCTTGGAAGGAAAAACTGGCAGCATTAGGAGTTGCTGGGGCTATGAAAGCTAAAGTAAAACTTGGTATGGGATTTGATAATAAAGAAAACATTATGAGCAATTGTGTAAAATCAATGGAAAAAGTTAAGAAATCAACTGAGAAATCTTTAGAAAATATTAACATGTGTTTAGAACAATTTCAGCAAACAAAAAGCAAGCGAAGGAAAACAAAAAAAATACTAAAAAGAAATACATATGTAACCAATAGTAGAATTGCAAATTTGGATACAATTTCACATTTTAATACACAACAACAACAACCTCATAACAAGATAGAATCTAATTACAAGCATAATGATAATAAGAATAATAAAAGCATTAAATTGTTCAGAAAAAGAAAATTAGATGTGGAAAATAATGCTGCTGTAAAAAAAGCGCGTAAAACAAATATAAATGTGGTGAGAAGGAAAAAAAATTTGAATAAAACTGCAAAAAAAATAATGTCAATGATGATAATGAAGGGGAAAAAAAGAAAACTAGATTTTGTTGGTGTAGAACCTTTAAATAAATTACGTAAAATAGGATCTTTTAGAAAGAGAAAATTAAATATTGAAGATGATGATGGTCCTTTAAAAAAAGTACATAAATTAAAAGATACTAGATCTAACAGGAAAAGAAAATTAGGTATTGAAGGCGGTGGTGATGATCCTTTAAAAAAAATGCGTAAACTGTTGGATACTAGACCTTTGAGGAAGAGAAAATTAAATGACATTAACGGTGATTTGGATGGTGATGTGGTGGGTCCCATTGAAAAAATATCAAAATTAAATCATTATAATCCTCTACCGCTCCACCGGAAACGAAAACATACCAATAATGGTGAAGATAGTTTTGCTGAAAAAATATCAAAATTAGCTCATTATGAGCCCCTACCGTTACACAGAAAACGTAAATATGTCAATGATAGTAAAGATAATTTACAAATAGAAGCAATAACCAAAAAACCGAAAATTATTTAAATAGCAATAATTACTAGTAATAACTTCAGTTTAAAAAAGACGTTAAACAGTAAATATCTAAAAAAAAAAAAATGTGTAGAGCCAAAAGGAAAACAAAGTGTAAGAAAAGAAAATGTATCAAAAAGGGAAAAGGAAATAGTGTACATTTAAAAGAAGCAATTAAGCGAATTGGAAAAAGTATAAGTCATCATAAACCTAAAACTATTGCAGGAGCAATTCAAGTAGCTATGAGGGCAGCAAAAAAGATTAAAAAAAAGATCACACCTTCTCCTCGCATCGTAAACGTACCGAAAAAGGGAGGAATATTACCATTAATACCAATATTTGCTGGACTTAGTGCATTAGGCGCTTTAAGTGGCGGTGCTGCTGGCATAGCAAAAGCTGTAAATGATGCTCGACAAGCCAAACAACAATTGGACGAATCTCAACGTCACAATAAGACAATGGAATCTATAGCTATGGGTAAAGGTGTCCACTTGAAACCTTATAAAAGTGGTTTGGGTCTTTTTTTAGCACCACGTCGAATTTCAAAGAACTTCCCCTAACACTTCCTCATCGACCCTTAACAAATATTGATATCGCTAAATTTGCTAAATCATTAAACATTCCAAATTTTAGAGGTGTATTTATGAGAAATAATTTACCTCGAAAAATACATGTATATGAAACAGGAGTAATCAACTTGGACAATATTGATGGACCGGGTACACACTGGACTGCATATAAGAAATATAAAGATCGCATAATTTATTTTGACAGTTTTGGAAATCTACGGCCTCCTGCAGAAGCAATAAAATATTTTAATTCAAATGGTCAATGTCATGTATTATATAATCACAAGGTATATCAAACCTATAATAGTTATAAGTGTGGTCATTTAAGCTTATTATTTTTATTCAATAAATAGTTGAACACTTGAAATATGTATTTATTTAATTATAACCTTTAACAAGTCAACATGTCATATACGTTTACAATATCGGGGAGGACTTCAACACTTTCAACACGAATTCATCCACCTATAGTTTTACCTAAAAGTGATTATGTTTTGGGTCTTATCGATTTTGTTAGTTACAATTCAATTCCGAATGTAGATAATTCTAATAATATATTCCATTATGATGAAAATAGTGAAGTGGTTATACCTGAAGGGTCCTATGAAATAGAGGATATTGAAAAATATATAATGAATCATATAACAGATAAAGAAGAGGCGGAACCTACAGTTTTAACCTTGAAGGCCAACAATAATACATTAAAGTGTGAACTAAAGTGTAATAAAAGTGTTGACTTTACGAAAAATAGCAGCATAGGAACGTTATTAGGGTTTAAACCTCGCATACTTCAGGCTGATATTAAACATACATCAGATTTTCCAATAGACATTTTCAAGGTGAATTCAATTTGTGTGGAGTGTAATTTAGTAACAAATTCCTTCAACAATGAAAACCTCGTACACATCTTACACATGTTTTATCCGAACGTTGCACCAGGTTATAAGCTGATTGAAAATCCTTCAAATGTTATTTATTTACCAATTAACACACAATACATTGATGAAATAGTACTTAAAATCTCCGACCAAGATGGTAATCTAATCAATTTTAAACAAGAGTTGATCACGGTAAGATTGCATTTGAAAGAAGTTGTGTAACAAGATGGTGTTTAGATATATGGATAATTCGTTGCCAACCGTTTTCATGGCTCCTACTCCTCATCAGAATACAATAATAACTGATGCACGAAGAAGACAGTTTAGTATGAGACGACAAGTGAAACGATTAATACCGCGCAACAAAAAATTTTTACGACTATTGGGATTTAGCTTAAAAAAACATTAGTAAATTATTTAGAAATTTTTGGTACAGTTTCAAGTTGAGGCTTAGTGTAAATATAAGAAAGCTTATCATATTTGTAAGGTGCAACTGTCGCTATAGAAACGAAGAACAATATGAGTTTTGATATGTTAAATATTCAAGAGCAGGTGAAAGTAGATACTTCCATTACCAAATTGGAATATCATACCCATCAACCTTATGCATCAACAAGTTATAATAACAACGATGAAATACGAATACCCATCCAAACTCAGGATGTTTACACTTTACCGTCACAAAGTTTTCTGTACATTGAGGGAAAACTATTGGATCAAACCGGAAAAGCCAGTACAACTTTAAGTTTTATTAACTGTGGCATTCTCTTTCTATTTGATGAAATTCGGTACGAATGGAATGGAATGGAACTGTTGTGGATCGTGTTCGAAATCCAGGTGTAACTGCTCTAATGAAGGGATACGTGTCCTACACCGAAAATGAATCTTTGAAACTTAATAATTCCGGATGGTCCCACTTGGCGAATCCAAAACTAGTAGACCAGAATGGAAATTTTTGTGTATGTTTACCTTTAAAAATGTTTCTTGGATTTGCTGAGGATTTCAACAAAATTATAGTTAATACACGACAAGAATTGATATTAATTAGGAGCACTTCAGATGTGAATGCTATTCACACAAACAAACCCGATGAAACCCCTAAAATAGCATTACAAAAAATATTATGGAAGGTTCCCCATGTATCTGTATCTGATACGGAAAAACTGAAAATATTAAAATGTGTCGACAGCGGCAGAGACCTTGACATACCATTCAGATGTTGGGAATTACAAGAATATCCCCTATTGCAAGAAACAATGAGACATTCATGGGCAGTAAAAACCAGTGCGCAATTGGAAAAACCTCGATATATTATTTTCGGATTTCAAACCAATAGGAAAAATATACCAGCAAGATTTATGAGTCAGTTTGATCATTGTAATTTAACGAACATTAAACTTTATCTCAATTCTGAAACTTATCCTTATGATAACTTAAACCTCAACTTTGACAACAAACAATGGTCCATTTTATATGAAATGTACACACAGTTCCAGCAATCGTATTATTATAAAAATCAAGGTGAACCTTGTTTGTCACCAGAAAATTACCTACAACTAGCTCCTCTAGTTGTTATCGATTGCAGTCGACAAAATGATGATGTAATAAAAGGAGGGGCAGTGGATATAAGAATTGAATTCGAGACGAATAAGAATATTCCTGCCAACACATCAGCTTACTGCTTACTACTACACGATCGTTTAGTGAAGTATAATCCTCTAACTAGTGTTGTTAGAATCGCTTAAACAAAAAAAATGTTTGTGATCGACTTTTATGGATTTCAATATAAGAATAGTGATTTTTATATTAGAGAAATAGCTATTTTAAATATGCAAAATGGTTGTATGGCTCATAAATTTGTACGACTACCATGTATCGCCTTCTTTGGTGATGATGGATTTCGAAAATGCGTTGATTGGAAAACTAGACACGTACATGGACTAAGTTGGGATAATGGATTTGGACTGGATTCCGATCTGCATTTAGAAGATCTAAGTGACTTTATAAAAAACATTGTCCGTGAAGAATATGTAATTGTTAAAGGACTGAACAAAAAAAATGGTTTAAGTAAATTCATTTCCAACAACCACATAATTAATGTGGAGGAACTCAATTGTCCAAGTTTTAAAACCTTGAGGAAACAAATTTATGGATGGTTGTCTAGTGATTGGAGAGATATTAGAACCTACCATTACCATTGTAAAAATCATCTTTTTAACGATCTAGCTTGTGCTTATGAAAATGCTATTATATTAAGTATATGGTATGACAGAAATAATATTATGAATAAAAAGTAGTTAAAAAATGTGTTGTTTTATTTTTTAGTTTTAAGAGGTGGGGGGGAGATTTAAAAATGTATAAAAGTGATATGTTTCTTTGTTTCTGCTCATATATATGTTGACAACCTTAGTTTGACAAACAACAACATCAACAACTCTAAAGTTAAAGAAAAAAGAATGTTTTTACTACTCATTTTAGTTTTGTATGCAATAAATTGCAGTGTTTGTAGAATGCTGTACATACAAGAGGATATGAATATTGGGAATTATAATTTTCCAATTAAATTAAATGTGACTATCGATAATCCAATTTATTTACGAGATGCTGTAAAAGTTGAAAATTATTCTATTTCAATAGAAGATGGAACCTTTTATTTGTTTGAGAAATCTGAAAACAATCTGGTTTTGATGGAGTATCCTGCATTCTATTTCCCCGCTATTCAAGAAAACGGATGGAAGGAATTTACCGTTAATACAGCAATAAGAAATTTAAACAATCAAACCATTGGATTTGTAGTTGGTCATGATATGTATTATTATCCTATTGCACCGAGAAAAAATTCTGTAATGTATTGTGGTAGATATAGTTTAGAAACATTACTTGGAAATAGCACATACATTACTTTTCATAATTTAGAATTTACTTCTTATGATTTCACACAAAACTTTATAGAACTTTCCAATAGAGAAAAGACTTGTTTTATATATGTTTAGAGTATTGTGAATGTTAAATAAAAATAAACCAGGTTTTACAATTAAATTGTTTTTTAATATACCTACATTGTTACAATGGTGATTTAGAAGGGTATTAACAATGATAATAAATGTGAGAAAAAGATTTAAAAAGTAAAAAAACAAATTGTGTAGAAAAAAAAAAGTTTGATTTATTCAAGTGCCTGTGACAATAAATCAGATATTTCATTATCGTTTATGCTTGCTGGAGGCGGAGGAAGAGAAGTAGTAGTAGTAGTACTAGTAGTAGTAGTAGTAGCAGCAGCAGCAGCAGCAGCAGATACACCTTCATAATAATAATCATCATCATCTCTGGTAGAATTTTGAATTGTCGGTGCTTCTAAATACAGTTTCCGTTTTTTACCACTATAACCTGGTGCTTCTATTGGAACTCTATCCACATCCTCCAACTGGTCATCGAGGAGATTAAATTTATATTTTCTAACGACGCTTTCCAAAATCTTGAAATCCCCTTCCTTTTCCAGTTTCGTCCTCATATATTTGACTGGTAAATTACCAAACTTTTTCTTCAAAGTAATCGATCGAGGAGAATAAGTTAATGATATAAATATTTTTTCTCCCCGTATAAACATTTCCTTTACACCATATCTGAAAACATTTTTTTGTAAATCAAACTTGTTAAAGTTGTAGACAGAGAGAGAGAGAAATTATTGGAAATAACGAGAAGCGAGAAATTAAAAAAAAAGCAACACTGAAATTAATTCAAATAAAAAACCAGTCACAAAAATAAAATTATAAGAAATGTAAAGAATACTTACTGAAATAATTGCTTCATCACCACTAAAGCAACCTTTGCTGGAAAGTGTATTGGGTCCTGGGTAAAGACCACAATCGTGCTGGGTGTTGTTGCCATCTTGATGATAATAACGAGTAGTAGGAAAAAAAGCACAGTTTCAACTGATGCGGATTCAATTCAAATTTGTAAATTTATACAGCATAAAATAAAAATTATACGAGTCATATGACATGAAAATAGCTACTTTGTTAAATATTTCCATTTAATATTGCACATGCAAAGTAATTTTTTTTGCTGGATAATTGAAACGTCAATAACAATTTTATGTTTACTCAATTAATTGGATTGCATGACTTGGGGGGTCAAGAGGTTAGAACATTTTTTATTTTTATCAATGAATTCGTGACTTGGAGGTCAAGACGTTACACCAGAACATTTTTATTTTATTTTTTCTCAATTAATTGGATTACTCGCTAATTCTGTTGTGTACCAGTTGAATAAAACGTGACTTATGACGTTAATATATTTTTTATTTGACCATATTTCAACAGTTGCTATGATCGTTGGAAATGTGAAATCGTCTTTTTTTTTAATTAGCACCACCGATATATATATAAGTAAGCACCAGTGAAACTGCAGTACTTTCAAAACATTCGAAAATGTCTATCAACAACAACAACAACAACGGTCAAGTAAAAGTGTCAACAAATAGTGCTGTGTCGACAAAAAAAAAACCTTCCTGGGACACTGATGATTGGGATACAGACTACCAGAAAGAAGAAAAAATTCGTTGTGCCCAACTAGCCGAAAAACAGGCATTTCTTTATAGGAAATGGGTTTTAGGAGAAAGAAGTAACTGTGTTGCCACAAATTCTTTGCTTACTGAGGAATCGTGGGACAACGATTGGTCTGGGACCTACGATCCCTCTTCGACGATTGCTAATAAACCGGTGATTCGTACACCTCCAATTGGCAAATCGAAATCAGAAAAGAAAAAGTTTCGGGATGAGGAAAGAAGGCGATTGAGGGCGCTGTCAGATTTTAACTGGTAATTAACTTTATCGATTTATAGAACATTTTTATTTTATTTTTTCTCAATTAATTAGATTGCTTGCTAATTCTGTTGTGCTCGTGACTTATGACGTTAATATATTTTTATATTGGACTATATTTAAGGAGTTGCTGTGATCGCTATGTGTTCAGTTCCAGTGTACGAAAAAACTGAAATGAATTCCCAGAAAGTTGTTGATACAGTCTCCGACGAATTTGTTAGAAAAATAGAAGTGGTGAGTAGATTAGTTAGAACAAAAAATGATTTAAAAACTTTTTACCAGAGAAATCAAAAAAGCTATTCGATTGTTGGATAAATGTGTTAAATATAAGTATAATTGTGTTAAAAATTTTTCAAAAATTGAGTCCAATTTGGGACTTCTTAAAGCATATCTACAAAATTTTAAAGTTAAACTAAATAATACAAAGAAATCAAAGGAACTTGTTTGGGAAAATTTGGAATCGTGTTTCAATGGGAGAATAAAGACAGGCATTATAGTTAATTTGAAAATTAAAGATCCAAAATTATTTTTGAAAAAGGCTTTTAGAAGTTTTTCCATTCAAATTAAAAAACAGCTAAAGACTTGTCTGCTTAAATCAAATGTTATTTTCTTTGGATTGTTCATCAAGCCTCAGAATGGTGAAAGATCTATAAAACATTTTTCTACTAAAAGTAATATTATTGATAAAAATACTAATTTAAAGGAATGGTATCAGACTCACGTAATTGATGAAATTTTGGTAAAATTGGAAGAGTATCAAGAGCGGGACTCGGGCTGGGCCTTATTGGAAATTTTACACTTAAAAGTCAATATAAATAGCTATTGCCCTTTAACCGTTGGTAGCTCAACTTACGTCGATTTACCGCAATTTATAAAAAATACAAAAAGTGTCATTAACATTCAAAATAGTGATCACCATTGCTTTCTGTGGTCAATTGTCTGTGCCTTATATCCAACTAACACTAATGTGACACGATCATCATCATATCCACACTTTAGTACAGTATTAAAATATGACAACATTAGTTTTCCTATTAAATTGAAAGATATACCCAAATTTGAAGCCTTGAATAAATTAGCAATAAATGTGTTTACTGTTATGGTTGAAAGAAAAAGGAATGAGGTTGCACCATTATTACTTAGTAAAACTGATTATTCACCTAAAATAAATTTACTCATGATTTCAACTAATAATAATTGGGATGATGAGAGTGATGATAATAGTAATACTATTTACCATTTTGCATATATAAAAAATTTGTCACGCTTAGTTAGCAAACAAATTGGCATGAAAAAAAATAAAAACTGGATTTGTGAAAGATGTCTAAATTATTTTTCCACCGAAATGCATTTAAATAAACATTTAGAAAATTGTAAAAATTTAAATATCACTCAAATTATTATGCCGAATGAAACTAATAATATAATGAAGTTTAAAAATTTTAAACATACATTATGTGTCCCCTTTGTCATCTATGCAGACATTGAGAGTTTACTAAAGGATTATGATGATGATAATGCCACACAAACGTCACAATTATGTCAGCAACACGAGGCTTTCAGTATAGCTTATTATTTAAAATCAAATTATGAAAATAAAATGTTGTCCAAATTTAGAATCCATACGGGTCCTCATTGCCAAGATTGGTTCGTAAATGAATTATTCGAAATTGCGAAAGAAATTCATGAAATTTATCAACACAAACAGGAACCCTTACAATTAAATCAAAATTCGTACACCGTACCCGTCGTATTTCACAATTTATCGGGCTACGATGCTCACTTTATAATAAAAGCCCTCAGCAGAAACATAGAGGGAAACATCAGCTTGTTGCCATTAAATAAGGAACGTTATATTTCTTTTACAAAACACATATCGGGCACTAAGATCAGTTTTCGATTTTTAGATTCGTTTAGATTTATGCCAAGCAGTTTAGATAAATTGTCATCTTATTTGGACGATAATCAAAAACTGATAACCAAAAAATATTTTAACGATAATGATGAACATTTTAAATTAGTGACAAGGAAGGGAATATTTCCCTATGAATATCTAAATTCATGGGACAAATTAAAAGATAAATGCTTACCGTCAAAAGACAAATTTTTTAGCTCTCTGAAAAATGAAGACATTTCAGATGGTGATTATCAACATGCATTAAATGTTTGGCATTCATTTAATATACAGAGTCTTCAAGATTACGCTGAACTGTACTTAAAAACTGACGTACTGTTACTAGCTGATGTGTTTGAAAATTTTCGCAAAATGTGCATGAAGACATATGATTTAGATGCACTCCACTATTATACAACGCCCGGATTAGCTTTTGATGCCATGTTAAAAGTTACCGGCGTTGAATTGGAGTTATTAACTGACTGTGATATGGCTTTATTTATCGAAAAAGGCATCAGGGGCGGTATTTCACAATGTTCCAATAGATACGGGGAAGCTAACAATAAATATATGGGAAGTAACTATAATCCAGAACTTCCTATTTCATATCTAATGTATTACGATGTTAACAATTTGTATGGTGCTGCAATGATGTTTCCTCTACCATATGGGGACTTTCAGTGGGTGCCTATTGAAAACATTTATCATGAAAATATTTTTGATAGTAATCACGACTCTAGTGAGTATGGGTACATATTAGAAATTGATTTATATTATCCTCGGCATCTATATGAATTACATAAAGATTTACCATTATGTCCTGAACATTTAGTACCGCCTTCTTCTGATTCTGACAAACCAAAATTGTTGACAACATTGTATGATAAACAAAAGTATGTCATACATTATACGTTACTAAGACAAGCTTTGCAATTAGGAATTGTTATTCGAAAAATTCATCGCTGTTTAAAATTCAAACAATCACCGTGGTTAAAAAAGTATATTGAACTCAATACGGAATTACGAAAAACGAGTAAAAATGAATTTGAAAAAAATTTTTTTAAATTAATGAATAATTCTCCTTACGGAAAAACCATTGAAAATGTTAGAAAATATAAAGATATAAAATTAGTTACTAAATGGACAGGACGATATGGTGCCAAATATTATATTGCGCAACCCAACTTTCATAGCTGCACCATTTTCAATAAAGACATGGTAATCATTGAGATGAACAAACTGAAGGTGACTTTAAATAAACCCATTTTTATCGGCATGTGTATACTAGATATTTCGAAAATATTCCTTTACGATTTTCACTATAATTATATCAAGAAAAGGTTTAATGACGATGCTAAATTATTATACACCGACACAGACAGTTTAATTTATCAATTTTGCAACATTGATGACATTTACAAATACATTAAAGAAGATATTGAGAGATTTGATACTTCTGATTATCCAGAAAATAATGTTTTTGGGATTCCTTTAAAAAATAAAAAAAAAATAGGCTTGATGAAAGACGAGAATCAAGGCAATATTATGACACATTTTATTGGCTTAAGATCTAAAATGTATGCCCTAAAAGTTATGTCTAAAAATCAAGACGAAAACATAATTAAAAAGGCTAAAGGTATCGAAAGGTCCGCCTTGAAGGAAATAACATTTGATGACTACTATAAGTGCCTATTTCAAAACACCAAAGTGTCAATCAATCAAAAATCTATAATTTCAAGGCATCATGACATTTATACAATTTCCCAACAAAAAATTGCTTTGAGTCCTTTCGACGACAAACGAATTGTAAATTATATTTATACAGACACAAAACCATGGGGATTTTACGATTTCTTATAAAGTCAGAGTTTTTTTGTTCTAAATAATCTAGTTCATTCACTAAATGACGACATAGGAAGTATTCCGATCCAAAACAAGATTCGTAAACAAATTGAGGAGACAACAACCGACCAGAAGAATACAACCACGAAGTATTCCGAAACCCCAATATAACAAGACATACGGAACGAATTGGTGCAGCAGTTGTCAACAGTTTTTCTGTTTTTGCAGAAATTCAATTGAACTACATTCTACCGCCACACAACAAATAGATTTATATTGCTACGAAACGATTCAAAAGTCTTAAGATGCCAAATTTTAAGTTTAAATCATACACTGCCAACGTGATGGAGACGACGATTTGTGGAGTATGCGGAAAAACTATTAGGAAGCGACCTGCAACAAATAACGATTGGACTCCGAAAATAGTCATCGCCACGTGTCCCGTATGTTTACAACCAAGACCCTGCAACAAGACGATCCAAGTTTCTTGGACTTAAACTATGATGTACGTTCTAGACTTTGAATAATTTCGTAGTACTATCTCTCTCTCTCTAAGTTCAAACATTTGTTTAATAAATATATTTTTTACAGCCTCGTTTTGAACGTCCCATTCCAAGTAGTGGATCAGGGTTGCTGAAGACCAAACATGACATCATTACCAATAAAATGGACACGTGTAACAGGCTATATCAAAGCCAACCATGCAGCGAGTTCGAGTGGTCGGCGATGATCATACATTTTGATACCGCTGCAATGGAAGACTCCGTGACCAGGGACCACTGGAATTGGATCAAGCAAGACATATGGCACGACATCCAAAAATATAAATATTACAACAATGTAAACAATGCAAATTTAAAAAGGAAATTGTAATTCTTGATCTACACTCATCTAAAATAAAATTTATTACTACAATCTGTTGTCTTTTTTTTTGTTACTCTAAGAAAATTTCTAAATAAAATAAATATTTAAATGATCTACACTCATCTAAAATAAAATTTATTACTACAATCTGTTGTCTTTTTTTTTTTGTTCCTCTAAGAAAATTTCTAAATAAAATAAATATTTAAAATCTAATAATTCCATAATTAATGTGATAAAGATATAATATGACCCCAGGGTCAACTAATCTCTTCTATTTTTGACGCAAATAAAATATACATGAGGCGAGGCCGGCTAGGCTCGCTCTCACTCTAACACATTCTTTTACCCTCCACACCCTCTGGTCATTGACCAACACTTCTTCTACTACCACCCCCTACGACCATTCTACACTTCTTCGACCACTACCCTCTGGTCATTGACTTTCTGCAAGAAATACACCCCTTCTACGCTGCCGTCCAGACTCGGATGGACAGGTTACCAAAGTGATCCAGAACCCCAGTAGCTATACTACTATTATTTTTTGGGAAAAATCCTCGAACAGGTCGATTTTTAATTTAAAAAATACATATTGCAAAATTCTAATGGATTTATGTCAAGGAAATAGAAATTTACACCGGCAAATACTTTTTTCAGATGAGGCCACATTTTGTCTGAATGGTACAGTAAACCGTCAAACTTGCAGATATTGGATCCGGGAAAATCCTCATTGGATGGCAGAGGCACATACCCAACGCCCTCAGAAATGAAATGTGTGGGCTGGAATAGTTGACGACAGAATAGTAGGGCCTTTCTTCTTTGAAGGAACCCTTACAGGACAAAGATATTTAGAGTTTCTAGAAAATGACCTTGTTCCAACCCTTGCAGTAATTTTTCCTAACGATAATGACCCTGACATTCCTGACGATACCATATGGTTTCAGCAAGACGGTGCGCCTCCGCACTATGTTTGCCCTGTACGAGATTTTTTGGACAACTGTTTTCCTGGGAGGTGGATCGGCAGACGCGGACCGATAGAATGGCCTGCAAGATCGCCAAATCTTACACCTCTTGACTATTTTTTATGGGAACACTTAAGTCAAAAGTGTACATTAATAAACCACGTAATTTAGAAGAATTTCAAAATCGCATTCGGGACGAAATCGCAGAGTTACCCCAGAAATCATTCATAATGTGCAAGAAGAATTTCTTCACAGACTTGCGCATTGTCAAGAAGTTGGTGGATGGCAATTCGAACATTTAATTTAAGTATAAAATTGAATCAATTGTATTTTATTTTACATACCTCAGAATTGTTACTTTTTTATGGATAAAATTTACGTTTTCTAACATTCAATAGTCATTTACTCGAAAACTTTCCTATGTAAGAGGGCAAAATTTTAGTACTGTCTGATAGAGAATTAAAGGATCTTTCAGAATCAAGGAAAGAAATATGGTGTTGCCATTTAAAAAAAAATGATGACGTCATTACTAGAAAACAAATGACATTTGAAAATCGCATTTTACGCTAAAATATGTATTTTTTAAATTAAAAATCGACCTGTTCGAGGATTTTTCCCAAAAAATAATTGTTCCGTTTTTATTGAATTTATTCCATACTTTTGGCGCATACTGTATGTACTAGGTATTTGACCATAGGCGGGTTACTGGGTGTTATTTAAAATCGAAATAAAAGAAGAAGAGGCGATATAAACGGTTGTTTAGGCTAACGCCTGCACTGATAGGAGTCGGGTCTCTGACGGGTTGACCGGGATTAGGCTCCTTGCGTGGTGGGTTCGTTTTGCGAAAAAAAAGAGAAAGAAGAAATACAGAGAAGAAAAATCAACACCAAGAAAAATAGAAAATGACATGCATTATACCTCAGACGAAAGCAAACGTAAAAGACAGATAGGAGGTGATGAGCCATTTAAAAAATCAAGAACACATAGGTCACCACCCAAAAGTAATGATGATATGATGTCAAGAATGTCAGAAATGATGACCTTAATGAAAGACTTAGCAGTAGACGTTAAAGATATAAAGTTAGAACAGCAGATACAAGAAGAATACACTAAGATATTAAAACAAGAAATAAAAGACTTGAGAAAGGAGCAGAGGGAATATAGAGAAGAGATATTGAAGTTAAAAGCAGTAAATGAAAAGGCGGTGAAGGAAATAGATGACCTAAAAAGATAAATTAATATAAATAATGAAAGAATAAGGAAATTGGAAAATGAGAAGAGGAAAAAAATATAGTTGTTCAGGGTATGATAATAGATACAAACGATCACAAGTTTACAAAAGAGGCAGTGGGAAGACTACTGAAAGAAGAAGTAGGAGTCGATGTAACTGTGGAAGCGGTAAGAAAATTAAGGAAAAAAACTTATTTGGTGGAACTTAATAGCTATGAGGACAAAACTGATGTGATGAAGAACAAAAGTAAATAAAAGAATAGGAGAGGAGACATAATATTTATAAATGATGACCTAACAAAGGAGGAGAGGATCATACAGAAACATATCAGACAGAAGGCTAAAGAAGAAGAAAAAAGATGAAAAAGGACAAAAACAGGATTCATGAAACTGATAATAGATAATGAAGTGTGGAAATGGAAAGAATAAAGGTAAACTGGAAAGAATAGAAAAAATTAGCAACACGACAAAAAAACTAACCAAAAATAGTGCAGAAAGAAGTAAGGATGATGCAACTGGGCAAGGAAATGGACGACGAAAAAATAAATTCAATATGGTGAAGGTGAGAGCTGGAGGAAGGGATCGAAATAGAATAAGACTGGGTACATGGAATGTTAGAGGGACATATGAGGAAGGAGCGCTAAAACACTTAATTACTGTAATGAGAAAGTACAAATTGGACGTATTGTCATTACAAGAAACGAAACAAAGGGACAAAATGATAATAAATGTTGAAGATCATATATTTTTTAATTAGTGGAATAGATAATAGAATGTTAGGAGTAGATTTTATAGTTAGTAATAAATTTAGAAATGAAATTGTTGAGTTTGAGGGAATTTCAGAGAGAGTATGTAGGTTAAGAATTAAGGGAAAATATAAGAAGTTGGCTTAACTTCCTATAAATGAACATGCACCATCTGAAGGTAAAGATTCAGATGTTAAATCAAAATTTTATGAGAACCTAGATGAAATTATCGGAAGGATTCCAAAATTTTACATAAAATGTATATTAGGTGATATGAATGTATAAATCGGGGAGAAGAAGAATTTAAAAATGTAACTGGGGGTAAAAGCAGACATAGTATGAGCAATGACAATGGGAAAAAGTTGATAGAAGTTGCACTTGAAAATAACATGAAAATTGTAAGAACATCATTTGATCATAAGAATATATATAAGAAAACATATCTCCCGATGGAAAAACGAAAAATCAAATAGACCAGGTACTTGTTGAGCGAAAACATAGAAGATTAGTGACTGATGTGAGAAGCTTCAGAGGATCACATATTACTGGTAGCAACAATAAAACAAGAAAGACCGTCTAAAAATAACATTAGAGAAAGGAATAAGCGAAAAAAGTACGACGTAAGGAAATTAGAAGACGTGAATATGGCAGTACAGTTTGAACGTGAAATGAGGAGTAATGGAAGAGGTAACACGAAGAATATTAGGGAAACCAGGGAAACGGCAAAAGAATGAATGGTTTGATGAGGAATACAGGCAAAGTTTGAAACACAGAAATAAAGCACGAGTAAGATTAATGGAGGTGCAGAGTGGAGAGAACAGGAGAAACTACGAACAAGCAAGAAAGGAAACTAAGAATAAATGTAAACGAAAGAAACTAAACCATTTAGAGAGAGAGTTCAAAGAAATAGAAGAATCATACAAGAACAAGGAGCTCAGAAATTTCTATCAGGAAGTAAAGAAAAGTAAAGGACAAAATTCAAGACGACCTCTTTATCTGAAAGATAAAGAAGGACTACTTATAGGTGAAAAGAAGGGAAAGTTAAATAGATTTGCACAGTATTTTGAAGAATTATTAAACGAAAGGGAAGAAGAGAACGAAGACACTATGGGAAGAGAGGAACAGGAAGATAATGAAATGGTAGAGACACCAACTAGAGATGAGGTGAAAGAAAACATAAAACAACTGGGAAATAATAAGAGTGCGGGAGAAAATAATATACCAGCAGAAATTCTGAAGCATGGAGGAGAAGAACTGATTACAAGAATATAGCAATTGATAGATAAGATTTGGAGTGAAGAAAGACTGCCAGCAGACTGGAACAAAGCGCTCATCATTCCCATACACAAGGCAGGACTGAAGGATGATTGCAATAATTACCGAGACATAACATATCTTAGATGTAACATACAAAGTGTTAGCGAGAATAGTAAAAGATCGATTGAACAAGTACTATAACGAACAAGTAGGAGAGTACGAGGGGGGATTTAAAGCTGGCAGATCGACTGTAGATCAAATCTTTATTATGAAGCAGCTGCAGCAGGATACCTACGAGCATAATCTAAGTTTGCATATGTTATTCATAGATTATGAACAGGCATATAACACAATTAGAAGGGAAAGTTTGTATAAGACAATGATAAAATTGGGGATTCCAAGCAAGTTGAGAAAATTGGTAAAAATGACTATTAGGGTAACCAAGAATAAAGTAACAATGGAAGGTGAGATATCTTAGGAATTTATAGTAAAGAGGGGCCTGCGACAAGGTGACCCGTTGTCCACAGTTGTTTTCAACCTAATCCAGGAAATGATACTGAGGGACAGTGGTATAGGGGCAAGAGGTTTGGTATTTGGTAAGACACCAGTGTTTGGTTTATGCCGATGACGTAGTCCTAATGGCGAGGTTTAAAAAAGAAATAGTAAATAATATTTAGATTACTAGAAAAAAAAGCAAAAGAATATGGGTTAAGTATTAACGAAAAGAAAACTAAATATATGGTAATGAACGATAGTAACGGAAATGGAACTACTAACTTGGCCATAAATTGAAAAGGAAATAAAAACAACATAATAGAGAAAGTACAACAAATGGAATATTTAGGAGTAACACTAACATGAAGAGGAGAAGAAGAAAAAGAGATAGAAAAACGATTAGCAAAAGGAACTAAGGCTGCAGGAGGGTTATCACGGATTTTAAATGCAAAAAAATATACAAAGAGCTACAAAGATAAGATTGTACCAAACAGTAATAAGACCCACAGTTACGCTTGTGAAACATGGACAATGAACAAAAAGGAAGAAATGAAACTTGAAATATGGGAGCGTAAAATTCTAAAGAAGATTTATGGAGGAGTAAAAGAGAATGGTGAATTTAGAAGAAGGACAAATAAAGAATTAGAAGAGTTGGTCAAAGAACCGAATATTGTACAGGTTGTGAAAATATAAAGAGCCAGATGGCTGGGTCATATAGCCAGAATGTTTGAGGACAGATGGGTAAAAAAATATTAATGAGAGGAGAAGAAGAAGACGGCCTAGAAAGAAATGATTAGAAGAAGTCAAAAAAGATTTAGGAGAGATAGGAGTTACCGACTGGGAAAAGGAGGCGAAAGATAAAGTAAAATGGAGAAGAAGAGTGAAAGAACTCGTAGCCAAGGGTAGTGCTGTTATATATATATATATATATATATATATATAAACACTTGCAACACATGAAAAAAATTGATTAATTCTCTTAAAATACATTTAAAAAATATATACCAATACGAAATTGCAAATCAAACAGAACGTAATTTGTTTTTTGTATCCCTTCTAATAAAGTAAATAATTTTTCCAAATATCTTAGAAACTGTAACGTACAACAACATTTCAGTTTGTTACTTTTGGCGAAACTAGATCGAAATAGTTGTGCTTCGATATTATTGAGAATATTAAAATCATTTGACACATTGTATACACTTTCTTGGTATTAGGAATAGTGAGATTGGTTGCTATATTAAATTACAATTTTTTATACCTAGTGTATGTTTAAGAATGAGTATAAATAAACAAACCTGTAGGCTTCTTTAGGCTTTTATTTGTGGTGCCATAGGAAATGTTTTATACATTTTAGTGTTGTTGAAAGTGAAAACGCTGAAAGTGAAAACGCTGAAAGTGAAATCATTCCAAGAAAACACATTTGAGCAGCTGCCGACGTAATACGAGCCGATGTCAACATCTTTCAGCGCATTACAGGAAACTGGTGGAATCGGGGGTATAGAGCATATAGCATAGTCAAGCGATTTTGAACACGTAACACAACTATGTCAATGATTATTGTGTGTTGTGAAAAATTTAATAATTAAAATGTCATTTTACGGTACTACCAAACAGTAAATAGGCATCATTTTCGATTTATTGAAGAAAATGTTTTAAAATGGATTTTTTTGTTTAATACCTTGTGAATAGCAAGGAATAAAAATTTGAAGTTTGGTAATTACGTGTATCTTAATATGCGCTTTAAGAATACTATAAATAACCAGAGTTGCCATATAAAAAAATATCGAAGACATAATATCTCAGATTATAGCCACAGTGTATAAAATATTGTTTTTATAAAACTTTCTGCAACTTAAAATAATTAGCTATTCAACGTGTCCTAGAATTTTTCTCTTAAAAATAAAATATTTGATTTATTTCAAGTTGTATACTCGCACTGTATAGCTGTAATAGTCAATGTTATGTGTTTAGTGCCCAGAAATAGATAAAAAATAACGGACCCGCAATTGCAGTACATTAAATGACGAAAATATGTTACCTATGTTATTATACGTTTCTAAAGCAGATTGTAGATGGCACTGGTGTTAAAAGAATCTTTGTTTTCGATGGCATAAATAGTTTATTCGCAGCATCCTTTGATTTTAGGCAAATTATGTTCAATATCTCACTATCAAGTTAACGATACTCAAAAGTCAAAACTGGCAGGGTAAAGTTATACAGAAGACACAGTCTCCAAGAGTATGCATTGAAGATATTACCCATCAATTTTATTTAACATCATCTAAATCTTAGTTTTTAAACTCCTATATACCTAAGCATCCATCTAATGTTACAGTTTTTACCGATTGGTATATAGGAAAGCAGACATTTCAATTCGTCTCAAATATTTGTCTGTGTATACATTAAAAATTAAGGATTTTAGTGAAAGTTAAAGTTATAAGTAACAATTTAAACATTTATGAGTGAACTATATACATAGTTGTATATCTTGTAAGTATTTAAAAATATATAATTCCACTATGTTTTTGATTTTGTTTGTTAATTACAAATTCAAATGTACACTATGGCAATATACTAGAGTACGCGATTTATATTCTACAGACGTTTTGTTTCAGAAATAGGTCGTAATGAAAATCAGCTTAGTAAAATATCTATTTTGCAAACTTCGGAAGAAGCAACCAGTGGCAATATTTTACACAAGTTGTTCTGTTAAACTTGAAGAAATTAAACATTTTCCTGCATCGACAGAAAAACAGCACTGAAAAAAACACATTCAGAAGTCAGAAATATTAACGAGCACTCCTTACAAGTATTTTCTAGAAGAATAAAGAATAAAAAAAATAATTAAACAAAAAAGCGATTATGAGAAAGAAAGTAATATTAAATTATTATTAAATATTATTAAGTAATTAAGTATAAAATTAAGTATTATTAAAACAAAATAGAAGGAAAAAATAATACGAAAAGAAAAGAATCAATTCAAACAAAGATAGTAAATCCGATAAGAGAAATACAAGATGTTTTTTGTCATGGTTGTAAAGAACAGTTTGTGCATCTTCCACATCAAGAGTGGCAATGTCATTATAATTGGTGGCATGAATTCAAGGAATGAACACGTTGGCTAAAAAGTGTACACCTAAATCCTTTTTTCAAATAAATCTTATAATTCCTTCTCAAACTTTTGGAAATCCTTCGCGAATGCTACATGCATTTACATTTTCGTACATCCTAGTAATTCCCCATCCCCATAATTCTTTAGTAAATCCTTGTACACATTAGTAATTCTTACCAAAAATTAATAATTTCTCTTTTGAAGAAATTAAATTACAGCCCATAAAATAATTAACCAGTAATGACATTTTACTTACCTTAACTATGACTGTAAGGAATGTAATGCAAGACAATCTATAAATATCCAAATAACTAACTATGATGATGGAGTTTTAATTATTTTAAGTTTTAAATTTTATGGTTTGGAATAATAATAATTTGTTTATTTTAATGGCACATACATAACATTTTTAACAATTATAATAAATTAATTGTAAATTTTAAATTCAATTTTTAATTTATAATTTACAAACTATCAAGTGGACTTAAGCTTCATTCACATAAGATTAGTGCGGTTGCATTGGTACTGCAGAAAAGTTATTAAAAAGGGCGCCGTATTCTTCAAATAGTGTTTTCTGCAAAAATACAAATAATTTTAGACATTTAATAACTGAATAATCTAGGGTTTAGCAAATAATAGGAATGTTAACTCATCCCACCTGCAAATACTCAAAGATACTGAAATAAAACGGCGAGAAATACGGGTGACTTTTGTAACGTTCAGATAAACTTAACAGTAACGCCTTTGTACTGCAGTTGTATGGCAGAAGCTAAAAGCATTTTAGCTTTTACCAATCCTTTTTCAACAATCATACAAGGATCAATCAGAAAACTGCTTTTTTGACAGTAAACAGAAGATTCACATTTTTGCAGGTTAAGTTTTTAAATTAGATCTTAATAGATATTTAGTTTAGAATTGATTTGTTTAAAAAAAAATGGATGAAGAGGACTGTTTGGTTTAGAAACAGTTACTTTTGCTGCTCTTATTCGCAGCGACGTCAATATGTATAAAAACTATACATGCAACAAAAAATGAAAAGAAGAACTCGGAGATGGTGGGTGCGACCTATTAACCGCAGATAGCACATGCAAGGTGATTTCTATAATTTATATAAAAGAAATGCGTAATGAGAATGCCGATTATTTTTTCATTTCACCCGAATGACAGTGGCAGTGTTTGATGACTTGCTGAAATTAGTGGGGCCTCATTTAACCCACAGTATACTAGTATACTGTGATTTGACCAAACATTCAAATATACCATCTATTCCTGCAGATTGTAGGCTTATATTTTATCTAGGGTAGGCTTTTAATTACTATTCGGCAAATGATAAAAACCAACAATTTTCGTAGATAGGAACGTAGTTGGCAAAACATAAACATAACCTCTCTTAAGGTCAAGAATCTTAAGGTTTTTTTTGCATGTCGCCAACTTACAGTGGAAAAATTCCCCAACTTCTTAAGTCTACAGTAATTTTATGTAAACAGAGTAAATAATATTTAACACCATACAATTACAATACAACAGTACAACTGCAGTGCCATTGCAGTAACGTTTATCTGAACGTTACTTTAAACCGTTTTACCAACCGTAACAAATAATAAGTTAGATAGGACTACTCTAAACATCAAATTGCTTTGAAATAACAAATTACTATTTGACAAGTCATACAGAAATGTCATTGTATTTATAAAGTTAAGTGCAAAAGTTTTGTTGCTCATCATGAAAAAATTTACACTTACTCTCTTTTTTGCAAGGAATTATAGAACTGCAACTGACAACTAGAATTTACGATCAATCATATTCATAAAGAAATATAGAAATACGTAGGTAATTAGGTTTAATAATTCTTTTTCATTTTGATATTGTTATTGTAGATATTTGTTCTTTCATGGCAACATGGTTTTTAAAGTAATCGTATGTACCTCATTATTTATTATAGTTCATAAAATAGTTATGTATTATTTAAATGACAAACAAATTGTTATTATTCTCAACTGCTATTTTTTACTTAGTCATTCGGATTTTTATAGATTGTGTTAGATTACATTTGCTATATTATTACATTTTTGAATAGCAGAGATTAAATAATTTCATAATTAAAACTGTACTTTTTTATTATAATAGGTATTTATGATGTGAGTGTTAAAAGTATATAAAACCATAGTGCGACGTTCGATTGTTTTTTTCATGAAAAAAATGAAATCCTTGTGAAGAATTAGTCAAACAATTCATGTTTCAGTTTTCTGATATTTTGTATATATTCATGCGAAATGCAAATTGAAAAAGATTTGATGGTGTATATCCTGAAAGAGATTATCCGCATAACATTTTACTAGAGCGTTTTAATTTTAGTGAGCTAAAAAGTCGGAGAATTATCCATCAAATTATTTTCTTATATAAATTAATTAACAACATAATTGATTGTACATGTTACTGAATAAATTACCCATCAAAGTTTCTAAACTCTGCTCTCGTGGAAATAACATGAAAACCTCTCCTTTGTATTAAATAATTGCTAATTATAAACGTGCCTTACATTATCAGTAATACTGGCAATACTTAAAAATAATGACAGTTTTATTAAACGTAGAATGTAAATTACTGAAGGAATGATGGTAGAATAAACCAGAATTCAGATCCGGATATTTTGATATTGAAGCATCAGTATCGATGTACTGTATCAGTACACCAGTTTAATAACGAAATTCAACATGAACGACAGTGACAACATTTATGACGGCCACGGTGAAAATGGGAAAGAAACTGTAAATGAAATAGAGATTTCGAGTGACGAAGATCCTAAAAATGAGTACCTTCGTAGTTTTATAGAAGTGTACGAAACGTTTCCAAGTTGTGGAATACTCAAAGCCCACACTATATGAATACATCCAAACGAAATATGGCACTTGATAAACTGTTACTAATTTATAGCAACTTAAAATCTGGAGCTACACGTGCCATTCTTGCATTTACACACGTCATTTAACACGACGTTTAATTGTCAGCGTTAAAATTGAAAGGTTGGTCGACTTACCTTAAGGACGATCAATCTCAATTATTGGAACATTGTAGTCCTCCTTTAGTAGGTATGATAGATTCCATTCTTGCGTCGCTGAGTACGCCGCTGTGCACACAGTTTAAAGAAAAAGTGAATATGTTAGGTCTTATCACTCGGACGCGCCAGTTTCCCCAACGGCTCAGTCCATAATTTGGGAGGCGAGGTGGCACTTTTATGGGCTTGTTCTTAGAGGAGGGCGGGTTGCTACCAATGGAGGACTACAATGTTCGAATGTTCGAATAATTGAGATTGATCTTAATCCTTAAGGTAAGTCGACCAATCTTTCAATTATTCTTCACATTTCCGTCCTCTTTTGGTAGGTATGATAGATGTTTAGAGAATGTATAAAAGTGCTGTGATTGCGAGTACAAAAACTATATTTAATTTATTTCATCATAGTCAAACATAGCTTTTAACAATATTAAATTAAATATTTACAATATTAGTACCTTTAATTAATACTACTACTACTTCCGGTAAAACCTCCACGTTACTGTAGAGATTATAATTCAACTTAGCAGTGTTCAAAACTCCTAGAAACGAAAATTCAGATTTCTATCGTTTCCAATTTCCTTAATACGTCTAATTAATGTTTATTGTGCGACAGGGTGTCTCTATATTATATCTATATTGTCAGTGTTTTAACTGGGTATAGGTAGAGACAGCTATCTTTTTCTGCTACGCTAATAGTTTTTCTCAATTTGGCATCTTCTTTATTTATTATATGTTAAATTTTACAAACAAGCTTTTCAAATTCAGTTGATGTCATCCTCAAAAAATTTGAGAATTGTTGCGGATTCTCGACACTGAGTTCAGATATTAACTGATTTATAGACACCTAATTCATCACGTCTCAAAATTGATTCCCAAAACTACACTGAACGTTTTTCATCGCTATATGTATACGAACCGTTTATACATATGTTTTAAGTAAATACACTTCTGTCATACACATCAATTTATAGTAGAAAGACAAAGTTCAGTCGTGTATGATGAGTATCGAAACAAAAAATTGCTAGCCGTGTGATTGCCCTGGATATGTTACTTAAGAAAAAAAAAACGTTTAGTGCAGTTTTGGGAATGAATTTTGAAACGTGATGAATTAGGTGTCTATAAATTATTTAATCTCAGAACTAAGTGGTGAGAATCCGCAACAATTCTCAAATTATTTGAGGATGGCACCAACTCAATTTGAAAAGCTTGTTTGTAAAATAAGTAAGATACCAAATTCGGAAAAACTATTAGCGTAGTAGAAAAAGATTAGTTGTATCTACCTATACCCAGTTAAAAACACTGATACTATAGATATATACAGGGTATCTCACAATAAGCGTGCATTAGATGTATTTAGGAAACAATAGAAATATAATATTTACAGTAACGTGGCGGTAGTACCGGAAGTAGACGTCAATTCGTTAACTTTAAACGAAAAATAGTATTTTTATTTCATTTTCAGATTCTACGTGCAATTTTAAATCAACTTTATTAAATATACCATATGTCCAAGCTCAATAGTTTTTAAATTATTTCGTTTCCTTAATTTGTTTTTTTTTTCATCTTGACTGTATTATTCAGTCTCCCAGGTAATTGACGACTTAAAAAGTAATAATTAAAATAATAATACATGTAGAATCTGAAAATTAAATAAAAAATACTTGTTCCGTTCAAAATAAGCGAGTTGACGTATAATGTAAATATTTTGCATCAATTCAGCAAAACAAAATCCTCTAAAAAGAAATTTCAGATTTCTATCATTTACGGTTTCCTAAATACGTCTAATGCACACTTGTGATACATCCTGTAAGATACATGTCTACTTTTATTTATGTACAAATCCTTAGAAACTTTATTCTTCAAGATAATCTAACAAATATTATGTTTTGTTTTCACTGTCTTCAAGATCCGCTTCTTAAGATGGCGATGCAAGGTCTGCTATAATTTCTATTATACCTATGAATTTTAATAAAAACGTTTAGTAATTTTTTTATTTAAAATTTTTTAAGTTGTTAATCAGGTGAACCCCTCAAAAATTAGTACGAGAAATTTGAATAAAAACTATACATAGTGTTTTCTTCGACACGACCTTAAACTTTTATTCGTGTATAAATCTGTAAAAATGGTTTTGTTCGAGATACTTCAACAAATATTTGTTTGTTTTAAATGGCATCGAAAATCGCTTCTTTTGATCCTATTATGGATTATTAAGACGGCGACCGAAGACATCCTATTTTTTTACACCTGCGAAATTCAATATAAACGCTCAGAGATATTTTTTGAATAAGTGATGCTAATCAGGACCCCTCAAACCCCTATGTGTGAATATTTAGCAAAAACTATATATAATGTTTTCATTCGTATACAGCTCCGTAAAAATTTATTCTTCGAGATAATCCAACAAATATTTTTTTCGTTTTAAATATCTATATCTATAGTTTAAGTTGAGCATAATATTGAATTTGAACGGTACTAAATCAGATTTAATTTTCAGATTTATAGTTTTTTATCCTCGGAAACATTTTCTCACAAACTGTTGAATATAAACAAATAAATTTTGTCAAGAACATTTACTTAAAAAAATATATTTTACTAGAATATTTCCCATGTTCCTGGTTTGTTGTAAGGGGTGAAATAAACCACCCCTTCCATATTTATTTTCTAAACATTCTTATACTTAAAAATTTCTTAAATTAAGAATTTTTCTTTGGACTTCACTTTGTCTTTATTTGATTTTCTTTTAACATCCCAGAGTTCAGGTTCGTGGTATAAATTAATCGGTTCATCAATATCGCGTTTTACTGACTCTTTTTTATCAGTCTTTTTGAATTGCTGCCGATACTATCACAAAAGTAGACAACCAGTCAACTAGAGCAATTTCTGTCAGGCGAGTGGGAATATGTTTTTACATCTAATTGTATAGGTGTGTCGATACATATCGTAGACGCTTGATACATATAACTCTCGACAGAAATGTTCGCGCTGTTTAGATTAAATGCGATTTCTGTCCGACAGAGAATGAAAAATCGTTCAGTATGAATTTGAGAGTCAGCTTAGTTTGAAAAGCTTGTTTGTAAAATAGTCATATAGTTAAGGTTTACTGTGATATAAATTAATCTGTTCATCAATATCGCCTTTTATCCATTATTTTTTATCACTCAATATTAAGAATTTGCTGCCGACACTACCATATAAGTAGACGATTAGTCAGCTACAATAATTTCTGTCAGGCGATTCCGAATAGGTGTTTACATCTAATCGTATAGATGTGTCGATACATATCGCGGACGCTTGAAGCATATCTCTCTGACAGAAATTCTGTACTGTTTACATTGGGTACAATTTCCATCCGACATAAATATCGAGCAATTAATGTCAGACCCTTAGGCTTGCTACAGATTATGCGTGAATTCGGGATTCGTGATGCGCGATGCGTGATTCGTAATGAATTCGTGCATAGTGTGTAGGGTTTGTATGAATGGATTATTAACGAACAAGACTCTACATACTATTCGCGAATTCACGCATAGTCTGCAGCAGGCAGCTGTAATGTGGATTACAGCACGGACATATTTTTTGCATTATCAATCAAATTAAAAAGTATACTCTGATAGTTAAATGATACATATTTATATTTTTTTGTCTACTATATTGTTTTTTACTATTGCCATGTTTAATGTTTCTGGTATATGTTTGTATTATTTACTTTTTATTTTTGTATCCTGTAACTGGACGACAACCTGTTGGATCTGTTGAAATAATAGTATATGATGTTAGGACAATAAGTGATATTTTATGTGCTAAGTGTGGAAAGTTTGTCTGACGAAAGTAGTGAATCAGACAAAGCATATAAAGTATTATATACTATTTTTTCCCACTTTTATATAAAAATTGTAAGATTGAATCTTACAATTTTACCTCTGAGTGTAGAAGTGACTGGAATGGCTGTAGAAAATTTGCTGCTGATGAAATCTGGTGCAGTATAATATGAAGCTGCCTTTGTCCAGTTAAAGAAATGATGTATTGGGAAAAATGTAACCCAATACTCTGAGAACATTTTATTGGTACAATTTTTTAAAATGGCACAAAAACTGAAGAGTTCTATTTTGTGGGCTCATTATTCAATGGTAAAGTGCGTGTTAAGTTTGAATCATAATGGAGAATACAATCATTTTCATGCATTTTTGAATAAACAAGAAGAAAGTTATAAGCCAAAGAAGTTGAATGTCTTGTTAAGGGAAACCATACATTTTTGTGTGATGCTCCAGGTGAAAAGTATTTGGCGATAAAAGTAATAAAATTACATTTTATTTGTTTCATATTGTGCTAACCAACTTTTATTTTTTCAGATAATTTTGATATTTGGTAGGTATATCTGGGGCATGTGGTTGCAACGAACTAGTGAAGATATTGAAGACATGGGATCTTTGCTGCTAAATTAAAATTCCTAACACTAAAACTAGTAAGAACAGAAGTTTTTCCGTCTTGGTTGATAATATTTAAGTAAATATAAAAAGTATGATAATTTACGTCCTCCCGATTTTAAACTATGACGGTTTTCTTTAATATCAATATTATGAAGCTGTTGCGGGCATCCATAAAATTGGTAGTGTGGATGTGGCATTGTATTTGAAGTTTCCAAATTGGGAAGGACACACAGCCGATAGCGAGGGGATATTACTATATATAATAATATATGTAATAAATATACAAAAAAATAAATGTTCATTGAAATTATAGTACTATAATGTCAAACGTCATATAAGTACTTATATGACGTTTGAAGAAAGATAAATAAATAAAATTTTGGTACTTCATAATTGCTCAAAATCTGGCATATTTTTAAAAATACCTTGTATACATAATTTTGTATAACTGTACCTTAATATTATCAAGTCCCAAAAGTAAATTGTATTTCAAGCTGCAGACATTATAAGAAATATTTTAAAATTGATAATCAAATTCAAATCATAATAGTTATTTATACAGTATGCGCCAAAAGTTTGGAATAAATTCAATAAAAACGAAACAATTATTTTTTGGGAAAAATCCTCGAACAGATCGATTTTTAATTTAAAAAATACGTATTTTAGCGTAAAATGCGAATTTCAAATGTCATTTGTTTTCGAGTATTGACGTCATCGATTTTTTTTTAATGGCAACACTATATTTTTTTCCTTGATTCTGAAAGATCGTTTAATTCTCTATCAGACAGTTCTAAAATTTTGACCCTGACATTCCTGACGATACCATATGGTTTCAGCAAGACGGTGCACCTCCGCACTATGCGCGCCCTGTACGAGATTTTTTGGACAACTGTTTTCCTGGGAGGTGGATCGGCAGACGCGGACTGATAGAATGGCCTACCTCTTGACTATTTTTTATGGGGATACTTGAAGTCAAAAGTGTACATTAATAAACCACGTAATTTAGAAGAACTTCAAAATCGCATTCGGGACGAAATACGCAGAGTTACCCCAGAAATCATTTATAATGTGTGGATGCCAATTCGAACATTTAATTTAAGTATAAAATTTAATCAATTGTATTTTATTTTACATACCTCAGACTTTTTCATTCAATCGTCATTTACTCGAAAACTTTCCTATGTAAGAGGGCAAAATTTTAGTACTGTCTGATAGAGAATTAAACGATCTTTTAGAATAAAAAAAAATATGGTGTTGCCATTTAAAAAAAATCGATGACGTCATTACTCGAAAACAAATGTCATTTGAAAATCGCATTTTACGCTAAAATACGTATTTTTTAAATTAAAAATCGATCTGTTCGAGGATTTTTTCCAAAAAATAATTGTTTCGTTTTTATTGAATTTATTCCAAACTTTTGGCGCATACTGTATAAATAACTATTATGATTTGAATTTGATTATCAATTTTAAAATATTTCTTATAATGTCTGCAGCTTGAAATACAATTTACTTTTGAGACTTGATAATATTAAGGTACAGTTATACAAAATTATGTATACAAGGTATTTTTAAAAATATGCCAGATTTTGAGCAATTATGAAGTACCAAAATTTTATTTATTTATCTTTCTTCAAACGTCATATAAGTACTTATACTCCTAAGCGTATAAATACATTATAGTACTATAATTTCAATGAACATTTATTTTTTTGTATATTTATTACATATATTATTATATATAGTAATATCCCCTCGCTATCGGCTGTGTGTCTTTCCCAATTTGGATGTATTTTTTAAATTAAAAATCAACCTGTTCGAGGATTTTTCCCAAAAAATAATTGTTTCGTTTTTATTGAATTTATTCCATACTTTTGGGGCATACTGTATATCAAGGAAGTTAAGTAGGCATTTAAGACCCGTAGTTGTGACGTATGTCTAGCAATAATATCAACAAACGCGTTTTTATGTGCTCAATATTTGGTACGCGAAAAACCTCTAGTAAAGTGACAAACTTTTTCTTATATAATTGGTAAAATATGGATTTCAATAGTGCGAGTGGTACAGAAGATATTTCGAGTACGAAATTTTTAAAACGACGGAGAAAGCGAAAGGAAGTCTGCTGCCGGAAAAATAAAAAAAAGCACAACAAAACTTATGACAATTTTTGTTAAATGATGTGTTCCTTTAAAAATGTGAAACATTACGGTGTTTGCATCTTAACAACGGCATTAGTACATATTCAAGATTAATAATATTCTTAGAAAGAAGAAGTGATTGTTACAAACCGAAAAAGTCAAGAATATTGACTAGAGAGGAAATTGACAGTTACTTACATTATTTTTTTAAGTTATGTAACAACAATATATGATATTTTAGATAAAACTTTGCTAATAAGTATAATATAATGAAAGATCAAAATAGAGCGCATATTTAGTATAACTGGTAATGAAAACAAGTCACCAAGATATTTGGATATGTACAGAAGATATGCGTCTATTCGTCAACCGGATACTAAGCATCGACATTTTTTTTTGTATATTATAACAATAATAAACGCTCCAAGTAAGTGGTTAGGAAAAATACGTTGGGTCAGATTCCGTACAAAATAGCAAACTATCGTAAATTACCAAACCCAATTACCGGGCATTGTTTTCGGCGTTTTCGACTACTTTATTAGGGGACCCTGGAATAGTTATAACTAATATGAAGGGTTATGGTGGTTGGCAATCAACCACTGTTACTGAAAACAATATTGAAAATTCTGTGTCCAACAAAGAAGAACTAAAAAAAATATAGACTTATATTCCGTTAGATAAAGGAGAGTGAATATTTAGTGCATTACAGTAACTACAGTAATTAACGCTCGAAAGTGTTAATAAGGTTCTAGGGTGTTAAAGTGGCACTTATCACCTGAAAAATTTTACTATAAAATGTAATCGTCTAGGCGTGTATAAATTTTATCAAACGCTTTTATTTAATTCAATAAAACAGTTTTGTATAACAATTTAACGTAAGAAATGTAGGTTAATAAAAAAAATTGACAATTACAAATTATTTTCGATAAGACCATTCTTAGCAATACACATTTTCAAACGACATCGATGCGACGTCACAATTTTTTATTACTAGATAGTGATGTTTTTTTATTTATTTTTACTCTTTTAGAAAGGTATTTTAAGCTAATATAAATCAAATCTCCTACAATTCCTATCAATGAAGTCATATGTATATTTGCTGATACCAAACATTTAGGTATGCTAATGAACATTTCCACAGACAAAGCTCTATTCAATAATTATCTAAAGAAAATAATCTAATTTACTAACCTGCTAATGAAACACTCTATCAATATCTAACTTCACTTTTTGGCAGTGGGAACACGACAAATTCAACCACAATAGATGAGCTCTGACCTATTTCTGCATTTTTAGGATTGCTTCTTCAGGTGGTCTCCTTTAAGTTGAATCAAATATCTAATTATAAAAATATTTATAAAAATTAAAATTATTTGAAGCTAAATATCGACAATGACAAAAAGTGACATCCTGTCAATGAATTAAATATGACAATACCTTCTTGAAAAATGTTCACCTTTTATGTAAAAGTTTTTATATATTTTTAGGTATTAATAATATTGTGTGAAACTAACTACTCAGTGGACAAAAGCCCCAACCTGCGTTGAATTACACCCACAATATCTACCCATATATTCCTTATTATTAGCTTTGTAGCATTTTTTTTCATTTTTTTTACTGTTTTAGAAAGGTATTTTAAGCTAATATAAATCAAATCTCCTACAATTCCTATCAATGAAGTCATATGTATGTTCTCTGATACCAAACATCTAGGTATGCTAATGAACAATTCCACAGACAAAGCTCTATTCAATAATTATCTAAAGAAAATAATCTAATTTACTAACCTGCTAATGAAACACTCTATAAATATCTAACTTCACTTTTTGGCAGTGGGAACACGACAAATTCAACCACAATAGATGAGATCTGATCTATTTCTGCATTTTTAGGATTGCTTCTTCAGGTGGTCTCCTTTAATTTGAATCAACGCAGGTTGGGGCTTTTGTCCACTGAGTAGTTAGTTTCACACAATATTATTAATACCTAAAAATATATAGATAGTGATGGTTACGGGTGGTATAAAATTTATTGATTACCTAAGTAGACCATGTAGTTGAACAATTTCCCGGTTGGTTACCACGTTTAGATTTCTTAACTTTTCAGGAGACATATACAAACTGCAGATTAATTCCTTTGGCTCGTATTATACAGGGTGATTCAGAAAGTATTTAAAAAAATTGGGAATAGATGCGTCATGAAAAATTGAGTCAATATCGTAAAAATAATTAAATCCTTATAGATTCCGTAAAAAAAATTATTTAAGTTCTAGTAGTTTCAACCTTTAAATGGCTGGGCTGCTGCAATCTCTAGCCAGGCGATTTCAAATATTCGATTACTTATCGTATTAACATTTTTGTGATGCAAATGTTTACAGTTTTTTTAATATCAAAAATGGCTATAGCAACTCACAGTTCATGGATATGGTTTTAATTTATAGTGAAGTGAAAGTGCAGAACAATTTCCCGGCAAACATGTTCCAAATGAAGCTACTTTTGCAACGGTGTTTAGTGCGTGCAAGTGTAGTGCAAACACTGACGTGACACGGGAAATTGGCGACCAGGGTGTCCACGGTGTATTGCAAGCAGTGTGGCGTATTCATACACGAAGCTCAATTATATCTGTACCATATACAGCGTGTCCAATCATCAAATATCAAGGGATTGGATGAGGAGGACCGGTACCATGGTCGCCACGATCTCCAGACTTTAAATCAGTTGGTCTTATTTTTATGGGGATATTTAAAAAATGAAGTATATTGCACCGAATTGAACACTATTGATGATTTACGCAAACGTATCATAACTGCTGCTAATAACTTACAAGTTCAAAACAGACAAGAAGCAGAAACATTTATGTTAGTTTATAGAATTTGGAGAAGACGGGCTCAAAATGTAGTTGCAACATCAGGTATGTCAAATTATTTTACGAATTAAAACTACAAATTAATTTCATTAATAATTAATAACAATAGCGGCCAAAGCAGGTGCAGTTTGCTGTATAAAAATAGGTGTTGTAAAATGTAATTGATTTCTTTTCTTCGGAATGCCTTTAAATTTTTTGTCGTTTGTATGCTTTGCCTTATCAGATTTTACAGTGGACCAATTTCCAGTGCCGTGCGGAAGTGTATTTTTAAATCATATTTAAACTGATCTCTTTGATTTTATATTTACAAAATTGTATTTGTTAGGTTCCCCTGTACATTAAAAAAAAAAAAAATTTTTTAGTTAAGTTCTGAATCACCTTGTATTTGATGTATGCACTGGCCTATGACGTTCTGGTATATGGTTAGAAGTCACTATTCTGTGACGTTTTGGTTCTTGATTTTCACGTATGAATCATTTGCATTTGTTGTATTAAAATTAAAGGGCAATGCTGATAATTGCTTTCCAGGAAAAAAAACAAAAACACTTGAGATTTTAGTGGATGCCATCTATAGGAGGCAGAATGAAAAAATCTTTCCATTATCAAGTTATCGGGAAGTTTTATACGAATCACCCTGTATTTATTACACTATTACGGTGTATATATTTTATAACTTAAAAATAAGAATTCTGTAATGCCATCATAAATATAATTACTATATTAATGTCTTCATCCTACACAAATACAGATTGAATCAAAGCCTAATTGAAAAGTGGACAGTAAACAAACTGATAGATGTTTGTTATAGTATCAGACGTGCAAGGAACGGCCATGGTTAGGCAGATCCTGGGGGAATAAGGGATGAATCTTAGAGGAGGAGTTCCTGCCGTCCCTCTTCTTGGACAAATTGTCGGAAGGGAGGACTGGGGACTTAAGTTGGGGATTAGAGTAAACTTTTATGGTTATCTCCACCATGGTCTAAAGATTATACATATCGAGCTTAAATACCTCTTCAAAAATTATATACATCGAGTATTTAATTTTGCATGTATCAGTGTTATATGAACTGTAACTGAAAATATTAGTTATATTTGTAGTACCTACCTATTTCCCGATAATTTGAGGAGTATAATGGAAGAATGTTAAATACCAAAATTTCTTAAATATGTACATTCTTCAAGAAAAAACGGAATAAATAAAATTTAAAATATTAATATAAAAAAGTATTTTTCATTTACTGTAAAGGTATTTAGCTAATCCAAATCAGTTTTGTTGATCTTTGACAGCAAATTTCTAGAGATGCTAAAATCAACAACTCCATAGAGAAGGACAACAATATCCAACTTTTGTTTTGTCAAATTATACTGAATCTATGGTAACACACTTTTTTATGGCGATATTTTTAAATTTACTTTTGCGATTTTATATGAGTAAAGACCGTCCTATCGATTATCTTTTTTGTATTATTTCTTGGGGTTTACAGATATTCGAGAAACTTTGACTTTTAACATATTTTTTTCTTCAGTTATACCGGTCAAATTACTCGCATCTACGTCACATTCTCGCATTTTTCTCAAGACAGTTGATATTATCTAGAAGTCTTCTTCTAATGCACGTACGTGCTCGTCTTCTTATTTCTGTCCAGGTTTCTGTTAATGTATGCCTTAGTGTAATAGCGGCGTCTTTAAAACGCTATATTAATTTTTCCCTCATATGTATTTCTCAGACAGAGACCAACTTTTTTATCTTACAACCTACGTGAAAGTCTAATGGATTTAGATCTGGGCTCCTAGCAGGCCACTGTATGGAGTCTCTTCTCTCTATCAACCAATTTAGAAAACGCTATATAATAAATCGATTTTATTTTTTTACTCGAAAATGGTTTGTCGTAAGAAAAAAAGTCGAGAGACCTTTTCTCTTTAAAATTGAACAAGAAACTCAAAAATAGTTTTTTTAAGAAAAATCGATAGAAGCCTGCAAAATTTCATTAAAATATTCTAAGCTGTTTCCACAATATTAATAAATTTGCATTTTTTAAATACACTCTATAAATAGTTTCCGATCAAGCGTTCTCCGATCTAATTGTTTTCGGAAAATGTTATATTAAGGAAATATATCATATAAATTACTTGTACTATAACCTCCTGCAAGGAATGCATCGACTTAGAAAACGTCCTGATGATTATCCATATAATTAAGCGCAATTAAGAGAGAAATGTATCTATAAATAAAAATGTTCGTATTCGAAATATAAAGTTTTCGCAACAATAAATGCAGAACTGATTGTGGTTTCGGTACTTCAAACTGCAAAAAATATTATTGCAATAATATTTTTTAAGCAAAATGCGGTAATCTGGGCCTTGCATATCATAGTATATTGAAAACGATGCATCCTAATATGCAACAAGAATAAATTTTTGTAGTCTATATTTTTCATACCCACGAGGACAACTTCGGAGAGAACATTGCCAGCCAAATTTACTTCCACCTCCTGAAATTGCTGTCTTATGCTACATTGATCGGTAAATTTCATACGTGTAGGTATATTATATTTCTCGTCGTTTAAAGTAACGTTCAGATAAACGTTAGTGCAATGGCACTGCAGTTGTACTGTTGTATTGTAATTGTAGGTGTTAAATATTATTTACTCTGTTTACATACAATTACTATAGACTTAAGAAGTTGGGGAATTGTTCCGCTGTAAGTTGGCGACATGCAAAAACTCAAGATTCTTGACCTTCAGAGAGGTTATGTTTATATTTTGTCAACTACGTCCCTATCTACGGAAATTGTTGGTTTTTATCATTTGCCACAGTATACTAGTATACTGTGGGTTAAATGAGGCCCCACTAATTTCAGCAAGTCATCAAACACTGCCACTGTCATTCGGGTGAAATGAAAAAATAATCGGCATTCTCATTTCGCATTTCTTTATATAAATTATAGAAATCACCTTGCATGTGCTATCTGCGGTTAATAGGTCGCACCCACTATCTCCGAGTTCTTCTTTTAATTTTTTTTTGCATATATAGTTTTTATACATATTGACGTCGCTGCGAATAAGAGCAGTAAAAGTAAACCAAACAGTCCTCTTCATCAATTTTTTTTAGAAACAAATCAATTCTAAACTAAATATCTAAATTAGAATCTAATTTAAAAATTTAACCTGCAAAAATGTGAATGTTCTGTTTACTGTCAAAAAAGCAGTTTTCTGATTGGTCCTTGTATGATTGTTATAAAAGGATTGGTAAAAGCTAAAATGCTTTTAGCTTCTGCCATACAACTGCAGTACAAAGGCGTTACTGTTAAGTTTATCTTAACGTTACAAAAGTCGCCCGTTTTTCTCGCCGTTTTACTTCAGTATCTTTGAATATTTGCAGGTGGGATGAGTTAACATTCCTATTATTTGCTAAACCCTAGATTATTCAGTTATTAAACGTCTAAAATTATTTGTATTTTATAGAAAACACTATTTCAAAAATACGGCGTCCTTTTTAATAACTTTTCTGCAGTACTAATGCAACTGCACTAATCTTATGTGAATGAAGCTTAAGTACGTGTCAATTTTACATCACCGTATATGTACAGGTTTAGAATCGGTTAATCGGTATTTACATTTGTCGACAACATAATATCACTGTATATTAAATAATAGTCAAATATGGTAATTATTTATGATTCATAAATTAATCCACTCAGTTAAAAAAAAACAACGCGAACGAAGAGCCATACCTATTTGAATATTTATATTTCGATCTCATGTATCAACACATCTTTAGTAGAGCGTAAGCATTCGTACTTGAGCGATATTATGAATGTGGTGTTTATATGTATATAAGCACTTCTGTATATTCAACGAGGTATTTTGAAAATAACACGACAAGTTTGCCTAGGTGGAATGTATAAAACATTTTCAGATATCAATCCTGCAGTTCAAATGGACTGCTGTCTTGATGCAATGAGGACAATCAGTCACCCTTGTTCTTATTTCTAGGAAAATGTTTGTCTATTCTAAATCTAGATCTTATGCTCAGTGGCTATTGTTAAATAATTTTAAATTGATGTCATTTGAAATCTAATGAGTTTGAAAACAATTTTATTAATAATACTTCATTGATTTGTAACAACAAATAAAAAATATTTTAATAACCAGACTTACGTGTATATATTTTTTAATAATATTGATAAGTAAGTATACAGAGTATTTAAATTCGAATATTTAGAAAAGAAGCAAAATCTAAATTGCAAACATGTTCTACACAGTTCTTAGTGAATACTTACTATTAAAATGCTTTATCAGGCTGATTTTCATAAACAGCATAGAAAAGATTAGCAGATCTCAAGGAACTCGTCAGTTCGAACTATTACACCACAAATAGTTACATTATTTACAAGGTGTTCAGTAAATATACTTTAAGGTTAGCTTACTCTAACAAAAATAAAGTGATTTAAATCAACTTACCTTAGTACAATTATTTTGCTTCATGTTTTACTATAATATCCCTATTTGTTTGCTAATAATTGTACTCACATTTTGAGAATGTTGTTCTGTGAGATAACATGAATATCTGATTCTTGAGGTAAATGTTCAGGGTGTCCTGTGCCGCTTTATTATTTTTTATACATTTTTTTTAAGATAGAGATTTTTAAAAAATGATTAATTAATTTGAAATAGCTTTTATTAATTTTAAAAAATGTGTACTTGTTGCATGTCGCCAAAATGCACCATTTTAGAGACAACTCGTTTAACGTTGGTTGGAAATCTATACATAAATTCTAACAAATTATTAATTAAAAAGTTATTACAGTAAGTAATGGATAAAAGAAAGACAACATTTAAAAAATAATAAATTTTAAAAATAACGCAATAGCATAAACACATTTTTTATTTTAAATTTATTTTTGAATTTCCCGCCAGATTGCTACTTACTATACATTACGAACTGTAATAACTTTTTGAATTATATATTAATTTCCAAGCTTAATAAATACGTTAAACGCAGTTTTCTCTAAAATGGTATTTCACAAAACAAATCTCATCTTCCAAAATTCGAGTACAATTACCCAACAAATAAGAAAATTATCGTAAAAAAATAAAATGGAAAAAAAATTTTCTTAGACCTCTAACTTCTTAAATAAGCAAAACACAAGATACATTTTTTTGTCCAAGGCTTAGGCTATGGCCCACTCTTTACACCTTGTATAAATTTGTAAATTGTTATTGTGAGGAGCTACTACATCATCTAAATTTCAATATCTGGAATCTAAAAACCGTCAGAGGTTTTTATTTTACTTGAAAATATGAGAACTCAATTTGCACAAATTAATGTAATATGTGTAAGTTACCACCCACTAGCATCGAAATTATCTTAGCATGTTCTGTTCTAATAATGCATCATTTATGTACATACATATAATTTATTTAATCTCTTCATATGTGTATTCAATTCGTAATTGTATTAACGGCAGTTTTAGTTTCTTTAATCTGTACAGGGTGAGTCGGAAACAATTGGTCGACACTAAACTGGGGAATTTGACATCAAATTATTATGTTTGAGCTCATCATGCCCTATACGAATGTCGCTGGTTAAAGAAATACAGGGTGTTCAAAGTTTAAATTTTATTCTGAAATTTCTCAATAATACAGTTGCATCTAAACAAGAAATATATATTTGGTATTCAATAAAACAACTGTCGACTTTAAAAAATCCTTCTCTAATAAGCTTCCCAGCTAGCAAAGTAGTTCTATAAATTTAGAGCAATAGGAGCTTTATATTCTGTTAATATTTTATAGTTGTATCTAGAACACTAAATTGTTGCATTATTGTGGCACATGAGACTGTTTTGCCTTCAGAAACTGAATTGTCTTTTAAAAGTGTTGCAAGAACGTTCTTAGAACATAATTTATAGAACTGCTAATGTAGTCTTATAAGTGTGTACAATAACACAATTTTAGTGCTTATAGAATCAAATTGCTGTAAAACCGATGCAAAATAGTGCTTTATAGAATTATACCATCTCCTGTGACACTCTTATAAAATTATTCTGTAATGTCACTTATAGTTTAATTATAGAACTATTGTGTAAGACGTTGTTAAGTTACAATTCTGCTGCGGAAAACAAATTACAAATATGGATGCTGCTATCGAACTTAAGAGAAAAAGTTCTTTAAAGCAGTTATAGAGAATAATAATACAGTTGCTATAAAATCATTCTAGAGTAAATAAGTAACAAAAGCCTTTTTGTTCCATAAAAAATTCTATAGAACTACCATTTATATACATATGTAGGTTTCCCATACCCCCATATGACGAGACCTGCTTATAAAAGTACGAAATATTTTGATCAAAGTTAATGGGGAAATTTGTATAACATAGTCGTGACTTGTAAAAATTATTATCTGCTTGCAGAAGGAAAATTTCATTACGATAGATAAGATTTATTTGATTACTAATAGAAACTGATTTCCTTATAGAAATTTAGTAACATATTTAATTTAGATCATTCCAAACCTTATTCATTTACACTTCTAGATGTTGCTCTATAATTATTGCAATCGACACAAAAATGTCATATTAGTGAGAATCCATTGGAAGTACAAGAAAAAGCCTTTCTTTCTGTCGCCATATTGTGAAAGAAAACAAATCTTAATTAAAAATGTATACAATATAAATAGGTGAAATGGCCAATAATATGGATATATTTACTTTCTGACTATTTTATATACAGTTGGTTATTAAATTCATCAATTTAGAAAACATTTTTTTTATTAAATTTCCAGCATCATAGGAAATATAAGGTTAACTGAGGGCGCGGCAAAAAATTATCATTATGTACTACACATTTCACGACGGTGCCCATTTTTATGGTATAAGTGTTGTAAGAACGTTTTGAAAATGTTCTTAGAACAAACATTGCTCTATAAAATTTGCTGTGGAAATCTTCTTACGATTTTTATAGAACAGGAACTTGTAAGCTGGGTTATGAAGCTTACTTTTATTTATTTTATTCTTTCAAGTCTCTGTCGTGAACATGAGCTGATTTTTTACTTTTTTACATAGATGTCGTTAAGAATACCTTTATCAGTCTTTTATTTATTGAAATTTGTTTCCTTGTAGAAATTTTAGAGCAAGTGTTTCATGAATACAGCTATGGATATTTGTATGAGTTACTTCGGTGTCTCAATAAAACGAGTAGGTTGATTGGGATACACTGTGGTGCGACTTGTTTCGTTAGTGTATTTCACGCGTTGATGAGGAATATCAGAAATTTATTTATATATCGTCGTTCGAGTTTCGGCTATCAAATTAATAAATTTGTTAAACGTTTTCTTTATTTACATTGATGGAGCAGTAATAAAATGTGATAGGTCTGTACAATTACAATTATTGACAAACAAATGCATAAAAGAAATACATTGTTACAGCTAGTGCACTAGTTATTTTGTGTGATTTAAATTTTATGCTTAGTGTGTATAATATTCCTACGTATGTGGTCGGTAATAAATAATTGAATTACTTATGTTAGCAGAAATATGTAGATACCTGTGAAAATTATCTCAAAGTTACATACATTAATAGGTGAAACTGTAGATAACAGAAATAATGAAATTAAGGATCAGAAAGTATAATATGTTGCACTTTTAAATAATAGAGCACAGATGAAGCTATTTTAATGGTACAGGCAAACAGGCATATGTTAAAGTTCACTTTTCTCCTGCAATAACATGAGACGTTAACGTACTGAATTTAAATACACCACATGGTGATAAAATTCCATACAATATTCAAAACTTCCTTAGAATTTACCCTCCATTAACATTCCGACATAGGCCGGCGCAAGTGAAAACATTTTGTATCGAACGTTCAATTTCCACTGTAGATCCTCTAAATTATTTGGACAGATTAAGTAATATCTCAAAATTTGTAGGATGGGGAACATTATTATTCTCATTGTTCAGAAAAGGAACTCCCAAAGGTGGGATCAAAACGTAGAAAATCCAAATATCTAGCAGCAGTTAATTTTTTGCAAAGAAGTAAGGTCCTAAGATACGACATCCTATTATTCCAGTCCATACATTTACTTTACCTTAGCTCTAGCTAGGCGATTCTTGAACCCAATAAGGATTATTTTAAGATCAATACTGCAGTTATGATGATTTACAGTTTCATTCAACGAAAACTGGCTTTGTTATAGAAAATAATAAACTTTAAAAAGACGATCTGGATCATTCATCCCACTCTTCCATTAAATGTACATTATATAAATGGAGATTTTCTTTTAATAACAATCTTTCGACTAGATACTGATGGAGATGATTACACTCAGCTATCTGGAAGAGATGTGAACATTTTCTTGAACATGAACGTGAACTAGCAACACGTTTAATTTAATATTTTCATCGACTTGAAGTCTATCTAGATAAATTTTTTACACTACCAGTTTCCGAAAATTTTTGAACTAGTGAAGTTACTGTTGATCGTGAAATAGGCAGCCTCTCAGGATGTCTTTGATTAAAAGCTTTCCAACCATCACTTCACTGATGCTTATTAACTTTACAATTGTCGCAACCCCCTCATAAAGTCAGTTGAGAGAAACAGAATAAATAAATCACTGAATTACTGATCTGAGCATTTCTTAATAACGGTTTTTTTAAAATAAAATTCTAGTTTACAATAGTATTTATTAGATTTTGTCTACTTTACAACACTTTAAAAGCTTTCAATCTCTGTCATCTTAAAAACAGAAAACCTTTAATATTGGGTACCGTTATACTCGAAAAACAGTAACGCATTAATTTTCGTTGAAAAAAATGAGGCGTACAATTTAAAAAAATCTGTGATGACGTAACATCCCAAATATAAAACTTGAAAAAATACAATTTTAAAGTTAAACAATATAATTAAAAAAAATTGGTTGACGTAATTCATTATTAAAAAAATAATAATAAGAAAATTGAATATTGTAGAGAACTTTATTATCACCCAGTAGTATAAACATTTCTTAGTGACGCTACTGACTTCGTAAACAAATGTCAAACTCTATTTATGAAACATCAATATACTTACTGCAACAAAAAGCTTGCCTAACTTGATATCACTAAAATAAAAAAGAAATAAATTTCAAAAAAAGAATAGAATTCAGCTTCTCTGGAATATGTAGGTAAGTAACAAGTCTTTACAATTCATAGTATCGATCGCAATGTCTCTTAGATATTGGTCTATAAACATTTATTTTGACAACTATCTGACACTTACTAGGCAAATAAAAGCCACAGTGATTATTCCCGAGAATAATCACAAGAGATTTATTCCCACTATAATAATGACGAAGAAACGTCAAAAAATAATCACTGTTATTTATTACATTTATTATTTTTACTATTCTATTGCAACAGTTTAAGTAACAAATTGCCTCATTTTCTGCAAAAGATTGTTAGATCTGACGGTGTTGATCGAAATTATTTGACAAACAATGCATTCTAGTAGGTGTGTTTTACCAGACTCGATTTGGTCAAATAACTACTTCTACTTTGCCGGTAAAAACGCAGTTAACACGTTTTTAATATCCGTCTATACACATTGTTGTATTCGTACAGTTTCACACAGAATGATATTATCGGTGACGGTGTCGGTATCGGATACACTCTTCACACATACCGACAGTGAGTCAGTTTATAGTCGATTCTCCAGATTTAAAACATTTACTAAAGTTTAGCCAGTGGGCGCTAGAAATTGTATTGTTAGGTTTGATAACAATTTGGCCACTGCACCGATCTATACCGACATTTCGTAATTGGTTCGTCTGTATTGGTATGCCTGCATTTTGAATTGCCGTCAAACCAAATTATAAATTAATTGTCCGATTCTACATAACCATCCAGCATGCACAAGCGATATCGGTGACAGCCACCGATATTTTTGTTGGATCGGACATCTCTCTCACCAACTCCGACACCGATAATATAGTCCTGTGTGAAACCGCACTTCCTGTAGAGCCCGATTTCATAAAATATTGTCTTAAAAGAAATATAGGTGTAGGCCAGTATTTATTCTTAATTTTACATATTTTCGGTAATCCGAATTCTAATTGCGTCTGATAAACAAGGTTCCATTGTATTAATATTTCAAACTTGTAGCCTTCTAGCATTCTTGAAGATCAACTTCGTATTTATAAATATCTTGTATTGTCAATGGTGGGCGCTATACCTCAAACGTATGAATCTTTGAGCGATACATTTCTACTAAAATACCTTTAATTGAATGGGGGAGTTTTTACTATAATCATTATCTTTCACAACGTGTAGTATAGAGACAGAGAGGAGGAAAATAGATAGTACTTATGTCACCTTTAAAATCGCTTAGTGTAAACCAAGCAAGATATGAACAAAAAAAATGGTTTATTGATCATAAAGACAGTAATTTGTAATATTAGGTACTTATTTTAATTTAAACCCTTCACAATTTTATTTTTGCAGGTCCAGTATGTTACTAATAATAAGAAGAAAGTTCTCATTCGTAACAACGTGTTGAAAATAACTCTAAACCCAAGGAGGTACTTTATTTCGTAAAAAATCTATAGAAATTCTTGGTTACAAATAATATTATTTCCAATGCAATATAAAATGATATGCCTACATCACTACAAGATTTCAACATTGCTTTTAATTTTTTTGAGAATGTTGATAATCTACACTTTTTTCCGGTAAAAAGGGATACTCTATCTCATCGATACAAGGGAATATAAAAAAATTCAAAAGACGCCGCAACTAAATCGTGGGATAGAGTGGTGCAATATAATTTCAAGCAAGTGATATAAAAATCATTAAAATATATGGATATATGCATAATATATTATCATAATCCTGTAGATGATGCCTATTTTAGTCATCTAACTCGATGTTATTCAAATCGAAGTGATTGTTAAGGAAATATATATATATAATATGACATTTCAAATTATTAGCACTTCACAAATTGGCAATAATGTATCTAAGAAGTTGTTTAATTTTATGAATCGTAGGCAACAAACTTGACAACTATGCAGTCTCTCGTCTACCAACTCGCCAACATCCGCCGTTCTTGAACATCATACAGCATGCGCCAAAAGTATGGAATAAATTCAATAAAAACGAAACAATTATTTTTTGGGAAAAATCCTCGAACAGGTCAATTTTTAATTTAAAAAATACATATTTTAGCGTAAAATGCGATTTTCAAATGTCATTTGTTTTCGAGTAATGATGTCATCGATTTTTGTTTAAATGGCAACACCATATTTTTTTCCTTAATTCTGAAAGATCGTTTAATTTTCTATCAGACAGTACTAAAGTTTTGCCCTCTTACATAGGAAAGTTTTCGAGTAAATGACGATTGAATGTTAGAAAACGTAAATCAATTAAAATAAATCAAAAACGTTATCAAATTTAGTTTTTCGAATTCCATAGTTCTTTTATGGATCACGTAGGTGAAAATCTTTGCAAAGTGTCATTGTCACACCGACTTTCTAATAAGTATTTAAATTTTAATTCTTATCGGATGCGGGAATATGACTAGAACTCAGCAGGAAGTTTACGATTTATTTAATGAAAAATATCCAGATCGCCCTATCATCCAATCAACAGTCAGTAAGGTAGAGTCTAAATTTAGAGAAACTGGCAATGTTGTAAATATTCCAAAACCTGGACGTCCAAGCATTAATGAAAATTAGAAACAGAACATTTTGATAAGTATGGTGGATAATCCTCATAATTCTTCACGATTGGTTGCATTAAACAATGACACTAGTCAGAGCACAGTGCTACGTATCTTGAGGAAGGAAAAATATCATCCCTACAAAATTCAACTTGTGCAGGAACTCAATGAAGATGATTCCGATCGCCGCTTACAATTTTGCGAAATTCTAATGGATTTATGTCAAGGAAATAGAAATTTACACCGGCAAATACTTTTTTCAGAAGAGGCCACATTTTGTCTGAATGGTACAGTAAACCGTCAAACTTGCAGATATTGGAGCCGGGAAAATCCTCATTGGATGGCAGAGGCACATACCCAACGTCCTCAGAAATTAAATGTGTGGGCTGGAATAATTGACGATAGAATAGTAAGGCCTTTCTTCTTTGAAGGAACCCTTACAGGACAAAGATATTTAGAGTTTCTAGAAAATGACCTTGTTCCAGCCCTTGCAGTAATTGTTCCTAACGACAATGACCCTGACTTTCCTGACGATACCATATGGTTTCAGCAAGACGGTGCACCTCCGCACTATGCGCGCCCTGTACGAGATTTTTTGAACAACTATTTTCCTGGGAGGTGGATCGGCAGACGCGAACTGATAGAATGGCCTGCAAGATCGCCAGATCTTACACCTCTTGACTATTTTTGACTTGAAGTCAAAAGTGTACATTAATAAACCACGTAATTTAGAAGAACAAAATCGCATTCGGAACGAAATACGCAGAGTTACCCCAGAAATCATTCATAATGTGCAAGAAGAATTTCTTCACAGACTTGCGCATTGTCAAGAAGTTAGTGGATGGCAATTCGAACATTTAATTTAAGTATAAAATTTAATCAATTGTATTTTATTTTACATACCTCAGAATTGTTACTTTCCTATGTAAGAGGGCAAAATTTTAGTACTATCTGATAGAGAATTAAACGATCTTTCAGAATCAAGGAAAAAAATATGATGTTGCCATTTAAAAAAAAACGATGACGTCATTACTCGAAAACAAATGACATTTGAAAATCCCATTTTACGCTAAAATATGTATTTTTTAAATTAAAAATCGAAAAATCGACCTGTTCGAGGATTTTTCCCAAAAAATAATTGTTTCGTTTTTATTGAATTTATTTCATACTTTTGGCGCATACTGTATATATAATACTACATAGATAACGTCGATCTCCAGCAGAGAAGCAAAAGTGAAGTCGAATTAAAGTGAGAGGAGAATATTTACGGGAACTTATATGATATGTAATTGCGCTAATTTCAAACGGAATGCGCCGTGGTTGGTGAAACCGATGTGTGGAACAAAAACGCATGTATTATGATTTTGATTTTACGCATGCGCTTATTCCATATATTGAGACATGTCCAAATGGCAGTGTTCCCCTTATAGACCTTTCTTCCGTAAATCGGCTTCACAGCGTTTTTGGTATGTCTCACCCCTGTTGAACACCATAGGGAAGACAAAGAGAGCAGTTAACGATGCAACTTAGATTAATACTTGTTTACTTTACTGGCACTGCAGGACAGTAGTTTTTAGTGATTCGGTAGACTCGAGCGTGTTATAATTTTTCTTTTCTTGATAAAATAGTGTTTTTTAATTACTATTATCGTTGATCCATTATAAATTAGTGTTATGCATATAAAATTGTTTAAACAGTATCTGTTGTGAATAATACATTAGTATTGTGAGTACTCAGTGTTGTGTGTGAGTGTTTGTTTTAATGTATCTAGTTCTTAGTTCTTCTAGAGTATCTATTCATTTTTTCGCCTTAAAAATATTGTGGTCTTAGATACTGCTATCTAATAAGATCTAGAAAGAATATTCAGACCTTGGGAGGATTCCTCGGACGAATCTAAACCTGGTACAAGTAGAGATAAAATGAATAGTGATAGAGAAGATGTGTAGGTTAGGAGGGATGGCGAACAAGCTCAGTTAATTAGATATAATGTATATAAAAACATAACACACAATGAGGGAGAGCAGAGAATATTAGAAAAAACGGCTTATTTAATAACAGTATTAGACAACACTCCACTCAAGTCTTTCAGAAAAAATTCCAGATACTGGCACAAAAAAAAAGAATTTCTTAAAATCCATATAATTGCGTATGATGCTTGTTTGAAGAAAGATGCGTTGCTGCATATTGTCAAGGGCAATCATTTTACAAAGAAATACGTTATTCATGAGATACGCTCAGGGAAATACCGTCCTACGATTTTATCTATACTACTGTGTTCTTAATCCCATTATATCCAAAGAAATAATGCCCTTCTTGAATTCGACAAAACAAAACAGATCTATAGATGTTATAAGAAGCGAGGTGATAAAATTACATCAGCTAATTGGAAAAAATGCATCAAACATGTCATACAAATTGAGGGAGACTATATAAAGCTGCATCAATTGATTGGGCTAAATAAAAGTGGTTTCATCATAAGTGTTGATGAAGAATCGGATACAAATGAATGATGAATGTTAATGCTTATTATAATGTGTTAGTATTTTTTTTGGCTGTATTTTTAGGGTGTCGTTATTATGTAGTATGAAATATATGGATTTTTGTTATATATTGTATCTATACGTATATCGCTAGGATATAAATACATCAAAAAATATTTTTATATAATTGTTTTGTCTTATTATTTTTTTTATTTTATTTTCGTTTAAAAGAGGTATATTTTAACTTATTAGTTATTTTTCTCTCTCTCTGTTATGTATCCTTACCCTACCCAATCCTAATCCCACCCTTCTAGCCGAGAGCGCCCCTACCTCTAATTAATTTTTGTTGGGAAATAATAATAATTTAAAATTACATGAAATATATTATTTTTGTTATTTTGTATCTATATATCGCTAGAATATAAATTCATTCAAAAAATATTTTTGTATAATTGTTTTTTGTTATTATTATTTTTTTATTTTATTTTCGTTTTAACTTATTAGTTATGTTTCTCTCTCTCTGTTATGTACCCTTACTCTACCCAATCCTAATCCCATCCTCCTAGCAGAGAACAGTCCTACCTCCAACTCGTCCTTGCTGGGAAATAATAATTTAAAATTACAAACAGCCACATTTACATTATTATATACCTACCTAATTTTGTTTTAAATTATTGGCGAAATTGAGTGAATACTGGTATGTATTTAACGTAAATATGGTGTTGTCTACGGCTCCGGTGGGGTGCATGCGGAAGCCTTTGATATTTTATGACCGTTTATTATGCATTTTTTTTATTCTCTTATATCGACGGGATAAACCATACCTATCTACACTTGTTATATATTGGTAAATATTTCCAGAGAAAAATAGATTTAAATTTTCAGCTGCAGTCGAGGTTTAGAGAACATTTTAGTTTACCTATTAAATTTCTGCATCTGTTCTATAAATTTGTAGTTTATAAAAAATGTTTATGATTTACATCAATTTAACCTCTGTTCAAATGTGAGCTTTTATTGAGATATAACCTTCATTGATTGTAGTTCGGCGAAACAATACGCATCACTCTGCATGCGCAGACCTTCAGTTTAGAAATAAATTTTAAAATAGTATAATAAACGCACAAATTTTGTGAAGCGATGAAGTTTAATTAGACTAAAGTGCTCTAAAATTCTTGTCCCGCAGCAGATAACGATAACTATCTAGAGTTTTTCAAAACCTCATTAAGAGAAGGACGACTTATATAAATTGTTATTGAAATATTTTAAAAGTAAGGAATTTAAAAATGTGATGTCGGGCACCATTTTCCAAACACTCTATATATTGAAGTGACATATGTCAGAAACATCAAATCTAGATACCATATAACACTCTCTAAGAACTATGAAATATCTTTCCTGATTTCATTAGTAAATTGGTTGTTTATATTAGAGGAGATACTGTAGGACTATAGTAACTTTCTTCTGTAAAGTTAATAGGTACAACAGAACATATTTTCCAACTAGGAAGTGCAAATACTATAATGTGACGTCGTTATATGAAAGTATAATTCTTGAAATATCACAAAATTCACATTGACTGCTGCAAAATTTATGGAAGTTCTTTTATTTATTTCATCTATCTATTTGATTTTAGTACAATAATCGCAACGAAAAATTTCAACGTCTAATGCAGTAGACATAGATACCTACTTATCTGTTAATATCTAGAAAGTAACTTGTTGCTCTTGCAGTTATTAAATAACATACAAGTAATTAAACACAACATGATTGTGGCTTTGCCAACTCGATCCTTGGAATGGATTCAGCAGTAAACATTGTATACTAGCGTATTAGGGAGCAACTGAACTTCTAATGATGAACAGTTGAAAAAGCTGTTGCTTAAATCGATGCGACGGACTGCTTTTAATCAGCTACATTATTTCGCCTATTTACTTCTGAACAATTTTCTGATAGTATTAAATCCAACTTTTTATGCCAGACCACAACAAGATTATTCGAAATAGTTTATTTCAACTTATACTATCGTTAACGTATTTTTTTTCTTTAAAATTTTTGCGACAGTTGTTGTTTAGTTAGACAGGCAGGTAAATAGGTATATGTTCTATGTTTAAACATTTATTTTTGATATAAAAAAAATATATATCAATAAATATTAAATTTACTATGCAAGAAAACTGTGACAAGAAATTGGAGAGGTATTTTTTGTCTCACCTTCAAATAAGCTTGATGTTAATTACCTATACAGGATGTTATTATTTTGATTTGAATCATTCATTCACGGCTCTTCCATTGATTAACCTTTTAACTTATTCATATCATAGTTAAGTCCCATGTAAGAAACAGGTATGTGTTTATTTTACTTCAGATTATTGAGACTAGCACATCAGGTAGATCCAAATGCAAGTTGTGTCAGACTTTACTACAATATTATTGAAAATATGTCAAAGTCTACAAACTGCAGATATTTAATACAGGGTTTTCCGGTTTGTTTGGAACAAATTGAAACGGTAGACAGAATAAGTGATTTTAAGAGGAAAACTTTATACGAACATGGTTTCTTTCTCGATCAGTAGCGGAGTTAAGGGGGGCTAAAGTTAAAAAAAATATATTTTTTTTATTACCAAGTCCGTATTCGACACAGCGCCTTCAAATTTGATACATGTACTGTTCAACTAGTCTTGGATATTATACAAGTACTTTTTTGAAATCGTTATACAGGGTGTTATTTTTTCAAGGATTTGATATGATGAAATCCTTCAGAATTTTTTTCTTGTACGTACCTGGCAAAGTTTGAAACGTTTTTCTACTCGCTTGATTCATTGTCTAAATTTCGTCTATCTTAACTTTTGAATGTATTATTGTAAATTTTCTTGTAAAACGTTAATTTTAGTGTATCGAAGTGAAATTATCAACAAGTATCATATTTGAATAATTACGTAGGATAATTTGTAAAAAAAATGAAAAATTTTATAAAATTACTATTTTAAGGTGCAACCAAATTTTAAGTGCAATTATTATGTATTGAAAACACCTACAGCTTACGCCTCCGATAGAGAAATTTATAAATGAAACATAGAAAGAAATTGTTTAGATATTACTGACATAAGCATCGTTTTCTAAAAATTCTTAACATTATGTATTCAACCGGATTTTCCTTATTTTAATTAACACATTTAATAAAAACACTTAAACCGAAACAAACATTGAAATATCAACAAACTTGCCTTTCACTACTAACAAGTAAAAAACAAATAAATACATACATATGGCATACATTAGACTGCTTATTTGTTCATTATAAGAACTAGTTAAATTGTTGTTGTGCTGTTAAACTGTCCACCATTTTCCTCCATGCAGAGGTCTAATCCACGGATTATTGACTGTCGTACATTAAACAAATGTTGCGGTGAAATAGAGTTTGCGGCATCTTCAATTATTTGGAATAATTCTTCCCGTGCATTTACTGGCATTGCATACACTCGATCTTTCATATACCCCCAAACGAAAAAATCTAAAGGTTAGGACAGCGACCAGGACCACCTCTGCCAATCCACCTATGTGGGCATCCATCCAGTCTCTAACCGGTCTATAGTTACGGGCTGGACATCCGTCCATTTGGAAAAATATATTATTTCTCATATTCAGTGATATGTTTTCCACAAAATCATTGCGATTTTCACACAGGAAATTTAGGAATATGGGTCACGTAACTGTGTTCGGAAGTTCGTAAGGTCCCAAAATTTCGTGACCAATCCCATCCAGATACTAATATTAAATTATCTTTGAAAATTTCTAGGTCGTGCTTCATGTGGATTTTCTGGTGGATTTTCCGTTCGCCAAACATGTAAGTTGTGAAAATTTACTATACCTCTTGGGGTAAAACGAGACTCATCACTCCAAATTATCTTTTTAAGAAAATCTGTATCTTGGTTATTTGTTTCACTTAAAAATCTACAAAATTCTAGTCTCCTACTGTCATTACCAGGGTGTAGGGCCTGAACTGGTGTTAAATGGTACGGTTTATAGTGATTGCTTTTCAAAGCTCTAAAAATAGTTGCAATTGGAATATTAAGTTGCTGATTAGTCTTACGTATGCTAAGTGTTTTGTTTTCTTCAAATAATTCTAAAATTCTTTGGTGACAATTATTCCTCTTTTGCATTCCTGGCTCAGGTCATCTGTTACCATGAGTCCCATTCTGCCGCAGATTTTGGTGTACTGCTGTAGACAATTTGTGACTTGGGTGTCGACGGTTTGTTGATATTTCAATGTTAATTCCGATTTAAATGATTTCATTAAATGTGTTAATTAAAATAAGGAAGTTGAATACAAAACGTTAAGAATTTTTAGAAAACGATGCTTATGTCAGTAATATCTAAACAATTTCTTTTTATGTTTCATTTATAAATTTCTCTATCGAAGGCGTAAGCTGTAGGTATTTTTAATACATAATAATTGCACTTAAAATTTGGTTGTACCCTAAAATATTAATTTTATAAAATTCTTAATTTTTTTAACAAATTATCCTACGTAATTATTCAAAGATGATAACTGTCGATAATTTCACTTCGATACACGAAAATTAACGTTTTACAAGAAAATTTACAAGAATACATTCAAAAGTCAAGAGAGATGAAATTTAGATAATGAATCAAGAGAGTGAAACGTTTCAAATTTTACCAGGGACGTACAAGAAAATATTTCTGAAAGGTTTCATGACAGCAGATCCTTGAAAAAGTAACGCCCTGTATAACGATTTTAAAAAATGAACTTATATAATATCCGAGACTAGTTGAACAGTACATGTATCAAATTTGAAGGCGCTGTGTGTAATACGAACTTGGTAATAAAAAAAATAAATTTATTTTTTTGAAACTTTAGCCCCCCGTAACTCCGCTACTGATCGAGAAAGAGACCATGTTCATATAAAGTTTGCCTCTTGAAATCGCTTATTTTGTCTATCGTTTCAATTTGTTCCAAACAAACCGGAACACCCTGTATATACAGAGTGACCCATTTGAAAGGGGGCCACCCTCGTAACATAACATTTATTTATGAAGCGACGAAATTTTTTTTGAAATGTGAAGGGAGGAAAGGTGTATTTTGGGGCCAAGCGGTGTCCAGTTTTTTTAAAAACTAAGACCTACTAGATAACATTCAGAGGCTGAAAAATCCCGAATCTATATTAGCGTTTTTTTTTGAAAAAATCTGCGTACGCCACTGATTGTATAGACAGAATTTGACCCTTATGTACTATTTATACAGATACTATAAAAATTAACAACTTTAAATTATTCAATTATTATTATGAGGATTTAGGTGTATTTAAAAATAACTAGCATTTGTTTCGGAAAATAAATACACTAATATGCTTAAAACTTACAAAAAAAATGATATAACAGAATATTCCTAAATTTAAGTAAAGTAAAAATTTAACATTAGTTGTCTTAGTCCTAATGCGCATGGCCAGAAAGAATAGTCAATATTTTCTACGTTCATGCAAAAAACAAAACTTTATTGAACTATAATTAATGAAAAAACTGATTCTTTATTGCTCTAGTGCAATCAAATTTTTATTGCATGCATCTGTCATTCTACTACAGCGTTTTGAAAAAGTTCAAATCGACGCCATATTTAGTCTATTTTCTGTGAGAATGGTAAAAATAAAGTTTGAGTTAAATTGTTCCTAACTTTCTCAATGCAAATTGACAGTGTTAATTAATTATTAAATATTTTCCTATTAAAATGCGGTTTTTATTTTCCTACACTTAGTGCCATCTAAATGAAACATTTTTTTGGTTTTTCATGTAGAAATAATATTTTAATAGCTATTATGTTATTTTGTTTAATATTGGCATTTTTTTCTAGTGTCTTTTAGACATGATACCTAATATATCAAAAATTAAGGTAAAATCAATTCATATATTTGGTAATGCTAAATTTTATCTATATTAAGTATATCCAGTTATCGTAGAATAGGAAAAATTAAGTAAAATAGATGACAAATTGGAATTTTTGAAAGAACTTTTTTTGTAACGAGACTTATTAAAAACAAACTGAATGCTCATAGTAACACTAGTTACAAAGAAAATTCTCTGATAAGCTCTAATTTGTAATATGTTGTTTTAATTAATTTTTCATAATTTATGGTTACTGTGTTAACTATACCTACATATAGGTAAAGTTTTGTATTACCAAAAGTATATTCTGTTATGAATGAAATATTATAAAAGTAAAAAAATAAGAAATGCTAAAAACGAATTTAAAGTAACACGAAAGTTTAACTTCTATCTACTAAAAAAATTATTGATGTACTAGTAAAATATCTTATTTTCCACTGGCAATGATGTTTTTATTATATCAAAAGTCTCCTCCTACAATAGTTAATTAAATTCTGTAAATGTAGTAGGTATAAGTATTTTGCAGTAGTATCTGCTGAAATAGCTATGAGCTGTATAGCCCCAAAAGAGTTACGACAGCAAAATTACAGAGGTATAATGGTAATGAGGTTTTTAAAAAGAAATTCCGATATAAGAAGTAAGCAAGAGCAGTAAAGTGGGTTTTTCTATAGTAATAAATTACTTGGCTGGCGTCTATTTTGCTATTTTTTTGACATATTATAAAAGCTGGCGGTGACCTTGAAAAAAAACATTATTAGTGCACATGCTCAGTAACATTACTATTTTATTATAATAATTATTGTTATTAAGTCAATATTGTTCTATAAATTTAAAGATATAAACTCTGTAGGTAATTAGTTTGTCACTAGGGGTTTAAAACTTCTTAAATATTTCTAATATTGCCAGAATTTCCCGATATTTAAGAGTATGACAAAGAAGACATTTTTTGTCCAATCTATATAAAGTCGTAAATCCATCAGTCAAAAATTGAGAAATTCTTCATTCATGACTGTGTGTATACTATGGGTTTGTCTATTATTTGGCGTACCCATGTGACGTGACTACTAAGCGGGTCCATTGGCAACTAAATTCAATAAACCTACGAAAATAAATCGAAATTGAAAATTTGACCTTTCATTTAGCCGTAGCAAATTTTAAGCTTTTTAGGTTATTTACTACCACTAGATACCTACTAACCTTCATTTTTTGGATTGTACCTAGGTATTTTCTTCTAATTTTACAAACTATGTAGATTAGAAAATTATTGCAATTAATTTGAATTAGTTATAGATCTTTAAATTAATGTAAAAGTAAAACATTCTGAGCTATGCACAATTAAAAATAACATTGTGCAAATTCAAACTCATTTATGGGTGAAACTATTTTGGTGTTGAATTTTGAGTGAATTTAACATTTTACAAAAAAAAAAAAAACAAGTTTTTGGTTGGAGAAATCAAGATACATCTGAGTGAGGACATATTCTGTCTATAATACGTTCAATAAGCTAACTTGAATTATTCAATGATACCTATAAAACAATTAATCAGAGAATAACTGAGTGAATTCAAGACATTGTGTTATTATTTCAACACGATCGGGGCAGCCTCATTTCAATAAGTAACTAATATTGTGTTAATTTTGAGTTGAAATTTTCTCAAAATGTGTACTACAAGCATGTAGGTACCTATTATTTTTGTATTACCTACATGCCAATATTTTTATTGATCGAGTATACCTATTGATTAATAAATTCGTATGAACTTGTTTACGTTATTTATTTTTTAAATTATTTTCATGAAAAACTTTAAATTTTTATTGGAAAATAGAAAGTACTACTATTTGTTACAAGTAAGTATGTATATCTAATTAAAATGAGATGATTTTAAAATAAAATCATTTCTTTTCTCTATTTCAATATATACAACTGTTGAGTGTTGATGCGTAAGCCATAAAAGAAAAGCATAAAAGATCAGAATGTAAATTTCATTTGAGTATAGCATTTTAATATTCCCTTCATATGTGCCACTCGCTGTCACGGAGTCAGCCTTAGTCGCGTGTTTTCAGAGTAGATGACGTCACTTTTGTCCACCAACCCTTGTTAAGTGTCAAAGCGGGCAAAACTGCTATTGGCTGCAAGGGCTGTCATGGAGGTAGACACGCCTACTCTCACAGCATCCCTAGCTGATTTTCAGGAATTCATCCCCTTTTCCTCGCTGCTAGTTTTTCCGATCCTCCCCTAACGTTGTTCGTTATTGAATTAAGCTTATCATTTGATTTCAGTCATACAGTTGAGACTCACGCGCTACTCTCTGTGTTGTTCTTAAAAAACCCGTGGCTCTAACCGTAATCGCTATAATTTAATATCAAACTTTGATTCAATTATAACCTGAAATCAGTTATTTCTTTAAAGAGTTGGATGGGATAAATGAAAATAGACATAAAGTATAACACACATTTAAGTTAGCGACACATTTTGTTAAATTTTGTTGATAACTTAATTTGGCCTTGCCGAAATGGACTATTCCTACTTAAACCAGACTGGTTTCGACTCGAGCTGTTTACAAGGAACTACGATGGATCCGGCTGGACTGAGCAATATGCCTTGCTCTTATGGTGATTTAACTTCTTGTAGTCAAATGTCGCAGGCAGCTTATCGTTACACTGCAGCCGCGGCTTCAATGGCAAGATCTTACAATCCTGCGAGTTCAGGACCCATGGGGGTACATCATCCCGCTTCTGCAAGCTCACAGTGTGCTGTGATGGGAGGAAGACCACATGTCCAAGATGTGCACAGAGCAGCTATGTTTCCTACGTCGATGAATTTACAAAGTAAGTTCAGTTTGTTTTTGTACATAATTTTAAAGATCACTAAACCAGTTACATACCTATTTTTATCTATTAATATGATGGAAAATACATGACAAGATTATAACTTAGACATTAGGTATTTTAATAAAGAATTATGTTAATTCAACGTATTGTTCACGAACACATTGTTAAAGTTTGCATAAGAAACATGTTATTATATTGCACACTTTAAGAACCAAATGGATACTTATCCGTCGGTTATTTATTGATTACATTGGACATAATTTTAAAGTTTGTTCTGGTTAGTCAGCTATTCAGTTATTTTAAACTTTTACAGAAGTAGAATTTTACACTATGTAAACAAAAATATAAACAGTCACATTTTTTACGGACAGAATAACATCTCGACCGCCCGCTTCGAGAAGACTGACGAATGCCGAACTTCAACAGAGGTTCTTTTTCTCATTCGAGGCATTATAAGACCATAACTCAGTTGTGCTCGCTAACAAGGTTATACTTCGACCTTAACTCCACTACAGAAACCCCCACTACCGTTTAAATTAAATAATTTAATAGCAAGGAAAGTTATTGTGAATAATCTAGTTTGAAAAGATCCAAGGAGAGGTTTATCTCTTATTCTTAACGGTTTCAGAGCAGAACTCACCTTACACTAACTTCTATTGTTTTTTTATTTTACTAAGTATTTCCCTTCAAAATTAAACTTGATTATTTTGATATTATCACGCATGACGTCTTTAATTTATGTTATAACTTATTTATACAGTCTTTAAGTTTTCTGAAAGGAAATTGAAGGTGTTTGTTTAAAAAAAATATTTTGCACCGAGGAAGCATCTACGTATAAAAAGATCATCTTGTTTTATTGACGTCTATTTTTGTTGCAAAAACCACACTATAATATGAATATCAAATGTGATAAGTGAAGGATTATGGTTTTTCAATGACCAACATTGGACTTATTAAATTTGTTAAAATTAAAGAGAGATATATCAATTTTAATAATGGATACTTTACGGGCCATAATATTAACATTCACTACTTTATACAAATAATTTTTATATTTTATTATAGTGTCCAAAAGAAGGGTTGTATCAAATGAAATATCTGTGATATAGGTACTTCTAATACTTAGATATATAATTCGTATTTCTATAATAATGATATACAATTAAGACAAAATCTAATCTTTCCCCATATATTTGGCATAATTTTATTATAAACAATTAACCTAAATGTCTCCTACATAGATATTTAGATCATGAGTTTTTCCGTTGATACTTCCGTTGATAAGTTTCACCAACCAAGTACCATTTAAATAATTTATTCCGAAATAAAGTAAACTAAATAAAGTATCGAAAGAAATTATTATTTATTTATTTATTTATGAATTATTTATGCACTCGTCTTTTTGCTCATGTTTTTGAACATTTGATCTTAGCTTTGTAAAACGTTCTAATATCGAAATGGTTTAAACGGATTACGGACGGCGAACGATAATATAATATATCTATTTCTTTGTAATGAGATATATTCCTACAGACAAGTCAATCGCATAGATATAAATATATATTATACCGTCAGTGCGTAACGTTCTATGCATTTTAATCACAAGTAATATTTTTGTAATATTTTAGATAGGGATACAGCGTGTCCTGAATATGAGTGTTGTAATTTTAAGGGCTTATATATCTGACTAAAAGCAATAAAAAATTCTTATGAAAACTGCTATAATATGCAAAACTATGTTACGAAATGACAAACTAAGATACAATTAAGGTTAAGTAAAAGCACCTGTAACGTAATTTGTTTGTAATTTGATTTTTGGATTAGTATTAACGAAGTAAACAATTGAAGTTTTCGTGATATTCGTTAAAACTGTAACGTACTGTAGCGTTCGAATACATTGCAGTGTCAGGCTGCTGGTGATAACCTAAAAGTAATATTAGTAATAATGGCGCATACAGCTAGTGCGATTCATTTTTGTTTAGTTTTCTTTGATGTTTGTGAATGTACATAACCAAAAATGGAACAATTTACAGTACCCATAACCATCGCATGTTAATTTACAGCGAATCTAGGCAAAACTCTCTGGCTACGAGGCGTTTGTACGGCAAACGCAAGAAATAGAAGCCATTTTAAACACTTGTAACTATTATCCGGTGTTGTGAAAAGAGCTCTAAGAGAACCATTCACACTAAGTACATATGTTTAGGTGTACCTACTTGTAATTATTATGTATAAAACATAGCAATCCTAAGATATGTGAGCGACATTGTCACATATTCAAGACCTGTTTGCTGTCATCATTTTGTAACCGTTTGTCAGAGAGAAAAAATTGTAAGTCAAATATGTTTTGTTTAGGTAACTTATCAATGTGACAAAATTAAGGCACTCATATTCCGGACACCGGCTTTATACACTCGAATTCCCACACAAGATAACTTTTTATTATTCCCTTTGTTACACATTGGTTTAAAAATGACAATGCAAATGAGGAGTCTTTACAAAGTCAATGTAAATAACTCCATTAGATACCTACTTCAAAGATTTTTTTTATAGAACGCTTGCAGCAGTGCTTAGTGACAATTATAACCATGTTATTATCCTTCACTTATGCCGTCCCTCATTGTACAATATAAAATACTATTAGGTTTATGTGGAAGAATAACGCAGATTTAAATATTAAAAATAACTTTAATATCAGTGTCTAAGGTATAACTGTATACTGTATAAATACTATGCGCTACAATATTATTCTGGGTCTTCTATTTAACAAATCATGCTTGTGTAGAGACTAGTTGAGTATTTTATTGTATATATACAATATATGCAATAATACACCAAAACGAGGTTTTTAAAGTGACAGATAAAACACTATGAATGCATGTGTGTCATGTTATTATAATTTTGTAACTGGAAACATTATTGGCCTATGTACTACATATTTTTAACAACGAAGTATTTAATAACAACTATAATGAAAGTGATATATCCAAACTATAAAGAAAGAAAGAAAGCCAGTTTCAATGTCGGAAGAAATAAATAAATGCGGATACTCAGAAGACCGTTACATGGCAGATGCGGACGATAAGTAACGTGTAACCAAGGCAACCTTAGATTTTCCGATGCAATTCAATTAACAAAGAATTGCAGTAGAAATAAAAGCAGTAACTAAATGATTTCTTGAAGTAGATGTAGACTATATAAAAAAATCAACATATAAATTTGAATTAGTTATACACCGTTGCATTTGCAGACATTATTAAAAATTGTTGTAGTTGCTTAGCAGTTATTTTGGAGATGGTTATATTTGGTAATGATATCGATATTGCAACCTTCTATTTACAAGTGCAATGGTAGTCAAAATCAATTTGTATATCATTTCCAAAAATTAATGGGCTACTATTCAATTTTCACATGCTTTAGACTCGCTATAACTTCACAGAAGGTATTTTCGTAGTTATGTCTTCACTGAATAATCAATAAAACTTAGCTTATAAGGATATTAAAACAGGAGAGAAAATACGAACTTCGATTTCTAGGATAAAACCGGCCTACTATTTATCAGTCTAATCAGTTTTCAAGACTAAATTAGTCTTTAAACTACAGAGACCAAGTTTCGAGAAGTACATACAAACCGAAGACGACAAGAAAAGAAAAAGAAAGGGTTCACTCTTTAACAATAAATTGGGTAAAACTTTATAAGTCACCGTATAACAATAGGAATTAGACAATAAACAAACAATTGGAAATATAAAAGCAATGCAAATATCCATTTTAATAAAATGTTAAAAATGTTAAATAACATAAATCCTCCTTATATCAAATTATAATATTATAAAGTAGTTACATAAAAATCATATCTTATAAATTTGAATATAATATGTAGTTCATCAATGCAAGAAACATTTCTTCAATCTAAATCTGAATGTGGACACTTGCAAATTAATTTACAAAAATTTCCAAGCTAATTTCGAATATTAAGGATAAAAGAACAATATCTAGTACAAACTTAGCAGTCAGTGGCAGGAAAAATAGACAAATTTGGAAAAAATATTAGGATTAGGTAAATCACATACTTAGTTAAGATACAATTGCAAACTCGTAAATTTTAAAGGATTTTTAGAATGGTTTATTAAATTAAACAAATTTGATGACACCTTTAAGCGATTCATTAGAGTGTTTCCATTAAAGCAAAGTTAGCAAATTTAGATAGATTAATTTATTTAAATAATTATTGAATAGAGCTTTGTCTGTGGAATTGTTCATTAGCATACCTAGATGTTTGGTATCAGAGAACATACATATGATTTCATTGATAGGAATTGTAGGAGATTTGATTTATATTAGCTTAAAATACCTTTCTAATAGGTACAGTAAATAATGCATGTTGTTCAAAAACTAAAGCAACAGGATAAAAGAGCAGTATTCAGTTATACCCACAATATTTTGAACATATAAACAGTATTAGCTTTCAGCAATCCTTGAAATGCAAATGCAAATATAGGTCAGATCTCATCTATTGCAGCTGATTGCGTGTTAATAATAATATACGTTTTAAGCTAGTAACGGACGGTGAGCTATAATATATATCTGATATAGTATTACAAAAATATCGCTTGTGATTAAAATGCATAGAACTTTACGCACTGATGCTATAATATAAATACATATATTTATATCTATGCGGTTTACTTGTCTGTAGGAATATATCTCATTACAAAAAAATAGATATATATATATATATATATATATATATATATATATATATATATATATATATATATATATATATATATTATATTATCTGTTACCGTCTGTTACTAGCTTAAAGCTGGTAACGGACGGTGAGCTATAATATATATCTGATATATTACACAAATATCACATGTGACTAAAATGCATAGAACGGTACGCATTGAGGCTATACTATACCGGATGGGCGGAAACTTTAGAGGCAGACAGAAAACCACAAAATAATATCAGTTTGTATTATAAACTATCCCACCACTGGTGGAAGAAAAATAATATTTTTTGCATAAAAATATGTATCTAGATTACCTATTCAAAGGTTCCAAATTTCATTTAAGTAGTTTTAAAAATATTAATAAACTTGGAACTTTTGATAAAAATTTTGACACCCTGTATCTTTGTAACGAAGCATTTTGCGAATATAGTTTATAGTACAAACTGATATTATATTGTGGTTCTCTGTTTCCGCTTTCGAAAGTGGACCACCCGGTATATTTATATATATGCAGTTTACTTGTCCGTAGGAATAGGATAATTTCATTGCAATGACATACAGGGTGTCTGTGAAAGGTTGGGAAATTTCAGGGCAGGAGATACTTGTGACCAAAATAGGTCGATTGAGCCAAATATGCCTTATCCGAATGTTGCTGGTTTCAAAAATACAGGGCGTTCAATGCTAGAATTTTATTTTGAAATATCTCAATAACTTTGAAACCTAGTGGAGTATTAAAAAAAAATTGGCACAACTATGTTTTTTGGCACGGCAAATAAGAATTTTTGGCGTTGCTTATACAGGTCGTCAGTTATGCCCTGTTCCTTTGATAAAAATTGGAAAATAAAATTTGTATTTAGAAATACGGACATCATGTATTCAAAATAGGAAAAAACGTACTTTGTTTCATAAAAAATTACTCTTGTTCGATTTCGCTTGGTTATCGTTGCGTATCCGTTATACCCACTTTTTCTATGATAGTTCAATCTTTGTAGAAGACACTATTTCAGTAATACGCCATCGTTGATGTGTGCACTTCTGAGTGTGAATCATATACAGATAGATAAGGATTAAAACACTAAAACCAGATGAACAAATTAGGACTAAAGAAGCAAGAAACCAAAACTGAAAACAGTTTTATTTTCATTCAATTCAATTTTTATTTATAAAGAGGAAGTAGAAGTATTTATTTGATACTGTTAATAATTAATGCTTTACGAAAATTTATTGGTAAGGTAAGAGTTTAATTTACACATAAAACATAACAGTTAAAATAAGTAAATTATAATATACAGGGTGTCACAGAGAAGTTGAAAGGTTTACATTCAATTACTATATGAGGAATATGAAATTCAAAATTTTTATAATAAATAGGCTAGTGACTAGTATGGAAAAGAGTCTTTAATTATCAATTCTGCTTTATACAGTTACCATTAGATATATAGGAATAAGAAGGGTCCTTCTAATTATTGATATTGTCTAAAACTATTTGTAGACCGTCAGACATGTCAAGCATTACGTTCGGCATCGCCAGATCTCAAGACCTGTGCCAGAAAAACAGGTAATTTGTTACTTATAATGTTTTAATTGAATGATAAAGGTAATAAATGCTTAATTTGTTAGATCTGAGGGTGCTGATCACAATGCTCTTCTGGATTTAGACGGTCTCGTAACTTTGTAATTTGTCGTGAAAAAGTGAAGCTTTACTTTGACATATCTGATAGCCAAACTAATAAAATCAATGATAGTTACATAGTTACTTATTGCCAACCTTACTAAATTACATACACTAATTCAAACCTTTAAAACATATTTTCACTTTTAACACTATATTTTGCATACAATATATTTAGACGTTTACTATCTTCAGCTTCTCTATGATTCTCTCTGATTATGGAACACTGTGTATACGATATCATAATTGCATAATTTTATAACAGTTTATGGTAATCTTCCGTAAATTTAAAAAGCTGATCTAGGTGTCTTTTGTATAAATTGTCAAGTGATGCAAATAATTTTCTTAATACAGCAATAATATCTACGATCAAAACCATGAGATGAACATCTTTTAATGACAACTCTAATTTTTTTAAACACTGTTTGGCCCTATACATTTTCTTCCTTCAATATATTTGTTTCTTAATTTTTCACTTTCTTTTGGCAGATTGAGGACTTACTCTAAAATAACAAATGTGGATTAATAAGTATGCTTACATTTTTATATCTAAAACATGTAGGATACTTACAAATATTTGTGTTCAGCTTTTTAAAGTTTTCTTCAACTAGCTATACTCGAGCTTTTTCTTGATGAAACCCAACCTGTTTCACTCCCATTGAAATTGAATTGCCATTCTTGTTTTTTTTGTATTTGTTTTTTTTTTGTTTTTGGAAAGAGATAACATCGAAGACGAAGGTGTCAAAAATATATCGGATGAACGGGATGAACTCATAGGTTGTACTGTTTTTACTATAAAATATATTTTTTAAAATAAACAAACAAAAACAAAACAAGCATTTAAAACATACCTATAAAAAGTCTATAGATATATTAGTAAATCTACTTGTGTCTATGAAAAAGTCACTTCGGAATCCTAAAAACATTTGTGGAGGCATCAGACTTCTAACATTTTTACAACTTCTAATAAAGCACATGTTCTTCATGCACAGAATAATAAAATATTATATTAAATGAACATTTTTGTAAACCAAATAAATTCCAAACCTAACCTCACAAACCAACAAACGCAAACATAAACATGGGAAGAAGAGAGTATATCAAAATGGTGGTCATTTTCCATCCGCTTTTATTGCATGTTCCGTACCGATGCGCAGTCGTCAAAGAGCAGTATATATCTTTATGTATATGGTGTGAATTAACAAATATAACAATCAATGTCACATATTATCTGGAAACATCTGGAACCGATAATATGAAGGAAGTAATTACATACATGTTCTTACATCTGATCCAGTAAAAACAGAGACATAATTAAGCGATCCATGGAAGTGAAATAGAAGCTGTTACAACAAACTTTAAATAACAAAATAGCTTTTGTGTAAATATTATACTCGTATTAAACGTTTCGATGTTAAGAACTTGCTGAATTTTTTAAACGTCAATGGATGCATTTTACTAGACCATAAATTTGTATTCACTAGACGTGGTGAAAATGTACTGCTCTAAAAACTTAAAATTGAAACACTTAACAAGAAAGCTAGTTCTGAAAAAAATCTAGTAATCTAGTAACTGTACATAGGGCGTATTTCCTAAAATAGGTATATCAAAATGAAGACAGACTAGAAATTTGTAGATATAATAGGAGGAAGGTCGTTCTCTGACTAAGATACAGGGTTCATAATTATCCACAAAATAAAGGTTTTGGAAAATATATAAGCTAACAGTACGGCGGAGATGCGAAAGATAATTATAAGATCAATCGACTTACCTGGAAGAAAGATCGATCGAAATTATTCGCGCGTTGCCGCCATTATCAACGAACCCTTGAGTTTATATGATTTTAACGTCTCCTCCTCCTACCCCTCAAATAGGCGATATAGTCTGATAAAAATTATAATTACATAACTACAAAACATCCTTCATTGTTTTGTGGGCATGACAGGCGTAAGTATATGTTAATGCATACTGACTCATATTTTTTCTATCTGTAATTTCTACCGGTTTCATCTTTGGTGTATTGTATACTGAATCGTGTAATAACGCCGGAGATTGTCTGATAATTTCTATTAATTTTCTTTACAACTAAGTCCATTCAGGTGTAACGCACATCTTCCTATTTATCTAATTTGTCGATTGTATGTTATTCTACACAATTTCCATTATTTTCTCTCACAAATTCGATAAAACAGTTTGAATGGGATAGATCATAATTAATGATATATGTACTCTTGAAGTACTAGTAAGTAACCTGATACTGATCAATATTGAAATATATTGAATAAAATTTAATGCTTTATTAGAGTTCTGTAGAATTGTGATTATTTTTTCCCCAGCTATGTTGTTGAACTGGAATTGTAGTATATGGTGAGGAAAAAGTTCATCTTGACTCACAGAACTCAGAAATATTCTTGCGATGTGGTAGATTTACTTTATTATTGCCTTTAGGAGGAAATAAGGCATGACTGGGGAGACTAACTTCTCAATATTTTTGTCAAGTTCTTAGAGAATACCCCTGTAGCTGAAACAACAATCGGTATGATAGACACCGATTAGTTGTTTTCTCTCTCTCTTTTAGATTATGAGACACGGGGCAAGCTATTATTGATAATTTTTGCACACTTGTTGTTTTTTCGCTATTAGAACATTGTCAGGTTTGTTGTATTCAGCTGTTCTGTTGGTAATGATTGATCTATCCCAATATAATAAAAATACTGTGTAAAAATACTGCATTGTATAAAAATGTTCTGTCGTTTTTAACACATTCAATCTACCGCAGCTGGGCCCTCTATGAACTATAACCAAACTATAAACAGATTTCAATTCCTCGACCCAAAAAAGCCTAAACCTCATAATTGTGAATAGATATTACCATTTATTAATAAATAAATGAAAAAAAAAAACTAACAATAGGTATTTTACATTTACCATCCTGTATCTCTTTAACTATCAACAAGATCTAAACCAAGTTCGACTAAATCGCAATATTTTTACTTTAGAAATACATATCCATGAATTTTGATCTATTACCCTGAATATGTATAAAAACAACAAGTATGTTAATTTCAGTTTAGTGTATAATTTAATAAATATCTACTTATCTTAGAATAAGCATATATTTTCTCGCAAGCTTACAATTGTATGAAGATTTAATGTTACAAATTATGTTAAACAAAAATTAGAAGCAACTTTTTAAATTCTAATTGACAGTCACTAATGATTTGTGCAATATAAGGCACTATTTAAGCATTCATATCTTTACCTACTGTTAACAGTATAAAAGGCTTGATTGTATAGTTGAAATTCGAATGTCATCGCCTTATGATTTTATAACGAAGAAGGCCTACCCAAACCCAAACATCAGTCACGAAATTATCATCACTCTCTTTTCACTTCTTTTCAGCAGAAGGCAAACATTTATCCCGCGAAATATAAAGAAAATAAAGGGGAATGAACGCACGCCCCATTCTTACTCATATCATTCGTTAAATTTGCTTAGGTATGAGATAACAATATATGTATTAGAGGTGGTAAATAAATGTTCGAGTACCATGGCTAAATTTATACATACAAATGTTCAGATGTTGTCAAACGAATGATTCATTTATATGATACATAATGCTTTAAATCAAAAGAATCAGATGTAAGAATTAATAAGTCATTAAATATTATGTACCTACATGATTTTCTAAGATAATTGTTTACTTTATCTTTTAATTATCTTTATATACAGAATCTATCATTTATTTTTAAACACAGAAAATTTAAAAATAGATACGTCGGTGAAAAAAGTCACTTTTTAGACTTTTTCGCTAGGTATAGATATGGGGGACGAGGTCGCCCTAATGTTCTTATAAAATATGTCTATTGGGTTTTTCTTAAATTTTTGTGTTTTGCGAGACGATAAATTTTTACTATTTACTTTGTTTTCCTTTACAACGAGACAAGTTTAATGAGAATTAAATTAATAATTTAATTAATTTGATTACAATAAAGCAGCCCCTCTATAATATTGAGAATGGCTGGTCGCCAGGGTGCAAATAAAATAAAATGGGAAATTGCACTTTAACTCGTGTCGATTCTGTTGTTCATTTACTGTCCAATATCTTGTTTGTCCATATTGTTAAGAATGTAAATTATAACAAGATTGCTTGCTAAACCTATATTCTGATTAATGTTTTATTTAACAAGTATTGTTGAAAGTTGCAATAATAACAATGTTGTTTAGAATACGTCATTTTTCAAGGGGCATCACATTTGGCAATCTCGCATTTGTCACTTTGTCAGTCAATTATTTGATTATAATCTAAAATGAATTTTGTTTTACTTATTTAGTAAGAGAAACTACCAAGATAGGTTGATAGGTTGAATTTAAAAGAACCTAATTTGTTTTTATTTTAAAGCGGTTTTAGTTGTCTCGTATCTAAATTATAATATTCGCCTATACAGGATTTTACTTGTTACTACATAGTTACTGGCAAATGAAATGCTACTTTATCTTTTCTGGTAGGTTTATCGACAAATATTTCAAGATCTGGAATTAATTCTAACCGTTTTATTTACACAAACTAATTTCATAAATTTTTCATTAGAAAATTTGAAATGGATTATTGGTAAGTATTTCTAATACACAGGGTGTACATTGAAAATTAAGTGGGGCTTGCTTAATAAACATATGTTCTAAAGCTACCCATTTTTGAGACACACGTTTAATAAGCAAACGCCACTTATTTTTCAATGTTCTATTAGTTCTGGCAATTTTCCAATGTCTTTTTAAACACTCTGTATATATATATTGTAGTCTGAAATGATATAATTTTTTATGTTTCATTTTTACTGTAGAAATTGTATTATGTGATAAGGTACTGATTAAGGATAGGTATAATAGGTATAATTTCCTTAAAGAAATTCATTTGAAAATAATTTAATTCTGGATCTACAACCATTTTAATTGTAAATACAATTTGATAGCAATTGTTGAAATGAGTTTGCTGATATTACAAGTTCAGTAACAAGAACTTGTTACAATTACAGATCATGTTGTTAAAATTTATCAAACAGAATAAGCAAACTAAAAATATTGTTATCCAAATATCTTTAAAATGACAATAAACAATATTGCTATGTTTAAACAGAATCGACTTGATTATTCAGTAGAATTAAGAAGATAAAAAGATAAATAAAAGACTTGCAAGAATAGGTCTGTCCTGAAAATTTTGATATTACCTAATTGAAAAAGGTAGGCTTATAGGTGCTACAAAAAACTGTTACAAAATTTGAAGTATTTTTCTTCTTAGTTATTGGTAGTAGAAATAGTGAGACTAGAAAACGTGACATCACATGCTTGTTGAGGTGGCTACGGATGCTACCTTTTGCTTTACAATATTGTAGTGATTGCGTTAACTTTTGCAGTATATTACAAGTTAAGTACAGGCTGATTATATTAGTGGTGAAATTTATGATAGGCATAAAATAAAACTACTACTAACTAAATGGACTCCAACAACATCAAAGACTCCAACTAAGTAAGAAAGAAGAAGAGAAAATTATTTTCAGCCGTACGGCAAGATGCAAATGAAATTTACATTATTATAGCTAGAATAAGATATGGAAAATTATTTGGAATATAAATTGCATAATAATACTGAACTATAACTTCGTTCTGTTCTTCAATGTATCACATAAATCGCGACTACGCTCTAGACATAAGACGGACCAGAGAGTATATGACATGAAGCCAGTGCCCAAGCGTTTATCTCATTGAAACGGAGCAGAATGCATTTTCTACGGTTCGTGTTGTATTTCCAATTGACTTTGTTTGCAAATAATCTTGTTTATAATGAGTTTAAGGAATAATTTTAACCAATTTTGATATATATATTAAATTTTTTGAGATTAAATCATTAAAATCATAAAGTCTTAGTTTTATAACGGATTTCTTTTCATTATATAAATCTAAAATAGAATAGGTAAATGTTACACATGGCTAATTTATTGACACTTATCGAACTGAATGTAAAGCAGTATAGTAAATGAAAGTAAAACTGGTGTTCTAAACCACTATTCCTATATGTTCTATGATAATCGCTCCCCTTCTGAAACAGAGGATTTCGCAGCAGGCAATATCAGATGATATATAATCCTAAAAATGCAGAAGTAGGTCAGATCTCATCTATTGTAGTTGAATTTTCGAGTTCCCACAATTTCAAAGGTAAACTTAGATATTTATAGAGTGTTTTCATTAAATCAGGTTAGTAAATTTAGCTAGATTTTTTTTTAGATAATTATTGAATAGAGCTTTGTCTGTGGAATTGTTCATTAGCATACCTAGATGTTTGGTATCAGAGAGCATACATATGACTTCATTGATAGGAATTATAGGAGATTTGATTTATATTAGCTTAAAATACCTTTCTAATACAGTAAAAAATAGACAATAGGGTCGCAGTGGAGGGCTAGTTTTTGATCCACTCACTTTGAACATAATATAGGTTTGTCAGAATGTCAAACTACTAATAAGAAATGTTAAGTGAACAAATGTCATAAGGCTGTAATCAAAGTAGGTATACAGAGCAATATCATAAAGTATCAATACTTAATACTATTCAATACCTACTGCATATTACATAACTGTACTGGAAAATAAATACTATAAATTATATTGGGATCTAATCATACACAATGACAAAACACTCATGCACAATAACCATATAAAGTTTCAGGAACAGAAAATTATTCTTATTTACTACTACATCTGACCAAAATGTACTATAAAAACATTCAAAAACAAATGAACAATGTCAATAACTGGCAATAATAACATATATACATGGAAATAAAATGGAGCGTACATTATTCCATTTGTTATTTTAGCCACAAGCGTCATTTCCCAATTGTTCAGTAAACATCTCACGCAAATCAATCTAGAACAGAAATTCATATTCCAGCACAAAAAGCAGTCACATTACACATTAAATATAACATGGTTCTTATTTATTAAATATAAATTTATAATAGAACTGTGAAAAACAAAACAATAGCAGTTTGACTAAAGTAGATAAACGTTAGTGCAATGGCACTGCAGTTGTACTGTTATATGGTAATTGTATGGTATTAAATATTATTTACTCTGTTTACATAAAATTACTGTAGACTTAAGAAGTTGGGGAATGTATCCGCTGTAAGTTGGCAACATGCAAAAACTCAAGATTCTTGACCTTCAGAGAGGTTATGTTTATGTTTTGTCAACTACGTCCCTATCTACGGAAATTGTTGGTTTTTATCATTTGCCGAATAGTAATTAAAAGCCTACCCTAGATAAAATATAAGCCTACAATCTGCAGGAATAGATGGTCTATTTGAATGTTTGGTTAAATCACAGTATACTGTGGGTTAAATGAGGCCCCACTAATTTCATCAAGTCATCAAACACTGCCACGGTCATTCGGGTGAAATGAAAAAATAATCGGCATTCTCTTTTCGCATTTCTTTATATAAATTATAGAAGTCACCTTGCATGTGCTATCTGCGGTTAATAGGTCGCACCCACCATCTCCGAGTTCTTCTTTTAATTTTTTTTGCATGTATAGTTTTTATACATATTGACGTCGTTGCGAATAAGAGCAGCAAAAGTAATTGCTTCTAAACCAAACAGTCCTCTCCATCCATTTTTTTAGAAACAAATCAATTCTAAACTAAATATCTAAATCAGAATCTAATTTAAAAACTTAACCTGCAAAAATGTGAATCTTCTGTTTACTGTCAAAAAAGCAGTTTTCTGATTGGTCCTTGTATGATTGTTGCAAAAGGATTGGTAAAAGCTAAAATGCTTTTAGCTTCTGCCATACAACTGCAGTACAAAGGCGTTACTGTTAAGTTTATCACAACGTTACAAAAGTCACCCGTATTTCTCGCCGTTTTACTTCAGTATCTTTGAATATTTGCAGGTGGGATGAGTTAACATTCCTATTATTTGTTAAACCCTAGATTATTCAGTTATTAAATGTCTAAAATTATTTGTATTTTGTAGAAAACACTATTTCAAGAATACGGCGCCCTTTTTAATAACTTTTCTGCAGTACCAATGCAACCGCACTAATCTTATGTGAATGAAGCTTAACTTGTTAAATAATATACCTACTCTCTTATTTTATAAATAAAGTGTAAGTAAATGTTAATTATAATGAATAGCTAGGTACTAATGATAGTAATTTGTGTAGTCTATATTGATATATAAAGTTATTACTTATTTCATCGAGTTAAACCAAAGACCTATATTAAAGTATTTTTCTAATACCCGGTAATCACAATGGATTGATTAAATTAAAAGTACCTATATTATAATATAATAATTATTAGTAGGTACCTATAATATATTATATATACCTAAGTGTAGCAGTACCATATCTATACATATATGTTTAGTTTTAAATCATATACGAATATATTCTATAGTTTTGCATGAAGTTTGTCATCTGAAAGCAACGGGATAAACGGGGGAGGAAAATTGATGGAAATGCACATTGAATTTATATTGTTCTTTTACTGTCGCAACATGTAGAGTAAGTTTATGGTCGAGAAGCTCTCTTTTATGACGCGGAAGACGAATTTCTTTGTCTTTATGTCAAATATCAAATATAAATCTTTTACTGCTCTTATACATACAGTATTTGTTCTGTTACTATTGCATCTTTGTATACATATAGAAACTCGTAAAAGCCCATAAAGGTATTCACAAATTTGTTTATGCCAAATAAAATTAAAAAAACTATCTATTAGAATAATGTTTTGCACTTTGATAAATATTTGCATTTTTTTCCCGTAGTTTGTACGAAAAAATTTATAATCACTTTGATAAAAACAAACATTTACTAATTCAAATTGTGAAATCGTAATTTGGCAATGGTTATAAAATGTTACATGCAACATGTAAACTGCCAAATAAATTTATTTGTCATTTAAACAATCCTAATATTTTTATAGTATATGCAGGGTGTGGCGTCTTTAATGCAGAATATTAAAAACTTACATTCCCGACAGCAAATGAAGTGAAATAATATAGACATCATATGCCGATTATAAAAAGTTAATGTCGCTCCTAGCTGCACTGCGATAGATGCACCTGTGGAGTGGAGTGCAGTGGAGACTACGAAATCAGTGTTTTCAGATGTGAATATTTTCTACACATGAAGAATTGTGACCAAAAATTTGACCACTGTGAAGAAGAGATTTTTTAAATAACTAAAATGTGAAGAATTTTCTTATTTACTTATTTTTTTATTGGGTTTATTTATTTATAAATAGTCGGATATTCGCTCTTTGCTCTAATGCGTAGCGTTATAGTAAAATGTTATTAGAACTATTTAGTGTAGAGTAGAGGTTTATGTTATGTGAAGAGATGCTCAAATTGTCAAAGTCAAGTCCTGTAAAAAATATCGGTGTATTACGTTACATATTTATGTATTTGCATTAGGTTGTGTTTGTTTTGCTGTTTTAATTTGAGTAGCTATGAGATCAGTGTTGCCAGATGTGAATATTTTCTTCACATTGAAGAATTTTGACCTAAAGTTTGAGTCCTGTGATTTTGTGTGTTTTCTACATATTTTTTATTCGAGCCTCAGGTATTACGCTTTTTATTTCAATATTATTAAAACTATTTCGTGAAGAGCAGACATTCGATTCGTGATCGTTAAATGTCATTTAATATTATTTTGAACAATAGGTTTTGTAAACATATAATTCTGCTAAAATTTATAACTGTCTCCCTCTAGCTATTAAAGCATCTGTATTTATTACAATGTAGAAGTGACTAACCAATTTTATTTTTATCTTCTTTTTTTTTAATTATACGTAGCATTATATTTTATTGTTAATGGTATTTGGTATGGGGTGGTTAAGTGGAAGAGCGACTCTGTCAAACTTCGCTCCCCTTTGTAATTACTTATGTATTTCTAATTTTTGCAACTTTTAATAAAATGCACTATTATTATTATTATTAAACTATAATTAGCCATATTCTGTACCTTGCATCGAAATGCTCACGTCGAGTCGAAATGTTGGCAAATCGTAAAGTTCAATATCTATCGCGTCGATCGTTTCTTAAAATTGGTATTCTATAACTCAAATCTTACAGAAGAACCTCGATTTGACGCCAGCCAAGCGTCATGACAACAATGCATTACTCTGCGATTATAGATTTTATTAACGAAATGATGTTCGGAATGGTATGTTAACTTAGAAATTTCAAAATATGATATATGTACCGTATTTTTGAAATAGTGATTTCTACAAATACAAATAATTTTAGACATTTAAGAACTGCATAATATATAGAGCTTAGCAAATAATGGAATTTCTGTTTCATGCCATGTGAATATTCAAAAGTACCGAAGTAAAACCAAGGGTAAAACGTATTGATAATTCAGTTTTGATATCTTAAGATTCCCTATTTTTCTAATTTAATTCCCGCCGAATCTCAAAAACTTAAATCGTCTGTTTCTCCAAAACGGTTAAGTGTATCTATTTGTAACAGGTATATATTTCTATTTAAAATTGAAGGAAGTTTCTTATTAAAAATCAAAAGTGTAAAATACAAAAAGTTAGACATATTTTTACATCGACAGTACAGTATAACTTGCGCCCCCTAGCCGTGACCTCAGAACTGTTTGCATATTCGTAATTGCCACCTCAAAAAACAAATAAAATACTACAAATTTTCAAAACAATCGGTACATGCGTTCTTAAAATATAGCAAAAAATCGAAAACTTTTTTTCAACTTTAACACTGTAGAATGAAAAGGAGCAACATTTGAATTAGAGCTCAATCGCTTTATTTTGACGTTAACAGTCTGCCCTTAAGCTATGTACCATTATTAATGACTCACCCTGTATATTCCAAGTGTATTTACTAATGTTATATGTTATTAAATAACTGCGAATGTATTATACATTTGAAAAAATATACCAGTTAGTGATTAAAAATCAAAAATGATTTATAGTTAATGGGTATGTGTTTTTTCTGAATCAGTAATTTAAAATAAATATATGTTCTTGACTGTCAGAATATATTTACCAATATTGAATAATTATTTATATATTCTTTATATTAATAAGAATTAATATTACGGCCTTGAGTAAGCCCAGCTATATTTTATTCGCATAGCCACAAAGTTTTACGTCATTTGCTTACATCTGCGACCATACCGCCGGCCGCGGCCTTCTCCTTTTACTTCTAGTTTCTAGCGTCTAGTCAACTCAGTTTAGAGTTTTATCCTAGTTCAGATTGTGTGGTCTATGGATGTAGGCCACTTTCCCACTAAAGAATATTTAATCTTGGAGACGTTTATAAAATGTATACTTAATTCGTTGAAATATTGATTTAAAAGTAACATTGCAGTTTCCAAAACGATAAAAAGGTTTTTGAAACGTTAAATATTTTACTTCATATAGGTACGTTTACTAGAAATATTTTAAAATATATATAAAGGAAATGTATTTGAACATTAAACACATGTTTCTGTAACACTTCATTTCATAAATATTTCATTAGAAACTTTATTTTCATTATGTTTTTGTTTGTTTCAGAAATATTTCTTACCGAGTTCATAAACGTTTTATTAATGTATGTTTTTGAAGTATTAATAATAAAAATTTGTTGGTATATTTAAAATATATATTTTATATTCAAAATATACTTAATATAAATTTATACTTTGTGGACCGTCTAATTTTTGGAATTCAGTCTATCTAGTCTTAATGGGGCCTGCCTTAACCACAGAAATAGTGTTCTTGCAAATTTTATCCGAGACTTGAAAAAATAATTTCTACAATATTCAGTGTTTAGTTGTGTGTAGTATAAATAAATTCCATAATGAAAGTAGAAATTAAAAAAGGCTCCAGGTCTCCAAGCCCTTATACCTGTGTCAAAAGATAAGTAATTATTACATATATGCACATAAAAATTTTAATGCAATATACCTATAGTAAATCTAGCGAAATAAATGGTAGGCTTTATCTATCATTAGATATGGAGGAGGATTTTCGTTATCAACATAATTTATATAGGTTGATTCGGAACTAATAAAAAAAATAATAAAAATGTGAAGGAGCTCTTACAAATATATAAAAAAAATCAAAAGGAGCGGTTCCAAATAAAAATACATTTCACAAGGTACTGGAAACTTTCACTAAAACCTAACTTTGCGCAAAGCAAAGCATGCAATCGTCGGCAAAATATGATAAAAAATGAACGAACAAAATTGCAAGAAATAAATACAGTGTTATTACACGTATTTTATATTAGCAAATTCAACTGCTTTTGCCGCTATTATAAAGTTAAATTAGTTAATTTTGTTGACGTGTAAACATTTGGACCTATATTACCCAGTTTCTATACGAACTAACACAAATGTTTCTGGTTCTTGTCCATTTTTATCACATGAAAAACTAATGTAAACACTATTACAAAACCGTTAATACTAAAATAGGATTTCAGTATTCGGAATGTAAAAGTTGCAAATACATCAAACTTTAATCATTTTTTTTTTGTCAGAAACTAGTAATTTTACAAAACGTTTTTTTAGGTATTTATTCCATTTTTCATGACGCATCTATTCCTAATTTTTTTTGGATAAGCTGTCAATCACCCTGGATAGATGTATGTATGCTTATGTAGGAGTATTATCTACTATTATTATTTTTATATTTTTAATTGATAGGGTAGGTACCTACTCCGATTTATTGTATGAAGACCTAGGTTAGACGATTATTGTATGTGTAAAATTATAATTTAGGTAAATTTAAATCTACAACAAGCATTAAAATATCAATGTCATCTTTTGCTGTGATAGGTAAAAATCATTTTATTTCTCAACTCTAGTCTATACAGTTATCTATACTGTGAATATAGTTTATACAGATAATGAAACATATTTATAAGGTGTTATTAAGCCGGGGGCACATTGCTCTGATGCCATGCCACGCCACGCCACGCCATGTGATACAACGTCAGAAAGATCTGATCTGACACCGTGTATTCTTATGTATTTTTATATATTGTGTGCACACTGCTCTGGAGATCCACCACGCCACGCCATGACATGCGTGTTGCAAATCCCCTGTTGTTAGATTTTCATCACGTCGGGTGGTGTACCGTGGTGTCGCGTGGTAGCAGTGTTCACGTTAATATGATGTCAGATGCATAAAATGATGCATATTGACAAAATTTTGTTATTCTAAAGTTCTGCGAGCATGAATGTCTCTCTAGTATAAAACGTAAGCGCTATAAAGAACAAATTATGAAAGAAGCTTAGGAACCAGTTACAGAAGAAATGTTTCTCACAGTACATTGTTAATGATACAACATAAATTTTAACGACTCTAGCTAAATGGATTAGGATACTTAAATGTATTCATGCTCGACTCACAATTTGAGTTTGACCTTCTTCTGATATGATCTATTCCCAAAATTGATGGAATTGTTGAATGTAACGTAACGTGGCATCGCATAGCGTGGTAACAGTATGCACACAGAGCACATACTACACCACATCACGTGACATGGCGTGGCGTGGCAGCAGAGCAATGTGTCCCCGGCTTTAATACACAGGTTGTGCAAATGAATGAATTTTTGAATGGTTGATTTACAGAGTATTTCCTAAGTAATCTGAAATATTTTAGGGGGTGACTCCTCAAGAAATATTATGAAGAAAAGTTCTTTAATTTTTGAGTTACATGTTTATTTTTTTTAGGTTCTTTTTCAAAACCTCTGGGATAGAATAAATTTTCTTTTTAAATTGCTGTCACTTGCACATCGTGATAAAAAGCATGTTTTGGCCACTGCATAATTTTTTCACAATATCAGGAGCGGTCATGTGGGTGGTTACTTTAATATTTTTATTAATAAATTATGTAGGCTTCTGACCCTCTAGTCAATTTTATATAAGTTTTCTTCATGACATTACTTGAGGAATCACCGTCTGAAATATTTCATATTACTTAAGAAACAACCTTTACATATGTTATTAATTAAACATATTTTTTTGCCAAATAAATCGTAATAGAAAATATACATAATTTTAATAGTAATAACAATAGTTTTAATATGACATATAAGTTATTCTTTCATAATAAACGATCTAATACTCAAAAATAATTTACAGTACCACATACCAAATATTATTTGCTACTAATATATCTTTTCTTATTTAAAATATACCTATTTATGATATAAAAGTATAGTTGAGGCTAGAATTCAAACGATTTACGTCATACGAACAAATGAACATCATTCATTATATTTTCATCGAAATATTTAAGAAACTATAATTATTGAAAACAATAAAATTATTTACTTCAATAAATGTTTGCACTATATATTATACTAAATTACAAAAAACGATTGTTTTTAACGCGACAAACTATCGAAAATTATATTGACAATAAAAACAATTGCGTGACGACACCTAGTAGTCGTCTGAATTCTTGCCGCATTTATAAAATAATAACACACAATAAAATACCTTTATTAAATGTAAATAAGGGTTTTTCAAATATAGGCTCGACTGAACATTTTGACCACATTGTTCTCGAATCTCATAATCTAAAAGAAAGGTAAGGAATTTTATTTTTAGAAAGCAAACTTTCGCACCTATGAGGTACTGCTACACACAAACACATTCTACTGTCACTAAATGCTGAAATTAACAACTTTGTTCACGACTATTAAGTATAACGATGTACATAATTCACTATAGGAGTGATTAATCATTATTCACCTGTAATTAATGATTAATCAGGCTTCTGTCACCAAATTCAGTGCGACAGTATCGCGAATGGATAACAAAACAAAAATTCTCCAGTGTTATACCAATTGAACGCGAACCTCCAATGTGAAAACCAGATTTGCTAAAATATTGTTCATAGTCATAGACAAAATACCTCTACTATTCTACTTGCGTAGAATGGCTGTCATTCACTCGGATGAGGTACAGCCATATGTTTGTTGTTATAAGTCATCATATTTATTTGCTAAATACAACTTTATAATATAATAATAATATTAAATAATATAAAAATAAACTTAGGTAATACAATTCAGCATACTATAAACATTTTATTACAAACTTAAAAGTAATAAAATGAAGTGGTGGCATATTCACAAGTTCTTTATGTCTATCATACTTAGCAGCAGTTGACAACATATCTATGAATTTAGTCAATTACGATTTACGAATATTGTTCTAATTGGTTAATTCTCGACTGTATGCGTGTTAACCATCAATATAATTATCTTTTCATAGGTGGTAATATACCCAAATAAACATAATAATATCTGCCTAAAGTACCCTTGAAAATATTAATAAATAAAAATATATAAAATATTAAATTTTATAGTATTGGTAAGTAGATGTTCAAAATAGTTTCGAAGGATTAGATAGGCTAAAAACATCACGGGCTGTTATTATGTGTATAAAACTCTATTACTCCAATTATGGACACGATTTCCAGATAATTTTATGCACTTCCCTATTTCTTTAATTATTACATTCATGCCGAATATAAGTGTAAAATTAGTTTGTGTTTGTATTCTTTCAAATGTTTTCAAAGGCAGAGAAGGAGAACTTTAACTAACAGAAACGAAAACAAGACTTAAAATTTATCCTAAAGCCGCCATTACTACTTACGGTAACAGAAAATTACAGGAAGTTTAGAAGCGAGAAGAAACGCCTATATCGATCGCACCATTTCTCCCTTCTTTACGCAATGAAAAATGTCCGCCCTAGTCTTAGAATCTGAATAATATCATTCCTCCACAGTTTGTTTTTTATTATCTAACTAACTGCCTTAATCCACCGGTAAGGTAAGTTGTAAAACATAATTTAAGAAATAACTGTTTACCTATATCTATATAGTTAATAGTTACCATTAAATCAATGTTCAAATTAACACTGCGTAATATACCCATTTGTTACATTTCTATTTTTATATGATTATTTAGTAGGATTTCGAACATTTATATATTCTTAATTATTCTTAATTATTTTTGCTTGCTCATTTTTTTATCCTTTCTTATATTATCATGAATATAATATTTGTTCTTGTTATTTAATTTATTTTGATAGCGTCATTGGGAAAGATGATGATTGACAAGGGCAGGTATTTGCAGCTTGACTTATATTATTTGACCTGATTTAAAATCAAGTTCAATAATGGTTGTTGAATTCAAATCATGTAGTTTAATAATCAGCAAAATTAAGGAATAACAGTAAGACTTAAAAAAAAATAATAAACTAAATCCTGAATTTTAATCTTATTATCTGCTATTAACATAAACTAGGTATACTTACCTAACAAAATATTAATCGAATAACAAATTTATCTAAATATAAATTGTTGTTTCTTACTTACTATATCTAATATATCGAGATACCTAATCCTATTCCTGCTCGATCTGTGTTGCCTTAACATTTTATGAGTAAAACTTAATTTCAGAAGGAGATATACCACTCGTGTTGCTGAAAAAACTTTGGCCATTGCACGAACGCCATTGTGTCTCCAAATACTAAATTTGTATGTAGGTACCTACGTTTTTGATACATCATATTGGAAATCAAAAGGTGTAGAATTTAAATTTATTATTTGATTAATAAAAATTTTGAAAAGGGAATAGGAGGTAGCTAAAAGTGGTATGCACTTGATTGCTAATCTAATAGTAAAGTTAATATCGAGTTAAATGTGAAGTGCATTCTAGTTTTTGAAGTTGCGGGGAGAGTAGCTTAAAAGGTACAGTACCCATTGGACCCTTTGTACTTCTTCCCACAGGAGATCAATCCAACTCAGCCGTTAACCAGCTTATTAGAGAGGAAAAGATAATGACGTTGCTCACGGGGATTTCGCTAATCTAAGTCACAGAAGATCATTCTTCTCCAACATGGATTATCTTGTTAACAAGACGGTTGTGCACTCACAGAGTGTATGAAGTACCGTCTCGTCTTCCTCGTAACCCTCTACAAAGACATGTTTCACAGTTCGCCATATAGTAAAGTGTTCCCTTAACCAACAGTGTCCAGTTTGAATACTTGTCACCAGATGAAGGTTTGTCTTATACATAATTAGGTACTATTGGATGTATCCTTATAGGGTAACAGAAACTCCTTGGCGAATTAACAGTTATTTATTTCATCCCACTGCCTCATTTCCTAAACTTTTTTTTTGGTGTATACCTGCTGGTTTCGTTTTTATTTGTAAACAATATCATTTAATAAATATTTAGACAGCTTTAAACAGCATTTTACAGTGACATGCCGTGCCACGCCGCTTCGTTATGCAAGTGAGAATCAGCTTTAAATGATAATTTTTGACACGAATAAACTAAGATTTAAAACAGGCCCCTTAGAGAGGTAGAGAGGGTGAAATATTTTAAATGAAGTAGAACATCTAATCTAATATAAAGCTGTATATAATAATTTTTTTTATATATTTTTTGGTATTAACAATATTATGTGAAACTAACTACTCTGCGGACTAAAGCCCCGACCAACGTTGAATTACACCTACAATTTCTACCTATATATTTTATTATTAGCTTTTGTAACATTTTTTACTGTATTAGAAATATATTTTAAGCTAACATATATCAAATCTCCCACAATTCCTATCAATGAAGTCATATGTATGCTCTCTGATATTTGACTCAACTTACAGGAAGCCACCTGAAGAAGCAATCCTAAAAATGCAGAAATAGGTCAGATCTCATCTATTGTGGTTGAATTTTCGAGTTCCCATTAATATAGTTTAGAAATGCATACATCATTAACATATCTGAACTAACACGTTGGTTTTAGAACCGCAGAATGGTTGGAATTCTTTCTGTGACCGACATATGTTTCTGGCTGATCTTTATACAACTAAAGGGGAAGTCATACAAAAAAGTTATGAAAGTCATAAAATTTATTTCTAATCTATTAAAATTATATGCTACATACACTCTGCTATAGTAACCCAGCATTGAGTAGGCACTGGACATTATTTAATGGTGTAGCACAAATTGTTGAAATTGTTTTAGTCGATTTCGAAATCATTCAACAAATTATATAAAAAATATATATTATTTTTGTGCAATCATAAAGAAATTTTTTTTAATTCAATTTAGGTTTAAATGTTAAAATTTATAAGAAATAATCACATAATATTATGTCATGATTTCACCACGCAGTTACGCACAACTGGAGTAAAATTTTAAATACCTTTATCTATGTGAATAAAGAATAAATGGGTAGTACGAAACTAATAGGGAAAATTTCGAAAAAAAGAATTTGAAAAGAGTACAGACAGTAAATTTATTTTTGAGTGATTTTTCCAGTGCAGAGGTTTATATTTTCTTATAAATTATTTAACTTCACAAAGTAAAATATATATATTTTAATATGTATTATACATTACATTAATTATTATAAATTAAATACCTAATACATATTTAATATTAATAAAAAATGCATCTGTGTCTACTTCACAATCATTAAGTATTAATTGTATTAACTAATAAGCTACAGAAACGTAAAATACAGTTCTAAACGATGTTATGTTCAAAGAAAGCTAATTATCTAAGGGTTATATTAATAGTATTCGTAGTGCACCCCGGAATTCATGAATTTTCAAGCAGGTTGTAGTTTAGGTAATTTAATATTGCGGTTTGTACCAAACCGACTTTATAAACACTTTGGGGATAATTAATATAATAAAGTTCACTAGCATATACCAACTACATATCAAATTGTAAATTAATAGATACTTTTATATCGGGAATGTTAAGTGCAAAAGAATTGTATTTAACTTAAGAAACAGAAAAATAATATATCACATTCAAGTTAATGAGATAAATTGGAATTAGAGGTTTATAGAAGTGTTCGATTATAATTGTATATATTTTATATGATAAAGTGCTAAATTTTGTTGTCAATTCGTATATGCCTACATATTTCATAAAAAATTAAGTTATGGTTAGTATTTTACAATCTAAAATATAAGTTTATATTTTTTGGATATCTGGTTACCAATATCCTAAATCTAACGATATAATTATGAAATCCACTTAGACATGGAACACCTTTATCTTCAAACATTAGTAAAATATTTGAAAAAATTATATACAATTTAGAAAAAATTCTTGAAGAACATTTGTTATGGAATACTTAAAATGAATTTAGAAGAAGGAAGCCAACTGTTAAAACAGTTTATCAAGAATTTCAAAATTTTTTCACAGTATTAAAGTATATAAACACACAATAGTACCTATCTGTCTCCTTGGATCTCTGTAAAGCATTTGTGTCAATCATATCAACACATACCGCATATTAATAAAAATCGTATATTATCATTGCATACAAAGCACTACAGAGGTAGAGAAAAGTAATAACATTAGTAAATAGGAAAAGATACTAGTACAAAAAAATGTACAACAGCAGGAACCGGCATATGTGTACTTATGTCCGGCCACACTGAAACTAACCGAACAACAAGGATATGTAAAAGAATCCCAACTAAGGCTAGGCATGTGTATTTTAATTCTGTTAAGCGACCAGATAGATCAAATAATAAAGAATCTAATAATTCTAACATTATGATAAAAACTTATATACTGCAGTCATTTTTAATAGAAAGATAATGTGTACCTATCAAATTATTTTTAACATGTTATTCGTTTTATAATCCATTAACATGTGCTGTTTGTTCTCTATGACATTAGTTACATTTCTCTTTTAATATCAGAATTAGTTTTCATTGTATCTAATGTTCAATAATATTTTAGTTATTGTGATTTTTAGGCTTTCACGGCCGGTGCTATCATTTGATACATAGAGATTTTCTGGGTTGTTATGCCGTGACCTCGGTAACTGGTCGCTGCCAAAAACAGAATTAAAATGCACATCCCTAGCATTAGCCGAGATTTTTTTATCTCCCCTGGTTGTTCTCCGGCTAGGTTCTGTGGGGACAGACCTGCTATCGGTGTCTCTGGGCCGGCCCATATATTGATTTCGATCCGTATTGTTGGTATTACGACTGATACGGTCGGAACCGTTCCTCGGACAATGGTGGTCCTCCGAAGCATTCCGTAGTCCCCGTTGCAACTGGTCGTATCCCATGCTTCCAAACGTTTCGCCTCTCTTCACTATCGGCATCTTCAGTGTTGACTCCGCAACCTAGCCTGAGAACTATCAGGGCAGATAAAACAATCCCGGCTAATGCTAGGAATGTGCATCTTAATTCTGTTTCTGGCAGCGACCAGTTACCGAGGTCACGGAATAACAACCCGGAAAATCACTTTGTATCAAAATTTCAGTTTTGTTTTGATTTTATTTTTATCTTTATCAAATTTCATTTAGTTCTAAGTTGAATTTTTAATTTGTCTTTTTTAAGGTATTTTACTACATAGTAGTAGGTACATAATAATAACTCTGTTTTTAATACTTTTTGGTCTGTTCATCGCTCATTTCGTTATACAAGTGAAGTAGAAACGTTCACAAAGAATTCACAAGACTCGCTTGATGTGCACTATACTCTTTATCTGTAGTTATTTATCTGTGACATTTTTTGTTTAATTGAGTATTCCTGCAACTGAAATATAAAAATATTAACAAATAACTCCTTGCGCCTAACAAATCAATCAAGGGGTTGGTTTTACAAATTAAATTTGCATAAAAATAAAATATCACTGAGAAAATTGTATCTGTTTTTCTTGTCAAAACTTGTTAAATTCAAATATGTCGTTTTAATGATTTTGTTTGTTTATCCGGGTGATATAAGATATCATATAATACTTATTCTGTTATTACTTGAATCTGAAGCTACTTTAATAAAATGTGAATTTATGTTACTTTGTTAGTTCAGAGTTTTAATTTTCCATACGCATTCAGTTAAGTTAATATAATATTATTATTACATAGAAAATACGCGTGCGAGATAAAAAATATATACAAGGTTCATCTAGAAACCAATACCTATTACTCTTTATAAATTTGTATTATGATGATTAAGCACATTACTACAACTAATAATCATAATGAATTGAAGACTACAGGATTAGCAGGTTCCATAAATGATTGATCTGCTGTGGTAGTTATTGCTAGTTTCATAAAAGTGTCGATTCCAATTGTGTCAATTTCTTTTAAAGTTAGCGGTACATTTTTGTTTTGTACATAATTGTGGTTTTTTAATTGTTGGCAACAGGAATATTGGAGTAGTTGTTTTTGTGTTTATCAAAGTGAATCTCTGGTTGGCTATAATTGCAATACATTATTTTGGTAGAGCAGGAACTGCTGGCTGGCTCAACAGTTGAATTCCGTCTCGGCAATCTGGAATTTGCACTACGTTGGTTGGTTGGAACGACGAATGTTTAGTTTTCTTCTATCATGTTGATTAACGATTTGCTGTTAACTGTTACATGGTGTACATGACAGTGACTATGGTCAGTCTTGGACTATACAACTGTTGTCGTGAGGTTGACTTGGCAAATTGCAGATGAATGTTTCTTCAATAGGGCTTCTATTACTTTCATTGGTAACTTTTGAGTAACTGGGATTGCTTGAGCAAATTTTGAAAAAGGTCTATTATTGTGAGAATCATATTATTAATAATAAAGAAAAGATCAATATGAATTATTTATAAACGTTTTGATAAAGTAGGGGTAATTTCAACTGGTGTGTTATGTGTCTTCCGAGACGTGCTGTAATCGCATCTGTAGCTGGTCACAACCCATTCTTTTCTTTTCGCTGCTATTCACTATCGGCATCTTCAATGATGACTCCGCAAAAACTTAGCCGCGACTGAAGCTGTTTGGGACCTCGTCAGTGGTCTAATAATGTCGATGTTGCTGTGCACACCCTTACGTCTGCACCAAATTATTTCTATAGTATCAATGTAAAGTTTGAAAAGTTGAATATCTAATCCATATTCTGATGAAAGCATTGTGTTATATAAGCTTTCAGTTAATTTTTTCATGCTCCTGTTTTCGTCTTGGAGCCTATGTCTACTTAACATTTGAAATAATCTACACTAAAAGAATTGTTTGTTTGATTGTTTCTTAACATTTTTACCGTTACTAATTGTTTGTATATAAGTTTCAACTTTAAAATCAAAATTCTTATTAAGTATTGGGCGGAATTATAAAAGTAAGAGCTTTCAAAATAAATATTACTCAACCCCCAATGCCATTTAAATATTTTGGGGTGATGCTTACCCTTGTTTGGGGGTGAAAGTGGCGGAGTCAAAAATACCTGCAAAGAATGTCCCCTTTTAATCTCAAATCGACGGGCCTTAGTGTTTCTCTACAATCTTGACTCAGTTCCTGAAAATAACTCTGTTTCGTTTTCATTTGGCCACCCTGTATAGAAAATACACGTGCGAAATAAAAATATATACAAGGTTCTTGTTTTCTGCACTAAAAAATTAAAATAACTTTCAAGAACTGTAGTTTTTATTGTAACTTTATTTATTCGTATATGTATCTGCAGAGTGGCTCATTTGAAAGCGTGTTTTCTGATTTAAAAGATTTCTTTTTTCAATAATACAACTTTAATAACTCTACTTTGGTCCTAAATTTTAGAATGAAAATTAAACTTTCCTGACCTACTTCAAACTTTTTCAACCACAAAAATAAAAAAACAAATTTATTTTAAATGTGGATTTAGATTAGTTTCAAATGGGTGCGAATTTAAAAAATATACAGGGTGTCTCCGGATAAGTAAAACGACTCTTGTAAGAGACAAAAAAATGGTTTTGTGGGATTCAACCCTGTTTGTTTAAAAATCAAAATCTACCATGATTTCAAATTCATAAAGTCCAGTATGTCTTGGTAATTTGGAAAAAACTGATTTTTTCTAGTAGTAAGCCTTAAAAGAGTTATTAAAGCTCTTATCATTGAAAAAATAAATCTTTTTAAATCGGCCAACAACTAAAACTTTTAACAAGGTGCCCCGCTTATGGGCCATTCCGTATCTTGTACAGATGTTTTCAAAAAGACGTAGAAGTTATTTACGGTAATACCTAAAATGAATAATTACTAACAGTCTTCAAAATAAGCTTCTTAAATACAGAATTTAGGAGCCTAAGTATACAAGGGAACTATACTTTTTGTGATCTGTATACGCTATTGCTTAACTGAAAAGAATAAGTTCTTATATTACTAAAAGTTAATTGAGAATTTTTACTAACTCTAGTTAACTATGTTAGGTGCGTATATGTTATAAAATAAATACGTTTTATAGCCACAGTTTTCAAATATTCCAGATGGTCTCCCCTACAAAGTATATACTGGTCATGATGGAGTTTTAACTGAAAAGAGAAAACAAAGGAGGATACGAACAACATTTACCTCTGCTCAGCTCAAGGAATTAGAAAGGGCTTTTCAGGAGACTCATTATCCTGACATTTATACTAGAGAGGAAATTGCAATGAAGATCGATCTCACAGAGGCCAGAGTACAGGTGAGTAGGTTACTTATGGTGCTTGTTCTTATAATGTGTTTCCATTTATACCGTTCGTTATTTTATTAGTATAGCTCTTATTGTTTTTTTAACGCTCACTGTTTAGTATACTTCACAGATAATGGTCATCGTCATACAAAATCGATCAGTATTATGATATTTTACAAAAAGATACAAGCTAACTTATTTTAAGTCAAGAATAAGGTGCCGCAAAGCACGCGGTGGAATTAGAAATAAAAATGTATACGTATTTGATATACTTTGATATGCATTTGATTGTATAGTGCTTTTCGAGTTGTTATGTAACCGTAACCTCAGTAACTGATTACTGCTAGTAACAAAATTAAACTGCACATCAGCAGCCTGGCTGGGATCCTTTGACATGCCGTTGTTGTTCGAGAGCTAGGGTCTGTAGGGGTAAACCAACTATCGGTATCTCTAAGCCCGCCCATATATTGATTTCAGCTCTTGTTGTTGGTATTACAACTCTTACGGACGGAACCTTTCCTCGGATAATGCTAGTCTTCTGAGACGTTGCGTTCCGTAGCCAGTCGCGACTAAGCTTTTGCGGAGTCACTACTGAACATGCTGACAGTGAAGAAGGACGAAATGTCTGGAGGCATGGGATGCGACCAGTTACAGAGGCGGCTAGGGGATGTGTATTGACGGGCCCAGATATAATGTTGTTTACCTGATAACAACATGGGCAGGTCAAAGAATCCAAGTTAAGGCTAGAGATGTATACTTTAATTCTGTTACTGGCAGTGACCAGTTACCGAGGTCACGGCATAACAACCCGGAAAATCTCTTTTTATCAAATAATAGCACCAGCCATATTATTTGTACCTACTTAGATTGCCTAGAAGCCTTGGAAAATAATTTAATAAAACCTATTACCCCATTTATCGCTGAACAATCTCGTACTAATGAAAATAATTAAATATTAGGTACCTAGATACTTTCTCATGCTAGTAATATATACAGTAATTGCCTTAAATTTTTATACCACTGATAGCCATCAGACCTGTAAGTATCTATGCATTTACGTATGGGATAATCTTGAGTTCTTTCTTAGTCAATTCAGTTAGGTAAAGAAATTACCAAACTTTTAAATAGCGATGAAAAATTTAATATTTTAGTTAAGTTTCCAAAAAATGATGGCTGATATTTTCCTATTTTTTTCCATTATCTTAAAATGAAAATTTTTGGGTATACTTTCCCTAAGAAAATGCTATCCTCTTAACAATTTTACCAGTTTCTGCTTCTGCTGCGTGTGCAATATGTTTCTCCCTTAATCATAAATGACATAAATGACAATAAAAGATTGCAGATGCGCAATTATAATTTATTATTCCTAATTGAGTTGAAAAAAAAATAACACTGAAAAAAACCGGAAAGGGCCACATGACAAAGATAAAAATGTAGAATTTTGCGTTGTTAATTGTATGCACTTGGTGGATTATCCAAATGCAATAATCGCAGCGTCGTATTCGGTGGAAGTCATCTAATCCATAGTCGATGAAGCAAGAATTACCGTATAAAATTTAAAAAAAAGATAAACGTCACTGTCGATTTAACCGGACTATTTGTCCGAAAAGTCGAATAGCACCATATTTTTCTACCTACGTGAACTGAATAAAAAATAAGGTTAAATAAGGTACCTATGCATAGGTACAGCTCAGTATTACGTACAGGTAACAGCTGCTACCCAGTCTTATTTCGAAAAAGAAGAACTAGAATTATTTTTACGTAATGCAAATTGTTGAATAATATGTATTAAAAATTTAACAGAACACAGAACAAAAAGTGACGATATATGTAAAATAACACAGTTTTGTGTATAAATTGAACAACGAGAACAATTAGCGCATCTATTTATGTACTTCCTTACTTGAGAATATCAAACGCTGGCAACCCTAGGTAAGAAGAAAGTGTAATACGAAATCAACACACATTATATCAAATTATGTTACGTTGCGTTGTGCCTGTTTCTGGGTAGTCTGATTTTTAGACGGGCGAAATTGCAAAAGGCCAAACCTGTCCAGCTAAAGTTGGTCGTCTGACAGTCTTATGGTGAGTTTATAAAAAAGTCTTAACCCTAACTTAGTCCTAACTTAGCCTTAATCTTTACCGTAAAAAGTTAAATGTATATATTTCCATGTGCACGTTTATAAAAATCGTAACTTAGTCTTGGTTCTAAGGACTAATAAGGAGGTCTTAAGACTAGACCGTGATCATTTAATTTCTTAGGACTAAGACTAAGACCAAATAAGTACGCATGAGCGAAAGTTCTGCATTTCTTTCTACATGCCTTCTACGGCGTCGGTGATTGGCGGAAGCTTGCGGAGCCAAAATAAAGGTTAATTTATGACTAAATATTTATAAAATGTCAAAATCTTAGGATTAAGATTAAGACTAAGGTTATGGTTAGGACTAAGTTAAGGTTAAGATATTTTTATAAACTTATCACTAGATGTATCTGATGTGTATGTTACGTCATTTGCGGATTTGACGTATTTGAGATCGCGCAACCGTAATGCTCTAAAAATTAGCGTATTTTTATGTTAATTGTTTTGGTTGATGTTTAATTTAAATGAACTGTAATACCTCAATATATTCCATTCTTTAAATGAAAAATAATCAAACTTAGAATTAAAAAAGATTGAATGATAGGTTACACCTTTTTTCAGATCTCCAATAATAATTGATAGAAAAGGGACAAGGGGATAATTTTCGCGTATTTACCCATACGTATATTACATATTACATGTTAGTGACAACACTAACTAACGACTTTACTTTAATCGCGGCTTTCCTAATTAATAACCAGTAAAGAATTTAACAACAATTTACAACACATTTGCGAGACAAATAAGTCATGTAGAATTTAATAAATTACTTCTTATCCCTTTACACCAGCTGATATTCATCAATGAAAATAAATCGAAATACACTGAAATAAATAAAGAACCAGAAATTAAAACTGCTGAAAACACCATTTTTTCGGGAGTTTATGTATAAGATAAAATTTTTGAAACAGCCATGTTAATAGTATTAACTATCTATCTATATAGATTAATAAAAATTATCATATTTACTTATCCTCTTCTGCCCTATTAATTCTAAAGAGCGTATACCTGTTTGATAAAATAAATTATTGCCGCCAAATAGCACTAGCAGCAGCGTAAACTTCATATAAATCGGAAATATTGCAATATCAAAATATGACATCTACGCGTTAGTTTAAATACCTCTAACTACAAAGTAAATGTTAGTGTCAAAACCCGTATCTATTGAAAAAAATATTTAAAACCTCTTTATAAAATATAACTGTTACAAGATATCGAAAAAGATATTCCGTTGACAACAATTTTAGTTGTAATTAATTGCACCTTTCAATATCAATAGTATTTAAGTCAGAAGAGTGTACCTGTAAGAAATATTTCTTTTAATTATAAGTTTCAATGGTAAAACAAACATATTTCTTTTATTTACGTTATGTTATCTAACCTGATTAGTACGCAAATAAAACCCTAAAACTTGAAAATCTACAGTATTTCTAATAATTTTTTAGTAATAGACATCCGGCATATTATATTGACTCACTTAAACACGTATTTTTTATATTTTAACAGGCAGAATTTTTTAACCCGAGTAACTTTTTTCCATAACATTAAAAGTAAAAAGTTTTCTTTTTCACTATATGGCTACAAAAATAATATTAATACATTTTTAAATTATAATATATTATAATATTATAATATTATTCAGGTTAAACAAAATTAGAATATTTGAACTGATTGATGAATTCTTTGGTATATACATTTTTTAACATGTGCGTATTGTTCATTATTTAATTTTTCTACACACCTCAGTCATATATTGAAAATAATGTTAGTTACTGAAAAAGTTTTCTCTGTACATATTTTTCAGTTGTAGTTATAAAGGTATATATAAAAAAAGAAAATTCTGAGTACTCAATAAAATTATATATCAAAATTGCAAAATAAAAATTACAATACAAATGCAATTTAGCGTGATAGTTGTAAAATCACAATATATTATGGAATTTTATCCATGTTTATTTCTGTAATAATAGTGTATAAACTTATTTCATTTGCAAAATTATTATATGATAACTTTACGCTAATCACAAATTGCGAACGTACAGTTATGTGAAATTACAAACAAATTTTTATCAGTGCGTGTATACGTATGTTATCCTATTGGAATATGCCCTTCAACGTCTCATACCGATTTTTTCTTTAAACAATAAATTGCTAACTTTGTTGGCTGTTTATAAAACATACATTCAAAGGAGCACATTAAACATATAACATAATTTTTAAGAATTGAACAAGTTTCCTCATTATTGGAAAATTCCTAATATAGATCTTTCTTATTACTATAGCACTTGCTGTTTCTTCCCTTATAATAATATTTGAGATCACTGCAGTTAATTTCTCATTTAATATGTATATTATTTTGCTCATAGTGAAAATTGTTAACTTTGTTGGCTGTTTATAAAACATACATTCAAAGGAGCACATTAAACATATAACATAATTTTTACGAATTAAACAAGTTTCCTCATTATTGGAAAATTCCTAATATAGATCCTTCTTATTACTATAGCACTTGCTGTTTTCTTCCCTTATAATAATATTTGAGATCACTGCAGTTAATTTCTCATTTAATATGTATATTATTTTGCTCATAGTGAATAATAATGTCAATAAACGACAGTAAATATTTCATTCTCACATATCGTTTATAAATCGTAAATATACACAATATTTACGTTTACGATTTAAAGTGAGGAGATCGTGGCGACCATGGTACCGGTCCTTTTCATCCAATCCCTTGGTATTAATGCTTGGACACGCTGTACATGGTACGAATATACTTGAGCCTTGTGTATGATAGCCACACTGATGCAATACGCCGTGGACGCCCTGAATCTCCATCTCCTCCACGGTTTGATTAATTTCGCGCACCGCGGTAAAAGTAGCTACATTTGGCACATGTTTATCGAAAAATGGTTCTGCTAAAGCATATTCACATCCCCATAACTTTTGACACAAATGTAAAGTCTCGTATCACAAAAACATTTAGTACCTACAAAAAGGAATCGGATTTCAATATTCGAAATCGCCTAGCTAGAGACTACAGCAGTCCCGCGATGTAAAAGTTGAAAATACTACAACTTCAATAATTTTTTACTCGGAAACTTAAGGATTTTACAAAAATAAAAATTAAGATATTCTCTCCATTTTTCTTGACGCATCTATTCCCAATTTCTTTTAGATAAGTTCTGAATTACCTTGTATATTAAAACATTTAACAGGTTTACTATTTTTTTCGTGAACGTCTGGTCACTAAGACTATCAGAAAAGATGGCGTCGAGTGATAATTTATCGGTGTGTAAAAGGTAAGGCCTATTATTAATAATCTGAAATGCATAAATTGTGACAACAATTTCCATTTGAGCTGTGCAAAGTTAATGAATGTACAAGTTTTCAATGGAAGTGAAGTGAAGTTGCGACGATGCTGTTCTGAGTTCTGACATGGATTCAAACACGGCCTTCTTTGACGCCATTAGTGAAATTGCAGATAATAAAAAAGTTGACTTGCACATTGTCAATTATGTCATTGGTCTAAAAGATACTATCTTCCAGAAATTACGTGACAAAATTCAATTATTAAATAGGCAAATTGAAGTAATGTGTATGTCGAAAAATGTAGATAAACCTACAGCACAAAAACAGCAACCACCTAAAAAGTTAATAAAAAGCAGCTCCTATCAGAAAAACCTATGTCAAGTAAAAAACGGGTAAACACAAATCAGGTGAATATAAATCCAAATAATAAACAAAATAAAAACATCATTAAGGACAAATGCAGTTTTGCAAACTGAAACTTATGCTACAAAGGACAAATAGTTGTATTAATATAAATAACGACTCTAACAACAGTAGTGATAGAAATAGTAGTCCACAACCTCGCAATAATTAAGAATGGGTGAGAGTGGCTAAACGAAAAGGGCGACCATTGCATAATAAACAAACTACAGTAACTAAATGTAATAAAAATTCATCAGTAAAGGGTGTACAACGACTAGTTGATCTACATGTATCTAGATTGGATCCAATTAATGCTTCCACATATATGATGCAAATTTTGAAGCCGCACTTCCCGGAAGTAAAATCTGAATCCATATCCCCAAAACATCCTTCAAATTGGCGATGAATCCAGAAGTATGGCTATACGGATCCTGTATAAGCTGTTTTTTATCAATTCCGAAGAGATTAATTTCATTTATTAATAAATTTAACATTTTATCAGCCAACCAGTATGGTTTTCGCTCGGGCCGGACTACAATAACGGCAATACACTCATTTTATAATGAAGTCATAAGATGCATTGATGCCGGTGAGTGCCCTGTCGGGGTCTTTTGTGACCTCAGCAGGGCATTCGATTGTATAAACCATGACAATTTGCTGGATAAACTTTACAACTATGGCATACGAGGTTCTGCATTGAGTTGGTTATCCACTTACCTAAAGCATTAAAAGCAGTATGTTTCCTTTAAACATGTAAGTTCAATAATTAATTCCGAGGTCTATAATATTAACATGGGCATACCACAGGGCTCAGTACTGGGACCTGTGCTTTTTATTATTTCTGTCAATTCTTTGGAGGGTGCTACTGGCGCTACGCTTTTTTCAATGTATGCTGACGATTTAGCATTGGTCTTTTCAGATAAATCCACAGAAAACTTGACCATTACTCTATATAAAGTTATAAATGATGTTATGATGATGATGTAATTGGTTTGGTCACAATGATTTATACTTTAATATATTAAAAACAAAAATGATAAGATTTCATAACTGGCAGAAAGAATGTGACACTATCACTACAATTGTTAATAATATCGCGATTGATGGTGTTGGTGCAGATGGTGTCAAGTTCTTGGGTATGTTTTTTGACGATAGCCTAACCTGGAAAGTACATTGTAATTTTGTTGTTTCTACAATGAGCTCTGTAGCTTATTTATTTAAATGCATGAAGGAGATATTAACAAGGCAACAATTACTGAATATATATTATGCACAGGTCGAGTCAAGATTACATACGCTATGGAGTATATTTCTGGGGCGACTCCACCATGTCTAAATCAATCTTAATTACACAAAAACGTATTTTAAGAATAATATCTGATGCAAAAAGTCATGAAATTTGCAGAAAAATTTTTGTAGAACTTAAAGTTCTTACGTTGACTTCTTTATTTATATTTGAAATGAGTCTCTATGTATTCAGGAATAAACAATCATTTATTGTGAATAGCGGCATTCATTCAAAAGATACCAGACAGAAGAATAATATTCGAAGCCCTCTCAGAAAATATTGTGTAACAGCTAAGTCGCCAGATAGTCTAGTTAAAAAAATATATAATCAATTCACTTACCCGAGGGACTGTGAAACATATAACTAATTTCCAACGAAAATTAAGACGCTTTTTAGTGTAGAGATGCTTCTATTCGTTGTCAGAGTTTTTTACTTGTTAGTTTGTAGTTATTTAATTAAGTTTTTATGACAATTGTTATACAATGTAAATTGTCCGAAACAAAATAAAGAAATTTAAATTGAAATTGATTTAATGGAGAATATCGCAATTTATTTTCACATAACTTAGCTAACTTAACTATATTATATTTGCATATTTACTATCGCCCTTTTATAATTATAAATTATTAAATAATTTTTCTTTAAAGCAATTTCTGTTTAGTACTTTACTACTCATTACTTTTTATTTTACTTTTGATAAACTTCCACTGCTAGTTAACCAATTAAATTATTTACTTTGTCAACTTTATTTTAGTTACTTCAAAACCAATAATTAAATAAATATTAAATTAGACAATACCAAATTATACGTTAAAGCTTTTATCTGTGACAGTTGTTTTGATATTTGAAAGGGTATAAATTATGAAATCCAACCACAGTTTCACAAATGACATTCTCTGTATTATATGTTTCCAATAGAAACATGCTTCTGATAAATAATCGATATTTAATAATTTTAATGAAATTTGAAGAGAACTTGACTAGCGTTAGTGGAAAAGAAATGTTAGATATAGGCAAAAAATTGTGGTATCATATTGTCACTGAATATACAGTGGTAATTTAAATTATTTTTGTTAATATATCTTATTTTTCACTTTTTTAGATAATACAATCAAATTGAGTATAAGGAAATTATTATTTTTTGAGGGTTGACAAAATATATAAATCACTCTTCAGAGTAATCTATATACAGGGTGATTTTACAACCACGATCAACAGATTTTTTTTAAATGACACTTTGATTTATTTTGTTTCATCTTGTGATTTTTTTATCTTCAACTATTTATTGAAACGTGACTTAATGCATAAGTATGTTAGTTACATTGTTAATGCGATTTGCTGATTAGCTAATAAAACTATAATAATATTATTTGACCTTTGAGTCAGAGGCCCTGACGATATAACCAGCTGCGTATAGAACAATGGATATCAATTTATATATTAGAAAATACATGAAAATAACTATAAGAATAATCTTTAAAATATTATAACACCTCAATAAATTTAATTACGACGATTTATATCAGTTTTGCTATACGTGAAATATGGGTATAATAATCAAAAGTAAATCATTGATAAACATGGATGTTTAAGAAATTCAAATTAAGCAACCTGCTATTGATTGTTGGTCTTTGGTGAACTTTTTACAGAAAGCGTCGTTCCACTACATATACAGAGCATTAGTTTTGTTAGTAGTTTGATTATTATTAAGAAAAAATAATTAATTGACCATCCTCAAGTGCAAGGCCATCTTAATACCAAAATAAAAAAACTATTAGGTATTTTTTATACCTTTATTGAACTTTTACGCAAAAATGTTGAAAATTCAAAATTTCAATTGCCTCAGTATAATAATAAAGTGTCGCATTACCTATTTGCTAAATGTGTGACTTGTTTTAATTATAATTAAAACTAAAAAAATCCTTACCTAATTAAGGCTGGGTAATATTTTATGAGGTTAAATAGAGAACAAATGTAATCTTCTGTATTTCCCTGATACGAATCCCTCCATTCTGACTGGTACCTAATTCCCCACAGGTAGTTAAATAGATTTCGAATTTATAGCAAATATTTATGAATTATCTAAATTCTCCATGAACGTTTGCAAAATTTCTTTCTATGTTGTGTACTCGTATTTCTATGGTCGGTATTCACATTAATCTTGTTATCTTTTGAATCTCTAGCGAATACCCATCAGCTCATGTCACTGGAGATATCTGCCTCTGCCACAGTACATCAGCTCTTATAAACTAATCATTGTTTCCTCTAAACTTTGGGACTATTGGTGAATAATTTTATTACTCGTTGTAATAAGTATATGTATATAGATATATTAAATATGATAGTTAAGCTTATACAGGGTGTTTGGTGGGTAAATAGAAAATTTGAAAGTGATGTTAGCTTTGGAATATATTGGACCCTACATACCTATAAGTATAAACTGTTTTTGAAATATACATAATTTTTTAAATTTTCTTCTTGAATCGTAAATGAAAACTTGTTGTTATGCCAACGTTCTTATAACATAATAATATTTTCCGAAACATTAACAATAAATTTGTGCTGAAACATATTTTTCTGTCATTGAACGTGAGATTTTCTTGAGCCAAGCAAAGCAAATTATGATCAATATCAAAGCTTAAATATTTATTTTTATTGAACTGTCACCGAATATTTTTTATGAATAGTGCTGTCACTAGTCACAGACAAGGAATATATTTGTTTATGCCACTAGTGGTGTAATAGTATATTATTAAATTAGTTTATAATGTAACAGATTATGGAGTGAATTTCACGAATGCCATAATCGTGCATTATAAACCAATTTCATATGCTATTTTATAGTCGAACTGTGGCTTTAACAGACAATTTAAGTTTTTAAAAACTTTTATCCACGACCACTTTATTAAGAAGGTTATGTCTGTTTTCCGTGGATTAAAGACCTTTCAACACACTAGTAGATTAGAATTCATAATACCACGCTTCGATTTTATAGCATTTTATTATTATTAACATTAACATTTATCTCAAAAACGATCTTGTCATTTTGACCGGGACTCCCATGATCGTTACAACCCGTAAAGAGTTCAAAATAAAACCCTCAATTTATAAATTGAAATATAAAATTCGTGTATTTTCTTTTCTACCTTGACTTGAAAATATTCCTCTTCCGGTACTTTTTCCAAAAATTCTTCGATTTGGTTTCTCTCCAGTATCTTTGCCTTCTTTAGTTTATAATTTCTTGATCCTACTTCCAAATATAAAGTTTACCATACTTCAAAATATCAATATCTTTGTACACTTTCAACATTGATTTTAGCATGGAATATTTTGTTCACATGGAAGAAGCAGCAAACCGTTACTCCACATTGAAAAAGTAGGATAGTAGCACCTCTTTAATTGTCCCTTCTCCTATGCTCCCTTTTTTTGGCGAGTTATCGAATTCCACCAATTCCTTCTCGTACACACTTTTGCTTTTCGCTGATAACAGACCAAATGTTGCTTATTGCTGGATTTCAGCCGGAATGAAGAAATTCTCAGCATTTTCACTCATTTTTTGTGTCGATTTTGTAAATTATTTCACTCTTGTTAACAAATAAATAAACGCATGTCATAGAAACGATTCCAAGACTTTCTAGTATGCAGCTGACAATCAATACTCTTGATTAAAATAAATTTGCCAAATATGATGTTTTTCAAAACCATATTTTTTCACCTGCTCTCACACGGCTTTCATTCTTCTAATTGACTGGTTTTGGTCACGGTCGTGGATAAAACGTTGAATTATATTCGAGAAATTAACCAGTTTTTAATCCTCTCGAAAAAATGTAACTCTCGACTGCGCCTCGAGTGTTTCTCGTGGATTAAAGGCTTGTTAAATCCTTTATATAATTAATAACTAAAATTTGTTCTAATTATGAAATTATTATTTGAGCAATGTTCGCATATAACATTGTATACAAGTAATTTTTTTCTGAAAATATGTATTCACGTGAAGAAATTCTTAAAAAAGCCGAAGAAGCTGAATCACGTCTTATTGCAAAAAATTAGATCTTTATAAAAGAGAATTGGATAGTTTTTCTTCTCAATGAATGCGAGTTAGTAATAGAGTTGGGTAAATGGATACCGAGAAAACTTTACGTGCATATTTACCGGAAAAAGGTCCAGTATTTTCAACGGAACAGTTAATGGATTTTCTACTCCATGCTTCAGATAACAAATATCTGCTTATGAAGGTCTGTTATACTTTTATATCCTTTTTTTATTAGAAATTAACAAAATTAAAATTTTAGGTAGTTGCTATTTTAGTTTATTTGGTGCTTGTCGACGTATGGAATTCTGTAATTAAAATATTAATTCAATAATTCTGTAACTAAAAAAAAACATATAGACCCAGAACATTTACAATTATAAATACTGACGATAGTGCAGTTAATTATATTGACATCATTGAGAAGTATATGAATATAAGACCGAAACACATGAAAGTTCAGAAGTTCTTTTTATTTTACAATGCGGGTAAATGTATCTACCTGTAAGTCTGTTGACATTAATATATTCGGTCCGATTCCTCGAAATATTGCAAAGTATCTGCTTAAACATTTCTAATGCTGATCAGTATACGGATCATTCATTTTGGCGAACATTCGCTACAATTTTATCAAATAGTGGTGTTGATATTAGAACTATTAAGAGCATGGGGACGCTGTTGCCGAATGATATGTAGCAGATTCACTAGAAAATAAAAACAAAATTGAAAGGACACTGGGATCTTCGAGTCACGTAGAAAACGTGAATAATCAAATTGGTATTTCATCATCTAGTTCAGGAATTTCTATATCTGGAAATTCAAACTAGTATTACTATTAATATAAATAACTAATTTGTGTTTTAAGTTTAAATAACTTCCACAATAGACTTCGTGACATACAAATGTAAATAAAAATATGTAATAAATTTTTAGTTTTTTTTATTTATAAAATAGAGAAAATCTAATAATTTAATATCAATATCGAATTTCAATACCTAGGTAATTCAATTTAAAAAGTTAAAACCTATTATTTACTATCGTACCATAAAGTGGACTTTATGGCACGATTCTGTCACATTTTAGCATAGGTGCTAGAAAGTGGCATTATTAACGATTTTGACGTTCATAATGACAGTCGACTATAATTGAACTATCAAAGGAACTTACCTGTGAAGTTCGATCGTAATTATATGAAACGTCCAATCCGAAGATATTACTTAACCGCGTAGTACGCCACTGTCGTACCCGTCATGAGCACAGTGTTTAAAGCACTGCTCACCCGCACTTCCCTCTGGCTCCTTTGGTCACCGGTAACACCTTTCATTTTTATTTAAAAGTAGGTATATTTGTACAAATAGATACTATTTGTTTTGTGTGTATCTATTTGAATCGCAAGAATTGGGTTCATTTTTAAATTAATTTTATTACGTTTTTGGGGGAGGGAAGTGATATCTTCGGATTGGACGCTTTATATAATTACGATCGAACTTCACAGGTAAGTTCCTTTGATCGTTCAATTATATTTCAGCGTTCAATTATCTATATCACTTTACCAAGTAGATATTTAAAGACGTATTACGATTCGATTAGCCTAGTTTGTGCAACCTAAGAAAAACATGATCTATCTAATTGATACCAATCGCAAATGCCAGTGTGCATTTGGCGAATTTGAATGATCACACGGTTGACTACTAAAATTGCTTTTGAAAATTCAGCTTTTCATGATTTACCTATTATAGAACTTCGTGAATGGTATTTGATCTATAATGGTTATGCCCTGATCTAGGTAACTGGGCGCAACCACTAACATAATTAGTGAGCACATTCCTAGTCTTAACTAGGATTCTTTGACTAAACAGCAAACACCGGTCATGAAGGAATCGGTGGAACAGATATCAATGTCCTGCAGGGGAACAGATTCTCCCTATTAGGCAAAGTGCAACTCCTGCCGGGGTATCTGGACAAATTATCACTCGATACGGTTATTAGCTTCATAAAGCGTTTAAACCTGCTGAATGAACTATTTTAGGTATGAGTCACCATAGATTCTTTAGTCACAGTGGAGGACCGGCTATGCCCGCTCACTTTGAGCATAACCATAACATGGATCTAATGTGGCTTTTATATTTCAGTGTTTATTCCTGTTATTCAGCATCTTCTTAACCTATCTACTTACTCACTGTTTCACTCCATGAAGTCGTTTGTGGATATTGAATAAGAAATCTACCTCATGTTGGCGTAGATTCTGTCATTTTTATATATTGTTTCAACATAAAGGGTTTTTAATATGAAAAGGTATTTGTGCTGCAAAGTTGAACCCTGCTTTTTTCTGATGTTCTGATTTATCGAGTCCGGAACTTTCTTCCTGAAATATATTTCTTGCATTTAGCATTAGCTCGTTGTTGTTTAGGAGCAGCGCGGTTTACCCGCAGCACTTAGGTCTGAAGACCTTGTGCATGCCACTGGCTGTAGAGTTCAAAACAGGTCTGCTCTGCTCTGCTGGAATCTCTAGATTAAGTAGACACAGTTCCAGAGGATGTGTGCCGATTCATCAAATGCATTGTCACAAAGCCTACATCTAGTAATATTACTTAAATCAACCTAAAAAGATGCTTACTGAGATGTCCGTGGCCCGTTAGAAGACCCGTGACAATCCTAATGTTTCTGCTAAGCATTAGTTTAGGAAGCGAATAAAGCAATATTTCGCTTACCAAATTTTTTCTACAATATTTAAAACCATTTCGTAGACAAATATCCTTTTATCATTTTACGTATCTGACAGGTAACTACTCCTCCAAGAAACAGATTCAAAGTTGCTGGAAAATATATTCACGCGTTATAACTTCCCTGTGTTGAGATAAAGTTAATACTTTATCTCGCTCTAAGGATTTAGTATATTTGTCTGCTATATTTGCTTTACTATCGGACAGGTAGAGATTGATGTCCCGCTGAAAATTTCAAATACAACTGCCAACTATGCACGCCTCTGGCCGGGACACGCATTTATGTCCTTCCAGGCACCTATGCCCCGTGCCACGGATTCTGTTTCTGTTTCAGTACTTAATATGTAAATACGTACTTACTTTGGCAATAGAGTACAAGTTATCTTCGAAATTATCCCATCAAAAATGTACCTAATTTTGGTGGATTTTTTGCAATTTGAATTCGACTAAACTACACTATAGTCCGTTTAGAAATGAAAGAGAGTAATAAAAGCTTATTATGTATGCAAATCGTAAATAAATGTAGTATTGGTACTTATATTAAATATTCTTATATTACGTATTATCGGTATAGATGAGGTGTACTTTGAAAAAACTTTGTGTGGTCGAACCGTACTAAATTGTAGCGGGTAGCTAAAAATTAATCCCCGTCAATCCGTCTTTGTCTATACCGCTTCAATTTCTCGGTCCATTTCTCTTATAAGCAAACAATATAAAAACAGCATTTCAAAACTAGAGGTTACTTTAAGCATCATAACCGGGTTAAGAGGATTTTTAGTAATTCAAATAAAATTATTCAATATGATTATCAAAATATTTATTTAAATTTAATGAATAGACTTTTATTCCACACAAAAATATATGTATTTTGAAAATTCAAATTATGGTGAGTAAATGTAGTGTTGTATAAATGTACAATAAAGAAAATAAAAAAGCAGGTATATTAAAATTGATAACGATAAGTTCCACAGTAACGTCAATTAAATTATCGAGTTTCCACATTTTCTCCTCTTCTTTTTGTACATGATGTATACATCTTTGCCAGTTATCTGCAGTTACTCGTTCCAAGGATTTTTTTAACAAAATTTTCTACTAATTCGATTGGGTTAAGTTCACAGTGATAAGGTAGTAACCGTAGTACCGTTATTTGGCAATTTGTTTCCATTTCGTCGATAACATATTTTTTCTGATCTTTATTAAGATTGACAAGTGTCAAAAGTTTCTTTTTCACCATATTTGTTTCAAAAGAAATGTTTTTTCCGGATAACCATTGAATTATATCGGCTTTCGTCCAAGCAGTCATAGGCGTCCGCTAGGTCTGCCGTGAATGGTAACTGGCATTATGCATGACAATTACAGACCCCGGAGGAATAAGATCCAACATCTGTGTAAAATACTCTTCTTTAGATTCAAATAAAAGTAAACCGCAATCTACAAAACCACTGGCACTACCTATATGTGTCACTATTAATCTTTGCCCTTTACCTGAAGGTGCCTTTAACCCTGTTAAAAGTCCATCCAAAAATGCTTGTCGAAAACTTTTTACATTTTTATGTTGCCATACTTTTGTTACAGTATATCCCTCGTTGACCCAAGTTTCGTCTCGATAATAAATATTCCTCTCTTCGTCACGGAATTTTCTAATTGATCTTAAGTAGGAACTGACTTCCTGTTCTGCTTTTCCCAGCAAAAATTCAACTTTCGTAAGACGGCTCATAATTTGCTTCTACTGATTTTTGGTAAATCGTTGTCTGAAAGTTCATTTAAAATTTTGTTTAGCGTTGGTATTTCTTTTTTAAAATAAAATGAGTGTACTTTTCTGCGAATGACATTTTTGAAGAAATCATCTATAACGACTTTTGACCTCCCTGTAGATGATTTTGGGGGATTTGCAATATCTTGTTCATTTTTTGTTTCCTTTAAAAGTCTGTAGATAGTCGATTTTCCAATCCCTGTCATTTTGGAACACTTTTCCACGATGTCGTCAACACTGTTGGTAGGATTTTGGTGTTTCAGTATATTAAATACATTTAATATAATAATCTTCTCATTCTGAGACAGCGCACATCTTTTCACGCGTTTAGCAGGTACGTAATCTGATAAGCTCGACATTTTACCCAAACAATATTATATCCACTGTCACAATACGCTGCCTCCTGCCCTATGATGTATCCAGTAAAATATACTAATGTTCACCCATTACCTATTGGCATTAGTGTTACCCAATAATTACCTGAAACGAAATATTGCCACGCCCATGACCGGTTCTTATATCGGGGTTTTATTACTCTCTTTCATTTCCAAACAGACTATAAATATGTGTATTTGAATTTATGAGTTTAAAGCTACGTAAACCAAGTATTCGGGTTTACTATAATATTGAACAAAAAAGCAACACAGTGAAGCATGTTTTTTGTGCCAATGTTTTATAAAAGTTCCATATGATTGGAAAAACAGAGAAACTTATACTCTTCAGGCTTGAGTGTTTAGTTACCATACTGCTACCTTTAGATACTATTACCATCACATAGTTTGTGTTTACATAATGGAATAAATTAATATTTTATTAAAATTGTTAAAATTCACAAACATGGAAGTTTCATTAAAATTTCAATATGAAATTTCAAAATATTATTATCGTTATCGTTATCGTTATCGTTATCGTTATCGTTATCGTTATCGTTATCGTTATCGTTATCGTTATCGTTATCGTTATCGTTATCGTTATCGTTATCGTTATCGTTATCGTTATCGTTATCGTTATCGTTATCGTTATCGTTATCGTTATCGTTATCGTTATCGTTATCGTTATCGTTATCGTTATCGTTATCGTTATCGTTATCGTTATCGTTATCGTTATCGTTATCGTTATCGTTATCGTTATCGTTATCGTTATCGTTATCGTTATCGTTATCGTTATCGTTATCGTTATCGTTATCGTTATCGTTATCGTTATCGTTATCGTTATCGTTATCGTTATCGTTATCGTTATCGTTATCGTTATCGTTATCGTTATCGTTATCGTTATCGTTATCGTTATCGTTATCGTTATCGTTATCGTTATCGTTATTAACATTTTGCTGACTCGAGCTTATATCGGGATGTTTATTTTTAAACAGCCGAATGCAAATATGTTTTAACCTCGAGTCGCTCGGACTGCGCAGTTTATTTTTTCTGACACGTTTTCTAAATTCTGAATTTGCCGTATCGCATGGATAACGAGCTGTGTTTATTTTAAACCCGCCGGATCACACGGATGCCGGGCTGCTTATTTTAAACCCCGAGCTACTCGGACTACGGTGGTTTCTTTTTCTGACACTCTTTCTACGTTCTGTACTTGCCATGAATACAGAGCTCTGTTTATTTTAAACACACCGACTCACGCGGATTTTGGTCTGTTGGTTATTATTATACCCCGAGCTGCTAGACTATAGTGTCGGTTTCTTCCAGACACGACTTGGAGGTGCCAAATGTACTTGCCGGTAGCACGACCGCGTGTACACGATCGTCTTTTACATTATTATTACAGCGATCGTGAAAATAGGCGTTTGCCGCCGTTTTTTTCAGACTTAATCTTTTTAGATCCGAGTCTGAACCTGAATTGCTACCAGGCAATTATTGTCCTTCCAAATGCATATTTAATCTAAATACCTAAAGAAACCTGGAAAATTGTAATATATATTAATATATTTTATTTCTTATCAAGCTTAACGGGTTTTTGAGCAGTTCACGCGGTCTTTCTTGTCCTGGCGCGTCAGCACCTGTACGCGACCGGCGCAAAGCAACGAATGAAAGCTGTTGGCGGCGACCAAAGGGGCCAGAGGAAAGTGCGGGTGACCAGTGCTTTAAACATTGTGCGCATGACCGGTACGACAGTGGCGTATTACGTGGTTAGGTGATATAGAGGATTGGACGCTGAAATATAATAGATATTTATGCAACAAGTACAAAAAGTATGTGTTTATTGCATGCGACGTGAAATTGTCGAGAACAACACGTCGAGTGCAATAAGCACTTTTTGTACGAATTGCATACAATATTTTTTCTACGTTCACACAAAAACCAAAAAATGTTTTATTTAGATGACACTAAGTCTAGGAAAATATGACGTCGATTTGAACGTTTATGTTTGTCATGATGACAAAACGCTGTTAGTAGAATGACAGATGAATGCAATAAAGAACCACTTTTTCCACTAAATATAGTTCAATAAAGTTTTGTTTTTTGCATGAAAATATTAAAATGATGAAAAGGAATTCAGTGATAACGAAGAGTAGTTGTAGTTGTGAACACCAGACAAAACGCAGTAGTGTTTGTGAATCATGATTCACGTCGTTTGGACTTTTATTCAATAATGGACGAGAAAGTAATTAAAGCAGATTATTTTATCAAAATATTTTATTTACAAACGAATCAACAATCAACACGGTAACAATTTTTTTACGTTTGTCAAGTTCTTGAATTATTTTGATTTTTTGGTTGTAGTCCTGGGTCGAAATAGATACAGAAATCGATAATTTAACAAAATAAATATGGATGGAAACAGTTTATAGAATTTTGTGAACATCGATACTACAAACTTTCTGCTGAAACCTCAGACGAACAACTAACAGGTATCCTAAATGATTGGGTATTTAACATGAAACGTACAGACGGCACGTAATATAAGGAAGGGACTGTGAAATCACTGTAATATTGCCTCTAGGCTCTCGAAGATGGTAACAATATTGTCACGGAATTTGCCCCGCTCGCATCCAAATCGACGAATGTGGTATCGCAAAACCCTAGACTGCTTCGGTCGCCCCTACGCAATGGTGGTAAACAAACAAAATAATGCCGTGTATCTAGGCGTGACTGGAATATGGAGAATCGTCGAGAATTGTTCGAAAAATGGATCTAGAGGTGCTAGAAAATACCTGGAATATTAGTTTGGTCTATAAAAGAAGAATAAACGACCGAGTCAGGCAGTCTTGAATTAGAGAGTTGTTATTTAGACATTTCTGAGAGATCATAGAATTCAGAGCGATTTAGATGGTGATTAATTAAAGTGTTTAGTTGAGTTGTAATTAGTATTCGGTAGTGTAGAGTGTTAATAAATATCAGTAAAAAATAACTATTGCTCTGATAGTTGCTCACGAGAGGAACATCTTGACGTCTTACAAGGAGTTCCTGCTGGGCAGCAGAATAACTACGACATTCTAAAACAGCATATGGATATGAGATATGGGAATAAGTACCTGCAGTAAGTGTACCAGGCACAATTGAAAAATCGTCACCAGCAGAGTGGAGAGAATATACAACCGATGTTGCTCGACTGGTTCGATTGGCTTATCCGACAGCCTCGTCCGATTTCTTAGACCAGCTCTCCATCCAAGTTTTTACTGACGGCCTAAGAGATTGCAAAACCCAGTAGGCACTACGGCTCGCAGGACCTAAAACGTTGAACGACGCTCTTTCGTATGCACTGGAATTCGAGGCAGCAAGAATGGCATCCGGTAGACATGTTAAAATGCGGACCATCAGTGATAACAGCAATAGTATGGGAAATGGAGAGATAATCAAAACAGTGAAGGAGGCCATTTATAAACTCAACCCAACTACCAGATTAAAAAGGAGACAACCTGATAGCCGAAGAGATCGCCTAATCAATGTTGGAACTGTGGGTGGACGGGTCATCATGTAAAGGGACAGTGTAGGGCCCCAGTAGTAGATCGGCAAAGACGCGACTCCCAAGCAGGCAGAGAACATGGAAACGCAGATGTCCTTTCTAGAACTTGTCCGAACAACTGCAAACACTGTAGTAGTCTCTAAAAAAAGACATATCATTTGTTCCTTGCAAGGTGGTAGCAGCCCAACCTGAAGACGGATGGAGTTTAGCGGCGATTCGGGAAGATCAGCAAGCTGACTGTGACATCAAGCCTTTACTAGATTGAAAGAAACCAACAACCGACCCTCTTGGGCTGAAGTCAGTAGTAAAAGCCCAGTATTGAAAAGTTATTGGGCTCAATGGAATTCCCTAGTATTGGAAGACGGTGTCCTAAAAAGGGAATGGGAGAACAATGATGGGACGGAGGTCAAGAAACAAGTACTACTCCCGAGGTCCCGGATCAAGGAAGTGCTGGAAGAAGTACATGGAGGTACTGGTAATGGACATTTTGGTGTCGATAGGACTCTACAGAAGATTAGGGAGCGGGTCTATTGGTTGAGCTGTAGGGCGGATGTAGAAGATATAGGAGCACCGTTTGAAAGGTTTGCCATTGGTTTGCTGGCCCCTTTCCGAAAACCCAAAGTGGGAACCGATATCTGCTAGTAGCCATGGACTACTTCAGCAAATGGCCGAAAGTATACCCCCTTCCCAATAAAGAGATCACAACCGTAGCAGAAGCGCTAATCAACAACCTGTTCTACAGATTTGGTGTATACCCATGGAACTACATTCAGATCAGGGCAGAAATTTCGAATCAGATGTGTTTCAAAAAGTCTGCGAGCTTATGGGAATCCGGAAAATCGGGACCACCCCACTGCATCTCCAGTCAGGTGGTATGGTGGAACGCTTCAACGGCACACTAGAAACCAATCTGAGGATGTTTGTGAACAAGAACCAGATAGATTGGGACAAACTCATTCACTCTTCCTGTTAGCTTACCGCTCAGCTGTCCATGAAACTACTGGGAAGACTCCCGCAAGGATCGTCTTTGGAAGAGAGCTTCGTCTTTCAGTGGATTTGGTAGTTGGTCGTCCTGTGGAACAGCCCGCAGAGCCAGACACTTATACCCGTGAGCTAAAACGAAAACTAGCAGTCGTACACGACCAAGTCAGATCTCGAATGCGACTAGGGAGCGATCGCATGACGTCCGGGCCAATATATTCAGATTCCAACAAGGTGACCTGGTGTGGCTGTATAACCCCACGCGAAAGAAAGGAAAATCGCCTAAACTGCAGAACCGTTGGGAGGGCCCCTACACCATCATTAAAATAATCAATGACGTCATCTACCGGATACAGAGGACTCCAAGGAGTAAGATGAAAGTCATCCATCTGGAGCGTCTGAGAGGTGCATCCGATCGGGACGGTCGGTCTTAAAGAGGGGACAGTCTCACAGAATTTGCCCCGCTCACACCCAAATCGACGAATGTGGTATAGCAAAACGCTAGATTGTCCCGATCACCCCTTACGCAGTGATGGTAAACAAACAAAATAATGCCGTGTATCGAGGCGCGGCTGGAATATGGGGAATCGACTAAAATTTTTCGAGAAATAGATCTAGAAATGCTAGAAAATACCTGGAATATTCGTTTGGTCTATAAAAGAAGAATATATGGAATTACAGTCTTGAATTGAAGTGTTTACTTAAAAATTTCTTAGAGTTTCAAAGTGATATATTGTTTAGTTGAGCGTTGAGTGTTAATAAATATCAGCAAAAATTAACCGTTTATTTTTTTCTGGCATAAGAAAAATCCGTGACAATATATTTTATTTTGCATAGAATCTTCTATAAATGTCTCAGCTACCGTACTAGAACGCTACCTCCAATGTCGTTTAATGGTGGCAATATCGACCCCTGCGTCGGCTAACAGAGTGGCGGATGAACGTTTAAAGCACCCTGTATAAGTTTCTGGATGAGGCAAATTGATATGTTTCTATATTTTTGGCATATTCCTCATTTTGTTGACGCCAACCATTTGGTTAACACATTTTTCCCTGACATACTTCACAAAAAATCTTCGACATGATAACTGTAGGACGTAAAGCACAGTATTTGCACATTTGGTCTGGACTCATAAAACATTTTGGAATTTTGGAATCGGCAATTCTTATAATAATAATAGAATTTTTGTCTTCTATATCATCGATCGTTATCTTTAGTAGCTCATCTCTTCTCAAAATTCCATAAACACTAGTTATTAAAATGGCCTAAAAAGTTGTCCAAAATTAGTTGAACGATTAATTTTAATTTGAATTACCTTTTATAGCAGAAATCTATTATCAGGTACTTCTTGTAAAATTATATCTTTAGTTAGAATTCTGGATTTTTTTGGACGGTGTCTAACTGATTTGCTTTTCAAATATGATATTAGTTTTGGAAATTTTATGATATTTACATTTTCTTTGACATTCGGCGTATTGGCATATACTGACCAATACGTCGTAGGTTTAATTTTATGTTTGAAATAAGCCAGTAATATCGCTTCAGACACTTTTATTTTTTATGATTTCCAGTTTAGAAGGGTGGTAATTGATAAGAAACATTTTTTTTCCTCAGAAAGTATTTTTTTTTTTGAAAAATTGAAAGGGCAAAAAAGTTTCTAAATTCATAGGTCCATAAATCCGTAAATTTAATTTTGAATTGTTGTTTGTTTCAACCATTTCGAAGTGAAAGGTGAAAATAAAAATTTATTGGTAAAATGTAGTTCCATCAGTAGAATACGCTTACCAAATTTCAAAATTTTAGGTTGAGCCGTTTCTGAAAATAAAAATAAAAACCGAATTTTAGGTTCACCTCACCAACGCGAATATCTCTGCAGGAAGGGCTCACATCGAAAAAAATATAGAAAAGACCCCCCCCTAAATTAGGCTATAGAATACCCTCCTTCAATATTTACGTGAAATTACGGGACACCCTGTATAACTGCAGAAAGCAGTCTAACCAACAAATTTTTAGGTACAAAAATTTTTCAAAATACGTTTTTTTTAAATTTAACTGTAGATGTAAATATTGTTATAACATAAACTTAGATAGGTTTGCAGATAATCTTGTTCACTTTTGTTTATATGTAAAAATAACTATTAAAATGTTGAGTTTTTTTTTGTGATATTTGTAATATTATAACTAAATATCTCATAAATTACTAGATTATTAATAACCATTAAATTCTGTGGTCAAAGAAATATACATAGTGTTCCTATCAGAATTGTTTTTAGTAAGTAATTTAATATATTTAATATATCTAAATAAATTATTTACACATCATATGAAATAATTATGACTAATTTCAAAAGTATTTGTTCTTACAAAAATATTTGTTCTCACAAATGTAATGTAAGCTATTCCCATAAAAAATAATATTTTCCAGTACATTGAAATAAGGGTAAATTATCGACGCTTGTTGAGTCAAGTAGTTTCTAACACTGTAACTGATCATCGTGTGACCTTTGATGTTATAAGAGTAAATAGTCCTGTAGGCTTTTGTGCTAAATGATTTGCTGTCAAAAGGGTAATTTCCCGAGAGCTAGAGCATAAAACGCGTCACTGCAAATCTCTCGGTAATTTGTTCCTCTTTGGTATATGTATATCTATTTACCAAAGAGCACGTGACTGCACTTCTCCCAAACGCCACCCAACAAAATAACTTGCCCTTGTAGTGATTAAATCTGAGTAGGGTTGTTTCATATTATAATAAGGCTCGGCGAAATTGTATTATCATAAAATAATCTTATTGTTAAAATGACACAAACTTTATGTATATAAAGGTTTGATAAATATTTGCTAAATTGGTACAGATAACGTTAAAGAATGTTTATGACTTTAAATGATGAAGCAATTGTTGAATTTGTTTAAAAGTGTATATTAATAAGGAATAGAGAGCTTGTAAATTAGCCTAGTTATTATTTTTTTAAATTTCGAATTAGGAACTTTCAAGTGAAGTTATACAGGGTGATTCAGAACTTATTTAAAAAAAATTGGAAATAGATGCATCATGAAAAACGGAGTCAATATCGAAAAAAAAATTTTAGTAAAATCCTTATATAGTTGCCGAGAAAAAATTTATTGAAGTTCCTCTACATGGCTGAGCTACTAGCCAGGCGATTTCAAATAATATCCGATTACTTATCGTGTTAACTTTTTTGTAATGCAAGTATTTATATTAGTTTTCAAATATCAAAGCTAGCTTACGTATAGCAACTCACAGTTGATTGGTTTATGGCACCGTGTGAGTGCAAGTGTAGTGCAAACACGCAGGCGTAATGCGGGAAATTTTCCACCGAATCGTGGAAGAGATGGAGGTTTAGGGTGTCCACGGCGTATTGCAGTAGTAAGATGGCAGTAGCAGTATCTCCTGACTAAATTATTTGGACTTATTTTTGTGGGGATATTTAAAAAATATGATGATTTTCGCAAACGTATCGTAACAGTTGTCAATAACGTATAAGTTCAAAACGGACAAGAAGCAAAAACATTTGTGTTAGTTTGTAGAAACTGAGTAAGACGGGCCCAAAATTTTGTTGTAACACCAGGTATGTCAAACTATTTTACTAATTAAAACCACAAATTAATTCTATTGATAATTAATAACAATAGCTGCAAAAGCAGTTGAATTTGCTACATTAAAATAGGTGTTGTAAAATGTAATTTATTTATTTCCTTGGGAATTTCTTTAAATTTTTTGTTTGGTTACTGATTATACGCCTTATCAGGTTTTACAGTGAACCAGTTTGCAGTATCGTGCGGAAATGTATTTTTAAATCATTTTTGAACAGCTCTTTTTTATTTTATTTTTACAAAAATTGTATTTGTAAGAGATTTTGTTTGTATTTTTAATTTCTGTGATGTAGCACTTTTAATTTTTAATTATCTGATTTTTTCCAATTTAAGATATTTAGATAGTTAAAACTAATTTCATAAAAATACTCATGTTAATGAAATGGCAGATTTAATTATTCTTCCAGTAAAGACTTCAATGTAAAGTGTAATTTTTATCTAGATTACGGATACATAGGTCAGTTTAAATTTAGATAAAAGAAAATTCTCTTTACCTTTCTCATACCGTCAGTAATTTATTTCTTAAGTCATTTTAGACCAAAAGTTGTCGAGATAAGGTTTAAAAAATATGAATATGTACTCAAATATAAAATGACAAAAATATAATTATTCATGTTCTGATGATAGTCAATTCTTGAATAGCTTAGCAAATAACAGGAATATCACCTCATATTTAAACCAGTCATCAAAAATATTTTTATTCAGGTTTTGATGATAGTCAATTATTTATAGTAGTTTTTTTTTCACTATGAGGCAATTAGGAATTAGACCCAGCTCTTGTTAATCTTGTTCCTGTATTTGGGAGCATATCTAGCTTATATCCGAAGCATCCGTTGACAATTTCATGTATATCATATCAAGTTTCGTCTCTCTATTTATCTCTAAATTTTGCTATATATTCTCTAAATATTTCATACGCTACAATACAATTTTCTGACTTTCTGAATTATATTATTTTCAATCTCATATTAATAATATAATTTTTAATTTAAATTCTATTTGACGAAGTTATCTCCACAAAGTTCTAGTACCTACATATTTCTTACATTTGTCTTAAATTATGTTTCATGCTATGGATCGAATTTCCAGCGTTGGACTACACCCACAATATCTACCCATATATTCCTTATTATTAGCTTTTGTAACATTTTTTACTGTATTAGAAAGGTATTTTAAGCTAATATAAATCAAATCTCCTACAATTCCTATCAATGAAGTCATATGTATGTTCTCTGATACCAAACATCTGGGTATGCTAATGAACAATTCCACAGACAAAGCTCTATTCAATAATTATCTAAAGAAATTAATCTATCTAAATTTACTAACCTTGCTTTAATGAAAACGCTCTATAAATATCTAACTTCACTTTTGGCAGTTGGAACACGACAATAATTCAACCACAATAGATGAGATCTGACCTATTTCTGCATTTTTAGGATTGCTTCTTCAGGTGGCCTCCTTTAAGTTGAATTAAATATCTAACTATAAAAATTATTATAAAAATTAAAATTATTTGAAGTTAAATATCGACAATGACAAAAGTGACAGCCTGTCAATGAATTAAATGTGACATTACCTACTTGAACAATGTTTAGATACCCTTTATGTAAAAGTTTTTTTATATTTTTTTAGGTATTAATAATATTGTGTGAAACCATAGACCTTATAAATCATGGACGCGCCCGAAACCATTTTCTGCCTATACAAATCGTTGATGCTCAGATATGTGCGACAGAGATAGAGCTAGTCCGGGCAAAATCCCACAGATCATTGGCCGAAAAAAAAACAAAAACCGTAAATGACAGACGTCTGACATTTACGGTGACAGACCGACTCCACCATAGTTTATGAGTCTTTAAAAACTATTGTTAATAAACACGCTAAACACAACTATATCACAAAAGGCACACAAATCATTAATAATATTAACAGGAAAGGTTGTGTCAGGTTATGTTTATATATTTTTCTGTCATAGAACATCTGTTTTTGCCCGGACTAGCTTCATCCCTCTTGTACACATCAGGACAGCGGACCTCTCTTTCTAGGGCGGTCCATGATTTATAAGGTCTATGTGTGAAACTAACTACTCTGTGGACAAACGCCCCAACCAGCGTTGAATTACACCCACAATATCTACCCATATATTCCTTATTATTAGCTTTTGTAACATTTTTTACTGTATTAGAAAGGTATTTTAAGCTAATATAAATCAAATCTCCTACAATTCCTATCAATGAAGTCATATGTATGTTCTCTGATACCAAACATATAGGTATGCTAATGAACAATTCCACAGACAAAGCTCTATTCAATAATTATCTAAAGAAATCTAAATCTAAAAATCTAAATCTATCTAAATTTACTAACCTTGTTTTAATGAAAACGCTCTATAAATATCTAACTTCACTTTTGACAGTTGGAACACGACAATAATTCAACCACAATAGATGAGATCTGACCTATTTCTGCATTTTTAGGATTGCTTCATTGATAGGAATTGTAGGAGATTTGATTTATAATACCTTTCTAATACAGTAAAAAATGTTACAAAAGCTAATAATAAGGAATATATGGGTAGATATTGTGGGTGTAATTCAACGCTGGTTGAGGCTTTTGTCCACAGAGTAGTTAGTTTCACACAATATTATTAATACCTAAAAAAATATAAAAAAACTTTTACATAAAGGGTATCTAAACATTATTCAAATAGGTAATGTCACATTTAATTCATTGGCAGGCTGTCACTTTTGTCATTGTCGATATTTAACTTCAAATAATTTTAATTTTTATAATAATTTTTATAGTTAGATATTTAATTCAACTTAAAGGACTTAACATGTACATATTGTTAATTATTTTACACATTTACATATATATGAAATAATGTTAGTTATTGAAGAGACCTGAAGAAGCAATCCTAAAAATGCAGAAATAGGTCAGATCTCATCTATTGTGGTTGAATTATTGTCGTGTTCCAACTGCCAAAAGTGAAGTTAGATATTTATAGAGCGTTTTCATTAAAACAAGGTTAGTAAATTTAGATAGATTTAGATTTTTGATTTAGATTTCTTTAGATAATTATTGAATAGAGCTTTGTCTGTGGAATTGTTCATTAGCATACCTAGATGTTTGGTATCAGAGAACATACATATGACTTCATTGATAGGAATTGTAGGAGATTTGATTTATATTAGCTTAAAATACCTTTCTAATACAGTAAAAAATTCGTTTTGGTAATTTTGTAAAATCCAATATTTTTTGCACCTTTCCACTTCTTCCTCGCTTGTTAATAAGTTTTTATATATTTTTGTATTACAATTTCTTACACAGTGCTATATTAAATAAAATTCAATCGAATTACAAAATGTACATAATAATAAGCGTATAATAATGCAAAAATCATATTAAACTCTAAGAATATCTAGTATATTTCACACATACTTAAGCACAGTATACAACAATGTATTGCTTCGCCAACGCCTGCTTTGTACCGCGCTGTTACAAATTTAAAGTATGTAATAAGATCACCGTGTCTAATTGTTGCTTGTCTCTGTCATGCACTAGGAATTTAAGAATAACGTATGTCTAAGAAACATGGTTACAATTTGCTTTCTTAAGCCGGCTTCAGAGAATGACATAGTGTTGCCAGCAAGACGAAGTCACGTGATTTTCAGCCAATGAAATTAACCGTATTCCCCTCTTTTCGCAGTTGAAATCGAGTGAAGTTCAAAATTTCCAAATTCAACTATCCAACGGAGCAAGAATTGTAACCAGCAACACTGAAACCACTTTGTATAATATTTATTTCATAAAAATTAAACTGGTGGTGAGGATGTTGCCAGCAACACTACATTGTTTTCTGAAGGCGGCTTTAACGGTACAGTCTTCATCAGTCATGTTATCAAATCTTAATATATTTCAAGAACGTAATGAATAATACTCTATTTATTCTTTTAATAGATTTATACAAATTAAGCATATCCTTGTATTCTCAGAATATAACATAATATTTTAAATGTAAGAACTTGAATAAATTAGTTACGTTCAGTTTAGCAGTTATTCATTTAGAGAACATGTTTACATATCGGCAATATAGGACCCACGTCTAGCGAATCAAGACTCCACCCACTTGGGGTAAAACGAAGCAACCTTTAAATTGAGCACCTAACAAAGATATGTAATTATTGATTAATAGCACTCTACTTTTCATTAATTTTATTTAATTTGTCTGTATAAATGTACTTGATACGAATTATCGTATTTTTTTTAATTACTATAGTAACGGGACAAAATACAAGCTAATTAGAAAACGTTGGTGTAAAATTTTCTATACACATTTTAGGTAGCAGCATCATATTGCAACCTCATTCTTTGAGGTTCATCGATTTATAACTGTGTGTTTTATAACTAGAAATTTATTTTTTATACTACAATTTTAATTTCGAAAAAAAAGATACCCCGCAAATCTGAAAAGAGGTTATTATCGCACTAGCAAAGTACCTTTGCTATTAAAGATATGTTAAATTTTATTTAAGAAAAAAATACATACAAAATTGTATGCCATGTGGGACTAGAATATTGCTAACATACATTTTTCCTTCTGAGTAGATTTTATTATTAAAATATTTTATTAATTTTTTTTATAAAAGACGTTAATGAAAAAGTGAGCTCTCAATCAACGTCCAATCTATGACGAAATTTGTTTTAAAATATCAGATCATCGAAATTATTAGGCCTCGTTTTAATTACTTTATGCTTTAAGTAACCTTAAAGAAAAAATCCATTGTTTGGATGAGTGTAATGAGCTGGTGCTCCACTAACCTGTTGGAACCAGATGGTGTTACTATGAATGCTTTAATGAAAACACTCTATAAATATCTAACTTCACTTTTGGCAGTGGGAACTCGATAATTTAACCAGGTTAGTAAATTTAGATAGATTAATTTCTTTAGATAATTATTGAATAGAGCTTTGTCTGTGGAATTGTTCATTAGCATACCTAGATGTTTGGTATCAGAGAACATACATAATATGACTTCATTGATAGGAATTGTAGGAGATTTGATTTATATTAGCTTTAAACACGTTTCTAATACAGTAAAAAATATTACGAAAGCTAATAATAAGAAATATATGGGTAGATATTGTGGTTGTAATTCAACGCTGGTTGGGGCGTTTGTCCACAGAGGAGTTAGTTTCACACAATATTATTAATACCTAAAAATATATAAAAACTATTGTTTTTTCTTTTTGTGATTGTCGCGCTTGTAATGACGGTTTGTGAACGAGCGGCTAAATATCAAGTTGTGTTACAGATTTTTATTGGTCTGGATCGTACTCTGATAAAAGTTTTCTATAAATTATGTAAAAATTATATAATAATATTGTAAATGAAATAAGGATACTGTAATATTACAGAAATAAACATAGTTAAAATTCCATCGTAAATTTCCGACACTATAATTTACGCTGTGGTTTAGGTAAGTGGTCGGTGCCAATAACAGTATTAAAGTGCACTTACCTAGCCTTCGTTGGGAATATTTTACCTGTCACTGTTGTTCTGGGGCAACACTCTGTGGTGCCAGACCCATTATCAAAGCCATTGGAACTACGAGTACATATTTCTATTTACCACTTCCAAAATAACCAAACAAAAACGTCAAATCAGAAAATAATATTCAGTTTAATATATTTGAAAAATAATAAAACATTAATTGATTAGATTTTTGAACATGGTTTATTTCATTTTTTTACTATAAAAAGTTTCAGTTCAGTATGCTTAAAGTTCGCTGAATTTTTGCCGTAATTGGATTTCATGTAATAAAAAATACCTGAGTAATGGAATCAAAAACATTTATCAGAATTAGCAGGCACATATGGGGCCTACGACCGCGGAATTGTTTGCGGTTAATGCGGATGAAATAGTGACGAGAACTGCCGTCATTTATGCAGTTTTATGGGGCATACGCGGGCATTATCTTTTCATTCTCGACTTTTGCCATAGTCCTGTAAATTTCGGCTATTTCTATCTCACACCACATTTTATGTAGATATAAAATTTCGTTTCCATAATTAACTAAACGATAAAAACGATTCCTGTTGCAATGAATAGATATTATTGTTACCGTTTATTCTAATATAAAGGGTGTCCGGAATATGAGTGCCGTAATTTTAAGGGTTTATATATCTGACTAAATTCAATAAAAAACTCTTATGAAAAAAATGTCCAAATCAAATAGTTTGCCTACAAATACATTCTGAAAAATAAAAATTCAACTGCAATAATATACAAAACTATATTACGAAATTACAAACTAAGGTACAATTAAGGTTCAGTAAAAGCATCTTTAACGTAATTTGTTCATAATTTGATTATTGGATTAGTATTAATGAAGTAAACAATTAAGGTTTCCAAGAAAATCGTTAAAACTGTAACGTACGACAACGTAGCAGTGTCAGGCTGCTGGTGATAACCTAAAATTAATAGTCATATTGGTGCGTACAGCTAATGCGATTCATTTTTGTCTAATTTTTCTTTGATGTTTGTGAGTGTACATAAACAAAGATGGAACAATTTATAGTACCATAACCAGCTACATCGCATGTCAATTTACGGCGAATCTAGGCAAAGCTCTCTGACTACGAGACGTTTGTACGGTAAACAAACGCTTCTTGCAAGAAACAGAAGTCATTTTAAACACTTCTAACTATTTTTCTGTGTTGTGAAAAGAGCTAAGAAAACCATTCACAGTAAGTACATATGTTTAGGTGTACCTATTTGTAATAATTATGTATAAAACGTAACAATCCTTAGTATGTGAGCGACGTTGTCACATATTCAAGACCTGCTTGCTGTCATAATTCTATTACCGTTGGGCAGAGAAAAAATTTTTGTCAAATATGTTTTATTCAGTACAAATTATCATATGGCAAATTTAAGGCACTCATATTCCGGACACCCTGTATACTACTTGAAAATGATCACTAGCAGTTTAGTTATTATTAAACAGTTTTAAATGATGTTACACAGTTAAATTTGCTCTCGTAAGAAGTTGCAAGCCTTAAAATAATTTCTTTATTTTTTTTAAGGAGAAATTTGTTATAGTATAGGTAGTCGTATGATGTTTATTTGTTATCATCTTTTTTTAGTAAAAATTTTGAGAAAACGAAGGTGTTGTATGTAGAATTTATACTTTATTTGTTTGTATATGGTTAAACTGCATTGTTTCAGTGAAAAATATATTTTGATTTTCTACTGGATTATTTGCTGTAAACAATTGAGTGACTATTGTTTGGTTATTTTAATCAAATGAAACTTCATCCTTATGCTAAATCTGTTATTAAACTTTTTTGTGATTTAAATTACTTAAAAGCCGACGCCTACCGAGAACATAATTACTAAATGTCGTTTCACATCAGCGTCTAATAAACACAATATGAAAGATAGTAGAGAGTTGGAAATTTCTGCTTTCCCTTATTTTACCCACAAAAATATAGTTGTTGGTTAATAATTTGTCAGATGGAATTCTCTTATATCCTTTTGTCAAATAACGTCACAATAACGAATATGATCAGTTACGACCGAATTTTCAAATAAGGCATAGTTACCTTACACATGCATAAATAAGGGCAAGCATTAATCTTATTATTTCTTCTTTAATGATACATATGCGCATGCCTAGATGTCAAAATAGGGAAACCTAAATAGCCTTACAAGAGGTCCTATAACTCTCTAGGTACTTTTCAAATTTATCAAAAAAGTTCACTACACTTTTCGCAAATGTATTTCACAAAACGTTAAACTTATAATTTAGATTGGCAAATTTACATTTTTTTACATTACGTAATTCAAATGATGATGATTAAAACGATTGCAATTGAAATATGAAACACTTCTATTTGGAATGCGTCCTGTCCTAACCTACCACAAAAGTCATACAAAGTCGCATTTCCATTGTTATTAATTATACTTATTTATTAAAAGACATTAATATATTTTAATAGTGGCATCCTTCAAGGCTCAAATATGGAGTTATGTCTGATTGCCACCATGAAATTTTAAAGTCAGATAACAAGAAAGTTGCTAATATTAATTGCTTTAGTGTTTACTCACAGAGCACACACAATTTTAAATACCTATTATTATAAATAATATGTATATACAAACATAGAAGAATGCATATTAGAATTTCGGGAAAAATTAAAACCCTTTGTCTACTTTACTCATGTCTTATTTGAGCGACAATCCTAAAGCGTGCGTGTATACTTGATATTTATTTATTTAATCATAAAAGTGAACACAAAGACAAAAGATAAATAACTACCCGATAGAAGGTGTTCTTATAAATATAAAATAGACATATTATATAAACAAACATATATTGTACATTAAATCCTTATAAACATCTAAGAGTGTAATGAGAGATGGTGGAGATGGTAATTGTGAGATCAATTGACTTACCTATAAGGAAAATTAATCTTAATTATCAGACCATTACAAACCTTACCCTTTCATGTAATTTTGATTCCTCCAAAATAAGAGATATAATCTGATCAAATTTGTAGATAGATGGCAGTGGCTAAAACGAGACCTTACTAGATTATCAGGCTTATCAAGGGCATGACAATATTCTAAGAGAAGAATAGTGAAGTAGACGGAATATACTACTTGATCGTGAATATACTACACTACAAATATGAAAACATTTCTTCATACAAAATACCCGTTTGATTTTCAACTCAGATACTACATATAGTACCAGAATAAAATTAATATTATAGTAGTTAAGTTAAGAATCCTAATAATTACAACGACCTTAGACCAATATCTATACTACCACCGTTTAAAAAATTTTTTGAGAAAATTGTAGCACTACAGGTTAGTAATTAATTAGAAAAGAATTAGATTTTGCTACCCATACAGTCGGGTATATTAATGATTTAACTACGTCATTCGATAAATCATTTTCGACTATATTAGTATTATTAGATCAAAGTAAAGCATTTGATTTAGTATCTTTTGAACTTTTATTATCAAAATTAAGTTATATTGGTTTTGATCAGGGTGCTATATTATGGTTTCGCAGCTATCAATAAAATTGCTTGCAGAGGGTAAAAATTGTTAAAGTTATTATCTGGACGTGGAAATGAAATCTTCTTAAAGCAATTACTCTTTAATAAAACTTTGACAAAAAACTCAATATTTTATTATTTCAGTTAACACCTTTTTTTTACTAACAGACTATTGATGAATATTTCTTCTTCTAATTCTCCATATAAGAATGTTGTGCAAACATCAAATTGAGTTAATACCATATTTTCTGTAGCTACTCTTATTGTAGTTAACCTGGCAACTAGGCTAAACGTTTGATCGAATATCCTTTCATTACAAGTCTGGCCTTAAATTTTTCTATGGAACCATTTGGATTCCCTTTAATTTTATACACCACTTACACTGAATTGCTTTCTTATTATCTGGTAATGGTTCTAGTGTTTTGTTTTCTTTAAGTGAACACATTTCTTTCTCCATAGCCAACATCCATTCGTTTCGATGACTACTTCTTAAATTTAATGGTTCTTTGAAATCCAAAATATCATTAACCACACACATAACATAATCATCAAATGTTCTTGGTTTCTTTATTTCTTCCCTATTCCTTAACTGTTTTGATGCATTAACGTCTTCTTGCGAAACTTCTTCATTTTCAACTTCTATCTATTCTATCATGAATACTTCTCTCTTCTAATTCTGAATCTTGAATTTCTTCTTCTGTTTCAGTTTCTTTCCTTCCCTCTGTATTGCTTTCATTTTCGGACGTTTTTGTTTTATTATCCTCTTGAAACTACTGAGAATTGTTTCATTAAAAATGACATCTCTTGATCTTCTAAGCTTTGCCGTTTCTTCACATCATATACGATAACCATCATCTTCATCATAACATATTAATACTCCTTTTACAACCTTTTTATCCATTTTTCTTCTATACGGTTTGGGAATGTGTGCATAACAATTTGTTCCTACTATTCTTTGTTTTAGATTTGGTTTCTTCCTATATCACACTTGAAATAGTGATTTATTTTCAACGCCAGATGCATCTGATCTGTTTAATAAATATGTTGCTGTATTTTTCATTTCAGCCCACAAGCTTTGACGTAATCCTCCTCTTGCATGCATTAACGTTCTAGCAGTCTCTACAATTGTACGAATGTCTCTCTCTGCGCAGCCGTTTTTTTTGAGGCGTATAAGGCATGATTAACCTCTGCTTAATGCCATACTGTTGAAGTACTTATTTAACATTACTATTATCAAATTCACCTCCATTATCACTAAGTAGTTCTTTTACAACATATCCAGTAACTTTAATTTCATTTAGTACAATTTTTAACTTTTCAGCAACTTCAGACTTTTATAAAATGCGCATAGCGAAAACGACTGAAATCATCTTTAAACAAAACAAAGTATCGATAATTTGATTCTGAGTTTGCGAAAGGTGCACACATATCTGCATGTAAAAGTTCACCTGGTAATTCATTCAATAAGACTGACCTCGTGTCTCTTATTTTGATGTCCAAATCTTTCATGATACAACTGCAATATATTTCCATTTGAAATCATATTTACTTCATGTGTTACATTAGGTTGTATTATTTTCAGCGATAACTTAAATAATCCTCCATATCGACTTCGAGTTCCAATTAGTTTATCTTTTCCATGAATTTGTAACTGGCACACTTCTGAACTTGAAATTACTATCTGGATTTTTGTATTGAGCAGATAAGATAGAAAACAAATTTTTCTACGTTCATGCAAAAAACAAAACTTTATTGTACTATATTTAGTGGAAAAAGTGGTTCTTTATTGCACTAGTGCAATAAAATGATTATTGCATTCATCTGTCATTCTACTACAGCGTTTTGTCATCATGACAAACATTCAAATCGACGTCATATATTCCTAGACTTAGTGTCATCTAAATAAAACATTTTTTGGGTTTTGCATGAACGTAGAAAAAATATTGTATGCAACTCGTACAAAAAGTGCTTATTGCACTCGACGTGTTGTCCTACTCGGCCTGGCGGCCTGAAGTATGGAAAGTTACATTTGTACGCAGATGATATTCAATTATACAAATCTTGTTCAGCAAGTACCATTGTCAAATAAGTTGAATTAATAAATTGTGATTTGGATAACCTTTATAACTGGTGTAAGAGTAATGGTCTTAGAATAAATTCAAATAAATCAGTAATTATATGCATTGGACCCGATCGTGTTATAGATGAAATATGTGTTAATAAAATTACTATTGACGGGCTAGACATAATAATAATAATAATAATAATAATCTTTATTGCCCAACAGATAAAATCCATTTATAGGACAAATTATTTACAAAACAAAAGTGAATTGCGTAAACATATTATATAGTATCTGATGCAGTATGTAGTGCACAAAAGCGTCTTAACAATGTTGTACAAAGAAGATATGGAAACTATAATATAAATAAACTTAAATATTAAATATTATCGCTATTAAATCTCAGACCAACAGTTTCAACTATCTGATTAAAGGTGCTAAAATTAATATCACATACATCTGAAATTTTATTGAAATTTTGACACATAATATGTACTGGAGACATTTTAAGACCGCGAGACCTTGCTCTAGTACAAATGAAAGTACAATTTTGGCGAGAATTTAATCGAGGAACATGAAAAGAAAACTGACATAATAAAGACGGACATTCTAAATTATTATGGAATATATTGTATAAAATTTTGATACTTGCTAGATCCCTGCGAAACTCTAAAGAAGGAAAATCAAATCTGTTAAGTAAAGTAGCATGGTCATAACCTCTTTCTGGATAAAAGCCATCAGTTTTAAGTGAAATAAATTTTAAAAATTTTCTCTGGACACTTTCTAAACAAAGCTTCAGATAATCATAACGTGGATACCATACTAACGAACAATATTCCAGTTTAGATCTTACGTACGAGTTGTAAAGACACTTTAAAGCTGTTTCGTTAGAGAACGACCGACAGTTGCGCATAATACAGCCTAGCATCTTTAAAGCAGATGAAGTAATATCATTGATATGTTGACAAAATGTTAGTTTCGAATCAAATAAGACGCCCAAGTCTTTTATGGAGTCCACTCTGTCAAGTATCTCCAGATCTAATCTGTAATTATATTCTATTGGGTGCAATTTACGGGTGTAACTTAGGGTCTTACATTTCACTACATTTAACTGAAGACAATTATTAGCGCACCAGTTGTTCAATATATATAATTGGTTTTGCAGTCTTTGACAATCCCCAATATCTGATATTTTACTAAAAAGTTTTAAGTCATCAGCAAACAATAGTTTCTTACACTCCAGCTCAGATGTTAGATCGTTAATAAAATATAAAAAAAGCAAGGGCCCCAAATTGGATCCTTGAGGGACTCCGGAAGTTGCCGTGAAAATTTTAGAATTGTGTCCAAGATATGTAACGTATTGTTTTCTGTTAAGAAGGTATGATTCAAAGAGATTACACAAATTGGAACTAAAACCGAAGGTCTCCAATTTTTGTAAAAGAATTTTGTGATCGACACGATCAAACGCCTTAGCAATGTCTGTGTAAATCACATCTACCTGCCCTTGCATATCAAGTTCATTGGAAATGAATTGTGTAAGTAGGCACAAGTTAGATACCGTGGATCGGCCCTGCATGAAACCATGCTGATCCCATGATATTACGGTTTTTGTAGCAGGGTAGATGCGATTATAGACAGCTATCTCGAATATTTTTGAGAAATTACAGAGAATTGAAATCGGTCGATAGTTCTTCACTTCGGAATTTTTACCACTCTTAAAGATCGGACATACTCTCGACAACTTCCATGTGTCAGGAAACGTGGACGTTTTTAGTATTAAATTAAATATAACAGATAGGGGTTGTAAAAGAGCTCTTGAACAATCTTTCACAAAAAAAGCTGGGATCTTATCATGAACCGATGTCATTTTGTCTTTTAAACGCCTAATGGCTTTTAATATTTCTTCATCAGCTAGATTTATTATATGCAAAGGAGCTGCATCATGGCTACATAATTGCTGAGCGGGATGGTCTATGTCACTATTTGTTTCTGAATACACAGAAAAGCGTTCACAATAGATTTAGGTGACTGGAAAGTATTATTCTCGTAAGTAATCAAATTAGGTATTCTAGATGTACCCTTTTTTTGTTGAATATATGACCAAAATTTGGTAGGGTCACTTACTACAGAATTTTGTACATTATTTAGATGGTTTTTGTAAGCACATAGCACATAGAATAGGTGTCATCGGCAAAGTTCTTGGGTTTGTTGATAACAATTTAAATTTCAATGAACACGTCAAGCATATTTATCAAGTGGCATTTTACAAACTTAAGCCTCTGTACCATCTAAAATATAGTCTAACTGATATTAGATATTAAATTAAAACTCATTAAATCATCAAAATACTCATATATTGAATATTGTTGTATGCATGGTATATTATTATTTTTTGCCAAAGTATAACAAAGAATTCAAAATTCTTGTGGGCGGTTTATTTGAAACGTGCGATATATGGGTCATATTACTCCTTATTTAACTAGACTGTCCGAACCAAAAATGTGTGGTAGCATTTTGTATTTATATTTTAAATTTTTGTATAATCTGATTAATATTGAAGTTCCCTCGTATCTACATCAAAAAACTATCTGACATTCATAATGTTAATATATATCAATGAGTAGAATCGCCCGTGAGTGAGGTACTAATTGCAAGCTCCTGCGTTTCTTTATTTTGAATAGTAAATGAAAACTAACTATTGAAGTCCCTAATTACTAGTAATAGTGCAAGTGCAAATAGTGTGTACGTCTGTCTTTTAGTTGATAATAAAGCTTTGAAACTTTACTGCAAGTCTACAATAATATTTTGAATACATTTTATAACACTACATCGTTGATATAGTCGTAGTCATGACTTTAGAACTGAGAAGTGCCAGAAGACTTGGCAATAGTGATGAATTTTAGCAGATTATCAACAACATTGGCAATACGTTTGTGAATAAACTGGAAACTAAATTTGATAAAAAACTTACGAAGCTCAATGATAAATTGTCCGACATCAGTGAAAGTTTAACCTATTAGTGGAATGGTAAAGTGGAATGAACAATCAATTCAGTCTATGACGACTATAACTACTTCTCTGCAGATGATAAGCGCAATTCACTTCGATTCCATAGGTTTTCAGAGACAGAAAATTAAAAACTTCTGAATATGTTGTTACCGTTCGTTCAGAGCAAGATGCAGGTGCGGTGTTCCAAGAATGATATAGATCAGATATTCCGTGCGGGTAAACCTGGTAAATCCGAAAAACCTAGGGTCATAGTGGTGACATTTGTAACCAACATTAAACGTAATGAAGTCTACTCGGCGAAGAAGTATTTAAGGCAGACTGGAGTATCTGGAGTATTGAAGATTTATTGAAATATCGGTATGAACTTTTAATTCAAAAAGAAATTTGGAAATCGCAAGGCTTGGTCAAATGGGGGCAAGATATATATTCTGTGCAATAATGAAAAATGTATAATCGACGCTTTAAGTGATCTGTAACTTTATCGACGTGGTTAAACTATATCACGTCCTCTAGAATAGTATGTTGAGTAGATGATTTTTTTTGTTTCGTTTTATTTCTGCTTTATTTTTAATTGTTATCAGTAGCACTTTTGATTTATTGTTGGCATACCATTTACATATGTAGTAACTGAGAAAAGGAAAATAATACGCATTTTATTTTTTTTTTGTTTCATTTAGGTATAGTTGTGCATACTATGTAGTAAAGACAATTAGGTTTATAATAATTCATGTTTTATAAATACAGTTAGTTTCAATTTTAATGGAGCTCTAATGGTATCAGCTGATATAGGTATAGGGTGTTAAAATAGTCATGTACACTTGCATACATATATAAGACATTTTAGTTATTTTCAATTGTAAGTAATTGTTATGAGGTTGAAAAGTTTATAGTTAAATGTATTGGATCCTTTTGAGTTTTTTAGAAACGAAGTTACGGCTTCGGGTTATAAGCGAGTTTATTGCGGCTAAATATAAAATCAGACTAACTGGTCAGCGCATCCGGTCAAGTATATAATAGAAACTGGATGTGCTGACTACACACATTTTTTATGAAGCGATAATAATATTACATAACTTTAGCTACGGGTAGATTACAGGGTGATAACAAAAATATATAATAAAGTCTTTATATAATTCCCCCCTCTTAGAAGGAACTTCGGAAGGTGTTGACCCTTCTGTGTCTATAACGGGTCGAAGTGATGGTCTCGGCACTGGTTTCGGTTTGTGTCTTCGCACAAACCATGAGTTGATACTCTTTCGGAAGATGAACAGTAAGTAGAGAATTATAAGTTCAATCAGGATCCAGGTGATCTATTCCATGAGGAGGTGCTCACTGAAGAGGGGTCTATCAAAGGGATTCCGACATCCATAGCTTGAATTTGAGAATTAAGATCTTCAAGGTTGTCTATTGCGTTATTGAGAGTGGTATTAGAGATATGCTTAGCTTCTACGGCAGGTAACGCAAAGGCTGACGACTATAGAGTGGAAATTGGCATGAAGAATTTACTCCCATTTAGAAATTGGGTGAGTTTATACTAGATGGTGCCATGAATTCTTTGAGATCGGATTTCATGACATTTCTGGTTTGACAGCAAACCCTGTATTTTTTGACATTTTTGGAATCAGCGGATCATTTTACATATGGAAGAACCAATTTTCTGACATATTTTCTGTATGTAAGTAATTTTTTTAATTTTTAAAAATAAAACTAGAAAGCCGCGACTGGCAGAAATTGTTTTCTTTTTTATTTGTAATTATGGGAAAAATTCTAAATTTGAATATTTTTGTACATTTTGCTAGTTATTACCACTAAAAATTTCGATTTATTGTATTTCCTTAAAAACACATTTTTTTCAAATGTAAAGAGGGTGGGCCCTATTGATTTCTCAATAAAGGATATTTTCTGAATTTTGTGGGACAACAATTTTTAAAATCCGTCAAAAAAGAAAACAATTTCTGCCAGTCGCGGCCTTCAGGTTTTATTTTTAAAAATTAAAAAAATATATTTACATCAGAAAATTGGTCCCACTATACGTAAAATGATTTAAAAAATGTCAAAAAATACAGGGTGTCCCATTTAAAAATATAAATTTACGGTCATTTCCGGTCATGATATCCGAAATGACCTGAAAGAATTCATAGCACCATCTAGTATAAACCCACCCAATTTCAAATTTTTGTCAGCAGTCATAAAAAGTTACAGCGTGTTCCCACTTTCCGTTGTCGCCCGGTATAATATATTATATATTATATATTATATATTATATATTATATATTATATATTATATATTATATATTATATATTATATATTATATATTATATATTATATATTATATATTATATATTATATATTATATATTATATATTATATATTATATATTATATATTATATATTATATATTATATATTATATATTATATATTATATATTATATATTATATATTATATATTATATATTATATATTATATATTATATATTATATATTGTATATTGTATATTGTATATTACATATTGTATATTGTTCAATGTATATTTAGAATTAACGTGCATCCTTCAGAGTTGGTAATAAGAGTGTCTTCTGTAATAAAGTGAATTTTTACATTCTTCAATATGTATTGGGCGAGAAGGTAAAACTAGTAGTTGTCCAGATGGTAACATGATCACACGATCTATATCGTCCTTGTAGAAGGTGCATGCGGAGCTGTTATAATTAGAAATGATACTTGGGACTGGTAGTACTTCCCAATCTTAGGTGGCTTCGATGGTAACCATTTGTATATATCTGCTTCTTTACCTAGTGCCAGATAGGGTTGCTAGGGAATAATGGATAGGTTTGATGATGACATGAAAATTTGGAAAAGGCTATACTCTTCTGAATTATAAATTGGGATAAGGCTCTCCATATAAATAGTTGATCTTGAAATATGATTTTTTATGGAAAAGAGAATAAACTGAATTCTGATTTAAAGTTGGTAGCACTGAAACATCGTATAAAGTATGTAGAATTTTGAAAATTTCTGCAATTACTAAAGGCGAAATCACATCAGAATGTACCATATTCAGATGCTTAAATAATAATTTTCATTTTCAATTTGGTCTAAAATTTCGAGAGTTATAGTACAATCATTTATCAAAGTTTGTGTGTCAATAAAATTTGTAGTTAATTTCCAATAATTATTAACTTCGGTCATGGCTTTAGTTATTTCTGTTGTAAATGACTTTAGGATAGATAATTTAGTAGTAAGCTGTTTGTTTATATTTTGCTGATTTTTATAAATAATATCAATCTTTTGTTTTAGCACTTCTTTTTCGTCGTTACCCCGAGCACGAAAAGTTCAGAGTATATGTTACCAACAGACTTCGCTTCATTCGAGTTTCTGAGGAATCTCAAAATTTTGATATACTCGATTAGATAGGTATACGAACTGATTGTGCCAAACCTGTTTGGTCTCTAGTATATTCGCAGATGAATTTACTAAAATGTGAATATGTTGTTCGATTTCGGTTAGATTTATAATATGGACAAAGGAATCATAAGCAACTGTATTCAGAAGCCCGAGGTTAACAGGTAGTATTGGACATCGTCATTGTCAGCATTATTAAAAGGACCCTTTTCCTGTAATAAGGAAGGTTTTTTAAATTTTCGTTTTTTATTTGTTTTGGATTTATGGTATTTGCCTTTTTTTGTTAAGGCTGTTACGTCTAGGTCTTGTATTACTTTTTCCTTTTCAAAAGGGTTTTGCGTCTTTTTAGACCAACGAGTTTTTGTCTTTAAATATACCAGGTCGTCTAGTTCTACAGATTCTGGTTCCGACTTATCTTGGTTTAATTTTGAATTACGTTTTTCTTTTTCTTTTTTCAATTTAATTTGAATTTGTTCGTTAATTTTTTCGGAGAGTTTTCTAGAGTTTTCGATAAAGTCTTGAGTCGTTTCTACATCGTCTAATAAAGGGATATAGTCTCTGTGAATTGAGGGAAAAAGTATCGTGAAGGGTGTCTGTTGCCAAATGAATGGAGTTATTATAGCTAGTGACAGCTAATTTTATTATATATTCTAAAGGTTTATGAGGGTTTTCTGCCCTTAAAACTCGGACCGCTTCTAATAATGTAGAGTAGAATAGCTCTATGGGACTATTGCTCTGGGAATTTTGTGTAGATGTCACATGAATTTGAATATTATAAAGTTTACGAAATTATTTGAAAAGTTCATTCACGAATTCCTCTCCGGGGTCGTAAACTATTCGTCTAGGAGTTCTGAAGAAAGATGTAAATGTAATCAATCCTTTGATGGTGTCTAGAGCGTTATGAGAAGTTATTTTTATGGCTTGGCCGAATTTTGAAAAGGGATCGAATAGTATTAGAAATATTTCTTTTTCGATAAGAAATAGGTCGATATGAAGAGTTTCAAGAGGGCATGATGGGGTTGGAGTAGTTTGAATTTGGACCTTTTGTGGGTTACGATCGTATTTCGTAAGATTGAAAATTTCACACTTAGTGATGTAGTTGTGTACATCTGCAGAGAGGTTAGGCCAATATAATTTCTGAGAGATTTGTTTAATAGTTTCGTTTATACCTCTATGCGTGGTTTTGGTTTCATGGAAAAATGTAATTTGTTCTTGTCTGTCGTTTTCTGAAACTAAGTTTTTAAGAAGGGTATTAGAAGTTACTACTTTAGTTTCTGAAGAGAATTTTTTTGATAGAACTCGGAGAGTTTTTATTTTTATTTGTTCAGAATGGAAGTATAAACAAGTTAACTGAGTATTACAGAGATAGTTTTTCAGAACGTTCGTTATTTCTTCGTCGGAAATAGAAGTATGAAAAGTTATACTAGTACGCGATTTTCCAGGAAAAGGTCTTATTGTATAAATAGCGACGCGCTCAAATATGTTCGGAGGATCAAGTAAAAATATCTGACGTTGGTAACTATTGATACTGCGTTCCGAAATCGGCGGAGTACAAACAAGATTTTCAACAGCAGTATGCTGAGTATGGACTGACATTTCTTCTATTTGTTGTAATAAGTCGGCCTCTTGATCAGGTATTGCTAAATTTTAGGATAAAGCTAAATTAATTTCGGTATTTTCGACATTATCACCTAAGGCTGCTATTAATTGTTCTATTGGTTCTGTAGGCGGGTTATTTAATAATGAATCTAAGTCATCGCTTTCTAAAGTAGGTAGTTCATTGGCATTTAATTCATCGATTCTAATTCTTGAAAGGGCATCGGCTACCTTATTTTCGGTACCCTTCGTGTAATGTACGGTATAACCGTATTCTTCTAATTTAATTCTCCAACGCATAAGTTTACAAGATGGATTTTTTAGGCTAAAAAGCCATTGTAAAGGTCTGTGATCTGATTAAATTTTGAATTTACGGCCATATAAATATGGTCTGAAATTTTTTGTTGCCCAAACGATTGCTAAGAGTTCTTTTTCGATAGTGGAGTAACGTGTTTCGGCGGGATTAAGTGTACGTGAAGCATAAGAAATAAGCTTTCCGTTTTGTGACAGAACAGCACCTAAGGCAAAATTTGACGCATCGGTTGTAACTTCAAATGGCAAGTTGAAGTCGGGAAAAACCAATATAGGGCTGTTAGTTTTGAGATTAGCTTTGTCAAGGGCTTTAAAAACAAGTTCAAGATTTTGAATATGTTCGGTCAAAGAACTGGAAAAGACAATGGTGTCGTCCATGTATACCAGGCACACTCGGTTTTGCAGATCTTTCAATAAATTATCCATGACATGTTGAAACGTCGCAGGCGCGTTTTTTAAACCAAAAGGCATCCTGAGGAATTCGTAGTGATCTCTTTCCGTAGTAGTAAAAGCTGTTTTTGGAATAATATTAGGATTCATCTCGATTTGGTGAAATCCACTAGTTAGATCCAAGGTGGTAAAGTAGTTTCATCTGCCTAACTTATCAAGTATATCCGTGATGTTTGGTATTGGATACCTATCATCGATTGTAATAATATTTACATTACGATAATCTATGCATATTTGATATTTAACCTTACCAGATGCATCTGGTTTTTTATTTACAATTAAAACGGGACTGGACCACGGACTTTAGGATGGTCTAATAATTTGGCTGTCCAAAAGCTTTTGGACTTGGTTTTGGGCTTCTTGTTTTTGCACGTAAGGAAGGCGGTATGATCTTGTATAAATAGAGTCGTCTATAGTTGTTACAAAGTTTACAGATTCCCTTTTTTTTCTTCCGCGTTCATATGGTCAGTTCTGGGTAATGTCTTTATGTCAATGTTACAAGATATAGTTTCTGGTATAATTATCTGGTCTGATTCAATTCTAGGAATTACAATTTCACCGTTATCTATAGATACAGGTATTTGCGTTTTAAAAATTTCATTTGCATTAACAGTTACTCTTTTAGAGGTTTCTAAAGGATCTCTATCGAAAAGAGGAATTTTAATTTTGTCATTAAAAGCTACTGCATTATTAAATTGTTTTATAGTATCTAGTCCAATAAGTAAAATAGATATATTGGTATTTCCTTCTGAGTTTAAAAAAACAAAAATTACTCCTATATAAGAAAGAAGATAAATCTGTAGTAATTAATTATAGACCGGTTGCAGTGTTGAACTGTATTGTAATATTATTTGAATTCATTTTATATGAAAAACTGTATATAGGTACACACGAGCAAATATATTAATACCAATCAACATGGTTTTTGTAGAAAGAGATCCATTGATACCAATTTGGCCACTTTTGTTGAGAAGGTTTGGGCTGCTTTTGAAAGGGGAGCTTAGGTGGATGTTGTATATACAGATTTTGCTAAGGATTTTGACAAAGTGAACCACATTATTTTTTGTGATCAAAGTTATATTTCTATGGCATGAGTAACCACCTATTAAATTTCTTTAGTTCATATTTACAAAGTAGAAATCAGTATGTCACTTGTCGGGGTGATAAGTCGAATTACTTTTTAGCAAGATTGGATGTGCCTCAAGGTTCTAATTTTTATTAATGATTTACCTGGAAATGTTCTGTCGGATGATCTATTGTATGCAGATGATTTTAAACTATTCAGTAAAGTTAGTAATTTTGATGATTATTTGAAAATACAAAATGATTTAATTTAAATAAATGTAGTGTAATGACATATAGTAAACATAAAATATCGGAATATTTATCCTGGCATAAAGAAATTAAATAAATCGTTAGAGACTATTCAAAATAAATTTAATTAAATATCTATATTACAAGAACTATAATAGAAATTCAGAGTTTTGTTCTTATAATTCATACATTGAATTTAAAATTGCCAAGTTAGAACATAGAAGGTACTGCTATCAGTTGGTATTTTTGTATAAATTATTAAATAATAAATTGGACAGTCCTTACCTTTTGTCTCGCCTGGGTCTCCGCGTTACTGACTACCGTGTGCGTCCAAGGCAAGTAACGTTTAACGTGACAAGTGTCTTTTCAGCGATATGTATAGTTTATTCAATAAATATCAACAACGAATTTCGAGTGGGATTTTTAACGTGAGTGAAGAGAAGTTTAAGAACTTTATTCGTAAATTTAATTTTCAGTGAAAATTAATTTAGTATTTTAAGTTCTCAACTTCGTTCTAATGACTGTGTTTAATTTTAATTTTATATGGATATTAGTTTTTTTATATAAGGTATTCTATGTAACATGTGTATGTATTTGTCTAGAAATATGTAATAAGGTTTTACAACCTTGTTTATTTCCTTCAATAAAATAAATTAAAATAAAATATTAGAACAAATTGTTATACTGTAAATCCACATGAAGCATGTAAATATGAGGGATCGTTTTCATATATTTCTCCTATTTTATTAAAAAAAAGTTTTACAAGAAATTAACTTGTCATATGTCTAGTTTATAAGACATATTTACAATGCTTGCTTCACGTGAAGTTAATTGATAGTGGTAGTGAATAAAATATCATAGTTTTTAGTTTAGTAAATATGATAAATAATATTGTATTAATTATTTAGTTGTATACCTAAATATATGTATTTGTTAATTATTGGTGAAATGAAAGAACGGCAGTGCCGAATTCTTACCTTTTATCTACTACACAATAAAGATTTATTTATTTATTTAAGTAATCAGAAGCCAATACAACTATAGTAGTGTAAGTGACATACTACCAGGCCGTCAGAGAGCTGAAAACACACCATTTTTAAGAACTAAATAATTATAATATAATAATTTTCAACTAAATATAAGTTTATTTGCGTAGACAGCATGCACTACCAATTTGTCAGAGGATTGAAAACACACCACTTTTATAAAACAGCAAAATACCTGTTTGATTTTCAACTCAGATAGTACATATAGTGCCAGAATAAAATTAATACGGAGTAATGTACATTTGTAGTGGTGTAAGTTACATACTACCAGGCCGTCAGAGAGCTGAAGACACACTATTTTTAATAAATAAATAATTATAATATAATAATTTGTAACATATGACACATAGTTCCAGGATTAAATTAATATGGCGTAATGAGGAACCTAATACAAGTTTAGTGGCGTAGGCAGCATGTACTACCAAGTTGTCAGAGAATTGAAAACACCCCACTTTTATTAAACAATTATTTAATATTCACCTTCGATGTTACACACATAATACCAGGATAAAATTAATATGGCCAAACGAAGATCTAATACAAGTTTAATGACGTAGGCGTTATGGACTACCAGGTCATGACAGGGTTGAAAACATTCCGTTTCCAAAAAATAATAATAATAATGTTTAATTTTCAACTCCGATACTACATATATTGCCAGAATAATTAATCATAAAGCAGTATGGACTACTAGACCATCACAGGGCTGAAAATGCACCAATTTTAAAAAAGTCACTATTGCTATACCTTTGCTATAGGTACTTATACGAGTTTAACTCGAAAGTAATAGATGAGTTGCTACCGACAGTAAAAGTGATTATGATAACAAACAATTATATTACATATTTTATTACTGAATAAACAAATACTGAAAATACTTACTGTTGCTATACTATACCAAAAAAGAAGATACACAATCCAGCATATTCATATATGCATAGCCAGACAAGTATACATCCGCTTTTAATAATAAAAATGAATGCCTTTATTTCAAAACTCCTCACTAAATAAATTAATAGTACTACACATGTAACAACTGGAAAATTGTTGTATTAGGTACTGTATGCAGATTGCTTAATATCAAATTGTTGTCAAATAACTCCAGACTAACTCCAGATCTGTATATAAATTTATCTAGTTTTATATCTAAATACTGATACACATCATATATCTACGTTGTTTCCGTTTTCGTTTCGTTTTAAATTTTTGTTTTATAATGAAAATAGTACTAACTATTGCCATATCGTCGTCGCGTTCCATTGAATTATATTGAAAAAAACGTGAATTCACCTGATTTACTAATCAGTATCTAGTGAATAATTTGTAGGCCTTGTTCTCAAATTCAAGTTCTCAAGTTAATTCGCAGGCGAATGCAGCAAATATTTTGCAGTCGACTTTACATCTTCCATCTTTGCCTGCATCGTATCTCTCATCGCCTGATTCTATTTGAACATAAGCGGTTATTTTATACTTTCTTAGTTCCAAATTTATAAAGTTTATTATCATTTTTTTTCAGAGACGGAGTGTGTATAACTAATAATAAAATAATTCGCTGCTTCTACGATACCCATTTATTTAGTTCTTTTTACGTTTTAAACCTTAGTTTATTATGATGTAGATAAAAACTGTTTTTTTACAAACCGCATCGAAATGGAATCATTATTACAAAAGTTATTTTGACCTTAATTTTCTAAAGAGGCCCCTTGAAATGCCGTGAATTGTATCTTTTTACTTTGTGTCTTACACCGGGAAAAATATTTAATAATTTCCATCAATTCAAGCATTACTAGTTTTTAAAAATAATTCTGCGGGATAGATAATTTTTATAACGCTGTTTACAATTTTCTTGTACAGTTGACGTGTAGAATTCAAGAAACATGATGAAATATAACAGGTGCAAATATGTGTTATTTTTATTCTGACTATATATACCTAGAGAAAAAAGTATAACTGATACAGTGAAAATATTTTTTTCTAATTTGCTTAGATTTTTTTTAACTCTCTAAAAACAGCTATGAAAATTGCGTCTAAAAACGGCGCTCTTGAATCTGAGAAAACAGCCTCTTAGACATCTTAAATTACTTCGGAAACACCCTGTATATCGTTAAAGCTCCACTTTTATAATAATCACTGAATGCTGAGATAGGGTCCCCCATGATCTCAAGTGATTAGACAAAGTGTTTGCAGCAGTGCTCGCTGCAAGAGTCATAAAATAAATGTACCTCTCTGGACAGTTGCCTCGTCCTTTTCCCATATACCAATTACTATTCACTTCAAATCACATTACCGTCATCTGTCCTGGAGTAACTGAGTATTATTGAGATGTTTCGGATACTATTATAATAAACGTACCACTTAATTTACTTCTGTCTCCTGTTTTTACTGTTATTTGCACATGTGGTACGTCATTAAGCAATTACTGCAGAAGTTACCCTTTCTGTGATGCTTTCATTTAGTTAATTATAAGGACGGATTAATTATTGTTAGTGCTTCTAGATTTCCTTGTACACAGTGTACGCCTAAAAGTTTGCAAAATATACTCATTTAATATAGAAATTTTCAAAAATATATTTTGAGTAATATACGACAATTTTCTTAATTAATTAAAAAAGATATAGAAGAAATAAGAAATGTTGACATTTTAATATATTCGAAGATCGATGTGACTTGTCTTCAATTTATTTTTGTAATCTTTAAATGACATGAAAATTTCCAACTTTTTCGTAATTTAACCAATCTTGCATCTCTTACAATTAGGAGATCGTACACTTAAACGTGACCACAGTGTAGCAATCTACTGTATTTTGAAATCTTTTTCATCATTTTCAATATACTGAAATACTGTGAAAAACCAATTAATTGTTTTGTCAAATGTGTCATTATTGCTTTGTTCTCTTCTTAGTGAATTAATTTCTAATGTTTCTCATCAAAAATAAATTTGTTTTGAAATTACATCGTAAAATTTAGTGTAATTTAAAAATACAATGTTTCTTCTCAAGTTTCCAACTAATGACAACAGTCCTAATATTTCCTAAAATTAAACTGATTTGATGTACATAGTAATAAACTACCGTGAAATAAAAAATAAAAAAGTACATAATTGGCACTTTCAGAATTTTCATAATTTGATTTAAAACTTCGTATATGGCTCTAGAATTAAACACTATTCGAAAAAAATATATTGTGTTAATTACAGTCCCGTAGTTTTGTAATTGTATTAAATAATAATTATATAATGAATGTTAGCATCCTTGACTAAAAATGAGACTGAAATATTAATAGATTTGCGCTAGGAGCATTGTACTAAAAATGTGCTTCCACATTCAAATAGAGGAGCAAATGGCTTTTAAAAAAAATCTTTTTTTTCGTCTTTAAATGAGTTGAAAAATCGGTTAAAACAAAATCCGATAATTTGTAGCTTTTGAAAAAACTTTGATGATCAAATGTGTCAAGTAAACCTAACCTTAATTTTGTTGATGCATTTCATTTTTTTTTTTATTTAATATTCTTTATTTCCCAAGTAATTTGGTTAGGTAAACACAATAGAACACAAAAGATATCAACAACAAATTTTGCATTTGACATTCTTGAAGTTTGAGTTTCTTGAACTTAAACACAATTTCATTATACTTTTGTCTTTTGTCTGGGCTTGCTGACAAGAAACTTGACCCAAAACTTTTGGACTGTAAAACGGCCTTTTTAGCAATATGAAAGCGGTGTGTGTTAACATATTATCACTTGACGATGCTTTCCCAGTCTTTTTTTCTTGAATTGCGGCCTCAATGTAACGAAAGCAATTGATAGTAGACGACGCCGTCTTTGTAACAGAACACACACAATATCAAGATGAGAGTTATCGCTTTTGCTCGCTATTCTTTTCTATTCTTGGCGTCGATGTAAAAATATAATCGTGACCAGTAACAATCTTAAAGCTAAATGGTGACAAGCTAACAAAGAGTCACAAATGTTGAGACACTGACTTGTTAATGTACCTAGTGGTCAATTCATAAGTATGAAAAATATTAGGTTAGCTTATTGTGGTAGCGTAATATTGCGCTATTCGCCGCTTTGTCTAAGGTCTACTACCGTAATATTACGCTAGCAACCAGCATTTTTCCCGAAAACGACAAAAGCTACAAAATTGAAACTGGCGGTACAAATATATCTACCACTTGATTTTGGCGGCCGCTGAAGATGGTCCATTCTAAATACATGTACTATTTATTTATACGTTATTTATACCCAAACTTAAAAATTTGTTATTAAATTCAAAGATAAGATTCTAAAAATGTTACTTTTTATCATCCAAATACCTCTGGCATCTATTACTTGTTTTGAATATTTAACACATACTATTTAGAATGAAACAAGTCTATTTCACTTAATCTGCATTGTGTCATTAATTAATTTTGAAATAGTTTATGTTTGGATAACGTTCAGAATTACTATAGACATATACCTACCTACGTAATTTAAACGTATTTTCAACGTAACTGTGTAAACGTGTGTTACGTTAGAAAATCAACGGTTATGTTGGTTACGGGAATGTTAAAAATACGTATTTTTCCATTACAAATACGAACTTTTTTCATTAAAAATGTCATTATTCCTCAGTTATTGTAAACTAAGGTTTTACTATTATTGTTAATGTTTTTATAATATGTACTGTATACATTATTCTACTGATTTTTAAATATGATAAAAAGTAAGGCTGTATAAACGTTCAACTAATGTATCTACCTAATCGAATGACAGTTTGATTGTCGGAAAAGAAATCACGTGATGCGTATTGTGTTTTAGAATATATAGGTATTCTGGCAGTTTGTGCAAGTAGAGTTTCTGGTAAGTTGAGAAATTTTACTACCGTATGTCATGTATTTCACATTTTTATGTCAAAATATTTATCCTCACGAAAAAAGTTAGATACACTGAGAAAACCCTCCAAGTAAACTATGTTGCTAAAAAAAATTAATTACCGTAAATATTTTTCTATCTGGAGTAGATGATTTAAATATTACCCAAGATACCCAAGAGTAAAATAACATTTCTACACATGCATACCACTGACAAGCGATTACGTCACTTGTGGTCAGTTTATTGAATTTTAAAATTCACTTCCGGCAAGACATTAGTTTACTTTATGTTTCAGTGAACTGTGGTAAATGTGCTCATTGAAACATAAATTATTGTCATAACTGAATCCATTATTGTCACAGGTACAAATCACTAATACAAGAAATTTATATTCCTGCGATAAATAAACTTATTCACTTCTTACCACCGTCTACGTAACGAATAAAGGCGAAATGTACGATATCGTACATCATTTCAATTTGGCGGCGTCATTAAATTTTGTGAAGTTATGGTGTGTACTTCGTAGCGATTTAGTTTATGTATTTTCTGAATTTTTAAGAACTATGGAATACCAAACATTGCATCCGTGGTATTCAATTCTAAGCCTTTAAATAAAAGAATGGAGGCTTTGGAAATATTATGTTTTATTCGTTAGCTAGTAATTCGTCACTCTATTATTGCTGCATCATTCATCATTTAATTCAAGAATGGTTATGACCGTCTCCATGCTCCATACTATAATGTATGTGCGCGTGTTTGTTTGTTATCCGTGTGCAGCCTGTTTCAATTTCATTATTTAACTTTTCGGTGTATTTCCAACCACTTTGCCGAGTCTTCGAAGGTAGGTAGGTATAGGAATACTTTTTTGTATGATTTTATTTGTTTGTTTTGTTTCGACATTAGCTGTTAAGCTATATTTGTATTTACCTACATATTGGGAATAGGTAATAAACTTCATCTTGCCCTTATTGTATGTTAATAAAAAATAATAATAAAAAATATTTGGCGGCATAACATTAATCCTAGTTATTAGTCATATTAACGAGTTTGTTTTACAATGAGGTATAAGAAATGAAATTGTTAATTAGTATAGTTGTGTTAATGAAGTTTGTCAAATGATTCAAAATATTCATTAAAGAGTTTTATTATAACAATTTAAGTTGTGAGTATAAAACCAGTGTTTATATAAAGTATAGTTAGTCAATCGGCCTTAGTCGTGGACCATGTCGGCTAGATGGCAAAATTTCTTAAACGAGCTCTAGAGAAGCCGGTAAACAAAGTCAGAGTGACTTTATTTTAAAAGCAAAGTCAGACTGACTCTATTTACTGACTGGCTTAGGGCTCGTTTAAGAGATTTTGCACCTATTATAGTCCCGCCATCTAGCCGACATGGTCCACAACTAAGGCCGGTTGACTAACTATACTTTATATAAGCACTGTATAAAACATATTTTAAATTTGTTATTTCCACAACTCAAAGTTTATTCTATATGTAGTGCTGTTTTTATATTTTTATTGCGAAATAAACCGTTATGTAGTTATTGTGTATTTAATGAAAAAAAAATTGTTGAAAGACATTTCTAGATTCTGAACTATACATGTAGATACAAGTAAATTCATATTGTGAGAAAAAATTGCATGTTCATCTAGTTTTCAAAGAAAATTAACTAGGAAAAAGTGTTATTTTGACATGTGATCTATATACAGTGTGTCCAATTACTTATGCCGTTCGATTCTCCAAAAAGAGATTCCCATATTGTAGAGCTTTTATAAGTATTGATAGAAGATTACGTGAAACTGATAGTTAACTACTTCTTCAAGTTAAATTTAACGCCCTGCTATTAGGTGGTGGTGGATGACTGCTCAAACTGTTGACGCTGAAAAAAGGGTTTTGGAATTGATGGATGAAGATACTCCAAAAATAACTACACCCGTCCCATTTACAAACAGTACATATCATGACTAAAGCTTATTATCCTCCACGTTTACAATTTTGCGTATCGTTTTAGGAAGAACAAAGGAATATGCCTGGATAGATTTTTAGATAACATTATTGGGGATAATAGGTGGATACTTAACGCACCATACCGTTCGAAATTAACGGAACATTAATAGGGAAAACAATACCTAAATATTTTGCAAGAACATCTAAATATTTTATTGGAAAACGTACCTTTAAATATGAGAATATTCCTTTGGATTAATTGCTTTGGGGCACCTTTTTTCACTGGTATTGGCGACAATCTACATGGAAAGTACATGATAGAGGAGAGAAAACCTTCAAAAGTCCTTGCACGAAGACTTTCCATTGTGCATGGGACTGTATGACTTTTACCTACTAAAATCTCTCCTATTTATTCTTATTTTTGCACGTATTCTAAACATCACAGAGGAGGAACCGCGAAAGCATAACATCGTCATCTGATTTATGGCTGCCCTGCCTTCTTCTTAACTACCCCTCTCTCTCTTTGTATTTCGTTCATCCTTCTCTTTTTACCTCATAATATGTTTAATAAATCTCACTATTTCACGCCACTCTATTTCGTTGTTAATAGAGAGTTGTTAGACGTTTCATAAGGTTAAGCAGTATTTAGGTTTCCCTTATGTTGACATCTATACATGCGCATATGTGCTGTATCATTAAGTCAGCAGTAATAAGGTTAGTGCTTGATCATATTTATGTATGATAAGGTAACATCGAGCAATCCCTTGTTTGATAGGGGTTTGGTCTTGTTCAGGTGTAATTAATCATACTTGAATTAGGTACACTTATCCTCAGTTCCTCAAAATATTGACTTATACTCTTTTTCTCATTAACCATTCAACTGGCAAAAACTGAGAAAAATAAACAAAAACAAAAGGGAATCTGATTCGACAAATTATTAACCAATAACTATATTTTGTGGACTACAGTATTAAAGCGATTTCCAATAACTATCTAATCATTGTTGGAATCAGCACGTCTTTCCTTAAATGTATATTGAGCCCGTTCTCTTTGCATTTAATTTTTCACAGACGAAGAGCGAATGAACGGGGGTATCCTACTCTGAGCAATATATACACCTGTCATTTCCAGTCATCTTTATTCTGTAGGTATATGTCCCGAAACATTTGTTTCCAGACAATAAGTGCGTAATGTGGTAATCCAAAGTGCCATGATTCCTGCATGCCCTTCATGCCCGCTTCCTTGTCTCTGTATTAATGACTTCCCGACCTGCTATGTTATTGTTTTCTTGCACAGGAGATGTATTGAGAAGGGGTCAATGAAGTTACCCCCACGGCCTCATACGAGACAGTCCTCTCAGGCAGGCTCTGAATGACATCCTTCTTTGAGTTTTTTGCAGCACAGCCTGGTAAGAGGTAGTTTGCACCGCTCTTTTCCAAGCGGATGACCCATATGATCCATATAGCAGTACCGAATGCGTAACTGCGTTACGCATATTCCGTATCCTCAATATTTGGCATCAGACGACTGAGAGCCGCTATTATGTTTTCTGCCTTGGTGGTTGTAATTTTGATGTGAGGATCGAAAGAGAGGTTTGTACCAATATGGATACCGAAGTACTTACTACTTACTTACTTAGTGGGAGTAATATGTTAATTGCCAAATAATTCCCGTGTCTAGCCTGATGTTGTGTTTTCGACTTGATTTCCTTCCAGCAATTGAGAAGTTGCAATTTTGCATTCATGATTTTAAAGACCTTATGCTTTGGGGATACCTACAAGAATTCCACCCCTGTTACCACCAGAGAACAACTTCTAAACCAAATTGTAACTAGTTGCTATTTAATCAGAAATGACTTCGATATGTTCTTTCGTATGCAACGAAGGTGTTTTAATTTATTTTATGAAATGTATGGAAACTCAAGTTGCTCATATTGAATGAATATATTTCATAATATTATTCACTATTTTATTTTGCCTTCGTTATTATACAGTGTGATTCAGGTTTAATCTTGATAACTTCAGGAATCGATAGAACAGGTTAAAATAATGTTCATTTATGATATAAACTTATTTCCTAAAACGCATCGTTTCCGAGAAAGAGGGCGTTGAAGTAGGAATTTTTTTCTCGTTTTTCCCTCATAACTTTTAAACCATTTATCCTATTTAAGTGAAATTCAGAACACATACACTCCTTATGACCTTACATAAGGTACTTAAGTTTGAACTACCTACCCCTCTTAGAAGTGTATTTTGTATGCTATCCCCCTCTTACTTTATTTCAAAACTACAAAAAAAAATAATTAATTTCAATAAAACATCTACACACCACTTTGACCTGATTAATTTCGAAACTTTTTCGTCTCCTTTTTTTTTCGACTTTGGTGACAGTGTAGCGCACCAGCCGCGTAAATTTCATTTAACGTTATAGCAACCCATGAAAACAAAACTCAGTGATTTGTGTAAACTGACGTTTGTGAAAATCATTGCCAAAAGTATTATTTAAAGAGCATTTTTAGCGCTAAGAAAAAATGCCAAGAACGTTTACAAATGCTGAATATGCCGATATACATTATGTTTATGGTTTCTGTGACGGAAATTCCAACGCGTCAGTTCGAGAGTACCGAAAAGTAGTACGGGAAAAACGAGAAAAAAATTCCTACTTCAACGCCTTCTATGTCGGAAACGATACGTTTTAGGAAATAAGTTTATATCACAAATGAACATCATTTTAACTTGTTCTATCGATTCCTGAAATTATCAAGATTAAACCTGAATCACCCTGTATAATTAATTAATAACATACATCATTAAATAAGGATCTCGAAAATGGTAAAAAATATTAAATATATATATAGCTTTTTTAGCAAACTGACAAGGGAATAGAACTGTGACTCCAAAATGTTAAATTTGGCAACACCGTCAATATTGTATAAATTTTAAAAGTTAATTTCGACTGTATCTTTATAATGAAAAATGTCAAATTCCAATTAAATAATAAAATTTGTACCTAATGCTATGAGTTACTACTCACCCAAGTTTTGAGGTAGCTAAGGTTCAGGAATTATAACTGAAATTCTGTATGTAATTGGTCTAACTTGGAAGCCCTATCATTTTTCAGCACTAGTGTTACCAGATCTTTTATTCAAAGAAAGTGCTACAAAAACTCAAATGTTTTTAACAGTTTCAATAGCATATATGAAATACATAGTAGAAAAAATATACAAAGAAAACTTTTCTGGATTACCAAGAAGATTTTCCTAATACTGACCTGGAATTTTGAAATTCTGACTTCAAGAGTAAATGTCTTAAATAAGTTTTAGCGAAAATTCACATTATATGTATATCTCCAAATTTTCAGTCAAAACTTTTGATATTAATAATTCCATTGTGGACTTGGTTGCTTTACAGTTTCATATAAAACTCCATTTGTGGGGTAAAGAAGAAATTAATAGGAAGTTTCGAATGATTAGGTGTTGTTACTATTATTACTGCAATAAACTTTAGATAAGAAATAAGCAATATTTGTCCTCTATTTGTATATTCTGCTTTTGGTTTCAGAAGCGACAAAGCTGAACTTTTCATTTTTCATAAGAAATAAGTAATAGTTTTCCTCTGTCGAATCACCTGAATTTCAATACAGAATTCTGTAATGTGCTGTAGTGTGGCGAAACCAACGTAAGTATATGGAAACATATACGTCATAAACGTCAGAATTTGACATTTGATATTGGCACTATAATAGCTTATCTTTTAATAGAACCTATTTAATTTCGTTTGCATTAAAATACGCGGTACTGATATCGTTCCAGTAGTTCATATAAAGCTTTCGTGTCTAAATATTTTATGAAACTGTGTCCATACTTATTAATAATCGACTGCTACTCCTGCATTTTCCCCTATTAGAACACAATATTTATTATTTTAGGTCAATCAATCAATCAGTTTATAAGTTTAAAAATGAGACGTAAACAGAAACGTACACCTTAACAGATATTTGACATTTATCATAATTTCTATGAAACAATTGATAACTATGTCCAACTACGTCATTTGTACTGTAGAGTGCTGCCACGCACGGTGAGTTACTGCAAATGGGCAAAGGAACAGACTAGAAAAAGCACGGCACAAATAATAAAAATGATTTGCAAGTTACTTGAGCACTGAAAGCATTGTGCAGCAAAACTCAATCAAGGCAACAAGGAAAAATATTTACTTTATTTTGAATAGATGTAGGTAGTTTTCTTTGACATCTCTTGAAATATGTATATGTTGTGTCTTATATATCATGTACTTAGTTTAGTTGAAGCAGAAAAGACGACTTAATTACTTAATTTTCCAGTCCTGCAAGAAGAAACATACTACAAAAATAATTCCATTCTGTATTAAATAATTTGAGGTTAGGTTTATTGTTTTTTACCGTTTTATATATCCCCATTTTAAAATTGTTGGCACTTTGACACTAAATAATAGTAATAGTAGTCTCTACAAAAAAATTAAGACCAAATCAACACAGGCATGAAACTGCCATCAATCTCATAATATTATGGCGGATACCATCTAAGCGAATTGTAATAATCTTGCTCGGAAGCTCATTCTGACATTAACCGGCATATTACAATACGTCTAAAATTTTCACTCAAGTTGTAAAATTCTCGATGTTTTGTCTCGCATTACAATACGTCCAGTCATTTTGAAAAGTATTATCGGTATGTTATAATAATATGCCTGATTTTACAATAAGCCTACGATATACATATATTAAACGTACTTAATGTTTCATGTTCCATGATCTATCAGTGTCCAAGTGTCCAGTGTACATAGTAGAATTCTACATAATTTAAAAGTTGCTTCTACATTATGAAAACACTAATTTTTGATAAGATAGTAAGTATAATAAATGTTTTATGTACACACGTATACTACACATGTATATTTATTGGGTATCGTAACCATAATTCTTAATGAAGCATTTTGTATATTATACTTAACAATTTAGGTTAAAAGAATATATTTTTACTTTATTATAGAATAAAATTAAAGATAATAAGGTCAACAATTGCGCAAAAACTTGATATATATAGGTACCTATACACCAATAATTTTAACCGAAAAGTTAACATTGAGCAGTTTAATGTAGCTTAACAACCTGACAAACTTTGGACGAAGTTGATTGGTATTTGCAGAGGTTCGTCTTGAAACGGACTCTGATTTCGTTCTGATTTGAGCAGACCAAGAGACCGCTGTTTTATTGGCACACAATTAACAGCCATTGGTATTCAGAGCTCATTCTGCTCATCCCACTGTTTACCAGTTTGATTGAATGGAATTGTCAGGATGGGGTCGAATTTTATAAACGAACTTTTTATAGGAGTCTATTGCAGTCATATGCCCTTTTATACACAGAACATTTTTTTAAATTTCAGCAAATTCGAACAAACATATTTACAGCATGTCCACGCTTAGAATGAACAAGAGTAAAACATTTTCCCATAAAGACACACACATTTTAGCTTATTTTAAAATAAAGTTGGCACAGGAAATTATAAATGATGTGTAAGTACTTACAGAACGCTCAGCAGCATTTTGTCTTGTTTTTATTTAAGTGAATGGTAAAATATTTGAAGTGAATTAAAACTCCGATATGTTACAATTTAAATTAGCCAATAATTTGATCGATTTCGGATATTCTACAGAAACTGTTAAATAGATAAAATGAATGTTAAAACAGAATTTTTAATTAGTTAAGCAGAAACTAAAGCCTTGTCATCATGGACGCGAAAGGCGCGAAAATTCGCGCGGATTATTTAATGGCGGGAAAAGTCTCAACTATTAGCAAATTTTGCCAACTGAAATATTTTCCATCATTTTCTTCATAAAACTGTCGTTAACTGTCATGGTAGATTGTCGGAGGCTCAAGTTAAACTTACTAACCCCACATAATGATAAAAAATGAAAATAGCGATAATATTCCTGTTTTTTTTCCATGAGGACAAGGCTTTATGGGAACAAAATCATTAGAGGGTCTACTCTATTTCTATCAACAAATTTTTATAATATGCAAAAATGTTTTCAATTAGTTTTATTTATATAAAGTCAAAAGCATTTTGACCAATGAAGTACAGTATACATTAAGGGAACGAAACGAATTATTTTTCCAATATGCACCAAAGGTTTAAGCTGCTCTCCCGAGGTGTATATGCTATTTTTCATGGCCGGTTGTTCCAAAATTACATATTTTAAAAATGATAACAATGATCACTGTGTCTAAACATATTTGACCTTATAAATTAGCAGGTTTTGAAACTGACAACGACTTATTTTATAAACAAAATGACTTTTTCAGTGACATGCATCTACCCAAAACGCAACAGAATCAAATGAAATAACCTCAAGATATTTTAACCGCAAACGTCGCATATCCGGCGTCGTGACATCACTTCCCACATCTTCTGATCCCGTGCATGCTTCCGGTATTTCTTCGTTTCCTTCCTGTATCGAATTCCGAACTATTTCCTCCGTCCCGATAGATCTCTCAGCCTTCGGAAATCCCCTGAAAATATCTTCCAATGATGCCCTGTCGGAGGGCGATTCGATCCTGCGCACTAACTCACGAGTAGGCATCGCTAGAGTTCGCGCTAACGATCGCTGATCTGCATCCATGATGCACGTTATTTACTAGATATTCTACTTTGTGCCAACCAGTATAGTCTTGGTGTGATAACGAAAAGTGTTTCGGCAATAGAATTATTACCTATTAATGCCTGTTCCTCACAGGAATGATACAACACAACTAAGATGACTTTTATTCGCGTAAACTGTCAATTACGGTCACTACTTTTTCTTTCTTTTTTTATATCTCCTGTCACTAAACTTGCGCTGTGATTCAATTTTTAAACAAAAAAAAATTAGGTGACTTCACCGCAGATTTTATTTTCAGAAAATCCGAATCGGTGACACCAGCCAGAAAGACTGGCTAGTCTAGTAACAGGACAATGTTATATCAACATGGTTTATCAAATACATAAACACCTAACAATAACGAGTGCATAGACACTCTTAGTTAATTCATTCCCTAACTGATCTCCTTCAGGAGTTATGGCAATCTATTATCTCCTTACTTAACTAGCACTAACAATGTGCAAAATTCGCGACATTCTTTCCGGGTCATCTTCACCTAATTTTCTACGGATACAAGCCCACCACTGCGATAGCATCTGGGTTGTCCGACTCGACTCGATATTCATCCGCTAGCTCTTCAATGGTTACTTCTGACGCGAATAGAATCCGCTGGCCTAGGCTTCCCTGCGTAGATGGCTGGTCGTTGGTACTAAAATAATCAAAAGTTGTAGCTTGTTTACTGAATCGAATACCGGATGGACCTTGGAGCGATTCGTCAGGCATCGTATGACCACTCCCATCAATGTTCCGTTCAATGGTTGCTAGCTCCTCTGGGTCTTTCAAATCTCGTTGATCAATACTTTGGTCGTCGAGCTCTTCCATTCTTGGAACGACATCTCTGTCAGGTTGGTCCTCAGGGATCAAACCAGTTTCCCCTCGATTCTGGTGATAGTAGTCTATCCCGTCTTGGGTAATGGGGTCATGTTCAGGTTCAAGGCGCAGTAACTCACTCGTTTTTTGAGATTGTGAAATGCCTCGTCTGCTTGATCAGTCCATTGGAACTTCTGGTTTTTAAGAAGATCTGTGATAGAGGCAGCCACCTCTGCGAAGTGTGGAACATATTCCCGGAGCCAATTCAGGGTGCCAATAAAACTCTGAATCTCCTGTTGGTTGCGCGATACCGGAAAATGTTTAATTTTTTTCTAAATGTCTACATTGGGCTTCATTATGTTGAGATGTTACTCGGTATCCCAAGTAATCTAGAGCCGCCGCTCCAAAAAACACATTTTTAAGGCACAACGCAGCCCATGGATACTTAGGCATTCCAAAACTAATCTAAGATGCTGATTGTGTTCCTCTCGAGTGGCAGAATATATCACTATATCGTCGTGGTATACCTTAACCCAGCAATTGCTTCTGTCATTAATTTCGGGAAAGTAGAGGGGGCATTTTTTAATCCAAATGGCATAACGACAAATTCATACGTAGCCCCTCTGGGTACTGAAAGCGGTAAGTGGTATACTTTCCTCATTCATAGACACCTGCCAGTATCCAGCCTTCAGGTCCAAAAACGAAAACACCGCAGCTGGTCCTAAGTCATAAAGTATATCCTTGATAGGGGGAAGTTGGGCAACTTCATCCTCTGTTTGAGAATTAAGCTGGCGATAATCTACCCAAAACCGCCAAGTGTTATTTGAGGAGTAGCTTCGGCGGATCACACCAACTTGCAGTATTTTTCCCACTTCTTCTTGAATTATTTGACGTTTTTTTGGCGAATATTGATAACGCCGAATCTTAAAAGGTTTTAAATCTTTCAGTCGAATTTGATGTTGCGTCAAATTAGTGGTGGGTTGCCTCAATTGTTCCTAAAATAACCATAGAAACTCGTTTAATATTCCTTCATAATGTAAAATCCAAGGTACAGGCGCATTTTCTACGGTCAAGCAGACTGGAGACGGTAACTCGCATTGCTGCCTAGCCACTTACCAATAAGCGGCTTGCCTTTAACTCTTCCGTCTGTAACCAGTCAATTCCTAGAATTAACAATTCTTCAATTTCTGGCAGGGTATAAACTTAGGTCCCCGAGCCGTCAGCTCCATTCCATTTGCCAAATAAACCATGTTATTATCCCCTCAAACACATTTCTTTGAGTATAAACTATCACGGATAAAAGAATGCGTAGCTCCAGTATCAATAAGGGCCACTAATGATTGCTGTTCGCATTTAACAAGAATTCGTGGCAAACAGGTGTTGTTTGGTGAAATTTGTAAGGATCCAATAATTACTGGAAATTCTCGGGGCGGCGAGCTGGCTCTCTGGATGCTACCCCCAGTGTGTTTCCCGATTCCATTCGTGCTTCTGGAGCTGGTGGAGCTAGATATTGCCTTGGAGAACCGCCCTCCGGACGCTGGGGTAACTGCGATTATAGTGCCCACAGAATCGGCAAGGATATGGAGGAGGTCGTCTATACATAACTGCCCATGGTGATGCTGAATTTGTAGCGAGTGGCGCGGCAATGGCAGGAGGCCTCATTAAACTCAGCTTACTTTCCACCGCGGCCGCCAGTTGGGACAAACGGTAGACGCTGTTAATAGTATGGCCAGTTAGCAGCACTTGGATTTCAGGTCGCAACAATGCTTCTATCTTCATAACGATATTTTGCTCTTTAAGTCCTAACTGTAATCGCCGAAATAATGCTTTCGTCCTAGCAATAAAGTAGAGACATCTGTTTGCTACGTCGGGGTAAATAATTTAGTCTACAGTTCTATTCGAGTGGGTAAGTCATCGAATCGTTCCAACAAATGTCATCCTAAATTCCTCGAATGGCCAATCAAAATATTGGTAGTCAACGTACCACGTGTACGTCTCACACCTCAACTGTCCTGCAGCAATTCTTGTCCAATCTCTTTCTCAACACAGTGTTGTTGAATTCGAACTAGAAACTGGCTTGCATCTTCCCATTCTTTACTCTCGTAAATTGGTAGACTAGCTTTTACACTAATCGCCACAAGACCTGCAACTGATCGCAAGTTTCGTAACATGTTACATAACTTCTTTTCCACTGTGGCTTTTACTTTGCATTCATCAATTGGGCGCCACTGAGTTGGGACCCTGCAACATAGAACAAGTGTCTCATCGATTGGGCGTCGTAACATCACTTCTCACATCTTCTGATCCCGTGCATGCTTTCGATATATCTTCGTTTCCTTCCTGTATCGAATTCCGAACCATTTCCTCCGTCCCGATAGATCTCTCAGCCTTCGGAAATCCCCTGAAAACATCTTCCAGTGATGCCGTGTTGGAATGCGAGTTCGCGTTAACGATCGCTGATCTTCATCCATGATGCAGGTTATTTACTAGATATTCTACTTTGTGCCAACCAGTATAGTCTTGGTTTGATACCGAAAAGTGTTTTGGCAATAGGATTATGACCTATTGATGCCTGTTCTTCACAGGAATTATACAACACAACTAAGATAACACTTTTATTCACGGAAACTGTCAATTACTGTCACTTCCTTTTTTTCTTTTTTTTTCTCCTGTCACTAAATTTGCGCTGTAATTTAATTTTTAAACAAAAAAATAATATTGGGTGACTTCACCGTAGATGTTCTTTTCAGAAAATCCGAATCGGTGACAATATATACTTTTCCATATATCGATCGCAGCTGTTCGTGATGAGACATTGTATACATGGTGTCCACGAACAATATCTAAAAAATACAGGGGGTGATTCTATATACGTAAACATGAAAATTTTTTCATATGAACTTAGGTCCGGAATTGCTTCGTTACGGAGATACAGGGTGTTGAAATAGAAATTTTATTTTCGATTTTTTTAATAACTTCTGCAAAATATAAATTGTGGGGGGGAGTCATAATTTGGTGTTAGTTTTTATGCAGCGCTTATATGGCCTTACGTACGGTATTATTATTTAATTCCATTTGCCCGAACTTTTTTGACAGTAAACTTCTCTCTTTTTTTATGAATAAATCTTATTCTTCTTGTTAAATATCGTCAAAACCAACCGGTTTCAAGAAAATGCCTAGATATACGTCTGATGTGAAGCGGACCTTTTTTAATATAATTACTTGTTTGTTATTTTGTATATCGTTTTTAAATTTTATTCAGCTAAATTAAATTTTTATATAAACTATTAATGTATTATTAATATAAAAAAATGATTTTGTTAAATAATAAACTAAGGTGTTATTTCAAGGCATTACAAAATTAAAGTTAAGTATCGATTTCTAAACTATAATAAATGTTCCATATGATGACCGTTAATTCCAAGACAGAATGTAATTCTTTTGTTTAGAGAATCTCTGATCCGTTCATTAATATTTGGCAAAATATGTAGGGCAAATTGAATTAAATAATAATAATGTACGTAGCGCCTTCTAAGGGCTACATAAAAACTAACACCAAATTATGATTTCTCACCCCAAGAAACCCGGCGTTATCCAATGTTGTGCGAAAATTTTATATTTTGCAGAGGTTATAAAAAAATCGAAAATAAAATTTCTATTTCAACACCCTGTATCGTAACGAAGCATTTCTGGATTTACGTTCATATAAAAATGTTTCAAGAATGGGTCAGCACTAAGCTGGAGATATTACACCAAAATATTATGTTCAAGGTTTAAATTTTATGTATTACTGTCTACCTGTATTTATTTATCCTACGCTAGTTAATTAGATAATCGTGTTATTTTATACTTCTCAACAAGCTAAACTACCACTTTCAATTTCTCAATAGTTGTACGACTAATAAATCTCACGCACGCAAAATACGCTAATATTTATGACATGAAAATTTGACACAAGCCTACTAAGAAAAGAAATAGCAATATCAGCGCCTGAAAGAAAATCACCACAAAATACAGTGAAACTATTAAATGCAAATAACTCAGAAACCGATAAAGTTAAGCAACCTAAACAAGAGTATATTTTTTATGTAGAATTGAACGTTCTTTGTAACTTTTTTTAAATATAGCTCAACAGATATAAAAGTATGTTTTTATTTACCTAAATAATACGGTGAAACTAGCGCCCTCTAGGAGCAACATCACAATAGCTTCATATTCGTAATTCTCACACCAAAAAACCCAAAACTACTAATTTTCAGTCATGCTCATCAAAACTTTCTCAATTATTGAGAAATTTCAGAATTAAATTTAAACCTTGAACAGCCTGCATTTCTTAAGCGACATTCGTATAACGCATGATGAGCTCAAACATAATATTTTGGTATCTAGTATCTCCAGCTTAGCGTTGACTCATTCTTTCTGACTCACCCTGTGTACTTTTCCATAGATCGCTCGCAGCTGTATTATTTAAAAAAAAAAGTATGTATAGGTGTAAAAAAAATAGTGTGACATACCACTTCGCCCACCCCGATGCATGGGACAAAATATTAATATATGCGTGGTGCTTCTTATATCCTTATACAGAGTGTTGACGGGATTTTAATCATGATCTTATGCTTCAAATTAATAAAAAAAGTTTCTGGAAAACGCTTTGTTTTCGAAATACAAGACAAGAATTGAGAAAAAATATATATTTTAAATTGGAAATACAATTGCGGAAAACTAAATAAATAATAATAATTTTTATTATTATAATTATATATAACTATTACCATTATTTTATTTGTAGATAAATGAATTACTGCAATACATCATTGTTATTTCAAAACATACATATTGATTAGCTATTTTATCATTCAATAAAGCTTTTGTACTCCTAATCGCATATGCAAAATTGGCCAATTAAGACTTTATTATAGTAATAACAGTCTTAGAACTGTTACAAAGTAAAAAATAAGATCATGAAAGTCAAATTGATTTCTGAGTGAAATTATTTCTGGTATCTGAATACCTGAATTTCCAATTATTCATTTTTGATGAAATTAAAAACCTTTATACATTTTTTATCAAGTATTAATAATATTGTGTGAAGTTAACAACTCTGCGGACTAATGCCCTAACCAACGTTAAATTACACCCATAGTATTTACCCATATCTTTACAAAAATCATCCTACCTTAACTTTTATATTTTTCGTTCATATAAAGAAATTAATATGGAAATATATAGCTCTTAATCCTTGCTGTGTATATTTGAACAACAATTGCAGTATGTTTCCAGCCACGGCGGCGCTTTTATTTAAGCTTTTCGGACTAATAAGTTATTTTTTCAAAACGATGACTAAAATGCCTAATAATACCTATGTGTTCAAATACAAATAACAAATCCTATGTCCAAATACCATCTACATCTTGTTTTGTAATGTAAAATTAACTTGAACCCCTGTGTCTGCTTAACTAGCTTGTTATATTCATACAGTAAATTTCGAAGGGTGGTAAAACCAAGAGTAAACAAAAGGCGCAACGCGTACCACAGAGATAAAGAGGGCCAGGCAGGTCTTTAACACATGTTTCTCTTGTCACTTTGTTAAATACACATTGAATACCAACTCTCTGGATGTGAAGGGAGAAAGAAATAAAGTGTGCCTATAAAAGCATAACATTATATAAGCAATTTCTACTTTAATGGCGAATATGGTGATCTTTATTATTCGAGTATTGCGTATTATGCTTTTAAATACTGTACCTACCAATTCATAAACACTGTTTAATCCTCTATATCTCCAATGGCACAATCCTACGGAAATTATTTAATTTCAACTAACGATTAGTATACCGTAAGTCACATTTATAAAGTTTTTAACATGAGAACATATTAGCTATACTATATATTTTTATTGATATTTCAATTAATAATTCATTTAAAAACAAGTGTTCGTCAACAAATAAAATATCATATGGGTTTAATTTTTGATTTGTCATTTTTATGCTTGATGGCGACATTAAATACACAGTAAAAAATAACATTGAGTAAGTTCAAACTCATTTATGAGTGAATTCATTCGGCCACGGAACGTAATTGTAAATACATTTTCAAATTAAAATTTTCATGAAAAAGTATGGTGTAAATTGGAAAGTAAGAATTTGTGTCATGAACTTGTAGAAATAGGTAAGTAACAATGACCGTCTTTATCTGATACAAAAACATTACTAAATTACTTCTCTTTTCAGAAAACCTATCTTGGGTGTGTCATTATATGATTACCATTTCATTTGAGCCTCAACTACTTAGCTATAACATTTTCGAAAATACATCAAACCTGAAAATTATTAATATAAACAGATTGTTCAATAAAGAGCCGTTTGAACTTGATGAGTTATATAACACCACTGAATATTTTGTGACACCAAAGTACATATTTTGTATGTATTGTGTAATAATATAATAAAAAAAACATCTCTACATACTGCGTCATATTATTGTTTACAAATATAACATCAACCTTTATTTTATTCAACTTGTTATAGCAAACTTTTGTTTCAAATAGTGTGCAGTTAGTAGTAGTAATAAATAGGTATTATAATATAATAATATCAATAATTATTATTTTTATTGTTATTGTTGTTATGGTTCCACAATTCCATTAAACCTATATTGTATATCAACTAAACAGGTTTTCTTTTTCTAAACTATAATTTTTATGACATAATTATTTATAACAATTTTATTATTATTTATTATTATTATTCATTTAATTATAATTATTTGTAATAGTCATAATGTTATTAATAGTAATAATAATTATTATTATAAATATTTAAGTAATAATTTAATAATTTATAATCCTTAAAAAAATAAACACGTTTAATAAGTACACAATAGGTCCAATTCTCATTAAAACTGGTTAAGAACCAATACACAGTATAATGAAAGATCATCACTATTTTGAGTTTTTTACAACACTAAAATTATATGAAGTAACTCATTACTGATTTAAATTGTACACATATTGTGAAAAAATAACGAAACAGATTGATAAAACAACTGAATTTTGTATTTGGAATAACACATAGTTTAGAACGCTAACTCAAAAATTGTTCAATGTTGCCCTTCAAAGATTTATTTAGCTAACAAATAACTGAGTGGAAATTACTCAATGAATTGTGTTATTATTTCAACACAATCGGTTGTATTGATTTTGAGTGGAATTTTACACAAATATTCTTAAGGTGTGCAATTTGAAATCAAATGAGAATAATTTGTTAATATATGTAAATATTATCTACCAATTATTGGCCTACAAAAGAATGTTTGAATAATTAATAACACATTAAATAAATAACTCAAAAATACTTATTTGGTGGAACATATTTGATTATCCCAAAACCTATACTGTTGTATACAATGGTTCTACCCACAAATCCTATAACTGAAGTGCGGTTTATTTATCTACGAGCACCGAACCCAAATAACTAGTACAAAATCACCAAAAAGTATCCGTAGTTGAAGGATATAACCATACAGAGATACAGCATTTATCGATTTTGTGTCCTTTAACTTGTCATAAAAGGCGAATCACTCTGTATAAACAAGTGATATTCGTTACTTCAATTAATCCACTAATATTATAAAAGTAACAGAAATGCAGGTCTGGTAGCATAACAATTTATAAAACCATTCAAATTTACAATAAAACAATAAAGTTTTATCAGTATTATTATTTCTAAACATGAATTACCTATTAGTTCACACTAAAAACTGTTTCAAATTTGTCAAAAGAGCTTGAGTTTTCTGGCATTTACTGGAGCATTCAATCAATATTCAAAGCTTGAACAGAAAATGACACAGGAAAATGCTCAACTACAGCAAATTCACCATAAACTCTACTGTTTCTGCTCTACTTAAATGCCTAAAGAAAATTTTAAAAATCGTTCATACAGGGTATTGTCTTTGCGAATGAACATTATAAAAAAATATGCCACCAGACCTGCATTTCTATTTCGCGTATGGCCTTAATTAATTAAATCAAGTAAGAGAGTAATCCGCTCGTCTAAAATGAGCCTCGTGTGTGTACATACATGAAATAAAAAAACTGTCATTTTTTATTATTTTATTGACTTCTGATATACTTGTACATGTGGTACATTATATATCCTATATGTAATATGTGTGATTGTAGCTGACAGCAGAAGATCATAAAAATCCAATGACTATTAAATCATTCACACTTGGAAGCATCAAATAGGAAATATAAAGCGGTAGGGGAAAGTAGCTATTAATCATTTTCAGTACTAAAGGACCCTCGAATCTGCTTCTACAGTCTTTATTAAATTATTATTTAATTTATCAATATATGCACAGAGTGTTTCCAGATTGTCTTAATGATAGGTGTAAATGACGAAAAATTGTTTATATGAAATTTGACATTTTGGGGACAAGACTGCTCATATAAATATTTATTTATAATAATTCTGAACAAGTTCAAAATAATAGTTCAGAGATATTTTGAGTTAAAAATTATGCTATATTTAAACTGAGTTTAGTAGAAGCTAGGACTAAAGTAAAATACATGTTTATGCATAAATTTATTTTATTATATCTATTAGCAAAATGGTAAATATATTATGAAAAAAAATTAAAACTTCAGAAACAAATTAAATGCCTCTAAAAGCACAAATAAAAATCAAAATAACCCATTTGACACTAATTTTCATCGGATAGGATTTCGTTTATATCAGGAAGGACTTCACTTACATTTTTTTGGGGAGACGTCTGGCCTCTTTTAAGGAAAGACATGATCTTAAAGGTTTATCTTATTTGTGGCTGTGTTTATAATAAAATACCCAAAAGGATTCTCATAGCGAATCCATTTGACATTTTTCTACACAAATCAGTTTTTTAATATACTGGTAAAATATGTAAAATCTTCTTTCTTCATTTCTTGTACTTTAAATAGCTGACTTTTTCCACACATCCACACTAGCTAGTTCCAGTCTCTAGGGTGTTCAACAGAGCTTTCACTTTTCCTTTGTTCTATTACTGAATACATTCTATTGTTGTGTGTCCAGGGATTAGAAATGTGTAATCAAGTTTATCTATAGTCGAATTTTGCATTAAAAATAAAAACATTACAACTATATGCAAATTTTTGTTTTATCCTCCACAAGTACCGGAATAGAGTACTACATGCTTAATTAAGGTAATGCCAGAAGCTCTATGTTTAAACAGGAGGCAATTTGATTTGTACCCCTACCAGATATTGTTTCATACCACATACAGCAAGTAGTTCTGTTTACAGAGGTACTTAGGCTTGGTGTTGGCAAGTACTACGTACTTAATAATTCAGATATTCTTTGTATAAACAATTTGATTTGCGCCCCCACCAGATATTATTTTGTATCACATATAGCAAGTACTTCTGTTTATAGAAGTACTTAGGCTTCGTGTTGCCAAGCATTGTTGCAAATTAAATGTAAAAGCAGCTTTGGACTTCTCATTGCAACCTTCTTATTTATCTTTTCATTTAGACGAGTATGCGTCTTCTACTTCCAGTAGAGAGGAGAAATCCATTGTCTATATTCATCATTGTTAGTGTATAAAAGGATGGTAAATATCGCGTAAATAATTGGCAAATATAGGCAACCAAATATATTGTATATGTAAAATGATTAATCTAAACTTGGAAATAAAAATAATATTTATATTATACAGGACAGTGATAAGACTGATGAGACAACAACAGTTGGTAAGAAATTGTGTTTTGTTACACTACTCACAAATATACGTATGCAACTTTCAAATTTTCTACTTGAATGCTTTATAATATGACTAATTTATCTTGCAAATATCAAAAATACGCAAAGAATACGAAGTAAACAAGTTAGTGTCAACACGCAAGAAATAACCTAACATGTTTATTTTTTAGTGTATACTGAGACAACTCGACTTGACTCAACTTATAAATGAAATAACCGTTAGCATTAATAGAGTCAACTAAAGATAACACTATATATATATATCTGATGTGGAGTACCAATTTTCACTAAACATATATGTCAAAATAAAAAGCTGTCTCGAGTTATCCCTTTTCACACAATGAAACATTGATACCTAAGCGCAGAATGCGACACTTTACTTAAATAGCACTTTTTAGGACTTACCTCATTTTGCACGCTCAAGGGTGAAATATAATCGAGTTTTTTGTTTCATGATACGACAATTATTAGCAACAGTTTGAGCACTAAAATTAGGGTTACCATCCGTCCGGATAAAGCCGGACATGTCCTCGTTTTTAAGGCAAATTTAATTGTCCGCCGGATTTCCCTCTATCTGGCTTTTTAAAAATAATATCAATCTGATATCATGGATCATCTGAAAAATATTGTTCTCAAGCATCACCTGACCCCGAAAGAGAACGCCGATGAGAATAAAAGTTCAAATCTAATTATATTTTGGCTTTAATATTTTATAATATTATGTTTTATTTTTATTATTTCACATTCTTTATTTTTGATATTACAGTATTATACATAATAAGTTCAAAGTTAATAATTGTTAATTCATTTATATAACTTTATAAAGTTTTTATGTTTTGTTAACGCAATATATGCAGTGCGATATTTTTTTAAGGATACTTGTGTTTACAGGTATATTTTATGTTACTAAATAAAGTAAAATGAAATGTTCGAAAAATGTTCTCCTTTTCTATTGAAAATCATCAATTGTCATACTTTACATATTTCACAACTGGTAACCCTAGCTAAAACACCTTTTTGTACAAATATTTTTTTAAACTTCACTTATAACTACAAAAAATAATTTTATAATTAAAAATCTATGAAGAAAAAATGAAAATATGATCTATTATTTATAAGTATTAAATATATAAAATACCTAACTTTCAGGAGTGCCTACCTAGGAATTTTGTGGAGTGAAAATATACCTACTACTTTACACGCTAGTTCGTAAACTACTTAGTTTATTTTTTAGTAAGTAAAATTGAAATATAAATTATTTATTTTTCAACTTACGAGTATAAACAAACAAGTTAGTTTTTGAAATGCTACTTTAAGTTGCATATCGATGTATTCATAAACCAGAACATTTTGTAACCAAAAGTTATACAAATAAATTAATCTATCAAAAATGTTTTTAATGCGTTACTATGCTTCAGGATTGGTGAACACGTTGATCATGATCGACTGGTCGAACGCTGGTAATGTTTTGGTCGATCACGGCTTAATTTCAACAATTTTCATCATTTAGAAAATCTTTTTATATATTTTTAGGTATTAATAATATTGTGTGAAACTAACTACTCAGTGGACAAAAGCCCCAACCTGCGTTGAATTACACCCACAATATCTACCCATATATTCCTTATTATTAGCTTTTGTAACATTTTTTACTGTATTAGAAAGGTATTTTAAGCTAATATACATCAAATCTCCTACAATTCCTATCAATGAAGTCATATGTATGTTCTCTGATACCAAACATCTAGGTATGCTAATGAACAATTCCACAAACAAAGCTCTATTCAATAATTATCTAAAGAAATTAATCTATCTTTACTAACCTGCTTTAATGAAACACTCTAACTTCACTTTTTGGTAGTGGGAACACGACAATTCAACCACAATAGATGAGATCTGACCTATTTCTGCATTTTTAGGATTGCGTCTTCAGGTGGCCTCCTTTAAGTTGAATCTCTTCGCTTTAAAATATTTATAAAAGTATTATAATTCGTTATACAACATTTAAATACAGGGTGATTCATTAATAATGGGACAGAGCTTAAGGGCAGGTTGCTGACCTCAAAATAGAGTGATTAAGCTAAATATGCCTTATCCGAATTTGCTCCTTTTCGATATACACGGTGTTAAAGTTGAAAAAATATTTTCGATTTTTTTAAATATCTTGAGCATCTTTGAACAGATTGTCTTGAAAGTTTGTACACCTATGTTTTCTGAGGTGGTAATTACGAAAATGGTAACTATTTTGTAATTACATCTAGGGTGCGCTAGTTGCAGTGTTCCGTCGGAGTAAACATATGTCAAACTTTTTTGTTCTTAAAAAATCTGAATTTTCAATAAGACATTATTAAACTACGTTCAATTCTAAATAAAAAATATATACATGTTAAAAATCGATAAACTTAACCGTTTTCGAAGTATGAACGATTTATTATTTCTTTACAAAATTATTTGTTTGAACGTACGCCTTTAAATAAGATGACTTAAATAAAGTAGGCCGCTGTCAATTAAATGTCATGTATTATTTATGTCAATTCTAATTGAAATGCCGGGTCATAATAATTATTCGTTTGCTGAAATGAGAAACATGGTATTTGTGTATGCCCAAAAAAATTATTGTGGTCGTCATGCAGCAGCGGGGTACTTGGAGTTTTATCCAAATAACAGACAACCTAACTACGAGCTTTTCAAGATGTTGTACGACAGATTAGGAGAAACGGGATCATTTCACCCTAAACGAGACGTTGGAAGGCCTAAAGTATTAACAGCGGACCAAGAAGAGGATGTTTTAGTGCGAATTGCCGAAAACACGCAAACAAGCACACGCCGAATTTCATCAGCTACTGGTGTAAGTTAGTCTTCCGTCTTCAGAATACTGCACAAAGAAAAATTGTATCCTTACCATTTTTATCCGGTTCGACAGTTGATGCCACAAGATCCTCCTGGTAGATTTCGGTTAGCACAGTTTCTTCGTCGGCAACAAAATGCTGACCCTACATTTTATAATAAAATATTGTTTACGGACGAAGCTACATTTACCCGGCGCGTTGTATTTAATTGGAGAAATAGTCATTCCAGGGAACTGGAAAATCCTCACCTGCCACGAGAACAACATTTTCAGCATGAATTATCAATAAATATTTGGTGTGGAATACTTTTCGATATTTTGGGACCATTTGTGTTACCCCGTCCACTTAATGGGGATAATTATTTAAATTTTTTAACAAATGACTTGCCACTAGTTCTTGAAAATATCTCCTCAAATTTACGACAAACCTTTTGGTTTATTTATGATGGGTCTCCCGCACAATACTCCCAACCAGTAAGAGAATATCTTGATATAAGTTTTCGAAACCGTTGGATTGGTTGCGGCAGCGAATTGCCTTGGTCTGCGCGTAGTCCTGATTTAAATCTCCTTGATTTTTATTTCTGGGGTAACGTTAAATCTTTCGTTTATAAAGATGTTATACATACTCGAGAAGAGCTGTGGGCAAAAATACAAGAATCTGTTAACATTATCAGAGACCAACAAAGAAGCCTATTCAGTGTCAGACAAAATTTTAACGAGAGAATAAAAAAATATATTGAAAACAATGGTCGCCACTTTGAGAATCTTTTGTAATTAGACTTAAGCATAATAAAATTTTCAGTTGTTGCTGTGTTTGTCTTAATTCGTAATTACCTAAATCTTCTTATTTAAAGGCGTACGTTCAAACAAATAATTTTGTAAAGAAATAGTAAATCGTTCTTATTTCGAAAACGGTTAAGTTTATCGATTTTTAACAGGTATATCATTTTTATTTAGAATTGAACGTAGTTTAATAGTTTCTTATTGGAAATTGAGATTTTTGAAGCACAAAAAGGTTGACATACAATATAGGTGTACAAACTTTCAAGACAATCCGTTCAAAGATGCTCAAGATATTTAAAAAAATCGATAATATTTTTTCAACTTTAACACCGTGCAGATCGAAAAGGAGCAACATTCGGATAAGGCATATTTTGCTTAATCCCTCTATTTTGAGGTCAGCAATATGTTCTTAAACTCTGTCCCATTATTTATGAATTACCCTATATAGGTATATAAGGATTGTAAACATATTGTGTAAGATTGTATAATGAAGTTAATAAAATTATTTTTTAGCCTCGAAATACGCTTATTTATAAAAAATGTCTTATAGTTGCGTTTAATCTATAAAAATATTCCGTTTTATAATTTGTTGTAAAACAAAATTATTGTATATTTCGCGTAATAAAATTGTAAACCTAACCTTAATTTTAGTATAATGTGTGGAATAAAATCGTTTGATTATAAGTGGCCATGTTTAAATGAATATTTGTTGGATCTGTCGCCATTATGTAAAATTAGTTGAGTCTTAAAATTATATCTAAAACATGATTTTACTATTTTTTTTAAGATTATTTTATAACAAAATTATAAAATATAATTATACAATGATAGTATAAATTTAAAAAATCATAATTTTAACATTCTTTTATCAATCAAATTTGCGGAGCAATAAAATTGAAAAACGAAATTGTTGAAATGATAATATTGTAAGTATTATACCTATTCACCATTTACACAAATGGTCGCTACTGAGTTTAAGCTACTCCATTTTTAAATATAAACACAAATAATTATGAACCTGCATTATACACCAATATTAAAATGATTTGGTCTTAATATTCTTCGATAAGAAATATAATTTTCTTTAAATAATACCAAAATACAGGCTACAAAAACATTTTTATAGTTGCTGTATGATATTGTGTTAAAAATGTTTTATACATTTTTTATAGAATTGTTAAAAGTGTTTTATAAAAGTGGACCCTTTTCGATTCTACAAGTATCGTATAAAGGCATTTAACCACGTTATATGAATTTGAAGCTCCTATAAAATGTATTTTGTAGCAATTTATACAATCTTTATAAAATTTATTTTGCTAGTTGGGATAGTAGAGATATTCAGCTTGAACCATACAGTGTGGTAAATAGTGTATTTTTTTTCAAACGCGAATGTATGGAACCGCGATAATCAAAAGATATTTTTTTTTAAATAGAACCTGTTCTTATTTTACTTCATTGTATCATTTTGCATATGGGAGCTTATTTATTTATTTGTTGTTTTAGTTGGTTTCTAAACCTTTTCTATGATACATTTTTTCTTGAGTGGCTCAAAAATGTAATATGTATGTACGTTGCTTATTAAAATGTTGAAATTAGAGGAATGTAAAAAACTTTGTTATATCGAATTATTCTAAACGTATTATTCTAAACTATATTATTTATTTTTAACATTATTACTGAATATGCTAAATTGTTAAAAGAAAAGCAAACATAAGAATATTATGGCAACATAATATAAAGAAACCTAAAGACACATAAAAATGTCACTGCAGTATAAAAAGTTGTTGTAAATTGCTTCCACTTCGTTGAATACACATGATGACATTGCATTTTGCATCGTTCTAATTTTTTTTCTCAAAATCTAAGAATATGAAATTTCTGTAAGAGACAAAAAGTTTTTGAATAAACTTAGACTTTCACTTGGATTAAAAGTATATGAAAGTTTAGAAAATAAACATGGAAATATGCCAGTAAAATGTTATTTCATATCTATTACGTTTCTGACAAAATTTGTTTGTTTATATTCTGTTTTGGAAAACAAGATTTAACCTCTTTCTTTTAAAGGATTGTAACATTTAGGAAAAGCTTCAGTAAAAAAATTATGTGTGAAAGACCCCCCAAGTCTTATAATTTGCTAAGGGAACTACGTCTGAATTTTTTGTATACAACACCTTGTATATATTTGTAAAAACTATATACTGCCAAATTTAACACAGAAGCAATTAGCTTAAAAGCTTGAATCCAATTACTGTTCAGAAGTAAACAGTAGCTTTCATTTAAAAAAATACAATCAGTATTAAAGTTACCGAACGTGAAATTTAAACATCTGCGAAAACTCGACCTATGCGAGTCATTCGCATGGCTTGACGATAAATAAAAACAGAATTGATTACGTTGATTGCCTCGCATGTTGCGTTTAACATAAATAAAACCAGAAACGCTAAATTGTACGCGAGAGCAATTTTAATCGGAGATTGTACGAAATGTAATTACAGAATAGGGTAATGAGAATATACAGGATGTGTATTCCATACATACATCGTACCTACTGATGTTGCAGTTGTTTAATTAAGCAGAATTATTTTTCAAAATATAAAAAAATGCTTGTGATACATTTTTTACATTTATGACTATACATAGATATTCACGAGGCATATACGATGTAAAAATAGTGAGACATAGCGCTTTCTTGTTTGTGAATTTCCACTAGATTTGGGTTTAGAAAAAAAGTGTTTTAAATTAAATCTGAATAATAAAATAGTGTCATGTAAAAACATTTAAAAGAAACAAAATTATATTCATTTAAATAACATTTTATAAACTGTAACTACCTTTTTGCATTTGCATCTATTGCATCTATTTGTTAAAAGAATAAAATGGATTAACTAATTTTCTTGTTTAATGTTTTAAATGCTACATATAGAAATATATTTAAAATAATCTATAAACATTTTTAATTTTACGTTTTTGTTTAACTGAAACATATTTTATTTTTTATTTCAGGAATAATAAATTTGTAAAATAAATTAATACCAGATGAGCTATTACACTATAATAATTAATTATTTCTCAGTGTAAGATGATATGCATGTAATATGACGGTTTATGAAATCTGTCCTGTGAAGCAGCACCTCGCTGATACACTGATAAAAATTTGTGTGTAATTTCGCATAACTTTACGTTGGCAATTTGTGACCAGCGTAAAGTTATGTAAAAATTACATAATAATTTTATAGACAAAGTAAGTACACTATAATATTACAAAAAAAAATATGGATAAAATTCCATATTATGTTATGTGGTTTTACAACTATGCTAAATTCCAACGTAAATTTTCGGCACTATTATTTATATTGATTTATACATTGTAATTGTTAGGTTGGAATTGTAAAATATAAATATGTAATTTTACCTTTATAACTACATTTGAAAAATATGCACAGAAAGAACTTTTTCAATAACTAACATTATTTCATATAGCTATATAAGTGAATATCAATGTGTAAAATAATTAACAATATGTACATGTTAAAAAATGTATATACCAAAGAGTTCATCAGTCAGTTCAAATAATTTCATTTTAATTAACCTGAATAGTGTAACAGATGCCAATTTAAAAATGTATTATATTATTTTTGTAGCCATGTGAAGTGTGTTGACAGATGAAAATGGAAAGTGGGATTTTTTTTTTACTTTTAATATCATGGAAATAAGTCTACTTATTAAAATGTACAAAAGTACAGATTTAAGCTAGTCAATATAGTGTGCAGGATGTCTTTTATTAACCAATTATTGGAAATACAGTAGGTTTTATTATTGGAATTCGATAATAAATACACTATGCGAGTCACATTTTTATTTATAAATAGGTAACGAAAGCCTTGTCAGGAGGAGAAATAACTTATGTGCAGGAAGTGTGGAATTCTTTTCTGTAAAATTGTATTGTTCATCCATCATCCAAAAATGTATTGAAATGTAGGTATTTCATTCGCATTAAAAAATATACTGAATACTTTAGCTGAAAATATTACATACTTATTCTGGAAACATCAGTATATATTTCTTGGTTTTTGCAAATATTTATTATAAGTATATCTGGTGAAAATAAATATTTTAGCTAGAATTTTAGTTACAGTAAATTTATAATTAACTACAACTAATGCTATTACCTGTTGTAAGCTATTACTATCTTTACTGGCACGAAGATAAATATATTGTTTGAAATTAATATTGTATGGATTAGAGACACAGGTGCAGTTTTAATGCAAGCATCTAAATATCGCACTGTTTCAGTTTCTATATTATATTTATAAACTGTATACCATTTAAATTGACATAAGCTGCAAGTGCACACGTAATAAAATATAATCTTATACTTACTCTTTTACGAATATCCCACAAAGAGTCCTTATTAACGAACCGTACATGTTTTTCTACCACACATTAACACAACTAAAACGTATTAGGTTAGAGGTTAAATTAATGTTCCTCTGCGCTTGTGCAACAGAAATCACATAGAAACTTCTGTAAAATATAAATTGAGTAAAAGTAAATAGTTCCAGTAGGACCTACACTGTATTATCACACTATTTCTGAAATTTCCTAATTTTATTACGTAAAAGCATATACACTTGATTATTCCTTAATATATATTGTAAATTAAAGTTTTCCAGTAAATATTATGTAAAAAGAGCATAACAAAACATACAAATTTGCTTCCATTTTTATCAGTGTACAATTATTTTTTTAGTTCTCGCTCAGGAACTCCTCAACGCAACGTGATATAGGATCTTATACTATATTATAAATATTATTATACAGCAAAGTCGGTTTTCATAATATCAAAAATCTAATTAAAAATGTTTGCACTTTTTCAAAATATCAACAAATATCTTCGATATAAAATAATATTTATTTATTTAAAATAATGAATATTTTTATCATATTCCGTTGATGATTACCGAGAGATTTACTGAACGAAAATTATATCATGTTTGACAGCACTCTCACGGTAAGTCATAATATAAAAAATTCATAATGACAATACGGATCGTCTAGATAGATACAACATTGTTTTAAAATCAAATGCAAAAATTCTTATATTATCCAGAGTATTGCAATCATATCTTACAATTGTTATCTTACAAAATAATCTAAGACATTTTAATAAAAAAAACATTTTTATTTGTTTACAATATGTTCGCTTTCTATAATACTTTTAAAAAATTGCGCACATTATACCTTCACGGACAGGCACGGCACGGACCAGAAGCCTTCTCATGATGGTATCCATGTTTTTTAATAGAGCAACCAATGCACAGTAACAGTAATATAATTATTACTATATAAAAAGATATTTAATTGACTGTTATGTCTATATAAAAATATATTTCTTATAATTGTAGGTATGGTTTCAAAATAGAAGAGCAAAATTTCGTAAGCAAGAACGATTAGCTCAGCAAAAAGCCTCAAATATCAGTAGTGATAGTCCAAATTCAAGTACGAATATTAAAGCAGAAATAAATGGAAATTCAAAACATTCTCTAGGTAGTAACAAAGATATTAAACCAGGTTCTCCCCACTCTAGTGTATCAACTACACCAAATTCTAATACCAGTAGTTTATCTAGTCAGCATTCTAATGGAGGAGATATTAAACCACTCAGTACTGGTAAGTTATTGTCTGGACTATTCCAGATTCACACTATTAACCAACTTGTCTATTTTATTGTTTTTGTTGTTAATGAACTTTATTGAACTAGTATCCACATCAAACTGGCGTGAACAGTGTTATTAAATGATTTTGCAAAATGCTAGGAAATCTTTTAATTTTCACCACTCGTTCTACTGATTTTCTAATCACTAGGCCTAAACATTTAGTAGCAACATTTAAGATCTAACATGCTTTCATGTCTATTCTGTAAAGCTTTGCTACATTTTAACATTAAGGTTACTGTTAAAACTTATTACTTAACCGGATACTGTATTCTGTAAAAATTTTAAAGGATTTATTTTAACTAAATATGTCAAAATTTAGGGGGACCAAAAAATTAGGTGCTGTTAAAATTTATCCTGTTTTAACATAAATTGCATTAATATGTAGATGTTATAATAACACTAAAACAATTATATTGGATGCCGACACACTGAACCAAATGTTAGTCAATTGTACTATATGTCGGTGGACGGTTTTACGTTTATTTTCTTCAGACACAATTGAAGATTTTTTTCATAAAAATCTGAGGCGTGAAAGCAAACCGCTATATTTAAACCTACTTACTAATAAGCAAATATGGATGTTATGTCAGAACAAATCACATAAGTGACGACCAATTTTAGCTACTAGTTGTCTTTACTCATCTCTTACTATCGAAAAAATTAACGCAGGACTAAGAAAATGATTTAAACCGAACTGTTAATAATAAAATATAACATATAGATAATACCAGGTAGAGATATTTTTTTCGCAGTATGATTAAAATTATTATTTCAACTGATTGGTTAATTTTAACCTATATGATATAGAGTACAGCTGTTTGTACATATTTGATAATATATTTTACCCACACTTATACTAACATTTGCAACCTAATAACAGTGCCCACTAAGAAATTCAATATTTAGAATGTTATTACCATAATTATCATGGTTCCACACTAACTCTAGTAATGTCATATCCTGAAATAAAATATATCTTTACATATTTCGCATATTTTTATCAGGTATTTGATAGTATACGTTGAAAAATACCAGAAGATGGAATAATAAGACGGCGAATAGAATTTAATAATTAAGTTATTTGAAACACATGCATTGCTGTGCAATGTTGGAATAAAAGAGTGCAAAAATATGATAACAAAGAAGACATAAGAGATAATTTAAAAGTGAGCATATAAGAAATTAGGAAGAAAATAATAAATGTTGTATAGTTCATCCAACTATGGGAACATGTAAATTCTTATTTATTTCCAAATTAATTTCTATTCATATGCTGGCCGATCGCCAGTCTAATTTATATTTGCTTGCGATATTTCTCTATCCCCGGTTTCAAAAGAAAAACAAGAAACCATTTTAAATAATTATTGTATTAATTAAATGTGCCCAGGAATACTTACAACTACTGGTATTGGACATACTATACCCCGCTATACCATTGGGAAAAGAAAAGAGGTGTTGATTCCATAAAATGAATAAGCTGTTCTAACGAAGCATACGAACCTAATCAGATAATTATTAATGGTCCTATATGTAATTTATTTCATTAATACTATATTTAACATCCATGTTCTTGATTCTCAAATTTTCTTAGTGAACTTTTGATTTTCTTATGACTGATTTTGATGTCACTGAAGAGAGCAAAAGAACGAATTTCCAGCTCCATTGGAAAGCTTATGTCGAACAAAATAAAAGTGTCAATAACATTTACTTTTTTCACTTGTTATTTTAGGAATTGCACCATGCATCATATTTCTTGTAAGAAAATTGAAAGGCATAAAAATGCGCAACTTTTTCCTAATTTAAGTCTCCCTGTATATATTACTCTTTCTGAGATGCCTGTATTGGAATTACTTCACGTCGTACAAGTGACCACCCTGTATAACTAGAAGTTGCAAAATGTGAATTATAATCCTCGTAGTAAGAAACCTAGCTCTACTAATTTTAAGATACATATGGAATCTATATACTTTACTGACGATGGCTCCATTGCAAGGCTAGTGGTAATGAGAAAGAAAGGAAGAGGTACTTAAAGGAGAAAACGCACTATGCGGTTGCGATCTATGCGCAACGCAGACCTTTATGTGCCGAGCTGATCACAATTTTTTACAAAATCAGTCACATATTTTGTTCTCCCGACTTGATATTTATGTGTCAAAACATATTCCGTGAAAGACGTATTTTTATTAGTTCTACCGCGATGCGAGTACAGCTGTCAACATAGTGCAAACGTGTACATTTAAAATCATTAGAAGATTCTTAACTAAACGAGAACGAGACTAGCATGGTCCGCGATGCGCCTGGACCACGACCGCAGAGTGCGTTTCCTCCTTAATGATAAACACAAAGTTCACTATTGCATTGTTGCGAATATCCGAAGTAACGAACTTTGTTCATTCGATATTGATAATATTCTTTGCAGTTGTTTACTTCATCTTATAACCGTAAAACTAGTCTACAAACCAAACCGTAAAACTAGCTTTCTTCTGGTTTTACGTACTGTTACCTGCATAGTAATTTAAAAATGGTCAGCATTGTTCTTATACTTTAATGCAGTCTTCGTCATCTCATTTTGAAACTTTTGAAATGTTCCTCTGATTTCTTCAGGAAATAAATAAAAATAATTAAAATTGGAAAGATTCGATTTTTGAGGAAAAAAATGAAAACCGTCTACTTCATTAGTTTAACAATACAGAGCGTTTTCATTTTGTTTTAGCGTGTGTCATTTAAAGTTGTGAATGATTTAAATGCATATTCTCTAGAAATTTGATTAGTGTATTCATGATAAATGAGCAATTGACATTTGAATATTATGTCATTATGTCATATAGAGCAAAGTTTACTTCAAGCCGAGCGTGTTTGCAAGCCGATATGATTGAAGGAAAAAGCTCGGAAAGTTGTGACCACACCAATATATATATAGTAATATAATTATTGTTTGTATAGTTTGATTAACTTTTATTGTAGAAATTTTGAGTAACACATTTTTTATGTCAAACACTTTATTTCATCAAAATGTATACCTAACTCTAGATTTGGGTGTTTTCATAGCCTATTTGATAATTTTACTGAAATGTTCAAATTAAGTTATGTTTTAATTATTTATCACAAATAGGCATTCGAAAATTAAGTTATTGCTACAGTTATTAGATATGCGCAATTGCATACTGAAAAATATGCTCTATCAAGAAGAATATATAAATAATTCTAGTTGAAAAAAAAATTCTTCTGTCGGAAAAGTCGATTTTGAAAAAAATAAATTGTCATTTTATAGTGTATTTGGAGTCATTAAAGACAACATTTAAATACGATAAATACGACGAAGGTTCTCGCACTGTTTTAACGAGATCTAGACTAAATCTTGTATTAGGCAAACTTAGTTTCAAAAATAACCCTTGACTGATCCGTTTGGCGCAAGGGCATATTTAATTAATCTTTATTTTTTTCAGAAGTGTGGCAAAAACCCAATAAAACTAAAGAAAAAAATAATAAATCTTGTATAATTCTCAGCAGTACTGTAATCCGTACTTCTCTGCTATATGAGATACATCATTATATGCCTTTTATAGAGTGAAACATAAACAGTGAAAATAAAGCGCTTCTTTAAACATACTATTTTAAACCGTACAGTGAAATTTCACATTTTGAGTTACGTTACTTCCTTATATTTATAACGTCATACACATATAACTACATAAGCATGCATTTCGAGTATCTAAACTGTATTAAATCCGCATTATTTCGCTTTTCTGTAAATGTTATAATCTCGGAGAAGGTTTATTATTTTAGTAATAAATATCTCCATTTACGGGGGCTCCGAAAGCACTCACTACTAAAGTAAAAACTTCTTATCAAGTAATATGACATCAGATTGCTGGTTCTAGAGAATCCTCCAGTACACCAACAGCAACTAAAGAGTTGACAGTAATGGAAATAAATGAGCGGCAGCGGGCAATTTTCTAGATTAAATGTCAGAACAGCGTGCGGGAAGTCGTCCTGTTACACTGCCAGCCTGCTCAGTCTGCATTTATTGCAGGACAGCCGTTCAGAATATAGCACAGGCGACAGGGCTGGATCTGGGGGAATTTTCAAAATAAGCTTTTACTGAAAGAAAATATTGTCACCACGCATGGTGTGCATTACTTTAATCATATTTCACCACTATCTTCGAAATTGAAACCTACAGGAACGCATTGGAGGCTACTTTGCAATCCAAAGAGGACGGAGATTCCCTCCCCTCCTTTTAGTACATAGTTACAAATCGTGCAAGCAATTTTTACTTGAATAAGTGGTCATTATTTTGACACTAATAGTTGTAACAAACAGGTTATGTTTAAAAGATTGATTGTAACCTTGTACCTAGGAAAATAATTATATTTTTCAAAGTAACTGACACTTTTTTCTGTTATAAGTGCACTGAGAGGAAACATCTTACAAAGACGAAAAGGGATATCAGCACACCTTCCAGTAGATTAAAATGTAATTGTACAAAAGTTTTGCAAAAGTGATTTTTTGGATTTCCTGAACAAGTTAAAAATATTGTTAACAATTCTGGAGAATAATGCTAGCAAGATGTTAACTACATTTTAACAGTTATTGCTACACTTTTGAAAAACCTACGTACATTGAAATGTTATAATAATACAATACGGACAGATTTCAATAAATAATATCAATTATTTATTTATTATAATAATTAAAACAAGAACAAAATAACTGCAGATTTTAATATATAATAAAAAAGAGGGTAGAAAACAGACGTAATAAAAATAGAAAAATAAAATACAATTTTTCAAGGTATTCCACATCATAATGTAAAACACAATCATATACATACCAAAATACATAATTAAATACACAGACCATCTTATAATAAAATTTATAATTGGCGTGTTTTATTTTCATAATATTATTAATTATGTTAATTTCATTAAGGAACATGAAATATATATACTATAGTCATTATACAAATAATAATTCTGACTGACTGGTTTTTGATTATTTATGTATAATTTGCAAGATATGGTTGCCTAAATGTAACATTTTGCTCTACAGTAATCCAATAAATATAACTGAATAATCTAGGACTTACTTACAAATAATAGGAATATTATCTCATGCAACCTGCGAATTTTCAAAGATACCGAAATAAAAAAAATAAAGCTTTTTAAAATTTTTTATTTTACTTTAAAAAAATTTAAATAGACAATGGATCAACAGTTAAGAATTTTTTATATTTTGTTATACATATTTTATTACACCACAAATTTGATCTTATTTGATTTTGATGAAATATTGCTTTTCTATGTCATCATCCTATGGCAGCATTCATTAGAAATAAAACATATTTTTTCTACGTTCATGCAAAAAACAAAACTTTATTGAACTATATTTAGTGGAAAATGTGGTTTCTTATTGCACTACTGCAATAAAATGTTTATTGCATTCATCTGTCATTCTACTATACCTTGTTGTCATCATGACAAACATAAACGTCATATTTTCCTAGACTTAGTGTCATCTAAATAAAAAATTTTTTGGTTTTTGCATGAACGTAGAAAAAATATTGTATGCAACTCGTACAAATAGTGTTTATTATACTCGACGTGTTGTCCTACTCGGCCTGACGGCCTCGTTGGTCAATTTCACGTCACGTGCAATAAACACTTACTTTTTGTACTTGTTGCATAAATAACTATTAATAAGAGCTGATATCAATCCTCATTAGTGATTAATTATTAATCATTCATAACTAAAACAACAGAGAACCACATAAATAGTACGGTGAAGTTTCATTTAGATATACTTGTTCCAACTTGCATGAAAGTATGACGTAGCATGAAAACAGTACAGGTACACAATCAATTTTGTTGGTCATTCATGCTCGATTTTAAGCCCAATTTACACTCTATATACTCTACACTCCACATACACATGCCAGTCTGACCACAGTTTATTATACAGTTTGTCGAGTGAAGGTTCCAAAGGGTGTGGCTAAATCGCGGCTAAATGCGCAATGAACACCAATGACGAAGTGGGAGAAATTCTATTTATTGACAAATCACCGTGCTCTTTGAGCGCGCGAATGTGCGCGGCTAAATGCGCAGTCGTCTTTTGGTCGTCTAAAAAAACTAAATCTAGGACCTCGACATCAAAGGAGCCGACGTGAAGACGCCGGACTGTATAATAGACTGTGGTCTGACAACTTAGATTGTACAAGACAAGTAGACCGTCTTACTTGATCGTGTGTAGCTTAAGGTCGCCGTATTTCTCGCCTTAAAATAATCAAATTTGTGGTGTTTTTAGATTTAGAAGTCTTGAAAAATAAAACACGCAGAACAAAGTAATACCAAAAATAACACTCTTGACGCTTTGTTTGTCCACCTTTACTATTTAAATTCTCCTCAAATAAAATAAATTTTAAAAAGTGTTTATAAGACATACATTATTTTGCTATTTTAATCCCACATTTCAGCAATTACTTTCATAAACTTATAAACAAAAGTAAATAATCTTATATGCAGAACTATGTAAATTCATGTTATAACAGTATTTACATCTACAGTTAAATTTAAAAAAAAAACCTATTTTGAAAATTTTCTGTACCTAAAAATTTGTTGGTTAGACCGCTTTCTGTCGTTATATATTCGGTTTACATCGTACCTTTGAATATTCGCAGGTGGCATGAGATAACATTCCTGTTATTTGCTAAGCTCTATATTATTCAGTTCGTATATGTCTAAAATTATACATATTTGTAGAAAACACTATTTCAAGAATACGGCGCCATTAACATAGTTATGGCATACCTCTTTAAAATCTCCCATCACTAATTTTAATCAAATGATCAACCGTTTTCTTAAAAGAATGTGAAGAGTATATAATTACAATTTTATATTCATTTTTGAATAACAAATAATTGAGATAACTCTACTCGTGCCTATATCAAAATATAATCGACAGCCCTGTACATATTTCAGTTTGAATGAAAGAGGTCAAAATTATTTTACTTGGAGAGGGGCATTATTAAATAATACAGATAGTTTAAGTTCGGTGCTTTCTAATAATTTACATAAGATTTTTAATGCACGTAGTGGGTTCAAACATATTTTCTTTCTTATTTGATTTTTTATTAATTTAACATCAATATTTGAAAAAAGAGTCAGTGAATATTTTAAAAATGTATAAAAAAAACTTTTCTGTTACAGCTGAGCGAATTTGGCCAGCTATGCCATCAACCCGATGGCTAATCGATATAATTTACGTCTGCAAAAGAGTTTGTATATCTAGGTACTGCTTTATGATTATGACGTTAATGCGAACTATACAAACGACTTTGCCAATGTCACCTTAAATACATTTTTAATTACATTTTAAAAATATTTATTTGATTAGTAAGAACAACATTCCCATCACACTTATAAAAAAAAATAATGAATATTATTACAAAAAACTTTTTATTTAAGAATTAAAAAATTGTCTGAGACTTTCTACCTACTTTCTATTAATTGATATATGACAATTAGATATACATATAGGAGTAGAAAGTCGCTATATGCCCAATTTGATTCACTTATGTACTTTTCAGTTAAGAACAAATACAAGTTAAATTTTCTCCAAATTATCATTTATACAAAAAGCTTTTAAGCATATAATTTAAAATCATTCAAGGTTTTTTAAAAAAAGTGGATGACGCATAATATTAAAAATTATAAAGAAACAATTTTTATGGATTTTACTAACTATAGGTAATTATTCATGTTTTCGCAGAATTACGAAGCGGTGTATATTTTTCTTATAAAAAGAAAGACAACATTACCGAGATCCATGTCACTAGTTCATATAATCCAACTACAATGACACCAATTGAAAGACCTTCAGAATAGAATAGAATAGAATATAGTTTATTCTTCTTTTGACAAAATACACATTTGTATAGGAATGGTCACAATTTTAAATCCTAATTATCTAATAACATCTACTATCGTAAATTATAAAATACATTTGTCACAAGAAAGTCCTCAAACATTTTCTTAAACAAATATATATCTATTAGTAGCTTGCTTTATAGAAACAGGTATAATATTAAAAAATCCTTTATCTTAAATAACTAGGAGAGTTATATGTGACTACATATTTACAATATATATGAAAATTATGCTTAAACCTGGTATTTTTGTGATGGACACTACCATTCAGAATAAAATTACATACTTGTTAAAAATAAAAAGACACAGTTCAAACAAGTATACATTGAACAAGGTAAAAATCTTATATCTTTTAAAACAATTTACGACTTCATTCTTCTATACGCTGGTAAATTCCATTAAGGGTAACAGAGTATGTTTATTTTTTTCTAAACTGTAACGCCTTGGATCTCATCGAAAACTTATGCGTCCTAAAGTAAAACGTTTTAACAACGTTCACTTATTTTTTAATACGGAAGCAGTCTTATGTTTACCTTAAGGCGGAGGTACTATTTATGTAGGTACCTATTTATGTATATAAAATATTTTTTCAGGTAAACAATCAGAAGAATCTGTCACAAATAACAACAAGTGGACAATGAGCACCCAGACATGCAACACTGCAATTCTTGTGCAACAAGCGAACAAAGTTTTATCTTCACAGTCTAGTCATCTTCAATCACATCACGGTTCCCATGCAGCAGCTGCTGCAGCCGCTGCCTTATCATCACCATTTACGTCTCTTCTAGGGGCTACGGGCGGTGCAGCTTCCTACCTTCTTGGAGATCATTTAAAACCTACTACAGCTAATCATTTATTTTAAGGTTGAAACATAGTATTGTATATATGGAACGATTATAAAGCAATAGTCTATGCTTTACATACAAGTGGTTCATTTTTCTCGAATTATGTTAACTTTAGAAAAAACTGATGTTTTAAGTGTTCATTAGCAAATGAATGATTAATATGATTTAACTCATCATATAAGTTGCTATTCTATTTTTGGACAAGGAAAAATACAAATAGATTTTAAAATTCATAGATTTTAATGATGAAATATTTTTTTTTCTTTATTTAATGAATTAGTGAAAATTGGTTACAATCTAGAGGTGTTGAGAACCTCCTAGAGGTGTATTGTTACAAACAATATAATTTTTTTATGAAATATATATTATATAAATATAAAAAATATAAATATATATTTTATAAAATTCTATATTCTGGTGAACACCGAAAAAAAAGCTTACAAGAAACTAGCAACACCTGCTGTGATTTCTATTCCAGTATAATTCAATAAAGAGTTGTGTCACAAAAAACTCACACTACTGGTTTTTAAACCCAAAAAATTCTCATTCTCATTTTTTCTCTGACCTAATAGGCTCATAACGGCATCACAAAATATTTAAAACTGTAGACGAGCTATATTCGAAAACAAATCCAAGGACCGATTTTTTGCTTTGAAACTGAATTTTTCTTAAAAAAATTGAGATATTAAGAATGTGTTATTAATTAGGTTAGTTCTAAAGTTAACAGCAACCAACAAGCCCCATAAATCCAATAAAAGTGAAGCTCTGTGTATGTCCCAGAAACGACAAAATTATTAAGAGGACATTTTGTATATGTTCGGTTTTAGTGACAAGAATTTTTCAGTTGCATTTACTTGCAAACACTTATAAAATAGTAAGTTGTCAATATATAGGGTGTCTCGTTAAAATTCATCAAACTCGGACCTACTTACTTTTCTATATTACAAAATTCAAGATTACTCAAATATACAAACAAAAATTATGCAGTGTTTAGATGATTTTAATTAGATGAAGTGTTTCTAATATACAGGGTGTTCTACAAGCTATATTACAAACTTTGGCAGATAGTAACTGAGTTTATACCAAACATTTTTTCTTATATGAACATCCCGATTCGTTTCTGTTTAGAAGTTACAAGCATTTAAAAAAATATAATTTTATATTTCAATCAAAGTAGCCTGAGAAATAAAAATAATTGGTGCTATAACAATAATTATTATTTGTATTTAAAGTATAAATATTAGTTAACTTTTATTAACCAAATTAACTAATCTAATTGCATTTTGTTTTGCCCAGATATCTTCATTATGATTATTTATGCCTTCCCTAGTAAAACCACAGTTTATACAGTTCGTCGAGTGAAGGTTCCAGAGGGTGTGGCTAAATCGCGGCTAAATGCGCAATGAACACCAATGAAATTCATTTGTACACGACAAAGTGGGAGAAAATCTATTTCTTGACAAATCATCGAGCCCCTAGAGCGAGCGAATGTGCGCGGCTAAATGCGCAGTGGTCTTTTGGTTGTTAAAAAAACGAAATCTGGGACCTCGACATCAAAGAAGCCGACGTGAAGACGACCACAGTTTATTATACAGTTCGTCGACTGAAGGTTCCAGAGGGTGTGGTTAAATCGCGGCTAAATGCGCAATGAACACCAATGAAATTCATATGTACACGACGAAGTGGGAGAAATTCTATTTCTTGACAAATCACCGTGCCCCTTGAGCGCGCAAATGTGCGCGACTAAATGCGCAGTCGTCTTTTGGTCGTCAAAAAAAAAACGAAATCTGGGACCTCGACATCAAAGGAGCCGACGTGAAGACGCCGGACTGTATAATAGACTGTGGTAAAACACGCTTCATCAGACCACATGACATGCGAAATAAATCTACAATTTTGTGCTTGTTGTTAAAGTAACCAGCGACAAACTTCTAATCTCTGAGGAGCATCTCCATCATGCAACGCTTGTACATTTTGGGCGATGAAACGGATGGAACATTTCTCTGTTCAATACACGCCATTCAAAATTCGGTGATAAATAAAGATTACTTGCTATTATACACCGAACAGTAATTGAAGAGTTGTCAATGACAGCATCTATTATATCTTCTTCATTGTGTACATTCACTTCAGTAGGACAAATATTCTTTTTTGGAACGGCGTTACCTTCTTCTCGAAGTTTACGTAATCATGCATTAAAGACTGTGTGGGCAAGTTGATATACAGTGCTTTCGAAAAGTAACGAATAAATTCATGATTTTTGAAATTGAGAAGTTTTCGAAATAATCCCCTGGCACGTCGATTTTGTTTTTAAAAAAGGCACTTTTTGACATACGACCCATATTTGTGACGTCATCGTTGTTCGAGCTATGACGTCATCGACAATTTTTTTAAATGGCAACCCCCAATTTTGACCATGCCATTTGAAACAGCGTGTCATTCTACATATATACATCATGAAAAATGATGGTGTTACATAACAAAAATTTCAAGAAAATAATGTTTGAAGATTTTAAAATTTAATTTTCACGATACTGTGCACCTCCCAATTATGCAACACCTGTCCGTGCTTATTTAGATAAGCTTTTCCCGAATCGTTGGATAGGGAGAAGGGGGCTGATTGAATGGCGAGCCAGATCGCCTGATTTGACACCCCTAGATTATTTCTTGTGGGTATACTTAAAAAGCAAGAATTCGTCACGAGATACATCGTATACCTCCTGAAGTTATGGATATTGTCCAACAAGAATTTATTAATCGTCTTGGCTACTGTCAGGCAGCCAACGGTGCACAATTTGAACATTTAATTTAGTCGATTTTTTACATAAGCATTATCATTTTCAGTATTGTGAAAATTAAATTTTAAAATCTTCAAATATTATTTTCTTTGTTATGTAACACCATAATTTTTCATGATGTATGTATGTAGAATGACACGCTCTTTCAAATGGCATGGATTCAAATTGCTATTTAAAAAAATTGTCGATGACGTCATATCTCGAATAACGATGACGTCGCAAATGTGGGTCGTATGTCAAAATGTACCTTTTTTAAAAACAAAATCGACGTGCCAGGGGATTTTTTCGAAAACTTCACAATTTCAAAAATAATGAATTTATTCGTTACTTTTCGAAAGCACTGCTTCTCGGACTGCTTGTCTGGCGTTCTTATTGGAATACCCATATACAAAGACAATATCTGCATAGTCTTCAATTGAAGAGTGGAAATTAGAAAGGGCCTAAGTGCCATATTTTCCTAAATCAAGTTTTTCATGTAGAAACGTTCCATGTACCATGCTTTACGTCTTATGAAAGGTTTTAAGTGCCATGAATAAAATTTAACCTTTAACCTCTCGTGTATGTCGATAGTTGCATGTGAGCAATTCCTTAAAAAGGTTCTAAGTCCAATAGGTTATAGCATCAGTAATGTCTTTGCATGTTTTCCATGCTATTGAACATACATTTCTTGTAAGCTGCCATAGCTTCATGCCCTGCGATATAGATTTTGTTTAAGTAGAAAAACGCAAGAAAATAAATAAAGCATATATACTCTCAGACTTTCACAAAATAGTGGAATCAGCAAGGTACCTCTCAATGTTGTTGACATGATGCCATGCGGTTTTTGGGACCTAAAACGAACAGCAGATGAATATATTAACACTACTAAGTTAAATATCAGAATCCTACACTTATTAGGATAAGAAATTAATTTTCCGATCTTGAAGAAGGAGTGCAAGTTAATGTTTTAAAGAAAGGGAAAACTTTAACTGGACTTAGACAGGCTAATATAATGAAGTTACCATCAGAAAGCAAGGTATCAGAAAATAAAAAAAAATCTTCTCGAAGCATGGTTCCTTATCTTAAAAATCCAGAACATCAACACTTCTATAAACAACTACTTTAGATTGAAGACAATGATTTAGTATAACAAAAGAAGAACGAAAAGGAGTTCTATGTACGTTTCTTTATTAAACATCAGTAGTTATGGACTTTTCCCGTCTTTTCCTAATGTCACACTTTTAAACATGTATAATATGTTGTAGTACAATGTTTAAACAAAATGACACAAATAATAATTATTGTTATAGAAGCTATCATTTTTATTTATTAGGCTACTTTGAAATCTGAAATTATATTTTTTGAAATACTTGTACTTTCTAAAGAAAAACGTATCGGACTTATGTTCATATCAGAAAAAGTGTTTGCATTAACCCAGCTACCATCTGCCAAAGTTTGTCGTAGAGCTTGTAGAACATCCTGGACAGGTACTTGACTTTTTGAGACTTGAATTATATCAGAAATTTGATTTATAGTGAATCTTTCACAATATAGGAAAGTAGGTACGTAAGGACATTCATATCCACAAGTCCCATGTTAATATCCACAACAGCAAATCTTAAATTTTTTTTTACTGATTTTATACTTTTCCCACTTTTCGGCCAAGCTTTTCCACTTTAAGTGATTTATTTTAAAGACCTCCTATATAAATCATTATTGATTTTGATGTCCAAATTTATTTTAATATTTATCTACTGCAATGTGTTTTTTATAAGAAAGTGACTGCACAATTGTTGTGTTTTCTTTAATGGCCTCGCTAATCAATTTAATTATGTTTAATGATGAATCTTGAATATTAAAATGAAGAAACGTCTGTCTTCTCTTAGACTAACATTTATTACCTATAACCAACATTATTAGAATGCATTGCGTCTGAAATTTCCGTTAATTTTTCTGTATTCGTTATTAATATTATTATAATTCTTATTTATACTAAATAATACAAAATATAATCATTAAATAACGTGTCATTACAAATGGTTTATGAGAACTCAGTTTTAGAACCAGAACAAATTGTTTGTGATTTCTATATTTCATTCAAAATTTGCACTGTTATTTAATGAAAAACAACTGATACGATGATATCACAATAATACATGTAGGTACTACTCTAAAAGTAGTAAATAGAAGAGGTAAATACACGAATTTAATGTTTAATTAAGGTACAAATAAACACATTGTTTTAATATTGAACACAAATCTTCACTTTTACGTCAAATTGAACCGAAATTTACAATTAGTGTCAGTTTGTCTAGAAATCTATAATTGTATTACTAACATATTATCCAAATGTTTATCTCGATCAGATTGATTTAACTCCATAAATATTTCGGTATGAGTTTTCAACTGATTTTTTCTATAAGTGATATACCAACTAAGCGTTTAGATTTGTAAAAAAAATAACGTTCTTTTTTTTTAAAGAGAGATTTGCCGTTTGCCAAAGAAAAAGCAATTATGTATTATCTTTATGAAAACAATCATAGATAAATAATCAGATAAATCAGAGCTGTCCAACTTCAAGTGGCCCAAGGGCCGCTGTAAATAAAATTACGGTGGTGAGGGCCGCATCATAAAATACTTCATATGCAATTTTATCAGTGATTTGTAACAGATAGAAAGAGATCTGTTTATATAATCATTTATATATGTTAATAAAAACATACAAAAAAAATTGTAAGAAGTTTTGGGATGCTGGTTTTCACTAACCAGTGTAACATTAATAGTTATTTATACAACAAGTACAAAAAGTAAGTGTTTATTGCACGCGACGTGAAATTGTCCAATGAGGCCGTCAGGTCGAGTAGGACAACGGACAACACGTCGAGTGCAATAAGCGCTTTTTGTACAAGTTGCATACAATATTTTTTCTACGTTCATGCAAAAACCAAAACATGTTTTATTTAGATGACACTAAGTCTAGAAAAATATGACGTCGATTTGAACGTTTATGTTTGTCATGATGACAAAACGCTGTAATAGAATGACAGATGATTGCAATAAACATTTTATTGCACTAGTGCAATAAAGAACCACTTTTTCCACTAACTATAATTCAATAAAGTTTTGTTTGTTGCATGAACGTAGAAAAAGTTATTATTTGTTATTGACAAAGGAAGCAACTGAGTAAGTGACTTCAGAGCCTATATTTTGACATTATAAATTTCATATTAGAAAAGGTTCTTTCGCAAATTAGAGTAACAGAATCCTACGAATACCTTGAAAAGGTCCAATCCTAATTCGGTTCTTCCTTGGTAAGCATCTAACTGCAAATTGCACAATTCCAGTTGAAGATTTGTTCTGAAGTGACTGAATAAAAACTGAAAATTTGTCCTTCGATTTTCTTAGTCGCTAAATCGGTTTTCGAATTCTTCTGCAATTGTCTTAATGTATTTTATATGAGTTAAATATGAAACTTTCTCAAAATTCTTCATGTTTTTCCAGTGAAGATTTGAAAAGCTTAATTTGTGATTCATTGGTAATATTCCACTCCTGTCCTTCAAATTTAATTTGTTAAGGTGATGAGATGTCAGATCTGTTAAAAATATAGTCTACACGTGTTGCAATTATTTGATGCGATACTCTTTGAATTTTTTGGCAATTGTTATTTCATGGAATTGTTTTGTCATTTTGATTGCACAATAGGTCTTGTCCACAAAATTTTGATGTTAATTAAAAAAGTAGGCTTATAGGTACTATGCAAAACTGTGAAGTTAAAAAATTTATAGTAATTTTCTTCTCTTAGTTATTCGTAGTAATAATACCCCTGAAAGAATGAGACTGGAAAACGTTCCCTCAGCTAGAGGTACAGCCTGATTATATCACTGATGAAATATCTGATAGGCATAAAAAAGTGTATTAAAATAGTTATAGTGGCAAAAAATGGTGTTTTGTACCGAAATGCACAAACTCAACAACAATGACTCCAACTAAATTATTTGGAAACATCCCAAAGCAAATGATAAATAGGAGAAAATGGTTTGCAGCCGTACGGCACTAAAGTTTGTTATTCCTAACGGTAAACTCGATGTTATTTTTCATTCGTTATTAGAGCATATTTCTATACAGTACTTTCGAAAAGTAACGAATAAATTCATTATTTTTGAAATTGAGAAGTTTTCGAAAAAATCCTCTGATACGTCGATTTTGTTTTTAAAAAAGGCACTTTTTGACATACGACCCATATTTGTGACGTCATCCTTGTTCGAGATATGACGTCATCGACAATTTTTTTAAATAGCAACCCCCAATTTTGACCATGTAATTTGAAAGAGCGTGTCATTCTACATACATACATCATAAAAAATGATGGTATTACATAACAAAAATTTCAAAAAAATAATGTTTGAAGATTTTAAAATTGTCCGTGCTTATTTAGATGAGATGTTCCCGAATCGTTGGATAGGGAGAAGGAGGCCGATTGAGTGGCCAGCCAGATCGCCTGATTTGACACCCCTAGATTATTTCTTGTGGGGATACTTAAAATGCAAAGTATACGTTACTAGACCGGTTAATTTAGAAGATTTAAAAGCAAGAACGTTACAAATGTGGGTCGTATGTCAAAAAGTGCCTTTTTTAAAAACAAAATCGACGTGCCAGGAGATTTTTTCGAAAACTTCCCAATTTCAAAAATAATAAATTTATTCGTTACTTATCGAAAGCACTGTATAATGTCGGTCCGCGAACCTCATGTTGGACAGCCCTGAGATAGATCATAGAATCGAATAGAAGAATATTTGAATGTCAGTTGTAACAGAATTCGAGGTAAATATCAATGAAATTAACCAATAAATTGTTGCATACATAAAATGTTCATAGCAGTTTTCAATGGTTTATTAAATTGATAAATTGACAAGTATCTAAGTTATCAACTTGTTCAATAAATTGATGTGTGTAAAACATTCGATTATTTGTAAAACAGCCTTAACACATAGAAAAGCAAAACTTTTCCTGATTTATCCCTTAAAGAATTATTTTGTGCATTTCTACATGAATACATAAGTATTATTTTTGTACCATATTTATGGAGGAAATTACTTATATCTAAGCAACAGATTGCTTATCAAATTTAATTTTATGACGTTTAATATTAGCTTATTCCAGTGGCGGCTGGTGAGATTGCAGGTATGCCATATCTCAATAGCCAGACATGGGACCCAAACCAAACTTTAGGGTATATGTACTGTGGCCATATAGAGAACTTTGGTAGAAGAAGAACGATTTTACAGTTTGCGAGTAAAGTTGAAAAAAACGTGAACCTTACCTCAAATTTTCAAAATGGCTTCTTTAAATTTCGAAAAACATTTTTTTCCATAAACTAGATGTAATTTTTTGGATAGGTTTCAAGTTTTATTAACAAATAACTATATTTGTAGAATTTATAGCATTTTGAAATTTTTATAATATATCACAAATACAATATTAATTTTCAAATTGCTGCAACTTTAACAAAAAAATTTTAATAAAATCTGTAACCTATCGGTAAAATTATGTCTAGTTTATGAAAAAAAATGTTTCTCGAAATTTAAACAAGCCAAATTGGAAATCTTAGGTGAGGCCCACGTCCTTTTTTAACTTTTTTTCGCAAACTGCAAAATCGTTCTCCTTCTACTGAAGTTCTCTATATAGCCACAGTACATATATACTAAAGTTTGGTTTGAGTCCCATATCTGGTTATTAAGATATGATATCCCTGAAATTTCACCAGCCGCCACTGGCTTATTCAAATATATATTGGATTGAGTTTAGATATCTTTGACAGTTTCGAAACAAAAAAATAAAAAATTGTATTTTACAAACTTTAAGGCCCTGTTTCTCCTTTATAAATCTTCCAAGAGAAGGAGCTGATTAATATTACTGATTAAATCATACTGCTCTCTAAGCATTTTTTCGAATTATATACGTAGGTAAACCCAAACGCATACGAATTATCCGAACTATTTATGGCGAACAAATCTGATTAATTAATTTTTAAATTTGTAGATATAATTGGTATAAACAAGTTATTTTATTCAGTAAAACAAAGAACATGTTTTTGGGAATACATGCATCAACAACTTAGTATATAGAGTGGCCACTTTTAGTGTATACCACAAAACCTCCTAAATTAAAAGATATACAGAAGAGAAATTATTGAAGATGTCATTCGAAATTATAAAAAACAAACGAAAATGTTTCTTCCAATAGAGAGAGCACGTCGATTTATATACACATATCAAATTTTATTACGATTTTTGAAAATAAATAAGATATGGAAGAAATAAGAAAAATTATATAACAAAATTTTTCAGGAATAATTCGACATATCTTCAAAATCTCTCAGGCTCTTTCATGAATTTGAATTCCTTTCTGATTTGAGGTTACTCAACTTTAGTCTGTATTTTATAATTTTATATTTTCTTCAAAGTTCTCTTGTTTTCAGCAGATGTATTATGTTAGAAGATATATTGCCTTATAACTTCCATGTCTTCCACATAAAGCTTTTAGGGCACTGGTGCTGTACTTCACTTTTATTTTTTAGTTTAAAAATTGTGAAACTTTTATTGTCTGACTTGAGCTATATAAGTACCTAACTTGTAAGCCAGATCTACCAGTTCAGCAGTGGTAGTAATTAACTATCGTTTCATCTTGGTGTACTACTTCTAATGCCTACTAAATTTTAAAACTTAATAAATTTAAAACTTAGTTACGCATTATGAATTAAAGAAATTTGAAATACTGCGTTTTAAGTCGTATTGATTAAGGTTATAGGTATACCATCAAATTTTTTTATAAAATTATTTTCCAAAAATAATACTTCGAGAAAAATTGGTTCTGAACTATCAATCGGATCTATGTAATAGGTTCAACAAGTTACAAAAAATCATTGGAAACGACACGCATTTAATTAAACTAAAACTTTTCTTCCGTACACAATTTAATAAGATTTATAGTTTGTTTCATTTATTGTGGACTATAAATAAAACTAAAGAATAGCTACTGAATATTAAAGTTCTCTAAACCGAATATAGTTTGGATAACAATATTCAATAACTTTAACCAAGATTTTTACGGCTACTGAAATTAGACTATCCAAAGTACTGAATAAATTGTGTTTTATTCAATTGTTTAAGTATTTTTTTTATATATTGTAAATATTAATCAATAAATCAATGTATACTAATGAAGCAGTTCTATAATTGCATTTCATTTGTAAATATAATTGTGTATGAAATTACTCTAAATGTATGTCTATATATTGTTAATATTCGATGTCTAAACATGACCCCTCTAGTCCATTAGAATGTAAGATTATGTAAAATTTTAGATAAAATTAAATAGAAACATGTTGTTTTATTTGTATCCTTATGCATAATTAAATCTAGAATAATGAATATTTTTAACACAGAAATAGTTTCAATTAAAATGAATTCGCCGAGACCGAGCTATGGCAAAGCTTTTGCGGAGTCACCAATGAAGATGCCGAAAGTGAAGAGTGACGAATCTTTTTGAAGGATGAGACGTGTAACCAGTTACAAAAGCGACTACGGGACAACAGTCATTAAAATCATGAGCTTAAGAAATTTGAGGCAAAGAATGGAAATTAACTGGGGGAGGGTATTATCACTAATGATTCTGATAGCATCCACTTTTGAAGTCTACAGTAGAAAACACCCGCGTGGCTTCAAACTCTCGGAGAGTATCAGCCTTGAGTATTTACACCAAGAGAGTCAATCCTTAATAAAGACCTAAATAGTTATCATAATTCCTGTTAGATGTCGTACTGTGTAACAATATGCATTTATTCAAACGAAGGAAATAAAGCGCTACTATTTTAATCTGCAAAAAACTGTGAAGGCGTTTCGAGGGCGTGGCCGCGTGACTCTTTTTCATATACCTGCCTAAATAATAAGATTGTGGCAATATATTTATATTCAAACCACAGATCATAAAGTTTGAAACATAAGCAGTTTATTTTATTGCGTTAGAGAAGTAAGAATATGAACTGTAAATTAATTTAAAAAAAAACAGAAAAATAAGATTGTTAAAAGAGTTTTCAGCGATATGCCAAAATTTACATTTTCTGTTTTATTTCCTTTAAACATATTAAGATAATTCAAATGAATTCGACATACCTACTTCTATAAAGAGACATATAGAACTACAGATTATCGTGTGGGTTTCTCTTACTGCATAAGATGCATTATTATTTTGCGAAAAATTCATTAGTAAAATTTCTAAAACACCAAGTATCTTTTTTCAATGTTTGATCTAAGTATAATTTTGTGATGGTGTGAAATAAATATTATTTTGTAGTCTTTTTGAAGAGTAATTTTTAAATTAAAATTTAAATTAATTTAAAAATTCAAATAATTTAACATTTGCGTATGCAAATTTAAATAAATTTACATGCGCTAATGTTTTTAGTAAAAATAATTTGTGAACTTTACAGGCCTCATCAGTAAAGAATGTGTTTCAAGTATTATATAAGGTGAACCATTAATGATGTGCCAGAGTAGGAATGACAGTTTTGGAGCAAAATATGAAGATATAGCTAAATATGCCTTACTAAAATGTTGCTGTGGAAAAAGATACAGGTTTACATTTTTTTTTTGTTTTTTTTTTAATAACTAGGATCGCTCAACCGATTGTCATCAAATTTGGTAGGGAAACATATTTTAAGAAAAGCAATCATAATTTATGTAGTAGGTACCTATTAAAACAGATAGACCATTGCCAGATGATGACAATTTCTATCTTATTTTTTGTTAACGAAATTCCTACCGTTTTCCAGAAAACTGATCTAAAACGACCAAATGTATTTTTCGACGTGAGGAAATCTCTTAGGAGCATTAGAAAATTGCCATATTGAAAATTTTCTGTAATTAGCTGTAATAATTAGTTTAATTAATTAAGACATGTAGAAGTAGAGAGAGTTTGCTCAAGGGCTAAGTTGTTTTTACTGCTCTGTTGTTATTTTTGTCCATAAAAGTAAATATGTAGATAATTTTTTTTTCAAATATGAGTTTTGTTCCAAAGTTACTCTGGACATTTAAAAAAAGTAAACGACTCATTGATACCTACTAATTTTTTTGAATTAAATTGCAATCAACACAAATAAAAATATTTCAACTTTGACACCTTGTATCTTTTTCCACAGAAATATTTTACGAAGATATATTTAGCTATATCTTCATATTTCCTCCCAATGATGTTACTCCTCTTCTATGCCCCCTTATTAATGGCCCACCCTGTATATTTTTATCGACACGTATTGAATGACTTCTTCACTTGAATTTACCAAAGCTGGAGGAGTATGATAAAAGTGTTATCTGGCGGTTAATATATTTTAAGCTTTGACTTTCATTGATACGCGAAAGTGAATATGAACTGGATAACTGCACTTCTGTATTTATTTTTATTAAAAATCGTGATGAAATTACTATAATTACTTATAAGAATTCAAAATCTATCATTATATTCGATTTTCGCCTTGCGCGGAAAAGTTTTATTCTTGGAATGTTTCATCTAGTTTTATTACATTTTAAAAATTAACATTTATTTCCTGCCTGCTTCCTCATGACTAACACATTCACTTAATAATAAAATAAACAGTAATTCTATCGAATGTCATTAATGTTATGAATTTTAAGTACATACAAGCTTTTGAAATAACAATGACACTCTCTCAAAACAGTTTTTGAACTTCTCGAAGTTCTGAGTAGAAACTCATTAAATTTATATTGGTAAGTGAAACAACTAATTACTAATGTTAAAAGTTGAAAGCAGATTTCATTACAAATACGTCAGCAGCTCAAAAGAAATAGCAAAATTGAATTTAAAGAGTGTCAATATTATTGCTAACGATTGTACATAACATAATATGTATGAACCAATCATCTTCGATGGGAGGAGCTTTCAAAATTATATATCCAAATTCATGTCATTTTAGTACCTAATATTGCGCCATCTATTAGCAAATAGCCCAAGCGCAAACGTTCTTTTTGAGTTCGTTTCCCATTACGCGAGAGTTGGTTTCCCATTCAGGCCAACAAGGTCTCCCATTAGATTGACTAGTCTTAGTGTATATAGTCAAGGGTATCAGATATTGAAGGCAGATGGCTGATTTAGGCTCGCTTCGCGTCATTAAATCGGCGATAGTCAATACATAGGCGGTGGTGACCAACTTAGCTACCAATACGGTAGGGCTGTAGTACTCGGACGAGCTCTTTAGTATAATCTTCGCTTTCAGCATGGTTTTAACTTCTTGATTGATTATCTTCTTGAGGGTTTCAGTACATCGGTACATCTTGCGACATTTCGTCTGCAGTATAATTTGATGTTGCGTAGCTGTCGTCGTCGCGAGACCCTGTACATCTCTGAAGGCGCTAGCATGTTGTTGGAGGAACTGCAGGTACCTCTGCTGCATCTGTCCCTGAAGATGATCCACTAAGTATAGTTGTATGTTCATTAATGAAGGCGACGTCGTGGTTGGAACCAATACGCAGTTTGATGAGGCATGTACCTTCACTTACGAGACATGCCAATTACTGCACTGGCCTTCTGGAGCCAGGGCTAACCTAGAATAATATCTTCATGAAGTTGACCACAAGGCAAGTCACCTTGTAATTCTTCTCCTAAATTGTTAGGTGGACCGTTACTTGGCCTCTTGCCATTGTCAAACTATCAGCATATGCCAGACGCACGCTTCCACGGCCTATCTGTGTACCTACTGGTATGTCGTTGTCAAGTAGTATGGTTTTGATAAAATTTTCAGATGTGTCTGTATCCACGAATGCATAACTCGTACATCGACTAAGATTTTTGATGGCATCGTGGTATAATAGTATAGTATAATTACACTAATTGGTTAATTATTGTTTAGTTTATTACTGGATGTTGATTTGACGATGTCTGATATAAAGACCTAAGCAAAGTAGATGACCTTTTCCAGGCTGATCTTTTCAAAGTAGGTGTGGACGGCTCCACTTAAGAAAAAATATATAGGTACTGATAACCGAAAACTCCATTGTAAATAGGACTCTAAAGTCCATATTGTATAAAGATTTTAGCTTCAACGGTACCTTCTGCTGATCTGGATTATTAAATAAGATTGAGCAATTATAGGCATCAACCCAGAATCTTTAAGAGCCATGATGCTTTTTAGATCTGTATATACTTATCCAACACTTACATATTTGACGTCGACGTGAAAATATGTGACAAAGAATGGGAGTATAGGGGTGCTTTTGATAAGAGTTATATTCCTAACTGATGTTTTATTTTGTGATTTCACATAGTTTACAATTGACTCTTCATCCAGTTCTTCTGACATGTCGACTTTTCTAATAGTTATCACCAAGTTTACCATACACAATGGGCGGTATTTCCTTCAACGTTCTGGAAAATACCGTTCACTATACTGTTTATTTAAACTACATTGATATCTTATATAATTATTAGTATAATGAATATTATATTTCGGAAAAAATTTAAATAAGCTTGCTACATGACGGACTTTCCCCCATAAAATATATATCTATTAATCCAATACACCTATTCCATAAAACCTCATAATTCACCTCTACTAAAATCAATTATTAAGAAATTAAGTGTGTTTATTCAAACAAATATCTATAATTTAGTATGACCTTTCAAAATTGTATGTGATTCCACTAAAAACTTAATAACTAATTTTATGAATCATGAAATTAGATATACTGTGTCTAATTTCTTCTGTTCTACAGTATGGCAACTGGCATCTAACTATCTTGCCTCGACGATAATAATTAAATAAATTAACAGAATAAATATTATCTTAGTAGTAGTAGTAGTACTAAATTGCTAAAATATAGTCGTAAATATGTTAAAATACAATAACTAAAATATACGTATAACAACACAGATAAGGTAATAAGAACAATTAGAATAGCAAAACAATTAAATAAAAATGTATCTAAAAAAATAATAATATAAATTACAAATTAATATTAAAACACAGATATATTAAAACACAGATATAGATATTAAAACATAGATATTAAAACACAGATATAAAGGGCCTTTATAAAGTTTATGTTGCTGACAAATTACTACCAAGATATTCATCATTGCTATAAAACGCTTTACTCAAAAGAAACTGCTTAACTTTATATTTAAACGAATTAATATTCAAAGCTTTGATGTGCTCTGGTAATGCATTGTAATATTTAATACCCCAATAGTTAGTGCCATTTCACGTTTTAGTCAGTCGAAGGTAAGTAGCTTGTAAAATATTTCTACCCCTTGTTTGATAAGAATGGGTCTCACTACTTGTGGTATAAGCATCTACATCCCTTCTCACATGTCTCAATAAATTTACTTTTACAGTCATCTCTGAAACCGAGACCGGATATTATTCTTATTGTCTTTCTCTGTAGAGAGAATACGTTAGCAGCAGTGCTTGCATGCCCTCAGATCAGAATAGCGTAAGATATTACCGAATGGATAAGGCTATGGTAAACTGTAATTAAAATAGGTATTGATACCTTTTGAGCCAGACTGCGCAACAGGAATAAATTTTTGGAGACCTTGTTACAGACAGAATTGGTATGCTGATCCCATGACAATTTAGGATCCAAATAGACTCCCAGAAACTTGACAGAATTTGGATTTTTAATTTCTTTTATTTCTCTTAAAGTAAATATGACGGTTTCAGTTCAGAAACATTTAGATTTAATTGATTCGAAAGAAACCAGTCTTTCATTATTAGTTCATTGTATTGAATCCTTTCAAGTAAATCTGCAAGTATCATGTCACGGCCAGTGAAACTAGTATCATCAGCAAACTGTGTAGTTAGTAACGAGTTATCAACTGAGAGGGGAAAATCATTAACATAAATTAAGAAAAGAAGTGGTCCCAGTACTGATCCCTGAGGGACACCAGCATCAATAGTTAGGCGATTTGATGAAATATTATCCTGAACTACATATTGCTGCCTGTTACTCAGATATGAATGTAATAAAGAAATACTCTCTGTCATGAAGCCATAAAAACGCAGTTTGTTTATAAGAATTAGATGTGAAACGAAGTCAAAGGCCTTGGTAAGATCTAGAAACTGCGAGCAGACAAAATTCTTTTGTTCGAAACCTAGGTTTATTTCACGTATCAAGTTTTCTATGGCCAGTGTAGTGGAGCGATTACTTCTGAATCCATATTGGTTGGAGTTAAAAAGATGTTGAGTTTCAAAATAATCTATTATTTGGATTTTCAGAACAGTTTCACAAATTTTTGCAATGGATGGAATTATTGAAATTGGCCTATAATTGGAGGGGTCATTTGCATTGCCCTTTTTGTAAATTGAAACAACCTTAGAAATTTTTATCTTAATTTCCTCTTTCATAAAAGCATAACATCGTGTATACCCATTAAAAATAAAATAGTGTTTGGTGTAGTGTCATTAATTAAACATAAAAGCATAAAATAAGTGTTAAATTTTATTTAATTGAGTTATATGTGCATATTTGCATTTTCTTCAATGCTCTTAATAAGAACCAAATTAAAGTCCTTATAATTTTAGAAGGGTAAGGAGAAAGTGAAGAAGCTAGGTTGATATTAGCTTGATAGGTTGATAAAGCAAATATTGGAGTTACTTTTTAAACTTTTATTTAAATAAATGAAATTACACTAGACAAAAGTTTTCATTAAGCATAAACAAATATTATGTAGGTATTTAAGTGTACAGCCAAAGCGTAAAAGTTATATATGTATATGTATATATATAATAATCGATTGGTCATCAAAAATGTGACCACCAAAATGTATGTACAAAAAGTCTCAGTTTTAACTGGTCGTTCTCGAAGCCTTTCATATTTCACCATTCTTTTAAGCCGAGTCTTATTGATCTCTCATAATTATATTGTTCTATTCATCATATCTTATCGCAAAAATAAAAATTATGTTTGTAAGGCGTGGCAATTAAATAAATTAAGTACTTACATAATTTAACCTGTAACTATGAATAGCCGATCAGTTTTAATAAATTGACTGAGTTTTACTGCTGGAAATATTTTATAATTTGAAAAATATGATTTCATATATTAATTAATTTAATTGAGTTCTTATATAGCAATGATCTATTTCATTCGATATAGATTAACTTATGTTCATTTAGTACTAAACGTATTTTAAAAATAAAATAATTGATGGAGGCTGAGGGTTCAAACTGCTTAGGCCATGGTTAGAGTACCTGCTCCCATACCAAATCCAACACCTTTGGGTCCAAAATTCCTTCCATAACAACCTAAAAATGATTGCGCTTATTAAAATTTTAACCAAAAAATATATATCATTATAAAATTTTAATCACCTAAATTTCTATTTAGCTTGAGTATTTCAATATTTATACTGAAAATTATCTTAATCTTAAATAAATACATTAATAAAGTATAGTAAAACTATATTTATATTTGTGTTGTGTAAAACTGGAACAGATTGCAAAATGTGACATCAAAAACTATATTCTTCATCCAGGTTGCTCGTCGATTTAAAAATTATTCAAAATTAAATACGTTTATAATAACATTTCAGTTCTATTTTTGAACCATTCATATTATATCTGTTTACTCGTATCATTCAAATATGTAACTAAACGACAATTTATACATTAATTTAAATTGACAATAAACCTCTCCTCACCTCTGCAATAGATTTCGCCATTAGGTCCGTCGTTAAGTGTAGTAGAATCCAAAGAACGATTACAGTCGTTACAACTGAAACATCTCTTATGCCAGATTCCATTCTTGCTAATCATTTGCTCAGCAGCATAAACTGAATAGCCACATCGACGGCAACCTCGTCCTGGAGCAGCTTTAGGACCACTATTTGGACGAGGATCATGAATTGCAGGGGCAGTACCATCAGAGCAAGTAAGTGTTGGAGCATGACCAAAACCAAAACCTTTAGGACCAAAAAGTCTTGCATAACATGCACGGCAGTGAATTTCTCTGTCTGGACCATCGCAAGCGAGAACAGAGTCTAGAGGACGATGACATTCTGCGCAGTTAAAGCATTTCTTGTGCCACATCTATAAATGAGTTATATTATTTGTAATTTACATAACCGATAAATATTATAGGACATACAGTTCCTTTCGCCAGTTGTTGTTCAGCAGCAAATACCATTCCTCCACATCTTGGGCAACCTTGTCCTGGTGGGGCCTTGATAGAAGTTGTATCTGGGTTGTAGAAAGGTCGGGTTGCAGAAATTTCATCTTCCCTGAAGATAACAAAGAATAATTGAGTCCAGGTGACTAATAAGTAGGTATTAATTAGCAATACTCACGTTAAGCCATCAGTTTGGAGGAATCCTGAACCACAAGCAAAACCATAACCATGTGGTCCCCATTTTTTACCATAACAAGTCTTGCAGTATACATCTGAATCGGGACCATCACAAGCATTAATTGAATCCAGAGTTTTAGTGCAATCTCTGCATTTGAAGCATTTTCGATGCCACTGACGGCCTTTGGCAAGAACTTCTTCAGCGGCAAAAACTACTCCTCCACAACGAGGACATCCTTGGCCGGGTTTTGCTTTGATGGTAGCTGTATCAATAACTGTAGTCTTAGGCGCTTGGTCGCTATTCAAAAGAAAAAAAATTATTATGTTTTTGTAAAAGCAAAATATCCACTGTAACGTAATTATAAGTATATAAATAAATAAGTGCATGTATATGTATGTACAGGGTGTTTCAAATTTAGTGTGATTTATTATATTGCCGATAAGTCAAACGAACTCAAAATGTGCATATTTTTATAATAACCACGTGACATAAAAGTATTTCTGAACACATATTTGTAGGAACTGGTTTTGTTACTCTGTAATGTAGCATATGCCATTAAAATTTTATAAATATAAAATTTTTCAAGATTCTAATAATAAAATAATTTAAAATAATAATTAGAAATATTTCGAGACCTATACATAAATGCAAGTAAGGGAAAAGTATTATATAAATTAGGTAATGTAACCTGAGCAATACAAAGGCCTGAACCTGAAATCTGATTTGACACTTTAAAACCAATTCTGGCTTTCAAATACTTCAATTTTGCTTTTTTATTTTTTTATTACTGTAAACTATGTTCCTACATTTACTAATTTCTTGATGTTACCTAGATATATTTAGGTCATTTATTATGACTTTTATATTTACCTATTAATTAAAATTTTCTTTAAAAAAATTATCTCTATGCTTTGGAACTAAAAGAATGGAACAATTGTTACTACGCTATGACTAGAATATAAGAGAATATGAAACGAGGTATTTAAATTATTGCTAATATTCGATTTTTTATATTGACAAGGAGATAAATTTAGTTAAACTGTGTTTGATGCAAACATAATATTTTCACATTAGCAATCATTGAGTTGCGTTCCGCAGTGAAACACCCTGTAACCAAAGTGTGCGACGTCAGTTAAGCTGCAACAGCGAATTAAGTCACAATTCATGCGTATTCCTTCTAAACATCAACAATGAGTGACAGAGGTTGTTTTAAGAAACAATTATCGTGCAAGACAATATCACGAAAACATAGAATTTCATAAATCACGAAAACATATATTATTTGATACCTCTGCCATTCAAGATCCAAAGCATCGGACATAAGTCCAAGAAAAAGCCCTCCAGCGTGTCCAATTCCACGAGGACCGTAGCGTTGAGCATAGCAGGCTATACACAAAATATTTTAATGTTTTACAGGCGCCAGGCAAGCATTTGGCAAAAGTGACAAAAAATATTTTCCCTTCATAGATTTAGATTTTTTCAAAAGTTGTACGTACATACTACGTAGTACGTACAAATATGAGTCTGAAGTGGAAAATACTTATTTTAACTGATTGCTATATGATGAAATATTCACAAAATATTTGGATACATATCAATGTTAAAAAATAAATATTTATTAAGCGGCAAAATTTAAGAACAATAATTCTGAATTGTATTTATAAATTATTTAGATCAGGGAAAACAAACAAACGATTTACCTGACAGCAAAGCAGTCGCTCTGTAGAGTACCACCTCCTTGACCATAACCGTATCCCTTAGGTCCAAATCTTTTACCGTAACATACTAAACAACATAAATTATTTAACTCATGAATAAATTATAGCAATGAATTGAAACCAAAAATTAAATAGGTAATTAAAAGCTAACTTAGTATGCTAGAAGTTGTGAATAATTATTGATTATTTTGTATATACAAGTTGTATATAATAGTATGTGTATAAGTTACATTTGAAAGTAAACTACTAATACACTCTCTATATTTATTGCAGTTTTGAAAGTACCTATTCGTGTAAACACAGTACTTTTTCATCTTTAAAAGTCACCATTTTATAACTATCATTGGTCAAGCAAGTAGTAAGTATATAACAAAAAACATACCTTTGCAGTAGATCTCCTTGTCGGGACCTTCAGTAACATTGACTGAATCCAAACCTTTGGTACAGTCACCACATTTGAAGCAAGACTTGTGGAAGGCCTTAAATAGAAACGTAACCAATTGTTATTGGGATAGACACATAACTAATTGTTATTTAGGGATAAACTCATGAAACAGCATGTTTAACAAAAAACATGCAAAAATGGGTAAAACTCGGAGGTTATCTGTACCTCTACAATATACCATTCCGTCTGGTCCATCACAATGTGACGTAGAGTCCAACCATTTCTCACAATTGTTGCATCGAAAACATATTTTATGCCAACCCTAAGAAGGCCAAAAAGAAATACTTATATCGTATTCAACTTTTAATATAGTCGTATGGCACTTTTTTCAACATATTTAAAATACAGAGAACATGAAGATTATTTAATAAACTTTTATGCAACTAATATATTGAAAATATGAATAAGTACAAGTATTTTGACACCGTTCAATTTATGCAACACATATATTGGGAATATAGTGTACGTATTTAGTGCAGTTACATATTTGGAAAATGAACAAAGACTAATATAAAATTATATCAATCGAAAGATATATGTATAGGCAGCTTACAAAATATACGGTTAGAATCGTTTACTGCTTATAACGAAATAAGCATATTAATTTGATTCCAACCGCATTAAAATGTTTAGATTCGTCTGAGAAAACTATAGATAATGCTCAAAGTTAGCCTTAAAAATATGATGAAAAAACCGAAAAAATATAATTATTTAAAGCATTTATGGCTATACCAATAGCAATATTCAAAATCGTCATCTTTTTCTATTAAAATATCAATAAAAACATTATTATAAAATAATACATGTATAAGTAAGAAATCAAAGTAGGTAATATGTCACTAGAAAATTGTACTATTTGTAGTACAGTTGTATGTTCTTCTTTATTTTTTATGAAATCGGAGAAATTTTTTAGTCCAGCATTAAGGTACGTAGATATTATTACTAACTACTAAGGCTTATGTCTAAACATTTGAAGATGTCGTACCTACGTTACTGTATAAACTAAATCTTGTTTTGCAAGTTAAATGTTAAATATTTGTAATAAAAGACATTTGATGTTTGTATAAACAAAATATTTGTTCCATTAAATTTCATTTTTATTTAGTTCTTCACAAAAAATTATTTAAAATAAAGATTCACATTTTCCATTTGTTTATTTTTCTTATGCTATGATTATGTTTCCTAGGTATGCAAATAATATTTGTTCTTAACTTTTTTTCATATTCTATTATTTTTTTTATTTTTTCATTAATTAACAAATAAACTTACGTTATTTTTCAAACTAAAATTTAAATTTAATTATTGTTATTTAAATAAACTCGAAGAATATTTATGGAAAAAGGTGTCTTTATAAATATTTACAGATAGTTTCCACATACTAAACTATTTTGTTTTCCATTTAGTTAAGTCCTTTTACACATTTAATATATTACCATCGTTTCAATCGTTTCATTAAACATTAATTGAAATGTTCAGTAAAAAAAATTAAAAGATATCATGTTTATACAAATATTGAAGTATTGACTTGTCGAATTTTTGTTTCAATTATACTTAGACTTACCCTTCCCCGAGCAAGCATTTGTTCAGCGGCATACACGTAGCCGCCACATCTTGGGCATCCTTGTCCTTCGGGAGCTTTTGCAATAGCCTTTGGTAGAAGTGGAGCTCTTGAAACTACTATGTCATCCCTAGAAACAGAAAATATTTTATAGGTGTTCAATAAAACAAAGTAAATATATGCAGCAACTAAGTAAAGCGCTAAAGTATTGAAAAAAAAACCGTAAGAAAATGCAAAGCGGCTTAATTGAAAATTAAACTAAAATCAAAATATTTCTTGTAACAGGAGAAGGTGAAATTCGTCCCGAAATTTCAGAGTTACCAAAAGAAATTTTATAACTACAAATATATTGAGGGAACTCTCCTTATCCCACTACTTCTTGTTAGGGGGAATGAAACTGCTGTTAATATGCATAAAAGCAGGTAGCATAACCATGCTTTTAGTCAATACAATTAGACTCTCACCGTTTTTGTTTTTGCACTGTGAACCTTCAATAAGACGACTATACACATACACATATTTGCCACGATTTTTACTTTTTAGGGAAATCACTAATACAACACTTGGGGAAACAAAGGGACCAATGGCAATATTCAGAAAACAGAATTCCACTTACCAAATTACCCACATTAATATTTTACTAAATATGAAACTATATAAAATAAAAAAAATAAAATTGCAAAAACCGTTTTTTGAATATTGCTTTATACAAAAATTCTATTTTTTAAATTTAGTTTATTTATTCAATTATTACAAAATAATCGAATATTTACCATGTAAAATGAAAATTTATAAATATTAATTCTATCTGATATTAAAATCTAAAAAATATTACACAATATTGTAGTGGGATGGAAAAGTAGAGATATGACGACACCATCACTGTTGCTGATGTTTCGGGCCGCCCTCTTGGTAATTCCTTCTTAGTTGCTAGGAGGTAAAGAGGGAAAATCATGCACAGGTCTAACACTTTCACTATTTTTGGCATCGGCTGTTCGCAGCAACACGTCTAACTTGTGTCAAGCATACCAAATTAAATTTAAAAAATTATATTTCAGAATTCGTAAATCTACGTTATTGAAAATTCATCAAAATTATATCAACATTGCAATATTTGTTTACATACACGTACAAACTGGTATACGTTAACATATTCAGAAGTGTTATCTGCAATATAAGGCAAGTACATACGCAAGAACGTCAGCAATATACAGTGAACATGACAGAGATAAGGAAAGCCCTCAATCTGATAGAATTATTTAATCTAAGTAGCCTTCTTTTAACCGATACCTACAGATTTCTTCATACTATATGCCATCCAGCCAAAATAATTTGGGGATTTGAGTATTACTTCGACTGGAGATATATTAATCTAAGGTTATATGCTTACCCTTGAAGATGAGAGCCGGTATCCATGGAAAGACATCCAGCACCACCTCCAAAACCGTAACCTTTTGGTCCATATTTGCGGGCGTGGCAGTTTTTGCAGTAAAGTTCTGCCTCGTGTTCAGTTACATTGGTGGAATCTAACATTTTACCGCAAAGCCCTGAAATTCAAATGTTAGGAATACGTTACCAAAATTAGATTTTACAATACATTTAGGAATTTATTTTCTGAAGAAAACCATTACTTCAATAATGTTTAGTTAATACAAATCCACTGGGAATATTAAAGTTACAATTATATCATAATGTTAGTAGTAATTTTCAGACTAATTTGATTATAAAAATGAAAGTTATTAAAGTGAAAATAAAATATTTCGAAATAGTATATTGAAAAAGTATATGCAACAATTAATTAATTATAAACAAGTCTTACCGCATTTGAAGCATGATTTGTGGAATTTGTAACCTCCAGCCACACGTTCTTCAGCAGCATATACTGATTTGCCGCATTTGGGGCATTTTGGATTTTCGACTGGTTTGAAAGGCATGTTGACTTATTAAATCGGTCTAAAATAAAAATAGGCAATATTTAATGTATTTGAATAAAAAAAATTGATTTAGTTAAATAATATTTGAGAAACATCCACTAACTTTGTTTCCCTATCATTTTTTTTTTGATAAAATTGCTTCGAAAACTTTAATAGTTATAAACTAACTATCCAAGTAAAACTTTTAGATAATGAATGGAATAATTTAAAAAAGAGATAAGTTTTGCTTAAGAAATAAAAAATAATACACGATAATTATCAATAAAGAAAATCAATTATTATTTAAAATATATATATTAGATTATAATAAATGTCTATTCATAGACTGGTTTGTTTTATATTTGTCATAGATTATTTAAACAAATGCAATAAATTTTTAAATAAAATGTGTATATCTCAGAAATTTAAAAGATTAGTATATGGACTACATCAACGTAATATCCTCGGACACTAGACAGGTGTAGTAATGAAAAGAATGGATAATTTTGGGCATTGGTTATTTTATCATCAGATTTATACATCAGTTTCATTTATAGATTTGGTTTTGATGTTGAATGTTAGTCAACATGATATAATATTATAATAGTAACATATTATGTATAGCCGTGAGATCTAACTGAATATGAATAACTCTACTGGGTCACTTGGCCCGGCGCCAATGCTGTAACACAAACACCAAAGGGATAAAAATAGAAAACGGTTAATTTCCTCTAGATGAGTTGCACTGGCACTTAGCCAACTTCGAATCTTACAACTGCCACCAAATATGGCATCATGAAGATGATATACACAAAGTGTTACGTTTCAGACCCGTTTAAAGATGAGCACTAAATGCTCTCATATAAGTTGCAACGCTTACACTTTTCCTTCTAACACTTTCACTATAGTAGGTACAACAATAAAAATAAAAACTACCACTCGCGTATAAAGGGACGTACCTTCTCGGAGTCGAATGTGGTGGAGAAAAGGCCCCTTGCTATCCTCACTACAACCACTAGTAATCGAGTGTCTGACGAAGGATCCGCTGCCTCTTAGTCTATGTAGAGGTTTGCACACGACCCTAAGAAGTAGAGGGGTTTAGGACACATCATATACCTCTGAATAACCATTTGAGAGATGATCTATTTTTGTTGAATGCACAGAAGACTGATGTAAATGTACTTTTTCGTAAAATTTCTACACCTTTTTAGAGAAATTTGATATCGCCTTACCTGGTCGTAAAGTTATGTGCTTAAGGGAGAAGAGAAAAATTAATTTTATTAACATTTATACGATCCACGAAAGCAAATTCACTGAATACCTAAAATACTCTAACAAATTCCTTATGATTTATATTTAACCGATTCCTATTATAAAATGTAAAATATGGCCCGATAAGTAAATAGCGTAATATTATTTATCGACGATTTTGTTTAGATGTCATAAAATAATTTTGAAAAAAAAGAAATATTGTAGCTAAATTCATATTAACTGAAGTGCAGTGGTACTTTCTACAGCATATCAAAACCTCAAAAGTCGAAACGTCATCTCTACCAATAAAAAAAAGTGTGCTAACCTTAAAAATATAAATTTTATTAATAATTTATTTTATTCGGCTGGGCCAAAATATCCTCCTTAGTAATAACATGCCTTGTACTGCTCCATTTTTTTTTAGGAATTTTCAGTACCTAAATGGTAAGGAACGTGCCCTTCAAGTAAAATTGTCAATGTGTCTGAGTGCGTGTCTGCGTGTTTATGTCTGTGCACATACGTGTTGAAAAAAGCGTCAAGGTGATTGATCAGTGTTAAAATGAATCGTATATACAAATATACATTGTGTCCCACGGTACCGGTAATAATCGCAATTAACAGGAGAAAGGTCGACCAAAATAGGGTAGTCAAATAAAATAGTACACCACCTTTATATTAGCAGCAAGAAGTGTAATGCATTAGGCAACTGCTAATATCATCAACTTTAGGTGGGACCACTGATAAGTAAGTCAATTTTCAACACGATTGTTAATAATATTATGTAAAAATATTAACTAATACGGTTCTACGTGAACTTTTATTATTTTTTATTGAATTGGTTATACTAAAACTGTTTGGTGTGGTTGCATTTTAAAAAAGAAGACATGTTCTTTATAATAAATTATGACCATAATTTGTTTATTTATTTATTGTGTGCACACACACAATAATTTCAATATATCCAATATTCACTTTGTTCTATAAAAATATTATATATTTTATTTTTTTATCGAATTATCTAAATTAATTTTCATTTTCCTATTATTTAATGTAAGCTAGAAATATGTCAACTATATAGTTGCTTATATTCAATAAATTAAATTTTACTTGTATTGTAATTTTGTTGAAGATATAAATATATTTTTACGGACAAATGGGTGTGATCTAATACAATGAAATGTGACCTATTTTAAAAAAGTATTTTTTATGCTTCTATATTTGCTTTTGGTAAATTTCAACGTTAAACTAAATTTCTGCTTTCTATCTTATTGTATAATAATGTCATTAAGTAGGTATGTAACATTTTCCAAAATTAGAATGTCCGAATATCTTTTTAAGAATGTTATAGGAATAGGAGTAAATATCTTGGATCTATTTATTTTTTCTTCACAGTTTTGACAATATATTTACAGTTCACTACATGTCAATGGTGGAAAATTAGTAACGGTCTGAATATAAAATATTTTATTACCCAAAATAGCTGCAAATAACTACTCTTCATTTTAGTTAAGGCGAAACATCAGCCCTATCGACTTTAAACGCTAATATATTTGTATGGTGTGCCCGAAAAAAACTGATTTATATTTTCACAAGATTCACCCAAATTCAATCGATTTCCTACCATGTAATTATATTTTGCAATATGTGATTGAATCAAATCAAATGTTCGTAAATTTACACTTAAATGCTTAATCAATTTACATTTTGTAAATAATGTTTGCGTCACTTTAATTTCGAAATAACGAAATTTAAAAGTGGGTTTACGTATATTGACCAATATGATTTAACACAAGAAATGTGACGAACTAACATATCTACTAGAATGGTGGAGTAGAGGAGTTCCTTATCCTTATCCTTATATAGGAAAATATAATAACATTTTATTTTTTCAGAAGCAATCAATTACTACAAAAAAATGTAGCCCTATTAACGTATACATACTTATTTAAAAAATAGGCCGTAATATCTTTTTTGGATTTCAGTATAACCATAAAATTACTATAAAAAGCTCATTTCCTTCCACAACAAAATTACTTTGTTTACTTCTTTCAGTAATGAACAATGCATATTTGGTATTTTTTGTAAACTGCTAACTAGATGTAGTGACTTTTGTCAAGGTACAAATAGTAGTATACAATTTTAATGGGTAATTAAGAACAAAACAATAATTTATTACGTTGTGATATTTTACAAATAAAGTCTACTTGTAAAAGTAGGTATCTAAATTTACTTGTATTTACACTAATCAAAATAATGAGCATACAGAAATAGAACGGCAGAAGAAAATAGCAATTGTCTAAATGTGTTGTAGTAAATTTTAATAACTTGGGAAAGTACCGATGAAAATAAAAATTTGTAAAATGTAGCTACTCAACTTTATAACTTCCAGTTTTTTTTAAAACAAACAGACATCATATTATCCTGATATATAAGAAAAAGTCCAGGTAGGCAGGTACTTTGATGACCTAATTTAGAGTATTATCAAAATAATTCAAAATATAGCAACTAGAGTTACGACTAATTCTTAATTTGTAACAAAATTCAGCTAACATAATGTTTTTCAATTTAATTTCAATAATGAGAGCAGCTAGAAATAATAGCTATTTTCATATATTATCGCAAATTTGTGTTGTATTTCATTTCAATTTTTTTTCAAAATATATATTCACTTCTCACAATCAAAGCGTTCTCGTTAGGTATATAATTTTCTGAGAGCTTTAATCTCCATATTTGATTTAATAATGAGGTTTAATTTTAATGTTATTTACAATAAAATTTCTATTGCAATAATTTTTGTAGACTAATGAGAATCTTCCGGGCTTTAGATATATGTGGTCTGTCATAAAAATAAATAAATTAGCACAATAGCTATAGATAATATACGGATTAACAAATATTCATGGATGTTTATCTACAAATGTTGAACCGAAATTTTCTGCCATGCAGTATGTACAGTTCGTCATAAGATATCCTATGTATTACAGTTATGTATTTAATAAATTATTATTATAGAAAAAGTCACCAGTCAAATCAGGAGAACGGTTAAATAATAAGAGGTTATTGAAACTTAAGAAAGTACAAATGTTTGTGAAAACTATTTAAATTTTGTAGAACCATGCGACTTCAATATTTTGAGTTAATTATTTACAAATTTTGTTTAGGCTTTATCTGCCATTTTTAGTTAATTTGATTTAAAGCAATGTAAAACATATTTTGAATGCCCAATTGCTATTTCTTGTCATACATCGTTAGATCTTTATGTCATTTCTTTTACTGTTAAATGACAATTTTCCAAAAATATCTTGTTTTATACGTAACAAATTAAAAAAAAACTGATTATGAAATCATAATATACTTTATTTCGAAAGCTGTAAAAGTTAATTATCATGTATAATATATTTTTGAAATATTCAGTTAACAGTAAATGTACATTAAAAGAATAATCGATGACATCATATCATCTACATGGTTCATCTTGTATACATAAATGTGATATAAAAAAATTTGAAATTAATGTCCCAGGATTTTTCCAAAATTTTGTAGTTAATGAATAATGCATTTTATTCCATAAGTGATATCCACATTATATGTATATGTATACAGGCCAGAGATACCGATACCACAAACTGAACTCAAATCAAATAGACTAAAATTAGGGAAGTTTGGCGTTCACTGGATAGTTGCATCTCTTCGATTTATCGGTTTGGAAAAAAAGTATTTGAGACAATGTAAAATAGTAGTATGATTCTCTGAGTGAAAATATACACATGATGAAAAATTTAGGCAAATACATTGATTTTTTTGAGCAAACAATTATTTAAGCATCTTTTTTGGTGTAATGATCACTATTTTGTCAAAAATAAACTGATTTATTTGGTAAAAAAATTACATTTTCTTGATGAGTATTTGTTTAAATGAAAAAAATAGTTATTCTATTGGAACATCATATGAAAACTTAATTTTATAAAATAATACCTATTCAAATAAATATATTTTTTTTCATTTCCTTAAACAATTTATTGAAATCTGTATAAAAATAACGTTTTGAAATAAGACAATATTTTTTGATTGAAATTAATATACAGGGTGCCTCAAACTCGATGTATCGGCCTACTGTGCAGATACAAAAAATTTAAATAAAATTTGAGACACATGTGTTAAATAAAATGAGGTAAGCTCCATTTTCATTCGAAATTATTATCTTTGGAATTTGACAAAAACGATTAATGACGTCATCAATTATATTTTTTCCAGAAACATAACCAATTTTTTGTGTGTTAAAAAGCTCTATTTTTTTGTAATAAATCTGTATTAGGGAAATGTTCCTACATTACTTCCCGTTTAAAAGTTATAAGCAATATCGCCCCAAAAAGGCTCAAAAGAAATACTACCTAAAAATCACATTAGCGATGAAAGGATTAAGTAGATGGAAAATAATTGAATGTTAAATGTTTAAAGTGCATAAATGTCACAACACAATACTTGTCATTACTCAATACGAACGTCAAACGTATAACTTTTATACTTACAAAATGTGTTTTCATTCAGAGAACGTTACATTGAAAACAAACTTAGGGCGGAATTCATAGTCAGAACTTCACTTAAGTGTGACTTTTCGTTTAAGGTATCCTTAAATAAGCTACCCTTCAATATTTTGTTTCATAATCTAAACTTAATGGCAACTTATTAATATGTGGTACGAAACTATTAGCAAGTTATCACCCTGCATTTTTATTTTGTAAATTGCAAAGCTAATATGAAATAAGTGGACACTTAACCATAAGTCTGATCTATGAATTATATCCTTAATTTTATAGCTCAAGTTGTAGTAAATGTAGAAATTGTTGATCAGAACCTTTTTCGGCACGTTTTTTGACGGGCGAAAGTCGGTTTGTCAGTAACGGTTTGACAAACAGGCGCAACGAACAGTACTGTTCATTGAATATCCTCACATTGTAAATCCAGTCCAAAACCAAGCCCATTTTGGAGTAAATATATCATGTGGCATCATCCTAAAGTGAGGTGAGTTACCTAAATTTCCTACAAGAAGAATTTCCTGCACTTCTGGAGAATGTGCCTTTGCATCTAAGGAGAAACCTATGGTTTCAGCATATCGAAGCTCCACCCGACAAATCTAGGATTGTGCAGCAATATTTACACTTTCCAAGAAAATGGATTGGGATTAATAAACCTATTCAGAGGCCCGGAAAATCACCATATATAACACCCCTCGATTTTTTTTATGAGGGGTTTTAAAAAATAAGGTTTACAAAACACCTTTGTTAGATATTAATCATTTGAAAGAAAAAACGCTTGTAACGAGTTAAACGGCGAAATGTAAGGAGGTCATACAGAGAATAGATTGTAATAATAATTATGTATACAGTATGAAAGCGTTTGCCTCATTCTTAAAGTTTAGTTATTATTATCATCACCTTTTGTTTTAACTGTATTAAAGAATTATCGAGTTTAATCATTTATTTATTCTTAATGATATTTATGCACTTTAAACAACAAACATTAAATTATTTTCTAACGATTACTTGATCCTTCCACCGCTAATGTAATGTTTAGATGGCATTTCTTTTCAGACTCTTTAAGACGATATTGCTTGCTTTTAAACGAGAATACAGAAAAATTTCTCTAATAAAACTTTATTAAAAAAGAAAGCTTTTCAATAGGAAAAGAATTTGGGAATGTTTCTGGAAAAAATATAATTGACGAAGTCATCAGTCATTTTTGTCAAATTCCAAAGGTAATACTTTCGATTGAAAATTGAGCTTATTTCATCCCATTTAACATCATGTGTCCTAACCTTTATTTAAATTTTTTTATCCTCACAGTTAGTAGGTTCATACTATCGAGTTTGATACACCCTGTACATTTCGAATCAAATGTTTTTATTTAATTCAAAAATGCATATTTTTAATTAAAGGATGTGTAACAGGAATATATGTAAATTTTATTAATTCTTTTTTAAAAGTTTTTAAAGAAAGTCTTATTAGATTAGCTATATAATATTTTGAAAACCTGTAATTTAAAAAAACCCAATTTCCTAATATAATCGTATCATCGAAATAAGTATTTGTTTGAAACGAAAAATTCGAATTATTTTCGCTAGGTGTAGCTGTGCTATATTTCGCATGCTATATTTCGCGTACTCAGATATGTCGGGTTTGAGACACATGAACAGCCAGGATTAGTCGTCAGTTAGCACACCACTCACCACAAAGTAATAGTTTATACTGCGCTTATCATTCACCTCACCTGTGGTGAGTGATAAGCGCTAATAAGCTCGAAACCAGTATATGTTGACTATTTGCTTCATTGAAATATATAAATTTTGTTTTCTCATAGAATATAATTAAACCAACACCAGAACTGTATGATTGAAAAGGACAAGATTTTCTTTAATTATAAAAGGCGGCCGTTTATGCATTGCTAATACAAGCAGGTATGCGTATCAATTACTATAAACCTGTTTAAGTAATCTATTTCTTAAATAATATGTACTTGTTTTTATTAGCTTTTATAAAATAAAAGAAGAACCTTCCAAATATTTGAAATAAGTAATTAGCTGTTTATTAGAATGAAACAGCGAACTTACAGAAACATAGTATTTTGTTTGTAAAATTTATGTTATAAAAATTACATACAAAGAAAATTCCAGTCCGTCTTCCGGAAATATTTTGAAAAGCATTGAGAACAATTAGAGAAAAACAACAGTACCCGTATTTGTGTAGCTGAATTAAGAGACAAGAAATTTTTATTGTGGCATCACATATTGTAATAAACGTAGCTATATATTCTGGGACTATAACAGTCCCAATGTTGTTCTCTACCTACGCAAATTATATTTCTAATTTTGAGACGCTCATATTTACCTAATGAATCACAGACATACACATTTGTAGCTTGGTAATAGAAAAAGATTGAAATTTTGCTGGCACAGTTAATATTATTCATTTTCTAAAAATAAAAAGTGAAATATAAGGAAAGTGATATCATTATTTAAGTATCTAATATTATTTATTAATTTATAATGTTTAAAAATTGTGTGAAGATGCGAATTTTTTATTTAAATTGTCAACACAGAGCAAAAAAGTTAAACAAAGAAAATATTTAAAATCAATTTTAGCAAACGTGGTACCATTTCTCTTATTAAAGCTGGTGACAATAAAAACTGTCATTTTAATATTCTTTATCTCTATTAATATAAATTTTTGGCATAAATACATCAGATCAAATCGTAATATGTTAACAGTTGTCTTATGTATTATTTCTATTACTAAAAATAAGAGAACAGTAATATGTTCCACATAGATGTTTAATAATTAAATATTGTTTCATAAAGGGACTATTTCAGAAATAAGAAATGTAATATTTTCCTGCTACATACAGGGTTAACTATGACTAAGTACAAATATTTTAAAAGGGAATAGAGAAAATTAAGAATTAACAGAATCACCCTTCAAAAAAATTCCAAACTTATTTATAAAGCGAAAAAATTTTTTTTTTCGAAATTATATATTAATTCTTATTTAATGCCGCGAATTCGACTTATCCGTCACACGTTTACAGAATCAGAGTAGGTAACGTAGGCAACTAGCAACACGACTGTAAAATTTCCAGTCATGTTATAATTTAATTCCTGTGTTTACCATGTGTTTACGTTGTAGTTTTGTGTTCTTCTCCAGTTGTTAGTGCCTTTTTTAATTTTTAAACGTTTCATATTTATTAAATAAAGAAATTTGTGTTGGGTGCAAATACTTTCCCACAATATAGTTCGTCGGTTTGATTTTTTAGGTTATGGGACCAGATTGCCTTAGAAGTTTTCTATTATCTATTCCTTTCGTTCGATTTTGTTATAATAAATAGGCATTTTATCTAGCTGTACCTACGGGAAGTGTGTTTTATCGGTAGTGAGTAGTTATAATGAATGAAAATGTAATTTTGCCAGTTTGTAACGAAATAATGAAAAACGAATGCAAAAATAGTGGAGCTAACTGGATTAACTGTTACCTACCTATCTATGAGGTGTTATTAATAATAAGAATGTTAATTTTTGTCGTTTCTGCATTAGAATTGCTGCAAAAAACGACCGCATGGTAGTAGATATTGTTGACAGATGTAAACTTATCTATGGATCTAAGTCAATATTTATCATAGGCTCCGACTTTCCGTAGGAAAAGAGGGTTTTGCCCATTTTTTAAATATCGAGCTAATATAACATCGAGATCTTCTCTAATTGCATGGGGATAGTACGTCAAAGACGTACGTAAGATTTTTTTGTCTTATGAACTATATGCCTATCTCCTCTTGTTTTCAAGATACAGAGTGACAAAATAAAATTTATAAAATATAATTTTTGGGAAAATTTCCAGTGTACAAAATATTTTTATGAAATTTAGTATTCCAGGGTTTTTAAGAATACCGAATACGTTGGTCTAATTACTTTTTCGATATTTCATAGAGAGCGCTGTAGTTACATTTCTATTCCATTTTAAGATCTATTTTTTTAAAAAGTTATCTTTCATACCATTCGGGCTTTATTTTCTAAAGTATAATTTTATTTTCTACAAATAATGTACTCTTGTTAGAGCTTTCTAATGTGGACGATTTTCGAGAAAAAGGCTTTTAATTGAATTCTTATAATATTACGGTCTATAAAATAAATGACAATTTTTGAAGTAGGCTTATGTCAAAATTTAAATATTTAAACTTATACTTAATTAAAGTAAAACCCATTATTCAAATTATTAAAATACAATTATGTAAATTTTTAATGTTTGTAAAGATAAGAAATACTGCAATAATGGGAAAAGTCTACAGTCAAAGCAAAGAAATGGTTAGATAATCTATGGATAGAACGTCAAAAAACAACAATAATTTCAATCTTAATTATAGGGTATTTAGTCGGTATAAATTGTGAAAATATAGTTTATATGTATTAACCAGTAAATCACAAGTAAACAAAACAAATTGCATTAAATGTTCAAAATGTTGACATATACATAAATTAACATTTTTCTCTAAAGAAAATATGGTTATTTCCAAGCGAACATTAACTATAAAAATCATGTAGGGAATCTAACGAAATATTTTCTTAAATTATCTCTAATAAATCATTCCTCAAAAAGCTTAGATAATTTTCTCCGGTCAAGTTATTCTCAGAAATATGAAAACCAACTAAACGATTGTCTATCAGTGCTGCCCAAACCTTTATTTTAAAACGATGTTGTAGTTATGTACTCTTTTTACTTTAGAATTTTCTGTTGCCAGATATGTACAATGCAAATGTTTAACATTATTTCCCGTGCAAAGGCACATTCATCCGTAAATAGTATTTTCCTGAAAACATTGAGATTACAATTCTGTTTCTCTTTCATGAATTTACAGAAATCTGTTAATAATTCTTGGACTTTAGGATCCTCAAAGTACTGGATACCGACAAATTTATTCTTTGTGACTTTTCTTGAACTTAATGAAGGGTTTTCAAATACCATATCTATTTAATATTTCCTCTTCTATTTTAGCCGTACTTTTCTGCGATATTTGTCACCGTATCTTCGAACAGCTGCAATAGCATTTCCCAAGCATTCATCTAACGTTAAGAGCATATCTGTATATGTATTCTTGATTTGAGTAAGTAAAAGTTAAATTATTGTTAAACTAATTGCAATCACTAAACTTTTTATATAAAGTTAATTAGAGATTAAAATATTACTAAGAATCCGTCCACATTAGACAGTTCAAGCAAGAGTACATTATTTAAAAAAAATAAAATTATACATTAGAAAATCGAGGCGAAATATCCAAAACATAATTAGACCAGCGTATTTGCCGTCTTTACGAACCTGGAATACCAAATTCCATAAAAATGTTTCACACCGTTTGGAAATTTTTACAAAAAATTCTTTTTGTCACTATGTACCTCGAAAACAAGAGAAGAGAAGCATGCATATAGTTCATTAGACAAAACATTATTATTTTTTGACGTACTATCGTCCCCTGTATTTACAGGAGGTTTTCCTGAAACACCCTGTATATTATTTTATTTCACATAACATATTCAAAGTACATGTTTTGTCACATTCCACAACTTTAGAATTAGCAGTTACTTTCTAATCATAACAATAATGCATTTTTAACAACTTTTTTAGTAGCTGTTAATATTGCAGGAAAACGCTGAAACAGGTAAATTAGTTATTTTAGTGACAGTTAATTTGATTTATTTTGTAAGTTTGTGATGTCATCAGCTTTTGAGTTGACTTCATATGCATTTTTTTATTAAATGGTATTACAGCGTTTCTGATATTAGGTACTTTTAATAGGCTTACTTTTTGAAAAGACAAGAATAATATTAACTTATATAGTTAAATTAACTGTAAAAGTTATAAAATAAAATTATAACATAACAAATGTTGTTCATCAATTATATTGTTTAAAATATCAGGTGTATAATTCGTTATTTTAAATTCAAATTATTAGACTTTGTTTTAAATACTTCATTTTTTAAATATATCTAAAGAAAAAATGCATTGAACTTAAATCTGACGATCTCGCTGTCCATTTCAGATAGCTTCATCTCAATCTATCGATTAGGAATAATTATGGCTAATGAGATGATATTCTATCCTTTTGGAACCAGATGGTGTCACTAGGAATATCTGGATTTGAATAGAAGAGTTATCAAACTGGAACAATAACATCTCTGAGAAGTTCAAAATATCTTTGTCCAGTAAGATTATTTAAAAGACGGGTGCCACTATGTGATCATTGATGATACCTGTCCAAACAGGACTTTTGTCGGTGTGATTGTCGTGCATCAAATGGGAATTTGTGCAGTCCAATAACTACAAATTAGGGTAGTAGTCCGTGCTCCCTAGATTACTAATCAAATAAGTAACCGAGTTATAATTATTTTTTTAAACTGCACCCAAATTGCTATTCACTCCTCCCCTGTACAGCGTCCGAGTTTTACTGCAGAACCATGTCTACGGTGTTGCCAGTTAGTTATTATCAGTCTAGTTTAGTCGTCGGAACTTGTCCTGTCATTTCAGGGTCGTATTTTACGTAGCGCAGTGCGACCGAAGCAGATATTTTAAAATTCAGTACATACGTAGATTTGATCATGTGCACTATGTGTTATTTATTTACATTACGTTCACGAGTACAACTGTACACAATGTTACGACGGATACCGTGCAAAAAAACCATAGAAAAATGGATCCACGAATTGCCACTGTTTAGTTTTAGTAAGTTTAGTAGTTGAGCCGAACTAACAGTTGGCGGCCCTGAGAGTGGGGAAGCTCCCCGGCTCGATAGAGTCGAATAAAGGTAACAGACAGAGACAGTGCGAATCGAACCATGTAAAACTGTACATGTGTGTGCATGAAAACAAGCATATAATAAAGTTATATTTCAATTAAGTCAATTGTTTCAAAATCAACGTTAGAAAAGAATCACCCTACAGTCCACAAAAAACAAATAAAAAACATTGGCCCTTCTCGCGGATGTCCAGCGAGCCCATACATCAAAAAGTAAGTCATACCGGCAAACGAATAGTGACTCAGTGGTGCAGTCGATCAACACGAAAGCCACAGCATAGGCAATAACGCAGCGGTCCAATGGGAAGATAGCGGGCAACAAGCACCAACAAGTGTGCATACCAGACATCCATATTCGTCGCACTCAAGCAAAAGTGAGTCCTCTCTATTTTTCCTTACATTCCTAGTTTTTCGCATGTTTATTTCTACTCGATTTGTACTAGCAGCAGACAAATTTCAGGTTTTATTAGCATTGCATTTTGTAATCTCAATCATTTAGTCAAATAAAATAGCTGAAAAATGTCTCAATTAGAAAAAATAATTAAAAAACGCGGATCAATCAAATCGCGACTCACAATATTCGAAAAATACGTTTCAAATCTAGGAACTGTGTATCCAAACAAAAGCATTACCGAATCGCAAGTTTTAATCGAATTGGAACAGAGACTAGAACGCATTCAGAATCTAATAAATGACTTTGACGAAATACAATTACAAATAGACGAAATCGCAGATAAACCCGATGAACAATTTATAGAAAGGGAAACATTTGAGTCGGCCTTTTTCGCCTGCATTGCCAAAGCAAAAAATCTTTTATGTTATTCCTCAGACAACGATTCGAAAGTCAATGCAAATAGTGACGATTTATCAAACAATAACAGTATGCAAAATATTAAATTACCGGTTATTCAGTTACCAAAATTCGATGGTAATTATGACAGTTGGTTAGAGTACAGAGACACGTTTGATTCACTCATACACCAAAATGCATCGATTACAAATATACAAAAATTCCATTATCTTCGTGCATCATTGTCGGGAAATGCATTACAGATAATAGCAAGTTTAGAGTTTTCTAGCTCAAATTACGTAGTCGCATGAGACCTAATACGTGATCGATTTAATAACACACGCGTTTTGAAACAAAATCACGTTAAAGCACTTTTTAATCTTGAGAAACATTATGAGGAGTCAGCAATATCGCTTCGAAAAATGATAGACAACGTAACTAAGCATTTAAGAGCGCTAAAATTATTAAAAGAACCCACTGAAAGTTGGGACACGTTAGTTATACATTTGCTTACAACAAAATTAGATAGTACAACCGCCCGCGAATGGGAACAAAAAAAGGATACATATGATAATCCGACGTTAGACAATTTAAAGGAATTTTTAAAGGACCGTGCAGACCTCTTAGAGGCTTTAGAACAAAATAAGTCTGGCAAAAAATACATAAAACCAAAACAAGAAATAATAACGAGGTCTTTCTTAACAGCAAAGGTATGTTGCGCGTTTTGTAAAAAGGAGCACTATATACAAGATTGTCCGGATTTCATAAAACTAGCCGTGTCTGATAGAATCGAACAAGTAAAAAAAATACGATTATGTTTAAATTGTTTAAGACCCGGACATATGTTAATGCAGTGTCTTTCCAGTTCTTGCAAAAAATGTAAAGCTCGTCACAATACGTTGTTGCATATAGAGAAAAATGATACGTCAACACAAGAAAAACAAATGGACATAAATTTTATCCAACAAGAAAGCATCAACTTGTCTTCACGTAGTTCAATTAGTTCTCAGGTAATTTTCTCGACGGTTTTAATTACTATTTTTGACATCAACAATAAACCATACACCGCACGCGCATTGTTAGACTGCGGATCGCAAAGTAGTTTTATGACAGTAGAGCTTTCTAATATTTTGAAATTACAAAGAGCCGAAACAAGCATAAAGGTATGTGGTATCAATGAAACAAATTCGGAAATTAAATACAGAGTGTCAGCTCAAATAAAGTCAAAGGTAAACAATTATTTAACGCAAGTTACCTGTTTAGTTGTTCCTCAGATTACAAACAATTTGCCAAATTTCAAGATCGATACGAGTATATTAGCAATACCACAAAATATTAAATTAGCCGACCCAAGTTTTTATCTGCCCAACAAGATAGATATTTTACTGGGGTCCGATATTTTTTGGAAAATTATGTGTGTAGGTCAAATAAAATTAGACAGTGGTCCAGTTTTACAAAAAAGCAAGTTCGGATGGATCGTTGCGGGTCCTCTACATTCTGTACCATGTCAGTCTATACAATGCAACTTTTCTGAACTCGATGAACAACTTACGCGATTTTGAGTAGTTGAAGAACTTTCAATGAAAAAGCCTTTGTCCCAGGAAGAAACTTTGTGCGAAACACATTTTACGGAAACGGTACAACGTGACAAAAGCGGTCGTTTCATCGTTACAATACCACTAAAGGAAGGTCTTGCCAAATTAGGAGATTCATACGAAAACGCAAAAAATCGATTTTTATCATTAGAACGTAAGTTAAATAACAATCCTGAATTTAAAGATGAATATTCCAAATTTATAAATGAATATCGAAATTTGAAGCATATGTACAAGGTACCGGAAAATGATACCGCCCAGTATACGTATATCTGCCACATCATGGGGTAGTTAAACAAAGTAGCTTAACAACAAAGCTGCGTGTCGTTTTTGACGCATCTTGTCCAACTACCACTGGTTATTCGTTCAATGATTTGCAGATGGTGGGACCAGTATTACAATCAGATCTTTTTTCGTTACTTGTGAGACATCGAAAGTATAACTACGTCATAGCAGGTGACATAGAAAAAATGTATCGAATGTGCCTAGTACATCCCGATCAAACACCGCTTCAGCGAATTTTATGGCGTGATGACCCTGAAGGTCCAATAGAGACCTATGAACTAGCAACGGTTACATATGGCACAGCGGCGGCGGCTTATTTGGCAATTAGGTGCCTCTATCAACTCGGTATCGATTGTGAATCGGAATTAATATCAAATGTTATACAAAATCATTTCTATGTCGATGACTTGTTAAGTGGTGGCGATACTATCGACGAAGTTATATTCATTGCCAATGAGGTTTCGCGTATCCTTAAAACCGGAGGCTTCTCATTGCGAAAATGGGTTTCAAATAGCCCAGAAATATTAAAAGGTATTTCCACACGGGAAAACGCGGATTTGATCGACTTTGGTGTTAATGAAAATACAAAAACTTTAGGTATAATTTGGAATAGCAAAACTGACTCTTTTATGTACAAAATAAATAATAATTTTAGCAAACAAATTTCAAAACGTTCAATATTGTCGGAAACGTCCCAAATTTTTGATCCTTTGGGACTTTTGAGCCCTTGTATTATTACGGCTAAGATTATTCTACAACAATTATGGTTAGAAAAATTGTCGTGGGACGAATCACTTCCAAGTCATTTGCACACAAAATGGCTACAATTTCGCGATGAATTGAAATGTCTGGAAGGGATAAAAATTCCTAGACAAGTTACTTGTTCAAATCCCGTAAGAATTGACATGCATGGATTTTCAGACGCATCCATGTACGCGTTTGGTGCGTGTATATATATAAGAGTAGAAGCGCAAAATGGCCAAGTTTCAGTACGAATATTATGCGCAAAATCTAAAGTTGCGCCATTAAAAACGCAGACGATTCCTCGCTTGGAATTAATGGCAGCTTTGCTTTTGGCCAAATTAGGAAATAAAGTCAAATCGGCTCTTAATATTAATATAGCTACTGTTACATATTGGTCTGATTCAAATATAGTGTTAAGTTGGTTAAAAATGACACCCAATCGTTTGCAAATTTTTGTCGCTAACAGAGTAGCATTGATCCAAGAATTGGCTAAAGATGTTCAATGGCAATACGTGCCCACTTCAATTAATCCCGCAGACTACATTTCTCGTGGTGTTAGGCCCAGTAATTTACAATCACTCAATATATATTGGTACGGCCCTGAATGGCTGAAAAAAAATGTACTTCCTTTCCCAAATTCACAAATTTGTGAAAATGACTTGCCCGAAGTAAAGAAAGTCGCACACTCGTATAGTGTATCAACAGAATTACCCATTATAAATTTTGAACGATTTTCTAACTTAACAAGATTGGAAAGAACATTAGCCTATTGCCAAAGGTTTTGTTCAAATTGTCGTAAGCCGAAAAATAGTAGAAATTTCGGTCCATTAACAACACAAGAAATTAAAACTGCTACTATATATCTTGAAAAACTTTCGCAACGCGAGCATTTTTCAAAGGAATTCGAGTCGCTACGTGCGAATAAACAGGTCAATTTTAAGTGTCAAATAGCTAAATTAAGTCCTTTCTTGGACGATAACCACGTGATACGTGTTGGCGGAAGGTTGGTGAATTCCAATTTCAATTTTAGTAAAAAAACACCCGATTTTACTGTCATCGAAAAGCTATTTTACTAAGTTACTATTTGCAAGAGAACATAAAAGACTACTGCACGCTGGTCCACAGCTATTACTTTCATCAATTAGAGATCAGTTTTGGCCTTTAGCGGGGCGTAATTTAGCTAGAAAAGTCGTACGCGATTGCCTTATTTGTTTTAGAGTAAAACCGCGCGAAATTTCTCCTATTATGGGAAACTTACCCGCTGAAAGACTGAATCCTGCCCCTCCATTCTATACTACTGGGGTAGATTATGCAGGACCCTTTTTAATAAAGGACAAAGATGGTAGAGGTTATAAATTGAAAAAGTGTTACATTAGTCTATTTGTTTGTTTTTTAACACGAGCGGTCCACTTAGAGCTAGTCTCAGACCTTACAACTGAGGCCTTTCTAGCCGCCTTTAGACGATTTATCGGGCGCAGAGGCAAGCCGGCTCAGATGTTTTCTGACAATGGGAAAAATTTTGTAGGCGCAAGTGCCAAACTAAAACTTTTCTTAGAAGAGAATGCTCATGCACTTACCAATTCAATTCAGAATGAGCATATCTCTTGGTCATTTATCCCTGCATGTTCTCCTCACTTCGGAGGCCTTTGGGAGGCCGGAGTTAAGTCAACAAAACACCACTTGCTACGCGTGGCTGGTAATGCGAGATTAAGCTTCGAAGAATTCTATACTCTGCTGGTGCAGGTCGAGGCGGTATTAAACTCGCGTCCCATATCTCCTCTGTCCGCTGATCCTTCAGACTTTTCGGCCCTTACCCCGTCTCACTTCTTAATTGGGAGGCCTATAGTACAACTGGCAGAGCCAGATTTAACCGACGTTGCTACAAACAGACTGTCACATTTCCAACGAATCCAGCAGTTGCAGCAGCACTTTTGGGCAAGATGGGCGCGCGAATATGTGTCAGAGTTACAATTTCGCTGCAAATGGCGTACACAGCACGGCTCTCTCAACCTGAATGACCTAGTACTCATTAAGGATGAAAACCAACCACCACTGAAATGGATGCTAGGACGAGTCAGCAAACTACATCCAGGGACCGACGGTGTAGCTAGAGTAGCTACCATCCAGACCTCATCCGGATCCATCAGACGATCTTTTGCAAAAATATGTCCGCTACCTGTGAGTTAAGTGGTGACGGTGATAAAGTGAGTAGGTAGTGAGGTATTTTATCTGTTCTGTGACTATTTATGTTATGACTGAATTTTATCAACCATTCTTTAAGTTTGTAAATTTTTATTTATGTATTTGAAAGTCCTAGGTCCTTTCAAGGCCGGGAGGATGTTTAGTTTTAGTAAGTTTAGTAGTTGAGCCGAACTAACAGTTGGCGGCCCTGAGAGTGGGGAAGCTCCCCGGCTCGATAGAGTCGAATAAAGGTAACAGACAGAGACAGTGCGAATCGAACCATGTAAAACTGTACATGTGTGTGCATGAAAAGCATATAATAAAGTTATATTTCAATTAAGTCAATTGTTTCAAAATCAACGTTAGAAAAGAATCACCCTACAGTCCACAAAAAACAAATAAAAACAGCCACAGTTAGTATTTAATTGTACTGAATTACAATGCACTCTATGTAATATTTTACTTGACGACTGCAAACGAAAATCAACTGTAAAAGCCAGTATTCGCTCTGTTGATAAAAGTGGTTAAGTGTCGGCAAAACAACTACTGCTGATGGATAGAAAATAACATGTTATGCAAATGCAGAAGCTATAACAAAAATAGTGACATAGTTTGACATAATTGTGGGGCCGTGAAATGTGAAATGAGGTTTTTTTAGTGAGGTAATGTGAATGCAGAAGACAATAGTCTGGATATGCAAAACTACAGCTTCCAATTTATTGTGATGAGATTCCGGCGATGCGAGTCACTAGAAATAATATAACACCAATTCAATGTAAATACCTATGTTTAACATATGTTTGCATGTATACAGTATATACCTCAGTCCGGTCCTATTAAACCGTCAATTATACGACAAGTTCCGACGGAGGTACAAAAAAGAAAAAACCGCAATGGATAATCTTGTAAATATGGTTTTTTATGACATTGCGACTCATCAGTTATTATATTTTTCTGTCAATCTTGAAGAAGTAAGGATCCTAAAACAATTTTCCAGTGTTGTAAAAATGTACGTAATGTAAAAATACGTAAAAAAATGTTTTACTGATCTATTAACTAATTATTATTACTAAATAATAGTGTTGGTAGGTAGAATTTAATACATTACTTACTAATTATTACCAGTAAAACTTAATGTTTTAAAATAATTGTTGCTGTTTTGTAAAATGTAGTACTGGAGCTTATATTCAATATTTTTATATTATGTATTATCGGTATAGATGAGGTGTACTTTTGAAGAAACTTTGTGTGAAACTTTGTGTTGTGTGTAAATTGTAGCAGGTAGCTAAACTTTAATCCCCGACAATCCGTCTTTGTCTATGCCGCTTCAATTTCTCGGTCCATTTCTCTTAAAGTAAACAATATAAAAACAGCATTTCAAAACATGAGGCTACTTTAAGCATCATAACCGGGTTAAGAGGGTTTTTAGTAATTCAAATAAAATTATTCAATATTATTATCAAAATATTTATTTAAATTTAAAGAATACACTTTTTTCCACACAAAAATATATGTATTTTGAAAATTCAAATTATGGTGAGTAAATGTAGTGTTATATAAATGTATAATAAAGAAAATAAAAAAGTAGGTATATTAAAATTCATCCTCTGAATATTCTGATGAATTATCTTCGTCTCCTAGATTGATAACGATAGGTTCCACAGTAACGTCAATTAAATATCGAGTTCCCACATTTTCTCCTCTTCTTTTTGTACATGATGTATACATCTTTGCCAGTTATCTGCAGTTACTCGTTCCAAGGAATTAAAAAAAAATCTATTTAATTTAAACGTTGTATTATTTTGCGCTACATCTCCTTTTACCTGCGCCCAAACTAATTCGATTAGGTTAAGTTGACAGTGATAAGGTAGTAACCGTAGTACCGTTATTTGGCGATTTGTTGCCATTTCATCGATAACATATTTTTTCTAATCTTTATTAAGATTGACAAGTGTCAAAAGTTCCTTTTTCACCATATTTGTTTCAAAAGTAATATTTTTTCCGGATAACCATTGAATTATATCGGCTTTCCTCCAAGCAGTCATAGGCGTCCGCTCGGTCCGCCGTGAATGGTAACTGGCATTATCCATGACAATTACAGACTCCGGAGGAATAAGATCCAACATCTGTGTAAAATACTCTTCGAAAACATCTACGTTTATGTCTTCGTGATAGTCACCTGTATTTTTAGATTCAAATAAAAGTAAACCGCCATCTACAAAACCACTGGCATTACCTATATGTGTCACTATCTTTGCCCTTTACCTGAAGGTGCCTTGAACCCTGTTGAGAGTCCATCTAAAAATGCTTGTCGAAAACTTTTTACATTTTTATTTTGCCATACTTCTGTTACAGTATATTCGTCGTTGACCCAAGTTTCGTCTAGATAATAAATATTCCTTCGTCACGTAATTATCTAATTGATCTTAAGTAGGATCTTCGCCAACAAATAATTTCATCTTTATCGATAAGAACTGACTTCCTGTTCTACCTTTCCCAGCAAAAATTCAACTCTCGTAAGGCGGCTCATAATTTGCTTCTACTGATTTTTGGCAAATTGGTGTCCTCTGAAAGTTCACTTAAAATTTTGTTTAGCGTTGGTATTTCTTTTTTAAAATAAAATGAGTGTACTTTTCTGCGAATGACATTTTTGAAAAAATCATCTATAACGACTCTTGACCTCCCTGTAGATGATTTTGGGGGGTTTACAGTATCTTGCTCATTTTTTGTTTCCTTTAAAAGTCTGTAGATAGTCGATTTTCCAATCCCTGTCATTTTGAAATACTTTTCCACGATGTCGTCAACACTGTTGGTAGGATTTTGGTGTTTCAATGCATTAAATACATTTAATGTAACAATTTTCTCATTCTGAGACAGCGCACATCTTTTCACATGTTTAGCAGATACGTAATCTGATAAGCTCAACATTTTACCCAAACAATATTATATCCACTGGCACAATAGTCACTAAACACAAGCCGAATTTTACTCTACTGCACTAGCACGTCTTCGTATATTCAACTCTAAAGCTTCGTTTTTAATCAAAAGAAAAGAAGACGGCGTCTGCAAATTATACATATACCCTTTTTATACCATATATATATTTTTGCTTATATTCTATTGCTTTGCTGTAACATATAGTTACAATGTTAGTCATTTTATCTTATGCTGAGACTTGCACTTATTTCCTTATATACAGAGTTCCAGATCTAGCTTAGCTTCAGTGTGAACTATACCTCTGTACCGCTTACTTTGAATAAACGTCGTTCGATTCTATAAATGTATTAAGTTATTTACAACGTACTCGTACATACTTAATTGGCGCAGTCGGTAGGATCTACAAACAAGTCTCTGAATTCTCGTGAGTGAGTGAGTGAGATCCTTGGTGTACTTCTGTACTTTGTTGAAGATCCAGAACCTGTCCAGCTCTCAGGTGAAATTTATTGGATACGGAACTTCAAGTGGTTGGTCAACTTGACGCCGAGATCCCGGGACCGTCAACGATTCAAAGTCCCTCTTGTATTTTTCCACTCCTTTCCTCGCTAAGTTGATATAAATTGATTTTTTTTATATACTTGTGCGGCGAAAAGACATTTTGATTTACACTTGCCTGTGTATAGTCAAAATTAGTTAGGATTAAATTTTTAAGAAGTAATTAAGTGAATTTAATTGTTCTGAACTTTCACGATTAGAGTGACTGTTTTCAGACCCTGTTTTATATTTTTTCTCTGTCCAAAGTGCTTCTTTTGTTGAGTGACTATTAAAACAATTTGTTTATGAGTTAACTCGACTGAAAACGAAGTGTTTGTTCAGATGCCAAAGGATAGTAATTCTCAAGCTAGATTACGAGTAGAAAATCCATACCAGGTCCCTGTCGTTGTTGGACTCTCCGTAAATCAAAACGAGATAGATAGTTTAGTAAATCAGTTATCTAGTACATTTAATAGTGAAAATATGACTACTAACTCAAATATCAACAAAGCTAAAGCTTTCCTTGATGTGATACCAGTTTTTGATGGTTCACAAACCAAACTACAAACATTTTGTAAATTATGTGACGAATTAATTAGAATCTTTAATATCCCTGAAAGAACTGACCGTATGGTATATTTACTTGCGGGAATTAGATCTAAAATCACAAGCCAAGCCGAAATTATTTTGAACCAACGTTTAGAAATTCAAACTTGGACACAAATTAAAAATTTATTACAACAAAATTTCGGAGATTGTAGAGATCTCCCATGCCTTCAGCAAGACTTAATTCATATGCGATATAACCCGAAAACTGAAACCTTGCAGGAATTCTCAAATAGAATTCAACACCTGAGGTCAATTTTATCTCAGAAACTAGTGAACTTGAATATCACAGCTGTTGAAAAACAAGCTTATCAGGACATTTACGCTAGACTCGCACTCGACACGTACGTCGCGAACTTGCCAGATAACTTACAGTCAATGATACGGACAGCTGACAAAACTACATTAGAAGACGCGATATCTTTTGTAAACCGAGAACTACAGTTTAATCAGTATAAAGAACAACTTAAGAAAAACATGTCTTATTCGCAATCGCCGTCAGTCTCACCTAAAATTCCCCAAAGAAACCATAATCCTAATATGAATTTTAAAACTAACCAAAATTTTAAACCGAATTTCCAAAATCAAAATTTTGCAAGACCACCTCTTCCACCAAGAAATCCAAATTTTAATCAAAATTTCAACCAAAATTATAATCAAAACCGAAATCAACAAGCTTCGGGAACTTATCAAAATTATAGACCAAATCATCCCACTCCGATGTCAGGAGTTCAATCATTTGTGAATCAAACACATAATACTAGAAGTAATCATCAAAATTTCAGGCAAAACCAACAAAATTTTAGACAAAAACCGAATAGACAAAATTTCCCTAGAACTAACGAAAATTTTAATATTGAAGAACAAAACTTTGAACAAAATTATGATACAGATTATAATGACGAAGATTTTAATCAAAATTGTAATTAGACTGTGAAAATAACCAAAATTTTCCTTTAACCCCTCCTCAAGACAACCAAACGTAGTAGAAAGTAATATTCAATTAGCTGCCCAGTTACCATATATAAAAATTTCTCAACATCCTTATCCCCCTTTGAAACTTTTAATAGATACAGGCGCTTCATATTCTATGTTACGACCTGACATAATAGAAAAAATCTGTCCAAATCAAATTTTTAATTTTTCAACTCAAGTAAAAACTATTTTAGGAAAATGTACTATTAAACAAAAAGCTCATTTACCCGCTTTTTCAGAATTTAATTCAAATCAAAATTTAGAAGTAATATCTTATGATTTTCATAACTATTTTGACGGACTTATTGGCTACCATGATATGAAAAAATTGAACATGATAATTGACTTACCTAATAACAGACTTATAGGACAAAATTTTAATATTCCCCTTTATTTACGTGATCCTTATGACATAACAAGACGAGTAACACTTGCCCCAAATGAGTATTTAAAAACGACCATCCCTGTAGAAGCAAACTTTGGCGATATTTTAATACCTTTCCAAAATTTAAACAATTTAATAATTAGAGAAACATTAACAACCAGCGAAGACGGATATGCCCCGGTAGAACTTTTCAATCCCTCTAGTGAAACAAAAACCTTTTATTTTCAAAATCCTATCCCTTGCCAAAATATAGAAAATTTCGAATTATACAATTTCCAAATTTCTTCAAATACAAGCAAATGTAAAAAAGAACAAATTCCAAATTTATTAAGAACGGAACATTTATCTAAAGAAGAAAAACAACATTTAATACCCCTTTGCAAAAATTATCACGATGTTTTTTATTTTCCTGGCGATCCTTTGACTTTTACTAATCAAGTTAAACATCAAATAAAAACTGAAGACGAAATTCCTGTTCATACAAAAACATATAGATATCCAGAAATACATAAAAAAGAAGTGAAATCACAAATCCAATCATTATTACAAAATAATATTATCAGACCTTCAGATTCACCATAGTCCAGTCCCATATGGATTGTACCCAAAAAATTAGACGCTTCCGGAAATAAAAAATGGTGACTTGTAGTAGACTACCGAAAAGTTAACGAAAAGACAGTTGCTGACAGATATCCTATTCCGAACATTACAGACATATTAGGCAAACTAGGACGATCCCAATATTTCACTACCCTTGACCTAGCATCCGGTTTCCATCAAATAGAAATGTCCTCAGAATCAATCCCAAAAACCGCTTTTGACACTAACCTAAAAAATGCACCTGTCACATTCCGAAGAGTCATGGACGATGTTCTTAAAGACTTACAAAACAAAATTTGCCTCGTATATATGGACGACATTGTAATTTTTAGTACTTCCCTTCAGGAACACATTCAAAATTTAAAACTAGTATTTGAAGCTTTAAGAAAAGCAAATCTGAAAATTCAATTAGACAAATCCGAATTTTTAAAAAGAGAAACCACATTTTTAGGACATATTATTACCCCTTCAGGAATAAAACGAAACCCAGACAAGGTAAAAGCCATTCAAAAATTCCCTATTCCTAAAACACCCAAAGACATAAAATCATTTCTTGGACTTGTAGGATTTTATCGAAAATTTATAAATAATTTTGCAAAAATAACAAAACCGCTAACTCGATGTTTAAAAAAGGGAAATAAAATTGAACACTCCCCTGAATTTCTAGAATCAGTAAATTTATGTAAAAATATTTTATCTAATGAACCCCTTTTAGCTTTCCCAGATTTTTCAAAAACTTTCGTATTAACCACCGACGCATCTAACTTTGCGATCGGAGCTGTTTTATCCCAAAATGGTCACCCAATTTCATACGCGAGTAGAACTTTAAATCCGGCAGAAATAAATTATTCAACAATTGAAAAGGAATTATTAGCAATCGTTTGGGTAACTAAATATTTTAGACCTTATTTATATGGAAGAAAATTTATAATAAATACAGATCATAAACCCCTTCAGTAGCTTTTCTCCTTAAAAAAATCTCAGTCTAGATTAGTCCGTTGGAGACTAAAATTAGAATAATTTGAATATGAAGTAAAATATATTAAAGGAAAAGAAAACAATGTTGCAGACACATTATCCCGATTACCTCCAGACATTAACATTCACCAACTTCAACCTTCTACTTCTCAAGCCTTAGACTTACCTATTCTAGATGACGATACTCTCTCCATGTTAGTAAACGTGGATAGACCTAACACACCTATTGACGAAGAATTACTTAACGATATTTTACGACAACTTCCAGAACCCTCTCCTCCAGTATTACATATTCAAGAACCTGACGACAACGAAACAATACATACCTCGATAGAAAATCCAGTAGCAGAATTACCCATAACTGATCAACCGATAAACCAATTCGAATATCAAATATCTATCGCTCTAAATCCAAATCTTATTCAACCTTATTGGCATAGACTAACCAGACCTTTTGATAGAAATTCAATTTTTATAGTATTTAATCCTCAACTTTCAAACCAAAATAAAGAAACTGTTTATATTTTTATTACCAAAAAGCTAGACAATGTTTTGAACGTTTGATACCAAAATTCTTTAATAATATAATTAAATTTAGAATCTCCACACTAAAAACTCAAGATGTAGAAATACTAGAATCCCAGATCAGATTAATAATGAAAGAACATGAAGTAAATAGAGTACACAGAGGCATTGACACTGTTTATAATTCTTTAGCAAAAACTCACTATTGGCCTAATATGAAAGAAACTATAACAACCTATATAAATAATTGTGAAACATGTAATCGAGCGAAATATGATAGACACCCACAAAACCCACCAATCCAAAAAACGGAAACACCCACTAAACCTTTCGACATTATACACTTACACATACTATTCTTTGATAAAAATCAATTCTTAACTGTTTTTGACACATTTTCAAAATTAGGACAAGCCTATCCTATACCTAGCAGAAATGCTATAACAACGATTAATACTATTCTAAATTACATTTCCCATTACGGAAAACCAGTCAAAATAATCTGTGATCAAGGCAGTGAATTTAATAAAATATTTTCAGAATTTTGTCAACTACATAAAATAATTTTACATTTCACTAGCGTCAGTAATTCAAATTCTAATAGTCCAGTCGAACGTTTCCACTCAACAATTTTAGACTCCATCAGAGCTTTGAAATTAGATAACCCTACTTTAAATCAAGAAACTCTAATTAAATTAGCAACCATTGGATATAATAATTCCGTTTATTCTGTAACTCAAAAAACACCCTTAGAAATAATATTAGGTTCACCTCAAAACATAGAAATAGATGAAAGAATAATCACCACAAATTTTATAGAAAAACAAAAACAAATTTACTCAAAATTATACAAGGACGTACAAAACAAAATTGAAGTGACAAAACAAAAAACTTTAGACCGAGTAAATAAAAATAAAACTGAACCACAAAAAGTCAAAATTCTACAAGACATACTAATAAAAGACAATTTAGCAAACAGACACAAAACAAGACCAAAATTTAAGAAAGCTATAGTTATGGAAGATAACGGCCCTACTATTCAAACAAAACAAGGAAAAATTCATAAAAAACATGTTAAGAAATTGAAACCCCCTGACACTTCTCCTCTGTTAAAGGATGAAGATTTTATTGATAGTGACGACAATATTCCATTGGCACGCCTCTTCAGAAATAAATAAACTCATCAAACACTATTCGGAATCTGACTTGTAGAAAAATTCTAAATCTTATTAGTACTGGATACAATAAAACTCTTTGGCCTCATGAACGATCAAAACAGAGAACAAATAGAAAATAAATTAGAAATTTTAGAAATCAATATAACTTATAAACTCAAGGAACAATTAAGTTACTTAACCTCTTTCATCAAAATTAATAATACTCTACATTTATCAGTCAAAACATATGTTCAAAATTATAAAATTTATATCAACTTTCAAATTTCCAAGTTCCAAATACTTCTAAATTTTACCTGTACCCTTGAATCAAAACCTACCTCAACCTACTTACTTAAGAATCAATAAGATATCTTCAAAGGAGGAATTTACCCAAATACCAGGCCTGTACCCATGGAAGGACACGAACAGAGACAATTGCACGAACTCACTGCAGTGACAGAATCCTATAGACTGTACTACATCAAAAATTTAAAGAAATTCCATACATCAAATTCAAAATTCGTTACTCATATAATTCACAACTCACCATGATATACAGCTAGATGAACTGAGTAGTTTAGCGTAGAGTATATCCCAAATATAAAATCCAACCCTGAAATTGTTTGATCAAGATCCACATTAGCAATTTCACTACTTTATCATATAAATATATTACATTTTCAAGAGCTTCAATCAATAGCACCTAGAATTTTCATACGAAGGTCAAAACTCAACGACGACGACATAATTCAACGACTGGAATCACGTTTACTCCGATGATCTCCAGTCACCACACCAGGAACAGCGATTTCGCCGTCCTAGATGTCTCAACCCCAGAAGGAGCGACTACCGCCCACTAGGACCCTGGTCGCTTCACCCCGTGAGCTCCCTCTACGACGGGAGGAATTATACATATACCCTTTTTATACCATATATATATTTTTGCTTATATTCTATTTCTTTGCTGTAACATATAGTTACAATGTTAGTCATTTTATCTTATGCTGAGACTTGCACTTATTTTCTTATATATAGAGTTCCAGATCTAGCTTAGCTTCAGTGTGAACTATACCTCTGTACCGCTTACTTTGAATAAACGTCGTTCGATTCTATAAATGTATTAAGTTATTTACAACGTACTCGTACATACTTAATTGGCGCAGTCGGTAGGATCTACAAACAAGTCTCTGAATTCTCGTGAGTGAGTGAGTGAGATCCTTGGTGTACTTCTGTACTTTGTTGAAGATCCAGAACCTGTCCAGCTCTCAGGTGAAATTTATTGGATACGGAACTTCAAGTGGTTGGTCAACTTGACGCCGAGATCCCGGGACCGTCAACGATTCAAAGTCCCTCTTGTATTTTTCCACTCCTTTCCTCGCTAAGTTGATATAAATTGATTTTTTTTATATACTTGTGCGGCGAAAAGACATTTTGATTTACACTTGCCTGTGTATAGTCAAAATTAGTTAGGATTAAATTTTTAAGAAGTAATTAAGTGAATTTAATTGTTCTGAACTTTCACGATTAGAGTGACTGTTTTCAGACCCTGTTTTATATTTTTTCTCTGTCCAAAGTGCTTCTTTTGTTGAGTGACTATTAAAACAATTTGTTTATGAGTTAACTCGACTGAAAACGAAGTGTTTGTTCAGATGCCAAAGGATAGTAATTCTCAAGCTAGATTACGAGTAGAAAATCCATACCAGGTCCCTGTCGTTGTTGGACTCTCCGTAAATCAAAACGAGATAGATAGTTTAGTAAATCAGTTATCTAGTACATTTAATAGTGAAAATATGACTACTAACTCAAATATCAACAAAGCTAAAGCTTTCCTTGATGTGATACCAGTTTTTGATGGTTCACAAACCAAACTACAAACATTTTGTAAATTATGTGACGAATTAATTAGAATCTTTAATATCCCTGAAAGAACTGACCGTATGGTATATTTACTTGCGGGAATTAGATCTAAAATCACAAGCCAAGCCGAAATTATTTTGAACCAACGTTTAGAAATTCAAACTTGGACACAAATTAAAAATTTATTACAACAAAATTTCGGAGATTGTAGAGATCTCCCATGCCTTCAGCAAGACTTAATTCATATGCGATATAACCCGAAAACTGAAACCTTGCAGGAATTCTCAAATAGAATTCAACACCTGAGGTCAATTTTATCTCAGAAACTAGTGAACTTGAATATCACAGCTGTTGAAAAACAAGCTTATCAGGACATTTACGCTAGACTCGCACTCGACACGTACGTCGCGAACTTGCCAGATAACTTACAGTCAATGATACGGACAGCTGACAAAACTACATTAGAAGACGCGATATCTTTTGTAAACCGAGAACTACAGTTTAATCAGTATAAAGAACAACTTAAGAAAAACATGTCTTATTCGCAATCGCCGTCAGTCTCACCTAAAATTCCCCAAAGAAACCATAATCCTAATATGAATTTTAAAACTAACCAAAATTTTAAACCGAATTTCCAAAATCAAAATTTTGCAAGACCACCTCTTCCACCAAGAAATCCAAATTTTAATCAAAATTTCAACCAAAATTATAATCAAAACCGAAATCAACAAGCTTCGGGAACTTATCAAAATTATAGACCAAATCATCCCACTCCGATGTCAGGAGTTCAATCATTTGTGAATCAAACACATAATACTAGAAGTAATCATCAAAATTTCAGGCAAAACCAACAAAATTTTAGACAAAAACCGAATAGACAAAATTTCCCTAGAACTAACGAAAATTTTAATATTGAAGAACAAAACTTTGAACAAAATTATGATACAGATTATAATGACGAAGATTTTAATCAAAATTGTAATTAGACTGTGAAAATAACCAAAATTTTCCTTTAACCCCTCCTCAAGACAACCAAACGTAGTAGAAAGTAATATTCAATTAGCTGCCCAGTTACCATATATAAAAATTTCTCAACATCCTTATCCCCCTTTGAAACTTTTAATAGATACAGGCGCTTCATATTCTATGTTACGACCTGACATAATAGAAAAAATCTGTCCAAATCAAATTTTTAATTTTTCAACTCAAGTAAAAACTATTTTAGGAAAATGTACTATTAAACAAAAAGCTCATTTACCCGCTTTTTCAGAATTTAATTCAAATCAAAATTTAGAAGTAATATCTTATGATTTTCATAACTATTTTGACGGACTTATTGGCTACCATGATATGAAAAAATTGAACATGATAATTGACTTACCTAATAACAGACTTATAGGACAAAATTTTAATATTCCCCTTTATTTACGTGATCCTTATGACATAACAAGACGAGTAACACTTGCCCCAAATGAGTATTTAAAAACGACCATCCCTGTAGAAGCAAACTTTGGCGATATTTTAATACCTTTCCAAAATTTAAACAATTTAATAATTAGAGAAACATTAACAACCAGCGAAGACGGATATGCCCCGGTAGAACTTTTCAATCCCTCTAGTGAAACAAAAACCTTTTATTTTCAAAATCCTATCCCTTGCCAAAATATAGAAAATTTCGAATTATACAATTTCCAAATTTCTTCAAATACAAGCAAATGTAAAAAAGAACAAATTCCAAATTTATTAAGAACGGAACATTTATCTAAAGAAGAAAAACAACATTTAATACCCCTTTGCAAAAATTATCACGATGTTTTTTATTTTCCTGGCGATCCTTTGACTTTTACTAATCAAGTTAAACATCAAATAAAAACTGAAGACGAAATTCCTGTTCATACAAAAACATATAGATATCCAGAAATACATAAAAAAGAAGTGAAATCACAAATCCAATCATTATTACAAAATAATATTATCAGACCTTCAGATTCACCATAGTCCAGTCCCATATGGATTGTACCCAAAAAATTAGACGCTTCCGGAAATAAAAAATGGCGACTTGTAGTAGACTACCGAAAAGTTAACGAAAAGACAGTTGCTGACAGATATCCTATTCCGAACATTACAGACATATTAGGCAAACTAGGACGATCCCAATATTTCACTACCCTTGACCTAGCATCCGGTTTCCATCAAATAGAAATGTCCTCAGAATCAATCCCAAAAACCGCTTTTGACACTAACCTAAAAAATGCACCTGTCACATTCCGAAGAGTCATGGACGATGTTCTTAAAGACTTACAAAACAAAATTTGCCTCGTATATATGGACGACATTGTAATTTTTAGTACTTCCCTTCAGGAACACATTCAAAATTTAAAACTAGTATTTGAAGCTTTAAGAAAAGCAAATCTGAAAATTCAATTAGACAAATCCGAATTTTTAAAAAGAGAAACCACATTTTTAGGACATATTATTACCCCTTCAGGAATAAAACGAAACCCAGACAAGGTAAAAGCCATTCAAAAATTCCCTATTCCTAAAACACCCAAAGACATAAAATCATTTCTTGGACTTGTAGGATTTTATCGAAAATTTATAAATAATTTTGCAAAAATAACAAAACCGCTAACTCGATGTTTAAAAAAGGGAAATAAAATTGAACACTCCCCTGAATTTCTAGAATCAGTAAATTTATGTAAAAATATTTTATCTAATGAACCCCTTTTAGCTTTCCCAGATTTTTCAAAAACTTTCGTATTAACCACCGACGCATCTAACTTTGCGATCGGAGCTGTTTTATCCCAAAATGGTCACCCAATTTCATACGCGAGTAGAACTTTAAATCCGGCAGAAATAAATTATTCAACAATTGAAAAGGAATTATTAGCAATCGTTTGGGTAACTAAATATTTTAGACCTTATTTATATGGAAGAAAATTTATAATAAATACAGATCATAAACCCCTTCAGTAGCTTTTCTCCTTAAAAAAATCTCAGTCTAGATTAGTCCGTTGGAGACTAAAATTAGAATAATTTGAATATGAAGTAAAATATATTAAAGGAAAAGAAAACAATGTTGCAGACACATTATCCCGATTACCTCCAGACATTAACATTCACCAACTTCAACCTTCTACTTCTCAAGCCTTAGACTTACCTATTCTAGATGACGATACTCTCTCCATGTTAGTAAACGTGGATAGACCTAACACACCTATTGACGAAGAATTACTTAACGATATTTTACGACAACTTCCAGAACCCTCTCCTCCAGTATTACATATTCAAGAACCTGACGACAACGAAACAATACATACCTCGATAGAAAATCCAGTAGCAGAATTACCCATAACTGATCAACCGATAAACCAATTCGAATATCAAATATCTATCGCTCTAAATCCAAATCTTATTCAACCTTATTGGCATAGACTAACCAGACCTTTTGATAGAAATTCAATTTTTATAGTATTTAATCCTCAACTTTCAAACCAAAATAAAGAAACTGTTTATATTTTTATTACCAAAAAGCTAGACAATGTTTTGAACGTTTGATACCAAAATTCTTTAATAATATAATTAAATTTAGAATCTCCACACTAAAAACTCAAGATGTAGAAATACTAGAATCCCAGATCAGATTAATAATGAAAGAACATGAAGTAAATAGAGTACACAGAGGCATTGACACTGTTTATAATTCTTTAGCAAAAACTCACTATTGGCCTAATATGAAAGAAACTATAACAACCTATATAAATAATTGTGAAACATGTAATCGAGCGAAATATGATAGACACCCACAAAACCCACCAATCCAAAAAACGGAAACACCCACTAAACCTTTCGACATTATACACTTAGACATACTATTCTTTGATAAAAATCAATTCTTAACTGTTTTTGACACATTTTCAAAATTAGGACAAGCCTATCCTATACCTAGCAGAAATGCTATAACAACGATTAATACTATTCTAAATTACATTTCCCATTACGGAAAACCAGTCAAAATAATCTGTGATCAAGGCAGTGAATTTAATAAAATATTTTCAGAATTTTGTCAACTACATAAAATAATTTTACATTTCACTAGCGTCAGTAATTCAAATTCTAATAGTCCAGTCGAACGTTTCCACTCAACAATTTTAGACTCCATCAGAGCTTTGAAATTAGATAACCCTACTTTAAATCAAGAAACTCTAATTAAATTAGCAACCATTGGATATAATAATTCCGTTTATTCTGTAACTCAAAAAACACCCTTAGAAATAATATTAGGTTCACCTCAAAACATAGAAATAGATGAAAGAATAATCACCACAAATTTTATAGAAAAACAAAAACAAATTTACTCAAAATTATACAAGGACGTACAAAACAAAATTGAAGTGACAAAACAAAAAACTTTAGACCGAGTAAATAAAAATAAAACTGAACCACAAAAAGTCAAAATTCTACAAGACATACTAATAAAAGACAATTTAGCAAACAGACACAAAACAAGACCAAAATTTAAGAAAGCTATAGTTATGGAAGATAACGGCCCTACTATTCAAACAAAACAAGGAAAAATTCATAAAAAACATGTTAAGAAATTGAAACCCCCTGACACTTCTCCTCTGTTAAAGGATGAAGATTTTATTGATAGTGACGACAATATTCCATTGGCACGCCTCTTCAGAAATAAATAAACTCATCAAACACTATTCGGAATCTGACTTGTAGAAAAATTCTAAATCTTATTAGTACTGGATACAATAAAACTCTTTGGCCTCATGAACGATCAAAACAGAGAACAAATAGAAAATAAATTAGAAATTTTAGAAATCAATATAACTTATAAACTCAAGGAACAATTAAGTTACTTAACCTCTTTCATCAAAATTAATAATACTCTACATTTATCAGTCAAAACATATGTTCAAAATTATAAAATTTATATCAACTTTCAAATTTCCAAGTTCCAAATACTTCTAAATTTTACCTGTACCCTTGAATCAAAACCTACCTCAACCTACTTACTTAAGAATCAATAAGATATCTTCAAAGGAGGAATTTACCCAAATACCAGGCCTGTACCCATGGAAGGACACGAACAGAGACAATTGCACGAACTCACTGCAGTGACAGAATCCTATAGACTGTACTACATCAAAAATTTAAAGAAATTCCATACATCAAATTCAAAATTCGTTACTCATATAATTCACAACTCACCATGATATACAGCTAGATGAACTGAGTAGTTTAGCGTAGAGTATATCCCAAATATAAAATCCAACCCTGAAATTGTTTGATCAAGATCCACATTAGCAATTTCACTACTTTATCATATAAATATATTACATTTTCAAGAGCTTCAATCAATAGCACCTAGAATTTTCATACGAAGGTCAAAACTCAACGACGACGACATAATTCAACGACTGGAATCACGTTTACTCCGATGATCTCCAGTCACCACACCAGGAACAGCGATTTCGCCGTCCTAGATGTCTCAACCCCAGAAGGAGCGACTACCGCCCACTAGGACCCTGGTCGCTTCACCCCGTGAGCTCCCTCTACGACGGGAGGAATTATACATATACCCTTTTTATACCATATATATATTTTTGCTTATATTCTATTTCTTTGCTGTAACATATAGTTACAATGTTAGTCATTTTATCTTATGCTGAGACTTGCACTTATTTTCTTATATATAGAGTTCCAGATCTAGCTTAGCTTCAGTGTGAACTATACCTCTGTACCGCTTACTTTGAATAAACGTCGTTCGATTCTATAAATGTATTAAGTTATTTACAACGTTCTCGTTCGGTACATACTTAATTTGCAACACAACGATATCAGATGGATTACCGCGATAGACACGTACCGCATAAGAAAATATCTGTAAGATTAGTTCAACATTTAAGAGATTATGGGAGTTATGAACGCCAGTACTCTACTGTTGAGCAAAAATAAACTCGGAAAGTAAGAATCTTGAACCAATTTTTTATATTTTGTTTATATGGAATAATAAAGTGAACACCCACTACAAACAAATGTTATGTGTCAAAAAGCAGTGCATCACGAGTGGCGTGGGCGTTTTGCTTTCTAACAGAACTTCTTTTCCCATCTTCCACTTCAATAATTACATATGGCAACAATGCTGGTGACGCTGTAACTAGATATGCTCAGCGCTGGCTTGTCCAGTGGCGTACTATGAAAATTTCGAAAAAAAGCCAACAAAAAAAAATCAGTTTTTGTGACACAATTTAAGAAAACAAACTTATGATATGTATTTGTAAAGGTCGCCTCTAAGTCGGACCCTCTTCAAAGTTCCACCCTGTATATATGACATGTGTATCGAGTAAGCCCATAATATAATCATAAATTGAGTTCGACGATCTGAATCGCCCTCTGTTAACTTTTGAACGTATTGAAGACATACGGATGAAGTTTTTCTTATTTAGCATTTTAACTGACTGACTGATATTGTCCGCAGCTACTATACATGAAGAAGCTGTGGGATTTTCTTGAATACTTAAAAGGGATTTCATTTTTACGTCGCCTTCAACAGATGGGTTGGGTTTCTTGGCAATGGTTTTATGAGGCCGTATTTTAGGATCTTTGCTTCGATTTTAGACATAGTTCCTTGTGAAATGTACGGTATGTTTGGGTTAAAGATTGCAACCCGGTATGTTTTTCAACCCGGCCGGGCCCGGTTGCATTCGTCGCCAACTCATCTGTTGAAGACGGTTGAAGACGGGTGGTGTGTTAGTGATGAAACCTTTAAAGTATTTTATGAAAATGTTCTATATAAGAATGGAAAAAGACAATGATTCAAGGTTAATATTTATTTCAAACTGGCTTATGAACAATTATCGCAATAATCAGTCTCACTCAAGTTTCAAAATCACACTTAATACAGAATTGATTACTTTTACTTATGGACGGAAACGTAACATTAGTATTAGTAATTATTCATTTTTATAAGTTTAAACAAGCAGGTCTCTTTGCTCCTTATAGTGTCTATTTGAAAACATAGTATTAAAATAAGAAACTAGTAACGCAGCTTAAAGTACTAAACGTGTCATAACAGCTTAGATTAGAGAGATAGATACACTTTGATAGCTTTGGTGTAAACAAAACAAATTCTTATTTGCTAAAAGAAAAGTGTAATGTTTTTTCTTAAACTTTGGTTATTAAGACTAGTGAGTGTTACTATAACTAATTGAGCAAATAGCGAAATCTTATAGGTTAGGCTGTACTGTACATTCTACGAGTTGCCGCGCGCCGCGGTTTACTTACCGGGTCCGGTGACCGGGCCTGGTAAGAATGGCCGGGCCCGGTTAGCAATCTCTAGTTTGGGTGTTTTTCATGTGTTATGTCGGTTTCAAATGCGCATTGTTTTGCCTTTTTCAGCAATACTTACAGTTAAAAAATACAGATTTTTTTCCCATAAGTAGTTTTCATAAAATTGGGTAAATTATTACTCAATTTATTCTAGATTAAGGGGGCGGTATTTTTAATGCTTGAATTCACAAATTGTAAAATTATATTATTGTATTGTATGATTAATGTTTGATTATGTATTTGATTTTTTTGCAACTGATGTACTGATGGACATATTAAATAAATGTATTCATATATATTGTTGCTACGAATATCGAAATGATGACATTCCAGAATGTTTAATCTCTCCCTCTGCCGTATATGCTTGCTTGTATACTTTCCCCCATTTATATTCCTTCATCTCCAAAAAGTGATCAAAATTATTAACTCTTTCAATATGGTCTCTGCTGACTTCACATTCCATACCCAAAACTCCACGATACTACAGTACTCCGTGCAATTATACCCGCCTTCTCTTCTATGCGCTTTATACGATATTTCATATTCATATTTCTCTGTAACATTACACCTCTCTTGTTGTGATACTGGCACCTACCACTTTAAGATATAACTCCTCAATATTTCTTCTTCCAATTAAAACCAACACATCTGTCTTTTCTGCTGCCAAGTGAAAACCTTTTCTTTGCAGCCATTCACTTATATTTGTTATCGCAATTCTAAGATCCTAGTATCTCCAGCTTAGTGCTGGCCCATTCTTTCTGACCCTATATAGTTATAATACACCGACACCGACATACAATATGTATACAGGGTGTTTGTAAATAAATGCGAAATATTTTAAAGGGTGGTTGCCGAAGTTATTTTGTGAAAAAAGTTCATATAAACATAGGTCGCAATATGCTTCGTTTCCGAAATACAGAATGTTTAAATTTTATTTATATAAAAAAAGTCAGAAAGCGCTTTTCAAATTTCGAATCAATATCTTTAAAACTCTTTGAAATAATTAATAAAAATAAATAAAAAATTAAAATGTAGTGCACATCTTCTTTCCTTTGCTTTTAACATTATTCTCTGTAGCGCCTTCCTATATTCTAGTCATTTGTTTGTGCCTGCCGTGTGCGCCATCTTCTTGCAGTTCAGACATCGAAGTTCTCTATGGCATTTTGACCTCCCTAGATACCAGTGGGTCTATATTCTTTATGAACTAGGGTACTATATCTCCTCCTTTTGCTAACCACTGTCTCTAACTTCTTCTCCTTTACTAGCACCTCTCTCACTTCGTCCGCTATTCTTTGTGAACCTTTTTTCATTGTAACCTGCGGTTTGCAGCAAGCACTAACTCACTGTAGTCACTTCTCCGTACCTTACAAGCACGGCTTTTGTTCCCATCTTCTTATTAACCTCCTTCTTATATGGGTTGTCTTCACAATACAACAAGCATTTTATATCGCGAAAATTCACTCCATCATTTTCCGTATGAACCTGTTTGTAAACTTTCTCATCCGACCTATAGTCTTCAGTCTCTAAAAAATTCATAGGTGGCTACGCTTTCAGTATGATCCTACTAACCATCCTGTCATCCTCATCATTCTCGTCCTGCTCATCATCCTCTTTCTCACCATCGTACTCCTCCTCCTCCTCTCCTCCTCCTCTTCCTCCTAATCATCCTCCCTCTCCTCCCAATCCTCTTCATCATCATCATTATCCTTTTCTTCATCCTTCTCATCCTCCTTCATTTTCCTCCTCCCCATCTTCCTCCCCATCATCCTCCTCCTCCTTATCATCATCCTCATCCTCATAATTATAATCATCATCATTATCCTCCTCATCCTCTTCCTCTTCTTCCTCCTCCTCCTCCTTCAACTCCTCCTCACCATCTACTCATCCGCTCCTCCTCCTCCTCCTTATCCTCCTTCATCAGCCTCCTCCTCCCCATCATCATTATTATCCTCCTCCTTCTCCTCATCCTGCTCTTCATCTTCATCCTTATCATCCTCCTTCATCCTCATTCTCCTCACATCCTTATCTTCCTCATCCTCACATTATCATTCTCCTCCTCATCCTCATAATCATCATCCTCTCATCGTCCTTCTTCATCCTCCTCTCATCATCCTCCTTTATCTTCCTTCTTCACCCCATCATCATCCTCCACGTCATCATCATCATCATACTCCACATCCTCATCCTCATGTTCCTCCTCCTCATCCTCATAATCATCATCATCCTTCCCCTCCTCCTCGGCCTCATCCTCATAATCATCATCATCCTTCCCCTCCTCCTCGGCCTCATCCTCATCGTCATCCTCATCCTCTTAATCATCACCATTCTCATCATCCTCATCCTCATAGTCTAAGAGCCAGTGGCCGGAAACCTATAAGTAAATGATTATACCTGAAATTTTGCACAGTGAGTCTTTTATACCTATCACTCATGAGATGGGGACTCGCTAAGCCCGGCGAGGCCGACTCAAGAGTTACTCAGGTGCGAGAACTATGAAAATGTAACCAACTTCGTCATTAAATGAACAAAGCTGACGTTTGAAAATATTAAAATATACAATTATTATTATATAAAAATAATAAAGGCAGACGATTACCGTGCATCCAAGATCATGACAGACACTTGTGAAATTGGGAAAAATTATAAATTTCAAAAGTATTTCATTAAATCTGATTTTTGACGTTAAAAAACTGTCAGAAATGTCAAGCATTGTAATAGACATCACCAGATCTCAGAACCTGTGCCAGAAATAGAGCTAATTTGTTACTTATATTATTTTAATATTAAAAGGTGCTAAATATAATAAATAATAAAATTAAATGCCTAATTTTTTAGATCTGAGGGTGTTGATCGCAATGGCCGCTTAGAAAACCAATGGGCAGTAGGTAAGGTTTTGCTGTCTGCCGGCATGTTATACTCGGAAAAAACGTCTGCCGTGATAAATATGAGTTATAAAAAATAAATACTTTTGAAATTTATAATTTTTGTCAATTTCACAAATGTCTGCCATGACCTTGGAAGCGCGGTAATTGTCTGCCCTTGTTATTTTTATATAATAATAATTGTATAAAATTTTCAAACGGCAGCTTTGTTCATTTAATAACGAAGTTGGTTAAATTTTCATACTTCTCGCACCTGAGTAACAGTTGGCTCGGCCTCGCGAGTCCTCACATCATGAGTGATAGGACTTACTGTACAAATTTTCAGGTATAATCATTTACTGATAGGTTGCCAGCCACTGGCTCTTAGACTATCATCCTCATCCTCATCCTCAGCCTCATCCTCATCCTCATCCTCATCCTCATCCTCATCCTCATCCTCATCCTCATCCTCATCCTCATCCTCATCCTCATCCTCATCCTCATCCTCATCCTCATCCTCATCCTCATCCTCATCCTCATCCTCATCCTCATCCTCATCCTCATCCTCATCCTCATCCTCATCCTCATCCTCATCCTCATCCTCATCCTCATCCTCATCCTCATCCTCATCCTCATCCTCATCCTCATCCTCATCCTCATCCTCATCCTCATCCTCATCCTCATCCTCATCCTCATCCTCATCCTCATCCTCATCCTCATCCTCATCCTCATCCTCATCCTCATCCTCATCATCATCCTCATCCTCATCCTCATCCTCATCCTCATCCTCATCCTCATCCTCATCCTCATCCTCTTCTTCATCGTCATCCTCATCCTCATCCTCATCCTCATCCTCATCCTCATCCTCATCCTCATCCTCATCCTCATCCTCATCCTCATCCTCATCCTCATCCTCATCCTCATCCTCATCCTCATCCTCATCCTCATCCTCATCCTCATCCTCATCCTCATCCTCATCCTCATCCTCATCCTCATCCTCCTCCTCCTCCTTCTCCTCCTCCTCCTCCTTCTCCTTCTCCTCCTCCTCCTCCTCCTCCTCCTCCTCATCCTCATCATCCTCCTCCACATCATCATCCTCCTGATCCCTTCATGCTCATCCTCCTCATGCTCCTCCTCCTCATTATCATAATCGTCATTATCATCCTCCTCCTCCTCCGTTACATTTAAAAATTTCTCTGAAGCTCACATCTGAGACTGGTACTATGTTAGATATAAAGATATATTGAGATGGACAAGATTAGTTAATATATTAACGGAAAACAATACATTATTAAGATTATTGGTTTCTTATTGGTATGGTATATTGTCGTCTAAAGTTAATTTTCCTATAAATCGTCGATGCCCCCAAGAAAAAAAAACATCGTTAATATTAAAAGCAAGTGTTTACAAATTATTATCATATTTAATAAAGACTTACTATTCCTAGTTGTTATGTACTTAACATAGAATTTCTTCTAATTATTGAACATCATAATTTCTGGGTATATATGGTGTACTGATACTGTCCTTTTTGGGTGAGATTTGCCTAGAAATTGGAAGGAGTGTGGCAAAGGCTCGACAGCGCGTGCCTTTTCCGCGAAGCACGGGTCAGGTCTGTATTCCGCTTCGCGGTGAGAAATCCAAATTTTGATAGATCTGTCATTCCATTTTCTACAATAATTACCTCAAGGAGACATATGTAGCAATTGTGTATTGGGTATACCTATTATATTTTCGTTCTATTCAAACATGTGTTATGCGAATGATTTGTTAATGTTGTACGTTAGGCTGATACTGTCCTGTTCGGCCCTATGACAGTCATTAATGGCTAAAGGACGACGTAGGTCGTAAGACGCGTTATTTTTTTTTTTTGACTTATATGGCTCTTTATTCGTTTTGGATGAGGAGTATTACACCTAACATGGAGGAGAAAATGTTAAAGTAGTTTATAGTTGATTTACTGACGATAATTTACTGTGTAAGTGTAGGGCATCGTAAGTGTAGGTCGTGTTCTAGAGCCATTGTCACGGTAGTGCAGTTGTTGGAGGCCGTATTCCAGAGTCCTTGTCAGGGTAGTGCAGTTATTGATGGTCAGGGAGCGCTGAGAAACGCTGGAAATTCGAGTTTCGCCCCAGTAATCACACCAGGGTGGATTCACCGAACTGTAGTCGCACAGATAAGTGCTAGAGCATTAACACTAGATATAGTAGTACAGTTTGTCAGTATTAACCAGTTTTGATTAGAGTGTTATGAGTAATATTACTAGTACAGTTTGTCAGTATTAAACAGTTTTGGTTAGAGTTTTATGAGTAATATCATGTGTAAAGTTTTATTTTTTTTAAGATAAATATTGCCGGTGACTACTGTTTTACAACAGGTTGAACGGTGTGAGCGGAGTGGGTTTTGCGTAGTTCCGAGTCAATAATTGCATTTCATGAAGTTTACAATTACTTATTGAATTATTTTATTGTTTTTATTCTGCATCAATATTGATACTGCAAGGGCTATTTTTCTTGGCGGTTATGTAAATTTTGCTTTCATAATTTTAGAGTTGTTATCTTTAGTACAGGCATCTGTGTATGAGGTGCCTAAGGTTTAGTGTCTTTCGGTTCGATACCTTTCGCGTTTTTCTCTGGGAAGGGGGGAATTGGATTTTCTTTCCGATAATATAAATTTAACTAAAATGGAAGTAAATCGATTGCCGTGCTACGAATTATCTTATGAGTTGTATATACGCAATACGCCTACTGAAGGCAGCGTTAATGAAAAACGACAACGGTTGCGACCATTGTTAAGGGCTAGTATGTTTGACTCTAATATGCAATATAATGTTAGCGATATGAATCCGTAATCGGAAGTTCTAATATGTAAATCAAAATTAGAAGATCTAGAATGTGCGATAAGCGACTTTGATTCCACTAATTCCAAAAATGAATATAATAGGATTGGTACAAGGTTGTTGCATGTCACCAGGAGATTGAAACGAATTTCTTGTGAAGTATTCGATCAGCAAAGAGACTCGCTTTTGAAATACGCTCAGAATTTGCCGGATGCGTTGGACAATATCATATCCAAACAAGATCCAACTTCAGGTCAGGAGAAGTCCCTCCTGGATGAACCCTACTTACTGTTGCCGGAGGTAACGGCCCCTTCAGGGAACTTGGGTGAAAGGCCTACAGCATCTCTTATTGAAGTTGAAACCGCGTCACAAATAGAAGATCGTGGTACTGATGGATGCGGCAATAATCTTGGGACAAATTTTAATTCAAGTAATATGCATGCATACAGAAGAGAACTGGTAGCAGAAGTCATAATTCGATACCAAACATACCCCATCCTGTAACGTTTGCTCCATTTCCGAATTTATATCAATATCCGCGACGTAATGTTCAGCTGGCCAACAATTCGTCCGCACCGATTGGGGCAAATTTAAATTCTACGAATCGTTGGGAACGTCACCTGTCACCTGTAAATGTCAGTCTTACTGATTCATTTGAACGTCAAATTAAAGCGCTTAATTTGCATGATGCATCCGCGTCGTGCAAACAATTCCCAAGACACCATTATTCTTCAGCTAAAGATAATCAAGGACGAATTTTTGCGACTATTGCAAAGTGGAACGTTAGTCAGTTTTTCTGGACTGAATAACGTTCTAGATTTTCTAGAAGAAGTAGAAGAATTACGGGTAGCTTGTGGAATTTCCAAGCAGCAGCTGTTAAGGTGTGTTACAGCCTTATTGTGTGATGCCGCGCTAGTCTGGTTTAGAGGTGTGCGGTCATCTGTTTCCTCATGGGATGAGTTGGTGGGACTGTTAAAGGAAACATACCTATCCACAGACTACGAGAAGCATTTAATGAAGGACATACGGGACAGAACTCAACAGGTTAAGGAGAGATCTACTCTGTATATCGCGACGATGGAGAATTACTTTAACAGACTAAAGTGTAAGCCCTCAGAACTAGAGAGGTTGAACATAATTCGTGACAATATGTTGCCGGAAATACAAAGAAAACTTGCTCTTCGTTCAGTAATTTCTATTAGCGACTTAGTGGCAAGGAAATTGAGGATGCTATGTGACGGGCTGATCACTGGCGACCACCACTGAAGAATCGTCGGGTGATTGCACAACCACTAACGTATCGGAGACCTAAAGTTCGTGGAGTGGAATCTACTCGAGATGAAAGTCGAAATGTACGGAGTGAACCAATGACTAGTACGACTGATGTACCTCATGAAGTTGTCGGTTGGAATTGTCGACAGATAGGTCACGTGAAAAAGGACTGTAAACAACCAAGAGGACGTCATTGTTTCAGATGAGGAAAACCAAACGTAACTATCCATACGTGTCCGAATTACTCGGAAAATACTCGTCCGGGTCACCAATAAGCCGAGTTGTGAACCCGGATAGTACTAAATCGGTCAATGGTAGCACTAAGCTGAACCCCAGTATTTCGGTAACCCTCGACTGTTTACTGGCAAATGTAGTCGGAGATAAGCGTCCACATTTAAAGATAACAGATTTCGGTAAATAATTGCCTGGCTTACTAGATTCGGGAGCCTCGCGGACAATTACGAGTTACGCCGGCTATGAACAGTTTAAGAACATGAATCTTAAATTAATTCCAAGCGGAGTAAAATTATACAGTGTTGCAGATGGTAGCTCATGACAGGTAATAGGAAGCTACAACGTTCCTATCTACGTTCAGGATAGAGTTCAAGTTATTAACGTATTAGTGGTATCATCTCTTCCACATTTGTTGATTCTAGGTACTGACTTCTGGCGTAAGATGGGAATTGTTCCGAATTTACGAGTAAGTCTATGATGCTTCTCCAACTGTGATGCGTTAGGAAACCAATTATCAGCCATTACGGATAGTAGCGATCTTACTGCTGAACAACAAGCTCAATTACAAGACTTCATTAGCGAAATATTTTCAATCATGCCATACTAATCTGGTTATACATGTTATTAAGACAACTGGGGAACCCATAAAACAACGATTCTACCCAATATCTCCAACACTACAAAAGCATGTCAATACCGAATTGGATGATATACTGCAGCATAGTATAGTGGAACCATCGTTTTCTCCTTGAGTCTCTCCGATAGTAATGGTTAAAAAGAAGGATAATTCTTATCGTTTTTGCGTGGACTACCGCAAGGTGAATAAGGTTACAGAGAGGGATGCCTATTCATTGCCTCAGGTCACGAACACTTTGGATAAGCTGCGAGATGCCAGATACTTATCTTCTCTTGACATTATAAGTGCTTACTGGCAAGTTGCACTGAAAGAGTCAAGTAAACCGATTACCGCACGGGAGTTCTTGAGTTAGATCTGGAACCTTTCGTCTTTGTTTATCTGGACGATATTGTCATTGTTACACCTACCTTCTAAAAGCATTTGGAAGTTACGCGGGAGGTATTTTGTCGTTTGGTAAGTGCCGGGCTTACTGTGGGTAGAAACAAATGTACTTTTTGCCGATCCGAGCTGAAGTACCTTGGTTATGTTGTAGACGAAAGTGGTCTACACGTTGATCCCGAAAAGGTTTCAGCAATTCTCAACATTCGACCACCGAAGAATATTTCGGAGGTAAGAAGAATATTGGGTATTACTAGCTGGTATCGTAGGTTTATACCTAAATTTGCCCCAATCACGAACTTGTTACGTAAACATGCTAAGTTTGTGTGGTCCGAGGAATGCCACTTGGCCTTTGATAGAGTCAAAGAGCATTTGATTTTAACTCCAATAATGAGTTGTCCTAATTTTGACAAATCGTTCACTATCCAAACAAACGCTAGCGATTTTGGGCTAGGCGCCGTGCTGTCAGTTACATGAGGAGGGAGAAAAGGTGATAAGTTTCATCAGTCGTTCTTTGAGTAGCAGTGAAAGGAAATTTAGTACTACGGAGAAAAAGGGTCTTGCTGTACTGTGGGCCATTGGGAAATTTAGACTCTATATTGAGGCTACTCATTTCACCGTGATAACGGACCATTTCGCTTAACCTGGCTTCACAGTCTAAAGCATCCGTCAAGTCGACTGGCGCGATGGAGTGTCCAGCTTCGAAAATACGACTTCGAGGTGGTACATCGACGAGGAAAGGATCATATCATTCCCGATGTTTTTTCTCGATCGGTATCTGTTGTGAACCACGTTTCTATGATCGCACCCATTTTTGACGGATATGTTGGTGCGTGGTACGATCGCATGATTCAACGGATTAAGGATCGCCCATTAGATCACCCACAATGTAGAGTTCAAGACTACTATTTTTAAGAAAATAAGGAGTCCTTATCCTGGATTGGAAGATCCGTCATACGACTGGAAGATGGCGGTTCCCAAATCACATCGAACGGAAGTGATAAGAAATCATCACGATCCACCCACGTCTGGTCACGCTGGAGTGTAAAAGACGCATCATCGAATCGCCCGCAAATTCTATTGGCCAAAGATCAAATCGGTTCTCGGCAGTTATATTCGTTCGTGCCAAGTTTGTTTAGCAAACAAACCGGAACAGAAGTCTCCAGTTGGCCTTATGTGCAGCCGTAAAGACATTTCTTGGCTATGGCAGCTTGTATCCATCGATGTTGTGGGGCCTTTACTTAGAAGCTCCAATGGATATATGTACATCCTCACTATACAGGATTATTTCTCGAAATTTTACTTTTTCTTTCCCATTCGCATGGCAACGGCAAACGCTATTACGCGATTGGTCGAGGACAATGTCTTTCTACTGTTTGGTGTTCCAAAGGCATTGATCTCGGACAACGGAAGACAATTTGTTAGTAATGAATTCAGTAAAATGTTGGGAACTTATCATGTGAAGCATATTAGAACAGTCAACTACCATCCACAAGCAGATCCTTGTGAGACTTAACACAAAACATTTGGATACTTGTCTACAGAGGGTAGCTTGCGCTATGAGGACTGGACTCAGTAAAATTACTGGTATGTCGCCGTATTTTGTCAATTTCGGTCGAGAGATTATACTTTTGGGGCCCGACCATACACCACCGATAACCAACCGAAGTCGTCCGAGACGGTTAATGAACCAGTGAATCGACCAGATGTCTTACGAAGAATGTATGATGATGTGCAAACGCGAATTGCTAGATCACAAGAGGGAAGTGCTAAAGTGCGTCGACGAGACATAAGGTACGCTATGGGCCCTAAGGGCTAAGGGTTTGGCGTAGAAATTATGTCCTGTCCGATGCATAGTGATACTTTTCGGCTAAGTTGGCACCTCGATATGTAGGACCTTTAATTATTAACAAAGTTGTTTCTCCATCGACTTACGAGTTAAAAGATCTAAATGGGAACATAGCGAGCGTATGGCATGCGAAGGATATCAAGCCGAACCCATCGCAGAATCAATAGATTAGAATATCAAGGAGAGAAAATGGTGTAGGTAGATCATAGTGTATCGTATTGTTAGTTCATAAAGTTCCGTTAGGTTAGTTATTGCATTTTTTTGCACCATCGTGTCTGCAGCGGCACGCCTGCGGTGAGAGGCGCAGTGACTGGTCTGCCTTATCGTTTTCTTAACGTTTCATAGGGATATTGAGGAGACCTGGAATTTTGGCCAATGGAAAGTTGTTTGCCGGATGCATTTGGCATGGTTATAGCGGTTTTGTCGTTGAATGTCATTGGCCGGATCATGTGAGTGTTATGTTTTGCTAGGAGGCTTGCGTCGTGTGCGGGTGGTTAGTGTCTCGGGGACTACCTTTGATGGAAAAGTTAGCGATGGAGGGGTGTGTATTGGGGGGTGTTGCTGGGCCCGTTAACTTTGGTTGAGGCCGGGTTAGCACAGCGCTGGGTGACACTACTGTGCCATATGTGTTCTGCTATCTGCCACTGAGAGGCTAGCTCACCGTGTGGGACGCCTCATTGGTTATTTTTGTTGTTTCGGGGACTTCCTCGTGTTAGTACTGGTAGCGGCAATACAAGTACCAGGGTGGCAATCCACGTCCTTGAGCAAGTGCCTAAACTCCTTTAGGGATTTTTCCTCTGTACTCACTTTGTCTTTTTCGTGATTCCTCCGGGGAGGTGTCACTTCATCTCGGTTTGTTTACGTCGATTGGCATGGGCTGTTAGCAAGCAGTCACAAAACTTTCCCTTGGAAATTTTTATTTTGGATGCCAGTTTTAGTTAGAATTGCTATTATTGTTACCACCTAGGTTAGAGCTAGTAATAATTCATACAACCACAATACACCTCTTATTTTTGTCTTTAAACAATAATCACTATAAGTTAGTGGTTGGGTTTTCTTTTCTAAGTGTGTGTGCTGTAAACCTGCTGTCTCACTCGCTCTCCCCCACTGAGCTAGCAAGTGTGTGGTTTACATCCGAACCATTCACAATAAAATAAATTTATCTGTTAAGTAAGTGAACAGACCTCATTGACTCTTAGATACCGTATACTTGTGAAACCATTGCAACTGCGGTTTTCCTTCTTTTTGTTACCTCTTTTCCGGTAAATTGGTAGAGTTCAGGTAACACCTCATAATCTTCCTCATCCACATCCTTCTCCACATCCTTCTCCTCTTTCTCATCATCATAATCATCTTCCTCAAAATCATCATCCTCCTCACGGAAACTGTACCGGCAGGAGTAATAGCAAAAAAAGAAGTACTGCTCAATGCATATGAGGAGATAAAAGAGTTGGCAGGAACCTTCGCTATGTTGAAGGTAAACACGGTTCTGACAAACAGAGAAGGTAAGACCGTGAAATATGTGAAATTGATGATAAGGCTCAAACTGAACGGAAACCAGGATGATTGGTACCGTTCATTAGTCAGTATGAGAAAAGAAAAAATTTATAAAGACGGTACTCTAATCAAGATCATGGCTAAATATATATTTACAATCAGGGCTTAAATGTATGATACATGCTAAGGAAGCCGTTAATAGTCTGATAACAACAGTCGATAGGATAAGAAAATTCAACCGGGGATAGATTTGATGATTGAGACCATAAGAAGGAGCAAGAGACTGAGTAATAGCAGAACCTAGGAGGGCAGGATTAAGATCACGGACATCGGAAGCCGCATTGCAAGGAGAGATTTCCTAGTACATCAATCATGGCGACCCTGCATTTAAAGAGACACAGACGGCCATTGTTCAGTTAGATAAGACCTGCAAACGGAGCTAGTAAGGAGAGGGATGATCAAAATCGGAATTGTAGGGTCAGATAATTCATTCCCTTGAGACAATGCTTCAAATGTTGGAGTCCCAACCGTACTGTTGCCTGATGCATAGAACCGTACAGGAGCAGACTGCTTGAAATGTAGGAAGGCCGATGATATGGTGGCGGAATGTAAAGAGTAATTTTTTTCCACTGTGTGGGAGAGCGGGACATAGGGAGTGGAACCTGCCCTAAGATGAAACTCATGTTTCAATGGGTTAAGAGAAAGAAGCAGAATAGAATAAGAGATTGATCCTAGCCATTACGGATACATACTCTGAGTGTATTTCCGCGAACCGCATCGCCGTAAAGCATAGCTGCTGTTGTTCGTATTGTAGTCGACCTTTTTAGTCATTTTTAACAAACTAGTCACATTACTATAGCGTTGTTGGCTTGTCATTTGTATTTTATCCATTGTTATTTATTGTTTTATATTTACATTATCTATTTGGTTGGATCGTTTAGATTGTTTTGTCTTATATACGATATGAACATTTTTCAAAGTAAATGTAAATGGATCTAGGAATACTCATGATCTGGCCTTCCTTGTCGCAGCCGAAATGGAAGCAGATTTGATTATGGAGTGCGAGTGGTGTATTTCAGATTCCGAGTTTTCAGAGTTGAAAGAAGAACGGCGTTATGGCGATTGAATTTGAACTCTTTACCCTCGTGGGAGGATACACGTACCCGAATATTACATTGTTCGCCTACGAAACTTACCTATCGGAGATGATGGAAGTTGATGGTAGGGCGCATTTGACGCTGATTGTGGGTGACATAAACGTCAAAGCCCCAAAATCGGATGGGGCGGAGGTGGACAGAAGAGGAGAAGTTTTATTTGGGAGGAACACGGAGGAACCGAAGTTCATAAGGGGCATGAAAGGTCCCACATATATGTAGGTCCACGCAGTATCTAGCACACAAAATCAAGAATTGGAGGGTCTTTCGGATCACCTCCACATAGCATTCTAACTGGAATGGAACAGTGTGGTAGTAGGGGATAGGGTAGGGTAGCGGATCAATCGTTATCTTTACTGATACTCCGCTGAGGTAGAGCGAACCAGGAAAGCGTGCTCTATCGCAAGGAGAGCACGCTTTCCCTTGACTAGGGGAAATGGCAACTGGAGGAGGTCAGATGAGGTGTACAGAGATAAGAAAAAGATTGAAAAGGCGGATTAGACGTGCTAAGGCTATAATGAGGAGGAGGACATATGGGGAATAGATATAGAATAGTTAAAAGAAGCCTGGACGGACCAAGTATCCCTTTTGCACTGGCTCCGAACGTCTAAATGGAATTTTTTTAAAGAGTTGTTCCCTTCGCGAAAGGATGCCATTTTAGTTGATCAGATGCCCTTCTCACTGGACGAATTCGGATCCGGATTCGACCGGAGTTTGTCACATTTATGTCACGTTTATGTCACGTTTATGTCACGTTTATGTCACATTTATGTCACGTTTATGTCATGTTTATGTCACATTTATGTCACGTCCCCGCCTAATTTTAAATATCCCGCCAGTTTGAACTTATGATAGGTCGCTACTGTCAAATTTCAAATCGGTTTGAATTTCCCGCCTAATTTTAAATATCCCGCCAGTTTGAACTTAGGTTAGGTCGGTCCTGCCAAATTTCAAATCAGTTTGAATTTCCCGCCATAATGCTGCAATCTGATTATTCGAGAGGCACGAGGGGCGGGGCCTAAAAGGAAAGTGGAGGGGGGTCGCCCAACCGTCCCTATACCTACTTCGGGTCCCTTTACCTTTTCGGAACATGTATAATACGTCTGTAAAAAGGCAAATGAGAAAGTGACCGCGTTAAATAGAATCCTCCCGAACATTGGAGGTCCCAGAGAGGAAAAGCTAAGAGCATTGTAGGAATGGTACACTCGGTCATACTGTATGCGTCCCAGTCTGGCAAAGCATGATTCGCGTAAAAAATACATCAAAAAGCTGATCAGCACGTAGAGAAAGGTTCTTGTCTCGATAGAAAGTGCGTACCAGACAGTCTCAACGAACGTGGCTAGGGACTTCACGATCGAGAAATGGCTAGAAATGTAAGAAAACAACACAGAAAATGCCCGGTGGACAAAAAGGCTCATACCAGACCTCAGAGTACAGTACATCTTTATTAAACACTCTGTACACCACCTGAATACTAAATACAACAGCGAATTCTTATTTAATAAATCACTATCCAAATCGCTCTGAATCTCCAATTGATCTCACCGCAATATACATCCAAATCAAAAACTGTCCCGTTCTGTCCGCTTTTTAAGTATTTTCTAGTAACTCTGGATCTCATGTGGAGCCGCTCGCAAATCTTCCTGACGCGTCTCGATCGACGGCATCATTGTTTATCAGTTTACCAGCGCGGGCAATCGGGGCAAATCTAGCGTGTAGTGAATCCAGCAGCCACCAAATTGGATGCGATTTGAGGCAATCCTGTGACAGTATGATGTCGTCGAGACAAAATTGGAAGTTAGTTTATAATATTGTTAGGCGTGTTATGGGTAAGAAGGGACGGGAAGAGATAAATATGATGCATAGATGAGCCTTCCTATGATGCTGACGTATGCCAGAAATGGTGATTCCGTGGTCACAGGATGACATATAGAAAAAGAAGGGTTTTAGCCGATACTTCTGGAAGCGATAGAATACCAAGATTTCGAATTTCTTGTAGGATTTGAAAGAATTTAGCTATGATTACTGCAGGGCAAGTGGAAATCCAATTAGTTCTGGTAAGCGTGCAGACAGTAGCGGCAGTACAAGAAAGTAGGTGGCTTAGAGATAATAGGACAGATGATGACGATGTCCAAAATTCGTTGGGATCGGTATTTATGTGTCTACAGTTTATATATATATTATATATCGCCAAACCAGTGGAGACGTATCATGTGACTCAGATGACGCACCACTTCACCTATAATTACCGGTTGTACGAACCACCTATTATTTTTAATCTAATATAAATTACAAAATAGAGACAATAATTATTATAAATCCTAGTGCGCTTAACTATTTTAAAAAATATATTTCCTTCACTGAGCGTGACTACCGAAATGCATAATGAAGTGTCGCAGAATCCGGTTCAGTCAAAATTAGCTGTAGTTTATCAGCCTTATTTACGGAGCCGCCTATAGCTGAACAGAATTAAGCTGATATCGGGCGAGAGCTGCTTCGCTTGTACAAAAAACTCTTATAGGGTCAACATTTTTATTTAAGGACTATTACATGAAGTTATAAATGCATGAACTTATATTGCGACATCATCGATGTCGAGATTGAAGAATATACTTTTTATATAAAATAATAAGTTCATTACGAAGCATTCTTCCACGAGCCGTCATTACACCAAACATTAGCCAACATGTTCGCGTATCTTGAACTGATGTTATTAAATGTGAATGAAGTTAATGCATGAGTACATTAATACTTGCTTGCAAATGCATTAAGTAACCATTTGATGCTGCATCAGCAAAAAATAATTATTTTCTAGTGCTAAAGTGTTGGAAAATGGCGCCAGTTGTGTCACCGTCGGGATAACATAAGGATCAGTCCTGGGCCTCACGTTGTGGAATGCCTTGTATGATGGGTGTTCAAACTTAGTATGTCAGAAATAGTAAGTTTAATGGGGTATGCCGAAGACCTGGCGGTATTAGACAGGTTACTTCAAGAAGCAATTCATGTATATCATTTTCACCGCTCATCTGCCTTACTACTTAAACCATGGTCATGTGGTCTTTGCAGATTACTCAAAAGTATCAAATCCCTTTACAAATTCCAAATAATTTTATCATAATTTAAACAACATAAATGGTTATTTCGCGTGCGGGTATGGCCTCTTTCGATTTTTTTTATTATTTAACTTTTCAATGTATTTTTAAGCATTTTGTCGTATGTCTTTGCCCAGTTGAACGGATCAGCTTGGAACAGAGGAATTGTCACGAGTTATTCGAATCATTGAAAGGAATGATTTAGCTCAGCTCTGTTACAAATACGTGAGTAATATTTAGTAATTATTTTATCCGATTGAAGACAACACAGCGCTGATTTGACTCAACTGCAATGGATTAGATGTTGTACACTCTAATTGCAATTGGACGACTCCCACTAAGGCGACTGTGGTGCGATCTTGATATGATCTCTTAACATTGTTCCAGACTGAAAAAAAACCAAAAACAAATTTTGATTAATCATACAGTTTTAAAGACAATTATATTAATTTTTGAATATAAATTATAAATATTTCAATATCGACCAATGGTAAAAAAAAATTTCCAATAACCTATTTTACATAGTTGAACCATCGTTATTTATTACCTTAAAGCAGCGGCTTGAGGTCCATAGAAGTGATGGAAGCATCGCATATCTGCTTTTATGGGTCAAAACAACATTGCTTGGATTGGACATCAGGCGACCTGTATAGTCGGCAATTCAAACATGTCGTAAGCTCACCAGCAACCCAAGTCAACACTACATTGAAAGCAATATATTGTAGATTTCGTTCACTCTGTGTCATTATTATTCGACTACCGTGATGAATGAAACAAAATACAAATTTTATACAATTAAAAAACTATTATATATTGGTATTTACCGAGACATTTTCCTAATGCATATCATAGACGTTACCAAATAGTTAAATATTTAACCCTCTTTCCAATTTCGATATGTAATAAATGAAAATTGTCTATATTTTCATAATGAAAACCTTCATTTTTAAATAAGAAACATCTTGCAGGGATATACAATGGTTATGTATATATCGACTAATTATTTGTTTGCTTAAATTAACCATGCATTTGTCGACGATTTAAACCCGCAGATGTTTTATTATTCAGTGAAGCATATCCTATCCCAATTTTTTTGGGTCAACTTTAATTACTACTCACTAAAATATTTGCTTAAACTCTTCTTTTCGAGTCTTGCAGATTTATGATATATCTTCACACAAAACTTTTCAAATATTTTCAGAACAAAGACTTGAATTGAGTGTTCCATATGTCTATAAAACATACACAGCAATAATAAATGAAATAGTATATCTTGTTTACATTTTCACTTGATCCCATCTCAGGTAACCTAAAAATAACATTCATTACTTTGTAATCAGTATTTTCAAATCAAATATTAAATTATTTAATTGATTTGAAATATTAAATTCTTTTTATTATGAAATGTAAAATTGTTACGTAATTTGCATGTAGATGCAAAAAGCAAATATATATCGGATGCATGTATTTAAAGTAAATAGCGCAAATTATTTCTAAGGATGTTGAATTTCATTTAATAGTTATTTATGGAACAAGTACTAAAAATAAGTGTTTATTAGTAGTATTTAAACTATTTAAAGTAAATGGCAATATTTCAAAGATTCAAAGAAAGTTGTTGGCAAGCACATTTCAACATTACTGCGCACTTGCTAAAAAAGTTGTATTAAACTTTCTAAAATAACGTTTCTCTGCAAAGTTGTTGGGTGGAAATAATTATTTTGTCACAAATCCCTTGCGAACTTTGTAAAAATTTTTGCAACTTTACAGTTTCGTTTGTAAATTTTGGGTTGTTGCAATCATCATGCTTAGTGGGAAGCCGCCCTGTATATACTATTTGGTCTCTTTTTCGTATTCAGCTTCACATAATCGTTGTCACTAGTTTCGGTTTTTCAGACATCTTTTCCGGATTTTACGCAGATCCAATCTTTCTTTCCGCATTCATATTTTCCCTCCTCTTCCATTTTCTAACGCATCTTTCTCTGATGTCAAGTCAAATCCTTGGGCAGCGACACAGGCGCCGAGACTGTATCTCTCCAATCTCCAATCTGTAATTCTCAGGAGTAAGTAAAACTTACTATATTTTCTGTTGATAGTCTTTAATTATGCAGAGAAAACAAGCAGTACCTATTATTTTTTATTTTAATTATTAAACGATAATACCGATTGTCCTCAATTAATTGAAAAAATTAGATATTCCAGACCGTTTCACCTCGGTATTCCTAGAACTAACCTTCTGAAATTTTAATACTTACAGTCGTCGTCTGCAGGATAAGCTTGATTTATTTTGTACAAATACAAATGAAATTATACGATTGCATGAGAACATAGACATATTATGTCTATAGGTTTGTTTTTGCAGCAGTTGAAATTGTCAAAAATATTCGACCAATTAAGTTGATGATATCTACCCCTCAGTCCAATCCTAAATTGTGCCGGAGAGTATATTATTATTATTATTAAAAAATTATTACTCACTGCTAGAATGAAAGAAGCTTCAAAATCTTTAAAAATATTATACGTTAAACATTTAAAGCTTGAAATAAAGTAAAAAATTATTTTGAAAATAGGTGTCATTCTCATTAATATTAAATATTTTGGTAATGACGAGATCAAAATCAGAATGACGCGAGCCCTACTATTCAAAGGATACTTTAAATATTTCAGTATCTTATAAATAGTTTGATACGTAGGTATGCCTGAAATATCATTTTTTATACGAAAACTAAGGTAGATACCGAAACATTATTTCATAATATGTACCTATAATATACAATTTTTAATAACTAAGTTATGAACTGTATAATATAAAATAAGAAAAAATATAAATATTCAGGTGACATTAGTCGTATCATAATTGGACACATGTGTGAAACTTAAATACACAAGCAGTTAAGCCGCCTTAATTTAAATAAAATATGATTCAGATTAGAAATCTTTACGTTACATCGATTATACATAAATATTATTTGTATCTGGCAACGCTGAGTGTAGTTAGTGGGTAGTGAATTTTTTGCGAATGGTTCAGACATTTTTGTGCTAAATCGAATTTGTCTGAAAAGTAGTTTGTTGTCTACAGTCCATCTATAAATTTTAAAAAGTCCATGGCCAGAAGCAAATGTGGTATATTTTGAAAAAGATTTCAAATAATAAATTAATCATGTAAATAGCCTATATCGACGGCAGTCTACCGAAATATAAAATTTCAAATATCAAACAGAGCAATGTACGAGAAAGATATATACCTACTTGCAGATAAACGAACAAGCGATTACGGTTTCGTTGGCTCGCTCGTATTCGCTCTAACTTAAATTCAGATTTATAGAACTAGAAAGACAAGACAAGAATATATACAAGGCCTTGTTTATGCCGTATATCGTACGAATTTTGAATAAGAATTAAATTATATCCATTTTTATGTTGGAGATATAAGACTTTTTAAGCGTACAGCTGTTTGATGTTAACTATATTAAATTCATTATACAGGGTGTCCCTAAAAGGTTTTTACAACGTTCGACTAGATACAGTGCGGCTCAAAATAAGCCGATTTAGCAAAACTTACCTTAGATCAAAGTTGTCCCGTTTAGGCGCTATACGACCCTGAAGTTGCAATTTTGAAATCATTTTTAACACGCTTTTATTAGCTTGACCTGTATGTATGTATGTATGTAACGGAATCTTTCAGCGTAATTTTCACCAATTTCATAAAGTCTGATCAGCTTGAAAATTTGCACAGGGGTCAAGGTCTGATGACAAGGTCTGGGTGCAATTTACTATGTTATATTGTTAATATCCTTAAACTTATATTTAGGAAGCAATAATCGGAAACAGGACACTATAATTAATGATCTAGATTTTCTAACTAAGTCAACGTTTCTATTTATTTTAAATCTTCTTCAGGGCTACAATAGAAAGCAAGAGATAAGAATTATATATATATATATATATATATATATATATATATATATATATATATATATATATATATAAAACAATATTGACAAAGTAAAATTTAAAAACAAAACAAAAGACAAAAGAATAGTTATACATACATATGAAATTTTTTTTTGAAAAAACATATTAAATTACTATTCATTAAACAACAAAACAATAGAATAAAAACATTAATTTATTTTTTTTTAATTTTGTTTAAAAAATTAGTAGCACCCTTACCTAGTGAGACAAAACCAGAGTCAAAAACAATAAAATTATTATTCATCATATAATGAACAAGTCAGTAGGAAATGCTTTTACTAAACGATATAAATATATAGTGGTAAACTGTAATGTTTCGAATAGTCTTCTAAATTAAATATACATATCAGACATCGAGATACTAACTAATGAAAAGTAAAAAACCCAGTAAGAAAAAGCAATAAAAATAATATAATAATAATTTTAAATTAATGTTTTTATTCTAATGTTTTGTTGTTTGTTGTTTGTGTGTTGTTTTTTTCAAAAAAAATTTTCATATGTATGTATAACTATTCTTTTGTCTTTTGTTTTGTTTTTAAATTTTACTTTGTCAATATTGTTTATATATATATCTTGCTTTCTATTGTAGCCCTGAAGAAGATTTAAAATAAATCGAAACGTTGGCTTAGTTAGAAAATCTAGACCATTAATTATAGTGTCCTGTTTCCGATTATTCCTTCCTATTTACTATATTTTCATATTGACTTTAATGGCTATACTACTGAAATAATTGTAACGTTTAATATCAAGCACCCCACGCTTTTTTACTATAATTGAATTATTTTATTAATAACTTAATTTCTATTTTTATCTTATTCCCAATTAATTAGTCGTAATAGATTGTCAGAATTTTCTATTGCTGTAATACAAACTCTTGATACATAAAAATTATTTTCTACTTTTTAGTTCGGTTTGCTATTAAAGCGTGTTTTTTTTTAGTTTTTTCAAACTATAATTTTTTTGTTATAAATTTAAAACGCCTTATGCGATTTTGCTAAAATTTAGTAAGTTGACACCGTTCTATAGGACAATAAGCCCCATATCAAAATTATGAGTGATAAAATTCCATTGGCGTGGACCTTGGGTTTTTTAGTAATTACACCTTCGATAATTCTACGCCAATGGAAGAAAATATTTTTCAGTATAAAATTTAGATTAAGTCAATTATTTACTACAAAAAAGGTACTCTTGATAAGACTCGATTAATCTCGTGGTTTATTCGAAATTTGTAATTTTAATCATTGGCAGCAATTTTGATATAAAAATTAAAGTAAGAAAACATTATACACAATTGTTTCTGATATTCTTGAAATAAAAATTAGACTCTTTAACAAACACGCTTGTTCGTTTCCGCGCATTCCATATGGTTTTTTCACAAGTTTCCAGGTACTTGCCTTTATGCAAATAATTTTGATTGTTGGTTGGTTGGCAAATAAAACTTCGGACATTTAAGACATCTAAATTATTACAAAAGGCCGTATGACAAGGTGTAGTATTTCACATAGCTTTTTATTTGATATTATAATTAAAGTGGTTCGTCCCGTATCATACAAGCAAAATTTACAGTTTTCTATATATAAAACTGAAAATTAAAACATATTCTATTTATACAAAATTCTGAATACATTTTCATGTGAACAATAATATAACCTCCAGTGCATCTTTCCCATATCTTTCCTATGTTTGCTTAATTTATTGGTTATTGGTTATAATAACAATAATAATTATTAGTACTAAATATATAAAAAAATACTTATATAATTCTGTGCAAAATTTTATATATAATTTTATACCGTGTCATACGGCCTTAAGATAGAAAAGTTTGACGTTGACTTAATAATTCGAATTAAATTTTCATTTTTTATTAACATAACACCAATGCAGATTATACCGATATATTATTAGTAAAGACCTTTTAGGGACAACCTGTATAGGTAGTAAGTATAATAAAGTGTTTTGGAATAATTTGACATTTTCTTATATAAATTACCACTCCAACCTGCTACTACGTACAGACAGATTATGAGCTTCGACTAATGAGTAATACATTATTTTTCATTTATTTAAATGAAAAATATATATATAATATTATTTAAAGACGAAAATATTGAACTTAGTTTCTTTACAACTTTATTTATATTAATATTCCATCAAAGATATTTGTCTGTGCGTAGACCTAGGTAAGTTATATTTTTTACATTGTTTATAATTTTTCTTCAATGTTAACTTGTATGTCATCTTTTAGTATACTGTGACTACTGTTGTTTTTGCAGGTGAAAGGTAAGTAGGTATATTTTGTTTTTGCAAAATTAACTATAACTTTTTTTTAGATCAGTTTTTATAATGTCTTAAATGTTTTCCATGTATTTCCTGTGTGGACTATAACTGCATCCGTAAAAGACGATACGTCTATTCTAGCCTTCAGGGCAAGTAAGCCATTATTTACAAGGTGATTATAAAAGTAGTAACATAAATTTAACTACAAAATAAGACGACATGTATCCTAAAACGTTTTGTTTTTTACAGGTACAAGAAGTGAAAGGTTAGTTCCTGATTATAGTTTTTAATTAGTATTTCCCAAACGCATTACGAAATTTGGTACAATTCCATAACTTTGTTCTTTTTGAAAATCTAAAAAGAAGTCGACACAGTTCTGGGGCGGGAAAACAAGGAGGTGCTAGTGCTTCAGAAATATCCAAACTTTTTTGTGAATATATATTTTTTGATAATTTCATAGTAAAAATAAAATCTAAGGATTTTTACATAAAGAAGGTACTCTTGTTGAAGTTCGTTGTCGATAACGGTCTTCGAGAGAAATGGATTTTAATATGAAACTTGAAACATTTTGACATCAACCAATATCTACTTATATGTATGAAAATTTGTACTTCTTAGTTTTTATAAACAAAAAGTTTCACCTGATAAATTTTTGTAAACTTTATTTTATTATTACTATTTTACTACATTTTTTTTTCACTATTCGTCATTATTTGTTTTCAGCTATAATTTCCCAAGTTTATACATATAGTTTAAGAAGCAACCTATATTAAAGACTAATTTTAATATTTCTGTCGTAATGTTATCTAACCCTGGTGATTTTTTAGTTTATGTTAATTTAATAACATTTTTATTTTGACACATTTTAGGTTTTTTTTTATAAATTTGTTAATTTATTTTTTATACCTTTTGTATTGAGCCAGAATCTGTAAATTATTTGAATTTAATAAGACTTTTGTATAGGGTTTTTGTGTTCTTGATTTCTTCAAACGTTTGGTTATCCACGGATTTCGTTTAATAATTGGTAATATACATAATTTATATATTCGTTACGTCAACCGAATGTTAATTTTTGTAGTTTTCTTTTCTATCAGTTTCTTCGATTACCTATATAACTTTTAATACTTTTAGATGGTTTCTTAAAGTTAATTTCTAGTCATTTCTACATAAAAAGTATTCACAAAATTATAGTTTTTAATAAAAAATGCTGCAACTGCGACGTGTCAATCAATGATACTGGTACTATACCACTAATTTAATGATTTATTTGCAATGTCCTTATTCAATTGCTAATTAATGAGTTTGAAGAAGAACTATATAACTAAAAAATTCTAGATACTTGTATTAGTAGGTTCATTTGTCCAGGCTAAGTATTATCCCAATAAGATAGAATATAGGCAACTGTAAAATATACGAAATTAGGATATGCAACCAGAAAAACAATGAACGTGGAAAAGAAATGGTCGAACAAATTAAAAAAAGTCTTGTGTAGGTGTATATTCTATACAGAATTGATCAATTTTCAGTGAATTTGGATATTACTTTCACTCGTATTATTAACTAAACTTATATATTTAACTGCTACATGCAGATATATTTATTTGTTTATTTTTTTATATCGGCATTAAAGTACGTCAAAATCGTTATTAAAATACAAAAATAGTCACTTATTTACCCCTAGTTCTTGAATTACTTCTGGAAATTTTTTCAAGGTCATAAATATTTTTAAAATTTTCTAATAATATTCATGAACGAGGAAAAATTTCCTCTTATTAATTTAAGCTCGAGGGATATTGGGGAACAAAATTTCACACCAAACTATCTATTAATTTGAAGATAGAAATTGGGATCACGTTTGACAATTAGACTTTGTATTGAACTTACTGTTTTTATTTATTTTAGCGAGTATACAAAATATTATGCTGAATACCCACATTTTGAACCACATCAACAGCTGTTTTATGCCATGGCGGTAAACGTGTGGCAGTATTTTTATGTATTTTTGTACATTTACGTGTATTTTGTTGTTATTCTTTGTGCTTTTCCCGACGTAAGTAATCGACCTGAGCAAGACCGCCAAACCTAGTAGGTACATCGATTTACACAAAAAGAACGATCGAGGGAAGGAGAGGTCCACAGCAAGTACAAAAATCTTTGCAGGTTTTAATTTAAACAAGTAAGAAAACAGAAGATGATTCAACATTCTTAAAATATCTCCAAGTATCAATCCTGGAAATAAATATTAGTAAGGTAGATGCTGCCTCTGTACTACCATACCGTATTTCTCATTAAATCATTAAATAATAATCTACATCTTTTAAAGATTTTGTTTTCTTTCAAAGCGGCTTAAACTGATCAATGCAGTGACCTGTCACCATGTTTGACACCTTTGCCTTTGGCAGAATATACCTAACCTCGCGGCTGACAGAAGGTCAGTGGCGGCGATAAATAAGGATTTAATATAGTTTAAAAAAAATTCTTTTGGCTTTATAAATAAGTTTGGAATTTTTTTGAAGGGTGATTCCGTTCATTCTTATTTCTCCCTATCCCCTCTTAAAATATTTGTACTATGTCATAGTTAACCCTGTATAGACCGTTAAAAACTCAAGAATAAAAATAATTCAAATATCAAGTTCTGTCAAACAAAAAAATGTCAATCTATATACAGACTAAGGTTTGTGTGGTATCTCGGGTGGGTATATTTTAGTTTGAAATCACTTTAAGGTAAAAAGTTACGACCTATGTCAAATAATTATTTACACACGGAGACATAATTACTCATCAATCGTACCGAAATCATTTCAGGACGGGGTAGATTTAGGTGTTTTACTCAAAAAGATATTAACAATTTGTGTTTTTCAGATATACATGATAATATTTCGAAAACTACAGGAGTAAAAAAATTGAGCACTTGCAATGGTGTCCGTTAAATTAATTAAATATTATACAAGTTGTGCAACACAATGTTCCTTCAGAAAAAGTGTTTATTGAATCATGTAAGTAAGAATATGTAAATCTTTATTTATTTCCAAACTAATTTATATCCTTATCCTTATTCATCTCAGGTTTCAAAAGAAAAAGACGAAAACATTTTTAATAATTATTGTATTAATTAAATGTGTCCAGGGATACTGACAACTGACATTTGACATACTCTATCACCAATATTGCGACCAATGGACGAACTCCTAGCTGTACTGCTTTCTATCCAATATATGAACCTATATACTATTCCTAATATCAAACAGTTGTTTAATATGTAGATAATTAAATCAGTATTTTTTACACTCATCAACACTCTATTTTAACTCATTTTACTTAGCCACATGAACCAACTTTGCAAAACTGTAATATCAGAAAGGCATATGCTCATACGCGCTTCTAATACTCTTGTATTTATTTTACGCCTGCTACTGTTTTATACAGTAGATACTGGCTATTTGGGTTACACCTGAGAAAATATTTAAAAATATAAGACCTATAACTTCTGAAAGAATAAAAATTGTACTAAGGTAAGTTGACTTAAATCACTTTATTTTCATCCAAGAACACTATTGAATACCCGAGATTGTAGAGTAATTCATACATTAACAACTCAAACTTTAAATTCAGTTTTCTCTGAAATTGTGCCTTTTAGCGACATGTAGCAAGTATAGGATGCTGTTTCAAAATAAATAATTATTTTCTCAAAATATCCCTCCCTAATAAAATCTGAATGAAAATATAGTGAGACAGGAGTTCAGGAAGCCTTGTACATTTAAAACAAAAATCAATCAGATATTCGTATGTATCGTACAAAAAACTTTCTTGTACAAAATTTGATTACGATTACCCAAACAAAAAATAAATAAATTACAGTAAAGAATTAAATAACTTTTTAAGGAAGCAAGATGGTACTAAGGTAAGTTGGCTTAAATGGCCTTATTTTCGTCCAAGCAAGCTAACCTAAAAGGCACATTCTTTAGTAAACACGCAGTATACAAGTAATTGTTTCTAGTTCCTGATTTGAGATTATTGAAATTCAAAGTATTTAACATAATGGCGGATGCGCCGTTTTCCAATAAAGTCGATGTTTTATACCTACTTATTTCTAATTCCTGACTAGAAAATATTGAAATTCAAAGTATTTAACATAAAAAAGGCAGTCACTTTTAACGTGCTCTACATTAAACTTTCCTTACAAAACAAAATAAATAAATTGTAGTGTGTCGTGGGGAAAACAAGTGGTAGTCTGATAGTTGCACATAAGCGTTATGTGGATAGTTGACAGAAATGTCAAATATTTTTAATTTCAAATTTATGTTACTTAAGCACTGCATAAGTGCTGTATTATAGTTAATAAAAAATATTTAAATAATGCAACAGTATATAATATGCTTTTGACGTTAGGCGAATGTCATGAAAGAGCAAGAGCAGCCGCACACCAATATAGTTCTCCAATAGAAATGTGCCCAATTACAAAATATTTCTTTGCATAGAATAGCATTTGCGAGAATGGGATACTTTAAAAAGAAACAAATATTTTAAATTTAGTTGAAGCTAATAGTACTTAATACAAGACGACTAGCATTCCAAAATAACATGTCTCATATGACAGTGTGGAGGACAATGATAGAACATCAATTATATTCCTATCATATAGACCACAGTATACTAAGCAATCAGTACGGAATCTTAGACAATTTATGAATGAAATACGTCTGGCAGTTTTTAAATACCCCCACTCTAGAAAAAGTCGCCAAGAATATGGCGGATCCCAGAGAACATACGAAAAAATAGCTAATAATTTGGCGTAAACATAACCAAAGTTGATCGTAGTTTTAATACTTAATTAACTGTTGTAATCCAGTGTAGTTTCATGTAAATTGAGGTTTTGGTCACATTTTGTCTTAATTTAGGTTTCTAGCAGATATAATTTGAATTTGATTATAAAACCAGTATGAATTTAAATTTATTTAAAAAAATTGCGAAAACATAGAAACTAGGTCAACTAGTAGTGTAGTTTTATTTTATATTTTGTAGTACTTTTGCCTTATTTTGTTAGCAGATTATCAAATTTAAGCCCAGTGTAATTTTTATATTTTTACTCATTTTTTTTAGGAAAGTACGAAATGAAATTAAAACGTAAATATTAGGTACAATTTATTTTGAGGTTTACAATATATATATACTCGCGACAAGAATTCAGACGACTTACGTCATACGAACAAATGAATAATTCATTGTATTTTCATCAAAATATTTAAGAAACTGCAACTGATAGTAATAAAATACTATACGATACTATACTAAAAGTTTGCATTATATATTGCACTAAATTTCATAAAATTATTGTTTTTAACGCGACCAAATATCGAAAATTACATTGACAATAAAAACAAATGTGTAACGTCAGCCGTGACGTAAGACGTCTGAATTCTTGACGCGAGTATATATATATATATATATATATATATATATATATATATATATATATATATATATATACATATATATATAGGTAACATAATCAAAAAAACCCCTGCTCTATTAGGTGTATGGAGTGGTTTCTTTCATTCATGTATGAAAGCAGTCTCTTTCCCATTTGGAGTTAAATCCTTTGCCCCCTTTCATGTTTTAATTCTTCTTTAGGATTTTCTCAATTAAGCTATCACGTCTAACTTAGTCTCTCATATATAAAACTGTTTACAGGCCTTTTACGCCCAGAGCTGCGTTATGCGTTAGTTTTTTACAACACATTTATTTCCTCCCATAGTTTATTTATTAGCTCCACTAATAAATAATCACTAATATGAAAACACAAATAACTAAACACTTAACACGACATACAAAGCAGGAATATAAGTACAATAACGATAACGAGTGGATAACCATGTAATAATGCCAAAAATTCAAAAACCTAACTGACACACAGAAATTATAGTAATAACTGTCAGCCGCCAACAAGATGGTGGATTTTTGGAAGACGCAGGAAAGCTGAGTTTCCCTACTAATTGCTTAGTATACTGTGATATAGACAGACCTAGGACATTTTACCGTAAGACGGGCGCGTGCGTAGACAATTTTGTCAGTTGCTTTTGGACGGTAAGCCGAAGAGATGTTTCTGTCGAATATTATTTTTAGCGATGAAGCATTACCAGAAATGAGGTTTTTAATATGCGCAATGAACATATGTAGACCGAAGAAAATCCTAATGTTCGAAATTATCAACATTCATTTAAAGTAAATGTTTAAACTGTCACATTAGGAAATACTCTGTTTGGATCATATCATGCCTGGAAATTTAACCGCACCATCAATTTTTGCCCACTATATTGCATGAATTTTTAGGTAATTTTTCTTTGGCAAAAAGAGGTTCCTTATGGTACTTGCACGACGGCGCCCCACCTCATTTCAGCCATCAATGTCGACAGTGGTTAAATAAGCACTTCCAAAATCGATGGATTGGCCGAGGAAATGAAGCTGCCTTAAGCTGGCCTCCACAATCACCACACCTTAATCCAATGGATTTTAACGTGTGGTGCCAACAAAAAGTGCATTTTCAAGCTGTTAATAATGAGGAACAGTTGGTGTAGCTTATACACCGAGATCTATTTTCTTTGGAAAACATGTTATATGCATACATTAGGGCAAACGGCGGACATCTCGAAAGTTGAATCTAGTCTAGTCTACTTGTCTATGGCACATTTCCTGCTATAAAAATTAAGGTATTTAGTTTACAATAGTTTAATCAATAATCTCATATGTATCTTACAGCTGTTATTTATATTGCTGTATTTTTATTTGTATTATTACTGTTGGCTAATTGTTTTCCCTGTGGCACACTGCTATTAATTCAGTTTGCTATATAATGAAAGATGAATGAGAAACACGTTAGGAATGATTGAAATTGATTTGGAAAACAGTTTTATTAAAATTTAACATGAATGCCTTTTTTATGTTAAATATTTTGAATTTAAATATTTTTCAGTCAGGAATTAGAAATAACTAGGTATAAAAAAGATATGACAAAATTTGTCCCTGGGTCCTGCATTTTCTCACGTCCTTGTAGAAAATGTATTTTGTGGGACTTCTTAAGCAGGTCAAGGTTAATATGCCACCAAAATTTTGTGACTTAAGTCGAGCGGTTTTGATGTTACGCATTAAAAACTGTTTTCGAGGTTACTCGTTTAAGAGACGCCACTGACAAAACTTGTCATCATTTTTCGACTTGTTTTACAAGCTCATAATTTTTGAATACTTATAACTGTTAAATTTGCATAATCAAAAACCTCCGTTATACCGCTAGGTGTGTGGGTGGTTGGGTGGTTTTTTTATTCATGTATGAATGCCCTCCATTCTATCCTATTTTGCGTAAGATCCTTTGCCTCCTTCCATGTTCTGTTCTTCTTAAGGATTTTCCCAATTAAGCTATCCCATGTTTCCCTTGGTTTCCCTATCTTCTTTTTGGGCACTACTCTTGCCTCCCAAATTCTCCTCGTAGGTCTGTTCATTCTATTTAAATATCCTCACCAGCTCAGTTGCATTTTCTCTACGAACCTTAGTTTTGATTATTTCTGTTTAATACCAATGATTCACACACTATTAAATATTAAAAATTAGATTGTAATACATGTCATTCCAGCATACTGTGTTAGAATGTTATTCTATGTCATTCCAGCATACTGTGTTAGGATGACATTCTAACACAGTGTGATGGAATATATACAAATAAGCAACCTTTTTGTATGATTTCTAAAATCTTGCTGAGAAACTATAGTCAAAAGCACGTTTTGAATGGCATATTCCACATATATGCCATTCTACAACTTGTTATAGAATATACTATTATATACCTTAATCTTTCTTGCTTTGAAGTTTTCTCTATTCTTTCTTCAATTTACTAATCTTGTTTTCCTCGCTCATCAATTGTTGCAGCTAGATACCTGAACTGATTTACTTTTACGATTTTAATTATATCAAAATTTCCAAAATTAACAGCATTTATTTTATTAATTGTAAAAACATAGAATACAAACCAAAAAAGTTATGATGTAAACAAGTGTTTAATTGGAAAACTAGATAGAAACTATTTTATATGGACGATTTTAATTTTATTTAATATACTAACCTGCATATGATTCATTTTGGTATCGCCGGTGCCTGCCGAATGTGCAAATTTAAAAAATCGCTATAGACAAAGGACAAAGGAAATACATTAATAATTACAAGAAACCCGATTTTAAGACGGGAAAATGTCGAACATTTACAGTGACAAACAAAATGTTAAACCCAATAGACATTTATACAAACACAGAATATATCAATCTTTAAGAGCTTCCTTCACACACTCCTCATAAATTTCTATTCATATTTTACCGTTTAAACAAATGCATCTCTCAACCAATCGGTATTTAGACATATGGTAAGATCCTAAACCTAATTACCACTTATTTGAAAATACCAAGTACGTACATGGGTCATGCTTTTCGAAGAACCTCTGCTTCTCTCTTAACAGACACAGGTTTGGATATCCTAATTCTGAAATAACACATACGGTTGTATCATCCGCAAATGCTATAATAAAGCCTTTAACTGGCAAAATGAATAAGTCATTTATGTATATTAAGAATAATATTGGCCCCAATACAGTACCTTGCGGTACACCATATTCAACGGTTATTTTTTCACTGTAAACATTGCCCACTCTCACGCACTGTTTCCTATTTTTTAAGTAACTTTCCATTAGTTAGACACTCTACTCTGATTCCTATATTTTCTAGTGACTGCAAGAGTAGAGAATGGCTGAAAGTATCAAAGGCTTTGGTTAAATCAATGAATGTGCATAACCAAGGCAAACCCTTATCAAGTGCTAGGGGAACATGCTAGGGTAAGTGTAATGGTTGCATCTTGAGTTGATGTGTTTTCCTTAAAGCCATACTGCTTCTGAGCTAGGAGGTGATTCTTATTTAAAAACGATACTATTCTTTTTTTAATAATTTTTTCAAAAATTTTGTTAAAGTTTGTTACTAGAGAAATTTGTCTATAATTATATGCTTGTGTATAATCACCCTTCTTCAAAATGGGAATAATGATAGAATATTTAAATGCAGAAGGCTTTATTTATAATGTAAACTAACGGTTCAATTAAAAACATTCCAACAGATTTTATTTTTTCTGATCTTAAATTATCAGTTCCAGGTGATTTATTATCTTTTAATTGTAATATTACATTTTTTAGTTCCTGGCTATCTGTAGGTAGCAGCACTAACGATGATGAAGAGTTTGTTTTTGTAAATGTAACATTTTGATTAGGTTTTATTTTTTGAGCTAATGATTTTTCCTATATTTGCAAAGGTTAAACTAAATCCATCAGCCATATCTTACAATGTTATAATGGTATTACCACATTGTAAACTACTTATAACTTTTGGTTTTGAATAAGATCCGGTAATACTTTGAACTACTTTCCACAATTTTAATTTTAATCAAATTTATTTCTAATTCTTTTTTGCCGCTTTTATATTTGTCAATTTGTTTTTATAATTTTTATATTCTAGTAATAACTATAAATTATTACAATTTTTTTGCAATATAGAAATATTATATTTATTTTACTTACAGATTTTATTATCGAATTATCCAGTTAGTTTTTTTTATGAAATTTTCTTTTTAATAATTTAGTGACTGTGCAGTTTTCAAGTGATTCTGTTATGATTTTAATAAATATATTTGTTGCAGATTCCACATTTTTTGAGGCATAAACACCCTCCCAGGAAGTGTTTTCCAACAATGAATAAAATTTATTAGTATCTATATTTTGAGTATATTTAAGTTTTTGGTGCAATGTGACTTTCGGATTATTTAGTATTATCTGTAATATGATTGTATAATGATCTGTGATGTTACTTTGTAAAGCTATGGGGAGAATATATTCTAATAAACTATTATTTTTTGATTTAATAAAATTATGATCGATACATGATTTTGAGTTTTTTGTTATTCTTGTGGGTTCATTGATGGTAGATGCAAAACCTAATTCACTCATTATATTACAATATTCTACAACACAATCTGTCATGGATGATAAATAAAACAAAAAGATGATGCTCATTATTTGTAAACTCGAAATTTTGAAAGTATTTCTGAAGATTGGCATTAAAAATATAAGGATCGTTAGCTGATGATCTATATAATGCTAGAATCTGGACGATGTTTTGCGAATTATATTTAATTTTTGCTTTAGGGACCCTAATATTATCGATATCATCTACTTTATACTCAAATAGCAAAATTGTTTTTATATATAGTAGGACACCATCATTCTGATTTATCAGTCCGTGATTATATAGCATGCTATATTATATACTGTACAATTCCGGATTATCCAATATCCTAGTTTCGGTAAAAATCAAACAGTCAAAATCTAAATCCAAATTTTGTAATAGTATTTTCATTTCATCTATATTTTTACTAAGACTTAATATTATTATGTAATATTTTAAAAATCGACAATGAATTATTTATTTCCAATACAGACTTGGCCTCAACACAATTGCCTACAGTAAAAGTACCCACAGCATTAAATTTAAAGTTGCGAATGTACTGATCCATTTCTGAAACAAATTTATATCTATTTTTTTAATTCAATACTGTTGCTATTTAGTTGCAAACCCTTAGTAATACGATAACTAAAGGCAAGTCACTGACATTGTATACAATTATGTCAACCACTGGTGAAAATACGAGAGAGCCGTGCAATTAAAATTCCAGAATTTCTACACCCCTTAATATATTCAAAATTGAATCACTGACACAAACGACAGATTTCAATTATTATTTTTCAAAAAGTTCAATATAAGAACTTACAAACTATTACTTTCTCCAAATTTAATTTTAATTTCTAATATACTCGTCAAAAGTTTATTAGAAACTAAAAATGTTTCATTATCTGAGAAATAAGAAGCGCAGCTCCTAAAATAAAAATTATATCAATGTCGGAGTCTAAATTCTAAATGATGATTTTTTATGAAATTAATAATTTTAGAAATATTTAGTGTAGTTTTTTAATTTATCTACAATATTTTAATTTCTGGTAGATTGCAAATTCTTTTTATTACGCATGTGTGGTTGTGGCTGTTTTTCGAACAAATCGTTGCTGTTTCCAGATAAGGCAAAGCAACCTTCAAAGCTCTGAAAAAACAGATTCAAACTTATTATATTACTTCATTATGTATGATGGTGATCAGAGTAAATATTTCTGTAAAATGGTGAACTTCACCACCATACCATATAAAATGGCGTTATGGCAACTTTTCGGAATTGAGTCCGAAAAAGAGTTTCTTCAGGAACTCAAATGAGCCTCCAATAAGTCCTACTATAAGCAAATCGATTAATGCTAGTTTGAAAATTTGACATGAACACCAAATTCTCAGTTAGAATCTATGATTTATTCTGAAGAAACAGTAAATTCTTCACGTGTAAAGAAAAAGGGCCATTTTAGGAACTCAAATGGGTCTCCAATAAGTCCAACTATAAATAAATCGATTGATCCTAGTTTGAAAATCTAACACGAACATCAAATTCTCAATTAGAGTCTGTGATTTTTTCTGCAGAAACAATAATTTCTTCACGTGTATGCTTCAGACAATTGGTACCTAACCTGTGGGAATTGTTGCAGAAACAAACCTTATACTGTATGATCAGACGAAAGCGAATACCTACTAGATTAAATGTGAAATATTTATAATTTCTGTTTTATTTCTGATCGCACATTTACTATATTTTTAATTCAATAGTGCAGGGTGCAAAAAACCCTAACAGTATTCAATACTATCATAACGAGAAGGATATAAGAACTAGCTATTAGCTTAATAGATTCGCCTACTAAAATAATTTTATATTACAATACACTTCTGCACAGCACTGGAAACTGCTCTACTGTAAATCTGATAAGGCGGCAAATCATGCAATCGGCGACCGGATAAAAAATGGAAAAAAAGTACCAAGAAAAGAAATAAATAACATTTTATAACACCTATTTTATACAGCAACTGCTTGTGCCGCTATTATTACTAATAATTATTAATAGAATTAATTAATTTATAAAATATTTTGACATACTTTATGTTACAACAAAATTTTGAGCTCGTCTTACCCAATTTCTATAAACTAACACAAATGTTTCTGCTTCTTGTCCGTTTTTCATTAATAGGGTATCCACTTCGGTGCTATACACTTCATTGTTTAAATATTCGCACAAGAAGAAGTCCAAATGATTTAAAGTCAGGAGATCGTGGCGGCCCTGATACCTCCTCGTCCAGTTTCTTGGTATAAATGCTTGGACATGCTATATATGGTACGTGTATAATTGAGCCACACTGGTGCAATACGCTGTGGACGCCCTGGACCTCCATCTCTTCCACGATTCGATTTCAAATTTACCTCGTGTTGCACTACACTTACACTCACCGCACACTGCGGTAAAAGTAGCTGTGTTTGGCACATGTTTACCGGAAAATCGTTCTGTTAAAGCATTTTCACATCGCTATAAAGTAAAACGATATCCATCAACGAGTTGTTATATACGTATGCCATTTTTGTCACTTGAAAAACTAATGTAAAGTCACGAAAACCTACAAAAAGTAATCGGATTTCAATATTCAGAACTGCCTGTCTATCTATTCCCAATAAGTTCTCAATCACCCTATATAATGTTAAACCTGGTATTTGAAAAATATTTTTTTAAACAATCAGTATCTACATTAAATAAAATATTGCAACCTTACACCATGCAGATCCGCACCCTTTCACATCTAAAATATTTAATTTTGATTTATAAAAACTGTGCACTCGTCGATATACTTGATTGAAATTAGGTCAAATATTGTAGGGTATCATACTATTGCGAGTTATTTGTCATCACCACTACTGTTGTGTTGTAAGGAACACTTGTAGAACTTTATTTATTAATAAAACTTGGGAATCAAGGGGTATATTTGCTCAAGACAGATCGTAATTAATCTGTACATACCAACCCTATCAAAAACATAGCATTCTTCTCACCAATAGCTTAGTTACTGTCCAGGGTAATGTGATTGTATAATATTTGTAAGGATGTACATTTCCTCCCTTTGTTGGGAAAAATGCTTGCTTGTTTACAATGCTTGAATTTTTTGAGTAGGAATTAGTCACAACCCTAAACGAATCGGAGGTTTCGTAACTCTGTTAGACCTACGCAGAATAAAATTTATCTAGCTTCAGTGCAGTAATTCCTGTAGGTGAAGTCATTTGAGGAATTTCCTCTTAATCCTGCGAATCGGTGAACGTTTCGGTTGATTCCGATGCTTCCGGTGTACCGCTGGTTGAATCAGTGTGAGCTTCAGATGTAGACTCTAAAGTAGTGTAAGTGGTAGTTTCTGTAGATGTACTAGGATGAGTATAATCTGAAGTTTCCTTTGGGTTTGTATATCCATAATCTTGACTAGTTTGCTTAACGTTTGTTGATGTTGGAGTAGTAGGAGGTATATAAGTTGAAATAGTAGAAGGTATGTTATTCGTCAAAGGTGTATCGACCCCAATTATTCTAAATTGATTTACATGTCTTTTCCAAATACGCTCATCATCCAATTTCACTAAATAAATTAACCTACCTAGCTTTTTATGTATTCTACCAAATTCCCATTTATTATTATTTAAGTAATCTTTCACAATCACCCTTTCCCCTAAGTAAAAAGTTATGTATCTTACATTCTTTGTACTATTTTCATTCGTATTCTCATTTATTTTTAGATATCAAAAAATCTAACCTTGACTTAATGTTCCTACCCCTGTGCTAAAAATCTTTCTTAAGATTTGCATTGTGGTTTTTACATTCATGTTTCTCACGATATGTACCTCAGGCCAATGTGTATAAGCATCCACTAATATAAAAAATAATGAAATGGACCAGCGAAATCTATATGTACCCGCTCAAACGGTTGAGTAGCTTTTTCTCATGGATGATATGTAAATTTCGGAGGGATATTTTTAAATTTATTACAATAAATGCAATTCTTTACTTTATTTTCTATGTCCTCCGTTATTCCTTTCCACCAACAATAACTTCTAGCTAGTTGCTTAGTTTTTACTATACCAAAATGTGGACTATGTAATTCCTCTAAAACCAGTTTTCGCAATGGAATTACCACCGTTTGTAAAAACATTATACAATTTTGTTGTAATGAAAATTTTGATTGATCGACATTGAATCTATCCTAAAACCCTATCTGAACTATTTTCCTTCTTTATTATATCAAATGCTCTTTGACACTTACGATCCAATTTAAACTGTACTTCCTTCTTTAGCAAATTATATACCGGATATAATGTACTACTTAGGTTTTCCAGAAATCTATCGTAATAATTAACAAGCCCTGCAAAAGCCCTCACTTCTATTTTATTTGTAGGAATCTTTGCATTTCCCATTGCATCGATTTTGTGTTTTAACTTATGAATACCGAACTTATCAATAATATAGCCGCAGTATTCGTTTGTAGCAGTAATTTTAATATCATCCAAGAATACTGAAACTACTCGAATATCTTTTAAAATGTTTTCCATCTCGCACCAACAATCTGCTTTGGATATTTTGAGTACGAAGTTCGACAACAAACTGATTCCTTAAAGCTTTCTTCAGCGGTTAAATAATCTTATACACTTTCACCTTCCACCTGTCTTCTCTGTAAAAATCTAAAATTTTCTGCAACTTCTAATGGTTCTGGATTGTAGTGTTTATGTTTTTTTCATTACCACGACTAACTCTTGATAACTTTTTTATGAGGTTCCTCCGGTGATAATTTGTCATATAACACATCATAAGCTTCAAATCCCATGTAATGTAATAGATAAGCAGCCTTTTCATCATCACCCACCTCGAAAACTTCAAATCCACTATCGAATCACTATCAACCAGCGGTCAAACTTCTTTGTAATGTGGTATCTCTCGATTGAAAGCACTGTATGTACTGAGTGCATCGTCGCCATTTTCCTTGAATTTCTTACTTGTCGTGTGCTTTTTTTAATTTCCTTGTAAAGAACACTTGTAGATCTTTATTTAGTAATATTTATTCCAGACAGTTAAAATTCGTAATTAATCAGTACATAACAATCCTATAAAAAACATTCTTCTCACCAATAGCTTAGTTACCGTCCATGGTAATGTGACTGTATAATGTTTATAAGGATGTAACAACTACTACCCACCCGCGAGATCGCCCGATTTATCTCCCCTTGATTTCTTTTTGTGAGGACATCTAAAATCCAAAATTGATGCCACCCGGCCCGAATCCTAAGAAGATTTACGGAAATGTTCTTCACAATTTGTACTATTGTATGGAGGTGAATGGCGGACATTTTCAACATTTAATAAGATAACATGTAAGTACTACTCAATAAAATTACATTTTTTAAAACGCAATTTCTCGGCGGCATGTAGCTCAAATTTAAAAAACGAAGCGCCATTTTAAAGAGAATGCCCTTTAAAAAGGGCAGTAGCCACACCCGCTAGGAGGTTGAGATTACAGGGATGAAATTAATAGTGAAACGTGTCCTCCTTTAATTTTTACGTACAAAGCCGTAAACCTTGCTTGACTGTTTTGGATGGGCCACCCTGTATATTATGTTTTAACTAAGATTTGTAGTTTATATTCTAGTAATATCCTAACAAGGTTTGACACACCTTGTATTTATTTAGAGTTATATGTGCTGCAGTTGTGTAAAAAAAATAAAATTACGAAACAATAGTTTTTAAAATATTCGGAGCACGCTAACTTTAATTATACACAGAAAAATTGGAACATTTTGTTAAGCTGTGAATATATGCCATCATCTTAACATAATAACAAAAAGAAGGAGTCAACTTTTGTTGCTGTGAAACATTTATGAAAGCAAAACATTCGGTTTTTATTTGAATAAGTTCGTGCTGACAATCATTTTATCGGCACAGTGAAGAAATCAATGGGGAATGCCACTATGTTGGAAAAGTTTATGGAAACTCAGTAAATTACATTGTTTTGGAAATATATGAAGACCATATTCGTTGTTTTTTAAATTAAAGTAAACTTAAACAATTTATTGACAAATTAATGTACATGTGACGTCAGATGTACATTTTTAACATGCGGCAACAGAGCAATAGCATGCAACTTGTCTTAGAATAAAATAAATGAAATGCAGTACTGTATAAATAGAGACAGATATAGTGCCTGTAAACATCATTTGTCACTTCCGTCCATAAAAATAGAGAGGAGAACGAGCTTCGACGATCCACATTTCACTAGGACGTTACGGGCGCTGCCATTTTGAAATCATGTACGTCACACTTTTAAGTCAAGATATTTACAGATAACGGTCGGACGGGAGACTGAACGTTTCGTATTTCGAGTTAACTGAAAATTTCAAAAATACATATTATTTGTTCATATTTCATTTAAAATTTAATGTATTTCTAAATACAAATTTTAAAACGACATGATAAAATAATATTTTCAATCCCCTTCGTATAGATGAATTCAAAATGACAGCCTCCTGTATTACTAAGGTCGCGCATCTTGACGCTCATTCTCCCCTCTATTTCTCTGATTGTCATGCATTGTTGCCAGCTGGTAAAAATGTACGCGTGACGTCATGTTGTTTTAAATAATTAATATCTCTCATAAAACTGCATATTAGTCCAAATCCTATGACACGTATCCAATGTTTTTTAGAGTACTCTCTAAAAATGCAAAATACCAAATTTAGTGGTATTCCCCATTTTAGATTTTTTTAAAGATGCACAAATAAAAATGTAACAAAAAAATGTCTCATTAGAGTGAGGTAAAGTTAAAGTTTCAACAAAAATTTTAATAATTTTGTTTTAACACTAAGATACAAATAAATATATAATTTTTGATGTATTTTAAATATCAAAAATGAACTAAATTTGAATAGAATGCGAAAAAATACAGCTAAATTAAAACTTTGAAGACATAGATGGGAAAAGAACAATGGTTCAATCGCAATCAATTAACTCTATTGCCACAATCAAAGATATGATTTTTTTTATTTATTAAAATATTAAAAACCTTTTTCATACAGGGAGGTCTGTTTTTCATGGCACCTCGGAAACCGTAAAATATACAGGGTAGTTTAAAGTAGAAAAAAGTAACACCTTTTTACGACTATTAATATAAACCAAACGTATCCAAGATATCTGATGCCGTTGCTGAAATATTGCGAAAAAACTGAAAATAGCGATTTTGGAAAATGCCATCTAGCGTCAGTATTTCTCAACAGAAAGAACTGAAAAAGCCGGTCTTCCGGTGAAATTCGCTGAAAATTTGGAAAATTGTTCGTTTTGTACCCCTGAACAAAAGTCTCAATGGGGTCGAAGCTCGAAATGCCTATCTTTAGACTCTACGGCTATTTTTAGTGGCCAAAAACGGCCAAAATTCATTCTTTTTTAAATATCATGTTTAATTTTTTACTGTATTAGAAAGGTATTTTAAGCTAATATAAATCAAATATCCTACAATTCCTATCAATGAAGTCATATGTATGTTCTCTGATACCAAACATCTAGGTATGCTAATGAACAATTCCACAGACAAAGCTCTATTTAATAATTATCTAAAAAAATAATCTAATTTACTCACTCTATAAAAATCTAACTTCACTTTTTTGGGTGTAATTCAACGCAGGTTGGGGCTTTTGTCCACTGAGTAGTTAGTTTCACACAATATTATTAATACCTAAAAATATATAAAAATCATGTTTAATGCTGGGAAAGCGTTCGTTTTGTACCCCTGATCAAAAGTCTCAGTGAGGTCGAAGCTCAAAATGCTCATCTTTAGGCTCTACGGCTATTTTTAGTGGTCAAAGACGGCCAAAATAAATTTTTCTAAATATCATGTTTAATTTTCGGAAAGTGTTCGTTTTGTATTTTGGCCACTAAAAATAGCCGTAGAACCTAAAGATGGGCATTTCGAGCTTCGACCCCATTGAGACTTTTGATCAGGGGTACAAAACGAACAATTTCCCATCATTAAACATCATATTTAAAAAAAAATAATTTTGGCCGTTTTTGGCCACTAAAAATAGCCGTAGAGCCTAAAGATGGGCATTTCGAGCTTTGACCCCATTGAGATTTTTGTTCAGGGGTACAAAACGAACAATTTCCCAAATTTTCAGCGAATTTCACTGGAAGACCGTTTTTTATATAAACTGTGCGGGGTCCTTTGGTACAGAGGGATAAAAATATACGTGAAATGGATTTTCGTCGAAAGAACATTTCTGCAGCTTCTAGTTTCGGTTAACCAACATTCAATTGTTTTCTTCTTATGGACTAGTATTTGATCTTGACAAATGTAGAATAACATTACAAACACGTCAATATGTAACACTAGTATTATTTTATTTGTAGAATAACCCATAATATTTTTATAATACAACAATTTAAATAAGAAATCTGGTTCTTGACGTAAAACAAAATTCAATACTTAATCGAACAAAATACATAAATTATCTAGAAATCCTGCATGAATACTTCCAAGTGACACCTATTTTTGCGTACACAAGGCTCGGTTCTTAATCTAATGTTGTCCATAATATTTTGAATATTTTGCAAAATAAATCTAAAACCAGTAGAAATTCTGTCACATAGGTCTATATTTTCACAGGGATTATAGTATTTTTTTTCTTTCGGAATATACCAAAGAAGTAAATTTAATGGATTGAGATATGAACACCATGGAGGCCAAGCAACAGGCCCATGAGTGCCAATTCAATTACATATTTGCAAAGCGTCGATTTAAATATTAGAATACATACCATTGCAGAATTATATGGCACTGTGCCATTTTGCTGAACAATTTCGAATTTATTTATAATTTAGTGGAAGATTATCAATGCATTCTTTATTTCCATCCTTAAAATATTTAAATACTTCTCAAAAATAAGGCTTCCAACAATACAAACATAGTTAGCAAATGTCGAATCTGTCCAAATATTTGTTGATTTTTTATTTCGTCAAGGACAACTAGATTTTTTATTTAAATTATTGTATTCTTTAAACTTTATAGAGTATTCTTCAAATAAATTAGTTATGTTACATATTGACGTATTCGTAATTTTATTCTACATTTGCTACTCTCAAGATCCAATATGACACCACAGGAAAAAAAACAATCGAATGTTACGTTACCGAATCTTATAGCCGTAGAAATTTTATTTCGACAAAAATAGATTGAGTATATTCCTGTCCCTCTGTACCACCAAATTTCTAAAATCGCTATTTTCAGTATTTTCACAATATTTCAGCAACGCCAGCGGATATTTTGGATCTGTTTGATTTATCAAGGCCCATCAAAAGCCGCTGCTTTTATATAATTTAAGCTATCCTGTATATTTTACAGTTTTCGTGATACCGATGATGAGTCATGAAAAACGGACCACCATGTATATTTGCAGTTTTATCTGTAGCAATGGCTACTCCAGAATGCAGCTTTTCGGCATTAAAAAGATTTCAAACATATTTGCGGAATACAATGAATGATAAAAGGCTGAATGATTTGACTGTTGCCAACATAAACAAAAGCCGCAGCGTTGATGCAGATCAGGTAATAAATGATTTCTTAAGGAAAAACTTGGAACCTGGATTTGTCCACTTAGACAAATGATTGTTAAAATAGATTGGTACGAATAAGTTGCCTCCATTTTGTTTTGCAAAATTAGTAAAAATTGATATGTATACAGTATGCGCCAAAAGTATGGAATAAATTCAATAAAAACGAAACAATTATTTTTTGGGAAAAATCCACGAACAGGTCGATTTTTAATTTAAAAAATACATATTTTAGCGTGAAATGCAATTTTCAAATGTCATTTGTTTTCGAGTAATGACGTCATCGATTTTTTTTAAATGGCGCCACCATATTTTTTTTTTGATTCTGAAAGATCGTTTAATTCTCTATCAGACAGTACTAAAATTTTGCCTTCTTACATAGGAAAGTTTTCGAGTAAATGACGATTGAATGTTAGAAAACGTAAATTTTATCCATAAAGAAGTAACAATTAAGAGGTATGTAAAATAAAATACAATTGATTAAATTTTATACTTAAATTAAATGTTCGAATTGCCATCCACCAACTTCTTGACAATGCGTAAGTCTGTGAACAAATTCTTTTTGCACATTATGAATTATTTCTGGGGTAACTCTGCGTATTTCGTCCCGAATGCGATTTTGAAGTTCTTCTAAATTACGTGGTTTATTAATGTATACTTTTGACTTCAAGTATCCCCATAAAAAATAGTCAAGAGGTGTAAGATCTGGCGATCTTGCAGGCCATTCTATCGATCCGCGTCTGCCGATCCACCTCCCAGGAAAACAGTTGTCCAAAAAATCTCGTACAGAGCGCGCAAGTGCGGAGGTACACCGTCTTGCTGAAACCATATGGTATCGTCAGGAATGTCAGGGTCATTATCGTTAGGAAAAATTACTGCAAGGGCTGGAACAAGGTCATTTTCTAGAAACTCTAAATATCTTTATCCTGTAAGGGTTCCTTCAAAGAAGAAAGGCCCTACTATTCTGTCGTCAACTATTCCAGCCCACACATTTAATTTCTGAGGGTGTTGGGTATGTGCCTCTGCCATCCAATGAGGATTTTCCCGACTCCAATATCTGCAAGTTTGACGGTTTACTGTACCATTCAGACAAAATGTGGCCTCATCTGAAAAAAGTATTTGCCGGTGTAAATTTCTATTTCCTTGACATAAATCCATTAGAATTTCGCAAAAGTGTAAGCGGCGATCGGGATCATCTTCATTGAGTTCCTGCACAAGTTGAATTTTATAGGGATGATATTTTTCCTTCCTCAAGATACGTAGCACTGTGCTCTGACTAGTGTCATTGTTTAATGCAACCAATCGTGAAGAATTATGACGATTATCCACCATACTTATCAAAATGTTCTGTTTCTGATTTTCATTAATGCTTGGACGTCCAGGTTTTGGAATATTCACAACATTGCCAGTTTCTCTAAATTTAGACTCTACCTTACTGACTGTTGATTGGCTAATAGGGCGATCTGGATATTTTTCATTAAATAAATCGCAAACTTCCTGCTGAGTTCTAGTCATATTCCCGCATCCGATAAGAATTAAAATTTCAATTCTTTGAGTAACAGTTAAATGTGCCATAGTACTTTAAATTGAATAATAATTTCTATGTCGCTTACAATACTTATTAGAAAGTCGGTGTGACAATGACACTTTGCAAAGATTTTCACCTACGTGATCCATAAAAGAACTATGGAATTCGAAAAACTAAACTTGAACTTGAACGTTTTTGCTTTATTTTAATTGATTTACGTTTTCTAACATTCAATCGTCATTTACTCGAAAACTTTCCTATGTAAGAGGGCAAAATTTTAGTACTGTCTGATAGAGAATTAAACGATCTTTCAGAATCAAGGAAAAAAATATGGTGTTGCCATTTAAAAAAAAATCGATGACGTCATTACTCGAAAACAAATGACATTTGAAAATCGCATTTTACGCTAAAATATGTATTTTTTAAATTAAAAATCGACCTGTTCGAGGATTTTTCCCAAAAAATAATTGTTTCGTTTTTATTGAATTTATTGCATACTTTTGGCGCATACTGTATGATAAGATTTATTTGGAGTTTTAAGATCTGCTCCCCCAACTGATTCCACCACTGAAACTGATGTCAAAAATATATTTTTTAACTTCCACTACTTATAACCATAAAAGTTCAATAATTAGACAAGAACTATACTAAGGTAAACTTAAGGCAATATTTGTTATCTTCTATTTTCCTGAATTTCTTGAAACTTTGTGAATGATTTTATATTAAACAAAAAAAAGAAATATTTATATTTTTGCACAGAAAATTCACTTGTTGCTTCATACTATCGATTGTTCAAATCAAAATTCCAATTATTGAATAACTGCATTATTTTCAATATACATTTATAACACATCAATACACCCTCGAACTGAAAATATGTTGTCTAAAGTACTGACTTTATTAATGAATAGTAGATTAGGTCGACTGTTATAATTCTGAGATTGTAGCGGATTGCTTTATTTTTACACAAGGTTGTTAAAAGGTATATATAAACATATAAACCTAAACAAGTTCTAATAATGGTCTCACTTGTTTATTGTTAGTAGGTCGGAATTTATTTAAATCTCTCTTGGAAAATATGCTGCATATCCGTTATACATTTCTTATAATTTCATCCTAAGATCTTCGTTCAAATTATTAAAGTGAAGCTTATATTGTTTATGAGGCCCACATTTGCATTTTTTATACTTACGTCAATAGAATTGTTAGGTACATATTTCCAGTAAACAATAAGTTTTAATAGTAATGCAGGGTGTTACATAAGTCTATACAAAAAATTCAGGGGTAGCTTCCTTGGCAAATTTTAACTTTCACATCTTTTTTTTAATTTAGAGTCTCCGTTTCTCAAAAATAGTTTAATATAAGCAAACAAATTTTACCAGGAATAAAATGATATTTTACTGGCATATTTCTTGTTTTCCTAGTTTGCCATAAGGGAGTGCAATAAACCACTCTTTCCATGTCTATTTTCCAAACTTTGTCATATTTCTAAATGTCTCAACAGAAATGAAATTCTAAGGTTGTTTATTTAGAAACTTTTTTGACCTTTACAAATATTTCATATTACTTTTAGTTAATAAACAAAGATAAAATTTCACTTCGATTAAAATATTTAAAAGTTTACGAAAATTTGGAGGATAAATAGGTGATTTATTTCATCCCCTTATAGTAAACCAGGAAAACTGGAAATATGCCAGTAAAATACCATTTTGTAAGTATTATCCACATTCGTTTGTTTATATTTAACTGTTTTTGAAAAAAAAAATTGATATTACCTCCCTTCTTTAAAAGGTTGTAACATTTAGACGAGGCTTCAATTTAAAAAATATATATCTGGAAACCCCCCTTATTTAATGTCAACATAATTTTCTATAGTTTGTCACATTAAAAACATTCATTTTTTTTGTAAATTAGTGCAAACTATAGTTTTTATTATTCTCAATTGCAGTTTCTTAAATATTTTGATGAAAATATAATAAATTATTCATTTGTTTTGGAATGACGTAAATCGTCTGAATTCTTGTCGCAACAATACCTCTAAATTTTCTTAATTCACTTATGCTAGACCTTGTATAATTTTTAAACTTTTATTTTGTTGATACGTAGGCTGCCAAAGCAACTAGATCTCGGGATATATTGAAATAGGCCTAACATAGTTTTTTTTAAAATAAAAAGCATAACCACAACATGAGATTTGATTGATCTATATTTAGAGTAAGGAAAGTATGGCCAAATAAGTGTCATAAAAGTAATGAGCTAGGCAGACTTGATTGCCTAGCAACTAGTAATAATAGCACATTACGGTTTTGGAACATTTTTTATCATGTCAAATATTAGAAATAGATCCATATCTACCATATATAACTATAAGAAAGGGTTAACTAAATGTAAAAAAATTACAGTGTTCTATTTAAGAAAATGTGTTTTTGTTTCTCTTAGTAATGGCATTCAATTACGGACATTTTCGTAACAGAGCTTATGAGATTATATTAGAAAAAATTGCGACATCTATTTTTATACTTTTTACCTGTCGAACGAAAAAATAAGAGGCTTACGGTGGACCACCCGGTAACTTGCTTAAATTTAAATTTAGTTCAACATAAGCATCATGAATCCCAAATCTGAAGGCTAAAATTATTTCCACTAACACCTAAACACTCCGGCCATTAAAAGAGAATATTTTGTATCTTAGTCATATCTGAACGATATTTATAGAAAACATTCTTTCAATGATATAAGGAATTTTTGGATTATATAGATTTTTGATATGGTAATCGAAATTCCTATAGTGATATTTTTTATAGTATTGAATCTATTTTCTGAAATTAAATATTGAATTTATGTCTCATAAGAAAAAAGGCCTTTATAAGAGTTGAATAACGTCGATAGTAAAGTTTCACCATGAATAGAAACTGAAAGTCAAACTAAACTTTGGGTTATAATTTGTTTTATTCAACATAGGTTGTAACGCAAGCCACTGTCTCTATCAAAACCAAAGGGCCAGTGCACAGAGAAGGGTTTTTAAAAATAAATTTATTAGTGAACAATTTAATGCTAGTTTGATGTAGTTTACATAGATTTTATAAATGTTTTTAATCTAATTGACCATAGGATCGTATTAAATAAATGGAATTCGTTAACTTCTCCCAACCGACACCAATTTGTTCAATATGACGACTTTAAGTATGCACCTTTTACTATGTGTCATTTATGAATAAGATCACATATGGTGCATCTGTTAATTTATGCAGACGACTTCAACCTGCAATTAAATGCAAAATGCACATAATAGGAAGTAAAACCGAAGTGGGCCACAGAAAATGTTCCACCCAAATTTTCTTTGTTTTGATGCAAAACAAAAAGAACTCTCGATCCCGTCGACTTTCGTTTTGAAGAAGGCATATTTTATGGATGTACCTACTTTCCCAAATTTCTACTCTTAAGCGAAGGTGATCTTCACCCTTCAAATCCTAAATGGAAAGTTAGTACTTTCCATTTAGTTAGTACTTTCCATTTAGGTATACCTACATCATTTTAAAGAGCATTTAATCATCTAGTTGTTTTTTAGTTTTCGAGAAGTGCATGGTATTGCTAAAAACAGACTAGTGTTATAAGGCATTTTATTATTTTCTTTCACAACAATGTTCTCTCTTTCATACACCCCCTTCCTCGACTGTTCAAAGCTGGTTGAAAAATCATTTCTTGAAAGTTGCTGCATGATATCCGCCGCTTTATTTTCTACCGCCTTTACTGTAGCAAACCTTATTTCCTTTATAGAGGATTTGACTTTTGGGAACACAAAAAGTCACAAACAAAATCCCGGGAAAAAATAAATTTGATGGCGACCATCATTTGTTTTTTAAAATTAACGGTGCTTAAACAGACCTACAAAATGATACCTTGATCGTTAAGGTATTTTAAAAAATAAGGAAGGCAGGCCCAGTATAGTTAAGTAGAGTTAAATCGTCATATTATATTGTCAAAAATAAGCAGTTAATAATTAGACCTGCTTTTTTGTTACACCCTGTAAAAAATATAATATTAAAACGAAATTGTATCATGTTATTATATATATTTAAAATGTCTGTTTTCATACGATGCGTTTGTTTAGTTTCAAAAATTAACAAAATTCGAAATTTATTACACAAAAAGATACCTCCAAATGAATAACAATTTAAAGTTAATCTTTTCGACGGGATGTGACATGACAAAAATAAATGTGTAAAAATGAAACGAACCCGATGTTGTGAGAGCAATGAGAAAACATAGATATGACATGATACGACACCAGTCATAAATTGTATAAAGATTAGGTGAAATAATTAAAAAATCAAAAGTTATATTAGAAATTTGAATTTAGTTTAGTTTGATATTTTTTAGATTAATTTTAATTTTAAACAGAATAATACTATTCTTTACTGTATTAGAAAGGTATTTTAAGCTAATATAAATCAAATCTCCTACAATTCCGATCAATGAAGTCATATGTTACAAAAGCTAATAATAAGGATAGATATTGTAGGTGTAATTCAACGCTGGTTAGGACTTTTGTCCACAGAGTAGGTAGTTTCACACAATATTATTAATACCTAAAGATATATAAAAAGGATAATACTATTTGATCATCATTTATGGCAGCGAATACCTGCGAACTTGCTTGCTTGGCTGCTCTTGGCTACTCTTATATTTTGCATTAATATATTATCTAGGTATACTGCGCACCAAATATAATTTAATCATTTCAGTTAGTTAAAAAAGTAATTTTCTTACAAAAATCAATCAGTTTTAAAACTCTTGGAGGTCAGCTAATTTAAATCGCCTATTAGGTAAGTATATAGATATGTATTGGAAACTATTCAGTATATCGAAACATAAAAAAACAAAAGTAAAACAAGATCATTGACTGATTCCAACTACTATCATAAATATAATTATTGCATTATAAAAAACTATAGGTTGCACTAGGTTATAGGTGTATTAAATATCAGTGTTCAAAGGGCAACATATTTATGAGAAACACTAACTATATATGACATGTTACAATAACAACGTTTTTTATAAATTAAAAAACAAACAACGAAATAAGTAAATAAATTTTATTATCTGGTTCAACTTAACGTTGATACATAAAAAAAATGGAAAAATATAATTAAAAGAGTCTTCAGTTTTTTACTTTCCAAGAATAATTTTACGGCCGGCTCCAATATTCTGTCCAGCTTGAGAAGCACCTTTGTTTTGCCCAGCTTGCAGACCAATAATTGTCTGTCCAGCTTTAAGTTGCTCTTCAGAGAATTCTCTCTTATTTTCATCAGCTGGTTTGGGTCCAAGGTATGGTCCTGGCCATTCAGGGTGCCTGTATGTCTCCCTACCAAGGGCAAACAGAGTATTAGTCACTTGGGCAATATCCTTCTTTTCCCAGAGATCAACTGTTTGGAAGACATCAATGTCCTGTACACCATAATTCTTGATAGCCGCTTGGAAGCTAAAACAATATACTTTTTATAGAAATAAATATTGATAATAATCTTGTTGAATTATTCTCCATTGCGCAAAAAATGTATATAAAAAAATAAATATAAAGACTATCAAAGTATAAAAATAAAGAACAACGTACTCCTCATGTATACTTAATATTTGCAGTGAATATTCACAACTTTATTTTAAGTAACATGCTATAATACTGTGATCGTGGAAACTTAAATTTAAGAAACTAAAAATAAGTATGATTACCGATTGGGATAAAGTTTCCAATATTTCGTAAACGTCTGGTTTTGTGCATGTATATATTTAGAAAGACGTTCTACAACTGTTAAGTCGACGCATATTTTCAAAAATAGATATATGTAGATATCTATACTTATACCTACATGCAAAGATTCATCGCAAAAAAGTATTTATCATATTATAAAACAAAATAAAAAATTTAGATTGGGTATGTAACTTAAAATATGTATATTTACATAAACAAATAAAATTACTTACTTGTTGATATTTTCCATCATTTTGAATTGGCCGCCTGAAGTATTGATCTTTGGAACAGATCCTGGGGCCAATTTGTTGATAACTTGACAAAGAACGGTACCGTCGCGAATTACATCTTCATATAATTCTCCTGGAGGGAACTTAGCTCCAAGTAAAGCTTCAATCCACTCTTGAGCTTCTTTATCTTGCTGAGGGTCTCGTTTTGAAGCGAGCTAAGAAACAAAGCATTTAATTACATACCTAAAGATATTTGACATATTAATTAAACATTTCATGGATATATTCACTTTACATATTAAATTTCTCTTAAAAAGTAAATTGACAAATTATAGTCGTAACCGAAAACTTACTTTAGCGCGCACTTGACGTTCTAAGGACATTGTTGATATGTAATCTCACCAATATCTGTCAAGAACTGAAGCTCCGAAATAACGTCGAGTAGCTTTTATATGAAAATATATGCGTCTTTTTTCTTCTACATCCCACCATCTCAAAACGTCACATTGAAACGGTGGTATCTCACTATATTTAGAGAATTATTCACTTTTGATTAATAATTTTTTGTATTGGGCGTCATGTTTTTAAATTGTCCAGAAATAGAATTTGTTTGGTATTTTATCCAAGAAAGTATCAGAATTAAAAAAAATAATAACCAGGATATTGTGTTTTTCAATTTTTTTATTGGTTGTTGGCTATTGGCTATTGGCTATTTGTTTAATTATTAATTTTAACAAATATTGACAAAAATATATTTTTTTTAATAATTCTGAGGTCCACGTAATGGAATGACTATTATTGTTGCATTGATAAATATAGAATACCTATGTGTCTTTGAGAAATATATAAATGGTAGAGAAATATCTACCTATTTATTATTCCCTATTTAATTAAGTTCATTTGATACTACTTAATTATTTTTAGTAATAAATTATGTTTTATAGAGCTTTAATGTTTTTTATATGTACCAATACTATTTATATATATTTTTCTATTAAATTTTAAATAAATCGATTAATAAAATATATTTTACCAGAAGAGCAAACATGTATTTGCAACAGATATTATTAATAAAGGAAAGGATACAACGATTGTTTATAGCCTGATATTGCATGCGCAATTCTGTGTATTATTTATAGATAGTATCTAATACTAGAGTTTGTGTTCTCAAAGTAGATAATTATTCCAGGTTATTAATAATATATTCGTAAATCAAGAAAATTAAAATAATGTATCAGTAATGAGAATTATCATTTTGTTATTTTTTAAAATATGCATTCTTGTAGTAAAATATATCTATATAATATTTGTTTCTAACATAAATCATGTAGCATTTTTTGAATATGAAATTTACTTTATTTGATTTTTCAGTCATTATACATATTATGGAAAAGTTCTATTAGATATATATATTTCCTTCGTCACAAGTTAATCTATATATTCGTAGATATACAGGGTGTCCGGAAATGATGAGCAAAAAATTCAGGGAATAATTCTAGACCGAAAATAATTGCTACCTCTTTCTATAACATTTTTTCTAAAACTGATTATTAACGGAGTTACAGTGTTAAAGTTAAATTTTATTTGCAATACCTTTTGCCACACTCATAATATTTTGACGAAATTTCGTATATGAAAGTTCGTCGGGATGAGGATTATAAATTTGCCCACCGTTTTTTCCCATTTTGTAGAGGGCGCCACATACGAGCCTTTATTTTGATTTGAATGGTTCCAACTTTATGCGAAATTTAACTTAATATTTTTGTTCTCCTAACCTTTTGACATAAAAAAGGTATACTTTATTTGTTTCGACAAATCTAACCGTTTTCGAGAAAAACGCTAAAATAACATTGCTTGCATGTGATGAATACGAAATTATTTTAATTTATTTTCTATATTAAACATAGCATGCTTTGGAAACAAGCACTTAGTTTCCTTGGAGACAAGTTCGTGAAAAATTAGTTTTGACAGATAATAATTTTGTACAAGTTCTTTTGTAGTAATTGTTATCATAAAAATAATAATAAAAATGAACAATGACTCGAACGTTGAGTTGCGGGACATTATTATTACGGTTTAGCTGCTGGCAATGCTCATGCAGCACGACGTTTGTATCGCGAAGCATTTCGAAATATAAACCTACTCCAATCGCGACTGTTCAGTACTATTCATCGAAGACTGGGAGAATTTGAATCGTTCAAAACTAGAATTATTGATGTAGGTCGACAACGGAATACTAGAACAGCAGAAGTAGAAGCTCGTATTTTTAATTCGATAGAGATCAATCCCAATGTAAGTATAAGAAAAATTGTTATTCAGGAGGACATTCCAAAGAGCTCCGTACATGAAACAATACGCGAACAAAACCTTCATCCGTACCACTACCAAAAGGTGCAAGCCTTATCTGCCGTAGATCCTGCTGCTCGTGTGAATTTCTGCAATACAATTAGAATACTTTATAATGGTGACCCAAATTTTGTTTGTAATATCCTTTTCACGGACGAAGCTGGATTTGGCCATGATAGCTTAATAAACCTCTACAATAAGCATCTTTGGTCTGATGAGAATTCTGATTTATCAATAGAGCGTGGTTATCAAAATAAGTTTTCCGTCAACGTGTGGGCCGGTATTGTAGGGGACTAAATTGGACCACATTTCTTTCCGCAAACACTCAATGGTGAAGTTTACTTGAATTTTTTAAGAAACCACTTACCTATTCTATTGGAATATGTATCACTCGGATTAAGAAATGCAATGTGGCTGCTACAAGATGGCGCGCCACCACATTTTAGTTTAGCGGCCAGACAATTCTTAAATGAAACTTTTCCTGAAAGGTGGATAGGACCCGGTGGTTTTGTACAGTGTGCCCCTAGATCCCCTGACTTAAACCCAATCGATTTATTTTTTTGGGGCTATCTGAAGACGCTTGTATATAGGACACCTGTGAATAGCGTCGATGAACTGAGAGAAAGAATTGTTGCTAATTGTGAGATAATTAAGCAAAAGGAAGGAATATTCTATAGAGTGTAACATTCCTTTTATTAAAAAGTTAAAAATGTCACAATTTATATATGAAACGTCTAGTAACAAGGTATTTTTGCACTTCCTGTACAATGTTGGTAGATTAAGTAAGTGTAAACCATATCCAGTGTACCATGTAACTTTAGATTTCTTCAAGTAAGTCTAAAATATAAACACTTTGTACGATAAATATTTTATTAATTGTCTACTTACCAATACTGTGAACCAGTTACATCGATGTATATCGTTATGTTTAAATTTATTCTACTCTGTATAACATCCTGGAATAATTTGTTAAGAGCTTTATTAATAATAATAATAATATCTCTACCCTTCATTCTAATCACGAGGATTAGCCCAGAAGTCGAAGACTTGTGCGGGAGAGAGGGCGGCATATTATTATTAAGCAGGCCGCATTTGCGCCCAGGAACGACTTACGTTGGTAGGCCCTAACCACCATTCAGTGCAGGAATGAGGGAAACCTGGAAAATCTCATTAATTAGGGGGGTAGTCAAATGTCAACGGGTATCAGTCTCTCACATTGACCCAAGCCAACATTCTTCCACCCTACTATAGCCGCAGAGAGGGTGCCAATCCTCTCCACGAATATAGCTTATATGCGGTGTACCGGCTGTGGAGGTCGAACCCACAGCGATCTAGCCGCCTCGTTTCAAGTACTGACGCCTTAAACCGCGCGACCACTGACCGATCCGATATTATTTATTTATCACTTATTGTATTAAGCTTTGTTTTGGCAAAAAAGCAAGGTTAAGATAACTGAAATAAAAATCAATAATTCAGACTAATTTATGTGTCAAACTCTGAATTAATATTAGCTCGAAAATTCATAGAAACCGAGCCAATCAGATTGCAGTGAGTGTTTAGATTTTTGTAGGGTATAAAACCTACATGAATCTATTTCTCTTCCCTTTTCGTTCTGATTTTGGTCGATTGAAGGCATTTCCGTAATACAAATTTAGTTCAAGTGCGTAGCCACATTTTGGAAATTTAAATATGAATTTATTGAAGTCATCAATAATGATGGAGGTAATATATTTGATTAATTAAGATTATTATCGATAGTAGATTTCCTTTTGAACAATTTTGTATGTTACTTTTTTGAAATTGAAAATGTAAAAATACCTAACCTTTCTATTTGCTAAAGCACATGCCAATTATTTTTCTTTTCTTTTGTATTTTCTTAACTTTTGAGACCAATTAATAAACAATGAATTCATCATTGAATAAATAATGAATTAATAAATAATGCATAAATAAATAATAAATAATGCATTAATCATTAATAAATAATGAATTAATCAATGATTAATTAAATAGCATTATTTAAAATATTAATGTTATGGAATTTTAATCATGATTAAATGGTATTGTAACTTTTATTGGAGTTACGTCGAGTAACGTTAAATTTTGAGAATCCTTTTATTTCCCAAGTAGGAATATTTTGTTCATTTTTTTCTGGATAAATTTTATTCATTCAAGAATTAAAATTGAATTAAGAAGGCCATTCTAAAGTTATGTAAATCTAGATTGTAAGCGGTACTATTCCAAGTACGACAGGAAGGCTGCCCTTCTCGGAGTCATCTCCAACGTTTATCAACGGATGAACTAGTCAACTTCTTCAATTCCACTTCTGTTGATCAACCGGTGGGCAAGTTAATAAACTGTGGCGCCCAGGTACATTCTTTTTTTATTAGTTTGCTATTCAAGAACCCACTACATAAAAAGTGACCCGACTAATAGAGTACCCGTTCGCAGAATTGATTATTTATCGTTTATAGCAATCGATAGGTAACAAGAATTTGCCGGAATTTTTTAAGAAGGATTAATTTATGCATTAAAGAGGAAGGACGTCACTTTGAACCTTTGATTTGAATGTTTAATTTGTATTTGAATTGTTATAGTAACTTATGTATTTTAACCTTATGATTTTCTGAGTAAACCATTCTTTATTTGTTGAAGACGTTATTTTCTTTATTTGTCATTAACCACCATCAGCGTAACAACAAGTTTTCACAAAAATTACTGTCAAAACTAATTCTCCACAAACTTGTTTCCAAGGCAATTAATCGCTTGTTTTCAAAGCATGCTATGTTTAATGTAGAAAATAAAGGGCACCGTATTCTTGTAATAGTGTTTTCTACAAATACAAGTAATTTTAGACATTTAAGAACTGAATAATATAGAGTTTAGCAAACAACAGGAATGTTATATCATGCCATCTGCGAATATTCAAAGGTACCGAAGTAAAATCAATATATAGGTAACGTCAGAAAGCGATCTATCTAGCAAATTTTTAGGTACTGAAATCTTTCAAAATACGTATTTTTTTAAATTTAGCTATAGATATAAATATTGTTGTTGTTATAACATAAACTTACATAGTTCTGCATATAAGATTGTTCTCTTTTATTTATAAGTATCTGAAAATAATTGTTAAAATGTGGGATTAGAATAGCGAACTAATGTGTCATACAAATGCATTTTAAAAGTTATTATATTATTTGAGGATAGTTTAAATAGTAAAAGTGGATAAACAAAACATCAGTAAATTTTATTTTTGATATTACTTTTGCTCTACGTGTTTTATTTTTTCACTACCTAAAAAACACCACAAATTTGATCATTTTACGGCGATCTTAAAATGATTTCGTATTCATGTTATTTTAGCGTTTTTCTCGAAAACGGTTAATTTTATCGAAACAAATAAAGTATACTTTTTTATGTCAAAAGGTTAGGAGAACAAAAATATTCAGTCAAAAGTCGCATAAAGTGTAGCACAAAAAAAGTTGGAACCACTCAAACCAAAATAAAGGCTCGTATGTGCACGCTCTACAAAATGCGAAAAAACGGTGGGCAGATTTATAATCTTCACCCGAAAAAACCCCATATACGAAATTTCGTCAAAATATTATGAGTGTGACAAAAGGTATTGCAAAAAAACTGCAAATAAAATTTAACTTTAACACCCTGTAACTCCAATAATAATCAGTTTTGAAAAAAATGTTATAGAAAGAGGTAGCATTTATTTTCGGTCTAGAATTATCCCCTGAATTTTTTGCTCATCATTTCTGGACACCCCGTATTTAGGAAATTTTTAAATTTATCTGTATTTCACGTACTTTGAAATATATTCTGAAAAAAATGTTAACCGTGTCCACAGTGATTAAATATATTTTAGTAGAGGTACATCACAGTCTATTAATATAATTATCGCCCTGCTGAAAATTATTCAGTTATTTTAACTACCCATTCATTAATAATGAGAGAAACGTGCATAAGTGATACTATTGAAATCATCAGTACCAATTATTCTGCTAACGATGCGTTTTGCTTTAATTTACTTGTATTTATTATATTAGAGCTATTAAAATATTGTGCCCCTGACAAAAGTTTCCACCCTATTTAAGAAAAATGCTGGTAGGATTAAGATGAAAATAAACTCTTTAAATTATCTTTATAATAGTGTGATTTGGAGAACTCTTATATATCCAGGAGATCATTATAGGAGAAATTCTAATTGCCTATCTCCAAGATTATTAAACCAATTTTTAAAATTGTACAATGTACATCATTATAAAGAAGATTTAAAGGGTCTTTATTTTTTTGTTGCAATTGGTAATCTCTTAGCTTATTACTGCAATTTTAAAAAGAGTTCCTCATTATAAAACTACTGTTTAAGATTTTTTACTAAGTAGTTACACTATCTAGGAGAATGGAATGATCCCACAAAAAACTAGCCCCGTTCTAAATAAAATTGACCAAACCTTTATCAAATAAAAATAAATAATTTTGTTTCATAAATGTTCATTTTTATTTATATTTTTTTCAGAAATGTATTCAAAATCTTTTTATTTTCAAGCAAACATAAATGAACCCAATAAACATTAACTTCCAAAGTCCTATGTTCTGTTTGTTGTTTTCGAAATGTATTTAATTATTATAGTCTATAAAATAATATCGCCTTGGAAAAACTGAAGAGTTAATTACAAATTTTTATTATTTTAATTTAGCAGAGGTTATAAAAACAAAAAAATATAAATTTGATTACGAACAGTATATAAATATAATTGTGCTTTTAGCAGTCTCTAGATGATATTTAAATCTATTAAAACCTTCCTTATATTTTTCATAATATTTACTTTGTAAACAGTTTGTTTCATGTACCTATATAATGTGAGCCACAAATATTCCCAAACGAATAATGCAAATTTTTCAAAAATTCCACATCTTCGCCAATATTCTCTAGATTTTATAATTTTATGTATAATTCGCTTGACATTTAAAAGTATACACTTGTACATATACCTATGTGTTATGTATGTTAATATTAACTGACATATAGGGTGTTGAAGTAAATATTTTTTTTTTACGAAAACTTCTAATAGCTGTTACAGTTATTATCTTATCGATTTCAAAGTTGGCGCCGATGGGCTTTTGCTGGTAGCAAATTTAAATATCATATCACTTTTGAGCTGTTTTATTGGGACACCACATAATGCATATATGGTAAAAAAATTTGCTATTATGTATCTATTTTTATCTAACGCTAGAGCATATAAACATTTTTTTTTTAATTACAATAATTTGGTCCATTTCAGTGAAATATGTTTACTATTACCAGCTATTAATGCTATTAACCATTTTTGAGATGTTTACAATACAAAAACTAGTTATTATTAAGGGATGAAATAAGTACATCTTATTTGAACAATAATTAAAACAATATTAATGAAATGAAATGTCAGTTTGTAGCAAGTTATTGTAGTTTTGCAAGGTTTTTTTCTCTATTCTCGAAAAGAAAGATATGGTTCGTGGACGTCACTCTGAGCGTAGATAAGGGTTTTCAAGAGGTAGAGTTTTTTTTAAAAAAATCCAGACTATTATACTTTTAAACATTTTATGGTCTAGTGTTAGGCAAAAAAACTAAAGCATTTTTTTACGTCAGAGATACATTATTTGGCCCCCCTATGCGAGTTCAAAAGTGATAGTGATGGATATTTAAATTTTGCCCCAAAAACTCATCGACAGTAAAGTAGTTAATAGAAGTTTCAGAACAAAAATTTTTACTTCAAAACTATTTTAGTTTAACACCCTATACCTCAGTTAATATAAGCACTGTAGGCATAATAAGTGACTAGTATTTTGTCCTTAAATATTATCAGGTGGCCTAAGCCTCATTACTTTTGAAGGGCTCTTTATAAAAACAACAGAAGTCATGATAAAGTATGGGACGAAATAGATCTATAAATTATTATAGACCTAGATTAAGCTTGTTTTACTGATCATTCACTGAAGTCCAGCTAATTATATTAGACACTTGACGTGTGGTTGCCACACAGTTGATGCGTCGTTGTCGTTGCAGCATTGGTGTGAGGGATCCTTAATGATTCCCAACGTAACATGGATATTACTTTTAAAGGGATGAGTTGGTGGATTATTAATAGGAATTTTGGAAGGCATCAATGGTTCTGTTCAGCACGTAATAGCGATCACTGAGCGATTATCGAATACAAAGTTGATCATCATTAAAACTTTGTATTCGATCAGTGCCGTGCCGAACAACAGTTTTTATCACCACTCTATTTGATCATTATTCATTTTTTTAACTTATAACTGAAAACAAAAATTTACTGCTACCATTGGTTATGTAAGTTACGTTAAACTCAATGCTACTCTCGATGCTACTATATAAAATGGCTGCTGCGATCATTGAGCGTTCTGCGAGTCGGACGCTACCAATAATAGTTCGTGTCAATGTGCTAATAAATGTTTTTCTATGGCACATGTGTGCCATAGGAAAACTGCTTAACTGCGAACAAGCAGTTAAGCAGTCATAATTTAAACAACATATGATACTGATTCGGAATGGAAACCTTTATGTTCCTGCGAGTGTTCCAGGTTTTAATTGATTAATAAAAAATGAAAATAATAAAAAGTTGCCATTCTGTATATCAAAAACATAACACTCGTGGGCCTAAGTTTTGTCGGAGCTAAGCATTTGTCAATAAAATATTGCAATACCCTAAAGAATGTTTAGTCATTATAACGTTAAATTGTTTCAATTTCCAATTGATACAATTAAGGAGGAAAAGCACTATGAGGTCGCGGACCTTGCTAATCCTGTTTTCCTTTAGTGAAGAATCTTATAGTAATTTTAGATGTACATGTTTTCATTAGATCGAGAGCTTGACTCGCTTGCATCACGGTCTCGCCGAAAACTTTCTGGAGAATCTCGGTCAGTCGCGTTATCCAGAAAACATATTTCGATATTTAAGTAGTACATACAGTATAACAAGTCATGATCAGTTTGACACAGAATGGTTTGAGATGCGCCTAGGCCGCAGCTGCATAATGCGTTCTCTCTATTGTACAGTTAGTGGTTTAACTGTACATACAATTTTTGTCGCAAGACAAAATTAAATAGCTAACCATATACCAGAGGAAGTTTTGACCAATCTATTCCTCCGTCCTGATATGCCATACCGCGTCCGTCGATGTGGCAAGGAAGGAAGGGCACAGAGACTGAAGTAAGAACTGACCTTCCAAAGTAAGAAAGGCCTACGATTAACGCACAGATAAACATATCAAATCTTTCAAAAATGTCTTTCGTGTATGCTCTACTAATGATTGACCTCCCGCGGACGTCAATATCGGAAGTCAAATATTTGGAGCATGTATGGAGAATTGTTTAGAGAATTTAATAATTATTTAAATATCTATTGTCGTCCATACGCAAGAAGTTTTTATAATCACTTGGTTCATTATGCTGCTTAATAAATTCATATGGGTATATTGTTTCCAATTTTTTAGTTATTTCTTAACGTACTTTTTATGTTTGATTTTATGTAACACTGCAATCACTGCTGTAACTTAAATTATGCGCATATTTTGCCTTTCCAAAATATTCGACATTTTATTTGTTACATTTATCTATTTACATCTTTCGTATAGTAGGAGGGGCGATCAAGGCTGCATCGAAATACGAACATTTCTATCTTTGTAAGTGTAAATCCCAGTACATACACAAGAATCCTTTTTAATAATCTCGGTACATACATACACACTATTTTTCGTCTTGCATGTTAGTTGAAACAGCCAGTTAAGACAGTCTGAAAACTACCGTATACACTAGACAGTTTCAACATGTGACTTTTAAGGGACCTCTTTAGGATTGAAGTGATTGAAGTAACATTTCTTAAATTACAATAAACGAAGTAGGTAACCAATAAATAATTATATGAAAAAATTGAGGATATAAATTATGCCAATATAATTTACTCAATTTGTGGGTAATAGAGAGTAACTAAATTAGTTCTACAAATCGCGGCAGCAACTCTTTGAATTATTTTAAATTTAATAAAAAATAATCTATAAATACACACCTAGTAGTAGCACCCCACTAGGGTAAATGATTGTAACCAACACCAGATTCGAGCAGTAGCCTCTTGAATTATTTCAAATTTAATAAGGAATTGACGGCCTAAAAAAATATTTTCTCGGGTTGTGTAAATGATGCCATCAGAAAATTTATAAGTATACTAGTACTATCCCACTAAAGGCAATGACTGTAGTCAGCACTAGATTTGAGCAGCACCCCCTTGCAAAGTAACCTCTTACGTTCAAATAGAATCAAAGTTGAAATATGTAAGGGAAGTCAAACGGTTACAGTGCGCTTAGCGGAACTCGAACTATACGAATTCGTACGGTCACATCTAACGTGGTCCTTTAAATCAATTAAAAAAAAAAAGAATATTCAGCGTTCCCGATAGCTCAACAGAGTGGTTATTAAAAATATGGAGGTGATTTTTTCTCTCTGTCACTATTGCTTGATTTAACTTGCGATAAACTCCATCAGAAAAGTTATGAGACCACTGATGTAAGTCCGACATATTAAAGTAAAATAAACTCGCATACAGCCGACAGACGGAACTGAGTTAACTAACAACAGCTATTTTTAATAATTACACACATCGAAAGTGAATGCGAATTACCGGTGTGAAAGCAGCAGCCAAAGATAGCAGCTAATTCTGCCGATCATGCCCGAGCGCTACCGGGGATATTCGAAATCAACTGGAGCGCTTCTATAAATCGAGAATAAAAAACGTCTCAAGCACAAAATCGGGTAATATTGGCATGCAATATATATATATTCACTAAAGGCGAATATTACAAAAAAAAAGAAAAAAAAGCCGAAACATTGTCACACGAACACATGGCACTCCAAAACCGCATTATGTTCAGCCACCATTGTGTAGAAAGAAGAAAATTAATTTCAAATATAATATGCTAGTATTCCTAAACGGCATTAGCTTAGAAAAAACTAACTAACTGGAGAGATAAAGTATACCATGGCTAATATCCCTAAGTATAAATAATTCCTTGCGAAACCGAAATAAGGGCACAAACATCCCTTAGCAGGAAAACGTAGAAAATATTAATTTACATAGGGGTATTAACAATGGTATACTTTACGTCTTCAGTTAGTTAGTTTTTCCTAAACTAATGTCGTTTAGAAATACTAGCATATTGTATTTGAAATTAATTATATTCTTTCTATACAATGGTGGCTGAACGTAATGCGGTTTTGGAGTGCCATATAAATTATTTTTTATTCTCATTCTTTCGTGTGACAATGTTTCGGTTCTTTCTTCCTTTTTGTAATGTTGTGTAATATTCGCTTTTAGTGAATATATGTATTGCATCCCAATATTACCCGATTTTGTGCTTGAGACGTTGTTTTATTCTGGATTTATAGAAACTTTAAATTTTGAAGCGCTCCAGTTGATTTCGAATATCCATGGTAGCGCTCGGGCATGATCGGCAGAATTAGCTGCTATCTTTGGCTGTTGCTTTCACCGGTATGCGAATTTATGGATTATGGATTTTGTGTTCGAGTCGCGATAAACAAGAGATTACCATGAGGTTAAAGACAGTGAGGTATTTGAAATCTGGTTTGCCTCATATTGAAACCTGGTGCAGTGATGGTCATACCACACCATAGTTAACAAATAGAAATATTGCCAACATATGCATGAAAAAGAAAAGATATCACGGAATGGTTGAATAGAAAACATTGAATATAATGTCACGATGTTAAAAGTAAAATTATTAGCAAGTGCATAAATAGAAAATGCCAAATACATTAAATATGTAGTTCACGGTGTTACACTTCTTCGATTACTGTGAGCTGAACCCCATTGAACTAATCTGGGCAAATATAAATGGAGCACGTAATAACACAACTATTGAATTAGGATTTGTAAAAGTACTTCCGCAGAGACATGAAATAAGTGCATTATTTACATACAGAAAGAAAAATAACGAATGAGAGACCTCAATGTTGGAGGACATATATCGGATGCTTATGAACTTAGAGACGATTTTTAAAGGTAAGTGGAAAATATTAATAGTATCTTATTTTATTTATTTTATTTTATTTTATACATTACCCAACAGAAAATCCAATTATAAGGTGAGTAAAACAACAAATAATAGAAAAGTGACCGATACAAAAAAGAGAAGAATTAATTACTAAACTAAAACAATTACATACAAGTAATAAATAAATCAAATACAAAAAAAAAAACGAAAATAAAAAGTTTAAACTTGAAAAACATTCTTAATTGCATTAATACTACAGTTAATATACAGATAGAGAAGATATTTAACCGATCATGGGGAGATTCTATTACATGCATTTCAAATGCATAGGGTATTGGTGGGAAGATGACGCACGGCAGGTCAGTACTCCCCTACTCTCCTACGCCCACGGCCGAACGCCAAACGAATAGTGTGCTATACGAATACTGGTCTAGTCCGCCAAAATAGGAGAGGACGCGTCAAGCTTGAACGGCGAGCAGTGGAAGGGATTATTCTTAGCATTTTATATGATCGGTTAAATATTTTCCCTATCTGTATAAATTCTTTTTAACAGATCGTCGCAAGTTAAACACATTTTAAATAAAGGTGAAAATTTTAATAAATTCGTTCTGGCCCTGAGGAACACCCAATGTAACTAACACTAGACTCAGACGTGTAACCACCACACTGAACATATTGATATCTACTATCCAAGTAAAATTTGAATAATTTTAATAGTAAATCTGATAATCCAAAGAATTGGAGCTTTTGAATTGATATATTATGTTCTAGCTTATCGAAAGCCTCCGAAAAATCAGTATGTAAAACATCAACTTGAGTATTTGTATCCAAATATTGAGCGATGTATTGAGTGACACATATCAAATTAGATACAGTGGATCTATTTTTCATGAACCCATGCTGATAAGGGCTAATGACTCCCTGTACATGTGGATAAAGTGAATTATGAAGAGCAATTTCGAAGACTTTCGAAAAACTACAAATAATTGTAATAGGCCTATAATTGTTAATATTAGATTTGACACCTTATTTGAAAACTGGAGAAATACGAGACTGTTTCCATTTATTAGGAAAAATACCGGTCTTTAGTGACAAATTGAAAATAATAGAAAGCGGAGTGACCAAAGCAAATGTACAATCTCTAATAACAAAAGCCGGAATACCATCTGGACCACCCGTGTGCTTAGGTCCAGAGAGTACCTCCGAATGAGAAAAGCACATACAACGTGTCTATATAAATATTTCCATTGGGACAATTGATGACAGTATCAGATGGTATATTGAAGAACTTACTAAATATATGTGAAAACCCATCCGGCATCTCTTGAAATGAAGTGAGTGTTTCATAATTATTTGTTAATACTGAAGGCAGTGAATTTCCAGCTTTATGAGAATTTACGTATGACCAAAAAGATTTCACATCAGACTTGATATTGTTTCCAAATACATTAATATAAATGGCATGAGCGTTATCAATGTCTCTTTTCGGTTTATTGCGAATTTCTGAGAATTTAAGATATGATTCATTGTCACCTATTCTCTTGTACGTTTTCCAAGCGCTGTATTTTTTATGCAAATCAAATACCTATAATAGCTCCATTAAACTACGGTGGATAAGATCTTTTAACTGACTTACGAAGATATTTAGATACATAAGGATCCACGCTGTTATAAAATGAAGACTAAAAACTATTACAAGCTTCGTTAACATCTGTTGCATTATTAAGAAATGACCAATCATAGTTATTTATGTCATTATACAGAGTGTCAAAATTAGCTCTATAAAAATTATATGAATCAGAAGAACATACTGTGTTATTCAAAATTGTTGACTTGCTCATATTAATTTCAACTAATAATGTTGGACGGTGTCTATCCTCATTTAAAAGTCTATCCGCTTCGAACAGGACTGTACATTTACGACTAGCAAGAATTAAATCTAAAATATGATTATTAGAATAATTAGCTGTATTATTGTACTGATTTAAGTTATTAAGTTAGAAAACTAATTGACGCACTAACTCGCCCAGACCTTCTCCCAAATTCAGTATATTGAACATACTCGTGTATGTTGAAGTCACCAACAATGTATTATACATCACTGTGTGAGAAAATAATTAAAAGTTTCAAATAATTAAAAAAAATTGCTTTAGTAGTTAGAGTTAAGGTTAGGTGGAATGTAAACAACAAAGATAAATATATTACGAAAGCTTTGTCGAAAGCTGATACCAACAATATCTATTAACGGTACAGAATCACGAAAATTTGAAGATTTAAGTCATGAGCATTAAACTTACTGTTAATTTTAATAAGTACACCGCCACCACGCTGTGCATCAATCCGAATTCTATCGGTTCTAAAAACATCAAACATTGTTTTTTTATTAATCAAAGTAAATTCTTTGTACTGGTATTTATTAAAAAAAGTGTAATGTGCCATAATTATGTAAGTATGCACTTAATTGTGTCATGTAAATTTGAGACTCAAACATTTTGGTTCAAGCAGAGTTTCTGATAAAAATAATACCAAAACTATGTTGACGCCAAAATTTCAAGATGCTGAAGTTCAAACTGATAACCGATTCTAAGGGATACCTGTGCACAAACAGTATATAATAAAAATAATTTGTCCCCAATTAATTAATATACCTACGTATAGAAATACCCAAATCACTTAAATAATATTAAGTACTAAAAAATGACCTGAACATACTTATACTTTGGGTTTTCATTTGAGTAATGTTTTTACTGTAAAAGAATATATAGTTTATTAAATTACAAAGCAAGAATATAATGCATTTTTATTATATTTCAGATCAAGACAGCCAAACGTCACAAACACCTTCGTGTAGGAGTCCAAGAAAAGCTGCATTAAAAGAGCAAGTAAAAACCTGTATTGCAGCATTTGTAATTTGTAAACAATATAGATCCTATTTTAGTTTTAAAATTATGTATATGGTTTTTTAAAATATTTAAATAGACATTTTATTGCAAATTTTCCTCATGGCTACTTTATTTTTATATATTAGAGTTATTTTATTTCAAAATTTACAAATCAATATATACGACTTCCAAGATTAACTAACAAAATACTTATAAACTTTATACATGTACCTATAATCGTTTTATAATATTTATATTTATTACATTACAAATATTTTATTTATACAGTAAGCAACCTTACATCACACTTTTGGAATATCCCTCGTATATAAATATTTCCCAATTGCAAAGAAACTACTTTTATAAGTCCCTCGTAGGTGGCCACTTTTTGCGACAGTATTTACATGTGGTGGTACGGCTTTGATCTGAAAACATCATAGTACCGACAGAGAGTGGTATAACTTATATTTATTCAATAAATTTTACTTGTACCAACATCGGTTGAAATATAATTTGTTTGCTATGCTACATAAAAATTAGATTTACTCTCATCAACTCGATACGATAGTAAACATAATATCGAGGATACCAAACGGCATGTTTTGTGTCAATATTCAAATCAGGATTCTTTTCGAGGTATTTCAAGCAATTGGTACATCTAAACTCGTTAACTGAACACTGACAATCCTTAAAAATATGTTCATTAGCACAATTAGGGCAACTTAATTACAATTGTAACACCTTTGTAAATTTACCCAATCATGCACATTACAATTATCAAGATCAACAAAAAAACTGGCTTTGCCTTGAGACATCATTCTATTATAAGTTGCAATCTGCAAAATAGCCTGATAAATCATGTTGTTACTTTTATTTTTCACTGGACAAATTTTTAAAACAGTACACTTAGAATAATCATCAAATATCGATTAATTTTGTTTTCTAATAGTCAGTTAAAGTATTTTCATCAAATTTATCCGACATTCCAACAATACGAATACCAGGGAGCAGTCAGTTTAGAAGAAACCAAGGCTTTCAGTGTCTGGACAGTGTCTTGTTCCTCTGAGCATCCAATGGCAACTCCGCCATCTTTAATATTCTTTACACTCGAAATATTTATATCTTCACCAACTGGGTTAATTTCATTCAGAATTTCACATTTAGTTACAGAGTTCTTCTCACTTTGAACATTTGGTTTCATAATAACAGCTGATTTACTTTTCAAAATTGTAGAGTTTTAAAAATCAAAACAACTCCAAAGTCCAAAACTGTAACTAGAATTTGCAATTAATGAAAATTGTTATAATTTATTGAGAATATATGAAATCATTCTTGATCTACATTAAAAAGCTAATACAACAGGGTAACGCGGACACAGCTGTCTGGACATCGCGCGTCGACTACTTTTTTACATCAGATTTATTTCAGTTTTTTTTGCGAAACATGTGTCCTTTCTTATTTGATGTCGAGTAAAATTATTAAGGTCCATTTACACACAACAGTGTCGTATCAGTTCAGTGTTTCGTACCAGCTCGATAAGCTTTTCATCCATTCTAAGTAATAGAAAAATCTGGTCAGTTCGTCAGTATAATTACAAAAATATCGTCGCCGGTGTATTTAAAAGCCATTAAACGGACACTTAAGCAGCACTGACAGCACTGATACGGCACTGTAACGGATGTGTATAAACACGCCAATTTAAAATCTAAACAACGATTTTTTATTTTTCACTGATACTGATACGGAACTGACACGGCACTGATGTGTGTAAATAGACCTTTAGTAGTGAATAAAGGTCCATTTATACACATCAGTGAAGTATCAGTTCAATATCAGTGTTTTTATAGTCGTTCACTAATGTTAGTTTACACATATCCGTCCGTAGTCCGTAAAAAGGAGTTAGTAGACGATCAAACAAAGTGATCTGAATATATTTATCATGCAGTTTATCAACATTCCGTACCAGCTCGATAAGTTTTTCATCCTTTCTAAGCAATTGAAAAATCTGGTCAGTTCGTCAGTAAAATTACAAAAATATCGTCGCCGGCGTATTTAAATGGGCACTGAAGCAGCACTGACAGCACTGATACGGCACTGTGACGGACGTGTATAAACACGCCATAATCCATTTATTTTTCCAAGATTTTAACTATGTTCTAATGTTTTCTTTGTGAAAAAAAAACAGTGCGCGTGTATGTATGTTTTAATAAGTGCGAGTGTTGTGTGTATAAATGGAAGGGAATCATTTCAAAAAGAACAAATTTGTAAAATAAATCTGCCAAACTGTGCAAATATCATCTTCAAGTTGATAGCAATTACATACACAAAGTATAGAAGGGACTTTTATCAATTTAATTAAGAGATATATTGTAGATGATGAAACCAAATTTCAGGTATATTTTTGCTTAGCTAGAAATCAATTTAATTTTATTTTAACTGCTATAAGAGCAGATGTGAAAAAAACACCAACCTATTGGGTTAAACACATGAACCAAATATGTCCAGAAGAAAAAAAATAGAAATATTATTAAAGGCATGCAATGGCATCGCAGAGACGCCTGGTATGATACCATGTACTGTGGTTTTCCTAGTGCCTCGATATCTGTTATCTAAGAGCCTTGACTATATACCTAAGAGTAAACGCAACGTCAGAACGCTCAAAACTGTATAATTAACTGGAGTTTTTTAAGTGAGCGATTAGTAAACACAAGTATAGCCTAGGTATATCTTAAATAATAATTTATTATACTTAAATACCAGTTTCATTTATTTAAAGAACTATTTACCATGTTACCTAATTTTTTAATACAGGGTGTTCCATGAGTAATGAACTTAGACCAACTGTAATAGTTAAAGTCAAAATATTAAGAACACACTTGAAGAATGTTATGCGTATTAACAGGGATATAGGGTGAAGTAAAACATGTTTTTTTCTAAAACTTTTAATACTTTTTACAGTTGTTGAAATATCTTTTTGAAGTTTACTGTAGATGGGTTTCTGAGTATGCTGAAGTTCTCATAGGGGCGTTAAATAATGTATCTCTAATGTAAAATATTGATTTAATTGCTTTTTTCATCTAACACTAGACCATAACTTCTCTGAAAATATAATAATTTAGTCTTTTTCATGAAAAACTGTCATACCTTGTGGAAACCTATGTGCATATCTATGATTGCGAGGCATATTAATACAAAATTAATTGCAACACTACATACAATAACTTGACATAAACTGACATATTTTATTTCATTAATATTGTTTTAATTCTTAGTCAAATAAGATAACACACTTAGTTCATCCCTTTCGTAGCTTAGGTAAATGATAAAAAATTAGAGTATAGTAAAATAATAAATAGGTAGTTTATGCATTGCAAACATTTCGAAAATGGTTTAAAATTCGATTAGGTATAACATTTTTCACTGAAAAAGTCAAAATTATTATATTTTTAAAAATATGTATGCTCTAGCGTTGGATAAAAATAAGTTACAGTAAATTTTTTCATCATAAGTACATTGTGACGCTCCAATAATACGGCTCAAAAGTGATATGTAAGGCTATACGACAATAACAATAAAAGTTTCTGCTGCTGTGTATTTTTAATGTAAATCTGTCTTCTTTATTTTTATATGAAAAAATTAATAAGATTAGATATACTTTTTATTTTTCTTAATTATTCCATTCCAGTTTTAGTAAAATGATGCATAATTATAAACGATTTTTATATATTTAAAGCCTCTCGGTCTTTACGTACAAGTGATACAAAACTGACTGACAATATGTGCTCATACTGGTACTATGGCCACATAATTTCAATAAGCTGCATGGCTTGCATAGACTGTTGGGACAGATTCCGGGGATATAGCACAGATGCAAAATACAGGGTGATTAAGAACTTATCCAAAACAATTTTTTTAATGTACAGGGGACTATACAAATACAATTTTGTAATAATAAAATCAAAAGGAGCAGATCAAAAATAATTTAAAAATACACTTCCGCACGGCACTGGAAACTGGTCCACTATAAAACCTGATAAGGCGTATAATTGGCGACCGGACACAATATTGAAAAAAAAATCCGGGGATACCCTGTATATTATGGCGAAAGTGTATTTGATTAGCATCATTGAGCTTGCATTATCCCTTTTATTGGAAGAATATAGTTAAATCATCATTACGTTGTTAATTATTCAAAAGAAACCTCATCATAACATGTGCAAGCAAGGGGTTTTTATCAATTTAATTTCAAGATATATTGTAGGTGATGAAACCAAATTTCATGTCGGCTCCATTTTTCACCACCCATGTTAATAGCAATTTTTGGTACAGTGGGAGTCAGCTTAAACTCACCAGTTACATGCTCCATTCTTTTCTAGTGCCATTTGTTATACACGGTGCTAGGAAAGGACAAAATATGCAAGTGGTGATTTTAAGCTGACCACACCACTGTACAAGTTGTACTGAAATCGCCTGCTACTCGCTGTTTCCTGAAAGTCGTTGCGTTTTGACGTTGCTTCTACCCTCAGATGCTAGATGTCGACGCATTAGCCAAAACACAAGCAAGTAGTATCAAACGAGAAGTCTTGCTATGGACACATGCAACCGCTACAAGTATCGGATGCATGCATTCATTGCACATGCGAAACCATGCCCTTAGTTCAGTCTTTCTCAAAGTAGGCGATAACGTCCTCTTGTGAGCGCTGGAGGCTTTCAAAGGAGGCTGTAGAGGGCTCAGAGAAATTATGGGTAATTAAAGCAATCTAGAAGGGCGACGGCAGACAATTGTATCTATAAAAATTCCCTCCCACAGAAACCGTAGAATTATCAGTAGGTATTTAAAAATAAAATTAAACACAGTAGAATATATAGCTAAATTAAATAAAAATAACAGTTTGTTTGACTTCCTTTAATAAATATGTTTTATTTTATAACAAATCTGGGTATTGCCTCTTTTTTAGTTAGTTTTAGATTAAGTAAAATACTAATAATGGAATTATATCTTTTTCTACGTTCATGCAAAAAAACAAAACTTTATTGAACTATATTTAGTGGAAAAAGTGGTTCTTTTTTGCACTAGTGCAATAAAATGTTTATTGCATTCATATGTCATTCTACTACAGCATTTTGTCATCATGACAAACATAAACGTTCAAATTGACGTCATATTTTCCTAGTGTTAGTGTCATCTAAATAAAACATTTTTTGATTTTTGCATGAACGTAGAAAAAATATTGTATTCAACTCGTACAAAAAGTGTTTATTGCACTCGACGTGTTGTCCTACTCGGCCTGAAAGCCTCGTTGGACAATTTCACGTCGCGTGCAATAAACACATACTTTTTGTACTTGTTGCATAAATAACTATTATATGACCGTCACTGATTCCTCAAAGTTTATATAGAAAACTATCAGACCAGAAGTAAAGAAGGGGAGGCGTAAGTATAATGCGGACTATATTAGAAACAGATTTATCGAAAATCCTACAAATCCGTCATCGCCAATGTGCTTTATTTGCTAAAATCACTTTCAAACGAAGCGATGAAGGCATCTAACCTACAAGATCATTTAAATAAAGTGCACTCGAATAAGATAAAGATGTGATTTATTTTCAAAGCCTGGTAATGTTAAAACATATGGGGGGCATTCGACTTTTTTATTTTTAAAGGGGGCAGTGGTCGAAATGAGTATGAGAACCTGTGTCTTATATGTTCAAATAATAAGGAGACCATTTCATACTCTTTCAAATAAATAAATAATTTTTCAGATATGTACATGAGTACATGCACACTGTATGTATTTAAGAACTTAAATAACTAATATGAAAGAGAAATTACAACAAATGTAAAGTGTAGCTTTCTGTCATGAAATGTAACATAGTACGAAATAGTTATACAACCAACAATTCTCTACTGACGTGAATTTAAGCACATTAGACCAAGTCGAAAAATTGTAATGAAAATTGTATCTTTGAATTAAATAATGTTACAGGAGCTCACCTACCTTTTTAGTTTGTTAATTATGTTCCTGTGTGAATTAGAATTTATAATTTTTGTGATACCTTTATTTTAACATTTTGCAGAACATTCATACAAATACAATTTTGTATAAAAATCAAAAAGAGCAGTTCTAAAATGATTTAAAAATACACTTCTGCATGACACTGGAAACTGGTCCACTATAAAACCTGATAAGGCGTATAATCGGCGACCGGACAAAAAATTTAAAGAAATTCCCAAGGAAAGACAAAAATTACATTTTACATCACCTATTTTTATACAGCAAATTCAACTGCTTTTGCCGCTATTGTTATTAATTATTATTGACAACAAAATTTTGGGCCCGCCTTAACCATGTTTCTACTTCTTGTCTGTTTTGAACGCGTAAGTTATTGGCAGTAAATCATCAATAGTAGGAGTAGGTATCCACTTCGGTGCGATACACTTAATTTTTGAAACCCCACAAAAAGAAGTCCAAATGATTTAATGTCAGGAGATCGTGGCGGCCATGGTACCGATCCTCCTCGTTCAAATTTTTGGTATTAATACTTCAACACGTTGTACGTGGTCCGGATATAATTGAGCCTCGTGTATGACACGCCACACTGATACAATGCTCCGTGAAGGCCCTGGACCTCCATCTCTTCCACGATTCGGTTTCCCTCGCATTGCACTACACTTGCACTCACTACACACCGCGAGAAAAGTAGCTGCATTTGACATATATTTATCGGAAAATCGTCCTGCTAAAGCATTTTCACATCGCCATAAATTAGAACGCTATCCATCAACATACACATAAGCCATTTTTAATACGAAAAACTAATGTAAAGACTGGGACCACAAAAACTTTAATATCTACGAAAAGTAATCGGATTTAAATATTCGGAATCGCCTATTTACAGTAGTCTAGCGATGTGAAGATTGAAAATAGTATAACTTAAATAATTTTTTACTATACTATAAAGATTTTACAAACATTTTTTTACGATATTGACTTTTTTCATGATATATCTATTTCTTATTTTTTTAGATACGTTCTGATTCACTCTGTATAAGCGGATCGGTTTCGCCTCTAAAATACAGTTTATGTCGAGAAGCTGAACGCCGAACGTTCAGAAACGTTAAAGCAGAGATTTGACAGTTGAGAATTATTTGAGGTATAGGTATTTTTTGTCAACGTAGAGATTACAATAATTCGTATCATTACAACACATACCTTTTCATCATACATATTTCTTAAATAAAGTTGTAAAAAATCAAATAACTTTTCAGATGCGAAATTATGTAAGAAAGCGGGATGCACCGCAATGGACACAAAAAAGTGCAAACGACGCAATACGGGAAATACGCAATGGAATGAGCATTAGGGAAGCGTCAAGAAACTTCAAGGTCCCAAAAACCTGTTTGATTAGGCGACTGAAGCAAAATGTGGACAATGTTCCTGGACCTTTGATCGGGAAATATAATGCAGTCTTTTCTAGAGAAAATGAGCGATTATTGGTTGACCATTTATTAGAAATGCAGTCAAAATTTGATGGTCTTACTCCGTTAGACGTAAGACGCGTAGCTTACGAGCTTGCGGAGAGACTTAAAATGAAGCACCCATTTAATAATACAAAAAAAGTTGCTGACGAGGATTGGTTGTCAGGATTTTTGATAAGAAACCCTCAATTATCTATTCGTAAGCCAGAAGCAACTAATCTGAACAGGGTTGCAGCTTTCAATAAAGACCAAGTCTCAACTTTTTTTAGTCTTCTCAAAGCAGTATCAGAGCAATATAATTTTAGTGCTGAGAGAATTTACAACTTCGACGAGACTGGAATTAGTACTGTACCGAAACCTACGAAAATATTAGCCAAGAGAGGACAAAAGCAAGTCGGTAGAATTGTCAGTGGCGAAAGAGGATCCAATATAACTATGGCCTGTGCATTTTCAGTTACTGGGCACTACATTCCTCCATTATACTTATTTCCACGAAAGCGACTAGCACCATCATTATTAAGGGATGCGCCCCCAGGAGCTATTGGTTTTGCAAAAGGGTCAGGCTGGATGGACAGCGAACATTTTCTAAAGTATCTGGATCATTTTATAAAACATGCTAAGCCCAGTCAGAAAAAGCCGGTGTTACTTATTTTAGATGGGCACACCAGCCATAAGCAGCTTGAAGGTGTTTTGAAAGCAAGAGAAAATCACATAGTAATGGTCACTATTCCTCCGCACTGCAGCCATAGGATCCAACCCCTGGATTTGACTTTCTTTGGGCCTTTTAAGAATCAATATGCTCGAGAATGCCACTACTATATGACAAGCCATAAAGGAGAGGTGATAACAATCCATAATGTCGTGCGTTTAAGTGGTAAGGCGTTTCAGAAAGTGGCTACAATAGATAAAGCTACAAAGGGTTTCGAAAGAAGTGGGATATATCCATATAACCCAGACGTTTTCTAAGAAAGTTATTTTTTGCCCTCGACTGTTCACGAAAATGATAATGGTTCAACAAATCAGGGGAACATCACTCCGCCACAACCAATCACCTCACCCTTCACTCCACAAAAGAGACAGTTGTCAGTTGCTCACACAACTATTGTTTCGAACGATGATCCTGAACCTAGCTGTTCTTCAAATGCAACCCCATCCACATCGTCATTTGTTAACATTTTACATATGTTGTCACCTGTTGCAGCATCAGATTTTGAAAAAAAGAAGGGACGCGAAAGAAAAAAGAAAGAAAAATTCGTGATTCTTACTAGCACTCCAGTAAAAGATTCAGTAGAAGAGAAGCGGGCTACCACAAGCAGAATACCAGCAGTCAAGAGAAGAACAGATGTAGAAAATGAAGCGTTACCTTCTAAAAAGGGAAAGCGCTTGTCAAATACCGCAAAGAAGAATATTATAATGAAGGGTAAGGTAGCAAGTAAAAATATTAACCTTGATGCAACTGTTTATGAAGATAGTAGCACCAGTGAGAGTGAGGAGGAAGACGATTGCCTATGCATTTTTTGTCACAGTTATTTCAAAGACAGTAGACGAAGGGAAGGATGGATACGATGCGAAATCTGTGAGCAATGGGCTCACGAAGCTTGTGCGGGAGCAGATGAAGACGATGTGTTTATATGTGAATTATGCAAATAATTTCCATTTAGTTCTTTAGTTTTTATACGTGGACCTACCTGCCCCGGGCGACGGGGTAGGTAGATCCAAGTAACACATGTCATAATTTTTTTTTTTTTTGATAATGTTACATATATTTTCTTACTTTCTATATTGCAATAATGTCTTCATATGTAATAAAGTTATGCATTATTTTTTTTGTTTTTCTAACAGTAAATAAACATACAATTAACAATATGGGCTTAACTGGTCCTCGCTGCCCCAGCCTCCCCTACCTATTTTAGATAAACCAATTAGTCAGATTTTATTTGAACATTTAAACAAAAAAACTGCATAAGGCTTATTTATATATTAGCTTTTTTTCTATCACATATTGAATTATAAAAATACGGAATCTTTATTTTAACCTTATAGGAACCAATTTAGAAAAAGAACTTATTTACAGATATTTAGTTGATTTAAGTTACACATATGCATAATACCTACGATCTATAATCATTTATTGGCACAATAAATTAGTATAAACGTAATATAATGATTAAAATTACAAGAAAATTATAACTTTATTCTAGAGCAAATTTACCATGGGATTAAGTAATAAACTCTCAATCTCAATAGTATTATTGTAGATATAAATCCATAATAATCATATATCTGTATAAATCACTGCAGTCTTCCCAAGCACACAAAGTAACAAGATGGTTCATGTTAGCTTAAAAAATATATTAATTTTCCTTATCGTACATTTAGAAATATGTTTTGCGGTTATACCAATGGTAATTAATACTTGGAAATTTCCATCTGCGGCACAGAAAGGTACATTTTACATTTTTTTTTACCATACAATCTATAATAAAACCTTTTCAGCCTTCGAAGTATTAACGAATAATCCAAATAAAACGAATGTTGCATTAGACGCACTTACAGCTGGCTGTAAAACATGTGAAGATGAACAATGCGGTTATTCTGTTGGATACGGTGGGAACCCTGATGAAAATGGAGAAACAACATTGGATGCCCTAATTTTCGATGGGTAAGAATTATTTAATTTGATTAATCTTACAAGTATAAAGAAAAAAATATAGCTAGTATGTGACGAGAACGGGCGTTTCTGCGTAATTAAATAAAAGAAAATGTAAAATATTATATACGATGATTTATCAAAAATCGAGTTAAATTTTTGCAAAGTCTCCTGTATATGATTCTACTTTTGAAAAGAATACAAATTTTTTAATCGAAAGTGTATGTTAGATGTTATGTTTCGGAGTTATTTAAATATTATTTTAGAGAAAAAATAGTCTAGCAGAACTTAACAATTGGAAGCATCTATATGTTTTTGTACAAACAGGTGTTCAGGAGAAATAGTAGTCAGTATCTCAGATTCGGGTAAGTCTGGTTAAAATAACGACATAAATTTATAGGTATATACCCATCCGACTAAGCCTGAAGAATTATTAGTTTTGAAAACTAGATACGCATTATAACTATTTATTTATTAGATTTGAGTATGGTATGATTTATTATTTGAAGGTATATTTCTATCATACTCAATTTAAAGCGATCTCGACAATCTTACCGACGAAAAATATAGACCTAATATTTATTTTGTTTTTTTGCATAAAAAGTATAGTTAGAGATATGTAGATAGACAGAAGTTTATTTTCCAACAACTGAAAGACTCAATAACAGGAAAAACTGTAAAAGAATACATTTTACTTTTGAAATAGATAAAAAAAATTAACGTAAGTTGGAGTATACAGGGTGATTCACAACTTATCCAAAAAAATTCGGAATATATGAGACATGAAAAATGGAGTCATTGTCATAAGAAATGTTTTTGTAAAATCCTTATAGTTTTCGAGAAAAAAATTATTGAAGTTGTTGTATTCTTAACTTTTACATCGCTGGGCTACTGTAGTCTCTAGCGCTCTCTTTCCACGTAACCGCAGGCGATTCCGAACACTGAAATCCGATTTTAGTAGTAACATTTTTGCAATAATGTTTACATTAGTTTTTCAAGTATCAAAAATGGCTTACGTGTATAGCAACTTGGAGTTGATAGATAAAGTTCTAATTTATGGTGAAGTAAGACAAAATGCTTTAGCAGCTTATCTTCTGTATGCAGAACGATTTCCCGGTAGACATGTGCCAAATGCAGCTATTTTTACCGCGATATGCAACGCGGGCGTGATACGAGAAATTTGTAATCGAATGGCGGAAGAGGGTCCACAGCGTATTGAAGCATAGCAGAGGAACACATTTTAGAGATTGTTAAAGAAAATCCCCGAATAAGTACCAAGCAAATCGCTCAACAGGTACAAGGATTGTGCCAGTCAACAGTGTGGCGTATCATACACGAGGTTCAATTATATCTGTACTATATACAGAGTGTTCAAGCACTAATACCAAGGGATTATCCATTACGAATTAGATTTTGTGAATGGTTGCTGCAACAAAATGTTTAAAATCCCAGATTTGCATCGAATGTGTCAGTTACAGATGAAGCTATATTTACACGGAATGGGATGTATATCATTCATAATACTCATGTTTGGAATTTTGAAAATCTGCACACGATGCAATGGGATCATTTCCAACAACGCTTTTCCTTTAATTAGGCAACATATCATAGCTGCTGCCAATAACTTACAAGTTCAAAACGGACCAGAACCAGAAACGTGGGTAAGACGGGGTCAAATGTGTTTACACATTAATGAACAAAATGTTGAGCAGTTGTTATCAAATTATTTTATTAATTAAAGCCACAATTTTTATTAATTAATAATAACAATAGTGGATATTACTGGATATGACTTATTCTACATATACAGGGTTAACTATGACTAAGTACAAATATGAAAAGATAAAATAAATATTAAGAGAATCGGCCTTTATAAAATTTCCAAACTTATTTATGAAACAAAAAAAATGTTTTTTCGAAACCGCGGGGTTATATTTCGCGTAAGTCAAATATAGTCACAGGCAGTGTTGCCACCCTGGAAAATTTTTCGGTAATAGATCTTCATAAAAATTGTAATAGATTTGGCTCTAATAGTAATAGATCTAGTAACAGACGATAAAACACAATAAATAACAATTATTATTATTATTATTATTTTGTGCACCACCATCTCGGTTTTACAGTTGAATTTGAAAATGCTTAGCGCGTATATTAATGTATATGTAATATTATCTACCCACGTTAATTCAAATACCTAACAATCTTCATTTCCATTATCTTATTACCAGAAAAAAAAATCAAAACAATTTGTCTTTGTGTCGGCTGGTACAGTAACAGTATTAACACATAACAGTAGTTTTGTTTTGAACACAAAATATAAAGGTTTTGACAGACAATCCAAATTCGAATCGTAGTAATAGAATCGTACCAATGTAGCGTAGCGTACCACTGCACATAAAACACGAAAAAAAGAACATACAACACATAAATAAAAGAGTGTCGACCACACAACATACAACAATGTGTCGACCATAGCCATAGAACAGACAGATCATAGATAATTTATTTGTCTACGAAAAACAACAGAATACAAATCTGTAACTGTCGACATTGTGGCGGTAAAATTTGTTTTCAATAATTACGATGACATTAAAATTGTAATAGATATTACGGTCTGGGTAATAGAGTAATAAAAATTATGAAATTGTAATAGATCTAGTACAATTATAATATGGGTGGCAACACTGATGACAGGGCGCCACGTTGTCACATGTATCAATTTACGCCGCTTTTTAAAATAAAAGAATTACGAGAAACCTGGTACATATAGTAATAGGTAACGTAACACACGCAGATGTACACAAATAAATGCTACCACACGTTTATAGCCAAGACACTATAGCAGAAAACAGAAAACTTCTTTGGTATTAGGCTGCTACGCAATAATATGCACTTGTCGCACTTACCATAAATCAGCACCATATCCGTCGTTTCCGCGTTTGAAAACATGCCAGAAATTAAATACTCGAGAAAAAAATACTGAAAAATTATTTTCTGTTTGCGATATTTTATCTTTTACAGAATTTGATGCAGTTCTAGCCACTAAGCCACTGACACAAAGTGTACAGGCAATTCAATTTTTAAACTTGTTGTGTTGTCGGGGAATTAAATAGTAACAATACTAATATTAATAACAATATTAACAATTACTTCCCGAGACGTGTGCGATGTAACAATATTTCAAATCCTTTCTTTGACCAGTGTTCTTTGACAAACAGATATTTGACATTTGGAAAGTACAGCAAACAGCAACGCAACATACCTAGGTTGCAAATTACCATGATAAGTGGCAATACCGGGACGAAGATAAACCACGACCGTCTCTATGGTCATACACAAAAATATAGATTATTTATTGAGTATATTGATACCCAGATATTTCCCTACAATATAGTTCTCCTATATAGGTATGCCATATGTAGTGTGTTTTTAGGGTCGAGGGCAAATCCAGCGGAGCTACGGTTATCGTACAACATTTTATAATTAAAGGTTGCCGCGAGTCCATTCGAAGTTTTCTATTATCTATTCGTATTCCTTTCGTACGATTTCTTAGAGTAAATGGGCATTTTATTTAACTGTATGCTGAATGTGTGTTTTGTTTTTAGTGAGTAATCCTAAAGATCTGTAATGAGTATAAGTGTAGTTTTGACAACTTGGAATTAAAAACGAAATCAAAATACTGCAGCTAACCGTATTAACTGTTATCTAGCAGGCATTATTACAAATATAAATGTAAAATGTAAGGTAGTTGACAAATCTAAGTCATCTCGGACAATGATTATCATAGACGCCGATTTTTCGGAGGAAAGAGGGTTTTGCCTTATTTTTTAAATATCGAGCTAGAATTTCGAAATAATTTTTTATTGTTTTAGGCCTCCCTGAGCACATAGTGGAAATGTTTGTACTTAGTGATAGTTAACAATATCAGACGGATTGCTTTTTTAGGATTGAAGAAACTAGCAAGTTTCCACTTATCAGGAAATGTATTTGTCTTAAGGATCAAATTAAAATTATACACCAAAGATAAAGTTACGGATTAATGCAATATTTAACTAGAAACATATCTGGTTTGGACCTATGATTAGTTTGTTTAGTAGCTTCGGCAAATGTAGAAAATTATCGGCTAGTTCAGCATTGGGTGTATCTTATGTGATGATTTTAATTTCAAGGGGTGATTCCTTGTCATATTTTAAGCAAAAAAGTGCAGAACATCGGTCCGCAAGTGCTTCGTTACCGAGATACAGGGTGTCAAAGTTGGGAAAATCGCATTTTCTTAAATATCTTTCGACTGATTCGAAATAATTTAATGAAATTTCATACACAGGGGTTTTTTGGAATGACAAATTCAAAGCTGTAGTCAATTTAGGTGTATTACGTAAAATGCGATTTATTTTCCCAACTTTGACACCCTGTATCTCGGTAACGACGCACTTGCAGATCAATGTTCATATACACTTTTTTGCTTAAAATTTGACAAGGAATCACCCCTTGAAATTAAAGTCATCACTTAAGATAACACCCTGTACTTTAGAGATATTCTGTTCAAAAGCATTTACAATATCTTGCATAATTTTATTCTTCTATTTCATTTTCTATTGCATACAACTTTTTAGAATAAAGTCTGAGAATATTGCAAAAAGCAATACATTTTTTTTTATATATTTTAAGTGTTAACAATATTGTGTGAAACTAACTACTTTGTGGACTAAAGCCCCAAGCAGCGTTGAATTACACCCACAATATCGACCCATATATTCTTTATTATTAGCTTTTATAACATTTTTTACCTAGATATTTATAGAATTTTTTCATTAAACCAGGTTAGTAAATTTAGCTAGATTATTTTTTTTAGATAATTATTGAATAGAGCTTTGTCTGTGGAATTGTTCATTAACATACCTAGATGTTTGGTATCAGAGAGCATACATATGACTTCATTGATAGGAATTGAAGGGGATTTGATATATATTAGCTTAAAATACCTTTCTAATACAGTAAAAAAGGGCAATAAATATCTGAAATGTTATAAACATTTTTTGATGGAAAGATTGCTATGTAAAGTGTCCTACCCCTTCTATTTTGGTGTTGAATTTTGAGTAATTAAACATTTTAACAAAGAAATAAGCTTATTCACACAATTTTTGGTGTGAAAAAAAAGATGATGAAATATATTGATAATATAATTATATTTTGTATTTATAGTAACACATAATTCAATGTTACTCAACGAATTGTGTTATTATTTTAACACATTATGGTATGGGAGCGCAAGTGTTAACTTTGAGTATAATTTTTCCCAAATTTTTTTACGGTGTACTATTTAGACAAATAATTACTTATCCTGGTAATTAGTACGTTCGGCCGCATTTCAGTATTGTTTAACGATTTTGTCTTTCAAGATGAAACTGATTCTTCGAATTGAGCTATTGAGTAAGTCCCCACCTAATATATTCACGATGAAATTCGATTTCAACCAGTTTGCGTCATGTGTTCAAGAGCAGACTTTAAAATAAGTGAGATGAGAAGTTTCTTTGAAATTTCCGAAGCCAAATCTCAAAACAAAGTAAAACTGAACAGTTAGCAGAAAATAAAAGGATCGTTCGGAATCACGAAATTCAACTGAAACAAAATCATTTTGCCATCTATCACTAAATAATTCTTTACACTCTAATTATTTACAAAACTAAAATTGGTCTTTATTTAGAATAGATCCTAAAATTGTTCATTACATACATTATACTCAATTCTATATATTGTAAATATACACACGGTGTACCTACGAATTCTCATCTATCAATATATTAAACCTACAAGAAAATCCTCAAAATCCAGTAATAATTCTATATCCAGAATTTAGAAAATAATTAATTAGTTAATCATTTTCAGAAACACCATGGATGCGGGTGCAGTGGGAGGATTAAGGAGAGTAAAAAATGCAATATCTGTTGCACGGCATATCTTAGATCATTCAGAGCATACCCTACTCGTCGGTGATTTGGCTGTTGATTATGCTAAGAGTTTCGATTTTATAGAGGAAACACTGCAAACAAATTATTCCTTAGAATTGTGGGAAAATTGGAAAGCCAGTAATTGTCAGCCAAACTTTTGGAAGGTAACTGTAACTGTACAACTTAATAGTAAATTAACAAACGAAGATATAACGATTGAAAAAAATAGTTCGTATTAACTATTTTTTTTTCATTAGTTGCATAAAAGTATATTTGCAGGTAGGTGTATTATATTCTGAATAAGTACTTTACTGATCTACATGCAGAGTGTTCCGCATAAGAACCGACATAGAGCAGATGCATGTAGGAGGTCTCAAAATATTGCAATTTAACCAAATATTTGATATATATTAGCTTAAAATACCTTTCTAATACAGTAAAAAATGTTCCAAAATCTAATAATAAAGAATATATGGGTAGATATTGTGGGTGTAATTCAACGCTAGTCGGGGCTTTAGTCCGCAGAGTAGTTAGTTTCACACAATATTGTTAATACCTAAAAATATATAACAAACATACCTATATACGTTGCACATAAGCGTAGTTGCAGACCTTCAAAGTGGGACCAAATATTTCGAAAAAAAATATCTCTGAATTACTTTAATTTGGGATAACCAAATTTGGTACATGATTTAGGTTTATTAGTGATTTTCTTTGACTATGAGTTCAAGTAAATTGCACACTACAAGGTGTTCATTGAGGACGAGTCACCCCGAAAATTGAATCAAACTTTTTTTCCATTGCTCGGATTTAATATTCTGTGTAGAACTTAATTTAAAACATTTTTTACTCTTACCAAATTTTAAAAAACTTTCAAGTTTTCAAAAGAATATGCATTAATTAAAATAAGATTTTTTTAGTGTTTATTAAAAGAAATCAAAAGTCAGTAGTAGGCTTTGTCTTCAAAATTTGACAGTAATACAACTATTGGAATAAGGTAACTTTATTTCACTAGTGGAATAATAGAAAAATAATAAACCTATAATAATTTTTTTCTACGTTTATGCAAAAAACAAAACTTTATCGAACTATATTTAGTGGAAAAAGTAGTAGTGGTTCTTTATTGCACTAGTGCAATAAAATGTTTATTGCATTCATCTGTCATTCTACTACAGCGTTTTGTCATTATGACATATTTTATTATCGAGCGACGAGTGTGTGTTTAGTCCAACAGTGTCTTGTTTTCTGCGTGTTTTTACTAAATTTTAGTGAGAGCTTAATTGATACATTTTCTCTGTACTGTAATGAGGATGTTTTGAGGCTGGTTCTGCTTGAATTGCAGCACTGTGCATTTCTGAAGTGCCTAATTTTATACATTTGTTTCGGCTTACCTATGGTCTTTGCCGTTATGCGTCAAGCCTTCAGGAGGTGATTCCTCACAAAAAATTAGGGTCACAAAGTCCTATAACAATTTTTCGAAAACTCAATATTAACTGAGATACAGGGTGTTAAAGTTAAAATTTTATTTTCGATATTTGTAAATAACTTCTTAAGAAATCCAAATATTTACATAAAATTTGTAAATCGGGGGTTTTTGCGGACGAGAAATTCAAATATGTTTTTAATTTTGACGTCACTAGTAGAGGGCGCGACTTGTGGCATATCATGTTTCTTTTAAATGACAGAACTTTTTTGCATCTTAATGTATCCATCTGACTATCGAAACAATCGATTCTCCTACCCAGTTTTTACTCGGTGCACTGAGCATTTCAAATAGGTTTATTTCAAATATGGTTACGCCTACCGACTTCAGCAAGGTATACTTTTTAAAATAAAACAGGTAGGAGAATCGATTGTTTCGATAGTCAGGTGGATACATTAAGATGCAAAATTATGGTTATGTAAAATAATATCTAATGTTCCTTTGAAAAAGAATAGAAATATATATCAGGTGACCATTCAAACTGATAAAATAACATATAAGAACATCATGAAGCAAGGTAAGCTGCTGTGGTTTTCACCATATCTCTAGTAAGTGTGTTTCTAAGGTCAATATGTCCCCGCTGTGCACACCATCATGCTGTTGCTGATTGTAAGTCTGATGCTTTACGTTGTATTAATTGCATTAACTTTAAAAAGAGTAACAAAGACATCGACATTGATATTAATCACGCCTCTTAGAATATTAATTGCCATGTATATAGTATTACTACCTAGCATCTGATGCTGTCACCTGTGAGTTATTCCTACAATGTTGCTATCAAAACTGCCATGGTATTTGTACGAAAATCAATGACTTATTTTTAAGCGCCCTCATCGACTCATATGAAATCATTGCATTTAGTGAAACGTGGCTACATAGTGGTATTAGTGACTCTGAGCTTTTTGATATTGACCTATACACGGTTTACCAGGATCACGATTTTATTCTGACTAATAAAAAGAGGGGGGGGTGTCTTGCTAGCTATAAAAAAACAATATTGAGTCATGTCTGTTTGACATCTGCTTTGTTCATTATGATTGCCTGTTTGATGCGTTTGCGTCACTATGTCCTATCTATGGTTCGAACATTCTTATTCTCGGGAATTTTAATTTACCAGGGTTTTCTTCTAACTTGTTGAACGTTTGTAGTGACCAAAATGTTCTTACTCTGGTTTTCATGAATTACTTTGAGCTTTATCAACACAATACTATTCTTAACTGTAATAACAGAACTTTAGATCTTGTTTTAAGTAATATTGATTGCAATGTGTATACGTATCCTGAAGTATTACTGCCTATAGATAAACACCATCCTGTTCTTCTTGTGGATATTAAATCGGTATCAGTAGATAAAACAGATATTTTTCCTCTAAATGACCATTTGGTTTCCCTAAATTATAGAAAAGCTGACTTTCACAATTCATATATTGAACTCTCTCTGGTTGATTGATCTATTTTATCTCTAATATCTGATGTGAATGATGCTGTTGATACTTTCTACAGTATTTTGAACGGGGCATTGAAACACCTTCCGAAATACAAATATGTAAATCGTTCTAGAAAATTTTCAAAGCGGTACAACAGAGAAATCATCTCTGAAAATTTAAAAACATAGCTTATAAGCTGCATAAATCTACAAAATCTGTTTCTGATTATGTTCGATGTTAGAAGCCGTCAGATCGTCTTTTAAATCTCAAGTACGAATTGCCTATTCCAATTTTATTTCAGATACTGAGCGATCTCTTGCAACCAATCCTAACAATGTTTAGTCCTATATAAACTCTAAGCGTGGCACTACTTTCATTCCATCCACTATGATATTTAATAATGAAAGTGTAGAAGATACACAAGATATTGTGAATGTGTTTGCTTCTTTCTTCTCCAATGCCTTTGAAACACCAAATAACTGTGAAGGAATTATAGTGGATAGTTGTAATATTAATATTTTGAATAATCTGCATATTTCGGAGCCTGATATACACACAGCCATAAAAAAATCAAATCTAATATGTCTTCTCTATTTAATTTTATACTGGCGTCAGGAAATTTACCAACTCTTTGGAAATTGTCAAGAGTTACACCCCTACACAAAAAAGAGGCCAAGAATGATTTTGCGAATTACAGGCCTTTTTCCATTTTAAGTAATTTTTGTAAAATTTTTGAAATAATCCTGCACTCCTATATTATCCATCATGTCTCTTCTATGATGTTACCGGAACAACACGGTTTCATACAAGAACGATCCACTACAATGAATCTTATGTGTAAGACGCAATTCATATCCGATGTTCTTGATCAAGGTGGTCAGGTGGATGTCATCCATACCGATTTCACTAAAGCATTTGATAAGTTTGATCATGTTTTACTTTTACATAAACTTAACAGCTGTGGTCTCTGTGGCTATCAGTTTGTTCAGTATCTTGGTTACTTAGTTTACTTTTTCTCAGACGTCTGGCGTTCCCCAAGGCTGTATATTGGGCCCCCTTTTATTTGTAATATATATTAACGATATTGTTTATGACCTAAATGTTACATATCTTCTATATGCCGATGATGGAAAATTATTTTCTAGAATTAACTGTTGTAGCGACTGCGACAATTTGCAAAGTAATCTTTGAAAATTTAACAATTGGTGTGTTACAAACAAACTACCACTAAATGCAGTGAAATGTAATGTCTTTTGGTCGTATGACGTGTCCGCTACTTTTTAACTATAAGATTGACTGTGATAATCTTGAGGCCTGAAGTTATTAAAAATTTAGGAATTTTATTTGACTCCAAACTTGGGTTTGCACGGCATATGGATGTTTGCATAGCGGAGGCATACAAAAGCCTTGATTTTATTATGCGCAATTCAAGAGAATTTAAAGACCTTTCTACTCTTCGTCTGTTGTATATTACGTTTATCAGATCAAGGCTTGAATACTGCTCCGTTATATGGAGCCCAATTTATGAATGTCCTATTTCTGCGCTTGAAAAGGTTCAGAGCAGATTCTTTAAATCTGCAGCATTTGTATTGGATGGTATTTATCCTGTTAGAGGAATTCTGCAAGACGTATTCTATAACCGTTTTCAATTACATAGTCTTATCTTTAAACGTCGCCGTCGGTTGCATTCTGTAGTAATTTATTTTAAAATTATTCATTATATTCTTAAATCAGATTATTTACTAACTTGCTTAAATTTTAGAGTACCAAGATCTAATAGTCGATTCAACCGTTTATTTGCCATTCCACATGCTCGTACAAATATGTGAATTAAATCCACACTGCACCAAATTTTAAGTAACTATATCATGAAGTAGAAAGTAACTTAGATATTTTATCATGTACACTTCGTGATATAAAGCAGCTTTTCGATTAACCTTTTATGTGTCCTACTATTTTTCAATTTGTTTTTATTTTTGTATTCATCGTTGTACTGATGCATATTTTCTTATATGTTCTCTAATTTTTTTTTTTTGTATTTGTATTTTAGTGTTTTAGTATGTCTTTGTATTCATGTTTTTATTTATTTTCCTTTTTTTAACAGTCAACTTATCCTGTAAATGGGTTTCGCCCGTTGGATATTTTAATTTAATAAATAAATGACAAACGTTCAAATCGACGTCATATTTTCCTAGAGTTATTGTCTCCTAAATAAAACATTTTTTGATTTTTGCATGAACGTAGAAAAAATATTGTATGCAACTCTTACAAAACACTTAGTTTTTGTACTTGTTGCATAAATAACTATAATAATACTATCAAATTTAATTTATTTACTTATTAACATTTACATTTGTACACATTTCGTTTTTTATTTTATCACATTTAACTTCCTTTCCGTTAATAACAACCCTTGTAGCACTTTTACCATCAATTTCGGAAAGTATAACATCTGCCAACTGCAAATTTGTGAGGAATTTGCATAAGTTACAGATGTCATTTCTTGTAAGGAACAACTATATTTTCTTTGCAATGTGTCTCATTGAGTACAAAAAAATATCAAGTCGTGCGAATATATTTATATTAAAGTCCAATAATTCTGACTCCACAAATATGATTGTGATGTGATTATGGATAAAACGTTGTATTGCATTCGTGTTTTAATTGCCTTTTATAATAATATATTAAACGCCCGAACTACGTTCCACGTTTAAATATTCTTACTTGGATAAAATGCTATTTAAAACACTTATACAATAAGTAACTATTATTTCTGCAAAACCGCAAAACCGCAAAAAAATACTAAATGTTTATCTCGAAAAACTGGATTATCAAGAACTTCTGTACACTGAATTCTTAAACATAATCTACTACGTCCATATCACATTCAAAAAGTGCAAGGGCTATTGCCTCAAAATTTGAATCGACGCCAATGAGTGATCTTTTGCGAGTTTATCTTGCATCAGCATATTAATTTTCACAAGAAAATTCTTTTCACTGTGAGACTTATTTCACTGGTAGAGAAATTACAAATGTTCATAACTTTCATGAGTATTCCTATGTAAACCTCTATGCAATAACTCTTAGACATTTTCAACGCTAATTTAAGATAAATGTTTGAGCCGGTACCATCGTTATTTAATTGGACCAGTTATTTTGCCAAATCGATCGATTAACTGGAGAAAGTTATTTGGAATTTCTGCAAAGTACTCTCCCTGATTTAATCGAAGATTTACCGTTGCAACGTAGTTTTGGTTAATGCAGGATGGGACACCGCCTTATTTTATTGCTACTGTTAGGACGAGAAAATAATTGTCCTCAAATTTGGCCATCACGATTTCCAGACGTTAACAAAAATATGATTACTTTCTTTGGGGAACATTGATTTTGTTTACCTATTCCTCGCCAATTGAATCCCGAGATGATTTGTGGAATCGTTAATCAATTACTTTTTTCTTGAAAACAGTAAATAAGTGTTTTAAAATAAATTCTGCGCAATATTAACATTCTTTTTAAATTCGATCAATAGAAAAAAAGTTTGGTATAATTTTAGGGGTGATTCACCCTCAATAAACACCTTGTAATGTTCCAATTTATTTGAACTCATAGACAAAGAAGATCAATAGTAAACCTAAATTATATACCAAATTTAGATATTCTAAGATATTAATTTTTTTCGAAATATTTCGCCCCACTTTGAAGGCCTGTAATTGCGCCTGAGTGCAACTTTGTATATAGATATGTTTAGTTAAATTGCAATATTTTGGGACCACCTACATGCACCTGCTCTGTGTCAGTTCTTATGTGGAATATCCTACATATGCGAAAACTACTTACGTAATTTATCATTGTTGCGATATATTTTCTTCATTGTATTATTTTGTGAAATTAACTGATGGGATAAAATAGAATTAAGATATTATATCATGTGTCATAAATAATTATAAAGACTATAGCGCTTAGATAAAGACATATTATAGTTAATCTACAATATTTCTTTTTCAATACATTTTCTTTTATAGAAATAAAATTCGCCTTTAGCTATTCGCAATATTTTTCTCAAGTTTATGACCAAGTTCTTTGTTTTCAGTAATTCGTACTAGAATATAATCACATAAATGTGTCCTCTATTCGTATATAGAAATTCGCACTCATTTTTAAGGCCGATACTGTGAGTAAGTCATAGTCCGGTTCCGGTCAGATCAATTATATAGATAGATAAAGTGCGTAGTGCAATTGCAATATAAATAATATAATATGTATGAATGTTTGACCAAACCGTGATCAGAATGTGACTAGGCGATGACTTGACCTATAGTAGGAATCGACTTTTATGTTCAATTATTCACATATAGAAAAAAATATTGAACTAAATAAAGGAGATAATTAATTTTTTGTATCCATACTTAGAAATTACTAATATCGAATGCTTTTATCATTTGGGTTTACTCTCCTTCCACTAATTAAAATCGGCTGAGGTATTTCAATATCATTAACTACCTGTTTTTTGGCAGATGGGTTCTGGATTTTTCAGATTTTATAAAAAAAATGCTACGTAAATATATGTAAGTTTTCTTGCTACTTTTTGTTATTATTAGATAACACAGAGTACAATAAATAATATACTATATTGTTATGTTTTTTTTATTGTGATCGTGATTATATGTTTATTCTGTATAAAATTTCATACATCCCAAAAAATAATTAAATTTCTTTCACTTACCTTTATGCTACCTGATCTTGTTTTTGGGGCCAGTCGCTTAGACAATTTAGTTTATTTTTAGTGAACTTACTTAATTTGTATTAAAAGATCTTTACTATTTTCAAATAATGATTGTATTTATTTTTTTTTATTATTATTATTATTGATTAATAATCAAAATTCAACCATATTCTCAAAGATTTTACTTTATTATTATCTAAAATTTTGTATTTTAATATTATATTAACATGAGAAATCTTATCTCAAAGTAGACGATTATACCTAATATACAGGGTAAATCAGTCATAATGTCATTAATTTTAATAAGAGATAAGGCATGATGAGTATAATACGAATATGCGATTAAAAAAATATCTAAATACATATTTACGCTGAAATAAATATTTTCAAATCATTATATAAACCCCCTTTTCAGACTGTCACTAACCGCTCACAGCCTTGGTCGTTTACAGCTCACAGTTCAACTCGATGTCGACCTGATGCTACGTTGCCAAATTGAAATATTTTCCTAGTACTGACTATTTTAGAATTTCATATTTTTTCTTGCTCAGTTCAGCCAATAATAATTTAAAATATCCAATGAAATCAAATAATTCCATTAAAAATTGCAAGTAACGCGGTCCATTCAGGTTTTCCGGTAGAAAATACGGTCCAATCAAGCGATCCCCATACACTCGTGCCCATACGTAGACAACAAATCGCCTCTGAAAGTTATATCGACGACTAGCGTTTGTATTTTTGTCCGACCAAATGTGGCTGTTATGACTGCAAATAAATCAGCTTGGTTACAGTTTAAAAAATATTTAACATTGAAATTACAAAACTCCAACGTATCTAATAATAAACCGAGTAATAAACCATTTAGGTACATTACATAAAAAACATATACCCAATGAGTAAATTATTAAGAGAAGATGAAAAGTGTTTCGTGTTTAAATACTAAGTAATAAAAAACCTTCGTGTTGTCGACAAAAAAACTGTCAAAAACCGAAACGGCATGGCTCTGATCTGATGCTCATAAAAGTTATCGCGTGAATCTTAACCTACCGCATTATTAGGTCAATAACCTAGTTACTTAGTTTTTATACTGTTATTTAACGGCAAGGAGTAAAGCTAACTTTTTTATCTAGATACATGAATGAATTTTCCTTAAATATTAATAATTAGTAAAAACAAATTTAGGTAATAAATAAATATTTTCGAATGTTAGGTTATTACAGTTTAATCATTTTGATATTACGGTTTCACTACGTGTTACAATTGAATAATTAATTAATTATTTAGTTTGTAGTTACGTACATCTAGCCTACAAATTTATTGTTTTTTAAGTAGTATGATAATAACCTGTTTAAAATGCCAGTTTGTGCACTAATCCATCCATAGCACTTTATTAATAAAATTACGGTCGCCAAAATTCAAGACGGCTGGGGAAATCAGAAGGTTCTAAAGTATGAACTTTCTGAAAATGATACGGGTTCAGTGAGTTTTCACGTAATATTCTGTAGACTTTACTTTGGGATATTTCCAATCGCCTTGAAATGGTTCTTATAGAAATAGTAGGTTGCTCCTCAACTAAATTTAAAACAGTTTCTATCATACCCATGTCCAGAAAGTTCCCGACGTGGTTTCACAGAACCTGTATCGCGAAGGCATAGAAGCACTTGCACACTGTTAGGGAAACTTCTCCTATATTCAGCAGCTGCGGCATGCATTTCGTAAACATTCTCCATATAAAACTATCATTTCCGCATATACTGTAATGAAGTGATTTTTAACTACCCCGTATTTATTTATTTTATTATTAAAATAGTCCGTTAAACTAGTTTACCAGTATTTTAAAAGTATCCACGTTGAGATCTTGTCGACGCTCGGTTTCCAGCAGCGCGAGGTAGACCGCGTGAACCGAACACGCACCCTTCACCAGTCAGATGCAGCTACCACTACGAAAGGTTGTCTCTAGCCGTCTACTGACCGATTTTGTGAGTACTGTACTGTCCGAAAACCAACCAGCGCGCAGGCGCTACCTCCGCATCAACGTTAGGGCTTTCCAACGCCGATTTGGATATTGAATTCCTGCTGTCACCGTGAGAAGTTCTGCCTATCCACACCAGCACCAGAAGACCTGCCAGGCTGTGGAGGATCCGTATTAGGTGAGAATTTTCAAAGTTCAGATTGGGGACTAGTGCGCAGCCGTGAACCTCACAGGCGCATTAGGTCTTCCAACTACCGGCTAGCAAGTTTAGTTGCCGTCCAGCAAACGAGCCGAACAGCCCTGTCCACAGCCCAGAAGAGCAGTCGTACCAGCAAGAAGACGTACCAGCAAGCAGCGGTAGTAAGTCCAGCACACCGCCAGTCGCAAGTCTCCGAATTCCGCCGGGTAAACTGGTAAGAGTGCGGAACCCGAGAGTCAGTTTCGTCCTGCCGTTCCTAGAAGGAAGACGTGTCCGACCACAAGCACTGGAAGTAAGTAATTGTAAGTAACACTTGGCTACTCTTAACTCTCGTCCGTCTTACCTATATTGTGCTCTGTCTGTCTTACGGCGTGGTGACGCACACAGTTGCCTTGATCACGTGTGTCGATCCTGACTGCGTTCAGAGAAGGAGGCAACTCTTTACTCTGAAACGTAGGCCGTTCTCCGTCTTTCTCACCTGACCTGTATTCCAGCGTGGTGACGCACACGGTTGCCTTCATTACGTGTGTCGATCCTAACTACGCGTTCAGAGGAAGGGGGTAACCCTTTAGTCTGAAACGTAGGTCGATCTCCGTCCATCCTATCTGACCGTAAAACAGACAGAGAACAAGGCGCGGTTACTCACACGGTTGCCTTGATCACGTGTGTCGATCCTAACTGCGCGTTCGGAGGAAGGAGGTTGCCTTGATCACTCGTTGCTCTGAAACGTAGGTTGTAGACTTACTTGTCTTGTCGTATTTCTTTCAGCGCAACAGTTAGCCGTCCTGCCAGCCTGCCCGAGGGATCATCATCTGTTTGTAACTTGCTATTAATTGTTCTCTTTCATGAGTGATTGTAGCCAAGTGTATTAATTAATAGTAGTAATGGGGAAGTTGCATGAATTATATATTGGTTTGAAATGTATTACAGGGTAATCTTTCAAACATATTGAAAGGTCAGAACATGTGTCTGACGGCAATAATCACTTTATAATTAAAATATTAACATTAATAAATTGCCATAGAATGTAAACAAAACCACGTGATCGAAAACGCAGTGTCATTGGTGTGACGCGTGTGACGTCAAATGCCAGTACGCCATCTTGCTTTTGTTACGACGATCGTGACGTAAATAGACATTTATTTCTGAGTTTTGTGTGACATTACTGACATTTCTTTGAGCCACAGATAATGTAAATACTGTGTAAGGTAGTGACCTGACCGAGGCTCTTTAAAAAAAACTATAAAATAAATAAGGTGAACAGCCCTATAAGTGTAGATTATCTAATTCATTGGGGAACGCATCTTCAATGTGTAACTGCATTTATGGTACTGCAAATTGTCAAAAATTTAAGGTTATGTTCTGCCTTAGCACAGAAATGGTTTTAATAAATTGCAAAATGTAATGCATAAATACCTATTTTACCTATAATACGTACTAGCGGTTCCCCCAGGTATACCACGGAACTTTCAAAGAAAGGTAAGTACCTATATAACAATTAATAATTATTAAACCTTAAAACTAAGATATTAAACTAAATGCTAATTTTTATTCCAGGTGTAAAACCCCCCAAATCATCTATAACTGATTTATTGAAAATTATATGGCTAGATAAAGTAAACTAATATGTATAGATAAAGAAATTTAAGTTTAAGATAGCATTAGACTGCAGAATCGGCTGCATAGGATAAAACAAATCGAATATGTTTTAGACTGGTGCTGAAGTCAAGCCACACATATAATAGCCACAGACTGTCTAATAGTATAAATAAGAATTTATATTGCAAGTGACGAAGGTAATTGTAATTTCTATGTTACGAGCAGCTCTAACATATCCCGCAATATCCTTCCCTCGGAAAGGTAGGTACCAATACAAGTAGCTGATGGATTTGATCAAGTGTGTGTTATAGGTACTTGTGGTGTGATCCAGGAGATTATCAACTTCCAGCAAGTACTTAGGTGTACAAATTTTAGTCCGTATTAGTTTTGAAACTAGTGGTTAACTGGCCCAAAAGAGAAGACAGAGTGCATCGATAAGAGGGAGGCCGTTAGAATGCATCATTTATAATTTTAAATATTGTGGGCATATATTAGGATCTGATATTTAAATAAAGTAAAAATATATATTAAAAGTGTAGTCTTAGTTTACCGAAAGGTGTCGGACGGCCAGTCAAGTGGTAAATTCCTCCGATACCAACGACAACTCAGATTCTTTTGTTGCCACAAAACTTTTTATTCAGCAAAGACTGTACAGTGTAATCCATTTTAAGAACACTTTTATTTAGTTTTGAGTAAAAAGTTATTATTGAAATTAGATATGTTTATGCTGCATTCTTATACCGATATATTCTTCTGTACTCGTTGAAGGTAGTTATACTAGGGTGGACAATAATACGACTGTGGTATGGTAAATATGTGTTTGCAGGGAAATTTCCTAAGGCTTCGCGCTAGGTTTTAATAGTATCTAAATTATTGTTAAGGTTGCAAAGATGTTTGTTTTATTTTCAGTCTGGAGTTCAGCCTGAACTCCATTTATGCCATACATTTTGTATTATAATTAATTTAATAAAGAAATATTTGAATGTAGTTGGTTATTTAATTCGATTAAATTTAAATTAGTGAAAGACCTTAGAATCAGAAAATTAATAAAAATAATATTACAGAGGGTGCTACGTACAGAAAAGTGGATAAATAAATTCATCTAGTATTTTTTATCGAACATTTCTACCATTACAAATATACATTATTAAGAAAAAAAGGTATACTTTATTACTCTTACTATTTTCTCCTGTTTTCAAGATATTTGCAGTTTAATATATGAAATAATGTATTATTCAATTAGGTATTAAGCTAAACAAAGGTCAGTCAGTATGCATTAGTATTGTACAGGATGTCTGTAAAAGGTCTATATACTACAATATTCATTTTACCGTAGGTTCGTTTTGCTAAAATCTTATGACTACCTTATCTTAAAGCAAAAATTAATACTTACATTGAGATATGGGTGTCTAAGTTATGATTTTTTCATCATAATTTGTCTAAGATAAGGTCAGTTAAATGGTGTCTTTTGGAGTAGTCTATGGTAGAGTAAGTATTCTAATGTAAAGATCTTTTACACACATTGGATAATGATATTAAAATGCAAATATCTTGACAACGGGCAAAAATATTACGAATTATATGTTTTTTACTTAAAAAGATCCCTCTTCAATAATTTATTATGGAAATGTTTGATAAAAATATAACATATTTATTGATTCACCTATCTGTAACTAGCAGGACAAAAACTGGAAACAGAAAATACCTATTAATTTTCCTTACTAATATTTTTGACGCATTAATTAGTGCGTCCATTTCAAAACTAATTTTTGCAGCTATTGAAATTATTCTTTATTTTCTAAGGAAAAAATAATACTTACTTTTAGCCTCTATCTCCTAAAGCAGCCACATTTGGCTTTTATCATACATTAAGTCTACTGTTTCTAGTAACTGTTGGTTTAGTCACGAGACAGTGTGTATAATTTGTTTTAATAGGAGGGTGTAAACATGTAAAGCAAAAGTAATGATAGATATGTTTATTCATTGTTCCTATTCAAATTTTTGTAAAATAAAACAGTAACTTTTTAAAAGCATTTGTAAGACACATTATTTTGCTTTTCTAACCCTATATTTTAACAATTATTTTCACATATTTCTAAATAAAAGGAAACAATTTTGTATGTAGTATTAAGTTTATATTATAACAATATTTACATATACAATTAAATTTAAGATAATGCATATTTCTAAAGATTTCTGTACCTAAACATTTGTTTGATAGACCGCTTCTTCCATTATTTATTCGTACTTATGTATTTATTTTCAGTTAACTTTACATTAAAATGGTCTTCACAAACATACAACGTTGAAATGATGAAGAGCTTTATACTTTTTTCTTCTCCGCCGCGATTCATTGCCATACACTACATTTTACTTGTTTTTTCACTTTTTGGCATGGAGAAATATTTTTTATTAGGCGCTGTATGGAAAGTATTTGTAATTGCACAATGCAATATTTCTTCCCGGTGATAATACACTTTCCGGGGGTCTCATTTTACGAATCTATTTTGCAAATTTTTTCAACACCAGTGTCTGTTTAACACAATAACACTTAATAAATATTACACACGACAAACTAACTCTTCTACCTAACCCCCAGTTGAGATACTAAATACCTAACCTAAACTTATACTGTGTTGTCATTGTTTTGTGCATACAGGTGACGTCCGACGTCAACCGCAACTGGCGGGTGACGTCACATGTATTCAATATGGCGGCCTCCGTTTTCTGGGGGCGTGGTCAGACTAAAACTTTAAATGCCGTTTTTGAGTTTATTTTTCCATCAAATTGTCTAGGACAAACGCCATTTCGATTAAAATAATACATTCTTTCATCTCCACGTATTTGAAAAAATCATGCAATTTCCCCATTGCTTTTGCTTAGTGCTTGTTTGCTTCCTCCCTCGTGGTATTTAGTCCGTAGCTTCCCACCGCTTGCTTACTCTCGACCGGCTAACTCAGCAACTCTCTTTCCAGGACCACCAATAACCGCAACTGTCCCGCATTTAGCGCTTGTACCAATTTCGTTTTTTTTTTAGTTTTAAGTTAGTATTGCAAATTAGGTTTGATAGTTAATATATAGATAGTGATATATATTGTGCCTTTTTATTCTGCCATACTTCTGACATACCGTATCTTCACTGTAGCTGCCTGAGTAGTGGTGTTTCTATACTTTAAAACAGAAACTGGCGCCCGAGGAACCGGACCGCCGCAGCTCAGGCGTCATAATGACACCGCGTCGCAATGCACCGTCGCCGAAGCGACGTAGGTGCGTCACAATACGAAATTTGTAACATTAGACATGGTGAATTTGCAACCAATACACGAGACCGAAATAAACTACTGCTTGTATTCTCTCCATCCCCCCTCCAAATGTATGGTGTGATCTCCAAATTTGGAGGGGAAGAAATGCGGGAAATGCAGAAAGTGCGACTAAATGGTGGAAAATTTGAATAACACGCTGAAGTGTTAGACGATATTATGTATGTAAATGAAGCAACGGTGTTTCTTTCGTCACTTTAATGTCATATGGCTGCGCTATCAGAAAGTTTGTAGCGTACCAGGAGCGTCGTGTTACCGAATTTTATAGGGTGATTTGTTTATTTTATTAGGCCTTCCGAATACGTGGTTAAAATTAATGACATTATGACTGACTCACCCTGTTTAATGAAAAATATAGATTACAGTAAGAAAAACTTTAAATTTATAAATTTTAATAAAAAAATGTTTCTTTTTTTAACAAGTTTATCCTCCCTACGTAACCTGCTCTAGTATTATTAAATCTATTAACACATTTTTCCGGTATTTTAAACACCTCTTTTTTATTATATGAACAGAATTAGAAATCTTAAAATTATTAACAAATTATTTACCTCTTCCAGGTATTTTGACGTACTATATGTCCTTTTTCTTATTTCTCTTCGTTTTCTTTTTTTCTTCTTCTTCTGGTGGTTCTCATATTCCGTTTTTTGTCGGTTTCCTCGATTGGTACTGCTACGACGTTCCTTGTATTTGATTCCTACCTCTGCGAATGGCACTGCTATTGCTTTCCTTTAATTTTATTCCTACCTCTACGATTGATTTGTCAAATTAAGGTGTTATCCTATGATCAAATAAGCCATGTTAATTTATGCAACTTGAACCTATTCTAATTTTCTCCCGTTTGGGATATTCTTATCTTATTCCTCCTGTCGTTGTCAATTTCCTCCAATTATTATGTAACACGTAGGTATTATCTTCTCTTCCTGCACATTATTATTCTTCAACTTCGTTTTTATTTTACTTTTGAACTATTTGTTATTATATATTTCTCTTCAAGAAACAGATTGAAACCTATTGTTTGTGAAAGCGTTTTGAATTTTGATATTGATTAGAATTTTGAAATCACACTCCCTTGGGCACTAGTGCCTAAAAGTAAAAATGAAATATTAAAAACAATGAAAATATTTATTTATTATAAATTTTGAAGGTACAATTATGTAAATTGTTAAAGTGAATATTAGAGGCATCTATCTCTGACAGCAAGTACCTAATAGTCAGAATGAATAAATTGCTAGTAGTAGCAATACAATAATTGTTATTTGGTGAGTTACGATTCTTTTTGCTATTTTGTTTGCAGAGCTGCACCAGAAGCAATGTCCAGTGTATTCATTGGCGTTGGAGAGTCTAAGGAATTCCGCTATCTTTTTTGGCATACCTTTAATTGCACTGATTCCAACTGGCAGGGTACAGCATTTATTAATTCGATATAAAAAAAATCGCTACTTACGAAATATATCTAAAAAATTGAGACCATCTATTGAACCCTCAGTAACCGTAAACATTCTTCGTAGTTTTGACACTAATAAATGACTGGCAATTTTTTATGGCATCTACTGTCAAAAATGTGATTTCTTCCCTCCTACATGCTCCAAATACTCCAACGATTAAAACTTTGACAAATTATTTATCCTCGACTTGTTTAATAAAGCGTTTTATTTCCAGCTTTGTACATATTTTTTATTTATATGGTTGATATCCCAAAGCTTTCCTTTTTAATAATGCAATTAGATTTGTAAATTTGATAATATCTACGTTTTTGTTCAGATAAATAACGTACTGGATAGCTTCAGGAAATGCAAGCATGGAAAAGTGCGATTATTTCTTAATAATTTCAGAGTAATATATTTAGTATTGCTCATCATGTTCTTCGAAAATGGCACCGTAAAATTTCACATTTGACAAACTCAAAACTTAATAAAAGGGAAACAATTAAAATTTTGATTAATAAGTACTGAAAGTTTTAAAATATTAGAAACAAATTAGAAATCCCAAACCGACTGATCTGACAGATACAATTAGACTGTCAAGTCACACCCTGCTGGCTGCGAATTTATCTTATTGCATGTTTTCTATCTCTCTCGACCAGTGTTGAATTACACCCACAATATTTACCCATATATTCTTTATTATTAGTTTTTACAGGCTTTAAGTTAATTTAAATCAATGTTAGATTATTTTTTTATTTTACCAAACTTAAACCATTGAAAAAATTCGTTTTTCGAAAATTAATGTGGAAATTCACCATTACCTTGAAAATATCTAGTACCAAGTTAAACACATATTTCTTTCTTGTGTATATGAATTAAAACACATAATTTTTGTAGACCTGCTAAATTTCAATACCACTACCTTCAGTATGAAACAGATATTTAAGAAACAAAACTAAAATTCTCAGTTGTTCAGAATTTTTAACAGGATTTCCATTAATGATTTTCAATTTCTTTTCATGACCTTAACATCATCAAGATACTACTTGTTTTAAGTTTATTAATTAACTCTACAAGGAGATCCTAAATGTTCACACTATAAAAAAGATCAGGCATATCTATCATATTTATAAATAAATGCCTAACACTAACACTAGTCCAAAAATGATCTAAAAATATTTATTAGAGTGTCTTTCAACTGCAAGCAATACATGAATACAAAGAAGCATAATTTTATTTAAAAATTGTGTTTTAGAATGTTACACCGGACCCTAAATCGAGTTGTGGACCCTATAACGTTTCGGAAGAATATGAAACAGTCAAGGTTAAAAAAACAGATAATAACTTCATTAACTCGGAGAACCACGATACTATTGGAATGATCGTTATTTCTCAAGATGGACATATTGTAGCTGGGACATCTACGAATGGTCTTAGGTTCAAGTTTCCAGGGTAAAATAAATTAATTAACAGTATAGTAACTATTAAGAAATATTAATTGTATATACCTCTATGTAGAATTACGCAAAAATTCACCATTAAGTTTTAAAAATAATTCATGAAAAGCAGATATGTAAACTTTGATAAACATTTCGACCTAGTTATACAAGCATGTATAATGCGGCATAATAACAATACCAAATTGTATTTTATATAAACCAATATTTTATTAAAATAAATGGCACTAAAATTTTATAATAAAGCACATATTTTAAATTGGACTGGATATTGTTTGCTCATAAAATTGTAGGTATATAGTAAAAATTTAAGTGGTTTTTAGACTTTCATGGCCTCATGTGCATTATTCGATATATATAGATTTTTCGGATTGTTATGACCTCAGTAACTGGTCGCTGTCAGTAACAGAATTATAGTGCTCATCCCTAGCTTTAGCCTGCCCTTGTCATTCTCGGATTAAGCTCTATGGGGACAGACCCGCTATCGGTATCTCTGTGCCCGCCCATATATTGATTTCGACTCCCGCTGTTGGTATTATGACTGCTACTTTTTTGTTCGTCAGTAAATTCTTATTTTCATTTAAAATTCATGTAGGTCTAGGCTTTTTAAGTAAAAATGGTATACCTCATAAGTGGTGTTAAGAGCCATAGTTTTATCAAAAAAAAGTATAATACAAAAAATTCATTGACAACAAAAGTCATACTGGGCAGTTTTTTTTAGGGAAACCATCTATTACAAATTTCCTTAAATTAAAATACGTTATTCTCTTCTCCTATCAAATACATCACTTCTGAAATAACATAATTATTATTCCAAAGCCGAATCGAAAATTTATTAATAATGTAAAAGTAGTAATAAATTAAATTTATTTACCCAAAACTATTACAAATATATGAAATTTAGAGAAGTGGAAAAAATATATTTTAGCCCAATAAGTAGGAACTACAGCAGGACTCCCAATAAAGGATAAAGTTATGAGCAAATTAGTTCAATTCCTTCGTATAATTTATCATAAAGTGACATCTATATGGAAGCACGTAAACCAATTTTAAAGTTATTTGAAATATACGATCATAATTATTTTAGACGAGTTGGTGATTCTCCGATACCTGGAGCAGGGGCTTATGCTGACAGTGATTATGGAGCAGCTTGTGCTACCGGAAATGGAGACATTATGATGAGATTTTCACCAACGTAAGAAATTTTATTATAATTTATAGCCTACCTTCTTCACTGCTGTTTTTTTATATTTCAATTAATTTTGAATATACCGTATCAAGCCTTCTATTCTGAAAACTTTTACATACATTCTACCTACATTTTCATGTTGTTCGGTGTTTGCCTTTTTTACTAAATTATAAAATAAATAACTTTTTATTTATTTATAAATATGTCATATACAGGGTGTCCGGAGAGTCCGTCAGGAAACTCCGTGGCGTGATTCTACGGGTTAAAATAATAGCAGTTTGTAAGGATTTTTTTCCGAATTCCCAATTGTTTGCAAGTTACAGTTTGTCAAAGTTCAACTTTTTAAATTTTTCTTTCTAAATAACTTAGTCAAATTCGATTAATCTCTCCTTTGGTACACCCACTAAGTACATCAAGCTCTATTGGAACATTGAGAGAAGAGTTTCATTATACGCCGCTAGGGGGCACTTTACCTAGAACTCAAAATTTGTATTATTCATAACTTTTTTTTCTTGAAAGATATCACAAACATTTAAACATTTCTCGAAAGAGAAACAATTTTATAAAAAATTATGTACTCTTTATTCAAGTCGATAAATGTAACCGTTTAGTAGAAAATCGCTATTAAAGTTTTATTAAAAATCAAATTTTTGACAGATTGTTAGTCCTATTTTATCATAATAAATGTTTGTAATGACCTCCATTCACTTCGATACATTTTCTGACACGTTTTAAAAATGATCGTCTGACACAATGAAAAACACCGATATTGTTTCGAATCACTTCACATCCACCGATAATCCTTTGACGAAGATCGTTGACGTCATTTACAGGTGTTTCATAAACTATCGACTTCAAGTTCCCCTAAAGAAAAATATCCATAAGATTGAGGTCGGGTGATCGAGGTGCCCAAGATACCGGTCCACCTCTACCGATCCAACGATTATGATATACCTCATTTAAATACGCACGAACAGGCAAACTAAAATGCGGAGGTGCGCCATCTTGTAATAGCCACACATTCGCTCTTGCTCTTAAAGGAACATCGTCAAGCAAATTTGGAAAATCGGTTCGAAGAAATTCCAAGTAACTGTCACCATTTAATGTTCCATTAAAGAAGTGAGGACCCAGTAGTTGATCTCCTATGATTCCGGCCCATACATTAAGAGAATATCTCCGTTGATGTCTTGCTTCCTGGTATGCATGGGGATTCTCATCGGACCACCGATGAGTATTATGATAATTTGTAACATCATCTCTTGTAAAACCAGCTTCGTCGGTAAATAAAATCTTATTAATAAATGCATTATCTTCATCATATCTTTCTACAATGCTATTACAGAGCCGTAGACGATGCATTGGATCTTCATCATAAAGAGCTTGTACCTTTTGCACGTAGAATGGATGAAGAAGTTGCTCATGCAGAACCTCCCAAACTGAAGAACGAGGTATACCCCTGAGCAGCAATTTTTCTTGTGCTTATAGCTGAATTTATCTCTACTGCATACAGCACTATTTCTTCCTTTTCTGCAGTTCTCGTGGTTCTTGGTCTTCCTGTGTCATAATTATAATTTTTAAAAGAACCTTGCTCCCCCAGACGTCTATAAATGTTGACGAATGTTTGGGCATGTGGTACTCTTCTATCAGGAAATGCGTCTATGTAATTCCGGCGCGCTTGTTCTGCATTACCATTTGCTTGTCCGTAACAAAATACCATGTCAGTATTCAATATTTGAGTATTGCTGGGCCATTTCTCAGATTTTTATGGTGAAAAATCAGACTTATACCTGCTTTAAACAATTTTCGTGATAATGTCAAACAATAAAATTACTAGTGACATTTATTTGAAGCAAAGCATCTTGATTAATTAAAGAAAGAATTATCAAAAATTTGATTTTTAATAATACTTTAATAGCGACTATCTGCTAAACGGTTACATTTATCGACTTGAATAAAGAGTACATAATTTTTTAGAAAATTGTTTCTCTTTCCAGAAATGTTTAAATGTTTGTGATATCTAGCAAGAAAAAAAAGTTATGAATAATACAAATTTTGAGTTCTAGGTAAAATGCCCCCTAGCGGCGTATAATGAAACTCTTCTCTCAATGTTCCAATAGAGCTTGATGTACTTAGTGGGTTTACCAAAGGAGAGATTAATCGAATTTGAATTAATTAAGTTATTTAGAAAGAAAAATTTAAAAAATTGATCTTTGACAAACTGTAACTTGCAAACAATTGAGAATTCGAAAAAAAATCCTTACAAACTGCTATTATTTTAACCCGTAGAATCACGCCACGGAGTTTCCTGACGGACTTTCCGGACACCCTGTATAGTCGTTGAATCGATGTTTGTTCCTGGCCCGCGTTCAGTTCCCGTGAAAGACCGTAAATCAGCTAAACTGGTAGAGAGGACTGACACCCCTATCTACCCTCTCTACGGGTAAGGTAGAGTGAAAAAATATTGGCTTGGGTCAAAATGAAAGATTGATACCGGTTGGCGTTTGATCATTCCCCTAATTAACAAGGTTTTGCCAGATTTCCTTCATTCTTACACTAAATTGTGATTATTAAAGCCTACCAACGTAAGTCGTTTCTGGGTGAAAATGCGGCTTACTTAGAAATAATGTGCCGCCTCTCTCCCAGATACCACATGAGTACAGATATTATTATATTATTATTGTCACATATTTCTTTAGGTAATTTTTGTATACTTAAATACTGTTTAATTTCACTTAATTACCTTTTAATGTCAATCTAGTTTTGAATAATTTTTATCATCGATTTGATATATTGTATACTTAATGCTTTTCGAAAATTAAAAAAAATAATGAAGTTATGGAAACTAAGACTACCAAGAATAGATAGACATAAAAACATCTAAACGTTATTAGTTACCTACGTTGATAGTCCAAACGACGATCATACCAATCTATTTGCTAAACTATCAATAATGTAACATTCCTAGAAATGTGTTACAACAATCTTATGTGATTTTCAGTCGACTACCATCTTCTTAAAGGTCAACAACCTATCTCATATACTGCCAAAAAAATGTTCATATCACTTAAATGTTTTCATATCATTTTCGTTGTATCAATGTCTCAATATCCACAAATATGTTTGTGATTATATATAATAAAACAAGATTTGAATTGATAGTAACGAAATTAAAGGGTGATTTACTTAAAATATAAAAAAAGCAAAAGGCTATAGATAAATATAATATTGGAATCTTGAATGGTTGACAATAAATACTTAATCTTAACACGTTTCATTCAAAGTTTAAACTCTCTAAGTACCTAATTAAAGCCTTCTAAACTATCTATTACCATAGACTAAAACATTTAGTCTATGCTATTACTTACCTGATGAAATGCTCCAGAAGTAGGTAGTCGTATCACACATACCTTAGGATAGACAGTGGAAGCAGGTTTTCCGCTCGTGCCGAGATCTGTGTAGAGTAAAAGAAAAAGAAATGAAAATTTAATCAATTACGCCTTTATTTCCTTGTAAAATGTCATCATATTTGATGATGATCTGATTATTTTAGATTCTTTGCCAAGTTAAAAAAAAAATTAATCATGAGCACGCAGAATTTCGATGCTGACCTGCTGTCACTGTGTTTCTACCCGTAAGGATAGAAAGAAGTTTTAATGAAATTATTAGGTATCATTTTAACAGAATAGGTTAGGTACCCATCCTATCAGGTTTTCCATCGAATCTAACATATACAGGGTCGGAAAACGCTGATGGTCTATCTGAGTTTACACGAGAGCGACAAAGTAAAGTATGACAAGGATGACTATATTGACTACGTTTTAAAATCTAAATAGTCACCGCCCATTTCGTCATTCAACGAATAAAATCCACTCCCACTTATATCTCAGCGACCAATCGCCATCTTTGTCTTTATTGTTTGCCTTTCGCTTTCGCAAGAGATGTCGCTACTTGTGCAACTCCAACTCCGGTATTCTGATATTTTACCAGCGGTCGAAATTGTGGACAGTGACTAATCGCTAGCTTGTTGACCAGTGCGACGGGCGAAGCGTGCGGGGATCAAGATTTCATAGGCGTACTAAATTTGAATGCGATCAGATATAAGGAATATATAAAAATGACAAAAATAGTTCCATTACAAAACATCCATTATTTTTAGAGTAGAAACAGTGATATAACAGTTTTTACCAATTTCGAGGCGTTAGATAATACAAATTATAAGATTTATTTCAAAATTTAAAGTTTTTATCTTGTCAATTACCCAAGGTCGAAAATAATAGAAAGTGACTAACTCACAACACAGAGATGAGGACGGAAGGTACGGGTGGTATGATTACCTAAGCGTGCCACTTGAGAAGAGTTAAAGTACACAAAATTATAAAAAATAAGTTGACGTCGGCTAAACCTAGCACATTAACAATTTACTTTAAATGCCCACTACCACCCACTTATACCTACCTGATGCGCACTCCGCAGATAACATCCTCATGGACGAGAAATTCACGGATTTTTGCACGAATTTTGCAACTTCTGTTTTAATTATTTATGGCGGGAAAATATCAACTTTTCACAATTGCAAGGCTATCATGGGCGGGTATATCGTTCGGGCGGGCTAAATTTCGGGTATATCTTTTCGTTAATTTAATTTTGAATGTAATTAATTTTATTAGTGATTTGATCGAAATGAGGAATATCGGATGATGACATGTATGAAGAGTTTAGTGAGCGAGGTCAAAATATGAGTGTAAGTGATGTTGAAATATATATTTCATTAACAAAATTGTACGAAGAACAGGGACACATTTAAAGTAAATTGTTAATGTGCTAGGTTCAGCCGACGTCAACTTACTTTTGATAATTTTGTGTGCTTTAACTCTTCTCAAGTGGCACGCTTAGGTAATCATACCACCCGTACCTTCCGTACTCATCTGTGTGTTGTGAGTTAGTCACATTCTATTATTTTCGACCTTGGGTAATTGACAAGTTAAAAACTTTAAATTTTGAAATAATTTTTATAATTTTTTTTATCTAACGCCTCGAAATTGGTAAAAACTGTTATATCCCTGTTTCTACTCTAAAAATAATGAATGTTATGTAATGGAACTATTTTTGTCATTTTTATATATTTCTTATATCTGATCGCATTCAAATTTAGTACGCCTATGAAATCTTGCTCCCCGCACGCTTCACCCGTCGCGCTGGTCAACAAGCTAGCGATTACTCACTGTCTACAATTTCGACCGCTGGTAAAATATCAGAATACTGGAGTTGGAGTTGCATAAGTAGTAGTCTCTTGCGAAAGCGAAAGGCAAACAATAAAGGTAAAGATGGCGATTGGTCGCTGAAATATAAGTGGGAGTGGATATTATTTGTGGAATGACGAATGGGCGGTGACTATTTAGATTTTAAAACGTCGTCAACATAGTCATCCTTGTCTATCGCACGGATTTCTATACTTTACTTTGTCGCTCTCATGTAAACTCAGATAGACCATCAGCGCTTTCCGACCCTGTATATAAAATAATTATATCTTTGTTAGTTTTTTAGCAGTTGAACAGCTTAGACAAGGAGCTACTCCTGAGCAGGCAGCTCACACAAGTATTGCTAGAATTGCTGAAAATTACCCATCATTTTCCGGCGCTATTATTGTAGTTGACAAAGAAGGAAATATAGGAGTAGACTGTAATGGAATGGATGATTTTTATTTTAGTATTGCCAATGAACAATATCCAAACTCCACATTAGATTTTGTCACTTGTGAACACCAACATGGTAACAGCAGCAACAATATAACTCAATCATTCAATTTTATTATTGCTATTTTCTTTATTCAGTTTATATGTCAAAATATATAAACAGTAAATTATATGCAAACTATTCTGCCCTGTTAAGAATAGAAGTCGTATCTACATTTTGTCTCATTTTCGGTTTATGACATCTACAACTTGGTAATTAGCATATGTATGCACATGTTAAAACTGAAAGTCGTATTATCTTCTTTTATGATGTATAGTAATATGTTAAATAATATTTTTATAATTTAAAATTTGATGGTACAGAAAATTACCCAATTCAAGCAGTATCTCAGAATGAAGATTTTGTCAGTTACGACTTCCATGCTTAACAGGGCAGTATTAGTCAATACTAAATCGTTTTTTTTTTTTGTTTTATTTTTTGTACCTATAAGTTTCCATTTTTTGCCTACGTTATTAAGATTCAATACCTTTTGAATTATTATTGCCTTTATCTCATGCTTAAATCGACTTAATTCGTTCTAAAAATATGTTCATCTATGACTACGTTTTAATCAAATATGTGTTTTATACTATAGTAAAATATTTTTAGTTTCGGAAGTTTACAAAAATGTATCAAGTATTTTTTTTATTGTTTATAAAAACTATGAAGTAAACATTTCCATACATAAGTATTGACACTTAGCATGCGCTCAGATATTAAGATCCATTTTTCTGAAAACTATTGCCGGCATCAAATTTCAACAAGAGTGCCTTTTTTGTAAAATATTTGAAGTTTTAATTTTTAATATGAAGTGAACAAAAAAATATGCACGAAATAGTTTGGGACTACCCTCTTGTTTGCCCACTTCGACCAACTGTATTAATTTCTTTTTAGATTTTCAAAAAGTTGGGATTGTGTCGAATTAATTCTTGAAATTATGTTTTCTACAAATATAACTCTGAATAATATAGAGTTTAGCAAATAATCATGTTATCTCATGCCACCTGCAAATATTCAAAGGTAAGTAAAACGAATATATAGTGACAGAAAGCTGGTTGATAACACCAACAAAATTTTAGGTACAGAAATCAAAATACGTATTTTTTAAAATACAACTGTAGATGTTAATATTGTTATAACATAAATTTACATAGTTCTGTATATAAAATTGTTCACTTTTGTTTATAAGTATGTGAAAATAATTATTAAACTATGGGGTTAGAATAGCAAAATAATGTGTGATTTAAATGTATTTTAAATATTATTATATTATTTGAGGCGAATTTAAATAATTAAAGTGATAAACAAAACATCAATGATTTTATATCTGATATTACTTTTGCTCTACGTTTTTTATTTTTTGAGATTTCTGTACCTAAAAAACACCACAAATTTGATTATTTTAAGGCGAGTGATGCATTTCTACATATTTGGGAAATACTGATTAAAAACCGTTATCAAGAACGAACCGTTCACATCCTGTATGTTGATAAGGAAACGTTTTACGATACATGTTTATATAGACTTTTCACAGAAGATGGGATGTTTGAAATAAATAAATGTAAATTTATAAAAATCTTAGCTGAAAAGGAAACAAAAAATTATATAGGTGCATCTAACTAAGTGCGAAAAAATTTAAGGGGTGATGAACATATTTGAAAAAAAAATATATGCCCCTCCAAATAAGAGGACAAATTGATTTTTTTTTTTCACTGTATATTAAGCTAGAGAAACTAAACTTGAACATTATTTAACAGACTATAAAATATAGTAGGCTGTTGTTTACAAATAACTTCATAAAAACTAATGAAAGCCGGTTTCCTAACATAATATTTAGTTTAGACAATTTAACTTATATATAATAAAGCCACATGCCACCGTGTAATTGTCACTTTGACAGCGGAAAAAGTTATCTGCAACTTTTACAACGACAAATGCAGTCGCTTTTTCACTTATTCATTTTGTAATTAAATAACGCGCTGTCCGTTGCCAAAATAAATAGTTTGACATTTAATAACTGTACGCTCCAATAAAAATGAATTTATTTTTAGTGTTTCATAAATAAAATTTTATATTTTTAAAAAAATTATCTATATTACCTAACTATTCATAAAGTATATATAATTTCTGCAATATGATTTCAATTTCTATTACTGTAAAAATAATCACCTTATCTAAAAATGAATGATGCAAAGCTGATGACCACTTGCAAATCTGCTGTAAATTTCTTTCTTCCAAATAATTTCTATTCCCTCGCCACAAATGTATTTGAACTAAAAAGAGAAGAGACCATTAATTTAACAAATAAACATTAACTAAATGCAAATAAAATAGCATATAATCAAAACCAGTACATACAGTTTCTCAGGAGAAAAATCCATTACGATGTCTTCCGTAAAATTTAAAAACCAAATAATAAATTAGTTGACCGCTCAGCCCTAAAAGCGTTTTCACAATTTTTGAAATAAAAATAGATTTTTTAAAAATAGCATGCGCCCGGGTTAATAAATTTATTAAAATACAATTACTAGGGACACAATTACTAATACAGAAAAAATTAACCGTTAGATGTAAGTGTAAAGTAATATTTACTTAATAATAAGAAAATACTCGCTCTGTAATGTACTTTCTATTATTTTATTAAAACTGAAACTTGTAATCCTTATCAAGAAAGCTATATACCTAAACAGATAAAATAAAATGTTGCAAATGTTACACCTACAAGTTATAAAACAGTAGCGAGAATTTAGTTGCAGTGTGAAATCAATGAATAAGAACTTGTCATTATGTTTTCATCTAATGCACTTCATTTTGAATTTGTCTTGAACGTTTTATTAATTTAAATTTAGACTAATGTTCTTCATCATAGCTGATCTATCTCTGAACATATTTTATTAGTAATGATTAGCATTATTTTATAAATAAACTAAATTGTAAATGTTTCAAAGTTTTATTAATTAAAAGTTTGGCTAATATTCTTACGGTGGTATTCATAGTCTATCTTCGGTCCCCGGAGATCGGTCTCCGTCCCGAAATTATGCGAATTTTATAATGAAATTCAAATAACGGACAATAAATATAGTGTACTGTAACAGCGGTATCCTATATCTTCTTCTCGAAATTATGTGAATTTTATTATGAAATTGGCATAATTTCGGTACGGAGACTGCTCTCTGGCGACCGGAGACGGACTATGAATACCACTGTTAGACATTCAGTTCAAGATAAATTAGCTTTATCTGTGTAAAGTTTAATTTACCCGAATTAACAAAACTGAATAGTACAGAATTTAATCAATATATGTAGGGATAGTAAATAAACTATGCATTCTGGATTCTTCTTTCAATGGGGCGCATTAGCGCGACACAAAATATGCAACCCGCAATGCGTACTATCATAAGAAATTACATTTTATTCACGTGTTGTTACAACGATCCTTATAGAATTTATATTTAAAAGTCAAATTATATACTATGCTACACTATACTATATAATAAATAATAAACATAACAGACTTTTTTAAATAGTTTCTTATTCCACCAATACCAAAAAAAATTTTCGGTTTATACGTCATCTATCAGAAAACTTACAAATTTTTAAATATCGACATTGTGTAGAATGTATATTTTAGTACCAAATCTACCACAGAAATATGTGGCAATATGAATAAAAACATTAAATAAAACGATAGAAGACAAACGGAATATTTAAAACGGCAAAATTATAGACTTTTATTAGTCTTGTTTGCGAAATAAATTCTCAAAACATTAAATAAGCATTCTCGAAGTATTCACTCTGTATGCATCTTCTTAAATGTTCTCCTCGACGCAAATGTAAATTTTAAATTTTCATATTAGCTCAATTAAATAATTCTACGATTTGCAAGATATGGTGAACAAAATAATGAAAATATTAATAAAAGTTACCCTTTTTTAATAGAACATCCAAAATCTGATGAAATACTATATCGAAAATACTAGTCTAAAATTAAAAAAATCCTAATTCTAATAAGTTGCCAAAGCATCACAATCAATTCTATTAATTTTGTTACATTATCTTGTGAAAAAATAAAGAACGTTTAAACAGTACTTCTACACCCCTGGAACCAGCTCTAAATATCAGAATCTAAATATTGTTATTATTAAATTAAACCAAAATATTTTTTGTAAATAAATCTAGAGCAAATATCGTTCAAGGGATAACACACACAACATATATGTATTATTACAGAAGCTCACCTACCTTTTCAATTTGTTAATTATGTTCCTGTTTACGTTATACTTAATAATTTTTGTGAAGCCTCTATTTTGACATTTTCTGGAACATTCCAGCCCACATTCTATTTGATTCTCGAGACCGAGGAAGCTTCTAGAATCCTAAAAACCTATATAAACGGTTCAGTTTCGCCGCTGGAGTTCAGTTTATCTTGAGAAGTCAAACGCTGATGACTGAAACGTTAAAATAAAGAATTTTGACAGTTGTGAATTTGTTGAAGGATATTATTTCTTGTGTAATTAAGAATGACAATAAAGTTTGTTTGTTTACGTGACGTGTTTCTACGCTAACCCAACATAGAGGTTACAGTATATATCTCCGAAATTTGTTTTTCGCCCGTTTTTACCATGTTGATAAATATTTTTAGATAATGTGTTAAAGACAGAAAGACAGCTATTTAGGTATTTCTTTTTTCGTAAAATATTTTATAGATTGTTTTAGAAAAGTAACTAGCATGGGCGTAGCCAAGGAGGCAGGGGCGGTTTTGTTCAATAAACTGGCCCTCGCTCCACCCCCCTCTCGGAAAATTCCTGGTTACTCCTATGGTAAGTAGCAAGAATGATTTCAAAAACTGGTACAATCCTTTTAGAATGCAAATTTTTGCAGTTTGTATTACTCGTAGATTTTACGATTTCACCAGTAGCAAACTATACAACTGGTACATCTTCTAGGGACGCCTGTTTTCCAACTGGTATATTCAGCTGCTGCAGACTATAAACTTTTACTAGGAATGTTATAAGTATACCGGGTGGTCCACTTTCAAAAGCGAAAACTTTAGAGGCAGACAGAGAACCACAAAATAATATCAGTTGTAAACTATATTCGAAAAATGCTTCGTTACAAAGATACAGGGTGTCAAAATTTTTATCAAATGTTTCAAATTTATAAATATTTTTAAAACTACTTTAGATATTTAAATGAAATTGGAATCTTTGAATATATAATCTAGATAGATATTTTTACGTAAAAAAAATATTATTTTTCTTCCACCAGTGGCATGCGTACGCACAGATCTTCGGGAAATTTTAACGAAAAAATGGTACGCCAGTGTTTTTTTTTAAAAAAAAACTATTTCTAGAATCCTTGTTCAATTTACAAAAGAAAAAGGCTCCTTACTTTTTCGTTTGACACACCGTTTGTTTTATCTTTTCGCTAATTTAATTATGAATGTAATTAATTTTATTAGTGATTTTGTATTCTTAAGAATGGAAAATAATTTAAGCTCTACAACGTATTCTCAAAATCGTCCTAATTTAACAACTGAGGAATATCGGATGACATGTTTGAAGAGTTTAGAGCGCGAAGTCAAAATATGAATGTAAGTGATGTTGAAATGTATTTCATTAACAAAATTGTACGTGAATAGCATATGTGTACAAATAAAAAAGAGGTAAAGAAGTACAACCGTGAAACGAAAAGTGATGGAAACTCACGGAAGGAAGATTGTATTTTTAAAACGAGTTTTCCAAAGAAAAAATCTATTACTATATCTTACAAGATGAAACTTAGTCCGTATAAATGAATTCGAAAAGAGTATACTGATAGAAAGGACGAAATAGTGATATGCCGAAGAAACTATTTCAAATAAATATTAAAAAATAAGAATCTGGATTGAAGAATATATTATATTTTGACGAAACATGGTATGAAGGTCATACGAAACGTGGTACGATATGATATAATAAGTGTTAATATGTGACCGTTATAGTGACAGTGCTAGTAACCAATAGTAAATAGTGTATATGTATTCTAAAGCCTTTTGTCCTTTTAAATGCGAAATTCGCAAATATTTGCGCGATTTATTTAATGGTGGAAAAATCTCTATTTGTAACAAAAAATGTCAACTACCTATAACATTTTCTATCATTTTCATCATGCAGCTGCCATGGTAGATTATCAGAAACTCAAATAATGAAATGGACAATAATATTTGAAGTGTTTGTCAGTTTCGCAAATTGCAATTGTCAAAAGTTGAGATTTTCCCGCCATAAATAATTAAAACAGAAGTTGCAAAATTATTGCTATCGAGGGCTGCCATTAAATGAACTAGTTTTGTAGTTTTATAGTAACGTGAATGATTTAGAGATATGTTATTGCTATAGTTATTTATATTTATGTTGAAATTTAAAATAGTGATGGCAGCCCCCAACGGATTTTCTTTGGTTTTTTATTAAATTCATAGGGAGTTGAATATGTTGTTGCCATATTTACATCTTCGAGAACCAAATAGGTACATAGGGAAGTGCTATGAAAACTGATACTCTGTTCTTCATATGTCTGACTCTGCGAGAGATCAAATCTACTAATAAAACCTTATTACGTTTATTATCTCTAGTTACATACATTCTTTAAGTCGGGGGTTTTTTCAAAATTTTTAATTTTGCTTTTATTTCAGACTTTTTAAAGAGCATAGGTTCATACATTATACAAAATAGATACAGTTTATTTTAATATATTAATAGATAATTATAATAACCATTTACAACTAAACTTTCCGGGGGCTTTGTTGTAACGTAGAATGAAAATAATAAGTTGATAGGTATGATGTAGGAAATAATGAGCTTCAACTCTAGAATAGCCGTGAAAGAGAGAACATAAAAATGACGGTAGAATAGACATTTCTAACTAATGCCGGATGACGTGATGAATTTTTTGTTTTTTAAGTTTTTTCTAAAATTTTTAGATTTTCTGTATCACCACGCTCAACAGAAATCCTTACCTATCGTAGTAGTTTTGCATAGACAAATATTTACTGTAGCGCCCCCTGGTGAGTTGTCATCGTAACACATATCTAAGAATATGAACCACAATTAAATCCGAACCCTTCACTGAAAACCGCAAACAAAACGGACTAGTAGTTTGGTTTTGCACAAACAAATATTTACTGCAGGGCCCCCTGGTGAGTTTTCATCGTAATACATACATAACAACATGCACCAATCAAACCAGAACCCATCACTGAAAACCGCATCAAAATTGGACTAGTAGTTTTGGAGATAAATGGCAACATTGGTTTGTACAAACAAATGTTAAATGCAGCGCTCCCTGGTAAGTTGTCACCGTAACACCTATCTAAGAACATGCATCGATCAAATCCAAACCCATCACTGAAAACCGCATCAAAATCAGACTAGTAGTTTTGGAGATGGCAACATTGGCTTGCACACACATTCTCTCACCCCAAATGCATATACCGTCTCCGTTCCGTCGTGGGTAATAAAATATGATTTGTTACTGAGTTACAAGGTGTTTGATTTAAAAATTAAATCATTTTTGCCCATTACTTTAACCCTGTTTGATATCATACTTGGCATAAAGTTTAGATACTTTAGAACATATTAAAAATGCTACAAAATCGTTCATGGCTAGTACCAGAGGCATACGACAGGGGTAGAAGGGCAGTTTCCCATTCGTAACTTCTACACCATTGGCGGAATTTTTATTTTGATACAATTTTTCAAGTCTTCAATACTTACTACTATTGATATTAAATTGTTAATTTTTACTAATAAACTCAACTGTAAAACCTAATTCAACTAATGCAATGCAATCCCAAGACACCGACTTGATTAATAATAATATGACAAATAAATGTCATAATAAAGCAAAGACTTGATAGAATTAATCACCCCCTACTTCTTTCAGTATTACATTATATTGGCTTTAACAATGATTCACTTTCTTTACTTAAAAATTATCTTACTAATAGAACACAGGGTCTTGTATACAATAATATTTGTTCTAATTATCAAGCAGTTAATTGTGGAGTTCCAGAGGGGTCCATTTTAGGTCCTTTGTTGTTTACGATTTATACTTCTCAATTTGAAAAGGTCATATCATATTGCAAATCGCATTTTTATGCTGATGATACCCAGTTGTACTACTCTTTTGCAGAATCTGATGTACAATTAGCTAATCAGAGAATTATTGACGATTTAAATTCCCTTTTAAATATTTCTAATAAATTCTGTCTTTCTATTAATCCATCTAAATCCAAAATTATGTTAATTGGCCCACGGTATGCTAGAGTTAGACTTAAAGATTTTATTGATGTTAAACTAGCAGGTAATCAATTGCAACCTACAGAAATTGCTAAAATCCTGAGTCTAACTATCGACACTTCTTTACTTTTCACTGAACAAGTAAATATGATTATTAAGCGATCTTTTAGTAATTTCAAATTAATGCTCAGTAAAGAAAATAGAATTGCCTTGTGCGAGGCATTGGTATTGTCGCAGTTAACCTATTGTGATACGGTTTATTATCCATTTTTGCGAAAATGTGATAAAACACGTTTACAAAAAATTCAAAATTCTTGTGTAAAATTAATATGTAATGTTAGAAGGCGTGAGCATATTTCACCAACAATTGACGAAATTGGTTGATTAAAAATTGAACAGAGAGACACATACTTCACAGTTGCTGTCTATTCCATAAAATTATGTTTTAAAACACCACCATATCTTTATGAAAAAAATAGATACAGAACATATATTCACAAAATAAATAAAAGATTTAAAAATGTGTTATCTGTACCTACTCATGTAACATCTTTATTTCACAGTTGTTTTACTTATCAAGTTACTAAATATTATAATAAAATACCTCATTTCATAAAAACTTATAAAATACCAATTTTCAAATATAAGATAAAAAACTAATTGCTGTCCGATAAATATTTTATAATATAAACATCATATTCATGCTGCCACTGTCTTACCATCATTTTTTTATTATTTTTTCTACCAGTAGAATATCTATTATTCGTAATAATTGTTTTTTCTTGTTATGTTTAATTATTGTAATAATTGTACGTGTTAGATATAAATAATTTTAGTTCAAAATATTACTTTGGTGGAGTGGAAAAGCAAGTTTGACCTGAACTCTGCAATTTATTAATTATTATTTATATTTGGCTATATTAGCCATGTGATAAACTATTCTAATTGCAAATAAAATTATTATTATTATTATTATTATTATTATTATTATTATTATTATTATTATTATTATTATTATTATTATTATTATTATTATTATTATTATTATTATTATTATTATTATTATTATTATTATTATTATTATTATTATTATTATTATTATTATTATTATTATTATTATTATTATTATTATTATTATTATTATTATTATTATTATTATTATTATTATTATTATTATTATTATTATTATTATTATTATTATTATTATTATTATTATTATTATTATTATTATTATTATTATTATTATTATTATTATTATTATTATTATTATTATTATTATTATTATTATTATTATTATTATTATTATTATTATTATTATTATTATTATTATTATTATTATTATTATTATTATTATTATTATTATTATTATTATTATTATTATTATTATTATTATTATTATTATTATTATTATTATTATTATTATTATTATTATTATTATTATTATTATTATTATTATTATTATTATTATTATTATTATTATTATTATTATTATTATTATTATTATTATTATTATTATTATTATTATTATTATTATTATTATTATACTCGCGTCAAGAATTCAGACGTCTTACGTCACGGCTGACGTTACCCATTTGTTTTTATTGTCGGCGTAATTTTCGATATTTGGCCGCGTTAAAAACAAATATTTTTTGCAATTTAGTGCAATATATAATGCAAACTTTTAGTGTAGTATATAGTTTTATTACTATCAGTTGCAGTTTCTTAAATATTTTGATGAGAATATAATGAATTATTCATTTGTTTGTATGACGTAAGTCGTCTGAATTCTTGTCGCGAGTATATTATTATTATTATTATTATTATTATTATTATGATTATCATTATCATTATCATTATCATTATCATTATCATTATCATTATCATTATCATTATCATTATCATTATCATTATCATTATCATTATCATTATCATTATCATTATTATTAAATATAAATGACTGTGCAGCCCCATGTTTAACTTCTCTCGATAAATCGATAAATAATGATTTCACCTCTAAGAAGGAATAGTAGGTTAATTGCATATTGCATAGAAAGTATTGAAGAATTGAAAAATTGTACCAAAATAAAAATTCTACCAGTGGCGTAGTAGTTAGGAATGAGCAACTGCCTCTGTATATTTACTACTGAAATAAAAGTGGCAACCACTTCAAATATGCATTATTTATCTCTTTATTATAAAGCCCTAGAAGGGCCATGTCTACAATTTTTCTTGAAGTTTAGACTTTAATCTCTGAATTCATACTTTTAACTTTGAATTCAGACTTTAAATTCTGAATTGCGACTTAAATCTATGAATTCATACTTTAATTTCTGAATACAGACTTTAATCTCTGAATTCAGACTTTAATCTCTGAACTTACACTGGTAACGAAATTATGGGAAGTCGTAGCACTCAGAGCTTTCTTTAGAGGATATAATATACAGGAGAAAATGAAACTTTACGACATTTGTCATCAACTATGAAATTTTACAACACCCTGTATAATTTTACGGTTTTTCATTCTACAGACGATTTAAGGTGCGACTGTACTTGTTTGGGAAATGATTTAGACCACTTAATTTCCTTAGACCTATTTTTATTTCTGGATCTAGATTGCCGTGATATGCTAACACCAATTTCCTGATTAAATTTGATTGTACCATTGTCATGAACAGTATTATTTAAGTACTGGGTGTCTAAATAACGTTGCGCCTTTGAATTACCCCTGAAAAGCCTATAGCAAACACAGCAGTTAGTCGTCAGCGGTGTCACTATTTATGTCCTGGTTTCGAACTGGTTAGTTCTTATCAGCATAACCAGAAATGAAGCCAATAACTCGCAACCTTAACTGTTCACAATTTGTCATAATAGTTAACTGAACATGAATACGCAAGACGTAGCACGTGTGTACACATCTAGTAATCATTGACTACTCAAAGCTGGGGCCTGTATACAGTCACAAGCAGAAATCAATCCACTATACTGAGAGTATCTACTATTAAAAGCCCCAACCATTGCCATATTTTTAAAAACGGAATTTTAGGAAATAACTACTCTGTGGACTAATGTCTTGACTACATATAGCAAACAACCACAGTTAATCGTAAGTGGTTCCATCAAACATATATCAGTTTCGAGCTTGTTAGTTCTCATCAATATGCCACAGGCCTATGAGGCCAACGACGAGCAACCCTGGCTGTTGATGTTCTGTTACTACCGACGGAAGATATAAGTACGCGAGGCATAGCATGTAATGTTTACATTTGGTACTCACTGATTAATTTAGAGCGCGGAAAAGTATTCCTGCTAACAGGACCGTATTTAGGGGGAAAAGAAATTGTGAATTCAATATAGTTGAAAAGACTTTATTTTATATAATTAACATCAATTCTACAAAATAAAAAACAACTAAAAACAATAGGAATATCTATTATAAAAATAAGAAATCATAGAGGAACATCTGTACTAGAACTTTTGTATCTGAAATTAATTATAACATGTTTTTCTAAATTGGACATTGTAAAACTCTGTCTTCTGTCACTTCATAAATGTTTATATAAAGAGAAACTCCTCTCTACGTCTGTGGATGTTACAGGACAATATTGGAATAAAGGTGCTACGTATACTCCAGTAATATCGCCACTATCCAAAATTTGAACTATATCTTTTAGTTTTGATAAATCGGGAATTTTTTGTAGGACAGTTCTAAATTTTTGTTCAATTCGAAATCCTTGTGTTTGTTGTAAATTTTCTATTGAGGATTCTACATTTTCCAATATTTGTAGAGACCTACTGAGGGGCAAATTAGCGGTTTCAAGGTTGTTTATGGCGTCGTGCATAACTGTAAAATTTTGTTTTAAAAACACAAGATTTTCTTTGAGAGTACGATTTTTTAGAACATCTTGGGCACTTCTAATATGAATTGAGTCATCGGGATCAAATTCTTGAATTACTTCTGAAAGTATATCTATATATGATGTATAATAAAATGCTGCTTCTAGCCAAGTGTTCCATCTGGTTATAACAGGTTCTGGAGGTAATGGTACTTGTGGATATTTTTTTATGTAAAGATAATACTCTTGTTGGAGCTTTAAGAAACTCTTTTTTTACACAAGATATCAATTGGTTTACTTCGGGAAAGAGCTTTTGTACTTCTTCTGTGACTCTATTAAGTCCATGGGCTACGCAAGTAATGTGATATAAATTGGGATACACTTCTTTTAGTCACTGGCCTGCTTTTACCATATATGATGCCGCATCTGTTAGAAATACTAGAAATTTATTCTTCTTACTTTCATACTGTTCCCTCCCAAGAAATTTAAGAGAATTGTTCACAACATTTACAATATGGGCGTGATCTGTCCATTCAAGTTCTTTTGTGCACAATAAATAAGCCTGCGTACTTTCTCCATTTAAAATTCCCACAACAAAATTCACTATATAACGCCCACAAATATCCGTTGTTTCATCCACCGTCACCCATATATAATTGTTGTTAACCGCTTCCCATATCTCCTTTACTACATTTTCATATACCATATCAAGGTAATTTTTTCTTAAGGTTGATTCTGATAGAATTTCTTGATGAGTCCATTCTGCTAAAAACCGCCGAAGATTATAATCTTCTAATTTCCTTAATGTTATGTTGCTTGATACAAATGCCTTAGTCAATTCATACGGTATTCGTCATCGGTAACGCCTACTGTTTGAGACGGAAGAGGGGCATGACACTGGGTTGGTTCGCAGCGCGTGCCGTTATCCCCACCCCCACTACCGTCTGTACCTCCGTGAGCAGTGGAGACTGAAGAGTGGAGGATACCTACAATAAATTAAATACGCAGCCAGTGTCAGGCTGGCCGGGCGCTACCGGCTGCCGCAATAATGCACTATGCAGCGAGTCTAGCATTACGCACTAGCCAGTCGACCTTCAACCTTCGTTTGATGCGTGTAAACTGTAATAACTTTAAGTTGATTTTGACCCTCGTTGTGACTAATAAATAGTGACTGTAAAACGCGATTGTGATTTTAAATTATCTGTCTGCGTCTAACAAACCCGTTTAAAAAATAGGTAACAATACTAATCACAATTTACTTTATTGCGCGTGAATAAACATTACTAAATTCAAAAGTTCATTGGTATACTCATAGTAACATATTGTTACTATGAGTAACATATTGTAACAAAAATGTACTGAAAATATATTACAACAGTCAAATCTGTCTGGTCACTCCTAAGTGCGGTCCTGTTAGAAGGAATACTTTCCGCGAGATAACTTTTGTGCCGAGCGGGTTTGGTTTTTAAAAACAAATTTTTATTCTTAAAAACACACAAAAGTATCGTTTGAGTTAAAGAGAAGCATACAATAGTTTCAAAGGCATGAATACTGTATTTACCTTTGACGATAACTGCTTAAACAATAAACTTGACCCATATATATAGACTATGAATAAGGAATGTGCAAGGGTTGCACTATCAGCACATTGTTGGTAAGATAACTCGTCCACCCTGGGATGAGAACTTGGGGGTTTTCTCAAAAAATGCCAAAGTTCGAAACTTCTACCACTTCTGGAGTATATGCACTTTGTTGGACATCCACTTCTTCTTGGGGTTGAACCTGGAATCTGGATCTTCTTCTTCGAATAATTCTTTTTATGTTCTTCCAAAAAAGAACTAGGATAATTATCGCAATCAATAAAATTAAAATGTATGTAATCCAATGAATTGGTTCATTTATCATAGTGTTAAGATTTTGATTTTCAATGTCTTTTTGTAAATTCTCTGTACGTCTTGATAATTCTGATAATTCTTCTAAATTGACCTTGTTTGATAGGGTCAATTTTTGTTGATAATTTGAAAATGTAATATTATTTGGTACATTTATAGTTGGCACATTAACAGTTTCTACATTTTCTTGAAAATTTTTATTTGGAGTTAATTTGTAAGTGTCGATTACACAGGAACATGTTTCTGGAACTGTAATAAGGTAATTTCCTTGTAGTAGTTTCTTCTTTCTGAAAAACTATCAACAAGAGTCAGATAATTTTTTTGTTCTAATGTAAATGTGTTCATATATATTAGTTCAAAAGGTTTCTTTTGAGTGGGTGTTAAGTTCATTGGAATTTGAGGAGGATGTCTGTCATATTTGCCTTTCTGGCATACATTACAATTGTTAATGTATTCTTGTATAGTTGTTAACATATTATTCCAATAATATCTTTGTTTAAGTTTTTCAAATGTTTCTTGTGATCCTCTATGATTAGTTTTTCCTTCGTGGTAGGTTTTTATAGTTTCATTAATTTCATCCCTTTTTCTCAAAACTATTCTCTGTTGTGTGCATCTTACCAATTTTGGTCCATTATTATTAAAATATGTTTCATATATTCGACAAAAGTCCTGATACATTTTATCTGTGTCAAAATACATATAGAAAGTTACGTTTTCTGTTGTATATTCTCTCAAAAGGGTAACAATTTGATCTTCATTATCTTCTTTTGTTATCTCCGCATATACTATAACTTTGTTATCTGTTTTTAAAGTTTTTGTCTTTTGTGGATTCATAAGAACAGATTTTATTATTATTTGTTTTGGTTTTGAGTTTATTATATCGTCTAGAATTTGAATAGTATTGCGTGGTTCATCATCTCTGTTTGAGTGAACAGTGGACATTTCTACATGTTCTTGTGGTATATCTTCAAGATTTTCCGGTGGATTCAGGATTCTCTCTACTTCATCTTCAGTAGGTGTTCTCAAGTTTGATTGTCTTTCGAGGTCTTGAATAATTTGATCTAATTCAGGGTCATCAATGTTTACTTGCATAGATTCGGTGTCTATAGGATGAATTTGGATTCTGGATAATGCATCTGCGTTTGTATTAAGTTTTCCTTTTTTATACTCAATAGTAAAATCATAATCTTGTAATTTTGTTCTCCATCTTGCAAATTTTGAATTTTGTACATCTTTTAGAGAGAATAACCATCTTAATGGTCTATGGTCAGTGTAAACTGTAAACCTTCGTCCATATAGGTATGGTCTAAAATACTGGGTTGCCCAAACTAAACCGAGTAGTTCTTTTTCAATCACTGAGTAATTCTTCTCAGATTCACTCAATGTTCTTGAGGCATAGGCTATAGGTTTATCATTGCCTACTTCACCTTGGGATAGTACTGCTCCTAATGCATATTGTGAAGCATCTGTTGTTAAGATAAACGGTTTTGAAAAATCTGGATGTTGTAATAGTGGGCTATTTGTCAGAATTCTTTTACATATTTCGAATGCTCTGATAAATTCTTCGGTATGTTCTATTTTTGCGCCTTTTTTTAAGCATAAGGTCAAAGGTTTCGTCAATTTGGAACAATCTTTAATAAATTTTCTGTAGTAACCAATTAATCCGAGAAATGATTGAATTTCTTTCTTTGTTTTTGGAATTGGAAATTTTAAAATTGCTTGAATTTTGTCAGGATTTGGTAATATTCCTTCAGGTGTTATAATATGTCCTAAAAATTTTACAGTCTGTTTCAGAAATTCTGATTTATCTAGCTGTATTTTTAGATTTGTCTGTCTAAATCTGTCAAATATTAATCTTATACTTTCTATGTGTTCTTGCAATGACGTTGAAAATATCAGTATGTCATCCATATAAACTAGACATTTATTATGTAAACCTGATAGTACATGGTTCATTGTTCTTTGGAATGTGGAGGGGGCATTTTTGAGGCCAAAGGGCATTCTTAGGAATTCGTAATGTCCGTCGTCTGTTGAGAATGCTGTCTTCTCAATGTCTTTAGGATCCATTTCTATTTGATGGTATCCACTAGCCAAATCTAATGTTGTAAAATATTGACTTCTTCCTAGCTTATCAAGCACATCATTTATATTTGGTATGGGAAATTTATCTGGAACTGTTTTTTCATTCAATTTTCGGTAGTCGATAACAATTCTAAATTTTCTTTTTCCACTATTATCCATTTTTTTAGGTACAATCCATATAGAAGAGGACCATGGTGAAACTGAGTCACGGATTATATTTTGACCTTAACTTCTTCTTTGTAAATTTGAGGAAATCTGTATGACTTTGTATATACTGGAATATTGTCTGTTGTTCTTATTTCATGTTTGACTTGATTTGTGAATGTCAATGGAATTCCTTCACAATAAAAGATGTCTCTGTAGTCATAACAAACTTTTCTTACAGCTTCGTATTCTTCTTGATTACAATGTCGCAAATCTAAATTTTCTAAATTTTTCTTTTGTAAAGTATCATAGTCAGTTAACGAATTTTGGAAATATTCATCAGTGTTCATTGGTTCTGGTTCGAAATTATTTAAATTACATCCATTTATGCATGCAAGGGGTTCTCCTAACTGAAAATTTACTTGCTCATCCGTGTTGTTTACAAGCAAAACTGTTGCTTCTCTGTTTTCTATATTAACTATTCCAGCCGGAATTTCTACTTTTTCTTTAATTACCAGGGAGTTAATTATTGCTTCTCCACTTTCTTCCATTATTGGTACTTTTGCTATGATTTCAGTTTTTGCTGGAATACTATATGTATATTTTTTATTTTCTTTTTTATAGTCGTCAGCGTCGGGGTGAATTAGTCTTTTTCCTTCACTAAATAAAGGAATTTTTGTCCTGTCTGTGGTTAAGTAGCCATTTTTGAAGTCAAGGGTGGCTCCAATCTTTTGTAAGAGATCTAAGCCGATTAGACCATCATATGCATCGCTGAAATTAAATACAAAGTGTGTGTGTATTAATTCAGGATTTTTAAATATTTTTGAAATTGGAATGTCTGCAGCCCATTCATGTATAGATGTAGTATGGGGTGTTTTAATTTTGAAAGGGTTAAAGTACATTTTATCCTCGAAATGTACATGTGCCATATATTCTGTAATTAATGATTTTGTTGATCCTGTATCTATCATAAATCTTGCCTGAAGTTCTGGGATAATTATATATGGAAGTTTACTATTGGATGCGATGTTGATCTCGAAGTCTACTATTGGTTCTTGGAACTGGTAAGGTTCGTCGTATTTGGGGAATTCGTATTCTTCATATTGTTCTCCGAGGCTGGCATAGGAAAATTTTCGTCCTCTGCATAGTTTCCTTGATATTCAGCATATTCTTCAGGATAGAAACATTTTTCTTCATAGTAGGGTTCTTCTTCGTAATATTCAGGTTCAGTATCTGCACATGGGGAATTATCTTGGAAGTGTAACTCTTGGAACGTAAATCTTGGTGGTGGTTGTTGCTGTGGTCTTGTTTGCCTGGTATTTCCCGATGAAGTATCCATAGGTTGAGGATATGTTTGTCTAGGACGCTGGGGCATTTGAACATTTGTACGATTAGAATTTTGATTATTTGAGGGGAATGGTTGATTTTGGAAATGCGATTGTTGTGGAAAATTTTGTCTTTGAAGAAAATTTGAAAAATTGGGACGTTGAAAGGGTCCTGGAAATTGTTTCTGTTGAGAAGATCTCGAACTAGAAAAATTAGGAATTCGATGTGGAAAAGTTGAATTGACATTCTGAATAGGTCTATTGAATTGTGGAGGCCTTTGGGAATGCGATTGAACAGGTTTAAAATTTCCTTGTACGGTCCTTATATGTGGTGAATTATTTTTTTGGAAATTATTTTTTGGTCCTAATTTTTGTTGACGATTGTATGACATATTTTCTTCTTCGACCACTTTATTTATGGCATCCTCAAGAGATTGTGGTTGTTTGCATCGTAGTAGATGACTTAAATGTGAGTTGAGTCCTGATAGATATGTTCTTAGAGCCATTTTATTATACAGAGTGATTTTTTCTTGACGTAGTGCTGCTGACAATGTTGACATTTGAATTTTTGATCTCAGGGAGATTACTCTATCTGCGAATTGTGTGGCAGTTTCATTATTGTTTTGTACCAGCATCATTAAATCATTTAATAGTGATTCTTCATTTCTTTGGTCTCCAAAAGTATTTAATAAAAGTGTTTTTAATTCAGGAAAAGTTGTAATTTCGCGGGCAGCTAATATTTCTGCGGCTTTACCAACTATTTTATTCCGAAAATGTAACATTAAAAATTGAATTCTCACGGCATTATTATCTACGATAAGCATACCGTAAACTTTTTCACATGAATCTATAAAATTCGGTAATTTTGAAACATCACCGTCGAAGAATGGAATTAAATCTAAATAATCGCAAATGGTAATATTGGCTTGAGCCATGTTTAAATTTGGTTCGTTAACAGCGGGTTCTATTAAAAATTGATTTGGGGAAAAAACTCTAGAAAAAAGATTAGCTAATGTGTCGTCGTCAGAATAATTGTCAGTCATGAAAATTACTTACAAGAGAAAAATTTTGATGGCAGAAAACATGAAGGCTCTGGTGTATATAATCGATTACAAGATATAAGCAGTATTATATTTGATTGATTATATATGTTTCTCGAGCAGGAGGGCTTTTTGTCAGGTCAAAGTCTTTGTCAGTTTCCCTAAATTCCCTAACTTGAAATACTTTAAGTAGCTCAAGGCTACGTGCTTTTAGAGATGGTTTCTTTAAAGATGGCTTCTTGCTTGGGTCAATCTTTCCTATGCACGATTTAGATTACATGCAGTCTTGGGAAAGAGAGTACACGATCTTGGTTGCTTCTAGGGCTTATGTATAATTAGGCACTTCGACACCTAAAAATACAAGTGCAAAGCCTCACGATGTCTTGGTTGCTTCGGATAGGGTGGATACAGCGATTACAGCCAGTAATTTCGCAAAAGTGGAAATTTTGACTGGACTATAATTTCTCCACAGCCTAATCACTGTTGTTTTCTTACTTGCTGATTCTAATTTCTTTCTTGAATAACTTTGAACTTCTTTGCTTGATTCTTCGTTTTTCTTAGCCTAGGGGTTCACCAAAGATATGGCGACGGTTCAGCTGTGTAGGTTCTTCCTTGGTTAGTCGAAGGTACGACGAGATTTCCAATATTCCCTTGGAAAAGCTCCAAAAAAAGATCCGAACGACTGCGCCAGATAACTTTTGTGCCGAGCGGGTTTGGTTTTTAAAAACAAATTTTTATTCTTAAAAACACACAAAAGTATCGTTTGAGTTAAAGAGAAGCGTACAATAGTTTCAAAGGCATGAATACTGTATTTACCTCTGACGATAACTGCTTAAACAATAAACTTGACCCATATATATAGACTATGAATAAGGAATGTGCAAGGGTTGCACTATCAGCACATTGTTGGTAAGATAACTCGCGCTCTAGTGATTATTCAATGCTGAACCTCAATAAAGCTAGAAAGACTTCAGACTTTAAATTCAGAGTTTAGTCTGAATCTAAAAAAAATTGTAGACGTGGCCCTTCTACGGCTTCGTACTTTATTTATATTTAATTCATACATGTATAAACTTATCTTTCTCGTATATTGCTCTGTTTGACATTTCACATTTGGATCGGTATGCTGGCGTCAGTGTAGGATATTTACTATAGTGATTTTTCTTTATCACAGACGTTCGGTATTAATTTATATAAAATTATGATGGTTGTCAAATGTCAGTTAATGAATTAATGCCAATGGAATTTTATTTCAATAAAAATTTTCCATCTATTAATTCACCATCTGATGATTATTTGTAATCTTTTCCTAAAAATATAATTCACCTTTGCCATAACATAAATTTCTGACTTACAGAGGTCAAATACTGTAATAAAGAACAAAAAGATTGAGGTAGGTACCTCTTTTTAGGGATATTAACAAGCCTTTTGTATATAAATAAATAAGGGAGACCGGGAAAAATTGTGACAATTTTTTATGTAGGTACTACTTTGTACGTATTAAAATAATACTCTTAAATTTTAAAAACTATAAGCTTAAACGTTTGTCTTTACTGGAGATATAATTACAGTTCTTTAATTGAACAAATAAAAAAAAATAATGTTTATAGTTAGGTTTGTCACGTGTTATATGTGTACCGCACCTGAAGACGAATGTAGCAGACCCTAAAACAATTGTAACGACACCATGTATTTTTAATTAATTTCTGTTGTTTCACAATTTTATTATTTATAAAATTAAACTAATCGTCTTGTTTTTAATTTAATTAGTTTGAATACTTCATTTTGACATTACACCTATTAAAGTGATCTATGCAGTTATAGTTTATAACGTACCTACTGAAGTTTACAGCATAATAAACATTATATTCATTCTATAAACTTTGCCTATACATAGTATTTATCCAAGTATTTATGTAGATATCGATCTATAGTGCTGAGTTAAGGTTAAGTAGCTACAATATGGAATTCCAACAGCCAACAGATACTAAATATCTGATAGTAGGTACCTGTCTAATACATATTTTAGAGCTAAAGTTCAAGTGGATCAAAGGTAGTTTTGTGTTTTTTTTATATTTGATCTGCTTATGCGTTATTATATTTATTTTAACTTATTACTTTCTGTGCCTTTTTAGTTTTTACAACAAAAATATGTCGCTCATCCAGAAGAAAGCTATTACAACTCAGAATACAAATTCAATTTTGATGAGAATGGATTCCAGACACTATTCTATGTGGTGCAAAATTCTTTCGTATGTGCTTTTAGTATTGTCCAAAAATATCACAAAACAATACGTTTAATGTTTAGAGATTTTTTTAAACTGATGTTTACAATTTTTATATTTTTGCGTTTAACTTACGTTTCTTCCAAATTTAACCAACATATTTTATTTTTTTTTTTTTGAAATAAGAATATTTACGAAAACCAATGATTTACTCCTTTCTTTAGGAAAACTGATTTATAACGTACATAGCTATATAAATAAATTCATCTAGGTATTCGTCAAATGCGCGGCTAGATCCGCAACACTAATTACTTAAATGTTGTTTAGTTAAACGTATAAGCTGTGGTATAAGTCATCAATAGTTATTCATATTCATTTTCTAATCTTGCAGTACAAAATATCTAGGTACAAAGTCCGGTGCAGTGTAGATCAGTTATTAAAGGTTAACTTTAATATTTATTTAAATAATTAATAAAATGACAGAGGTTTTAGGTATACATATATTGATTATTATTTTTTTTTATTATCCACTTTAGCAAAATTGTTAAAAAAGGAAGTACATTATTAAATATTATCAAAAAAACAACAGACTTCTTGTATGTGTAAAAACCACTAAATGTATTATTATTTATTTTTATAAAAATAATGAGCCATAAGGAAAATAATAGACGGGATTTTAAGGAAGTATAAATAAATGTTGCATACGTGAAGATTTTGGATTTTTGCTCTAAATAAATATCTGACAAATTAACTCATATGATCAACATTTTCATGGCAAATATCCTTAGATTTCAAGCAGCAAAACAATGCAGAATCGTTGAGACTATAGAGAATGGGAGAAACTTGGACTTTGTTCCCCTGGCTGGACTTGTATATATGTTCAATCGCGTAAATAGAAAACAAATACTGATTCAAAATTCTATATTAACGCAAACAGTCGCTATTTTCATTTAAAAAATATATATATAGTTATTAAAACGTGTCTTTTGTGTTAAACGAATTATAAACAAAGAATAAAAATATAATTTAAATAAATCACAGGTGAGTACAAATACAAATTTAGCACAGAGAATGTAATTTCTGTCTTTAAAAGTAGTATGTATAATTTGTCTTGGCCAATTTCATAATGAATAAAGAGAAAATATTTGATTATAAACGCTGAATAAAGTTTTAATGCTTTTTCCATTCATTATAAGTATTTTAAAATAAAATGTTTAATTGTTGTAATAAACATTTATATTGAACGATGATTTATGCAGTTTCTTCTATAAAAAAATATGTAGTAAATACATTTAAGTAGGTATTTTGTTTTTATTTTAAATATAATTTTAATATCAATCAAAATTGAAGTTTTTATAATTTCACCACATATTTTTTTTTACTTCATACTTACATAATCCGTTTCACTTACACTTCGACTTTGAGTAATATATTCATAGTAATTATAATTAATATTGCTTAATATAATCCTTTAATAGAATTTACATAAAAAATATTTAAAGTAAATATTTTTAGTGCCGGTGATATGGTAGAAAGAGACCAAACAAATTCATCGGTTACAGATTACCTAGTCTTTGTCTAACACATTACGCTTATAGCATTTTCTAATATTCATATCTTCCCTTCCGTAAGAGCTATCAAACGTTATGTAGTCCTGAAAAAAATATAAAACAAAAGAATCAATATTATTACAAGAAACATGATTCAATTTTCTTATTTGTTATTTTTTTTCTAAATTACAAAAAAATTTGAAATTGTGTAATTGTTATATGTAATAACCCTGTACAAGTATATTTGCAGTGTAAGTTTCGTAGTACCTACGTACATATTAAAAATGATAAAAAATTGTCTACCCAAACAAGGCCTATACTAATTAGATAATACAATTAAAATTTTAATAAAAATTAATGATATAATTTTTTTGGAAAATTATTATGTAGGTAGATACATAGAAAAATATATTATTACTAACAGTACATTGTAGCCTGATTTTTTATTGATACTGGCATAACCATGATTGCAATTTATATTTCTTTCACGTAAATTAAAATATCTATAATAAAATAATAAATAAATAAAAATACAAATGTAGCAGACATAAAATTGCCATTTCTAATCATTATTGCTTGAACTTTTTTAAAAATAACTTAGTTATTTTAGTTAAAAGTAGAAAAATATGGAAGTAATTGTTAGGAAATTTGGAATTTATTTTTAGCAATGAAAGTATATGATCGGCATATTTTATTACTTACATTCGTCACGACAGCTATATAATTTAATATAGATTATATATCTATTTATTAAAATGTTTGTTTACAGACAGATGAGAGATAATTTTAGTCGATGAACTTTGGTTATACTTACTTATCCTATTCGTAACCCGATTACGTACATAGGTGAATATAATCATAATACAAACAAATAAATATTATTTTTCTACAAAACTGTTAAAAGTGGCTTTTTAATTGTCATTTTTAATGTTAAAAATGTCATTTTTTGACACGCGTGTTAAAAGTAGGTTACTTTTAACACGCATGTTAAAAGTAAATCAAAAGCACTGGTTACTACGAAAATTTTGGTTCATAAACATTGCGATCTGTGTGGTATTTTTTGATTTCTTATTTTTATTGAGTTTAAAGTTCTTCCGATTGTTTTGTAGAAAAAATATTGTATGATATATGTGTTAAAACTGATTTTATTTTGTTCATGAAGTTAAAAAACTCGCTACGCTCGTTTTTTAATCATCTTCACTCACAAAATAAAATCTTACTTTTAACACGTATATCATAAATAGCTATTTTCTACGTTCATGCAAAAAACAAAACTTTATTGAACTATATTTAGTTGAAAATGGTTCTTTATAGCACTAGTGCACTAGTGTTGACAATTTAACGTTGCATGCAATAAACACTTGCTTTTTGTACTTGTTGCATAAATAACTATTAATATATGACTTGTATTTGTTTATGTTACAAATTTGTAGTTACATAGGGTGTTCTAAAGTGGGTGTGGTGGCAAACTGTCAAACTGAAATAGTAGACAGAAAATAATTATATTTCCTTAATTATTATGAACACGGGTTCTAAATTGCTTACTAAAAAAATTACTGCGTGATAAAAAATATGAATATATTTTTAAATTGCAGTTGTCGATCAGACTCAAATGAAACTCAGTATAGGTTTTAAGATAATCTTTTGCAATAACATTATGGAGGAACTGTTTTTTCCACATCTAAAATTGAGTAGTTAGTTGATTTATTATTACGAAGATAGAAAATTTAATTTATAGCGTCGTTAAAATACCTCGCAGAACATACATCCATCCCCTTCAGCTGACTAAGTAAGTACATAGTACATACCACATTATAGGAAGACCAGTAGAAACACTCGGGCCGAAATAATAAGTCGCGCATAGCAGCTCGCGCATCCATTTCAAGCTGCAGTGACCTCAGTTTACATCCAACTCTGGGAGTGCGAACATCAGTTATACAGAGCCGTATTAAAGCAATATATTGAGTCTGATCTAGGAACGAGTCGCTGCGCAGCAGTTAAATGTTTAAATATATCATATATAAATAGGAATTTAAGTTTATTTAAATTTCCTAAAGGCATAAATAAGTAATAAGTAATCTATAATATACTGTACAAACCATAAATGCTATTTTACTGCTATTGCCTTACCTATTAACTTATTTCTTAAGTATAACATTGGAATATAAATACTTCTCATGAAAGTGAAGTTTAAAATACACATATTTATATTTTTCACAAATATGAATTTTTATTTTAGAGCAAAGTTCTGTGCAGAGGCTTCTAATGGAGAAAATTTATTAGAAAAGCTGCTCAGGATTAGTAATAGTTCATACAAATAATGTCAAATATATTTTTAAAATAATATGTTTTCTAACGATTCGCGCAATAGATTACGCAGAGGCCATTCCAACGTTTCCTGCATAAGACGGCTCATCTTCAAATTATGTAGATGATCATATTTCTTGTAGTCACTATCATGAGAGTAAGTCTTAAAATAAAATAATAAAGAAGAAAATCGAATTTTCACACTGTATGTTACTAGCAGTAAATGATAGTATATAATACATGTTGAATTACCCATTTATAACTGTATAATGAATTATTACATAATGTGGATAGATATAACGTAAACTTTCATGTGGAATAATTACGCTTTCACGAGCAAATAAAAAATTCTTATTCCGGTCCTGATCACCGATTCTGTAAATTCTATCGGATGCGCTATCGCACTCACATTTCGAGGTCACCGCAGAAAACTGAAAGTAATTGAAAGTGCCGACAACGGAGTGAAACTGCTGGTCTACCTATGCTGTGTACATACTATAGTCAACTGTCGAAATTGTGGACAGTGACTAATCGCTAGCTTGTAGACTAGCGCGAAGGGCGAAGCGTGCGGGGAGAAACATTTCATAGACGTGCTAAATTTGAATGCGATCAGATATAAAAAAAATATACAAAAATGACAAAAATAATTGCATTACATAACATCAATTATTCGATTCAAAATTTAAAGTTTTTATCTTGTATTATCAATTACCCAAAGTCGAAAATAATAGAGAGTGACTAATTCACAACACAGAGATGAGTACGGAAGATACGTGTGGTATGATTACCTAAGTGTGCCAGTTGAGAAGTGTTAAAGCACACAAAATTATCACAAATAAGTTGACGTCGGCTGAACCTAGCACATTAACCATTTACTTTAAATGTGCCCCTGTCCTTGTGGACGGCGATTGCCCACTACCACCCATTTACATCTACCTGATGCGCACTCCGTAGATATCACACTTAAGCCTTGTCCTCATGGACGCGAAATTCTCGGATTTTTGCACGAATTTTGCAACTTCTGTTTTAATTATTTATGGCGGGAAAATCTCAACTTTAGACAATTGCAATTTGCGAAACTGTAAAACACTACAAATATTATTGCCTCTTTCATTATTATGTGGTGTTAATAAATTTATTTTGAACTTCTGATAATCTACCATGGCAGTTTCATGATGAAAATGATAGAAAATGTTATAGGTAGTTGACAAAATTTGTTACAAATAGAGATTTTTCCACCGTTAAATAAATCGCGTAAATTTCTGCGAATTCCGAAAGGACGAAAGGCTTTAGAATACATACACACTATTTGCTATTGGTTACTAGCACTGTCACTATAACGTTCACACATTAACAGTTATTATATCATATCGTACGCCCATGTTTCGTCAAAATTTAATATTCCTCGATCCAGATTCTTATTTTTTAATATAAATAATTTCTTCGCTATATCAATAGTTCGTTCTTTCTATCAGTATACTCTTTTCGATTTTATTTATACGGCCTAAGTTTCATTTTGTAAGATGTAGTAATAGAATTTTTCTTTGGAAAACTCATTTTAAAAATACAATCTTCATTCCGCGAGTTTCCATCACTTTCCCTTTCACAGGTGTACTTATTTACCACTTTTTTATTTGCAAACATATGCTATTCACGTACAATGTACACGTACTCGTAATGAAATATATATTTCAACATCACTTATACTCATATTTTGACCTCGCTCACTAAACTCTTCATACATGCCATCATCCGATATTCCTCATTTCGACCAAATCACTAATTACATTCATAATTAAATTAACGAAAAGATATACCCGAAATTTTGCCCGCCCGAACGATATACTCACCCAAGATAGCGCTGGAAATGAAACAGATGGATCCGACAATTCGTCGCAGCCAATCAAAAGCAAGTAGCGCATGCGTACTAACGTGTACTAACTGCAGCGCATGCGAAGTAATCGGGTATGCTCTCAGAGATATACGGCACACGATTTTGTAGGAAAAATATAAGGACTGCATGTATATTTCTTTGACTGCTATAAATTGTGAGCAGGTTAGTCACTCTCTACAATTTTGGAGGTCGACTATACAGGGTGAACCTTAAATAAGTACAAATATCTAAACTGCTGGTCTATTTCGTCATATAGATCAGTCCAGTGAAAGACATTTTTAAAAATTTCTAATATTTACAGAGATATTATTTTTTTTTAAAATACTCACATTTTGAGGGCCGCTTCATAAGCAACCTAATGAACCATATGATTTGTTGCGAGGTTGCCATATCTCCTCTAATATAAATATTTAGTTTCCTTTAAGGTAATAGGAAAGTAATACGGTTAAATTCTATTTCAAAAAAACTTGTTTGAAGCATAAGTACAGTAAAGTTGGGTATGTAGTATGATACGCAGTATTATTAACATAAATTTTAACTGCTTAACTGACCTTACTATAAACGATTAAAAATGAATTTTCGCAAGTTAAGTACATACTACCATAAAGTATTTAGGAAGATATTACGTGATATTACTATGTTCAATGTTAAAAAATTATATATAAACGTGCACACAAGCTTACCTGTTTGTTAAAAAATTAACTATTTAATCAGTAATCCACATTTCACAAGTTAAATGTCATTGTACACTGTTAGAAAAAGACACAAGACACAATTTCCTTAAATTAATTTATGAAGAATAACGAAAAACTATGATTTTCACACAACATATTAAATTTAATTTCCGCCAGATAACCCTAAATGAGTCAGTATTAACCATTTCGAATCTAGAACCATAAAGTGACTTCGCACTTTAATCAGTGAAACGCATTTTAAAAATAAAGGTACACACAATATGAAATAACAAAATAGCAGCTTGACGTATGCGTTTAATATCAAGAAAAGCAAACATATTTGTGTAACACTGGCAACACTGTGAACCACACGTTCAATTGCAGTGCTATGACTCATAAATGTATGAAAGTCAGCGGTCCTCAACAAGTTTTCTGGAAAACACAGTGAACTATACTGCTGGTTAAAATATTTGTACTTATTTAAGGTTCACCCTATATAATAATAATAGTGACACTTTTTAAAACGAATTTGGCGACTTGTTTTAAAAAGCTGACGTATTCGCAATGAAATCTATTGATGAGTGGAACATAAAATAATTAATACTAAAAATTAAAAGTAAATTTAATTGATAATACGCCAGCAGTTCAAAACAAGTCGATAAATATATTTTAAATATTGTTATTGTTATTGCAACAGTATGTAGGTATACCACTAAACTTTAGCAAATATTCTATTCACAAGCAAAGCTTGCAAATGATGACATATTAATTGTTTTGTTTTTAAATTTGCTAACAATTTCACAGCCATCCTCTCAAGAAATTGAATAGTTATTTTAATTACTTATCACAAAAATCGTCAATAACAAAAAAATTGAAAGGAATTGGAAAATATAATATGGATAGACAGAGGGTAAAATTCTATAACAGTTTTTGATTAAATATACAGGGTGTTCCATTAAAAAAAAAAACAAGTTTTGGCGGTTCGAAGTTAAGTAAATTCGACACCCTCTGTAAAATTAAAAATTTTAAAATATCTATAACAAATGATAGGTATCTCTCTATTTCTCTTTTAGATATCAATACTTTTTTTGATAGAATTGAAATATTTCGAGGACCAAAAGAGATAGATATAAGGAAGCTAAAAGTTCTCCTAAAATTACATGTAGAATCCAAATATGCAAAAATATACAGTGTGTTCCATTTAAAATAAGCAAGTAGATGGCTACTACCGGTATAACCGGAAGTACCACAAGAACGGCATTATTTTATTTAAAGACAACACCCAAAAGCTTACATTTTTACAATTGAAATAATAGTTTCTGAAATATTCTAATGGACCGTCACCGAAATCTATATGAATGTATATATGTCTAATCTGTATATACATATTTCAATAATAAAATTTTACCATAAAATACCACGAAATTAAATGCAGGCACTCTTTATACCTTCACGATAGTTTTTGCCGATCAAGCAAATATTATGTAATTTCGGTTTTGCAAAAATCATTCAATATTTTGTTGATCAAGTAAAGATTTTCAAGTCCCGTAGGCCGCCATATGTTGCGCTACAACTCTAGCTGACGTCACGGTTCAGTATAGGTAGTGTTGATTACACATATTTTGCTGATCCATGACGTTTTCTTATGGCAACGCTGCTACCACAGTTACTTTAGAACATATTCGATCTGTTTCTCGTCTTCACATTGTTTAGTCTTACTAAACATTTCTTAAGAACAGCGTCCGATGAATCGAACTGTTCGTGCCGATGTTTTATAAGATTTACACACTGTGCAAACATATCATTAATGCTTTCTTTAACTTGTGTTATTTCTTGGGTTGAGGAGGTATGCTGAGGCAGACTACAGACAGCTTCATTGAAATTTTCATTGTGCAAGATGTTATAGTTCTGCAATGTAGGAATTGCCACAGAATTTACTTTCGTATTTTGTGGAAAAGCAGTATACAATTTTTTTGAGTTAGTTTTATTTTCTGTAGCTAGAACAGTCATATAACACTTTTCTTCAGTAATAGAGCTCTTCATACTAAAAAATAAAGATAAAACTCCTTCAGTTTTCGCATGTGCAGGATCCTAAATTCAAGTCCATATCATACAATATTTCAGTATTGACACTTCTGGGAATTTTGTAATAAAGTGATCAGCCTGGATTATGGCATCTTTTATTAAATAAGACGCTTTCTGTACTTGCGATTTTAATAAAATCCTGCGTGTGTCTATGTGCACGTAAAATCAACCAAAGCTACAACATTGTAAGCTTTGTAACTGGCAACAGTTAAGAATAATATCTTTACATACACGAACCGTTAGTCTAGTTTCCGTATGTGGTTGCATTACGGTGAGCTAAAGACCAATGTTTCTTCTACATCCAATGTGGGTACGTGCTACCAATACCATCTGTTACGGCCTCTTTCTTCAATAAATGCAATTTTTAAAAGTGGGCAATGGTTTTTTAGTACATTATGATTCTTATCCTATAATCATCTACGTACCTACTGCTTGCACCACAAGGAATGATCAAAGTAATAAGTTTGCCGAAAAGATTATTTTTCGTAGAGGTTAAGCTTTCAACATCACTGTCATCGGTCATAATGATTTTTGATTGTTGTTAACCACAATATGCATCATCGCCAAGCATTTCTAGAGCAGCATTGAAACTGAAAATCAGGTCCATTTTGTGACAAACATTCTACCTACCTAAATAATAGCTTAGACGAAGCTGACTTTGTACGTCGCGCAATCCACGAGGTTGCATTCATCACATCTCACCACCCTGTCGATATAAGCGGTAAAGGACTTTTTCATTTATTAGTTCTGTATAGTTAAACTCTTGAAAATCTTGTAAAATCTTCGACATTTCGATGGAGAGATTAATAATCCACACACAACATTACAACTCACAACAAAGGAAGGCATCAGGCAGAGTTACGCGCGTATGGTATAGCAACCCGGAAAACTATTACAGATCAAATTACAGTACCAATCGTGAAAATAAATACAAATAAAAGTACTATATCGCAAAAATCTCATTCAAACCAATCTAAATATTTTAAACTAATTTGCAAAAAAAAAGGAGAATATGTTCAACTTTAACCAGTTGATCCGGTTTGTCGCTAGAACACCATCTAAAGAATAAGGAAGTTACATGAATTTTATATTGGTTTGAAATGTATTGCTCTGTAAATCTTTCAAGCATATTGACAGGTCAGAGCATGTGTCTGCCGGCAATAATCACATAATAATTAAAATATTAATAAATTGCCATAGAATGTAAACAGAAGCACGTGGCCGAAAACGCGATATCATTGGTGTGACGTCACACGCTGTTCAGCACGGTTTAAGTTTCCGTAGATACAGATGCAGGTTACGGTGTTGATGATGTAAACAAGCGTTTGTTTCTTGTGTTTTTGGGTTTTTGTGGCATTTTTAGGTCACATATATACTGTAAATAATGTGTAAGTAATAATTATTTAGAGAAGATGTGGTAAACTTGCGGTATTATTACACGTTACTTATTTCTTTGTTTATAATATATATCTGCTTGTGAAAATTATGACGACAATGCTGTTGATTACGTCCAAATAGAGCGTTTTACTTACGGTATTTATAATGTTATTCTATCTGATTTCACATTAAACTAGGTACTTCTTTTAATTTGAAAAATAATAAATAAAAGTAATAAATGGGTAAGTAATATATGTTAATTTAATGTAGTGAAGTCAGATAGCAAAATTTTATAAACGCTTCAAATAACATTCTACATCTCGTAAATGGTAGGAGTAAATACGAAATAATGTTATTTGGAATCGTAATGAAGGAATACGATAAATGATAAAAAAATGTAAGGTCACTTTACCACTGATTTTCTAAACGTCCTGTATATATTTTGATAACTTAATAGAAAAGTTTAATTGATTCTTTATAGCTTTACATTCTAATATTTTCGTTGAACTTAAACCGACCTACTTATGTATTTCCAACTAAACTTACATTAAAATGATCTTTACAAAAAAATAATGATGCAATGCTCCCTTTCACGTCACAGGTCTTTGCTGTGACGGCGACCGTTTTGTGGGGGCGTGGCCAGACTAAATTTTTAAATATGGTTTTTAGGTTCATTTTTCCACGAAATTGTCTAAGACAAAGGCCATTTAGATTAAAATAATACATTGTTTCTTCTGTGCGCATTTGAAAAAAATATGTAATTTCTCCTTTAGAATATACATATTTAGATGATAACTGGAGGCTGTCTGTCTCTGACGATCTCATTTAGGTCCCAAAGTTGGATCTGTGGTACGATGTGCACTAAAAAACATCATTTTTGTATTTTATATTCCGATGAACTATTTACTACAGTTTTTGTTATTCCAAAAGATTGTATCATTTGTTATGTGTCAAATGCCAATATAATTAGATTAGATTAGTTGTTAGGCCAAAGATTGTTCAATAGTTTTTACTGCTTCTCTGTTACATATTTATAAACTAATTTTATCCACTTTTATTTACTGCTGAAAGCTCAATAGAGTTTGTCATGTGTTTAAAGACAGCAAGCCAGAATTTTTAAATAATTATGGACCTATTTTTATTACACCGAATTTTTCAAAGATCTTCGAATTGTCAGTGCACAATCGTATTTATGATTCGATCAAGAATATATCCATTACACAGCATGGCTTAATAAATTAAAAATGAACAATGACAAATTTGCTACAAACTCGGTACATTTCTATTGCCTTGGATCATCAAAATAAATTAACGTATTCCATTCAGTGTCTCTTGTCGAAACTTTAGCTTTACTTATATACTTTATATGCTTATTTAATATCATTGCTTAACTCTTATCTCATGAACCGGCTCAACACGTGGCATACAATGGACATAAATACAATACTTATATCACCTCATTCGGAGTACTCTGGGGGTCTAATCTGGGTCCACATCTAGTTTTATTTGTAAATGATCTCTCAGATTATATTGACTGTGAACATCTATAAGCCGATGATTTAAAAATCTATAAAACCGTACATAAACCAGATGATTGTTTGCATTTGCAAACCGCAAGGAATCTTTTATATTTGATTACAACATAAATGATATTCCATTTATGAGATATAACTGTTGTCGCCACATTTGAATTACGTTTGACGCGAATTTATCATTTACGTTGAATATTAAAAATATTGTAGTAGTTCTATGAAATCGCTGGGATTTATAATCCGCAATTGCAAGTCGTTTTTGAGCGAATTAGAATTGAGAACATTATTTAATACTCTTGTTCGATCTCAACTTGAGTACTGCTCACTTACATGTTCTCCAATCTATACCAATATATTCTGTAAAAATTGCGATTCAGGTGTTATGGAATATATCCCGAAAGAAGCGTTAGTCATGTACTACTGTTATCTTCGGTATACAATCTTTGAAATAACGTAGAATATTGTACTCTTTGAAGGTTTATTTAAGTTATTGTGCGGTGGCATTGATAGTCCTACCTCTCTGTCTAAAATAGGAATCAATGTATCTCGTCTCAACTCTAAGCAAAATAAAACTTTTATTTGTTCATCAGCCAGAACCAATATTTTAGTGAAATCACCAGTGCATTCTATGTTGCTGTAATGATTGTCTATTTGTGATATAAATGTATGTATTCTGGCTGCATTGTTGCGTGTTGCATATAACCACTATTCATTCACTGATGTTTACTATTATGTATTTTTGCTCTTATTTGATTTGTTATTTTTATTATTTTATTTGTTTCTGTCATACTCTTATCTGTATTATTTTATTGTGATATTATTTGTGCTATTATGTATATGCATGTAACTACTATTCACAAGTTGGCCTGAAAATCGTACTGCTACGGAAATAAACAATAAACCAATGCAACGTAGATATGTGTAAAATTAATAGATTTGTTTCTAATGCTAAGGAACATATTTTCAAAATAGAATAAATATTGTATAAACATAATATTTCACAAAAAAATAATAATAGATAAATTAAATATAGACAAATTAGTCCTACTTAACACATGTACCTGTAGATTCGGAAAATCAATATTTTAACTTAATAACATAGATATATGTATATATCGTATAGCTATAGTTCATTAATATCGGAAATATTAAAATTTTAGTTACTTTTAATAACTTTTTTTCGTGAAGCAGATCAAAACAGTCAAATTTATTATTTATTTTTTTAAGATTTCTTATCAAATTAGAAAATGTATAGAAATAGATGGAAACCATATCGAAAATTGTTGTTATAATAGTAAATTGATTACTATTATAAAATTGGAGAGAGGTTGCGCGGTGATTTTTTTTTTGCTATATGTTCTGTTTTATTTTTTGTAACATGTAAATACTATTGTTTTATATTTGAAGTTACTTTGAACGTTTTTTATTAAATAAAATAAACAATTAATTCGTCGATGTACAACACGAATTTTATTTAAATAAATTTCAATAGCATTGTATAAGTTAGACATAAGTAGAAATCTTTTTTCTCAAAAGGATTAATAATTATCGAGTTCTACCAAGTGTAACTTTTTTCGTGATAATGACGTTCGAATAAGATTAGTGATAATATTTAGAGAAAAAATACGAGAGCCATCATATCATGTAATGCTAATGCTATGATTGAACCCGATTTAATACATAAATTGTGATTTCAGGTCTAAAAAAATGTTTTCTCTCTGGCCTTTGTACCTTTACCATGTACCTTGTACAATTCCGCTAAGCTGAACTAATGCTTAGACAGTAAATTAATGTGAAGAGAATGAGAAGAAACAATTTTGTATCTAAAATATTCCACAAATTAGATAAAAAATCTTTATTATAACAATACATTTACTTTAATAGTTGACATTAAAGTTAAATGTATTAGGCCCTTTTGAGATTTTAAAAAGCGAGCTTATTCAGGCTACGTATTAAATCAGACTAGCTGTTCAGCGCATCCAGTTGAGTATATAATAGAAGCTGGATGTGCTGACTACACACAATTACAAGGTGATAAAACAAGTTTGAATAAAGTCTTTATATAATTTCAATTAGTGGTTCATAACTAATATAAAACAATAAATAATTAATCCAAAACATTAAACAATATTAATTTTGAAATGGATGAAAACATTACTGTAATAGGTAGGGAGCGGAGACCGAAGGTTTGTATAGCATATTCGGTATAGTTATTATTATTATTTGAGATAATAATTGAACAATTCGGAAAAATGAAACAATTTATTATGTGCTTCAATTCCATAATAGAGACTATTTTGCAACGACAAATGGCTACATCTTAAGAAATTAATTACTGTTTTTTTTATTACCGGAATGTTCTGCAGATATCTACTAAGAATATATCTACAAACTTTTACAATACAGCTCTGTGTATTTAATTTCGATCAAAATAATCTCCATGACGGTAAATACATTTTTTTATCCTAATAAATCAATCACTAAAACATTTCTGATAAGTTTCTTCCGCCCTTTCAATTTGTCCTTGACTATAGAAAATAAACAGAAGTCGCACAGTGCCAGATCGGGGCTGTAGGGAGGATATTCAAGTACTTTTAAGCCTGAGTTTGCCAAAAAATCTTACGTTATACGCGTTGCATGTGGGCTAGCATTATCGTGGTGAAAATACCAGGTGTTCATTCTTAAGCGCGGCTGGGGTTTTTTTCAGCTCTTCAATTATTTTAGTTAGGCATTTGTCTGCTTACCAAATAGGTGTTACAATACGACACAATTCGTGTTAAAATACTTCTTCCGTACTGAAGCAAAGTTGATTATTACGCTTTCGCATTTGTACCAAGTTTTGTGAGCTGATACTTAGATATAACGCAGCTTCGCTTTCATAGTCTGTTAATATTTTTTTGCGTTAATTTACTCTACGGATCTTTTTTATTCTGTGTGTGAATGCGGGACTCATACCGTACATACATTTCTAACACTCAACTGTTCATGCGAAATTTTGGAAACACATATTTCCTCAATCTGCCGATAAGTTATGCGTCTACTTTCCGTAATTACATCAGATGAACACACGGCATGTCTACGGTCGAAAAATTTTCACGTCGAAATTCTCGGTACCAACGGAAAACTGTTGTTTCATAACAGTTATCAACTAACACCTTTTCCATTTCGTCCATACACATTAGTATATAAAAGTTTCTAACTGATAAGTAATGTTGCACTTGTTAAACTGGAACACTCATATATTTTTACTTTTTTCCATTCTTGAATAATTAATTTAATTATTTTAATTTCTAGTTACGGTTTCAAATGATGTCTTACATTTTATATGTAGCATGTTTTGTGTTTAAGCATAAGGTATTTTTTCAAGACTGCAGTACTAATAGAAACATTACAAAGTAAAATTTCTAATATAAAATATGTAAAACCAAATAAAACTCCCAGTAACTTGATATATCTTGATAAAACTTATAGATATATAGAACATATATAGATAATATATGTGCTTATTTTGAACATTATTAAAAAAACTCTGCCAAATAACCTTGCAATTATATCATATATCTAATACTATTTTATATTTCATTTTCAGATTCTCAGGAGACCAAATTTGCCCAGCTCAATATTATAAATATGTCTTCTCCAGTACTCAGACAACGCATTCCGTATTTAGTTCAACATGTTCCTATTGGCTTGCTATCCGTCCTTCCTATCAGTACAAGTAACAAACGTCAGTACGCATTGAATTTTTCTAAATTAAATGTAAATAGGTTAATGGAAAGGAAAATAGCTAAAAACAAAAGACTTTTAAGTGGAGGAATTGTTAAAAGTCCGTTAGGATCCTGTGAAAAGATTCCAAATCAAAATTTGGTGGAATATGTTTATAAAAACATTGACAAGTGGATCGAAGAACCGGCTGCGGTATGTTTACATTGCCTACAATAATATAAAACCAAGATCTAAAAAGATTCATCTGTAAGGTACAAGGTGTAAAAGTGCAAAATTCGTTGTTTTCGCATTAGTAACAAATTAATAAATGTTAAAAATTTTTCTAAAATATTTTCGAAGAATTCTTCAGAAGTTGGACGTAAAACAATTTTTGATCAATCACTCAACATCCATTAAATATCAGAAATAGGTCAGATTTCATCTATTGTAGTTAAATTTTTGTGTCATTATGTCATTTTTATTTCCATCTACGCTTCGCTAAACTTTACAGAATATGTTATTTCACTCGACGCTGCTCGCAATGCCCCGATGTTCCCCGCACAATCCGATTTGACTACATTTATGTATCAATGTCGAGTGAAGCATTTTATACTCTGTAAACTTTGGCATCGCTTTTTTGATAGAAATGATCTTTCTAAATGAAACGAAGTAAGACTTTTTTTCAGCTAAGAGCCTTTTCACACAGGCCGCCGTGCAGCGCTTCTCGGAAGCGCCGTTGAGTGGTCCGTTTTGACGAAACATTATTTTATATAGACTTATTCATACGGGCGCGCCACAGAATTAGCAGCGCCACGGTGGCGCATAGTCGCCGACTCCCACCGAAACGTCAACCATAAATTAGTGGCTCCACTCAGCAGCGCTGCACAGTAGCCCGTGTGAAAAGACTCTTAAGTCTCCTGCATTCGTCCTAATTATTATACCTTATTCAGTGAAGATCTAAGTACGTATAAGTCAAAATGTTAAAAAGGATCACATACATCCATTAATCAATATCAGTTGACTAGTCTAAGCAAATTTTATATTAATTTTGCTAAAACTACCACTAAAACTATATTTCACCTCGAATAATATTTTTTAATGATAAAACGTTTTATCTATCAGCTTTATTCAGACATAGTTAAAGTAATTGATAATAGAAAATATGTGCGACTGCAATTATGAACTTCGATCGGGACACATTTCAGAGGTTGCAGACTGGTATGTGAATTGCAGTAAATCAAAAATGGCATTTCAAAGACAGTAATCAACAAATATGCCATGTCAGCCAAGTCTCCCCTAGTTTTCAAATTTTCAAATAGCTAATCTATATTTCAATGAGTTTTGAGTAATTTTTCAAATACACACAACGTCAAAAGTCTTGGTAGGTATATAAAATGATTCGATTAAACCTAGTGGTTTTTCTTAATATGGTAAAAAAGTACATATACTTAGGGAACAAAAAAGACAATAAAAAATTGCAGACCATAAACCTTTACTTTATTACCAATGTTTTTACATATCTTGTCAGTTTGGCAGTGTTTGCAGTTCAGCCAAGTGTTTCTTTGACTTTGACTTTGACTTTGACTTTGTACATTATAATGCCAGGACAAGAAATTTCTGCATTTACCCGAGCAAGAATGACTGTTTTACATGAGGCAGGACATTCTAATCATCAGATATCGAAAATGTCGGACATTCCTAGATCATCTGTTGTACGAATAGTACACGGATATGAAGAATTTGATACAGTGGAAAACAGACCACGTAGTAGACGTCCTCAAGTATCTAATGAAAGGGAGGATCGGTATTTGGTTCAATATACCCTTAGACACCGCACATCTTCAGCTTCAGGTTTCAGGGCCCACTTTCAAGGTACGTTTCGCCATCTTATATCGACACCTACTATTTGAAGAGGACCCCACAACGCAAATTTACGTGATAATAGACCATACAGGTCGCCACTCTACTTCCAAGGCATCATGCTGCCCGTCTCCAGTGCGTCCGAGAGCATAGGGGTTCGCCACAGAATATGACCAGTAAAATTTACATCGAACAAGTTATTACGCCCATTATGTACCCCCTACGTAATGAATTAGGTGAAAATTTTGTGTTTATGGACGACAACGCTCGACTACATCGCGCAAGAAGGGTGCAAGAGACACTCGAAACAGGATATATCAATAGATTACATTGGCCAGCCAACTCTCCTGACATTAATCCTATTGAAAACATGTGGGATTTCGTTGCTAGAGCCATTCATAATCATATTCCTCCGCCTCATACAGCAGATGATTTAGTCGTGGCGGCAGAAAAGGAATGGAACAATATTCCGCAAGAGATCGTTAACCGCTTGATTATCTCAATGCACAGATGTGTCAACATGCTGTTGTAACGTGGTGGAGGTTATACCAACTATTAGTCAAGTAGAGAACTTGCTTTGTTACTTCTTTTTGATTTAATAAATTTTGTCAAAAATGTCACACATGTGCTGGTTTTTAACTTTCTAAGTACTCAGTTTATCGAACATATTCTTTTCACAAAAAAAAAATATTCATAAAACAATATAGTTTTTCTAAATGTATTTGGTTTTTCTGACAAAAAGATTTCTTTAACAAGAATTAGGGGGGTCCAAGACTTTTGACGCTGTGTGTACTAACTTTTACGATCAATCTTTGAGGAATCCTATACTTCGGTGTCGAAATTATGAAAAGTGATATAATTTTAACATCTGACGCTTAAGATATGCGGGGAATGTAAATTATTAAATAAAGAAGAACTGATAGAAATGCCGATATTGATTAAAAACTAAATTACCCTTACAAATTTACATTCACCTTATATGTATATATACAGGATGTTTAAAAACACTCTCGGGGCAGATTCCTAATTTAAAAATAATGCGATGTAGCCAAACTTATATTTGCATACATTTTGCAGACCAGGATTTTTTAAATCGAGAAATTCAAATTTCACTAGAAGAGGGCGCCACTAAATTAAAATTTTCATATTTTTGCTGGGCCTACGATGGTTTTAATTAACAAACGCATATGCATAAAATATAGTAAAGTGTACGGTAGAATAAAATAGCCTTTCATCTATAATTTGTTATAGCTGATCGTCTCACGAATGTTTAAACAAAAAATTACAGAACAAATTTATGTATATTAGTTCCTATATGATTTTTCCCAAACTTCATTCGTTATAACCAAATGTTCGTTATATGTCGAGGACGCTATATCCGAATTTGACTGTATACAGGGTCATTTACAGCAAAAAAATTTGTAAAATTATTAATTTCCGAAAAAAAATTATTGAAGTAGTAGTATTTTCATCCTTTACATCGTTGGGCTATTGTAGTCTCTAGTGTCATCGGAATGCATTCTATCCTCGTTTTTAATATTATCGTTTTTGTGATAGTGTTTACATTAGTTTTTCAAGTGTAAAAAATGGCTGCAGCTGATATAGCAATTCGGAGTTGATGGATATCGTGTTAATTTATGGTGAAGTAAGATAAAATGCTTTAGTAGCTTCTCGTCTGTACGCATAACGATTTCCCGGTAAACATGTGTCAAATGCAGCTACTTTTATCACGGTAATGTGACACGGGCGTGACACGGGAAATTTACGACCGAGTCGTGGAAGAGATGGAGATTCAGGACGTCCACGGCGTATCGCAGCAGCTTAAGTACACATTTTAGAGATTATTGAAGAGAATCCTCAAATAAGTACCAGGTAAATCGCTCAACAAATACAAATAATATCCCAATCAACAGTGTGGCGTATCATATACGAGGCTCAATTACATCCGTAACATGTATCCAATCATTAATACCAAGGGATGATCCATTACAAATTAGACTTTGCGAATGGTTGCTGCTACAAAATGCTCAAATGAAGCTATTTTTACGCGGAATGGGATGTATAACATTTATACTCATGTTTGGGATTTTGATCATCAGCACGCTATTCAACGGGATCATTTCTTAAATTGACGATGTATTGGACGATGAGAACCATGGCTGCCACGATCTACTGACTTAAATCCTTTGGACTTCTTTTTGTTGGGATATTTAAAAAGTGAAGTGTATCACACCGAAGTGGGCACTAGTGATGATTTACGCGAATGTATCATAGCTGCTGCCAATAACTTACGAATTCAAAACAAACAAGATGTATGTATTAGTTCGTAGAAACTGGGTAAGACGAACCCAAATGTGGTTACACAACGATGGGCAAAATTTTGAACAGTTGTTGTAACATCGGTATGTCAAATTATTTTATTAATTAAAATCATATATTAATTTTGTTAATAAATAATAACAATAACGGCAAAAGCAGTTAGGCAGATAGATGTTACAAAATTTTATTTATTTCATCCCTTGGGAAATTCTTTCATTTACCCTATCCTTTTTTATTACACTTTGCCGCTGACATGTTTTGCCTTAGACTTGTTTCCAGTGCCGTGCAGAATATATATAGGGTGTCTGTGAAAGGTTGGGAAATCTTGGAGCTGGAGATACTGGTGACCAAAAAAAAGTCGATTGAGCCAAATATGCCTTATCCGAATGGTTTCAAAAATACAGTTCGTTCAATGCTAGAATTTTATTTTGAAATATCTCAATAACTCTGAAACCTGTCGAAGTATTAAAAAAAAATTGGCACAATTATGTTTTTTGGCACGGCAAATAAGAATTTTTAACTAATAGTAAGGGCGCCACTTATGGCACATCACATTTCTTTTAAATGCCAGAACTTTTTTGCAGCTTAGTGTATCCAACTGACTATAGAAACAATCAATTCTCCTACCGGTTGTATCTGAAAAAGGTATACCTTGTTGAAGTTGTTAGGAGTAACAGTTTTCGAAATAATCCTATTTGAAATAATCAGTGCACCGATTGAAAACTGTTATCGTTTCAGGTAAAGCGCCTTTTCTACTGAAAATACAACAAAATGTGACTTAAAAAAGTTGTTCAGAATGATGAATTATGAGGAAGTGCAAAATTTGAAGAAGATCGGCGAGGTTTGATTTTGAAACCATTTTTCAACAAAGCACAAAGATTTAATCAAAGCAGGCCGATCTTTTTTTAAATTTTGCACGTCTCCATAATGTACCGGTCTAAATAACTTTTTCAAGTGACATTTTGCTGTATTTTCAATATAAAAGGCACTTTACCTGAAACGATAACAGTTTTCAATACGATTATTTCAAAAATGGTTACTCCTAACGACTTCAACAAGGAATATCTTTGTCAGATATAACAGGTAGGAGAATCGATTGTTTCAATAGACAGATGGATACACTAAACAGCAAAAAAGTTCTGGCATTTAAAAGAAACATGCTGTGCCATAAGTGACGCCCTCTACTAGTGACGTCAAAATTAGTTAAAAATTCTTATTTGCTGTGCTAACAAACATAATTGTGCCAATTTTTTTTAAATACTCCTACAGGTTTCAAAGTTATTGAGATATTTCAAAATAAAATTCTAGCATTGAACGCTCTGTATTTTTGAAACCAGAAACATTCGGGTAAGGCATATTTGGCTCAATAGACTTTTTTTAGTGACCAATATCTCCAGATCCGAGATTTACCAACCTTTCACAGACACACTGTATTTAAATCAATTTTCAGAAAACCAGAGAGAGAGCATGTATGTTACGTTGTACAAGTCTTTAATATAATGCAAAACTGCAATATTACTTTCATTACAAGTTCCTAGGCAATCCCAAAAGAACGATAAAAACTACAGTCTACAGTTACCATAACATTACGTTTTGCAACTAGTGCGTCAACAGCATTTTTATATACATTCATTCATTCATTCATATTGTTCTTTCGTATGCCAATTTTTGTGTACGATTCAATATTTCTAGTAGGTTCTAAAATTTGCATCCTTCCAAATTTCCACTTTTTTAGTTGCTCTTGATATATGCATAATTTAATTTTGTTTAGTTAAATTTTGCATCGCGATGAAAACAAATTATGAAAGCAAAATATGATATGGTATCTATAGAACAAAAAAAAATATTCCTATATCTTGTTGAACGAATATTTCCTATCTGCATGCAATACATTTATGTTACGTAGAAGTTTATGCATGAAAAAAATTATATCTCTATGTAACGGATACATTACAAATTACAAGCGAAATGTATTAACCGGGCCCCGAAATAAAAAATTCTCTTTAATAATGGTAATGGTGATTTCTATTACGCTACACAAGTAGGTCACAATAATTTGTAACTAAGTTAGTTCTTACCAACAGAAGCGTTATATCTTGCATAAATGGGGAAATGCTGAAGCTTTTAATGCGGTTTTTACAATCGTGCTTTGTAGTCAGTACTAAATATAAAAATAAAAATACAATTTTTTTATATTACAGGGTTCTTTAGGTCCAACACCCTCAACAAATCTTTATACCGTTATTCTTCTGCACAGGAGATAAAAAATGTTCCAATCAAGAGCGACGGTTTATGGAGCGATTCTATCAAACTTGTGACCGTTTGACAATTGGTTTCTATACGATCATTTCGATACATGCTTTAAGTCAGAAATAGAAATCTTTTCGACTGACTTGCGCAATGCGTATTTAGTTTATTTTACGCGTTCCTATTTACTGATAATAGCTTTGCTCGCACAATACACGAATTAGTTTCCAATCGTTCGGAGCATGCGCATTCCCATTAAAACAATGGATTCTCAGCTTTATGCAGGCATTATAAATAAACTGCGCGTGCGTCAGACGATTGGAAACGGTTTGCAACTGTTGCACGAACACAGTAACAGGGCTAATATGATACTTAACAATCACAAATCAAATGTCTTTTCATTCTATTTCAACTACTTCATTTTTTTGCACCGGTAGTAGGTCGATGCAAAGTGAACGTCTGTACATAAAATCGATGTAAACAGTTTCTAAACCTTTTGAGGACGGTAAAAATTAGTTGGAAACACACCAGATTTTTTTTAAAGATTTGATCTGGCGCAGATCAATTGGTTCTATTTGATGATCTACGATGATCAAAGTCGGTGAAAAATCAAATCTTCATCAATCCGCTCCGACCAGACTTGTTCCTTCTAAAAATCGGTTCGCATAACTAAACAAATTTTTGCACTGTAAACAAGTAAAAAATAAAGTGGACGAAAGAAATTATATCTGAGATGAATGAACCAAGTATATAAACAAAGACCTTGTTTATAGAATATAAAAAATAAAAGTTCAGTTTCACATTATCGCATAATGCCCATGGATTCTTCTGTGGATCAGATCTACGGACTTTCAGTCTGTTGTCGTCCATTAACGTACAGGTGACATCTGTCAAATTTTCTTTATTAAATTCGTTAGCGATCTAGATTTGTTCGTATTTGGTGGAAATCATCAAGTGTTATAGAGAACTGCATTGTGCTTAGTTTCAATTTTTTTATAGAGTACGTAGATGTAAATGCAACCCTAAAAGTTTTTCCTTAATGCTGCTCTACTCTTTTCTACTCTTAACCTTGATATGTTAAATGGACAAAACATCTGTCGCTGTGAAGGATTCACTATGGGAAACGAAAGAACTGTTAGTCCTGTATGTACAAGTGTGCCGATGTGACGCAGGTCTCTAGCCTAGCCCTACTTAAATCTGTTACAGAAGTTCGTCTCAAACTAATGTGCCACTAACGCACGAGCCAATCTCGCGGATTTTTCATTTTTTCTTGAAATATTCGTAACCTGTCAAAAAAATCCGTTCGTTGAAATAAACCTATTATTATTTGTTTTAGCACAAGATGTATTCCGAATCCCGATGCTAAATGTCATTATAGTAAAATTGAAATATGAGTAAAATTAATAACTAAACTATATAAGATGCATGCTTTAAATCGACCACGTTTTTTCTGTAGATATCCTGTAAATTGTACCTTAGCACTGTGTTCTGTACACCGTGAAAAATAGTTAATAATTTACTTCAATTCAAGTGTTACTAACTTTTTAAAAGAATTCTTTGGGATGTGACAATGTTTCTAATATCGCATACAATTTTCTCAATGTGCAGTTAACAATTCAGGAGATTTTATGATAAAATATAACAGATGAAAATGATGCTTTTTTCTTATTCTAAATAACTTGTTAACTTGGAAACTGTTATACAACCTGGAGAAAACTTGTATAATTGACATAGTGAAGAAATATTCTTTCTAACTTACTTAGGTTTTTTTAGACTGTTTTAACAAACAGCTATTAGATTTGTTGAAAATGTACGTTTACAAACAAAAGTTATTTTTAGTTGTACTATTGCTCTATTAGAACTTCTTATTATTTGACATTTGACATCCGTACATGCATATGCGTCACACAAATAATATTTTGCTTTTTAACTTAATTATGCATTAATGCAACATTATTTTAGTGGTTAGTAAATAACACCTACACAAGTAACGCGTATTAGCAGAGCTACCTGTAGCCGCCATTGGCTACTCCATGCCGGACTAAAAAGTCACAGACAAGAAGCGTTCTACATCGCCATAGAAATCATTGAAAACTAGCGACCTCTGTCGCGAAACGGCGATAACGGTTGCAACACCTATATATGTTTTGTTTAAATTAAAAACAAATAAGAGTTCTATAATATTTACTTGCAGAGAAGAACTTTTTTTTTGAAAATCAAATTCAAACAATATTTTTCAGACATGTGCTGTAACTGGAAGAAGTTACACTTATGGAATGTTGAGAATGTTAGTTAACAGATGTGCCCAAGCACTTTTGGGACATTGTGGAATGAAACCCCGCGAAGTTGTTGGACTTCTGCTGCCTAATATACCTGAATATATAATTATTTGTCATGGCGCTATAGAAGCAGGATTAACTGTAACTTTCGCCAATCCTCTGTATACTCCAGGTAATAGTAATTCAGTCAAAGACCTTTTCGCTATAATTATACTTCCAATTTGAGGCAACATTTGTTCCTTTGTATCTTTCTCATCAAAAAGACAAAGTGCGATGCTTCCAAGGTAAAAACAAAAAGTATACCGTACCACATATTTTTCCTCTTAGCACTAAAAATATATTTAGCACTAAAAATAGTTATAGCAGCATATATATATATATGCTGCTATAACTAAGTAAGCAAACATACATTTCCACAGTCTTACAATTGTTGTTTCTAATTGTTGACCAGATGGAACTAAATAAATTTAATAAAACTTTGAAATAGCATGTTCCATTATATATAACTATATGTCTCTATTGCTGTATTTGAAATTACAACGAAAAAACCATATATGTACAGTCGTTCACAATAATAACGACACTCCTTAAACTTAATTTTGCAATTTGTTTCGAGCTGCTAACGTATTTATAATGAAATCTACTTTTAACATTAGTACTTAGTTGTTTCACTCGCCAATAGAGATTTAATGAAATTTCTACTCAGAACCTCCAGAAGTTCAAACACAGTTTTGAGGGAGTGTCATTATTATTGAAAAGTCATGTATATGTACCTACTTTAAGAATATTATTTTTTCAGATGAAATTAAACGACAGTTTGAAAATGCTGGAGTGAAATTAATTGTAACTGTACCAATTTTATTGGAAGTAGCTATGACCATATCATCAAATTTGCAAGGATATAGATCAACAATATGTATTGGTGGTGAAGATGACTTATCAAAAAATGTTCACGGATTGCAAAGTCTACTTGCAGGTATGTTCTCAATATATTTATATACAGTGTGTTTTACTTCTCATCTACATATTCCTGTATTGTAATATTTTATAAGGAGACATGACTGATAATTTTTTTTGTAACTACAAACCTCTCAGATGAGCTGGTTGGTGTCCATTTTTACCCACAGAAACTAAAAGAGTTAAATTAAAATTTAAAACAGAATTACTGATGGGATCCGGACTGTAATAGAAAAATATCTCATTTCTAACTTTAAAAAAGAAAACAGAAAATTTTTCGAATAGTGAACAGAGTTAAGTAGTTGATGTGCCAGCTTCATATAGTAGCGAATTTGTGAATATTGTTTTAATTTGATAATTTAAACGGAAAGTAAACATTTTTACTAAAATGTGTGTATCAGAGTAATATTCACATTTCACTGTTTACAGCTCCTGACATTATGAGATGGGCTAGATAGTAATGTGAATTTTTATTTTCTTTATTTGTCATTTGTGAATTTTTTATAATTTTTTCGCAACTAAACTTATGCCATAAATAAATAATTTCATGCAATATATTTTTTTTGGACGTCATTGAAAATAACTAACTGGAATAGACTGTTTATTGCATACACAATTGCATGCATTGTACGGCAGCAACCGTTCCAAACGTTACCTGATAAGTTGTCAAAATGAAATGTGAGTAGATACAGTTTATATCATCGGTCAAAGAGAATAAAAAAACGACATAAGAAACTTCCATCAAAGGCTTCCGCGTCCAGTTGGTGAGAAGTAGACAAGGCCGTATTTACTTTAGATATCAGTATTCACTCAATTTGGCCAATAATAATTTAAAATAATAGAAAACAACTATACACAAATATTTTTTGGATGTATTTATATCTTAGTAATATATAGACACAATATGTAACAAAAGTAATATATATCCAATATACTTCATATGCAACATAACAACGACACCATAAAAACATGGTCATAGTCACTACTAACGCCACTTGTATCCTATTCTTTAGCAACAGGTATGATGAAACCACTTTTATTTAGCCCAATCAATAGATGCAGCTTTATATAGTCTATCTCAATTTTTATGACATGTTTAACGCATTTTTTCCAATTAGCTGATGTAATTTTATTCACCTCGGTTCTTATAACATTTTTAACTGTTTGGTTAAGTTTTGGAAAGTTATTATTTCTTTGAAGGTTTCTTTTTAATTGGCTACGTATTAATTCAATGGGATTAAAAACGCAGCAGTATGGATGCAACCGTAGAACGGTATGTCCCTGAACCGTAGCCGTCTCATCAATAATGTATTTCTTTGCAAAATTATTGCTCTTGACTATATGCAGTTACTCATCCTTCTTCAAACTAGCACTGTATGCAATTATATGGATTTTGAGAAATCCTTAAATATTATTTCCTTTGTGTCAGTATGGGAATCTTTTGTGAAAGTATTGAATGCCATGGAATGTTGTTTATTACTATTATTAAATGTTTGACACAAGCCACACTGGGGTCATAAATCCCAATGCTTAAAAATGTTACTTTTAAGGCTAACGGTGAAACACGTGATCAAGTTGTGTTAAAATCAGATATATCGCTGCGCAAAGTAAGACTATGTTGACGTGTTGTGACAAAACGCTGAAATATGTGCTGCCTAGAGGCTAAATCATTTGGAATGGAGACAAAACGAAAGATACACTGAAATAAAGGGATCATAACTCTATTAGAGGAGTAAAATCGATTCTAAATTATGCCGTTTTTTTAAATAAAGATATAACTAAATTAAACATTTACCATCTTGTAGAGGGACATTTTGGCCATACGAAATGGATTTCTATAACTTTTTTCAGTAACTTTATAAAATCAAATTTTCGGTGCTTCGGACGTTATTTGACAATTATATTTTTCGAAACATAAATCGCGTTTGTAAATCAGCGATTCAAGTTATGTTCATAATTTTTTCACAACATATAAAAAACTACAGCGCTTCTATTAGTACACACCAATTTTTGATAACTTAAAACCTTTTCGAAAAAAATTGTTCCAAAGTCGGTACCAGCAAATTTGTGCATTAAAAACTTTGCTATGCGGAGAGCTACATTAATTATTGAAAATAGAACTATAGTTATATGGAGACAAATGTAGTCGAAAGCATAAAAAAGTTTTTTAAAAAAAGTTTACGGTTTTCAACAAATTGAATTTTACATATGCTCGTGTTTCGCGTGCAAGCTAAGTTTATACTTACGGTGCAGTATATTTTCAGAATAGGACAATGCATTCATTTGGAAAGTCAGAAACATCTATATTTTCCATAATTTTTATTGTATATATTATCATTATATTAGATATATACATGATATCGCTCTCCTTAAAATTAGAAAATCAAAGATTTGAAAACAGGTGCCTAAATCCTTATATACATAAAACAAAAAGTATGTCGAATGATTTTAAATTTTAGTTTTTTATGCTCGTATTTTTTTAATACAGAAAACTTATCGTAGATCATAAAAAATTCATAAGAGATATTAACATAAATGTATATTTATGTCCAAAATGTAAGATATAAAGACTATGTATGGATTATTGAAGAGAAGTATGATAAATTAAAGTATAATATAAGTATAATTCATTTAAAAAAACAAATTTTACTTTTTCAAAATTTCAAAACACAGCGCCGACGTAAAATAATATTTGTGGTCTATTAAAAAAAAACGTATATTTTTATCATTTTTCGTTGAGGAGTTACTGAGCGAAAACTAAATCCCTTTGATCGAGCCCTCACCGTAAGCCTTAATCACTTCTCTCAGTGTTGGACATTTCGCATCTACTGTGATTGTCTCTTTTTGAAATCCACCGCATGGTGGCAGCATTTTATTGCTACAAAATATTTTCTCAGTTTTCGCTCAGTAACTCCTCAACGGAAAATGATAAAAATATGCGGTTTTTTTTATAATATTACAAATATTATTTTACATCGACGCAGTGTTTTGAAATTTTGAAAATATGCAAAATTCATTTAAGAAAATGTATTTTACACTTTTTCTAAATTTCAAAACACAGCGTCGACGTAAAATAATATTTATAGTCTATTAAAAAAACCGCATATTTTTATCATTATCCGTTAAGGAGTTACTGAGCGAAAACTATATATCGTTTGATAAGAGAACTCACCGTAAGCCTTAATGACGCGGTATATAACTCAAACGACAAGAAGTAACCCTTAAAATAAATTTATTCAGGATATTAAGATTCTAATGCTAATAATTGTAAGAATAAACGACTCAACACTATTCATTTAACTTTATTTGTTTAACCATTCTTTGCATATGGTTATACACATATTAAATATCTTAACAGGCAAAACTATTATTCTAAAACTGACTTATAACTGAACATTACTCATTGTCTATTGTCTCTCTAACCCATAGACCACACACCACAACTTCTCCCTGTTTAGGCACACTTTCATTATCGCGCACCTCTACCAACCGCGGTTACTGTGCTCAGTAGTATATAATGGGAGCATCACATATTATAAGAATAATACAATATATGTATTAACTAAATTATAATTCGGTGGCTTATATTATCTTGGGTCTAGAGTTACAGGAAAGAATAATGTAAAGTTTGATAGGAGATAGATGGAAGTAACTTACAGTTCTTTGGTGTTCAGCGAGAACATGTGTTCGTAGTTTCACTCACTCACAACACAAAACTGAGTACTCACGACATTAATGTAGTATTCACAATACTATTTAATCAATTATGTATTTACAACAATAATTTATAATTAAAGGAATAAATTTTATAAAGACAAGGACCCATTTCCATCACATACAGAAAGCGGTTACCTTGTTTATGTAAAATGTTACGGTGTCTTTTCAATTTTTTTATATTCCCTTATATTGATGATATAGACTATACATCAATAATTGTTTTAATTTTCTGAAAAACACATGCCATCCTTTTCTAACAATTGGTATGGTCGTAACTACTAAAATAAATTCCACTTCAAGTTGCAAAGTTTTTATGTCACCTAACTGATCAAAGAATCGCATTTGTATAGAGCGATAGTGAAGAACGAGTAGTTAGAAAAGACTTCAGATCGAACCCATATTAATAGGAAATGTTCTACTTAAAATGCTGTTTCATATTGATGTGGGTTTGCAAACAAACAGTGACACGCCAAGTTCTCTTGTAACTGTCCGACACTTATTAAAGCTTTGTCGATTTTATTAACAATAGATCTGTGAAAGCAGAAATAGGTAAATCAATTTTTAAAAATATTTTTAATTAATTTACATTTTTTCTTAAATATTTGTATTTTGATACTATTTACCTTTATCATATTCAGTAACAGGATTTAATTTGTTGAATTGTGTATCTAATAAATAAATAATGGGATTATAACAGTTTAAGTTTGAAAAGTTAAGTAGAATAAGAAAAAAAACATATTTTCACCCTGGTATGTTTTGTCATAAACATTCCTAAATGTTACACGGCAGCTGTACATTGAGAAAATTGTATAGGTACGGTGTTGTAAATATTATCACACCGCAGAATTCATTTAAAAAACTGGTATTTGATAAAAATTATCTTTAAAAATTTAAAGAAAACAATTAAATTTCATCATTATCGTTTAGCTTTACACCAATAAGAACCTGCTTGATTTTTTGTTTACATAATTATCTTACAATAAGTACGAAGCTTCGTCCATAAAACCATCCTTAATACTGAGGTATCGAATTTAAAACAAGTATAATATTTTAAAAATGTATACAGTAGGTTTTGCACAATTGATTGATGATTTATATATATTTCCACAGCGGGTCATGAAAGTGACCTTCCGGGTATTAACCCGAGAGAATTAGCTCTCCTTCCATATTCAAGCGGTACCACAGGTCTCCCTAAAGGAGTCATGTTGTCTCATTACAACCTTGTTGCTAATCTCGTCCAAGGAGATCATCCTGCTATGACTGACATTACCACTAAAGGTAACTATTTTAGTTTTAATAAATTTGATTTAGAATTATGGATGGGGTAAATGTTGAGTAAAAGTAATCAAAATAAATGCATGAAATAAAATTTTATAATTCAGATGACTTTATTCTTTTCACCTCACCATCAATAACACAAATACAACAATCGGATGGATATTCAAACCAACCATTTAAGTTTGGCTCCTGAGATGTACAGATATTAGTCAGGGTGCAGTGTACCAACGATAAGGTACAGTAAGAGTGCGCTCAAGTTCACTGCTTATCCTATTCTCAGGGGCCAAACTTAAATCATCTGAAAGAATAAAAGCCATTGTAGCGAGTTGTATACTATACAATGGCAATTTTTTCGCCATTCTTGGAGATACAATTTCAAATTACTTTTAAATGTAAATTACATTGATTCAATTAATTAATTAAAATGACATATTGTTGAACTACCAGAGAAAATTTAGAAAAGAGTTCAAATTGAAAGTCCTATTGGTTGTTAATAATGATTAATCACTGCTAAGAGTGAATAATGAAATACATTCTACCTAACTGAAGAAACACAAATATAAGTAGAAGACAATAGGAGACAATTTTTTGCAATGCCTTACGTTCGAAAGTACATACAATAAACATAAAAAAATATTTCGACGATGACACCTTTTAATAACTAAAGCTTTCTAACATACTGTTAAAGCAGATACACTGTTACCACAAATATTGAATAGGTATTTTTTGTTTTCATGCAGTGCAGTTCAATACTTCTGAATAGTAATCTGAAAGCCCCAAAAAGATTAGAAAGTAATTATTTACTAAACAACAGATTTCCCATAACAACAATATTGCTTTTTACATCAACACTTCAAACATGTTTTATTAGTATTTAATAAACAAATATTAATGATTTGGTGTTTACGATCCATGCGGATATTTAATACTATGGTTTTCTGGTTTTTTATGTCGTAGTCCAAGTAACTGATCGCTAATAGTCATATGATGTCTTTACTGGGAATCTTTGTCGAATCCTGTCGTTGTTGTTTTTGGGCTAGACTGTGGAGGCAAATATCGTATCAGTACCTTTATGCCGTTGATTTCCATTCCGAGAATGGAAATCAACGGCATAAAGATTGATTCTTCTAAAACGGCCCACACATTATGCAACTTGTTGTACGACAAATTGCACTACACATTATACAGACAATCGATGCAACGAATTACTTAGTATTTAGACCACAAACGCAAATGATCTGAACATCAATTAGTGGTGAAGTTTTGTAATACATACGAGTGTGTTTGAGTTATCAGCCGCTATTGGAATTATATCTTTTAATGTTTGTAGGAACGTGGAGTATGTATTTCGTTTATGTTTACTTGAATAGTAATTAAATTGTATATCCTCCGCACATGTCTGTTCACAATGCTGTTCCAAAAATTCCAAAATTTATTATTATTCTCTATATTGTTATTTTTATAATATTATTACATAACAGCAATATTTCATCGATCCACGGTTGAATTGTAGAATTGTGGGGAGGGTAACTTGGAGGCTACAGTGCTTAGGTTCCATTGGGCCCCTTATACTCCCTTCCATTAGAACATCTATCCACCTAAGCCGCTATCTAGTCTAATAAAGAGAAAAATGGGTGGCGATGCAAGGAGCATCTCTCTAATGTAGGTCATGGAAAGCCATAGTTCTCTCAACACGGATTTTCTTATTAATGAGATGGCAGTGCACTCACAGTGAATGAAATACTGTTTCGTTTTTCTGTTCGCATCCCCTACAAAGAGATGTTTTACACTTTTTCATATAATAAAGGAGCTTCCTTAACAATAGTGTACAGTTTGAATACTTGTTGCCAGTCGAAGATTCGTTCTAGATATAGCCCGGTACATTTTGGCTGTATCCTTGCAGGATTACTCTAGAAACTCCTTAGCTAATTGACAGTTATTTGTTTCATCCCAACTTTTCCTAAACTCTTTGTGGGTGTCCTCTTTAATAATTTCAACAAATTCTGACAACGGAAGCGTATTGGAGAGATCTGGATGGTTATTCTCTAACTATCATTCGTTTTCAAACGCATAGCTCATATGACGTCAATTCACGTATAGCATCTGCAATTTGGTATCCTCTAACTACTTTGCGATTCGGTTTCGTAAAAACGCTCGACGTTTTCAAAACGGTTACCATTTGGTAGCTCTTTGCTTATCGTTTTTACGGCGCCGGCGTGTTGACATCTCGACTTCTCTACTGTCCAGAGAATTATTTCGTAATCTGTGGTTACCACAAACGAAGTTCCACAAATGACAAGTGTAATGTTGGGGTTATTTGATAAAAAATCATTACCGTATAAACTTATTAATGTGAAAAATATGAACTTAAAATAGAAATTCAGGACATGTTATTGAGAAATTTGATAGAGGAGATCGAAAATGAGGAAAATATGCGTCAGCGGTATATTGCTGATGATCCATTCGATTTATCCGATTTCAGTTTCGTAAAATTATTCTGGTTAAGAAAATACTATGCCGATATAAATTGTGTTCTTAATATCCCATTATTTTGTTTGTAAACACGTCATTGGCGTACAGAGTGGTTAACCAGTACAATCTTTTCTCTTGTATCTCGTTAGTGTTATTCTTTGTGTATTTTTATGAGTGTTATTGTTGGAACATGTTTTACAAGGGACTGCAAAATTAACCAGCATATAGCAACAAATAATTCTTCATATCCAGAATTCAATTTCATTTCAATTCACAATCAGCTAAATCTTTATTGCTCCGCCATTGCTAGGAGGCACAAAACAAATGTAGCGCTGACCACAAGTAATCAATTCGCACATCTTGATGAACACTTCAGTCCAGTCATCATAATATAAAATTTAATTTCAGTGAATTATGTGCAGTGACAACCAGGATTTTAATCTTATAAAGTAAAAAGTAGCTAGTAGCATGCGACATTGCCAATATGTGCTAGTCGAAAACATGAAAACGAAGTCGTCTAACTACATAATATCATAACAGTGAGTAAATCATTTTGCTATACGAGTTAAAACGCTAAGCGTATCAATAACGATAAGTTTTCGAATGCTAAGTTAGAGAATACCCGTCCAGGTCCAAAAATATTGAGACCTGAAATTCCTAGAATTGGGTGTTGGAACAAACCTGTTGATTACATTCTCACTGTCAGTATATGCCTGTAGAAGAGGCACCTTCCTGACGACCCCATTCCACAGGTGACTCCTAACTTCTTCACGTCCTACAGCGGTATAATACTAGTATTCTTCAAGCGAAGCAGATTGTCACGGCCACTTAGATAAATATTCAAAGGTCATTACCTTCATTGCTACGGTGGGTGTTGTTCGTATAACTTTAATTATGCTCAGGCAAGCAATCCTTTGTACCTGGTTGAGCTTGAGTTTAACTGTCGTCTGTTGGATTTTCGGCCACCACCATTGGTCTCACAATGGCGGTGTATATACACATGGCCACCTTTGGTTTCATTCATACCAACGGTCTTGCGGCACTGCTAATAGGATATGTGCGCCTTTTTTAGTTTTCTCTCCAAATGAAGATGGAGCTAGCTTTGTATCAAGGTCGACAGCTGAATTTGAAGCCGAAATCACGTCAAGCGCCGCTGTACAACAAATTTTCATAGTCATAGTACAACTCTACACACAAGTTGCATAGTGTGTGGACCGTCTAAGATGGCTCGTAGTAACCTCTGCAATTGGTTGCATTTCTTGCTTCCAAACGTTTTGTTGCTCTTCACTATCGACACCTTTATTCGTAATTTCACAAAAACTTCGCCGCGGCTGAAACCATTTGGTACCTTGGTACTTGTCTTATGGTAACAATGTGACTGCATGCCAGGTAGTATGTGGAGCTGAGCGATTCTGATAGCAGGTCCGCAACCACATACCCTGGGCCAAGAATAATAAGGTCAGTAAGTGCACAATAATTCTGTGACTGATAGCGACCAGTTACCTAGGCCATGGTATAACAATCAGAAAAATCATAGTAAATTAAAATTTCCGGGCTGATTATCACATCGTCGGTTTATTTTACTTAACATTTCCAGATACATCTCCTTCAGAAGTAACTTTGAAACTGGATTTTAAGTTTTCTGGTTTGTATTTATAATTTGATGTGTGTTAGGCTATAACGTTACGTGTAAGGGTTTGTCACTGTCCTGTGATGTTCGGTCTTTAATTTTTATGTATAGACCTTTTTAAAATTCCAATTAATTCTAAGCTCTCGTCTCCGTTGAAATTATTTTGTTTTTGATCAAATCTTTTGGATTTTCTTTATTCTGCCGACTGCTATTATGTCTTGGGTGGCACTAGTGTTTCTTCAATCTCGTGCTAATGTAACGTGACTGGCATTCGAGATTATACAAAGAGGCAACCGAAATCCAGAAAAATCGAAATAATTTCAACTGCAACGATTCATATATAAAAATGAAGGATCAAACCATTATTAGTAGTGTATCCAGAATTTTGGTTTGGGACTAGTGGGGAAATCTTGTAAAATATAAATTAAATTTTGTATGACATTACTAATCCAAATATAAATACCGATCAGCGGACTTAATTTTCAGCTTGAAGAAGTAAACTGTATGTCTCTCAAAGCATCAGAAAACTTAAACTAATGACGTGGCAACTAGCCCGGGAATTGTTTAATTTAACCAAATAACATGACACATCTTTTCTATGCTCTAAATCTAATCACTGATAATATTTTTCTGGCAACAACAACATGTACAATAGTACAACAAACGCTACAGCGCAAAATATGTTAGTTATTGGTATGTAGCTAGACAAAGCTACTTTGAAAATTATTACAATAATATTTGGTATAATGTAACTGTTTTAGCAAGTAAAATTTGCGAAACTTAACCTCGTATTTTTTAACAGATGGTTCCCGCCAGAAAGTTCTCACCGTTCTTCCATTCTTTCATATCTTTGGCTTCAACGGTATAATGAACATTTGTCTGAGATATGGGTCTCACCTCATCACCATACCAAGGTTCACGCCTGAAGACTACATTAAAGCACTAATAACGTATCGACCAACATTCCTATTTGTCGTGCCATCCCTGCTTTTATTCCTAGCTACCCATCCTGCTGTTACTGCCGAACATCTATCTTCCATTGAAGGTATTCAGTCTGGAGCAGCCCCATTAACTGAAGGATTATTACAGAAATTCAGAGAGAAAATTAATAAGCCCGATGTTCTAATAAGGCAAGGTAAGTAAACACGCAAAGTCGAGTTGATTGAATAATTTTCCCCATGCGATGCGTTTTTAATTTTTGATATAGTGGTACCTTTTAAAACAATGATTTGAGTTATCACCAACATTAAAAACAACCTGAAAATATAAAACCTGTTTTGAGAAAACTTGAAATTAGGTTTATTAAAAAATACCTCCAATAATACAACGTGTCACGCCAAGATTATTAAAATTAATAAATATCGATGTCAAAATTTAATGGCCATGTCTATAAAACCAAGTGAGTCATTTTAACAGCTTGATATAAAAGTACTTCATTTGATTACATTTTGCGGAAAATTATTATCATCCCAGAACTTAATCAAAATAGTGCTTCTGACAAATAAAAGTCGGAACACACATTACCGTACCGTGTCCGAACTAAGAGTCGGCCGTATGGGGGCCGTGTCTCAGCTTAATTATTTTAAACCCACACCTAGCCGCAAGGCGACTGTTTTGTGTACTTTGGGCTAAGTGTGGTTTTAAAATAAGTAAGCGGAGATACGACCCCCATACGGCCGACTCTTGGCTCGGGCACGGTGCGGTTATGTGAGTCCCGACCTTAAGATCTAATATTAAGCCTAACGGTGAAAATCAGATGTAACTCTGGGCAGGGTAAGACTATGCTGACGTTTGTGACAAAGCTGAAATATTTTGCTGCTCGGCGGGCGATCGTTACCGGCTAATTGATCGTAACCCTGTATTTTCACTTTGGTAGGTACACATTACTAGCAGGTACTGGATAATATTGAACTAATTCTATTACTTGTTTCGATACATTCTAATCTAAGAGCCGCAGCCCATTCATATGTATACGATTTAAAAATATATAAATCATTTTATAAATAATAATACATCTTTATTTCAGAAGTATGCTACACAATATAACACAAAACGAAATAGTGTCAAGAACAGACAATTATATACATATCTATATATATGCACACTCACACCCATCATATCACATACACACAAACACACCTAGGCATACTCACATATTAACTTAAAAAATCATTCAAACTATATGGTTCTAAATTTATAAGGCATTTATATAAACATTTTTTAACATACTTATCTCGCTAATTTCTTGAATATACTTGGGTAATTTATTAAAAAGTTGAATACAATTATAATATGCTCCATGTTCTGTCATAATTAGCTTGTGCTTTGGATAATTATAGTGTTAATTTCGAGTTTTAAATTAGATTGAGGTTTATGAGTTGCAAACAATTCTTTATTCCTAAAGAAAAAACAGTACACTTTCTTATATATAAATTGCTGTTACAGTAAGTAGTTTATTTGTTTTGAAAACACCGCGACAAGACTCTCTTACTTTCATACCAAACATTATCCTTATAGCTCGTTTCTGACATACAAATAGTTTTATAATATCACTACAATTTCCATAAATGATGATACCATATCTAATATTACTTTCAATAGTAGCGTGATAAATCATTTTAAGCGTCGGAATATCTATATATTTTTTCAGAACCTGCAAAGTGTAAGTGGATTCTGAAAGTTTTTGCCTTACGTACTCTATATGTTGGGACCAAGACAAAATATTGTCTAACACCATTGCCAAAAATTTCACATCTATCCGCGGAACCAATGGTACATCGTTTACTGCGAATGAATCTGGCTGATCCAGCCCACTACGATTGGTTCTAAAAAACACTATGTTTTATTTTTATTAATTACTAATTTATTTTTTGTGAACCATTCATTGGCTATGTTAAGGATCTATTGATCTTTGTTCTAATTGATTCAAATTAATTCCCCTAACCAATATATTCGTATCATCCGCATAGGTCGTAAGTTGACAGTAGTTATTATTCTCAGTAATCTCTGTAATATTATTTGTATATATAATAAATAAAATAGGTCCGAGGACACTTCCCTGAGATATTCCCTGCTTCACTTCAAAATTATCAGACTCCACTTGTTCTCCATCCTTTTTTACTATAATCTTTTCTTTCCTTTGTGAAAGATACGACTTAATCCATTTTAGACATGTGCCACTTATTCCATACATATCTAATTTATATAACAAAATGTCATAGTTAAGGGTATCATAGGCTTAGGACAGGTCTAGGAACAATCCCAGTGAAAAATGTCCTCGTTCTATTTCCAATAAAATTTCATTAACGAATCGGAACAGAGCTGTTAATGTTGACCTCTCTTTTAAGTATCTATATTATATACAGTTCCACTGTCCCGTTTCTGTCATAAAACTAATAAAACGATTCGATACAACTTTTTCAAATATCTTTGAAAAGGATGATAGCATGCTAATTGGTCTGTAGTTTTCAATTATCGATTCATTCCCTTTTTTGTGAACTAGAACAATCAAAGCCAATTTGAGTTTATCTGGATGTATACCAAAACTAAGCGAATTAGCAATGATAAACTTTAAGGGAATAATGACAGTGTCAAGTACATGTTAATTATATTCATAGATAATATTGTCATACCCAGAGCTACATTTATTTCTAAGTTCTTTAACACATTTTATCAGCTGTTCAATGCCTATCCCTGGAGAACTCATTGATTGAGGAAAACGAAGTAGTCGCGATGAAAATGGAATTGGTTCTATATCTGTTAGCAAGTTTGTTGCTGCAGATCCAAAAAAAAATTAGTTTAGATGCTAAATCTTTAATGTTACCATCAATTCGAGATTCTCCGTGTTTACCTTGTTCCCCTTTAATTTCGTTTACAATTTTCCATGCACTTTTTGCTTTATTATCTGATTTTTTTAATTTTCTTTCAAAATATTGTTTTTTGTTTTCCTCAAGCAACTTGTTCTAATTTCTTTTCTTTTCATTATATATATAAGTCCTTAAATCTATTATCTACATTTTTAATACAATAAAGAGTACTCAGTTCTGCCCTACAAGTCTTCACTTTCGGATCAGTAATGCTACAAAATTGCGTTCTATTAAGTTAGTAAAGAAATTCCACTGAACATTAATTTGGTTTGAAGGTATAGTGTACAGAACATTCCAATTAATATGTTCCAGTGACTGTTTAAAGGCATCTTTGTTTTTTAACCCAAAGTTACGAAATTTCTTTGTAGGTACTATGTATGGTTTAGTTAATCCGAAATGAAAGACTGCAAAACAGTACATTTACACATGTCTTGATCATAATTAGTAAGTACATTATCAATGCATGTAGACCTAGTGTTTGTGATATGGGTTGGTTCTTTAACAACATATATTAAATTATAGGAATCTAGCAATGTCAATAGATCCATCAACAGCTGAAATAAACTAGTTTAAACAATAAGATTTTACGTACAGAAATCTATGTAAATACCTTCTTTTTAAGTTTTTATAACTGTAGATATAAATATTCTTAGAACATAAATTTATTAAGTACTAAATAAAAAATTGTTAAACTGTAGGGCCTTACAAACGGTTTTTAAGAATTATTATTTTGAGCAAAATTTACAATAAATAAACAAGAGTTTTATTTTTGTTCTACAAATTTTATTTTTTGAGATTTTGAACATTTTCGTCTTCTTTTTCTTATTTTTTATTTCTGTCATAAACTTAATTTCACAAAGTTGTTTGAATAAAAACAACAACATCCATTTTTAACTAAAAAAATTGAACGGTAAGATAAATTAAATTAGTTCAAGTAGTTAATTTATATTCATAATCTTTCGAAGTATACTACAGATATTGATAGAAATGTTAAAACAATGCATTGTATGTTTTTAAAAGTGATTTTTTTGGGATGTTCAATTGAATTCCCTGCTTTTGTGATTTTGGGAAATGAGTATATAGGCAATTCTGACATTTTCAATTTTTTTGAACGCCCCATATTATATTTTATCTTCCATAAATACTTACAAACTTTCTACTTGATTTGTCGGGACATTAATTATAGAAATGCATAAAATAGTAAGATTAAAAGAATGTGCTGTATTTGCTTGTAAAAAGTAATGTTTTTGTTTCTCTTGGGTTTTGGAACAACTATTTTGACTAAAGTTTTTCATAAAAAAATTAAAATAACATACTTTCGATAATTATACATTGCTTAACTTTTTTAACACATATTTTATCATGAGTTGGATTGTAGTTCATAACATGCCAAGACAAGCAACATTTTTTTATCAAGAATGATGTTTTATCAAAAAATTAGCAATAAAATAGTTTATAAGAATGTGATACCTCATCCGGATCCAGACTTTACCTATAGCGCTTTGTAGCAAAAAAAAACCACTTTTATCGCTATCATGACGCAGGTCTCAACTAATATCATTAAAAATGAAACAAAAAGATGATTTCATTTATAGAAGGAAATTTTTTTGGCACATTTTTTCCTTCTATGTATATTTCTGCTAAATTTAGATTTAGGAAAAAAATAGTATGTTATTTATCCTCGTATTTATCAATTAAATCTGAATAGTAAATCATTAAATCATTAATTATTGTAAATATTAATTGGAACATTTGAATTCTTATTTCTGTGAACCGTTAATGTAAGCCCATGCATTGTATTGGGTTTCGGAAGTTGACAAAGAGGTCGACGTTTCCGGATTTTCTGTATGGTATAACATATTTTATATTTATATTTTATAATATATTCGTTTGTGAAATTCTTACCATATAGACGTGTAGAGTTCATGTGCTGAAACTTTTTCGTTTTTTATGAACATTGTGAGTTTTGTTTTACAAAGGAAAGTTAACTTAAATTTGGAGACGTTTATCAACAGAACATATCAGTCTGCTTTCTTTTTGTTGGAGTTTTTTCTTTAATTAACGATATGAGTGTCAAACAAGGGATTTCTACTACTCAATATGATTGATGCCGTACTGAAGTACATTTAACCTGTGTTGGTTTGTCGTCTGAAGATGTACGAGTAACGCGCAATAAATCACGGATTATTAAAATAATATGCAACTCCTGTAGTAAATTTATGGGTGAACTAAGCGATCTGAAGGTTTTAATGACATCTATTAGAGAGGATTTCAATAAACGTTTTTCAGTGTTAGAAGAAAAAATGACTCAAAGCTGCCTACTTGCGGTCACAGCACTGAAATCGTCTATAGAGAAATTACAGTCTGACCTTGCTGATTTTAAGAATTTAACTGCTTCCCAGCATGGCAATGATAATATATTTGAGGACGTTCTTAAGGAGTTCAGTGAAAGACAAGGCAGGAAAAATAACTTAATTATGTTCGGAGTAAATGAACAATCTTCTAGTGCAGCCGATCGTGCTGCAGATGACAGGGCGTTTGTTTCTAGTGTATTGGGATCATCTAATGTGCATCTGAATGATGAAAATTTCAAAATTATTCGTTTGGGCAGATACGATAGAAATAAGTTTAGACCAATTAAGGTTATATTAGAAAACGAAGAACAAGTGCTTCAAGTAATTCGGAAAGTCAAATACCTGCGTGGTCTCGATCAATTTACTGCCGTTTCTTTATCGGTCGACCGCACACCCAGACAACTTGATCACTACAAGCGCCTCAAAAAAGCTTTGGATGAAAGAGTTAAGAATGGTAAACGTAATATTAAAATTAAATTTATCAATGGTACACCAAAAATAGTTAATTTAAACTCCTAAATTCATCCAATTACTGTGCTCAAAATCTAAACTGCTACTATCAGAACGTTAGGGGTTTGACACAAAATTAGTTAATATCTATAATGCTTCTAGTGATCTTGAACATGTTATTTGTTTAAGTGAAACATGGATAACGTGTGAGGTTTCGGACGCTGAAGTACTGCCAAGTTCATACACTATTTTTCGTTCTGATCGCGATTTTGAAAACACAGGATTGTTGAGAGGAGGGAGTGTTCTAATAGGTGTAAGCTGTAATTACAAGATGTCTGTAATTGAAGTAGATGATTTATCTAATATTACTGATTTAGAAACTTTTTTAGACGCATTTGAAACATTTTGATCGGCTTATTATGAGAACAAACTATTGATATGTGGTGATTTTAATGCTTCTCTGTTTCATTCTAATGTACAAGACACCAAATCGTCTTTAATACGCAATTTCTTCTCATTTCTTGATTTGCGGCAGTTTAATTATATTCTTAACATTAATAGCAAATTACTAGATTTGGTATCTTCTAATATTAACTGTAGCATTGAAAAAGATTATTGTCAATTGTTGAACGAGGATAATCATCATTCGACATTAAAAATTAGTGTTGACTTATCGTGCACAGCTATAAAAAATAATAACTTTTCTTTTGGGAATAGGATTATGAAATACAATTTCAGGCGTGCTAATTTTCCGTTGTTGTACAACCAATTTTTTAATACAGATTGGTTTATTGTAGAAACAGCAGCTGCTGATGTCAATGTTGCGTGCAGTATATTGTACGACGTTATAACCAACATTTTAATGCTTGTGTACCCTTTTATAAAAACTATAAACACATGTATCCGCCATGGTTTAATGCTGAAATACGAAGAAGTATTAAGAGGAAAGAGACTGCTCGTAAAAATTATAAAAAATTCAAAACAGATTACTATTTCAACCAATTTAATACTCTTAGGAATACCGTTAAATCGCAAATTGGTAATGCCTACAAAGCCTATGTAAATAATGTTGAAACTAATATTGAAAGAGACCCTTCAAAGTTTTGGCATTTGTTCAACATAGAAGAGGTACATCTAGAATACCAGGGGTTGTCCATTACGATGGCGTTTCATTTGATTCACCTCAATCAATAGCTGATTGTTTTTCCAATTATTTCTCTAGTGTTTATAATAAATTATTGAAACTGACGTAGGCATACCACAAGTATATAATACAATAAATATTGAATATATTACGGAGGATGATATTAAAAATGCAACACGTAAATTGAAAAATAAAATGAGATCAGGTACTGATAATTTGCCAAGTTTTATAGTTAAAGATTGTATTGGTGCCTTTATGCGACCCCTCATTTATATATTCAATCTTATTTTGTCCTCTAAGCAACATTCTGACGTTTGGAAAGCTGGTAAAATCTGTCCCATACTTAAGAGTGGTGATCCTTCTTGTGTGAGTAACTATAGACCAATATCTATACTAAACAACTTCGATGAAATTTTTGAAATAATTCTTTATGACCGCATATACAGGGTGTCCGGAAAATAATGGGACCCAGCTTAAACATAGCTTCCTGTGATCAAATGGAACTGATTTAGACAAACTTAGCTTAGTTCAAAAGTGCCTCGTTTAGAAGTTACAGGGCTTTAAAGAAAAAAAATTGTTTTCTTGTTATGGGCATAATTAATAAACGAAACGGCCAATCATGTTCAAATTTGGTGCAGTTATGTTCCTGACCTCAAAAAAGAGAAGGTCAGCTTTTCAGATAAGCCAAGCCTCTCTAGATGACGGTAGAAGAGACCATGCATTGGCTTATCATTATGTAACTGCAGAAGATGACACATTTCTGCAGAAGATGACACGTTTCTGCAGCTTTAATTTGGGCTTTTAACTGAGCAGGATCCGACTTGGCGACAGAGTCTGGATTTTACCGCTCAGTATCGAACACGAGACGAGAGAAGTTCATCGGCTGCTCTTCTCACTGCCTTATATACGAACGCTCCTATATCTGCTGCCTGATGGTCTTGGACCATGCAGAAAAGGGGATCCGAGCTCCTGATGACTTTACAGGCTTCCTCCAAAACCACTCTACCGTGGAAACACTCCAAACTCAAGAGTCCACGGCCTCCCCGATTTCTTGGGAAGTATAACCGCGGAACGGACGATCTTGGATGCAAACTCCGATGGAGATGCATCATTTTGCGGGTCCCTACATCGAGTTGCCTCAGTTCTTCTTGTGTCCATTTCACTACTCCAAAGGAGTAGAAAAGGATCGGAACGTCAAGCATATTTGTGGCACTCACCTTGTCCTTACCCGACAGCCCCGAAGATCAGATCTGTCGGAGGCAGTGCCAATACCTGCTGCGGAAATTTATTATTATTATGATTATTATTATTATTATCATCGTTATCGTTATCATTATCATTACCATTACCATTACCATTATCATTATCATTATCATTATCATTATCATTATCATTATCATTATCATTATCATTATCATTATCATTATCATTATCATTATCATTATCATTATCATTATAATTGCAATTTTTACTTGACCATGTAACGAGTTCTTCACGTATCCTTCGGCTACGGCGCTGGATTTCCATCCTCCTAATTTTTTTAACTGTAGGATGTATCCACCTGTATTTGCTAGCAATGTAGCTGACGGACGTCTAGAACAATGTCCTGTAAACCCGTGAGCATTTTCTAATTTAAAAAAGCCGCTATTTTTTGGGAAAACCTCCAATAGCATTGTGGTCAAAAGGCTGATTTGTAATCTTGCCATTCCTTATTTGTAAAGAAAAAACGATCGGAACCAATGGTCTTGTGAAGATCATAGTTTTGCTTTATTATTTGTATCCATTCCAATTTTGTAATTGCAAATGTTCGAGAAGTGTAGGTTTTTGTTACAGGAATACCTTTCATTATGCTCTTTTCTAAAATTTCCAGATCACCCATTTTCATATTTAGGAGTTCATCGCATCTGTAGGCGCCAGATATGCCAATAATTAAAGCAACCTTACAGTAAAATATACCATTAAACACATAATTGATATGAATTAAATGGTAGAAATATTACCTTCTGAACAAGATATTTATCTGGAGCCTTATTTAAGAAGGTACTGATGTTTTCTTCTGAGAGAACATTGGATTTTTTAGCTCGCAATTTAGAATACTTGCTAATGTCGATATTTTGCTTGATATTAGTACAGCTCGCAACATCGAATATCTAGACCATAATGTTGAAGCTTTACTTTCTTTACTCATTTCAACAAAATATGCAAGCAGTATCGTTTCTGAAGTATGTTGCACACCCTTAATTGCGCACCATTTAATGTAAGACGAAAAATTTTTTCTCGTATCTTTCTTTGCTTTTCTCCGGAATTATTCCGTCAAGCGCAGTGTACGCAGCTTCTCGGACTTCCAGAGCAGTACAGGTTAATTCAAAATCAAACATTATGTACTTGTTTAAGCAAAAAAATTAAAATTTCATAACGGAAAGAATATTTTTGCCTTAATTGTCAAAACCAATAAACTAGTAATATTGCCTAGCAACAGTTTCATGGAGTTCTTTGTCGAAAAAAATATTAAATTATGATAACATATTTTCTTAAAATTATTGTTATTAAAAGCTTGTAACTAAGCGATTGTGAATAAAATAGTATACCTACATACCACGCGGGATCATTCCAGCCACAGCTTTTAGCGACCCTCGGGGCTACGCGCCTCGGGCCTCTGATGATCTACTTCCCCGCTAGGTATGTAATATATTATTTTTTTATACATTTTTTTACAAAATAAATAAATATGGTAAATTATTCCTTTGAGGAATTGACCGACATACATACATACATTTTATGTATAGAAAAGCAAACAGTAGTTCGAATGAAGCAAGGCGTCTTTATAAAGGTGCATTCCCTGACCGCCAATTACTTCGTGCAAACATTTTTTCGAATGTTCATAGACGTTTGAGGTGAACGGGAAAAGATTAGATTAGAATCTTCTAGAAACTGTCCCTCTTAATGTTCACTCTGTCAGTTATAGTTTATGAACGACGGGGTATCTGCTCATTTTAGTCGCCATGTAAGAGAATATTTAAATCTCATGTTCCAAAGGGCGAGCCTATTCCTTGGCCACCTCGATTACCCGATGCGATTTCTATTTTTGGGAGCATCTAAAGCAACTGGTATATTATACCCAGATAGTAAATGAAGCTACATTAGTGAAACGTGTTACCAATGCCTGTGAAACAATACGCCAAACACCTGGAATATTAGAAGACAGATGTCAAGGCGATTTAGAGCATGTATCGATGCACAGAGAATGCACATTTCCAGCATTTAGTTTAAATTATAAATTTAATATACAATTTTTCTAAGCAAAAAAAATAAACAATTTGCTATATGTTTAATTGTACCCTATGTAAAAAAAATGTTACAAAAAGGGTTCTTCACTTTAAGGTCTATTTTTTTTTTTTTTTTGAATTTTGACAGGAAATTTAAGACTAATATTTACAGACACCAACCATTTTTTATATAAGTTTCTAAAGATCATATCTGTAGTAATGATTAATCAATTAATATTTATTTCGAAAACGATGCATCAGGAGGAAAAAGTCCAAGAGACACTTTTTAAGCAGAACCAATTTGTTCAAAAATCAGTAGCGTACAATTTTTTTGTTAAAAATAAGGAACGACACGAACGCCTCTGATGCTAGTATAAGAAAAATTTATACACGTAAAAATAGCCCTTCACTATACTCTATTGTGTACCAACTCTCATCTCAATATCTCGATCGGTTTTCTAGAAATAAAGGCTATAGTATTTAAAAAAATATATTTTAAACAACCTGTATCTCGTATAGGTATATGAAAATTGTTATTTTTTTATAGTTCTTCAACAGAACCGGTGTTTCCTTTAATTCACGTCCATTTGCAGGTTATGGAATGACAGAAAGTGCACCAGTTACATTGTGCATGCCAAAACTTACTCCTCCATCCAAGATAGGTACAATAGGAATTCTTTACCCTGGAACAGAGGCTAAAATTATTAGTTTGACATCTGGTCAACCTTTAGGAACACATCAGTCAGGAGAACTTCTAGTAAGAGGTCCACAGGTAAGCCATTTTTCTCTATTGCACTTGATTCCATTAATGTATTCGGACACTGTATTTTTACGTACCTACCTATCATATTATATCAATTATTTCAATATTTTTAACTTAGCAGAACTATTCATAGAAATTTGTCCAACGAATACGATTGACTAGGTTTTCTTTGCGACCAAATAAATTTTATAAATAGGTGATTTGTTAATTATGCATATTTTTTTATTTGTCATCGTTATCTGAATAGTTTTTTTCTCTGCCCTGCCAGTATAATAATTGGTTATATAAGCGACAAATTTTTTTTCTGGCACAGGCCCTTAGATCTGACGATATCGATCCAATACCCCGTGGATCCTAATGGTCTACAAACGCCAAAAATTGAAGGCAGCAAAATATAATAGATATTAATTCAGGCTGAAAACCTTCATTTGCGACGACTGTACACAAGATGTTTTTAAATTTCCAAACCTATGCAGGAGGCTGGAAATAATAATTTCAACAAAAAAATTTACTATAGAATATATGTCCTACTAATTACCTATCTATTAAATATGTAGTACCTATACACCGTTGTTTAACTGATTTTGTTTCTCAAAGAGTAACATATAATTTCATCTTTGGGGGCGAAGTTTATGAAATATATTTTTTTTTCTTAGAAAATGTTATTACTTGTATCAAGCCAACCATTAGAAGCTTTGCAGGCTTTCGTGTTAGTTGTCAATAGTTGAATAATTTTTGGGCTGGTTGCCACGTCGTATTTTGGTTTCTTGACGTTTTGAGGCATATCGGTCTCTTTTTCAGGATCTAACTCTGAAACTGAAGATTAAATTCTCTGATCCGTATTTATATTAAGTGTATGACGTTCTAGTGCAGGGTTTGAAATCTCTGGCCTATGATGATCCGGTCCTTGATTTTTACGAATGAATTGCTTCCAAACTACGGGTACTTTCACGCCCTCAGCCCATTTAATATCATCGTGATTTTTCTGGATTTATATGGCCTCTCTGTAGTCTGATATGAATTTAAAATTATTTCAGATAGAACCAAACTTTTTATATTGTCTTAAAGTACAGTCAATAATATTTTTATGTTTTGAATAACACATCGTTTAAATGTTTACCTCGACTTCGTTTACACAACCGAATTCGATGAACCCAATTTTCTATGACTGTGTCCGATTTATAATTGGACGTAATCTGATGGAAGCAGCGTTCAATGTTCAATTTTAATACGTCAAGTGATTATGGTTTGTTCGCATAGACCTTAGATTTCAAATAGTCTCAAAAGAAGTAGTCTAAAGGAGTTAAATTGCAGCTTCTTGGAAGCCACTGAACAGCTGCATTCCTTGAAATTATCCTTTCGTCAAACTTTTCTTGCAATACGTCAATAGCTTCAGTAGCAGTGTGACAAGTGGCACGGTCTTGCTTGAACCACATATCCTACAAATCAAGATCATCTTAATTTGGCCACAGAAAATGTCTTACCATCTGTCGATATCTTTCACTATTCCCTGTAACTGCATCTCCTACCTCATTTTGGAAAAGAAATGGTCCGATAATGTCATCATACCATAAACCACACCGTACAGTTACCTTTAGCGGAATCTGTTGCGGATTGTTTTCACATCAAAAACTGCAATTTTAGTTGTTAATATATTCACTTAACCAAAAGTGAGCATCTGAAAAAATATTTTTTAAAAAAAAATTAAAATCTGTTTCAAGTTGTTCTAAACTCCAAGCAGCAAATTCTCGGCGCCGACGATGGTTCAGTGGCTTCAGTCTTTGGGTGAAAACAATCTTATACGGGTGTAAATTCAAGTCTTTTTCCGCCAAGTTATTGTCTTTTTAAGCCGAGGAATTGATAAATTTGGATCCTCTGCAACATTAGCTCCTACAGCAGCAGTATCTCAACAGTTCTGACATTTCGACGTCTTACTGCGATGTTTTTACATCGCGAAGAAAAAAAATTATTTTCATATTTTTCAACGAAGCGATGAATGGCAAGCAAAGAAGGGTGATTATTTAGACCAAAATTTTCGCGACGTGAGCGATAAGTATTTACAAAAGAGCGTTTATTTTCATAAAATATTTAGATAATAACCAAACGTTTTTGAAGCGCCTATTTAGTCATAAGTTGTTAGAGTATACGGACATAAATGACAACTAGTAACAGGTATAACTTTATTATCATGGTTACCAAATAGTTTCAAAATCATATCATTCTTATTGAAAAACCTTAGATTAGAATTGCTTATATTTGTCTAAATTCCTTTTTTCTACGTTCATGCAAAAAAGACCTATACTTAGTGGAAAAAGTGGTTCTTTATTGCACTAATGCAATACAATTTTTATTGCATTCATCTGTCATTCTATTGCAGCATTTTGTGATCATGACAAATATAAATGCTCAAATCAACGTCATATTTAATCTACTTTATGTGATATTGTATTATGTTTTAAGCAATTGCATATTTTATATTATTTTCATATTTGTTATATACTGGATTATGAAATTACTAGAAAATTAAATTAGTTCCCTTTGAATATCAACTGAATTACAAAATATTTTTTGGTTTTCGCATGAACGTAGAAAAAATATTGTATGCAACTCGTACAAAAGGTGTTTATTGAAATCGACGTGTTGTCGATAATTTCACATCGCGTACGTACTTTTTGCACTTGTATAAATAACTATTAATCCAGACGACAAAGATTCTGTTGACCATAAAATTCTTACAGAAGGTTTTCTTTTTTCTATCGCTTTTTTTCATTCTTAAAATGAAGAAACCAAACCAAAATTCGATGTGCAATATACTGTTTAAACCACTGAGGGGGAGGTTTTATCATTTCTTTTTCAAATATTTTGGAGAATATCAATTTTAGGGAAAATACAAAAATATTCTTCACTAAATTCTGCATAAAAAAATGCCTTTATAGTTGTTTTTAATTGCAACAATAGTTTCCAAGCTTTAACTGTGTGAACTAGTGAGTCCGACGCTCCATCTCACGCGTCATACCAGTACAAGAGAATACCTCGTTCGTTTGGAGTCAATGTGTCCAGAAATGAGCACCGGGTAGTGTCTATTGTAAAAAAAAATGTATATAGATAGAAAAATTATTATTTTTCTTATCTCAACGCTGAATGAATTTTTTGCGATGAAGGAATAGATTGTACCATTTGAATATACATATATTATAATAAAGATCTCAAGAGATTATGGAACAAAATTATAACTGAACGAAATCAAGTGGAATATTTAAATTGTTAATTCATATTTATATTACATAAACTGTTTTCTTTATTTGATTAATCTCCGTTATTTATGTTTGGGAATTGGGATGTTCGCGACATGGAATTGGTAGCTGCAGTCTCTCCTTTCTATATTTTCTTCAGTGTCTCCAATTTCTTCTGCCTCTTCATTCTTCTCATGAATAGTTTATCAGGAAATTCTCTAAATCAATATTACTGGGTTCATCAACGTTTCAAGTTCCACCTTAGCAAGTGGTACAAATAATCGAACAACCCAAACTTACGACAGCCGTAATTGCCCTTACACCCACTTCGACAATTATAGGAAATTATCTTGAATGATACTGTCAGTGGTCAGTGCCAGTAAACCGTTGATAGTGTCTTTCCAAACTCATTCCGTTGGTTCCAAATGCATTTCATTGCAGCTCTGTATTTGATGATGAACTTTGTACGCACGCTGTGAACGATTTTATTAAGTTTTGCCATTGTCTTTTTGAAACATAGAAATTGTATAATGCATTAACCATTGCTAGTGACAGCGCGGTATGCACACTTGCACAATGATATCTTAAAAACTATTAGCCCAATAAAAAAAACTGAATAGACCTTTTTCATGCAAAATTTAATTAGATTTTTTTTAATTGTATATATTTAAATCAATATTTTCGGAAATATTTAAAAAAACCTCCATCTTATTTGATTAAACAATAATGGGTGTAAACAAAAGGTCGAAGAATAAAAAAGATCAATAGTAATTATTCGAAGAATCCGATGGTTTTCATCTGGATGATTTTAACTTGAGACATTCAGGAAAACTATTAGTTTTTAATGACTTAAATTTTTACTAAAATTTATTTAACAACAAGCAACTTATTCGAAAAATTTATTTGCAGGTAATGATGGGATATTTAAACAATGAGCAGGCCACAGCAGAAACAGTCGATGAAGATGGCTGGCTACATACTGGTGACGTAGCATATTATGATGAAGACTGTTACTTTTATATTGTCGACAGGTGTAAAGAACTTATAAAGGTTAAGGGAAATCAAGTAAGTTTATAGCAATAATAATATAATTTCTTTTTGCGAATATTCTAGAAAATGTAACGTAATACATAAAGCACTTTTAACTATACGGTAAAAGTAGATAAATAATATTACAAAAATGATAATACTTAAATGTGTCAAATTTTTAAAAACTAATTAAAATTAATGATATGTAACAGTACGTACCTACTCCTGTCAAAAAAAGGAAACATAAACAACCTAAATATTATATCGCAGATAACGGTACCTGCACATATATGGTACAAAAGCATAAACAACTGCAACTGTCGTTTTTTATGTAAAAATATTTGCTTTGTCATTGTCAGCAGGATTACCAATGTGTGAGTAATTACTGGATTTATGAGCGTTTTTATCACTTGTAAGTAAATTTGTGAGTAATGGGTAATTGTGAGTAATTTGTGAGTAATTGATTTCGCCAACTGCTTAATTAAATTTCATACCCAGTCACAAAAATGCCAGGAGTATAATTCCTCGTCCTCGATATGTTCTATGCTCTGTGGATGTAATGGAGAATATGACCCGATTAGTAGTCTATGCACCTGATCCGTTTTATGGTTGGAGTTTTATGTTTTTCAGGGATCGTGGTTTATGCTCATCTATTTGATTTATGTTGAATTGTTCATTTTGACGATATCTATGTTCCATGTTCTACGAACAGAACATTTAATACGAACGAACACGTCACATATTTTAGCGGTTTTTTTCTTTTTTCCTTTTATATTATAATTCAACAATATCATAAAAAAGTAGCTTGGAGTCGGAGACAATTTTGCCTCTAAGTAGTTGGGATAAGGTTGGGATCATCAAATAATTAATAAATCATTTAATGGACTACACTGCAAAATTACTGTTGTACCAATATTGATATGTAGTTGATATTCCAGTGCCATCTTTTGGTAGGTGATTTTCGCGAAAAGAAAATTAGTTATAAGTAATTGGCGATTCAAGATAAGAGATACACCACCTGATATCAAATTTCAAACTAGTTTCTATGACAATCGTCTCAGAATGTCTAGTCGTATTATTTTATTTTTCTATCATTGCATTCAATAGATTAGCCGTTTTTCTTTTACCAGAAATCTTGATTAATCTTACTAACCATTAAGAACATATGCATAACTCAGATTACCTAACATTTCTGTATAAAAGGGAAACAGCTATTGACTAGATTTTTATGTGAGTATTTCAAACAGTTTGTGAGTAATCAAGACGTCAACTGTAAGTAATTTCGTTATACACCGTTGGCAACCCTGATTGTCGGTAGAGAACGCCCTTATTAATGTCACTGATAAAAAGCATCAAGATTCATGTCGAATATAAAATTATTGATTGATTGATTTAAAAAAACGAAACAAATTAATAACAAATATTATTAGAAAATTTTATAAAACGTACTTTTTTCAATATTTTGTAACCGCGATTTCTGTTGAATTTCGTAAATTATTAGTAGATATTATTTTTAATTTATATTCTCAATTTTTATAACTCGATACAATTTATCAAATGTTAATTCTTAAAATTATATAAAAAATATTTGCTTCATTTTCAAATCTCACACAGTTTACAGTGTAAAGATATATGTTATCATCATGGATATTTATTTATCGGTCAGTGATAGAACTGTTTAAGGTGTCAGTACTTGAATTGATGTGGCTATACCGCTGTGGGTTCCATCCCCGCGGCCAGTAAACCGTATATCAGCTATATACGTGGAAAGGATTGGCACTTTCTCTGCGGGTATGGTAGGGTGGAAGGATGTTGGTTTGAGTCAATATGAGAGATTGATATCAGTTAACCTTTGACCACTCCCCTAATTGATGAGGTTTTCTAGGTTTCCCTCATTCCTGCACTGAATGGTGGTTAGGGCCTACTAACGTAAGTCGTTCCTGAGCAAGATTATTAATATTTTTAATAACCTTGGTTCCTGAGCGCAAATACGGCCTGCTAAATAATAATACGCCGCTCCCTCTCCCGCACAAATCTCCGACTTCTGGGTTAATCCTCGTAATTAGAATGAGTGGTAGAAATATTATTATTACTATTATTTAAACGTAGTGGGCTGCATGAAAGAACAAAATGCAAACGAATGGGTGAAAATGATTTATGCACTGTTGAAAGAAGTACCTACGTTTCACACACTATGTATATCATATTGTTGCAAGAATAGATTGATGAATTTCAATATAGAGAGTGGTTACAAAAAGACAAACTTTAAGGCATAGTAAAGGAGGTTAAGGATAGGAACGCCTGTCCGAAAATTTACCGTTTTGACAGCAGAGGCTTCACTAACTCCACCCCGCAGGCCACAGAACTATCAACTTCTTCAAAGTTCAGTGTAGATACAGTTTCTCCCGAAAAGTACTAGATTTTGGCTTGGGCGAACTAGCGTACTAGACTGAGCGATAAAGTACTAGATCTAGTACAACTGTACTAGGACTGGCAACGCTGTGTTGTACTAGAAATGTATGGTGAATTGTAATAGATTTACGGGGGACTGTAATAAATCGTGTTCTTGCTTTTTACGTATAGATGCCAACCTGACAGAATTAGTTTTCGGTTTTAGTAGTAACACCATAGACTAACTGTATAGACAGCTTTTTCAAATAGTCCAGAATATTAATACAATTTCAGTTGGATTAAATGCCGCCAGATGTCTATAGAATTCAGTTTTTACTCAGACCCGGCACACAGAGTTAAATCGCTTTAACGTGTCGTCGGAGAATTTCAGCTCTGTTGCCACGCATCGGATTTGAACAAGGGATATTAGATGACCGCAAATTCGAATAATGTATTAAGTATTCCAATTTTAAAACGATGATAGAAAAATTGTATTTATATATAAATATTTTAAACACAGGCATGAAATTTGATCGATTTTTGTTTAGCATTTAACATGTCATGCTTTCATTGGGGGATCTTAGGGATTACAGGTGCTTATTCAAATTAAATTAATGGCAGGTTAAAGACCAGCTGCGCACTCATACATCTTTTGAAATTATTTTGAAGATATCAGCCTACAAATAATATATGTAGCATAATATCTATATTTGAATTCAACCGGAGATATTTTCGACATTTTATTAACATTTTCACAGATGCATGGATTTACAAAATTCTCTACAGCGATATCATAATAAGATATTTTTATTTGCTTTCTGACACTTACCAATAAAATGAAATAAATTATTTTAAAACAAAATTTGTTTTGTAGTATACGAAGTGTCGCAAATTTTCTGTTACATTCTGTCTATTTGGCATAAAAATCTTTCACATTTCAAAAAAAAACCTGTTTTTATTCTCATACAATTCTGGAGCAATTTCCGTACAATATGAAACCTACTGAAGAGTAGATAGTAGATATAAAAAATTTATAATTTTTGAGCCTACTGTGTTACAAAAACAAACTTTTGCTTGTTTGACAATATATTTACCAAATTTCGATATCAGTGGAAGGAAAATACAACATTTGACATATCTAATTTTTGAAATTGTCGTTCAAAAGACTGATCAAACATTTAAAAATATATAGAATGTCCTGTTTAGGAAATTGTTACTGACACCGCACATAACAATGTATATATTCTTAAAAATTTTAAATTCGTCTATTTAAGCATTTGTTTAACTATCCATAAAAAACAAATCATTAATTTTATTTCAGTGTGTATAGTCTTTAACTGTATATACAGTATGTCCAAGGTTAGAGTGGAAAAGCGGGAAAATATTTTTATTTTTTATTTTACGAGAAAATTGATTCTTGATTAAAAATTTTGGTTTTTTTAAAAATGCAGTTGACATAGAAGACTTTCATCTAACATGTATAGGGTGATCAGAAAATCAGCAAATATAAAAATCATTCAAGAATAAGCTGCCTTTGTTTTTAACAATACGAATATGCTTTGTTTCTTTATTTATGAAAAATGCATTTCGCATATATAGCGATTTTTTAGTATATCTTCCTCTAAGTAGAGTAATGTAGGGTTACCTGAAATATTATATGTTAAAGTAATATTTTCACCATAACATTAAGTGGCAAATATATGAGAGGAATAATCAGTGAAACTACTGTGTATGCATTAAAAGTACCGTTCTGAGAGACATTCATACTGTTATGTACATAATATATATTTTTTTAATTAGTGGTAAATGATTTCATTTATAATAAGAAGTATTTTGAATAACAGTTCACAGTGACCAAACTGAAACTCCACATCGTTCTATCTATTTATAGCCAATATATGATGTCTCAAATTTTGTTTGAGAGAACATGTTGAAAATAAATGTCTATATAAAATAGGTAAAAGATTTTACGTTATTTTGCCATGAATTTTTATTTATGGGAGTATTTCAAATAAAAATTATGATTTGGGAAAATATCAAAAAACAAAATTAGAGGCAGTGTTAAAAAATGTATTTCATTGAATGAGGTACAAAATTACTGCAGATAATTTAAAGCCATGATTGGACTATACATGTCCAAATGTCAATTAGTTTGGATAATACTTAACTTACTTTTAGTTCGAATAAAAACTGTCTATGAATATAAAGGTATTTTTTTAACATCCTATATATTGTATATGTAACTTTGTAGTAATATGATTTTTTCGCCAAGTCAAATTAATGAGTCGTTGGATTAGTATTTACAGGTCCAGAAATATCGTTATATCGTGATTACTGTACTGTACGGGTTCGCCAAGACATGAAAAAGATATTGGAAATATAGGAAAAAATAACACAACTATATTTAACGTTTATGGAAAAAATAAAAATCTTGAAATCCTATAAAGTGAGTAACTACAAAAGATAAGTTGTTGCTTAAATCCTAGATACGTGAGAATTAAATTTTACACACTGTAAACCAAATAATTTACGAAACATTTAACTTTGCGTCTTTTAGTTATTATTTTTTATTGCAGTAAATATAGGTACAAATTCTTTAAGTAGTATTTACACATTTAGTAGATATCTACATATTTTACCGGCCCTGTATATTGTTCGATTATTAGTCGATTGTATACAGTATGCGCCAAAAGTATGTAATAAATTCAATAAAAACGAAACAATTATTTTTTGGGAAAAATCCTCGAACAGGTCGATTTTTAATTTAAAAAATACATATTTTAGCGTAAAATGCGATTTTCAAATGTCATTTGTTTTCGAGTAATGACGTCATCGATTTTTTTTTAAATGGCAACACCATATTTTTTTCCTTGATTCTGAAAGATCGTTTAATTCTCTATCGGACAGTACTAAAATGTTGCCCTCTTACATAGGAAAGTTTTCGAGTAAATGACGATTGAATGTTAGAAAACGTAAATTTTATCCATAAAAAAGTAACAATTCTGAGGTATGTAAAATAAAATACAATTGATTAAATTTTATACTTAAATTAAATGTTCGAATTGCCATCCACCAACTTCTTAACAATGCGCAAGTCTGTGAAGAAATTCTTCTTGCACATTATGAATGATTTCTGGGGTAACTCTGCGTATTTCGTCCCGAATGCGATTTTGAAGTACTCGAAAACAAATGACATTTGAAAATCGCATTTTACGCTAAAATATGCATTTTTTAAATTAAAAATCGACCTGTTCTAGGATTTTTCCCAAAAAATAATTGTTTCGTTTTTATTGAATTTATTCCATACTTTTGGCGCATACTGTATAAAAAATTGTAAATTTGCACGTGCGGAGTCTTTGCGGTGAAAGATTGAGTGTGTAACGATCACGGCTATACCGTATTCGACTTTTTTTTAATTGAGTATAAACTTCTTCGCAGTAGACGGAAGTCGACACTTGTTTGATATGGTCGTTCTCGTAATATTAGACGTAAATCTTTTATATTTTATTGTGAACTACATAAGTTTGGACAGTAAAAAATTTCAAAAACTGTAAGAAATTAGTCAAAACTTGCGTGAAAATGTAAGAACAGCAATTTTAAGAATTGAAAATAAAACTGCCATTGCATCATCGAAATTATTTGATGGTTCAAATAGAGTATAAATAAAGGTTTATATATTTATCTGTATAATATATGCATAGCATAATTATTATTATGTAAAGTACAAATTGGCTCTTAAAAAATATTTTTTTACAAACAAATCATATTTCAAAATCTATAAAATAATACGCCATGCGCTTAACTAAGAATTAATGGTAAATGTGACGCGAGAATGGAAATCAACAAAAAAAGCACTGCATCGGAATTCGGATTGATTTTTTGTTATGATTTATGATAAAGCGCTGTTTCTGTATGAGCCGATGCCGATTGCCGAAGACCGAATGCGAAAGCACGCGACAGCACGCTCTATGTTTTGAATCTTGAAATAGTGTTTTCTACAAATTAATATAAATAGTTTTCGACATTTAAGGAATGAAAAATATAGTTATTTTACGGAAGTAAAACGAATATATAACAAATATTTAGGTACATAGGTACATAAATCTTTCAAAATATTTACGTATTTTTTTTATTTAACTGTAGACGTAAATATTGTTATAACATAAACTTCCATAGTTCTGCATATAAGATCGTTCAATTTTGTCTATATGTATGTGAGAATAATTGTAAAAATGTAGGGTTAAAATCGCAAAATAATATGTGTCTTACAAACACTATTTAAAAGTTATTTTGTTTGAAGATAATTTAAATAATAAAAGTGGTTAAATAAAAGATCCAGGATTTTATTTTTGATATTACTTTTGTTCTACGTGGTAAATATTTTGAGATTTCTATACCTAAATGCCCCACAAAATTGAAAATTTTTCAGTGAGAAATACGGCGACGTTACATTTTGTGGAACACAAATTGAATCCAGTTTGTCTATTTTTTTATATTCCATCAATTGCTGTTTTAATTAGTTAGGATTTATTAATACATTAGTTTAAACTTGGGCAACCACTGGATATAGTAAACGTTTAAATTTTATTGGAAAAAAATGTACCTAAAGATATAGATTTTATAATTTTGTAATTGTCTACCTATATCCACTATTCATTGTTTTGAAAAATTTGGTCTCTTAATAGATGGTAGGAAAATAGTTTTAAATTAGAATTATTTTTCGATAATTTTTCGCAATAGCGAGACATTTTTATTTAAATGCATTAAAAAGCAGCCACGGTTTATTATGCTACAAACGAGCTGAAACGTTCAGCGCAACGTGACAACGTCGGAGGCTTCGAAGATTTACTACTAGAGCGCCCCCTCATTTTAACTGGTATATACTAATGTTTCACTGAGTTTGACTGGGTTTTAGGTTGTTAATAAAAGTAAGCATAAGATGGAGCGGTCTATACATTTAGTCTATGGTAATACAATTGTTTCACCTAGTTGTATGTACAACCGAAAAATATTACTATATCTGTAAGCTGCTGCCCTCTATCTAAAAAAATGCACAACAATCTGATGAATAAACTGGACAAGGAAAGATTATACAAATGTCTCTGTCTTGCCTTGAATATCTGTAAACTGTAAATGTTCAAAGCCAACAACAACACAGAGAACATTTAAAATTTATATTATACAAATTGTTATGAGCATAAAATATTAAAAAGAAAAAATGTCAATATTATGTTATTTTTAGCAGATACAGATATTCTGCAGTAATATTCAAATAGACTGTAACTTATATAGGTATTTAAAAAATGTAACAAAAACAATCAGCAATTTTTTTTTTTTTTTTCAGGATATACGTATCTATATTGTACATTTATTTTCTATTATAACTAGTTCAAAATATTTCTTTTATCAGATATCACAGTAATTTTTTTTAAAATTTGGCGATGATCTTAAAATTTATATAATTACTTATTTTAGATAAAAGGTTCAAAGCATATAAAAGCTCATTATAATAATTGTCTACCATGAAATAAAAAATAATGTCTTTATTTCTACACGATTACAAGATATGAAAAGGATGTGATAAAGAGGTAGGGATCTTAATAATGAGCGAAGATAAAAAGTATTAATTAAAATAGTCACATTTATTGAATACAATATTATAAATTTTACAAACATTGCACATGCTGCAAAATTTGCAGCTTTTGTACTTTCTGAGTTCTTTGGTAATGTGTCTTAACATTTGACGATATTTGTTTACATTATTCTTTATACAGCAAAGTTCTAATTAATAAGTCGAATATAAATTCCCTATGGCAGCAACAGTCCTTTGGACACATATACCATTCACTTAATTTCTTTTCTACAACATTTTTAATTTTAATTTTTAAAAAACCATAAATATTTCTTCAAGAAGAATTTTTTTTAATAGATTTAGTAAAGTGATGCATATCTTAGTAAATGTTTTTTGTAGTGCACTAGGTTTCTTTAAGGCACATGGGTTGTTAATATTATAATTTAAATAAAAATATAAAATAATAAAACGTCTGCATTTTCGACCAACGATTCTGTGATGAAATGTATATTTAGAATTTTGGCTCAGTTGTCCAGTTTGTATGGCAGTATTGATAGCTGCAGCTACACTATGGCTTAATACTTGTACCGCTAGCTTAACATTCATTTTCTGAAATGCTCCAGGATTTATATGAGTGTCCGTTAACTTGCATAGTGATTTCCCTGTGCTACTCTTCTTATCTAACTCATATACTTCACAAATACAGTTAAACGATAGTATTTCGCTATTTTCATTGACAAAATCCCCTTGCAATAAATTGTTTCTTATATTTTTGATAATATGGGGGGCATCAAATATAGCATAATATTTAGCGGAGTTAATAAAAAAATATGGGTTTTCTGGATAAGCACCCAAACACTTGTATAATTTTTGGTTAGTTGATGCTTGGTCACATATTACAGCTAATACATCTAATTGTGCATTTTGTAACGCTACTAAAACATCCTTTAAAATTTGATTTAGTGTATCAGATGGTACACCATTAGCAGAAAAATAAAAGGCTACAGGAATTTTCCATGAAGCATAAATTCCTCTTGCTAAAAATACCAAAGCTTGTTTTGCCATTAATGGTTACCTTCCATATTTTCCCAAATCTTCATAGCCCTCAATATAACCTTTAGCTTTAGAAAATGCGATGCACTGTTTGATTGCCATTTCGTCAAATACCACTACACATTGTTTACTCTTCGCTGACATTGTTTCTGTTTTTAATTTTACACAACGCATCAATTTTTTATTAACACCTGGCTTATAATTGAATTATTTTAGCCATGTGGACAGTGTTGATGTCGAAGGTAACATCATTCCTTTAGCTCGCATAAATCTATATGTTGATGGAGATTTGTAAAAAATTGATAATGCAGTGACTTTTTCATCAGTAAGCCACCGACTTCTTTTTTTATGACTTAATTGCATTCTTACGAGTGCTTTTGGAAATGTTGACAATGTGTTAACATCTCTTAATAATGGTGTTATGAGTTTCTGTTTTTTCATTTCTTTTTTATTGTACTATAAGCTTCTGACATGTCGGCCAATTTTCTTTTTAAATTTTTAGTTTTAGGAGAATCTAAAACTGGAGAGATTCGTTGTCTTTCAAAATTTTTTCTTGGACTGTAGTTGTATGAGATGGTGATATACCATGTATACCTTTGGAGGTTGACGGTAATGGTTCTAAGTTAAATTGTAATAGTGTATCTAAACTAGGACTGGACGAATATGTCTTAGAAGTTGTGGCAACCTCTTCGCGGAAATAATATTTAAAAGGTACGGCTGTACCAGCAAGCTTCTTTGCAAGAAAGTGTTTCTCATTAAAATGATCTTGGCATAGAAATCTGGTTTTTAATTGTTTCTGAGTTAAGTCAGACGATGTGCATTTCCTGAAAAATAAAGATTTCAGGAATAAGTACTTGAATAAGAAAATAAAAAATTATTATAGTATTTTTTAAAGCTTTTTAGGTAATGCAAGAATGTAATGATAATTTAAGTGTAAAATGTGCCATATTATTTACATTGGTTATATAAACTTTGCTATTAGATAATTAAGACTGACTTTTGCCCAGCCATTGCAATGTTTATAGAACATCAGAATTCAGAAGGCATGCAACCGACCCCGAGATTTGACAATTTAAACATTTATTATTATTATTATTATACAGAGTAGTCCATAAGGAATGGATAAAATTTTACCTGCAGATTTTATAGGGGAAAATATTAATTTTTTGCTTAATAACTGGTGGCCAAATATTAATACTTACTCCGATACAGGGTGTTAAAATTATTAAAAAGGAATACTTACTAGTTTTATCTTCATAAAATGCACTCTTATCCAAATATACACTTTTTAGGAAATCCTGCACACCCATATTTTCTTAACTTGCTTAAAGTAATCCTCTATTTCGATAAGGGTGCATTTTGTGAAGAAAAACGAGTATTCCATTTTTGATTAAAAATGATGGTTAAATAAAAAAATATGTGAAATTTCACATAAAAAGCGCTACCTCTTTTTGTGAAACCGATCCTTAAGGTCTGTTAATATTTGTATCTGATAGCAGAATTTTTATATCCAATCTTGGAATGACTTTTGAATCTTTTGTTTAGCAGAAGGGAGATCCATACTTTTAATGACACTAATTGATAGATCATATGATATACTAACATACTTAAATGAATAGTACCTGAACTCACTATCCACTTTTCACATCTTACTTCATCTTAACAGGAAAATAAAATCTACACAGTCCAGGTTATTTCTTATGTTTACATAAAAAGAGCAGTGTGTGGTAGATGTTTCCGCCATCTAAAAAAGTAATAATGTGTTAAGTATATTATTTCTTATAAGTACCTTTTATTTTTTGGCGTATGTGGGTACTCGGGTGAGACATATTTTTATTAGTTTTTAGTTAGCATTCTTTAAAGAAGTAAAAGTCTGCAATTATATTAAGTAGGTAGGTATACTAACACAGTATACTTTTAATTTTAAACATTAGAGGAAGTTTTGAAAGAGGATTAATGAGATTAAGAGCAACAAATGCACAAATACAAAAAACACGTAAATACTTTATTATGTTATCAACATAGATTTCATAGACAAAGGTGAAATAGAATAAATGATAGATTTTAAAGCCCATTACGGAGGGTAACCGATCAGTTATATTACATCTGATATGTTACAAAAATATCGTTGGTGCTATAATATATATTTATATCTCTGCAGTTTATGTGTCTGTAGGAATATACAGGGTGTTTTCAAAAGAAGTAGCTCAAAAATTTCCAAAAAGATACGGAATAGTGGCTGTAATCACAAAAGGTCTGACAGAAATTAGCATGACAGGCGCCTACTTAAATATTTCTCAGTTGCAATGGTGTGAATTGTAACGTGAATGGTACTTAATTTTATTTTTTTGTTAATAAACGGTTAGTTTTAAAGCAAAAAAATAAGACAGGTAAAAGTTTTAAAATAAACCAGGCTATCTGATACATATTTTTAAACACTCAATTTTTGACAAACAAATAAGTTGTTGCAAAAAATAACTTAGGGAATGCTTATTTCAACCCCTTCTAAGGAGCAGATATTTTTGAAAAATTGTTGAGAAGTTGCACATGCATTAGTAGAAAATTTGTGTATAATTTGACTAGTATACCTTTTCTAGTTTTTAAATTACAGCCTCTGCACCATCTTGGAAACTTTGAAGGGCTGCATCTCCTTAGGAATGAACAATATACTAAGGTCAGGTTTTATGCAAATGTTTTCTTTTTAGTTGTAGATTCACCGGTACCATTTATGCTACTTCTTTTGAAAACACCCTGTATACTATAAAGATAAATAATATATATTATTGTTCGCCGTCCGTAACCGGCTTAATACTTACTTGACTTACTGTCAAGACCCTGAATATTTTCTTGTTGAAGTTTACCTAAATCCTAGATAAAGTCTAAATAATTTCGTTATATTATTAGCTCTTTATTTGTAAGTATATCTGATATGAAATTGAAAAACACCAAACTTACCTTTAACTAAATATTTTTACACATTTTTAAATGTTCAATTTTCTGTATTATTAAAAATAGTTCTCAAAATATTCGCGTGCACTTATCTAAACCACAATTCAAATCACAATTAAAACACGAAGCTAACAACAACTCGACAGCCACTACGAAATACCATACAACCAACTAAGAACCACCAGTTTTTTTTTACTATTTTCAGTTTCAATCGATAACTATACTCTAGCGAATTCGATACACGGTAATAAGCATGTCTCTTTTCTGCATAAAGAACAGTCAGTTATGTTAGAAAGAGAAAAGAAATACGGTACAATATAGTAAAATATAATGCAAAATAGTAATACAGTATAAATGCCTAAGAATTTCATGAATGACTACAAATCACTGAAACTGCCCTCTGGATTTTCCTAAGACGAACTAATCGTCGTTGTATAACTAGGTGAAACCGGTAATTTATGTCTATTTTGTGTTTATTCAGAAATAAAGTTTATTTTTGTTAGGTTTAAATATTCCTATGTACTATCATTGAATATGCGCGGTGTAAATCATAGATTACAAAACGTACATATTTTACTCTTGATCTTGATTCTTGACTGCCCAGAAGACATATGTTTCTTTAGGTTAATTTTACATCATTTTTCACTTATTACATTTTTTCCGGAGCGCGAAATGATGTGTATAGAGAAGAATAATGAAAAGTAATAGATTTGAGGGGAATATAATAGAGCAGTGGCGGCTGGTGAAATTTCAGGTATATCATATCTTAATAACTAGACATGGGACCCAAACCAAACTTTAGTATATATGTACTGTGGCTATATAGAGAACTTCAGTAGAAGGAGAACGATTTTGCAGTTTGCAAAAAAAAGTTAAAAAAAACGTGGGCCACCTACAATTTCCAAATTGGCTTGTTTAAATTTCGAGAAACATTTTTTTTCATAAACTAGACATAATTCTACTGATAGGTTTCAGATTTTATTAAAAAATTTTATTTTTTGTTAAAGTTACAGCAGTTTGAAAATTAATATTGTATTTGTGATACATTATAAAAATTTCAAAATGCTAAATTCTACAAATATAGTTATTTTTCAATAAAACTTGAAACCTATCTGTAAAATTATATCTAGTTTATGGAGAATAATGTTTCCCGAAATTTAAAGAACTTTTTTTCGCAAACTGTAAAATCGTTCTTCTTATACCAAAGTTATCTGTATGGCCACAGTACATATACCCTAAAGTTTGGTTTAGGTCCCATGTCTGGCTATCGAGATGGCATACCTGAAATCTCACCAGCCACCACTGTAATAAGAGTAATAGATTTTAGTTAAAAGTAATAGATCTATTACGATAGTAATGACTGAGCATCGCTGAGTGTGATTATTGTGAAGATACAGAAAAATAGAATAAAACCTTCACTGTGGATTCAAGGGCAACTTTTGAGATACAAAGAATTAGGTGTTTATAGTCAATTAATGTCACATTTTTTGGGGATAAGGCACGAGAGAGGTGTATTCTACGAAAAAAATTTAAGAGACCAATTTCAGAGTTGATGGTGGATTTCTAAAGTAATATCAAAACGGGAAGAAGTCAGTGGCGTACTGTTTTATTTATTAAAAAAGTTGTGGCATTATCGCACGAACGTCACTGATGCAAGTAGAAATATTCAGATTACCCTAAAAAATGTGCATTTATCCCTTCAAAGCGTGTGTCAAATTTAGAGTCTATCTTTAAAAGTACAATTGTACTAGATTTAGTACATTACGTCCTGATTTAGTATGTCAGTATATCAATACATTTTTAGTACAATGCGAAAAATTAACAATCAACATCAGTTATCAAGAAAATTCGACAAGGGCTTTATTGTTCAACACAGCATATTAATATGTGCATTTTTCTATTTTGCCATAACCCTTGCAAAAATAAATTGGCAGCAGTTTGAATTTTAATATGGCGTGATGTAATACCAGAACATTAATTATTGAATCTAACATTATTTTTGTTTAATGGTTCATGATGAATAAATAGAATTCTAGTAATTTCATAGATTTTAGTACAATCTGTCAACAGAAAACACCACAATTTCTCTCAGGTTAGGAGCAGTCCTGTACTTCAACATATATTTCACGTTAGTCATAATTTCTAAGAAACGTCAAATTACTGATACAAACAATTTGACAACTGTTATTTGTAGAGCACTGCTGCATGCGGTGAGTCACTGCAAACAGGCAGTGGAACAGACTACAAAAAGCATGGTTGCTGCGGTACTTCCCTAGGTTTGCCTTTGTTAGTTGTCCCACAACTGTCTGGTATCTAGTTACGACCTATTAAAATTAGTTTATTAATGTACTTTTAGTGAATGTCCAATATTTCCACCAGTTTCAAACTAGTTTCTCTAATTGCTGTGAAAACAACCCACTTATCATTAAAGAAATAAAATGTATCACAAGATGAATTTCACTATAACATTTAATTCAGTTCTGAGTACATAAAAATTATTTAATTACGTATTTAAAATATTGTAATATAAAAATTACTTATTACCAGGTAGTTTTAAAATTCTACAACATAAATGTGGATGACGAGAGAAATAAAGATAAGATGCATTATCAAGTCCTCAAATGTGTTAAGAAAACTGCTTACTTTTATTTTAAAAAACTTAAAAACTAGGGCAAATATACTACAAAGCGTTAGATGTAGAAGACGGTTCCTCACATAACTGTTCTTCTTTGTCGTCTACCGTTATATCACTAAGGGCATCAACATCCATGGCTGTTTGCAATTTATCACTGATTTGTCTAACTGGTTCTTCTTCTTGAACAATAGCATCACTCGATTCCGGCATGTCATCAGAATTTTTTTCCTCGCAAGTTCCTGTTTTTGTTTCAGCTTCTTTTAGGGGCTCTGAAGTTTGGTGATGACTGCTGGATAATCCTAAAATATCTTCAGAACCATTAGAAGTCTTCAAAATGGATTCTTCCACTTCATTTTCTTCAAGAAATGTACTTGTCAATGCACATGTAGCTTCTTCAGTTTCTTCAGTTTCCTTTTTACCTTCAGCCAATCCATCTTCTTTTATATTAACTTTTATTTCAAGTGTGTCAGGTTCATCATAAATTTTCTCTGATTGTTCTATGCTTTCCAACTGAATTTTATACTTCTCTGAAGTGATGTCTACCTTCAATGCACCCATGGACACAGAACTGTTTTCTGGTGAGATATTTTCAGTATCAGGTTGTTCCTTAAGCAGTATTTTTTCTTCAGTATGTTTCTCAACTTTTGTATCTGCCAAGACTTCTGTGTGTTCTGGAGAAACAGAATGTGGCAAAATTGCTTCTGCTAATGGCTGAATTTGCTCCTCTTCATCAGGTACTTTCCGCTTTTCATCTTCAGACTATAATAACAACATTAAAAATAATTAATGCAATGATTCAAGTAAGAGCCAAAACATTTCTGACAATTTTTTAAATGGGGAAGTTATATGAATTTTATATTGGTTTGAAATGTATTATAGGATAATTTTCCAAACATATTGAAAGGTCAGAACAAGTGTCTGGCAGCAATAATCACATAATTAAAATATTAACTTTAATAAATTGCCATAAAGTAAACAAAGCCACGTTGCCGAAAATGCAAATATGCAGGTATAGATGCAGGGTATTATATTGGTAATGTAAACAGGCATTTGTTTTTTGAGTTTTTACGTTTTTGTGGCATTTTTGGGTCATAGATAATCTAAATACTGTGTAAGTAATGCCATAATTATTAGTGGTGATTAGTGAACTTACGGTATTGTTAGTATATGTATTGTTTTAATTTAAAAAATAATAAAACTTCTTTTTAATGACCGTCACTTGTATATAAAATTGTTGGAAAAAGTAGAATAAGTTACTATAAATATCATAAGAGAAATTATCACATATTTATTGGATACTGCAATAAATTACGACAGGTAAATGAATTGCGTTGTACCATTTTTATTGTTTTGTTATTTACCATGTTACTGTATTTTTATAGACCTGAGATGGTTTTATTATTAAAGAAAACCGAAACGTTGTCCGAAATGTGATAAACTAATTACAAAGCTGTTTTAATTATTTATGACTGACTGATCAACCCATTTAACCTACAGTAACGACTAATGATATTTAACTTATTAACTTTATTAACTTTTTATTGCTATTTACTACTGATTTCATTTCTCCCTAAACATTTTAAAAAAGTCTTTATTTATTACTTTTGTTTATTATGTTTTCAGAATAAAACTGATAATTTAATGTAGTGAAGTCAGATAACAAAATTTTATAAATACCTGAAATAACATTCTACATCTCGTAAATGGTAGGAGCAAATACAGATCATGTTATTTGGAATCGGAATGAAGCACTGAATACAATAAATGAATAAAGATATAAATTTGCTTTACCATTATTTTCTAAACGCCCTGTATATATTCTGGTAGCTTAATAGAAAAGAGTAATTTATTCTTTACATTTGAATTTTTCCATGATAAATCTACCTACTTCTGTATTTCTAATTAAACTTACATTAAAATGGTCTTCACAAACAAACAATGCTGAAATGCTCTTTCTTTAAGATTTTAAAACTATTTGCATTAATCAAGAAATTTTAATTTAATTTTTTTAATATACAGAGTTAACTATGACTACAAATATTTTAAGAGGGGATAGGAAAAATTCAGAATTAACCACCAGTCAAAAAAAGTCAAAACTTATTTATAAAGCGAAAAAAAATTACCTTATTAACCCTGTAGTTAATCCTGTATATACAGGCTTAAATATGACTAAGTACAAAAATTTTAACCTCGTGCTCAGGGAGGCCTAAAAGGCAATAAAAAAATGATTCCAGAATTTTAGCTCAATATTTAAAAAATGGGGCAAAACCCTTTTTTCCTACTTAAAGTCAACGCTTATGATAAGTATCGACTGAGATGGCTTAGATCCATAGATAAAGCTTACATCTGTCAAGAATATCAACTATACTCGCGACAAGAATTCAGATGACTTACGTCATACGAACAAATGAATAAGTCATTGTATTTTCATCAAAATATTTAAGAAACTGCAACTGATAGTAGTAAAACTATATACTACATTATCAGTTTGCATTATATATTGCACTAAATTGCAAAAAATAATTGTTTTTAACGCGACCAAATATCGAAAATTACGTTGACAATAAAAACAAATGTGTAACGTCAGCCGTGATGTAAGACGCCTGAATTCTTGACGCGAGTATACCATGCGTCTTTTTGTGTTTCTAAATGCAGAAATGACAAAAATTAACATTCTTATTAGTAATAATACCTGATAGATAGGTAACAGTTAATCCAGTTAACTCCAGAATTTTGCATTCGTTTTTCATTATTTCGTTACAAACTGGTAAAACTACATTTTCACTTATTAGGTACAATGACTCACTACCAAAAAAACACACTTCCCGTAGGTACAGTTAGATAAAATGACTATTTATTATAAGATAATTGGACGAAAGGAATAGGTAATAGAAAACTTTTAATGCACCCACGGCAGTCTTGTACCATAACCTAGAAAAACAAACCGGCAAACTATATTGTGAGAAGATATCTGTACCTGACACATATTGCTTTATTTAATACCTATAAAACATTTAAAATTAAAATAAGACACTAAAAACTGAAGAACACAAAACGTAAACGTAAACACAGGAATTGAATTATGACATGACAGCGACCCATAGACAAATTAAAATAAGACCATTTGAAAGCATGGCAACATTGGCAACATTAATAGCAGTGCCTCCCTGTGCATCTGGGGTTGCGTGTATAGGCATTTAACGTCAAAATTGTCAAATATCAAATTACTAATTGCACAAGCAATCAACAACAAAACAATAATTCGTACTGCAGGCATAAAGTTTATTTTTCATTTTTTATCTGTGATTGGAGTAAATGTAACTTAAAAATAGTAATTCGTGTTATGAAAGTTTATGTTCAATATATTATTACATTTTAGGTGTTCACATTTAAGGAATTAACATTTCATGAAAAATAAATTAAATTTTGTGAGTAATCTGTAAGTATTATTTAAGATGGTTTCGGATGGTGAGCGATAATTATGCGGTTTACTATGTATTTTTAATTACAAAAATATAAATATATTATCACTCATCGTCCGTAACTGGCTTTAGGTACAATCTATTGCAATAATAATGGCACTCATTAAAAGGAATTTGACAATTTATTTAGAACTGCTAACGCATTCGTAATGAAATCTACTTTCAACAGTTCTTAATTGTCCCACTCATTAATAAGGATCTAATGAAATTTCTATTCAGAACTTCCAATATTTCAAAAACTGATGTGAGGGAGAGCCATTGGTATTGCAATAGATTGCAGTCACAAAATTTAATTACAATAAAATTATTTATTTTGCATTTCTATCCTCGGTTGTTTATATTTATGTGTTAACATTAATAAAAAAATTATGATTCTTTCATGAGTTTATTATATTTATTAAGTCCCTATAAAGAATAATTGTGAGATATGTATATTAATAATATAAAGGTAATATTTTTCATTGTAGCAAGAAACTCATAATAATATCACAAATGATAATTTGTATAAATTATCCTAAAAATTTGTGATATTATTATGAGTTTCTTGCTACAATGTAAAATATTCTCCTTTCAGAAAGAATTGGTAAGTAGGAAATGAATTCGAATATCCCGCTTTTTAGGTTAATTCACTACAGATGCCCATCGGGGCGCTGCCTCCTTTTGTTGCCAACTTTATAGTAAGAAATAACTACTCTTATTTTCTATTCTCTCTGCAGCGACCATTGCATGACCGTTGCTTGCTGGTTGCCTACTCTGGTTCTTGCATTGGCGGCGTTAAATAAGGGTTTAATATTGAAAAAAAAATTTTTTTGCTTTATAAATAAGTTTAGAATTTTTTTGAGACGATTCCGTTAATTTTTAATTTTCTCTATCCTCTCTTAAAATATTTGTACTTAGTCATAGATATATATATATATGACTTATAAGAAATAAAAACTGATACTGATACTTCAATGAAATGTCGTCATTTCAGGGATTGCCTGTTTCATTGTCGTCAAATAGAATAAAAGATTAAACGATTACATGTTACAGCGTTTGATGGACGTTTGTTTAGTCATTTGTTGAATTGTGTTCGTGTAGAATTTCGCGCCGTAATAACTAATAATTCTACTTTTTTTATTGTAAATGAATAATCATATGTACAGAGTGATCTTAATATGTACAGCGTGATTACGTGAAAATTGCCCCCCCTTTCCTTGTTCTCCATTATTGTTTGAATTTGTTTTTTAAATGGAACACTTTATATTTTTACACCATTGAAAAGACCACCAATTTAATTTTTCAGAAATATATTATACATGATACTTATTTTTTTACAGTTTTCGATATATTATATGTTTATTGTTAATATGCAACATCATATAATTGATATATTTTTAAGGATTTTAAAGGTATATGAAAAATAAAAGAAATAAATTTATAAGAATGGTTCAATATGACCTCCTACTTTTTGAATTCGGAGCTGATAACTACTAAATTTTACATAAGTACCTTATTTTACCTTAAAACCTAATTCCCAATTAAAATGCTTAACTTTATATGTTTCATTTAAAAATTATATCATATACCATGAGATTTTTGAAAAGTTAAGTTGATGGTGTACGAGGTGTTCACATAAATAAAATAAAAGTTAAACCTATATATATCTGGGAAATGCAATATTTATTTTTTTCTGCTTTAAAAAATATTTAAAACTTCCTTCAACTTTTATTTTTACACATTTTTTTGTATTTCGACTATATAATAATATGTACCTACAACTATTTGAGTCTGACTGTAGAGAGCCATTTTCATTTACGTTAAGTCTAGAATATTTTTTTATTTTCATCTAAAAGAGATTTTGATCTATTATTCAAGTCCTACTCACCATTTGGTATATGATTTATAATATATGTTTGTATTGTTCTAAATAAACGGAACTAATATTTTGCCAAAATAAAAATATTTTGTTTACTTTGTATGTTGCAATTTTCCACAGGTTGTATTACATTTCAAGAATATTCAGCAAATGACTAAACAAGAATCCTTCAGGCCCTGTAAAGTATCATCGATTAACCATTTACTTTGTTTGACGAAAATTAAACAGGCAATCCGCGAAATGACGTAAAATTTCAGTCAATCAAAGGAATATTCATTTCATTACAGCCTTTGCTGGCAATACAGCCAATGACTAGGCTTTCCGTGAAACGACAAATTTCACCCAATGGCTACGACATATACATCACGTTATAGACATAGTGTACATTACTTACAAACAAAGTTTCTTTGAAGTCCTGTACTTTAGTACTTCTACTTTCAGAAGTGTCTACTCTCTCCATACTATTTCTTCTTTGCTGAACTCCAGCTGGTAAGGCAGTGATGCTAAGGGAATTATCAGTTTGACTTTCATTATGTTCTTCTTGAGGGGTAGAACAAGTGTTTGGAGCAACAGGTTCTATGGATACGTAAGGCTGCTGAGTTTCACCAACAATTGAACAGGAAATTATGGTTTCCTGCGCATTATCCAATTGAGACTTTGTGTCAGTAGTACTACTTGATGGGATTTCTAAAATCATGAAAATCTTTTAAGTTTATTCAACTTCTTACAATAGGACACAATATCATATGATTAGTATTTCAAAAGGACCGATCGGTTATTATCAAATGGAAATGAAAAATGTATAAACGGTTTTTATTCAAACTTTTCTGCATAAAATTCCACCGCCTGAAATTACATGCTATTATGCTATTCAAAATCAACAATAGGGAATGTTAAGATCATGAATTGTTCAGCTTCATGATAATTTACCTCTGCATATCGTACAATCATTAATTCATGTAGGAGATTTATGATTAACCACCATATAGTCTTAACCAGTGACTGCCACAACTTACTACACTTTAGCATTCAAGGAAACTGAAAAGCAAAAACCTTAATACAAAACAGCGACAATCCTAGGTAGCAAAATATTATGCGGGCGGTTTGAAACCAGCATCACGGTATCAAAAGTGTTTGGGATAGACTGGTCACTAAGTAAAGAAAATAATGTAACTATGTACATATTTAGAACCATTTATATACTTTTCATTTTCTCATTTGTTTTCATTTTCCCATTTTTTTTTTAAATAAACCTCGTAAAATACACAATATAACCTAGGTATATCTTAAATAATAACTGTCAGTGCTAATTTAATTATGAATGTAATTAATTTTATTAGTGTTTTTGTGTTCTTAAGAATGGTGAATAATTCAAACTCTACAGCGTATTCTCAAAATCGTCCTAATTTAACAAGTGAGGAATAGCGGATGATGACATGTATGAAGTTTAGAGCGCGTGGTCAAAATATGAGTGTAAGTGATGTTGAAATATGTATTTAATTTAAAAAATTGTACGTGAATAGCATATGTGTGCAAATAAAAAAGTGGTAAAGTACAACTGCGAAACGGAAAGTGATCGAAACAACACGTTTTCGACAAAAAAAAAATTCTATTGCTATATCTTACAAGATGAAACTGGCGAAGGAACTATTTAAAATAAATATTAGAAAATCGGAATCTGGATCAAAGAATACATAAAATTTTTATGAAACATGGACGTATGAAGGTAATACGGAAAGTAGTACGATATGATATGTGTTAATGTGTGACCGTTCTAGTGACAGTGCTAATAACCAATAGTAAATAGTGTGTATGTGTTCTAAAGCCGTTTGTTCTTTTGAATGCGGAATTCGTAAATATTTGCGCGATTTATTTAATGGTGGAAAAATCTCTATTTGTAACAAATTTTGTCAACTACCTATAACATTTTCTATTATTTTCATCATGACACTGCCATGGTAGATTATCAGAAGCTCAAAACAAATTTATTAACACCACATAATAATGAAAGGGACAATAATATTTGTAGTGTTTGACAGTTTCGCAAATTTTGTCAAAAGTTGAGATTTTTGTTGAGATTGAGCCATAAATCCGTGAATGTCTCGTCCATGAGGAAGTATGATATCCGCGGATTGCACATCAGGTATATGTAAGTGAGTGGTGGTGGGCAATCGCCCGTCCAACGGGATTCTAATTTATAGAGAGGATGATACAGGTGGCACATTTAAAGCAAATTGTTAATGTGCTAGGTTCAGCCGACGTCAACTTATTTATTGTTTTGTGTGCTTCAACTCTTCTCAAGTGGCACATTTAGGTAATCATGCCACCCGCATTCCGTACTCATCTCTGTGTTGTGAAGTAGGCACTCTCTATTATTTTCGACCTTGGGTAATTGATAATACAAGATAAAAACTTTAAATTTTGAAATAATTCTTATTATTTTTATTATCTAACGCCACGAAATTGGCAAAAACTGTTATCACTGTTTCTACTAAAAATAATGAATTTTATGTAATGCAAGTATTTTTGTTATTTTTGTATATTTTTTTATATCTAATCGCATTCAAATTTAGTACGCCTATGAAATGTTGCTCCTCGCACGCTTCACCCGTCGCATTTGTCTACAAGCTAGCGATTAGTCACTCTCTAGACTTTTGGCGGTCAACTATAAATCAGATCATTAAAATATTCATGTGCCGTAATTTGCAATTCACAAATATATAAACCCTTGCTTGATCCTTGCATAATAGACAAAAACATAACGAGTGATCCAAGCCATAGAGTCATCATTACTTATGGGCATAATCGGGCAATTTCAAGAATCAGACCCTACCAATTCAATTATTTTAATAATCGGATAAATAATCGAACCTGCACAGGTTCAGGATCCTTATGCAACCAGTACCACTTATCGTGTTGTATAGAGAGTACCTACTCATATATCGTGAGGTAATAGACTAAATTCTTATGTTTTGCAGAGTTACACATATGGGATTCTTTAGGTTAAGTGAATTAGTTATGAATTGTGAAAACAATACAGTCAAGTTAGGAATTTCCTACTATGGATAGTGATTGTTATTAATACTATTACTCACACAATGAGTCTACCACGTTTTAACATTCTCCTGTTTGGAATTATTTCAATAATGCCGAAAATAACTTGAGTACAAGTAAATTATACAGACACAAGTTTGCAACCTCTCTAATGTTCCTAAGTACAACAGTCTCTGGTTATTCACATTATTTTGATAGTATAACAGTATTTAGAAGTGGTTTCGTTAGAAGCAAAAATGACCCCATAAAATTGTGGACAAAACAAATGCTTCTCCTTTCAGAAATGTATGCGCTTGTCATGAAATACCAAGTATTGCGTATTGCAGTACATTGTAATGAAATTTTATATTCATAATAACCATATCTCTACTACAATTTTCCTGTTTCCTACTTGTACTCGTTATATTGAAATAATACTCTTTTACCTGTTCTGTAGGTGTAAGTATATTCCGTTCAGCTCATAAACCACTGAGCCATTTATTTTAACGTTCCATATTGTTAAATATCCGAATAGTTTTAAATTAAATTACATAAACTAATAATCAGATTCTAAAGGTTATTTCAATAATCGGATTACAGGTTATTTTTAATCTGAATTTGCCCATTACTAGACATCACTATAGCTCATTAATGTTAACATCATACTGGATCTTAGTCTAATTTCATAATAAAATCTTTTTTCTTAAAATACAGTGATTCAGAACTTATCTAAAAAAAATTTTTTGAATGTACAGTTCAAAAATGATTTAAAAATACACTTCTGCGCAGCACTGAAAACTGGCTCACTGTAAAATCTGATAAGACAGCAAAGCATGCAATCAGTGACCTAACAAAAAATTTAAAGAAAATCCCAAGGAAAGAAATAAATAACATTTTACAACACCTATTTTATACAGTAAATACAACTGCTTTTGCCGCTATTGTTATTAATCATTAATAGAATTAATTTGTCGATTAATTAATAATATAAATAGTTTGACATACCCGATGTTACAGCAACAAAATTTGTCCGTCTTACCCAGTTTCTACAAACTAACACAAATATTTCTGCTTCTTGCCCATTTTGAACTCGTAAGTTATTGCTAGCGTTCATTTTTTAAATAGCCCCACAAATGGAAGTCCAGATGATTTAAAAGTCAGGAGATCGTGACAGCCATAATACCGGTCCTCCTCGTCGTATCCCTCAGTATTAATGCTTGGACGCACTGTACATGATACATAAATGAGCATATGATACGCCACACTGCTGCAATATGCCGTGGACGCCTTGGACCTTCACCTCTTCCTCCTCCACGATTCGGTTTCAAATTTGCCATGTCACGCTCGCATTGCCTACACTTGCACTCTCTACACAACATGGTAAAAGTAGCTGCATTTGGCACTTTCACCAGGAAATCGTTCTGCTAAAGCATTTTCACTTCACCATAAATTGAAACGATATCCATCAACTCCGAGTTGTATACATGTAAGGTATTTTTGACACTTGAAAAAGTAATGTAAATACTAGCATCACAAAAACCTTAATACCTGCTATCAGTAATCGGATTTCAATAGCGGAATCACCTAACTAGAGACTACAGTCGGCCAGCGATATAAAGGACTACTTCAATCATTTTTTACTCAGAAACTATACGGATTTTACAAAAAAAAAAAAAAAGTAACGATACTGACTTCAATTCTCATGACGCATCTATTCTTAATTTTTTTTTAAAATAAGTTGTGAATCATGCTGTATAACTGGACATGGCTAGAATTCAAAGTTAAATGGAACATCATATTTTTTCCTTCAGTTCATGTTGACATCTACATTTTAAACACTTCTCTGCGATTTTTGTTTAAAACAAACCACATGTTTCAATTGATTAGGAAAAAAGATACTTGATCTAGTGAACTTATTGATCTGTTATTATTCTAATTTTGTAGGTACATAAAACTCAGTTTCAGAGTTACTTCTGAAAAGCAATATGCTTCAGATATAATTAAATTTTGTATTTAGCCCTTGTTATTGATTAAATTTTACATTCGTGCTTTGAGTGGACTCAGTCCTTCAAATATTTCTTCCTTCCAAGACATATCAGAAACTGCTAACCACTAACAATATTAGTCAATTTCAAACAATATAAATTCATATATACTTACCATCTATTTTTATATCAGAATTATTTTGAAAAATTTGGTGTTCTGGATTGTTTTGTATATCGGTAGACTGATTTTCGGTATTAGTAGTTTCAAATAATATTGGAGCCATTTGTGCTGTTCTAGGCCACGATGTTGATTCATCCATTTCCTCAACATTAATGTCATGACTTGAATTACTTGATTCTGGTAAATGTTCTGATTCTATGCCATTCATGATACTCTCTCCATTTTCTGTAGATCTTCGACCTGGTTCTGTCGTACTAACAACTAATATATTTTTTTCTAATGCCCTCATGTATTTATCTATTCTATTGTATTCTTTCCTCGGTGTAGTTAAAAGTTCGCATATTCTCTGAACAGTAAAAGGTGCAGAAGCGAAAGTATCTAACTTTTCTAATATAAAGTTTTTCATGAGATCATAATTAAACATTTCTACATTAGGACATGGAGGAATTTCTACAGATGGGCAAGACTCATAAAATTCGGTAATAACATTAAGTAATTTTTCTCGGAAAAGACTTTTTATTGTCTGCCACTGATAAACTGGGTTACCTGTTTTTGCAACAAAACAAAGATATTCTTCTAACTCCCGAGGTATATCTTTAGGTTTCATTTTCGAAAACTCTTCTAAACTGTGCAATATTTCTTCTGGATTTTCCATAATTTAAGAGTGTACACTTACTTAACTATATAAAAAAGTAAATAACAAGTATACACATCAATAAAGCTGGCTCGCAGAAAGTAATCATTTATTTTTCCTGGCATTTGTCAGATGTCATTTGATGTAGCATGCATGAAGCATAGAACATAGAAGTGTTAGTAAAGGCGGCAGCTGCAGAAGCACGATAAGATAAAATTCTATTTTGAACGTAATAAGTATTAGCAAAAATATCATATTTTTATGATTTGTTATCACTTTTTTAGAATATTTGGCGGTACATGATTTTCCCTCAATAAATAAAGCAATTTTAGTATGGTAACATGGCAACTTATATTTTGCTCATGCTTATTACGTCACAAAATAGAATAATATTTTAACGTGCTTCCACTGCTATTAGAGCGTTTAAGTCGATTATCATGATACGTAAAACGTAGAACGTGTGATTTCACATTTACGTATAGTAGGATTCGTGTTTAAAAAATGAGTTTAAGTAGGGTAAGTTATCACGGAATCATATTATTCAGAAACGATGATTATTACTTTAATCTACGAGTATTGCTTCTTCTGTTCGCTTAGTCTTTTATCAATCTGTTCTGTGCATTCGGAAGTTTTCGGCCACCTCTTCGGCACGTATACGTCTCTGTTTACGTGCCGAACGTGGAAAATTTCAATTTGAGCATGCACAACGCCGCATCGGTCAAATTCTACGTACACGTTCACGTATCGGACACAACTTAAACTCTCTTATCGAGTGAATTGTTTCAAAGAACTGATTTCGACACTGAACTGCGAGAATTAGTTATCAAGAAGTTGACAAATCAGTTGATTGCGATCTGAAGCCGAATTCCATTTATTCATTTCGACACGATCGAATGATTTTGACAGTCTAGTGACCCTTATTTATATTGTTCACAAGGATTATAGAACCGCGTCATTCGACACGACATGTAACGAATCGACAAACGGAATGCGGGCTCTGATTTGTATCCTGATTGATGGAGAGTGTGAGAGATATTTTCAACCTTAGACCACGGATCGCAACTACAAAACTGTGTGCGCTTGCAAATCGTACGGGAAGCGGGTGTACGAAATGATTTCAATTGTGACTAGATTGATAATCGGATCGCAGAACTTTAATATCATTTTTATTGAAATATAATATCCAAGAACTGTATACTAGCATATACAGGGTGATTTTAAATAAAGTAGCAAAAGTGAGACCACAAATTCCTAATGTGAAAATAAACCGATTTAACCTAACATATCTATATCCCAAGTCGCTTAATAAAAAAGATACAGAGTGTCAAAGTTAAAATTTTATTTTCGATATTTGTAGATATACTTCTTAAAAAATTCAAATATTTACTTAAAATTTGTAAACCAGGGGTTTTTGCGGGTGAGAAATTCAAATTTGTTTCTAATTTTGACGTCACTAGTAGAGGGCGCCACCTATGGCACATCATGTTTCTTTTAAAGAGCAGAACTTTTTTGCTGCTTAGTGTATCCATCTGACTATTGAAACAATCGATTGTCCTACCTGTTATATCTGAAAAAGATATACCTTGTTGAAGTCGTTAGGAGTAACAGTTTTCGAAATAATCCTATTTGAATTATTCAGTGCACCGATTGAAAAACTGTTATCGTTTCAGGTAAATTGACTTTTTTACTGAAAATATAGCAAAATATTATTTGAAAAAGTTATTCAGAACGGTTAATTATGAAGATGTGCAAAATTTCAAAAAGATCGGCCTGCTTTGATAAAATCTTTGTGCTTTGTTGAAAAAAATGGTTTCATCAAACCTCGCCGATCTTCTTGAAATTTTGCACGTCTTCATAATTTACCATTCTGAACAACTTTTTCAAGTAATATTTTGCTGTATCTTCAGCAGAAAAGGCACTTTACCTCAAACCAAAATAGTTTTTACTCGGTGCACTCAGCATTTCAAATAGGATTATTTCAAAAATGGTTACTCCTAACGACTTTAGCAAGATATACTTTTTCAAATAAAACAGGTAGACGAATCAATTATTTCTATAGTCAGATGGATACACTAAGCTGCAAAAAAGTTCTGCCATTTAAAAGAAACATGATGTGTCATAGGTGGCGCCCTCTACTAGTGACGTCAAAATTAGTAACAAATTTGAATTTCTCACCCGCTGGTTTACAAATTTTAAGTAAATATTTGGATTTTTTAAGAAGTTATCTCCAAATATCGAAAGTAAAATTTCAACTTTGACACCCTCTATCTTTTTTATTAAGCGACTTGGGATATAGGTATGTTAGGTTAAATCGAATTATTTTCACCTAAGAAATATGTGGTCTCATTTTTCCTACTTTATTTAAAATCACCCTGTATAGGCATCCATGCCAAAATGTAAAATTAGTAAAAACTATTATACGATTATAAAAACTATTATTTTATATGTGTCATTCAATATTATGTTTTTATAAGAACTGAATTTTATTAATAAAATTAAAACTATACTTAAACAACAGAAAATAATAAAATATAAAGACTACAAAAAAAAGATACCTAAATAAAATTATGTAATGAAAAACAAAAATTAAATCAAAATCAATATTAAAATGAATCGAGATATTTAGAAATAAATCAAAAAGACTAATACATAATACATATAAACGTTTTTTAATAATTTAAAAAAATCAAAGGTAAATATTTGCTCTTTCTTGCTTTTACATTAACACAGGACACATGATCTTCATTACTGGGCAATATGGACTAACAAATACGTACAAATTCTACCTGCTGCAATGGGATTAGTAGCCCTTCAGGTTTCGTGATACTAATGCTGATTGTTCCCCATCATTTGAAATCTAATATGATTTTTTTTTTTGTTTTAACGCCTCCCCAACCTTTTGATATCTTATTTTATTAAAAAACCCGTATGTTTTAATCTTGGGTCAAGTATTGTAGACTGCAGCAATATTATTTTGGAGTGTAACAACCATCTTATTAATTTTTTCGGTGAAATTTGTATCCGCAAAGTTAATTATTAATTTTTGCATTAAGAATTTTTGTATAACTTTAGACGATGATATTGCTTTTTCTATGGATGTTACATTTGTCATAGAAAATTTTTAAAGCAGTTATTAGATTGTTCAGTATTTTCTAGTGAAATTATTTAGGTCGACATGCAAAATAGCCAGTGTCGATATTAAAGCAATAGCATTTATTTTTAATTTCAAAAAACGCTGAAACATGTTTTACGTCGAATTCCATCTTGTACTAACAAAGTTTAAGTTTTGGTAAATTAATTTGGTCTTGTGTTTTGACAATATTCCACTACGCTAGGGGGATAGCATCGACATTATTGCTCAGTAATCTTCGACTAATGCAAATGGATGATATTCTTCGCCAAGGTTTGTTTGTTTTAAAGTAGATACCGATTTGTTTGCTGAAATAAAACCTTGCAAATCTGTTAGTTTATTTTTTAGAAGGATTTGAAGTTGAGGCAGAGTTAAAAGGCACTGCTTCATAAGATTCTCCTTGAAATATTGGAGCAACAGTAATTATTTTTATGTCACAGTCGTGATCTGAATTTTTGTCAAATTTATCTATATTCAGTCTTCTGTTTATAAATGTCTATTCAGATTACTGATTGAGCTCGATGAACCGGATAAAATTTGACTGCATCTTTGCAATAATCACAATAAAAATTCTACCACAACTAATCTGAGTAAAATAAAAGAGTTTTGGCATTTATAGCCAGCACTTCTGTTTGCGTAGGATTAGTGGGAGTACTTAGGGCAGTTTTTATTTGCGTGTTTTGTTGTGTACTTGTGGTTCGTTTTTGAACCTGAGTGTGTACGTTAGTGTTTTTTTGTTATGGTTTGGCGTTTGGAATCGTGTCGTTTGGTCTGTTTTTGTTATATGGAGGCTTTGTCTTCGCTAAAAGACCCTGTCTCGTCTATTTTGCGTTTGTAAGTTCTGGTGGGTGGGAGGGGTGTAGGGTTTTATGTTTTAGGTGCTTTATCGTGTGATGTGTCTGTTTATTAGTTCGTCTAATTTTTTGTGTAAATTTGTTGTGTTATTGTCAGATTGTTTAAGTGTTTTTTGCATGTCCCTAATTTGTTTTGTTGGGGTCAGTACTTGTACATTTAATTGGCTGTTTTGTTCGGTGGGTTTTTGTATTTGTTTGTTTAATACTTTGTTTACGTGTTTTTGTTGTTGTAGCTTATCATTGGGCCTATGATCGAACACATCCAGTTAGCATTAACAGGCCTGTTAACGGTTGGTAGATTAATCAGAAATTCGTATGATTGACACACCTGTCAAGTTTATTTTTCCCAGTTACTTAACTTGAGAATGATCACGTGACCCAGTTATGAAACTGCTTGATATAAGTCAACTTTTGTCAGTGTATTTTGTGTCAATGATGTAGAGGACCTTTCGCTGTATGTCCACATAGTTTTATGTGTATGTGTATGTAATAGTTTGTTTCCTCCTCTTTACGAGGACGTACGTCGGGTTTTATGTTTTTTGTCTGCGTCACAATTATTAGCCAAAAACGGGAAAAGTAACTAACTGCTTGTAATAAAAGGGGTACTTACCCTTCTTATTGGATAAATTGTGGGGCTTCCACTTCGCTATATTGCACTTGGCACCACACTAACTTCACTCGTCACTAGCACTCTGCAGGCACGTCCCCCTCCCAAACATCATATTTTTTTTCAACCATAAATAATAAATTTTAATCAGAAAATGTATTGATGTTTCCATCATTTTTTAGCGTCTACACCGAGGCACAAATTTCATAATTTTATATCCATTTTTATTCCATTAATTTTCGTGTTTATTTACTCGTACTCTCATCCATGTAATTATTTTTCAAAACAGAAATAGTTTCTTCCCCCTTTACTGTAATGCAAACAACGAAAATAGTTTTTATTACTAGCTAAACTTAAAGCTGGTTTAAATTGTGATATCAGCAACGAATGCCCAGACACTAATAAATAATTAATACTGTAGATTTTACGCTTATTGCAATTATTTCTAATAACGCAGAGCTTATTGAATGCATTTCATATTACGTATACCATCGTCTACTAAATTGTGTCGCCTTGATAAAGCACAGCTGCTGCGATTTAGCAGACGATGCTTATACAGGGTGTCCAGAAATTATGCGTCAAGACTTCAGGAGGTGATTCCTCACAAGAAATTAGGGTCACGAAGTCCTATAACAATTTTTCGAAAACTCAATATTAACAGATATACATGGTGTTAAAATTAAAATTTTATTTTCGATATTTATTTTGTAAATAACTTCTTAAGAAATCCAAATATTTACATAAAATTTGTAAATCGAGGGTTTTTGCGGACGAGAAATTCAAATATGTTTCTAATTTTGATGTCACTAGTAGAGGCCACCTTTTTCAAATAAAGAGGTAGGAGAATCGATTGTTTTAATAGTCAGATGGACACACTAAGCAGCAAAAAAGTTCTGTTATTTAAAAGAAACATGATGTGCCATATGTGGCGCCCTCTACTAGTGACGTCAAAATTAGAAACAAATTGGAATTTCTCACCCGAAAAAGCCCCTGGTTTACACATTTTAAGTAAATATTTATATATATATATATATATATATATATATATATATATATATATATATATACATCTTCTTATCTTTTCTGCGTCTTTTCATATTACAACGATTCTACGTCCGTTAAAGTATAGTGAAATATTTTTAGACATAGGTGGCGTCTTAAATGTTTTATAATTGAAAATACAGAGTATATAAAAGAAATCTTTTTGCTGCCTTCAATAATAGAAGATTTCTACTTTGCAATGATTTTGCGTCCTTACATTTTACTATTATTTCCGCGTCCGATATACGTTTATATGTTTGTATCTTTTCTGCGTCCAATAGTATATTATAATACTTAGTAACAATGTTTCAGCGTCCGACATAGTTGCCACTTCCTTGACAACTTCGAGCTTTAATATTTATATAGTATATTCTTTCCTTGGTCTGACACGACGAGATATAGAAATGTTTGAGATAATTAATTTGCTCACTAACCAATTATTGGTAACATTGAACTTTTCAATTTTATTTGATACAGGACAGACTAGATAATCTTTAATTATGTTAAACGTGATATTAAAATAATATTTATACATTTAAAACATAAAAAATAGTTTATTTATAAAATTGTTGTTTATTTATCGTCGCGCTGTGTAGTAGAAAAACAAAAAACAAGTTTCTTATCCACGCAAAAATAAACAATAGAAGTCACACCTACTGAAACACATTTGAGAAAAATGCAAACAACTAAAGATTATCTAATTACTGCATAATAAATACGTTTCTCTAAAAGTGTATAAGCATAATCATTTGTTAGTACATGTGTTACGTTGATCTAAATTCAAATTTGAAAAAAATGGCATTTTGTTGTGTAAAAGTATTAACTTTTTAATCCATTACATGGATAAGAAGGATGAAAGTAATTTTAGGAACAAATTGAGGGAAAAAGATGGGGGAAAACACAGGTAGACAGAGGGAAGAAGAAATCAGGACGAAAGGCGCTGTATTGGAACGTAGCAGGTGTAACAAATAAGGAGACAGACTTCTGGGAATACGTGGAAGGGTTTGACATAGTGGGAATGATGGAAACATGAGCAGAAGAGAAATTGTGGGAAAAAATTAAGTACAGATTATCAAAATGCTTCAAATGGGAACTCCAAGGGGCCGAAAGGGTGAAGACGAAAGGCAGAGCGAAGGGTGGGTTGATAATGGGGATACGCGAGGGAATAGAAGTAATAAGGAAATGAAAAACACAAGAGCATGATAAGTAGCAGAGTAAACATAGAATACATGGAGAATAATAACGGTATATAGTACAGGAATGAAAGATTTGAAGTCGCAAATTAAGGAAAAAGTAAATGACCGCTCCAAAGGACAAAATGCAGAAGATTTTAATGGTCTAATGAGAGAAATGGAAAAAGAAGAGAAGAGTCGGAAAAGGGAGAAAAGATAAAATAGATATTAAAATGGGAAGATTAATAGAGGAAATAATAAAAGATAATGGATGGAATGTACTGAATGGAAATAAGGAGGGAGACGAGAAAAGAAACTGGACATATCTGGGACCAAGAGGAGAGTCGGTAATTGATTATGCAATAGTCTATGAAGATGCTTGGGAGGAAGTGGAAAGTTTAAAATAGCAGACAGGATGGAGTCGGATCATATGCCTTTGGAAATAACTTTAAGGGGACCGGAAAACCTGATAGAAGCAACAGAGAGACAAGCAAAAATAAGAGAGGAATTACAAATAACGAAATGGGGAAATAGTAAAGTACAGAGGAAGAACGCAGATGATGAGCTTTAAGGAAAAGGCAGTCGATGAGAAGATGAGGGAATTGACAGAATGGATAGGGGGAGCAACAGAGAAAAAGGAAATACTTAATAGGGATAAAAGAAACAGCTGGTGGGATAAAGAATGCAGAGAACTGAATCGACAAGCCAGAGGACAACTGAGAAAATGGAGACAGAACAAAACTACAAAAGAGGAATATATGCAAGCGAAAAACAACTATAGAGTTGTAAGGAAAAGAAACAGAGTTAGGAGAAAGAAGAAGAGAAGAATATTAAGAAAATAAAAACGGAAACAGAAGCGTGGAAGTGTATTAATAAAGAGAGAAAGAAGCGGAAAAAGTGAGCGAGCAGATAAAAATGGAAGAATGGAAAAGTTATCTGTAGAATTATTAAGTGGAAACGAAGAATATGAAGGAAAAAATAGTGTGCAAATAGAAGATGGAGACCAAAGAATAGATAGGGAAGAGATAGTGGAACAGATTAAAAATTTATAGAAAGGAAAAAATGCTAGAAAGGACACAATACAAAATGAGGCCAGGATTTACGGCACAGACGCTGTAGTAAACAGTCTCTGTGAAATTATCAATGAGGAGTAAACCAAAAAGCTGGAGGGAAGGAATAATCTCCCATATTTATAAAAAGGGATAAACCAGGAAACAAAACGTTACAGAGCTGCTATACAAAAAACTAAAGGCGGAATGGAGGGAAAAGAAATTATACCAGACGGGCAGGCAGCGTGCAGAAAGAGTGCAATTGACAATGTATACATATTGCATCATCTAATTAACAAAGAAGCGCAAAAGAAAAATGGAAAGTTGTATGCGTTATTCATAGATCTAAAAGCGGCTTTTGATAATGTACAAATACTAAAATTGTAGGAACACCTAAAGGACAGAGGAGTGGATAAACACCTGATAAGAAAACTTAAGGATATATATATTATATAAAACAACGTTGAATAGAGTGAAAGTGAACGGGATGGAAAGTACAGAATTTTATACAAACAAAGGAGTGAGACAGGGGTGCCCACTAAGCTCTTCCTTATTTGCAGCATTTATTGGCGACATTGAGCAGAGATTGAGGATGGCGAAATGAAACAGATGATAAGACAAGTGAATGTGGAGAACACAATACTGATGAGCACATATAAATATAAGGAAGGTAAATCAAGCAATGGGGATAGCTTGGGGGACAGAGAGAAAGAAAATTCAGACATAAGAGACAACTAATATTATTCGACAGTTTAGTGGGGAACATACTCCTGTATGGGGCCGATGTTTGAATAGAAAAAGTACAGGAGGTGGATACTAGGAACAGACAGAGAAACTCCGGGCTACATTGTCAGAGAAGAAAGCAAAAGAGATAAAATGAGGGTGAAAGCAAGAAACCTAACAGTAAAATACAAAGAAAAGATAATGAGAAGGAAATACTGCAAGATACTACAACAGTGTGGGTTAGAAAAGAAGAAGGAAGGAGGAGAGAATATAGGGACAGATAGAGAGATATACTTCCGACGAAATGGGTATGCAATCACAGAAATAGAACGCTTAAGAAATGGAGGCAGACAGATGAGGAAAGAATTTCAGCTAAGAGACACAGATATAGAAAGGCAAGAAAGAAGAACAAAATTAAAGAGGGAGAGTAAGAAGGAAAGGATAATGTTAGCAAGATTCAGTTGAGGAAAAAAATAATACTTGGCGGACAGATGAAAGTGAGAGAAGATGTAGGGCCTGTTGGGAAGAGAGAGAAGTGGTAGAACATCTACTGCGTGATTGTGAAGAAATGAGGGGAAGACATGCAACCAGAGCAAACGAGGTCTGTAGAGCAAAATAAAACTTATTATTACTATTACTCTATTACAAGTATTGTTTGTTATAATTAGGTATTCGGATATTACGTAAGGTAAAAATTGACACGTAATATAATTATTTGTATACTGAATGTTAGGAGTTTTATAACGCTAATTGTGGTGATACAAATTTTGATTTTAAATACGAATATCACAAAATAGTGACGGAAATAAATTAATATTAGCTTTCTTAAGAAAACAATTGCTCAACAAAACAAGGAACATATAGTTCTAATTAAAAATCATGAAAAAATAACCAACAAGAATTGCAATTAGTAATAAAAATTGCTTGTATTTGTTTGCTTCATTATTTTTGCTGCTAAAACATAGGAAATACCAGTAAGGGAATTTTCTAACAAATTCACAAATTTTATATAAATCTGTGTACAAAAGTTAACGTTGACTGTTTAGAAGGCAATTATGTCCCATATAAATTTTGTCTTGGTCCTAACTCTCGCGAATTAATATGGAGTTCAAACATAAACAAACCTGTCCAAAAAATAAAAATTCAGTAGTTCACAAAATATTTTACTCCTAACATGAAACGTTTATTCCGAAATAGGAACAAAAGTATTTTGAGACTGATCTAGTATCTTCTATCGCAAAAAAGATGCCATCATTTGTGCGTTAGGGGCAAGGTATTTTAATATACAGGGTGATTTCACTTTAAATACAGAAAAAGCAGAAACACATTAATTGCCAAGAAATAAGTAGAGTTTGCTCTATAAACTTTCTTCTTGGGGAAGCGGTATTCGAGATAGGGTGTTAAAGTTTACAATAAAATATATATATATTCTGTAATATCTTCATATTGCGCTGACGTTGAATGAAATTTACTACATCGTATTCAAATAATTTTACCTTTTACTGAATGTAATATTAACCTCGTGGTTTTAACCAGTGGCATGCTACTTATGAAGATATTACAGAAAATATATTTTTTTGTAAACTTTAACACCTTGTATGTCTAATACCGCGTCTCCCAGAAAAAAAGTTTATAGAGCACACTTATTTTTTGGCAATTTATCTATTGCTACAATTTCTGTATTTAAAGTTAAATCACTGTGTATATAGAGAACAACAGCATATTGATATTTGCTCCAGGGAACTGACTAAAGTCTATTGAAATTGAATTTCAAAAAATTTACTCAATGTTTCAAAATTTATCGTTGTTTGTTGTGATAAATAGTATAAAATTAATAGCCAAATATGAATTGGCCTCAACTCTAAAATTTATGAAAAAATTTCAGAATCCATCAGAAAAAATTGTTGTTAAAACAGCGTTAAATTAGTTATCCGCGGTAAAAGAGGAAAGAGAGGACTGATTTGGTGGAGACATGCAGGAAATAAACTAAATACATTGTTGCCAAGATGTGGACGCACAATCATCTGAAAATGTTTTAGATAATTAAAATGGATATACGGTCGGGAAATATACGCCACTCTATTCAACGCCAACTGGTGTTAAACTGCTGAACCTTAAAATGTATATTATTTTACATATTACTAATATTTCTGCGTCCGACCAGAAATTGTGTACAGCTACACAAAATAACTTACAGAATTCTTTTTCGGTAGATATTAAATTAGGTATGAAACTGCATCATTTCTGTTGTACCACATCATCCAGCGATGATTGCCGATTGCAATAAAGACGAATGTTTTTTCTGCGTCCGTATATGGACGTAGAAAGGTGGTGGACGCTGAATGATATGTAAATTTAAAATGTATGGACGCAGAATAGATAGTAACATATATATATATATATATATATATATATATATATATATATATATATATATATATATATATATACAGGGTGAATCTTAAATAAGTACAAATATTTTAACTGCTGGTGTAGTTCGTCATATAGATCAGTCTAGTGAAAGCCATTTTTAAAAATTTCTAATATTTACGGAGATATTAATTTTTTAAAAAAATACCCACATTTTGAGGACCGCTGGCTGATTTATCATCCAACAACCTAATGAAACATATGATTTGTTGCGAGGTTGCCATATCTCCTCCAATATAAATATTACGTTTCCTTTAACGTAATAGTTCTATTTTAAAAATACTTGTTTTAAGCATAAGTACAGTAAAATTGGGTATGTAGTATGATACGCAGCAATATTAACATAAATTTTAACATCTGAACTAACCTTAAAATACTTAAAACGATTAAAAATGAATTTCCGCAAGTTCAATACTACCGTAAAATATTTAGGAAGATATTACGTGATATTACTATGTCCAATGTTCAAAAATTATACATAAACATGTACACAAGCTTACCTGTTTGTTAAAAAATTAACTATTTAATCAGTAATCCACATTTCACAAGTTAAATGTCATTGTACACTGTTAGAAAGGGACACAAAACACAATTTCCTTAAGTTATTTTATGAAGAATAACGAAAAACTATGATTTTCACACATTAAATTTAATTTTCGCCACATAACCCGAAATGAGTCAATATTAACTATTTCGAATACAGAACCATAAGTGATTTCGCACTTTAATCAGTGAAAAAATTTTAAAAAATAAAGGTACACACAATCACAATATTAAATAACAAAATAAGCAGCTTGACGTATGCGTTTAATATCAAGAAAAAATGTATAAAATGCATACATTTAGACGGCAGATCCAGCAAAGTAAAATATTTTCTCTCTAATGAAATGTGTTGTGGGTTGCCGGTACAAATGGGAAAGGGAAATATGCTGGACGAATTATTAAGAGGTCGATTTATTATGGGCTTTTCAAAAGGCGCAGCTCGATACAGATTTCATGAAGATGTTTAAAAAAGGTGTATATCGCATATAAAAAAAGCTGGTCAGAAAAACCATCAAGGTAAGTTTTCAGTAATGTGCCTACGACAGGTAGGTATCACGGGCAGTAGGCGGAAACGTCGAGCAAGCAAAACTATGCCAGTCATAGGTGTACTAAATTTGAATGCGATCAGATATAAAAAATATACAAAATTGACAAAAATAATTGCATTACATGACATCCATTATTTTTAGAGTAGAAACAGTGATATAACAGTTTTTACCAATTTCGAGGCGCTAGATAATAAAAATAATAACAATTATTTCAAAATTTAAAGTTCTTATCTTATATTTTCAATTGCCCAAGGTCGAAAATAATAGAGAGTGACTAATTCACAACACAGATATGAGTACGGAAGATCGGGTAGTATGATTACCTAAGCGTACCACTTGAGAAGAGCTAAAGCACACAAAATTATCAAAAATAAATTGACGTCGGCTGAACCTAGCACATTAACAATTTACTTTTTCTACGTTCATGCGAAAAGCAAAACTTTATTGAACTATATTTAGTGGAAAAAGTGGTTATTTATTGCACTAGTGCAATAAAATGTTTATTGCATTCATCTGTCATTCTACTACAGCGTTTTGTCATCATGACAAACATAAACGTTCAAATCGACGTCACATTTTCCTAGATTTAGTGTCATCTAAATACCATTTTATGGTTTTTTCATGAACGTAGATAAAATTTGTTTTTCCACCATTAAATAAATAGTGCAAATATTTGCGAATTCCGCATTCAAAAGGACAAAAGGCTTTAGAATACATACACACTATTTACTATAGGTTACGCACTGTCACTATAACGGTCACACATTAACACTTATTATAATCATATATCGTACCGCTTTCCGTATGACATTCATACGTCCATGTTTCGTAAAAATTTAGTATATTATTCTTCGATCCAGATTTTTATTTTTTAATATTTATTCTAAATAGTTTCTTCGCCATATCACTATTTCGCCCTTTCTATCAGTATACTCTTTTCGATTTCATTTATATGGACTAAGTTTCATTTTGTAAGATATAGTAATAATTTTTTTTTTTTTTGGAAAACTCATTTTAAAAATACAATCTTCCTTCCGCGAGTTTCCATCACTTTCCGTTTCACAGTTGTACTTCTTTACCACTTTTTTATTTGCACACATAAGCTATTCACGTACAATTTTGTTAATGAAATATAAATTTCAACATCACTTACACTCATATTTTCACCTCGCGCACTAAACTCTTCATTTGTCATCATCCGATATTCCTCATTTCGATCAAATCACTAACAAAATTAATTACATTCATAATTAAATTAACGAAAAGATATACCCTAAATTTTGCCCGCCCGAACGATATACCCGCCCATGATAGCCTTGGAAATGAAACAGTTGGATCCGACAATTCGTCGCAGCCAATGAAATGCCAGCATCGCATACGTACTAACTGCAGCGCATGCGTACTAACTGAGCGCATGCGTAGCAGAAGCAGATAACATTAGTCACTCTCTACAATTTTGAAAGACTGGTATATAACGTATAAAACGTATTTAAATCTTTTTAATATTTTCTCAGGCAGTGTTTTTCTATTAAGTGTCTTGTGTATTTAATTAATATTTTTAGTGAAATACAGTGTAATTAAGTAGAATATGGCGCATTATTCAAACAGTGAAAAGGTTGACATGCTAAAAGCATATTTTTTAAGCAACGAAAATGCACTTGCTGCAAAAAGATTATATACAAATTGGTATGGAGGAGAAAGAAATATACCAAATGAACGTACATTTGTCAATATTGTTCAAGGATTACGGGACCATGGATCTTTTAAACTTCAAACCCAGGATCGGGGTCGTCCACAAACAAGAAGAGTGAGAAACGTTGAGCCACAAATTTTAAATGCAGTAGAGGAGAATCCGGGCACATCATCTAGAAGATTATCTCATGAATTTCATGTATCCCAGAGAACGGTACTAAGAACTTTGCACATGCAAGGACTTCATCCATATCATGTACAAAAGGTGCAAGCCTTACTACCAGACGATTTACCCAGGCGAAGAGAATTTTGTGAATGGATTCTGAGGAAGTGTGAGTTAGAGGAGGACTTTTTGAGATATATTTTATGGACAGATGAAGCGGGATTTACGAGAGAGGGGATGTTTAACGCCCATAACACTCATATTTGGGCTGATGAAAATCCAAATGCCATCAGGGAAACTCATTATCAGCAACAATTTTCATTAAATATTTGGGCAGGAATTGTAGATAATACATTGATAGGACCCCATGTATTGCCAAGAAGACTAACAGGTCAAATGTACCTTGAACTTCTTGATAATAACTTGGAAGATTTGTTGGAAAATGTACCTCTTGCTGTGAGGCAACAAATGTGGATTCAACATGACGGTGCTCCCCCTCACAGTGCTCGAATTGTATCAGACTGGTTGAATAATAATTATAGGGATAAATGGATAGGAAGATATGGACCTATACCTTGGCCGCCAAGATCACCAGATTTGAACCCATGTGACTTCTACCTATGGGGACATATGAAACAACTAGTTTATTCAGAACCTGTTAACACTTTGGAGCAACTGCGAGTTCGTATAGATAACGCAGGAGATATGATAAGAAGAAATATTACAATTTTTCAAAATGTACGTGAGTCGATGATAAGAAGAGCAAGAGCATGCTTAGAAAGCAATGGTGGTCATTTCGAACATCTGCTATAATACCGGTGATACTGACAGTGCAGTGACAGTGATGTGCATTCTTAGTGAAGTGCAGTGATAGTGACAGTGGAGTGTAGTGACAGTGGAATGTAGTGACAGTGGAGTGCAGTGACAGTGGAGTGCAGTGACAGTGCAGTGCAGTGACAGTGGAGTGCAGTAACAGTGGAGTGCAGTGATGAGTTCAGTGATAATGATATTAGTCTTGTGAGAAATCAGTTGGAGTGTAGAAAAAATGATTATAGATCACATTCTGGATCTGTGAGTAGAGAACCTGTTTTATGTTTTCAGTTTCATGTTTGTACATAGACGTACTTTATTGGTGAGGTATAGGTATGGCAATGAGGGGAGGAGGTGGCCATACACATTTTTTATAAACAGCCATTCTTTGACATGTCTAAAAATTCTAGTTATGCCTTGTCTTCATGAACACGAAATTCGCGAAAATGCACGCGTTTTTTATTTAAAATGGAAAAGTGTCAACTTTTAGCAAATTTTATTATTGCTATTTTCATGCATTATGTGGGGTTAGCAAGTTTAACTTGGGCTTCCGATAATCTGTCATGACAGTCAATGACAGTTTGATAATAAAAATAATATAAAATGTTACAGTTGACGAAATTCGCTAAAAGTTGAGATTTTTTCCCACCATCAAATAATTCGAGCGAATATTCGCAAATTTTGCGTCCATAAGGACAACATTTTAAAACTCCCTTGAAGCAAAGACATTTGTGTAACACTGGCAACACTGTGAACCACACGTTCAGTCTGCAGCACTATGACTTATAAAAGTATGAAAGGGTATGTCTAGGCCAGCGGTCCTCAACAAGTTTTCTGCTGAAAAATTACGAAATTTATTTAAAATTTCACTTTTTTATTACTGATTTGTTTGTAAAAAAACTATTAATTATGTGTTCTACACACCAAACTATACTGTTGGTTAAAATATTTGTACTTATTTAAGATTCACCCTGTATATATATATATATATATATATATATATATAACTTATATATATATATATATAACTTATATATATATATATATATATATATATATATATATATATATATATATATATATATATATATATATATATATATATATATATATATATATATATATATATAAGTTATCTACAAATATCGAAAATAAAATTTAAGTTTAACACCCTGTATCTTTTTTATTAAGCGACTTGGGATATAGATATGTTAGGTTAAATTGATTTATTTTCACCTAAGGAATCTGTGGTCTCATTTTTGCTACTTCATTTAAAATCACCCTGTATAATGATTTTCCGGGTTGTTATCCGTGATCTCGGTAACTGGTCGCCAGTAACAAAATTAAATTGCACATCTCTAACTTTAGCGGGGATTCTTTAATGTGCCATTGTTGTTCTCGGGCTAAGCTCTGTAGGGAGCTCTGCTATCGTATCTCTGAGCCCGCACATGTATTGATTTCGGCTCCTGTTGTTGGTATTACAACTGTACATACAGTCGAAACTTTCCTCGGATAATGGTGGTCTTCCAACACGTCCCTTAGCCACCTCTGTAGCTAGTCGCATCCCGTGCTTCCAAACGTTTCGCCGCTCTTCACTGTCAGCATCTTCAGTAGTGGCTCCGCAAAAGTTTAGCCGCAACCCGCAACTGAAGCAGGTTGTTACCTTGTAAACGGTCTAATAATGTCAATTCTGCGGCGTGTGCAGACGGCAGTGGGCGTAAATTAGGGGAACACATCAACTTTCCGAATTTAGTGAAGTGTCTGTCCTTTTTGCACCGATAAATAAAGATAAAGAGGTTTACAAATAATATGTTCATATCGCTAAGAATCCCACTGCTACTCTAGTCATGTGAAGCAAGTAATGAATTTGAGTTCGGATGTATATTGAAATATAATATAAGTTGCGAAATATTCGTGTTTTGGGCACGCGACGTTAAGTGCCTAAAACAACTATTTCGCAACATCTATCGAACAAAATTTTTCGTAAAATCGTCAAAATAGTTTCGACATAATGTTCGATGGCTTTTGCTAATATGATCGCTAGACTATTTTATTTAATAGTATATTATTTAACGAGCGGTAATGCAGGTTATAACTCACGCAGATGAAGTTTGCAGCACGAGCCACAGGCGAGTGCTGTAATTCATCAAGTGAGTTATGACCATTACCGCAAGTTGAATACTATACTTTATCTACGACTATAACAATAAATACTAAGATACAAGTATCGAGAAAGAAAATTTGAAAACGTCAAAATTATTTTGTTAAAATATCAAATGACATTAGTCCCCTCAATGATAATAATTGACAGTTCCGCCTACTGAGAGGCGTTGGCAATTTAATAATTTTAAAATCTTTTAATTATTCATTCCTTTCCACTTGTTAAAAATTGTTTCCATTTTACACCAATGGAACGTATTTATCGGCTTAAAAATTTCCAAGAATTTACTGCGTACACTTACTTACATACCGAATTATCATTGTAGAAGCCCAGCGTGAGTTATAATAACTCACTATAAAAACTCATGCTATTTGTTTATTGATACTATTAATTACTCAAAAGCAGTTGAATAATTAATATAAAAATTAATAGGAGTAGATAAACAACTTTAACTAAATTGCTTATAAGGTTGTTGCTATGGTACGATGTTATTTACAAACATTTTAAAAAATTGTGAAATCTGTGAACATTTGTGAACATGAAACCCCAATAATTAAACTCGGTATTAATTATTCATAAAACTTTAGTATGTATAAGGAAGCTGCCTTATATACATAAATTCCTCAGAAATCGAAGAAATTGAACCAAAAAACTTATGGAAAATTTGATATTTGGTGTGCCGAAAAAAAGGTATGTAATATTTCGGAGAAAGTTATTTTAGCGTGCTTGTCCCAGTTATCTTTTAAATGTGCACCCTCTACATTATGGAGTATTTATTCCATGCTGCGGACTACAAATGAATATTAGTAAATATACCAATGCTTTCCTCAAAAGGAAGGGTTACAAACCCATAAAGTCCAGCATATTTTCCAAGGAACAGGTTGAAAGGTTTATCAAAGAGGCAGATGATGAAAAGTACTTATTCCAAAAAGTTGTCTTGATGTTGATATAGGAGAGACAATTAAAATATGCAAGTCTACGTCCATCGATCATTGATCACAACTGATTTTTTTATCATGTAGAGAAATTCAAAATGTACTACACTAGCAGTGGGTATAAATAACATAGGTTCAATTCCTAAAAAGATTGCCGAATTTCTTAGATTACCAAACGTTACTGAGTATACTGGGCACTGCTTTAGACGATGTTCTGCAGATGCAGGAGCCAACATATCGATGCTCAAGAGACACGGGGGTTGGCGTTCGACTTGCGGCAGAAGAGTACATAGAAAATTCTATACAAAATAAGCAGGCAATATCAAGGAAAATTCTCGAAAAGAAAGGAAATACCACTTTCGTTCCAAAAACTCAGTGCACAAGAAGCATCGGGTGCAGGTATTATCTTCTACCAATATTGAAGTTATACGAAGTGAAAAAATATATGTTCACCTAATGTCCAATTATACAATTTAAAAGATTGTATTATTAACATTTATAATAAATAAATAATTTAAAATACAGTTATTTTATTTTACTTTTACGCACATGTGCGTAAAAAAGATTGTTTTAAACACATCGATATTGAAAGGACAATCGAAATGTCATTATTATATAACTATTTTACGAAAATAATAGTGATGGTATACTCGCGTCAAGAATTCAGACGTCTTACGTCACGGCTGAAGTTACACATTTGTTTTTATTGTCAACGTAATTTTCGATATTTGGTCGCGTTAAAAATAATCATTTCTTGCAATTTAGTGCAATATATAATGCAAACTTTTAGTGTAGTATATAGTTTTATTACTATCAGTTGCAGTTTCTTAAATATTTTGATGAAAATATAATGAATTATTCATTTGTTCGTATGACGTAAGTCGTCTGAATTCTTGTCGCGAGTATATCTCATTATTGCTTTTTGATATGTACCACGTCACTTTCAATTATTCTGAAATTCATGTTCATTCCATCAACAATAATTACTCTACATACCGACTAATTGATCTTAATAAAGTTTATAATAAAATGAAATTGTGAGATAATTAACACAAAATTTTTTTACAGGTATCTCCAACCGAATTAGAAAATGTAATTTTGAATATAGAAGGCATTATTGATGCGGCAGTTGTTGGTATTGCCGATTCGTTAGCGGGTGAAGTTCCAAGAGCCTATGTAGTGAGAAAACCTGGTGTAAACATAAACGAAGATGACATACAACGTTTAGTAAATTCAAAAGTAACGCATTATAAAAAATTGGTTGGTGGTGTTAAATTTATTGAATCTATACCAAGAAATCCCAGCGGAAAGATTCTTAGAAACGAATTAAAATATAGTGATTATTAATATTGTTAAATAATTTATTAATATTATTTACATTTAAGTGGGCATATATTTCATGGTTATTTATTGTCTTTGTGAATCGTAATGATGACTTTGTATAAATATATTTCTGCGAACCATAAAATAATGTTATTTGCTATAACTATAAAATCAGCAGTGAAAACACGATAAGAGCAAGATACAATAATCGCTTTATGTGACTCGGGAAAGATCGTGTACTATACTCTGAAATAATAACAAATTATAAAAATACGTTAATTTACGTCATAAAATATAATTATATCTTATCGTTCTTGCACTGCAGTTCGCTTGGCGTATGACATTACGTGTAATCGATCTAAGTCATTGGCTACATCTAACATTACCAAACGGAAGCAAGTCCATTCAAGCCGCTTTATGTTTGTTAGATGGTTAGCTTTACCTGGATTTCAAGTGCTTATAAGCAAACATATTTTTGGTCGGTAGCTTGTGCTTTATCGAAGCACATGTTCTGCACCTGTGCTGAAAAACTGATACAGATAATGAATTTTGAGTTGAAATAATAAGTTTACAAAAAGATAAAGGGGCTCAAATTATTTTTGGTTGATAGTTTTTAAACGTCAAAAACTTGTCATTTAGTGATATTCGTGTGCACAAAAAATTTACTGGAAGCGCTTCGTTTGAAATGCTTAGCATCGTTAGATGTAGCCATTTACTAATTAAGCTTATGCTACCTACTAACTTATGATACTGTTTTATATTTAATAAATTGAAATTTGTTTCAATGTCAAAGTAAATACGTGTCCATCGTACCTGTTAGTTTGATTTGATTCATATATATACAAAGTGACCCATTTGAAAGCAAGCCATCCTCATAACATTTTTATTTATGAAGCGATTTTGACGAAATTTTTTTGAAATATGGAGGGGGGAAATGTGTATTTTGGGGCCAAGCGGAGTCCAGTTTTTTTAAAACTAAGGCCTACTTAATAACATTCAAAGGTTGAACAATCCGGAACCTATATTAGCGATTTTTTTAGAAAAAATCTGCATACGCAACTGAATTCGGCGTCCCCTGAAATGGATCTGTATCAAATTTCTTAAATATTTATTATTAACGATTCTACGACTAAATTGCTGTCACGTTGTTTATTATGCATTATGAAGCTTTTTATCTAGTAACCCATGCGATAACAAATCAATCACAACAAATATTTAATAACAACATTTATTCCTTATATCAAAATACAATGAAACAAACAGAAAACCAAACGAGAAATTGACATAAAATTTACGAAAAAACACAATAAAATTAACACACATGAATTAACTTTGAATTCTGAATTTTTCAACTGAATCTCCATTTAATTGAATGAATATTTTGTAAATGTTGCCTCGTCACTAAACAAAATTTAATAAATGTCGACCGTCTTTGATTTATTTAAACATGCTCTAATAATACAGCTCCATAGTAGTGAACAATTCCTAAGCCGCAGATGACAAGTCATCTAAACAAAAGACGAAAATGTCAAATTTATGAGCTCAGTAATGAAATTTACGTACTGTTCCTTAAGCGCACTGTCAAAAGTATGGCTCGTAATTTAACGTTACAACATAAGATCGAAATAGTAAAACTTTGTGGTGATAGAGACAGGTCCGAAAGGGAAGTATCTCGAATTTTTAATGACAGACATCCAGAACTTCAAAATATTAGCAAGTCTACCGTTGGGCGGGTGAGCAAAATTTTTAATGAATAGGTAATATGTAACATGGCTGTATCTAAACACATTTTAAAAAATATTAATGTACTACGACCAAGAAGAAGCAATGAACAAATTCGAAATTTTTTAACCGAAAATCAAAAAAAAAGTTTAAGAATTTCTATTGTGAACCTACAGTTACCACGTGAAACAATAAGAAGAAACCTTAAAAAATAAAATAATATGAAGCCTTTTAAAGCGCAATTTCTGCACACCTTAGAAGACGGTGATAGTGATACACGAATGAAATATTGCTTATGGTGCCAAGGAGAATTTCTTAATGACAGAAATTTTCTAAAAAAAATTTGTTTACTGACGAGGCAACATTTATAACCAATGGGACAGTAAATTCACATAACACGAGGCATTGGGCACAAGAAAATCCCGAATGGGTAATAAATTGTAAGCGACAGTATTCACAGAAGGCAAACGTATGGTGCGGTATATTAAACGCCAGAATAATTGGTCCCTTCTTTTTTGAAGGCAATTTGAATAGCCAAAGTTTTTTACATTTTTAAATAATGAATTCTCGGATGCTATTGATATGAACTTCCACTTGCAGAAGTGGCTGGTCTACTGTTTCAATTAGATGGCTGTCCTAACTACAATGCCAATACTGTGAGAGCGTGGCTGGAGGAAAATTTTCCTAATAGGTGGACAGGGCGAAATAGTAGGTTAATGGAGTTTCCTCCTAGAGCTCCCGAATTAATCCCCTTACATTTTTTTCTAAGGGGGTCTGTTAAAGAAAAAGTTTACTACACTCGTCCAACCAATGCAAAAGATGAAAAGCTTCTTAGTGCATAAAAAACAACTTGACAGCAATTTAGCCTTAGAATCGTTAATATTGAATATTTTTTCATAAAATTTGCTATAGATCTATTTCAGGGGACACCGAATTCAGTGGCGTACACAGATTATTTCTAAAAAAATCGCTAATATGGATTCCGGATTTTTGATCCTCTGAATGTTATCTAGTAGGCCTTAGTTTAAAAAAAAACTGGATGCCGCTAGGCCTCAAAATACACCTTCCTCCCCTACATTTCAAAAAAAATTTCGTCAAAATTGCTCCATAAAATAAAATATTATGAAGGTGGCCCCCCTTGAAATGGGTCACATTGTATATATATATATATATATATATATATATATATATATATATATATATATATATATATACAGTGTGTCCACGGATGGAGTTGACAAGAGGAGAAAGTCTTTTGTTTTTGACTTTATCGAAAAATGTCACTCTTTATAAAAAGTTCTGCTTCTCGAAAAAATGAGATTCCCATAGAAACGTCTTAGATCAAATATACATAAAATAAAAGAACACGAAAAATTCAAAAGAGAAATACCATTATTTATTATTTTACATAAAATTTGTATAAAACAAATCTGTTTATAACCTCAAATACAGTCCTATTACAAATTTTAAAATCAAAATTTCAATTTTGACTTTTACTCTACATAACTGCCTTCCACCCCAATACATTTTTCCGTTAACTTAATAAATTTTTCATACATTTTATGAATACTTTGCGGTTCATTCAATTCATGTATTCCTTCACGTATGTACTCTTTTAATATTTCCTATCATGTGGCACATCATTTTAATAAATCTTGCATAATGAGCAGGACAGCCGTTCTATTGCCAAAACAGCTTATTATGTACTTCTGATTCTAAAGTATTTAAAAATAGTAAAGAAAATGTTTCGAAAATGTGCAAATACACATGTTGATTTAAATTCTCCTCTATAAAATAAGATCCAATTATACGATAAAAAAAAATTCCACACCATACAACTTTTTTGTAGCATTGACTTTTTACAATGGCGAAGTGTTATGTGCAATGGCGTTTAAAGTTCTTCTTTTTTTTTCAAGATGGTTGATTTATTAATCGTCAATAATGTTTCAGTGACATCTTAGAACTGTCAGTATTTTGATTTTGTGGTGGTATTCTAAAAAATGTTAACTAAAGAGGAACGTGTTAATTTAGTTAAATGCTATAGAATAGAAAATGTATCTTATCAATTTGCAATTGAACTTTTCCATGAACAATTTCCCAATACGGCTGTCTCGAAGGAAGGATTGCGAAAATGTATTAAAAAATTCACTGAAACTGGTTCAGTAATTGACGTGAAGAAAAAGAAAAAAGCATATGATGAAAATGACGCAGCAACATTATTAGCAGTCGCGTCTGTTGCAGAGGATCCTAAGTTATCTTTGAGAAAGCGTGCATAGAGATTGCATGTAAGCAAAAGTTTATTACAAAAAGTTATTAAAGATATAAAACTTCATGCTTTCAAGCGAAGGCTGCTGCATACAATTGAACCTGGAGATGAAGAAAGACGTTTAGAATTTTGTTTATAAGTAGGCGCAAAATACCTTGAAAACAGAACATTTCACAGAATTATTTTTACCGACGAATCTACATTTAATACAAATGGGTACGTCTCTAGCCAAAACAGTCGTCAATAGGCATTCGATAACCCTGACTATGTAATTAAAAGAAGAAGTCAACGTTACAAAAAAGTTATGTATAGTGTGGAATTTTTTTTGATCGTATAGTTGGACCTTATTGTATAGACGAAAATTTAAATCAACATGTGTATTTGCACATTTTGGAAACATTTGTTTTACCATTTTTAAATACATTGGAGCCAGAAGTACGCAAACACCTGTTTTGGCAACAGGACGGCTGCCCTGCTCATTCTACAGCCTCGCTCAGACAATGTTTAGCAGATCATTTTGGTGAAAGATGGATAGGAAGATTTGGCCCAATTCATTATCCTGCTAGATCACCTGACCTTACACCTTTAAACATTTTTCTTTGGGGTGCCCTAAAACAAAAGGTTTATTCAAAGTATACTTCTATAATAACTGATATATAACAATTTGTATGCTTCCATTTTTTAAAAGCACAGTTACGGAGCGATACCAATTACCTATAGGTAGTGTTCATATATGGTTTCCATAATTTTTAGTTATGTTGCAGCCGGAAAATTTTAATTTGTAAATTAACAATTGGTGAACATCAGTCATGTCTATGTCTCACAAAAATTTAACTATATATAGTTTTTTGCTAATTGGTAGTTTTGATTCTTTTTCAATTATTTTTTTTTACAGCTATTTGTATTATTAAAAGAAATCTAGTGCACGCAGAATAATTAAAATGGTCTTAAAAACCAGCCTATCACAACTATTTACTGTTTTTCTTGTAATTGACTTTCTACGACTCCTTTTGAATAAAAACTCCTCAACAGCAGGCATAGGCGAAATTGGAGGGCCGAAATCGAATTAGCCCCTCCAAAAATATTCATAAACATCACACATACATTTGAGAACCGAAATTAAAAAATATTATATTCACAATCCACTTGGGGCTTTAGCCCCCCTAAATATGATAACCTAACTTCACCCATGGAAGCAGGAAGTCGATTCTGGCATGTCCGAAAAGAAATACGTATGCGAATTAGATACTTTCATATTTATCCTTCTTCTTACAACGTATACGAATTACTCTATATATATCAAGAATAGATCCCCCCAGCAGGTGTGTTTGGTGGTGAGGTTCAGAAAGTTGCGAAATAAAAGTTAGCCCAATAAAACTTTTATACCGGGTGTTCCCTCTAAGACTTTCAGTGCGAATATCTCAGAAACCATCATAGCCAGTGCGACGAAATTTGGTATACAGACACTAGATGGCGCGTAGAATCTGATGATAACATCAATTTTTATACAGGGTGTTCCATTTTCCAAGAAATCGATTTAATTTTGATTTTTTGGTTGTCAGCCCTGCTAAAACTTATGTTTAAATTGAAATATACTTAATTATGAACACATTCTGATAAATAAACATTCAAAAATTTCAAAATTTAACATAAAAAAAACGCCTACAAAAAGTACCCAAATTTCATTGTTATGTCATGTAAAATGTGTATAGCCTTGAGCCAGGCTTACACAGAAGAAATTAACATCGGTGAACGTCAAAACTATGAACTGTCATTGAATTGTCAAATATTAATGGCATGAAGTATTTTATTTTACATAAATAACGCTAAATAATGGATTTAATGCAATTTACGTATGCACAATGGTGTTATTGAGACTTGTCCATAAAAATTTAGACTTGAGTTGAGGCTTTTGGAGCATTGGGGTCGTCGTGCCGGCGCAGTCTACCGCTACAGCTAGAGTTACAGCGTGAAGATTGTGTAAAATATCTGTGAAAATTTTTAAATTATTCCATTATAATGTAATAAAACTTCAGTAAATTGTTTTTTTATGTTACTACAGTGCACAATAATAATTAGGTACACGTATTTTTTATGACAAAATAATTTACAAAATTGTGTAAGTACTTATCTATATCTTAAGAATATCCCTGTTTTCCAACTGCTGTAATAATTATTGATTACTTATTTAGCAACAAATAAATTCAAACAAAACCATTTCTAAAACTTTTAATTATAATGTGAACGTGTTTGTCGTTGAAAGTCAGATCTGAACCTACCCTAGCCCCACAAAAGAAAATATTACGAAAGCATAACCTAGAAATGATTGATTCTTATATCCACATATTTCAGCACTTTACTTATGTACTTATGTTTAAGAAGAACTCTACATCTGTAAAATAGTAAACAATGAACTACAATTTCTGTATTTCATGATCTGATCAGAACTGAAATAAAGCAACTGGTTTTTGCTAGGAAGAATCACCTGCAAATGTACTATAGCCAGTAGGTAGGTACTTATCAAATAGTCGTTTAAAGCTAGATAATAATTTATAATTATTGTTTTTATCTTTCAGTTATGTGTGTGCAGTGCCACAAATTACATTAAAACAGACACCAGAAAGAATAAGCGAAAAATATTACGTACATTTTCTTGAAAATAATTCTAAACATGGAATGATGGATAAAATTATAAAGAAGCCTGTAACTCACATTCTTTGAAGAGTATTCTATAAGACATTAAATTCAGTTGTCTGTCGTGGGTTTTAAAATTTCTAAACGAATAAAATTAAGAAAAATAAACTAATTTCATAATTCTATGTACAGTATGAAAACATCTTGTTAGAATATCTTTAAAATGTTGAAAGCTAACTGTTGTTACAACATATACACAACATAACGTAATAAGGTAGGTATTGAACGATGAAACGGCAAGATTTGTTTCTAATCGTACATGCATGAACATTCCTCAGATTGAACGTTGCTCTGTAAAAGAAATTAGAATACAGAACAAGTGTTTAATATAAAATCAGATGTAATAATGTAAGTTTATTTTATTGTTAATTAATCAAGAATTCATTTAAAGCTAGACAGTAATTTGTAATTATTGTTTTTATCTTTCAGGAATGTGTGTAGTGCCACAAATTACATTGAAACAAAACGATTCGTAAAATAGGACACCAAACAGAATGAAGGAAAAATATCGCACAGATATTTTGTTAGAATTAATTTTATACATGGAATGATGGATAATATAAAGAAGTCTCCTAACTCACATTGGAGAGTATTTTACAAAAGAACAAAATTTTCAAAAAAGACCAATGGAGTGATTTTTTATATTTTATTATAGCTATGATTCAGTTGTAACCAGCATAATTTTAATTAAAAAGTTATTTATGTAAAATAAAATACTTCATGCCATTAATATTTGACAATTCAATGACAGTTCATAGTTTTGACGTTCACCGATGTTAGTTTCTTCTGTGTAAGTCTGGCTCAAGGCTATACACATTTTACATGACAAAACAATGAAATTTGGGTACTTTTTGGAGGCGTTTTTTTATGTTAAATTTTGAAATTTTTGAATGTTTATTTATCAGAATGTGTTCATAATTAAGTATATTTCAATTTAAACATAAGTTTTAGCAGGGCTGACAACCAAAAAATCAAAATTAAATCGATTTTTTGGAAAATGGAACACCCTGTATAAAAATTGATGTTACCATCAGATTCTACGCGCCATCTAGTGTCTGTATACCAAATTTCGTCGCATTGGCTATGATGGTTTCTGAGATATTCGCACTGAAAGTCTTAGAGAGAACACCTATTATTTCAATTTAATAGAGCTACTAAATATTCTTATTTGTAAAATATGTAATATATAATAAATAGAACATTTGCATTTGATTTATTACTAGTAATCCCCACGGCCATTATTTATAGGTAAATACATATGTATGATTGACTAAGATTAGTATAGCTTACAGAAAAAAACTAAAATCATAAGCAACTTGCTAATATCATCTTGTACATAAACATTCATAAGGCAAACTGTCATAAAGGCCTCTCTATTGGTTTCAATTAATTAATTAAAAATCAATAAAAAATTAGTACAATACTACATACTACGTATATAAAGCATCCATAGGGCAAACTACAAATTATCAAGTATAAAAATAGATTACTATTCAAGGTGACACAAAACTAATCATAAAAAAATGTGTTTTTTGCAGAAACCATTAACAAAATCTAATCTGTTAGGTATAATCCCTTCCCAGTTAACAATTTCCTGTTCTATAAAAATCGTAAGAACGTTTCCAGAGCAAATTTTATAGAGCAAAAAAAATGGCCACCGTTCTATAGAACCTTTTAGTTCTTTAAGCGGTTCTGTAAGGTTTGCAGGAAATACTTATAGAATTGTTGAATAAACGTTTTCACAGGTCTTAAGGAATTTTTATAAAACAGTTACAAAGCAATCTCATAAAAATTCTATAGCACTTCGTTATACAATTTTTGTGTTGCATGGTGTTCTATTTAGAGAACTTTAAAATCGCTTAATTGTATCTTCTAAAAACAAAATGTTTCTGTAACGCACATGTTAGAAATAATATGGATGGGCCAATAAGAACCAATAAGATGGACCTAATCAGCCTGCATAGGAGTACTCACATTACGAATTGTTTAGTTGGTTTGTCCATCAGGGAGCAATACATTTTAATGCGGAAAAAGTTTTATCGTGAAATATGTAGTACATAATGGTAATTTTTTGACGCGCCCTCAGTTAACCTTATATTTCCTATGCTGCTGGAAATTTAATTAAAAAAAATGTTTTCTATATTGATGAATTTAACAACCAACTGTATATAGAATTGTCAGAAAGTAAGTATATCCATATTATTGTTATCATTTCACCTATTTATATTGTACATATTTTTAATTAAGATTTTTCTCTTTCTTCGCAATATGGCGACAGAAAGAAAGGCATTATCTTGTACTTCCAATAGATCCTCACTAATATGACATTTTTGTGTCGATTGCAATGATTATGGAGCAAATATGCTTGGTAAGGTACTATAACAGATCTATGCCACTTAATATCCACAGTGTTGTCATATTTTATTGTGGTATTTCAATCTTATTTAATAAATCTAATAAAATTCTTTAACTTCAACATCTAGAAGTGCAAATGGATAAGGTTTGGAATGGTCTAAATTAAATATGTTACTAAATTTCTAAAATTGCTAAAGAAAATCAATTTCTATTTGCAATCCAATAAACGACTATGTAATACAAATTTCCCCATTATACTTTGGTCAAAATATTTCGTACTTTTACAAGCAGGTCTCGATGGGGGTATGGGGAACCTACATATATAAAAAATGATAGTTCTATAGCGTTTCTTTATGGAACAAAAAGGCTTTTGTTACTTATTTACTCTATAATGATTTTATAACAACTGTATTATTATTCTCTATAACTATTTTCTCTTAAGTTCGATAGCAGCTTCCATATTTATAATTTGTTTTCCGCAGCAGAATTGTAACTTAACAACGCCTTATACAATAGTTCTATAATTAAACTATAAGCGACATTACAGAATAATTTTATAAGAGTATCACAGGAGTTGGTATAATTCTATAAAGCAGTATTTTGCATCCGTTTTACAGTAATTTGATTCTATAAGCACCGTTGCTGTAAAATTGTGTTATTGTACACACTTATAGGGCTACATTAGCAGTTATGTTATAAATGCTTTATAAATTATGCTCAAAGAACGTTCTTGCAACAAATTTAAATGACAATTCAATTTCTGAAGGCAAAATAGTCTCATGTGTCACATTAATGCAACAATTTAGTATTCTAAATACAGCTATAAAATATTAACAGAATATAAAACTCCTATTACTTTAAATTTATAGAATTACTTAGCTAGCTGGGTTGGTCTTAATGCTTAGGCACGCTGTACATGGTAATACGCCACACTGTTGATTGGGACATTCCTTGTACTTGTTGAACGATTTGCTTGGTACTTATTCTGGGATTCTCTTCAACAATCTCTAAAATGTGTTCTTCAGCTGCTGCAATATGCCGTGAAAGCCTTAGACCTTCATCTCTTCCACGATTCGGTTGCAAATTACCCGTGCCACGACCCCGTATTGCACTAGCGCAGTAAACAGTAACAACATAAATTAAAACGATATTTATCAACTTCTAGTTGCTATACACGTAAGCCATTTCTGACACTTTATTTTTTTTACGGTATTAACTCCATTTTTCATGATGCATCTATTCCCAATTTTTTTTGAAGAAATTGTGAATCATCCTGTGTATCTAAAAATATAGGATGTCCGGAATATGAGTGCCTTAATTTTGCGTTATAATAAATTATACCAAATAAAACGTATTAGACTTAACAACTTTTTTTCTCTGACCAACAGTAACAGCTCTTGATATGTGAACGTCGTTCACATATCATCTTATGATTGTTAGGTAGATGAAATTGTTTATGAATTTGCTGTACTAATTTATCTCGTTCAAACTAACAAGAACAAAAATATTAATCCTAATAATAAAGGCTTTTCGATCCTTTAAAGACTAAATACGAAACACTTATTTCAATAAATTAATTAAGAATCAGTAAAAAAAGGTTCAAAATTGGTACAATGAACTACACTGTTGACGAGTACATAACATTACTTTTACTTAGGTATTGAAATAACAAAAAATGTTCAGTTGGAAAAATGATATATTCAAATCTGTGGAAGATATTTTTTGAAAGTTGAAACACCTAGGGCATATGGTTTGTATAACAAAATTATAAAATAATTAATTTTTATAAAATATGAAATTAAAAACGTTCTGTATTACAACTAGGTACATTTTGTTTATTTTCTCGGTACAAGAAACCCTCCATTATCAAAATTTGCTACACTATTATAGATATATTGCTCACCTGATTCGAAATTTCTGCCCTGATCTGAATGTAGTTCCATGGGTACACCAAATCTGCAGAACAGGTTGTTGACTAGCGCTTCTCCTACGGTTATGCTCTCTTGATTGGGAAAGGGGTATACTTCCGGCCATTTGCTGAAGTAGTTCATGGCTACTAGCAGATATCGGTTTCCACTTTGGGTTTTCTGAAAGGGGCCAGCGATATCAATGGCAATCCTCTCGAACGGTGCTCCTACGATGTACTGGCGCATTTTGCCTCTGGAATGGGTCTTCGGTCCCTTGCTTGCTGCACATATGTCACATTTTCGGCACCAATCTTCTACATTCGTCCTACAGCTCAACCAGTAGAAACGGTCTCTAATCTTCTGTAGAGTCCTATTGATACCGAAATGACCACCACCAGTACCTCCATGTACTTCCTGCAGCACTTCCTTGACCCGGGACCTCGGGAGTAGTACTTGTTTCTTGACCTCCGTTCCGTCATTGTTCTTCCATGCTCTTTTTAGGACACCGTCTTCCAACACCAGGGAGTTCCATTGAGCCCAATAGCTCTTTAATGCTGGACTTTTAGTACTGACTTCTGCCCAAGATCGGTTGTTGGCTTCTTTCCAGCCTAGTAAAGGCTTGATGTCACAGTCAGCTTGCTGGTCTTATCGAATCGCCGCTGATCTCCATCGGTCTTCAGGTTGGGCTCTTACTGTCTTACAAGGAACAAATGATATGCTCTCTTTTCTTTTGAGACTACTACAGTGTTTGTAGTTGGTAGGACAAGGTCTAGAAAGGGCATCTGCGTTTCCATGTCTCCTGCTTGCCTGGGAGCCGCGCCATTGCCGATCTGCCACTGGGGCCCTACACTGTCCCTTTAGATGACCCGTCCGCCCACAGTTCCAACATTGAAGTGGGCGATCTCTTCTCTTCTCTCTTTGGTCTGGTGGTTGGGCTGAGTTTATCAATGGCCTCCTTCAGTGTTTTGATTATCTCTCCATTTCCCATACCATTGCTGTTATCATTGATGGTCCGCACTTTAACATGTTCCCCGGAGGCTGCCGCTTGGGAGTCGTGCTTTTGTTGATCTGCAACTGGGGCTCTACACTGTCTCTTGAGATGTCCCATCTGCCCACAGTTCCAACATTGAAGAGGACGGTCTCTTCGGCTTCCAGGTTGTTCTCTCTTCGGCTTGGCAGTTCGGCTGAATTTATCAATAATCTCCTTTAGCGTCTTTATTAGGTCTCCATTTGCCATACTATCGCTGTTATCACTGATGGCCCGAACTTTAACATGTCTACCGGATGCCATCTTTGCGGCCTCGTATTCCGGTGCATGCGAGAGGGCGTTATTCAAAGTTTTAGGTCCAGCGAGTCGCAGTGCCTGCTGGGTTTCGCAATCTCTTAGGCCATCGGTAAAAACTTGGATGGAGAGCTGGTCCAAGAATTCGGAAGGGGTTGTTGGATAAGGCAATCGAACCAGTCTAGCAACATCGGTCTCAAAATGTTGTATATTCTCTCCGCTCTGTTGGCGCCGATTTTTTAATTGTACCTGGTACACTTGCTGCAGGTGCTTATCCCCATATCTCATTTCCATATGCTGTTTTAGAATGTCGTAGTTATTCTGCTGCCCAGCAGGAACTCCTTGTAAGACGTCAAGAGCTTCCCCTCGTAGAGCAACTATTAAAGCAGTAGCCTTTTCACAATCAGATCATTCATTTGCTGCAGCTGCTGCTTCAAACTGACGCAGATATATATTCCAGGAAACCTTGCCGTTGAATTCAGGGGGTTTCGTCTTCTGAGTTCGGATAACAGGTCCTTCTGGTTTGATTACGCCCTCCTTTGTTATCTTGTCTAGCTTATGTCGAAGCTCTTCGCAGGTTTCTCTAACCAAGTTTATATCTTCGTCCATTTCCTTTTTTTGTGCTAACAGTTTCTCTTCTACTTGTGTTTCCACTATATGAGACTCCTCCTCTAGTTTTTCTTTTAGTGTATTCTCCAACTTTTCTAACTTTGTCTGCATTTCCTTCGTCTGGTCTCTCATTTCCTGTTGTATTGTATGTATCTGATCTTTCATTTTATACCATTGCTCTTCTAATTTCTTTTCTAATTTCTCCTGCATTTCTTTTGTCTGGTCTCTCATTTCCTGTTGTATTGTCTGTATCTGATCTTTCATTTTATGCCCTTGTTCTTCAAATTTTTCTTGCATTGTCTTTGTCTGGTCTTCCATTTTATGCTCTCGTTCTTCTAATTTCTTTTGCATCGTCTTCGGTTGGTCTTCCATTTTATTTTGCATTGTTTGCATCATTTCTAACAGTTTTGCCATTTGTGCATCCATATTGACTTGGCTTCTAGTTACAGGCATTCACTATTTGGAAAGTTCTAGAATGTCCAAGATTGTCCTTCGCAAATAACACCGTTCACTTCCGTAAGTCACGACGAGTACGGTGATATGTCACACTTGGGTCTTTGTCTCACTTCTGTATAAAGTTCTAGAATGTTCGAGATTGTCCTTCGCGAATACCACCGTTCACTTTCTTAAGTCACGACGAGTGCGGTGATATGTCACACTTGGGTCTTTGTCTCACTCCCGTATAAAGTTCTAGAATGTTCCAGATTGTCCTTCGCGAATACCACCTATCCCTTCCTTACGTCACGACGAGTGCGGTGATATGTCACACTTGGGTCTTTGTCTCACTCCCGTACAAAGTACTAGAATGTTCGAGATTGTCCTTCGCGAATACCACCGTTCACTTCCTTAAGTCACGACGAGTGCGGTGATATGTCACACTTAGGTCTTTGTCTCACTCCCGTATAAAGTTCTAGAATGTTCCAGATTGTCCTTCGCGAAGACCACCTTTCCCTTCCTTACGTCACGACGAGTGCGGTGATATATACACTTGGGTCTTTGTCTTACTCCCGTACAAAGTTCTAGAATGTTCGAATTTGTCCTTCGCGAATATCACCGTTCACTTCCTTACGTCACGACGAGTGCGGTAATATGCCACACTTGGGTCTTTATTCCACCCACGCACAGGGTTCCAGAAAGTTTTTCAAACTTCCACTTAAATCCCACTTACGCACAGAGTTCCCGAAAGTTCTTCAAACTTCCAGCTAAATCTCACTTTGTGCACAGGGTTTCAGAAAGCTCTTTAAAACTTCCCGTTAAATCCACTTCCGACACCAAATTGTCACGAATTTCCTAATCCGAATTTTTCTTACTGCCAGAAAAACAATTCGTTAATTATTTACTTATCTTTATTAACTACTCAATTCACTACTGGGCACTAATTCCAACTCAACTAAACACTTAATTAATCGCTGTCTAAATCACTTTAATCTCTCCAACTGAACACTTCAATTCAGACTGTAATACAAGACTAACTAACTCGGCCGTTTATTCTTCTTTTATAGACCAAACGAATATTCCAAGTATTTTCTAGTATCTCTATATCCATTTTCCCGAACGACTCGAATGCTTCTCGTCGATTCCCCAAATTTCCAGTCCCGTCTCGATCCACGGCATTTTGTTTGTTTAACAGAATCGTATAGGGGCGATCGGAGCAATCTTAGCATTTCGCAGTACCACAGTCGTGGATTTGGGTGTGAGTGGGGCAAATTCCGTGACAACATCAACTAACTCTTGTCCTGTAAACTCTTCCATTGTTTTCGCTTAGAACTATTAAATTGACAATCGAGTTGACAATACTTTGACATAAGAATACCTTGATAATTTTGTTTAAATTACTATGAAATTGACCAGAGTGGGATTAATTCAAAAGCGATTTTCTAAGAAACCGTTAAAGATAACGATTTGAAACAAGAGTACCTACCTTTTTAACGTAAAACAGTTCGGGAAAACGGAATTTGCTGTCCAATTTGTTAAAAAGTCAAATATGAAAAAGTTACAGACGAAAATACCAAGTCCCCCCGTACCCACCCCAATGGACCTTATGGAAATAAATGGATTAGTCCATCAAATTGCTCATCAAAATTTAGCTGTGTATACCAAATTTCATTCATTTATCACAACGCGATTGAGAGATATTGCAAAAAAATGATTTCCATTCCTCCCTCTTCAATGGGTCCCTGTGCCCTTAGGAAGCATTTCCAGACCCATGTTCATATGAACTTTTTTACTTAGTTCATAGAATCGGCCTGTTCAGGGATGGCAGCTAATTATGAGACACCCTGAATACAACATTACCAGTTATGATGGTAACATTGTATTATACTCATTTAAATATTATTGCGAAACAACAATATAAAACACTCAAGACTGGTAAAAAAAATTATTATATCACAAAACAATAACGATAAATACATTTATAAAAAGTCAATCACAACATTCTGCATAATAAATAGAATAAGGTATGTATTATGAATGATTATGTTATACCAATTAATAATCCATTTTTAATATTAATCAAATTTATTCTGAATAAATACTTCCATGCAGAAACTTACATTTTTTGTTAAAATTGTTTCTTAAACGCCATATTAGGCTGTTCGTCTAAGGAGAATTGTTATCAATGTTTGGAATATCTCATTACATCATCATTATTAGCAAGAGTGCTTGAATAACATGGACTATCCTCTATCGGGAAAGAATTTATATTAAGTGGCAGTAATTGAGTTTGTTCTGGTTGTTGTTTAGAACCTTCAAATTGTTTATTAGATTTTGAATCTATGTACGTTTAGAAACAGTATTTTGTACGATACGGATTATAAATCTTACCACAAAATCAGAATATATAAAATAACTATCACAAAGGAAACCATTCTGACAGCATTTGGTAAAACATTATTTTCAATATTTCCAATGGCAGCAATTTTGAACCGAATTTTTGGCACAATATATAATTATTTGCAAGAATAACTAACTTAACTTACCGATAACAGATCATTGAGACTATATATACTAACAATTCATATAATCAGTGAACAGATGATGCTGTAATGAGAATTGACATAATTTATAACTTTCCTATCCATATTTCATTAGAGATGACAACGATCACAACACAACTTGTTGTTTGTATACCTATATCCAATATCACAGAACCGTAGTTTATGTAATTGTTTCGGTTCCTGCAGACAACTAGCTCATATAATATATTCGTTTCGATCCCATCTGGTGATATCTTTTGTGTTACATGTTTCCTTATCTACAATTATTATTAATAGTGTTAAATGTGAAAAGCTTATTGTAAATTAATTTACAAATTCATTTTTTTGTATGAGCGTGTCTAACTGCAAATTCAGAAGAATTAATTTTAAATTTATTAGTATCAATACCTACATTTATTTAGAAGTCTTGTACTCTTATTAAATACTTTTTTGTCGGTATTTTTGATTTTTACATTGTCTCAATAATATAACCAAAAAACAAGAGGCGCTCTATCCCTACTCTGTTACTCTGTTGTCACAGCTCTGATCCCACCCCTGAATCACAGTTTATTATACAGTTCGTCGAGTGAAGGTTTCAGAGGGTGTGGCTAAATCGCGGCTAAATGCGCAATAAACACCAATAAAATTCATATGTACACGACGAAGTGAGAAATTATATTTCTTGACAAATCACCGTGCCCCTTGAGTGCGCGAATGTGCGCGACTAAATGCGCAGTCGTCTATTGGTCGTCAAAAAAAACGAAATCTGGGACCTCGACATCAAAGGAGCCGACGTGAAGACGCCGGACTGTATAATAGACTGTACCTGAATCATCACATGCACACCATCATTAGAGATTTACGAAAATTAACTCAGAGCACTGGTGAAAAAAATGTCTTATTACGCATATCAAGTCTGATGATTTGATCTGCTTACGAAAATGCAACTTCTTCATGAATTTCTTCACAATATTTCGTTTACACTATACTGAAATTCCGTGAATTTATTTGAAACTGTTAAATTTTTCTAGTATTACCAACACAAACAAATAGTCAAATAGTAATAATAGTATGTTTTTTTGGGGTTATGTTGTTATTAGTAAACTAATCCACAAATTATATGGTAGTGGTTTAATTATTTCTTTTTTAACGAAATGTATAATTATAGTCAATATTATTAGAAGAAAACTGTTAACTGCTGTCGCCTTAACAATACTAAAGAATTTACCTTTTCACATCTATCCGATTTTTGACTTGAAAATTTGCTCTTTTTTAAAATAACAAGATAAATGAATTATAAGCAAACATAAAATGATCTACCATAACCTAACTTAACTAGTTGTCTGTCGGTCGGCACAAAACAAAACAGATGAATAAAATGTGTTTTCGCCAGTTGTTATGCCTGAAATACACGTAAAATTGACGAGAAATTAGAACATGCTCTAATTCATGAATAAGTTCATGAAGAAATTGATTAATTTATTTGACATCAAAGTTTGTGAAGTGTTATGTGTTACACTTGTCAATTTACGTCATGAAGCGACTTCATGAATAAATTGCCAGTGTAAAACGGGTATTACCTCCAAACCAGTAGTCACGCCTACTTTGATCACGTGCCGCAGATGCTCTCTTCAAACATCCACATTGGTAATGGCAGTGTTTATAATACTTTTATAAACACTGGTAATGGTAAACAGGTTTTCTAAACTTTTTAATTTCGTAATTTACTTAAATCAAATTTTAAAAATTAGATAAATCTAAAATCGAAATTTTAAGTTAACTGCATTCCAATATCGAAACTCAGTAAACAAAACAAATAGCGCAAATTATAAAAAAATCATATTGTGCAAAATTTGTGGTTTTAGTTTGCTGCGAATCATTTTCAACTAATTATCAAACCAAAATTTCATTAATTCATTTGCGCTAATAGCAAAAAATAATAGAAAATTTTATGTTTAAAATTTAGGTGTTATGTAAAAATATATGTAGAAATTCATCAGGCACAATTAAATTACAAAATTAATCAGCAGACTAGTTAACAGCCAAAGGAGTTGCAATATCATAAAACTAAGCTCTAAATAAAAATTTAAATACATGAGTGGTTGACCTAATAACAATTTCTTTTCCTACCTTGTACCCATCGCAGCAAAATTTTTTTGAAAAGAATGAACTAACGGAACATTTGCAGTTAAAGCAAGAAGGGAAGGATTTAAAGGTTGTAGTATTCTATTCTTCTCGAATAAGAACTGGTGACAATTATCTAGGCATGATCAACCAACCTCCTTAAATACTTCGAATCAAAGTATAAATTTTACACATGCCCAAATAATGTTTGTATGCGAGCTTCAAACAAAATATCTGGATTTAATTTGCTTCAACTAATATTTTGCATATAAATGTTTAACAAATGAATTCATTACCGAGATCTTAATACATTTATTGTGAGAAAATTTAAAAAAATTTGAAAACTATTCAGTATATTTATTTACAGAAAAAGTTATCAAAGTATATTAAACTTAAATTATTCAGACCTCCTTGTTATTGGCTTTGAAAAAAAATAACATCATCCGCTGCTATGGCTGTCGTACTCTTAGATTTTCCATCTTCTCCCGTTATTTCACCGTATGTAATTCTACCTGTAACATGAACCCTTTGGCCTTTTTTCAAATAATTTAATATTGTTTCTCGAAGACCTGGTTTAAAACATATAACTCTGTGCCATTCTGTTCGTTGCAAAAATTCTCCCGTTTCATAACGATAATTTGAATGCGTGGCTAATGAAAATACTGCTACAGGATGGTCATTTGATCCTTTCTTTTGTGGATCTGCACCTACTCTTCCTAGAAGTTGTACCGTATTAATAGCTAAAACAATTCAATTGTAGTGTCAAAACCTTATCAAATCTTACAACATACTCTTTTCAATCTTGACTGGTTCCTGCATTGTTGTAGAAAAATTATGTTGATTTAACATATCAGTCCTTATAATTCGAAAAACACTAGTTTTTAAACCCTAGAATTACAAGTAATTATTAATAAATAAATATAAAAAAACATATATAAAGGATAAAAGTACAAAAATGCTTACTGAATATTCTTATAAATTACTTAAATTTAATTTTTGGATAATCGCAAACTCTAGGATATTATTCATTATTTAATGTGCTAAAGGTGTATATTTTTACTTCTGAAATGTAATAATACTCAACTATTTTTCTAAAGCCCGCTTCACATTAACAATTTCTTTGTCAATTAATTGATCAAGTGGCTTCGTCAAGTTAATTCACAAATGTAATACTAAAACTTAGACATCAAATAAATTGTGAGGAACTTCGTCAAGTTATTGACGACTTAAAACTTGTTCTAATTTTTCATCAATTTTTACTTTAATTTAGGAATACCAACCTAAAATAAATGTAAATATTTAACCAGTAACCGAGCAGTAGCATTAATAAATGCAATGGAAGCTTTTTTAATTATTTTTCACTTTTTTTTTGACTTAAAATATAATTATTAGTTACTTTTCATTTTTGTTTCGTATACAAGTGGAAATGATATAACATCAAAAGTTAAAATTACTTTCAGGTTGGTAAGGGTGACATTTGGCAGCAAAATTGTTCATTAATTTCTTCGACAATAAATTATTAGTGTAATGCCCGCTTAAGGTTTTTTTTTTTTTTGAATTTATACAATCTTTAGGCCTTGGTTAGACTTTTTTTACAACAAAAGTAAATAAATATATAGTGAATAAAATATTATGAGTAACTCATCTATATATCATAAAAACTGAAATGAGGTCTGTTCTCAAAAGAAGAGAAATCTTTAAAACAGTATAAAATAAATATTGCAACATAAAACTATTTTCAAATAACTTACTAATGTACCCAAGTACATGCATTATAAACTACTAATTTCTCTAAAGAAAAATTGGTGATGTAAGGTTCATTTACAGCCAAATTATAATCAAAGTAATTATTTTATTTCAAAAACTTCACCAACACACCTAATCTTAAAATAAGACTAACCTTTGTTGAAATCATATCTCCAACTTTTAATTTTATTCGTTCTTGTAACACAACATAAAATAATTTGATTAAATTAATAGAATAATGATAAAATCACATATATAAAAATACGAAATTAAACTTTTATAAGACCGTCCAGTATTTATTTTACACTCAAGTTAGGGGTTAGAACCACAGACGACTGTTAGAAGTAGAAGTGTGTTAGTGATCTGTGGTTAGCACCAATTGTATATTTATTAGAGAGTTTAAGTTGTGACCGATACGTGAACGTGTACGTAGAATTTGCCGTCGCGCATGCTCAAATTAGAATTTTACACGTTTACGTGATACGGATGTATGTAGTATGTGACATAAAAATCTTTCACATTTTAAATGTTAAAAAAACTGTTTTTATTCTCACACAATTCTGGAGAAATTTCCGTACAATATGGAACCTACTAGAGAGTAGATAATAGATATAAATAATTAACAATTTTTGAGCCTACTCAGTTACAAAAACCAACTTTTGCTTGTTTGGCAATATATTTACAAAATACCGATATCAAGGAAAAGACAACATTTGACATATGCAATTTTTGAAATTGCCATTGAAAAGAGTGATCAGACATTTAAAAATATATAGAATGTCCTGTTTAGGAAATGGTACTGACACCGCTACATGGCAAAGCAAATATTTTTTAAAATTTTAAACCGCTTATTCAAGCATTTGTTTAACTACCCATAAAAAAAACAAATCATTAATTTTATTTCAGTGTGTATAGTCTTTAACTGTATATACAGTATGTCCAAGGTTAGACTGGAAAAAAGGGAAAATATTTTTATTTTTCATTTTACGGGAAATTGATTCTTGATTAAAAATGTTGCTTTTCTAAAAATGCAGTTGGCATGGAAGACTTTCATCTAACATGATCAGAAAATCGGCAAATATAAAAATCGTTCAAGAATAAACTGCCATTGTTTTTAACAATACGAATATGCTTTGTTTCTTCTTTGTTTATGAAAGATGTTTATGTAAAATGCATTTCGCATATATAGCAATATTTTAGTATTTCTTCCTTTACGTAGAGTAATTTAGGGTTACCTAAAATATAATATAATATGTTAAAGTAACTCGGTCAGTGGTGCCGCGGTTTAAGGCGTCAGTACTTGAATCGAGGTGACTATATCGCTGTGGGTTAGACCCCCGCAGCCGGTAGACTGTATATTTACAGTGTAAAGATAAATGTTATCATCATGGATATTTATTTATCGATCAGTGGTAGAACTGTTTAAGGCGTCAGTACTTGAATTGATGTGGCCGCACCGCTGTGGGTTCCATCCCCACGGCCAGTAGACCGTATATCAGCTATATTCGTGGAAAGGATTGACACCCTCTCTGCGGGTATGGTAGGGTGGAAGAATGTTGGCTTGGGTCAATGTGAGAGATTGATACCGGTTGACATTTGACTACCCCCCTAATTAATGAGGTTTTCTCATTCTTGCACTGAATGATGGTTAGGGCCTACCAACGTAAGTCGTTCCTGGGCGCAAATGCGGCCTGCTTAATAATAATATGCCGCCCCCTCTGCCGCACAAGTCTTCGACTTTCGGGATAATCCTCGTGATTAGAATGAGAGGTAGAGATATTATTATTATATTATTATCAACTATGAATATTTTCAACATAGGATTAATTGGCAAGTATATGAAAAAAAATAATCAGTAAAACTACTGTGCATCCATTAAAAGTACCTTTCTGACAGACATTCAGACTGTTATGTACATTATATATTTTTTAATTAATAGTAAATAGTTTTATTTATAATAAGAAGTATTGGGAATATTAGAGGCAGTGTTAAATTTATTTCATTGAATGAGGTACAAAATTATTGTAGATAATTTAAAAACATGGTTCGACAACACATATCCAAATGTCAATGGGTTTGGATAATACTTGAATTAGTTTTATTTCGAATACATATTAAAACTGTCTATGAATATATGAAAGTATTTTTTTAACATCCTATATTGTGGCCGCCCCTTTTTGTTAGTAAAAAAAGAACGGTTTTATTAAATTATTTGTAATCCTTGATCAAACAAAATAATTATAAGCACGGCAGATTTTTGCTTTGAGAGCTACGAGTGTGGATATGTACAAAAAAAAACAGTAGGTCTTAAAATGCAGGATGTTAATAGTATATTATGCAACGATCATGTAATGATGGTTATTAATACACGAGCATTAACCGACATCGTATGGTTTATGCGAGTGTATTAATAACCACTACATGAGAGTTGCATACGCTATTTTTTCTACACCCGATAAATAATCAAAAACCATAAATTTTATATTTTTATTGAACGCAATAGGTAACACTAATTATTCGTATGAACTGCATTTTCTGCTTTCTCCGATATGTGTGGAGGAGTCGATGGTAATTCTTCTATATCGCTGATATCAGACATTTTGATAAATTATCGAAGTTTAGCTAGGTATCTACGAAAATTTAATACGTACTGATTTTGACATCTAAAATAATTACATAGGAACCTAGGATAAACGTCAAATGCACAGCTTGCTTGATTGAAAAATTTTGGGTTTCTATGGATTAAAAATCTGTATCGTAATGGGTATCATTATGAAACGGATTATGGGCGTATAAGTGCATTGTTATAATACGGGTGTAGAAAAAATGTATTATGCAATGATGTAAGCTACTCCTGGGCGTTAGTTAAACCAAGTTGATGAGGAAGGGAAAATATAAGACATGAAATGAACAAAATTAGAAATAATGTATATATGATTAGTATTAAGAATATGTAAATTTTACAAAATAGTGCAAATGCAGACAAACATAATTAAATTACTTAACATGGAAATAAATTACAAACAGGTAAGTCGGCTTACGCAAAGTATGTAAAAACACGAACAAAAAAAAACATAATAATGCACAAAATGGAAGATGACTACTGGTATTTTGAAATGTGTATCATAATAATCAATACGAAATATTAACTTAATTATACGAAATTATAATACTTATACACATTAATTTAACACTAAATCTGACGAAGGCATGCAAAAAAGGAACTATAATATGTGAGTGAAATATGCACTCTTATTGGTAATTATAAACAACTATATAATGTATTAAAAAGAAATACAGTTAAATAATTTCAATATAACTAAAAATACGATATCAATGGCCAAACAAAGTATATATATAGAACTCACCTCAAAGACAGCTGCCCTGAGTTTATTATTATTATTTTTATATATATATATATATATATATATATATATATATATATATATATATATACATCTTCTTATCTTTTCTGCGTCTTTTCATATTACAACGATTCTACGTCCGTTAAAGTATAGTGAAATATTTTTAGACATAGGTGGCGTCTTAAATGTTTTATAATTGTAAATACAGAGTATATAACAGAAATCTTTTTGCTGCCTTCAATAATAGAAAATTTCTACTTTGCAATGATTTTGCGTCCTTACATTATGCTATTATTTCCGCGTCCGATATACATTTATATGTTTGTATCTTTTCTGCGTCCAATAGTATATTATAATACTTAGTATACTCGCGTCAAGAATTCAGACGTCTTACGTCATAGTTGACATTAGGCAATTGTCTTTATTGTCAAAGTAATTTTCGATATTTGGTCGCGTTAAAAACAACAATTTTTTGCAATTTAGTGCAATATATAATGCAAACATTTAGTGTAGTATATAGTTTTATTACTCTCAGTTGCAGTTTCTTAAATATTTTGATAAAAATATAATGAATTATTCATTTGTTCGTATGACGTAAGTCGTCTGAATTCTTGACGCGAGTATAACAATGTTTCAACGTCCGACATAGTTGCCACTTCCTTGGCAACTTCGAGCTTTAATATTTATATAGTATATTCTTTCCTGGGTCTGACACGACGCGATATAGAAATGTTTGAGATAATTAATTTGCTCACTAACCAATTATTGGTAACATTGAACTTTTCAATTTTATTTGATACAGGACAGAGTAGATAATCTTTAATTATGTTAAACGTGATATTAAAAAAATATTTATACATTTCAAACATAAAAAATAGTTTATTTATAAAATCGTTATTTATTTATCGTCGCGCTGTGTAGTAGAAAAACAAAAAACAAGTTTATTATCCACGCAAAAATAAACAATAGAAGTCACACCTACTGAACCACATTAGAGAAAAATGCAAACAACTGAAGATTATCTAATTACTGCATAATAAATACGTTTCTCTAAAACTGTATAAGCATAATCATTTGTTAAAGTACACGTGTCACGTTGATCTAAATTCAAATTTGAAAAAGATGGCATTTTGTTGTGTAAAAGTATTAACTTTACATTATTATATTATTTACATTACATGGATACGAAGGAGGAAAGTAATTTTAGGAACAAACTGAGGGAAAAAGATAGGAAAAAACACAGGTAGACAGAGGGAAGAAGAAATCAGGAAGAAAGAGAAGATGTATTGGAACGTAGTAGATGTATGTAACAAATAAGGAGGCAGACTTCTGGGAATACGAGGAAGGGTTTGACATAGTGGGAATGATGGAAACATGAGCAGAAGAGAAATTGTAGGAACAAATTATGTACAGATTACCAAAATGCTTCAAATGGGAACTCCAAGGGACCGAAAGGGTGAAGACGAAAGGCAGAGCGAAGAGTGGGTTGATAATGGGGATACGCGAGGGCATAGAAGTAATAAGGAAATGAAAAACACAAGAGCATGATAAGTAGCAGAGTAAACATAGAAAAGAATACATGGAGAATGCAGAGAACTGAATCGACAAGCCAGAGGACAACTGAGAAAATGGAGACAGAACAAAACTACAAAAGAGGAATATATGCAAGCGAAAAACAACTATAGAGTTGTAAGGAAAAGAAACAGAGTTAGGAGAAAGAAGAAGAGAAGAATATTAAGAAAATAAAAACGGAAACAGAAGCGTGGAAGTATATTAATAAAGAGAGAAAGAAGCGGAAAAAGTGAGCGAGCAGATAAAAATGGAAGAATGGAAAAGTTATCTGTAGAATTATTAAGTGAAAACGAAGAATATGAAGAAAGAAATAGTGTGCAAATAGAAGATGGAAACCAAAGAATAGATAGGGAAGAGATAGTGGAACAGATTAAAAATTTATAGAAAGAAAAAAGTGCTAGAAAGGACACAATACAAAATGAGACCAGGATTTACGGCACAGACGCTGTAGTAAACAGTCCCTGTAAAATTATCAATGAGGGAAGAGTAAACCAAAAAGCTGGAGGGAAGGAATAATCTCCCATATTTATAAAAAAGGGATAAACCAGGAAACAAAACGTTACAGAGCTGCTATACAAAAAACTAAAGGCGGAATGGAGGAAAAAGAAATTATACCAGACGGACAGGCAGCGTACAGAAAGGGTGCAATTGACAATTTATACATATCATCTAATTAACAAAGAAGAGCAGAAGAAAAATGGAAAGTTATATGCGTTATTCATAGATCTAAAAGCGGCTTTTGATAATGTACAAAGACTAAAATTGTAGGAACACCTAAAGGACAGAGGAGTGGGTAAACACCTAATAAGAAAACTTAAGGATATATATAAAACAACGTTGAATAGAGTGAAAGTGAACGGGATGGAAAGTACAGAATTTTATACAAACAAAGGAGTGAGACAGGGGTGCCCACTAAGCTCTTCCTTATTTGCAGCATTTATTGGCGACATTGAGGATGGCTCAGGCAGGAGGAGCAGTAGTGGGACAGAGAAAGGTTTGGGTACTGTATAATATGCAGATGACATCATTATAGTAGCAAATGAAGAGAACGAAATGAAACAGATGATAAGACAAGTGAATGTGGAGAACACAAAACTGATGATTTTTGGATTACATTTGCAGCACATATAAATATAAGGAAGGTAAATCAAGCAATGGGGATAGCTTGGGGGACAGAGAGAAAGAAAATTCAGACATAAGAGACAACTAATATTATTCAACAGTTTAGTGGGGAACATACTCCTGTATGGGGTCGATGTGTGAGCATGGATATAATTTGAAGAAATAGAAAAAGTACAGGAGAAGTATCTAAGGTGGATACTAGGAACAGACAGAGAAACTCCGGGCTATATTGTCAGAGAAGAAAGCAAAAGAGGGAAGGAGGAGAGAATATAGAGACAGATATAAAGATATACTTCCGACGAAATGGGTATGCAATCACAGAAATAGAACGCTTAAAAACTGGAGGCAGACAGATGAGGAAAGAATTACAGCTAAGAGACACAGATATAGAAAGGCAAGAAAGAAGAACAAAATTAAAGAGGGAGAGTAAGAAGGAAAGGATAATATTTGCAAGATTCAGTTGAGGAAAAAAATAATAAATGGCGAACAGATGAAAGTGAGAGAAGATGTAGGGCCTGTTGGGAAGAGAGAGAAGTGATAGAACATCAACTGCGTGATTGTGAAGAAATGAGGGGAAGACATGCAAGCAGAGCAAATTTTAAACGAGGCCTGTAGAGCAAAATAAAACTTATTATTACTATTACTCCATTACAAGTATTGTTTGTTATAATTAGGTATTCGGATATTACGTAAGGTAAAAAGTGACACTTAATATAATTATTTGTATACTGAATGTTAGGATGTTAATAACGCTATTTGTGGTGATACAAATTTTGATTTTAAATACGAATATCACAAAATAGTGATGGAAATAAATTAATATTAGCTTTCTTAAGAAAACAATTGCTCAACAAAACAAGGAACATATAGTTCTAATTAAAAATCATGAAAAAATAACCAACAAAAATTGCAATTACTAATAAAAATTGCTTGTATTTGTTTGCTTCATTATTTTTCCTACTAAAACATAGCAACTATCAGTAAGGGAATTTTCTAACAAATTCACAAATTTTATATAAATCTGTGTACAAAAGTTAATGTTGATTGCTCAGAAGGCAATTATATCCCATATAAATTTTGTCTTGGTCTTAACTCTCGCGAATTAATGTTTATTTCAAACATAAACAAACCTGCCCAAAAAATAAAAATTCAGTAGTTCACAAAATATTTTACTCCCAACATGAAACGTTTATTCTGAAATAGGAACAAAAGTATTTTGAGACTGATCTAGTATCTTCTACCGCAAAAAAGATGCCATCATTTGTGCGTTAGGGGCAAGATATTTTAATATACAGGGTGATTTCACTTTAAATACAGAAACTGCAGAAACATATTAATTGCCAAAAAATAAGTAGAGTTTGCTCTATAAACTTCTTTCTTGGGGAAGCGGTATTCGAGATACGGTTTACAATAAAATATATATATTTTCTGTCATATCTTCATATTGCGCTGACGTCGAATGAAATTTACTACATCGTATTCAAATAATTTTACCTTTTACTGAATGTAATATTAACCTCGTGGCTTTAACCAGTGGCATGCTACTTATGAAGATATTCCAGAAAATATATTTCTTTGTAAACTTTAACACCTTGTATGTTTAATACCGCGTCTCCCAGGAAAAAAGTTTATAGAACACACTTATTTTTTGACAATTTATCTAATCCTGCAATTTCTGTATTTAAAGTTAAATCACTGTGTATATAGAGAACAACAGCATATTGATATTTGCTCCAGGGAACTGGCTAAAGTCTATTGAAATTGAATTTCAAAACATTTACTCAATGTTTAAAAATTTATCGTTGTGTGTTGTGATAAATAGTATAAAATTAATAGCCAAATATGAATTGGCCTCAACTCTAAAATTTATGAAGAATTTTCAGAATCCATCAGAAAAAAATGTTGTTAAAACAGCGTTAAATCAGTTATCTGCGGTAAAAGAGGAAAGAGAGAACTGGTTCAATTTGGTGGAGACATGCAGGAAATAAACTAAATACACTGTTGCCAAGATGTGGACGCACAATCATCTCAAAATGTTTTAGCTAATTAGAATGGTTATACGGTCGGGAAATATACGCCACTCTATTCAACGCCAACTGGTGTTAAACTGCTGAACCTTAAAATGTATATTATTTTACATATTACTAATATTTCTGCGTCTGACCAGAAATTGTGTACAGCTACACAAAATAACTTACAGAATTCTTTTTCGGTAGATATTAAATTAGGTATGAAACTGCATCATTTCTGTTCTACCACATCATCCAGCGATGATTGCCGATTGCAATAAAGACGAATGTTTTTTCTGCGTCCGTATATGGACGTAGAAAGGTGGTGGACGCTGAATGATATGTAAATTTAAAATGTACGGACGCAGAATAAATAGTAAGATATATATATATTATTACAATAATTGTTTCTAGAATATAGACATACGGATAGAACATCAAACGGTATAATGTAACTTTTTAAGTTTTCTTTCTTGCTTCCTTCTAGAAGAGATGGTTTGATTTCTTATGATGATATAATCAACTTATATAGGTGAACATCATCACATTTCTAAACAAAACAAAATGGAGCAGGGAGAAATCACAACTGTGATGGTGACATCACTGGTACGCCCATCGATAAACGACTTAGGCTTTTATGCAATATTACAGGTGCTAAGTTCCAAAATTTCATTAAAACAATCCTCAATGTTTAAACAATTGGCTGGTAAGGTGACATTCGATCTTAACATGTGCTCGACAAAAATGACACCAGTTGGAAGCCCAAAACAAAATACCTAAAATGCACTCAATACTAGTGCCCGAATAATTAATTAAAGTATTAATTACTAACCTTAGATTTTATTAGGTTTCTCCAATTTTTATTTAATATAATTTTAACAAAACGGATCGATCAACTATCTATCTACTGCCTGGCCTCACCTATCTTTTTTGTTATCCTTTCTTTTCTTTTTTTATATATTAAGAACCTTCAATTTTTACGTTTAAATCAAATTTGTGTCTATGTATTGCTAGTGGCCTATCACTAGTGCCTTCTAATATTTTCGCATTTTATGCCGCGATAAATATGGACCGTTACAATATATTGAAATGAAGTCAAATTAATGAATCTTTGGACAGACTAAATTCATGTTAGTATTTACAGGTCCAAAAATATCGTTATCACTATACTGTACGAGTTTACCAATACAAGAAAAAGAAATTGGAAATGTAAAAGAAAATAACACAACTATATTTAACGTTTATGGAAAAAATAGAAATTTTGAAATCCCAAAAAGTGAGATCCTACAAAAGTTAAGCTGTGCTTAAATTCTAGATACTTACATGAAGAATTAAATTTTAACCACTGTAAACTAAATAATTTCCGAAACATGTAACTTTCTTCTTCTTTTAGTTAATTATTTTTTATTGCAGTAAATATAGGTATAAATTCTTCAAGTAGTATTTAAACATCTATATAGGAGATATCTACATATTTTGCTGGCCCTGTATATGTTTCGATCATTAAATGCGTTGTCGGTCGTATATATAAATTTGTAAATTTGCACGTGTTTACGGTGAAAGAATGAGTGTGTAACAATCACGACTATGTGATTATACCGTTTTCGACTTTTTTAATGTAGTATAAACTGTTCTTCGCAGTAGATGGAAGTCGACACTTGTTTGCTATGGTCGTTCTCGTTTTATTAGACGTAAATCTTTTATATTATATTGTGAACTACACAAGTTTGGTCAGTAAGAAATGACAAAAACTATGAGAAATTAGTCAAAATCTGCGTGAAAATGTAAGAACAACAATTTTAGGAACTGAAAATAAAACTGCTATTGCATCATTGAAACAAATTTTAAGTTATTTAAGGGTTCAAATAGAGTATAAATAAAGGGTTAACATGATGCCCTATATATTTGTCTGTATAATGTATGCACAGCATAATTATTATATAAATTACAATTGGCTCTTAAAAATATTTTTTGCAAACATCATATTTCAAATTCTATAAAATAATACAATATGCGCTTAACTAACAATCAATGGTAAATGTGACGCGAGGCTGGAAATCAACAAAAAAGAAGCACTGCATCGGAATTCGGGTTGGTTTTTTGTTATGATTTATGATAGAGCACTGTTTCTGGATAAGCCGATGCCGAACACCGAATGCAAAAGTACGCGAGAGTACGCTCTAAGTAGGCGTTCCAATGTTTTACACCGTATTCTTGAAATAGTGTTTTCTACAAACTTAAATAATTTAGTTTAGCAAATAACAGGAATGATGTCTCCGGCGAATATTCAAAGGTACCGAAGTAAAACAAATATATAGGATGTTAAAAAAAGAGTGTAAAATATTTCAGGAGGTAATAGTATGAACCAAAATAAGCAGAAAAGTCTTAATAAACATGGGTCCACAAAGTAACGGTTGCGGAGATATGGACCACTATCCGTTTTTCAAACATTTTATTTTATTAGGAACAAACCGACAAAGGAAGCTTTTAACAAACAAAAAACAAAGTTACAGAAGATGTTCTAAGTGCCCTCCATCCATTTCCAAGCAGGACTGACATCTTCGTCTCAACAATATTCGAACTCTTTCGAAAACACTCTCCTTGGTTTGGATTTCTTGACACTTTTGATTAATCCGTAGCTGCAGCTCTTCCAGGCTATTTACAGGAGTACCATACACTAATGTCTTCAAATATTCCCAAACAAAGAAATCTAGAAGGTTCAGATCAGGCGATCTGGAGGCCATAAAACAGGTCCGACCCTTCCTACCCATCTATGTGGAAAAGTTTGGTGTAAATGCTCTCTAACGGCCATGGAAAAATAAGCCGGAGCACCATCATGCTGGAACCACATTTGTTGCCTCTGATTCAAAGGAATGTCTTCCAAAAACTCATACAGTGTGTTCTGCAGAAAGTTGAGGTAAGCAGCGTCTGTTAATCGGTTTGGTAAAACAACAGGACCTAGAAACCTGTCACCTACAATACCCATCCAAATGTTTAATGAAAAACGTGCCTGATGTCCAGATTCTATTAGAGCGTGAGGATTTTCGTCGGCCAAAATACGCGTATTGGGAAAATTAAACACTCTATTTCTTGTGAACCCGGCCTCATCAGTAAAAAGAATGTTTGCAAGAAAACGAGGGTCTTCAGCATCATGACGTAGAAACCAGCGGCAAAAAACCAAACGTGCTTGATGATCATTTATTTGATTTAAGGCCTATACTCGTTGTACATGGTATGGATAAAGCAGGTGCTTGTGAAGGATTCTCCAAACAAGAGGACCACTAATTCCTACCTCGGCTGATATTCTCCGCACATTCGTACCTGAATTCTGCTTTACCAGTGCTAGAATTTCTTCTTCTGCTCTAGGAGTGGGTACCGACCTTGGTCTTCCGGATAAATGGCACTGTTTGCTCAAGGAATCGGTATCACGCAATCTTTGGTGAATTCTTCCAAACATGCGTTGTGAAGGAATCTGGCGATTTGGATAAGCGTCAACATAAAGACGTCGCGCTTCGGTGGCGTTCCCATTAGCACGACCATACATGAAATGCATGTCTGTTAATTCTGCATTAGAGTAACCAGTCATAACGAAAGAAAACTTGTGCACTGAGAACAACTGTCAAATATGTACCGTTTATTTCACTAAACATCAACCAACTATTATATGAAAATACACAACGCTATTGCAAAATAAAAAAGGGGCTAAAAACATAAAACATTTCATATCTCCGTAACCGTTACTTTGCGGATCCATGTTTACTGAAACTTTTCTGCTTATTTGGGTTCATACTATTACCTCCTTAAATATTTTACACTTTTATTTTAACACCCTGTATAACAAATCTTTAGGTTAGGTACATACATAAATCTTTCAAAATATTTACGTCTTTTTTTTAATTTAACTGTAGCTGTAAATATTGTTATAACATAAACTTACATAGTTCTGCATATAAGATCGTTCACTTTTGTCTATAAGTATGTGAGAATAATTGTAAAAATATGCGGTTAAAATAGTAAAATAATATGTGTCTTACAAACGCTTTTTAAGTTATTTTGTTTGAAGGTCACCACCTTTTGGAAGGTTCTCATTCTATCGCGCCCCACCATAAACAACTGCGGAATGTTTCGGACTAGAAGTGGGGTTTGTAGATATACTACACTGTGGCACCAAAAACTCGTATATTCAATAGGTGTTTATTATTTTATGAATATAGAAGTAATGTAACATATCCTTGTTTAGTGAAATCACAATATTGAAGAATTCTTTAAAAATTAACAAACTATGCAAAATGTATATTTTTAAATTAAAATAAATATTTCAACAAAGAAAAGACGTAAACGTCATAAATTCGAAAAAGCTTAATAGACAGAGTGTTACAATACAAATTGCCGAGAAAAAATAAAAATTACAAATTCGAGGAAATTTTTGGTTTTTGTGCTTCACGATGGTTATCAAACGTGCGAAAGACCGTTTCGTATACAAAGTGTTGAAACATTTTTGGCCGCTAAAAAAAAACTCAAAATTAAGAAAAAAATATTGTTGAAACCTCTAACAAGGGTCTATTAGAACATTAAGTAACGAACAAAATACAGAGTGTTTAAAAAAACCTTAACAATCTTTAAAAATCATAAAATTTCATGGAACTTAAATTTTTTTTTAATGAAACCTTTAATATCGAATAAAGACAACATGATTCAACTTTTAAAATACAAGGCGTTTAATAAAAACCGAACCAATCTCTAAAAACTCGTGGATTTAAAAAAAAAATTGATGAAACGTTTGTTGAGGGTCTATTAAAACACTAATTAACGAAAAAATACAGGTTTTTTAAAAAACCGAATCAATCTCTAAAAACCTTCCAAATTCATGGTACTCAAAAAATATTTTGAAGAAATTTTCAACAAAAGTCTATTAAAACATTACATTATACATTATTATAAAAAAATACAGAGTGTTTAAAAAAACCGAACCCATCTCTAAAATCCCTCAAAAAATGCTGGTTACCTTAAAGCCACCACCAGTTGTGTTGGAAGGCTCTCATTGTGTCGCGCCCCACCACAAATAATTGCGGAATGTTTCTGACTGGGAGTGGGGTTTGTAGATATACTACACCGTGACACCAAAAACTCTTATGAATAAATAATCTAATAACAGTTGCATTTGATATTTTCTAAATATATTTTATTAATGAAGAAATTAATGTTTAACAAAGTATATGAAGGGTGCAGGGGAAATAAGACGGATGTCGTAAAATACAAATAAAATGAAGTTTCAAAGACTGACTTGTTAAAAAACATTTGACCTTCTTTTAGTTATTTTTTAAATAAATTAAGTTATATGGATCTATGAATAATAAATAAATATTTAATAGATATTGTATATACTAACAGAAAGAAAAAACGATTTAAAAAAAAAGTGAAAAATAAGATTAATGCCACTCAAGTAAAAAGTAGCCAGAAAGTAGAGGAAAAACCAATTCGAGTAGCAAGGTTAATATAAATACCTTATATTACGCTCGCTACAGACTATGCGTGAATTAGCGATTCGCGATGCGTGATTTGTATGGAATTCGTGCAGTGTGTAAGTTTTTATGAATGAATTTTTAACGAACAAGACCCTATACACTATTCGCGAATTTCTCGCATATCACGAATGGCGCGTAACGAATCGCGAATTCACGCATAGTCTGTAGAGGACCTTGGAGAACTTGAATAAAAATATAATATAAAATAATAGGAGGTAAGTCTCATTCAGATTGTGCGTCAACGCGTTTATGTTGCTTTTTGTTGTAAAATAAATACTCAAAATAATGTTGCGTTACACTATCACAAAATCTTTTCAGTTCTTATAAGTGTTGCTTTTTTTTAGACTAATCGGAACGGATTGTTTTGATCAGTGGAGTATTTAGGATTTTTCTCCTAGTGGGGTGTAACACTCTTTTGACAACAAAATACTTTTGAATGGTTATTTATACATGAATGGCAAAGGATACAGCAAGTTCCTAGTTTTATTTACGTAAAGATGAAATCAATTGAGAAGATTTTATTGAAAAAAATAGTTAGCAAAAAGTAAATGCAAATAAAAATTAAATTGAACATTGAAATTTTGGTTTAAAAAACGTTATCGATCTAGGGTTACAAATTGAGCTTGTTTTTAAGACGCTCGCAGATTAATCTTTCCCTATAAGACCAATTTAAAGTACGCTATATCTATCGACCCTCAATTCTTTTTGTCAGTATGATTGTTTTCAGATAAGTAGTTGTCCCTCAGGCATCGTTACCTATATTTGTGTAGAATTGGCTATTAAGTATTCATTTTTTTTCCGCTGTACCCTTTTTAAATTAAAATAAATATTTAAACAAAGAAAAGATTGACAAAAAAAATGTTTTCAGTACTTTGTGTAATAGCCCCCAGAAGCTATTACATCATTTAGCCTTTGCCCCATTGAATGGACAAGTGAAGCACAGTATTGTCTGGGAACGTTGCCCCATCTGTCATCAACATGTTGCCTCAACATGTTGCCTCAACATATCTCTATTATTGATCTTGTTTGGCCAATCTCGAGTTATGAAAGCCCAAAGGTTTACATTTGAAACATGAAAACGACAATAATTCGGACTGTCTGTGTGTTATAACGGCAAACAATGAATGTCATTATTAAGGCGTTGGTGCTTTAAATTTTTTTATTCGTGGAGAATCTCAAAATTAGAACTATTACCTGTCTGTGTGTTTTCAAAACGACAAATCATGACAATGAATGAATGAATTATTCTTACGGTGATAAAAACAGACAAAAATTCTGGACCTCATAAAAAAATATTATAAAATTTCATCTCCAAGTCGAAGTGCATTTAATATTAAAAAAATCATAATTTTGTTTTTTTATATTCGTTAATTCGAATAATTACGATTATCTTCGTTATTTACAACTGGTTTCGTAACTTCATGACTACCTTTAATAATTTGATAATAATGTCTGCATACTTTTTCGGTTACTGGTGGTAATTGTGAACATTATCGTTTGAATAACATTGTTCATTGCTTGCCACTATAATTGTGCAGGTATAATTTGACGTTTTGAAAACACACAGACAGATAATAGTTCTAATTATTATTGTCGTTTTTATAGCTATTTCGGCAAAAAGATGGCACATTCACTTAAGTTTAACAAAAATCGTAATTTGCACAGAAAGTAAGTTAAAATAAAATTCCGAATAAAAAAATATGCACAACGTTTCATTTAAAAATAAAATAGTTTGAACCATAGATTTATTATAAGTTTTGGTTTTAACAGTTTTGAGTTATATAAAATTCAGCACTTGATTTTCAACACCTTGTATGAAATTAAACCACTTGTAACACATTGTTAGAAATCTTAAAGGTTCAACCATTTCTTGAATAAATATTATTTCTTTAACCTGCATAGCATTCAATATAGCTAATTTCAAACAAAGCGATACAACATTATTATTTTCCGAAATATTTTAAATATCTCGGAAACGACAAAGGTTATGTGTATAGGAAAGTCTTATTGAACTAACGCGAGAAAATTGAATAAAAACTATATCATTCCATTTAAAAACTAAGTTGATGACGACATCCGGTATAATCGGAAGCGACAGCTTCTTGAAAATATTTTCGTTGAAAAGGTCATATTGGACTATGTAGGGTATCAAATTTTCAAAAAAAAAATATATATATCACTACAACTATGCGGTGAATCAGCCTGTACTCGTATATCTAACACAATGATAATATAGGTATAAATAAAATATAATACAAGTAATTTTAAACATTTAAGAACTGAATAAAATAGAGTTTAGCAGATAACAGGAATGTTAACGGCAGAAAGCGGTCTAACCAACAAATTTTTAGGTCCTACAGAAATCTTTAAAAAAAACGTATTTTTAAATTCAACTGTAAAAGTAAATATTGTTTTATAACATAAACTTACATAGTTCTACATATAAGATTGTTCACTGTTGTTTATAAGTATGTGAAAATAATTGTTAAAATGTGTGTCATACAAATGCATTTTAAATGGTGTTATATTATTTCAGGAGAATTTAAATATTAATAAAGGATAAACAAAAGATCAATAACTTTATTTTTGATAATACTTTTGCTCTACGTGTTTTATTTTTCTAAATTTGTGCACCAAAAAAAAAACATTACAAAATTGATCATTTTACGGAGAGAAATGCGGCGACCTTAAGGAAAGTATAGATGTTTCTGACAAACTCCTAATCGCCGAATGAATACGCTGTCCTATTCACTGCAAATATACCGCAGCGGGAGGGTGTCACCTAGTGAAGTATTTTTTTTTAAACCAACTTTTTTATACCTTGACTATATTTGATTCGATATGGCTATGTATAAATTTTCAATAATTAATACAGCTCTCCGCATAGTGTTTTTTATATAAAGTTGTGAAAACATTAATAAAATTTACAAGCGCGATGTATGTTACAAAAAACATAATTAACAGTTCATTCCTACTGAAAAAAGTTTTAGAAATAAAAATATTTGAGAACTTTCTTACACGAGAGTAGGCATATGAACATGTTCCAGTATTTTTTTTAATTGTTAGTATAAGCTGTGTCAGAGAAAGCAACTTATGAAACACCCTGTATTACGGTTCCACAAAAATTAGATAATTTTAAATGAAATCGAATAATTTATCCATCAACGCAGCTATGGCATTTTGTAGTAATGACGCGGTCGCGGCAAGTCAGCATCAAGAAAATAAAATCCTACAATGCACTCATATACAGCCATGGTTTTTAAAACCGCATCGTTGTCACTGCCATGCCTCCTTTACCGCGTTCGTCGGTAAATTGATCCTTAAATTTGCGCGGCCATCATCGGTAAAATACATTTTATTTTATATAAATGAATATACAGTAGAGTCTAGAGTCTCTATATCATATATGGGACCATAGACCGACGGATTATTAAAAATTAATTGAATGCGAAACATAAATTAGAGAGAAAGGAATTCCATTAATAATTAACAACAATAGCTGCAAAAGTATTGAATTGGCTGTATAAAATAGGTGTTATAAAATGTTACATATTTAATTCTTTCCTTGGAAATTTCTTTCGATTCTTGTCCGGTTGCCGATTGCATGCTTTGCTGTCTTATCAGGTTTTACAGTGGACCCGTTTCCTGTGCCGTGCGGAAGTGTATTTTTAAATCACTTTCTAACTGCCTTCTTTTAATTTTTTTTAACAACATTGTATTTGTAAGTCATCTGCATATTCAAAAATTTTTTTTGATAAATACTGAATAACACCCTGTATAACACACCAAATCGACGAAAGCAGCAGAAGCAGAATCCAGACGTGTTTTCCGGCTGTAGGATATTCAAAACAGTTTTCAAAATTGGCCAAGGATTCATCGCAAGAATGCACTGTTTCACAAAAGTCATTATGAGAAAACACTTCAGATGCATGTTTTTGTCCCCAGCGAATTCTCCACCTGGACCCATGTTGAATGAGTTATTCTATTTTTTATTTTATTATAATTGTTTCAAGGATATGCAAGCCTTAAACCTTTTATAAGTATCCGATACTATAATAGCACATCAACCACAAGCTATTTTTTTTTCTATTACTAACATGTAGTTTTATGATTAACTACGCTTAAAATTATCTCTCTTAAAAAAAAAACTAAAAAAAATTGCAATACATTAAAGTGCACTAATAGCTCTTTTCCAACACGGCACCTGACTGGTTGGAAACCTGTCCCAAGTGGATAGCCAAATCGTTCACCGACTTACTGTAGCGGAGTTGTATCTAATATTAAACTGACTGACGGCTTCGGACAGATTTCAAACTAGTCAGGTGCCGTGTTGGAAAAGAGCTAATATAAATACATATACTTACTTAAAATGTTGCACATTACATTAATTAAAAAATGAAAGTAAGCTCCGATACTTTTTCTTAATTTTAAATAAAATTGTACAAGGAAATGACGGGTAATTAAATATGATTTGAACTTTTTGATACTCACATCCTTATTTAAAATGCGACCTATGTTACGAACTGAATCTCCCTGCTGCCAAAGGGCAATTATTATAGCTTTTTCCTGGTTAGTGCAACGCATAGTTTCGTATTAACAACAGCAACAAACGATTAAAATTTGCCTATTTAAAAACCTAACTTAAAACAGAAATGCGAGTAATAAACAAAAATGTTTTGTCCAATGGCTAATAAATGGTAGTGACATTTAAAGCGCATGCGTGAATGGCTGTTGTTTCTGCAAGTGCTTTATCAAATTTTTTGTGCCGTGCATTCCGAGACTAGAGTTAAAATTTTTAAATCCCACGCATGCGTAATGCACTATTCAGCAGTAGTAGGGTGGATCATAGATGTCTTACATATACCGACTGTTTTTATATTTAATATTTATATAAATTAAGAAATTCCGCTACGCAGTTGCTGTCTATAGGAAACTCAATGGTTATTAAGTTAGTTATGGACGGTGAGCGATAATATAATATATAATTTATTTCTTTGTAATGAGATGTATTCCTACAGACCAGTAAACGGCATATATAGGTATAAATATATATTATAGCGTCAGTGCGTAACGTTCTATGCATTTTAATCACAAGCGATATTTTTGTAATATATCAGATATATATTATAGCTCACCGTCCGTAACTAGCTTTAATATTATTAGATATAGCTAGCGTTACGAGATAAATGATTTAAAAAATTGGGTAATATAAAATTTTATGAGATTGAGTAAAAATATATTAAAATATATTATGTACTGTAAAATCAATAAACATTAAAAAATAACCTCTATTATTCCATTTTTATGTGCATATTGAAGACCAACATATAACTAAAATTTAAAGAAACATTACATATTTCTGTAATTTTGCATGAATCAATGAACCATGCACCTTGAAATCTGCACAAAATATATTAATTGTAATAATTAACATAACATAGAAAAATAGTAAAAAAGTCAATTTGTTTTTTTACTTTTTCAACAACTCCGACATTGCAATAATAATTTATGATCTAACATAAGAATTATTGCAGTAGGGAAAATCCAAATTTTATATTAAACTAAGTTTACGTTTGATGCCGTATTGCAAGGAATACTGAGAGAGAATAAAAGAAATAATTTTATAAAAGTTCGGTAACTCCGACGTTTACTTAACTAAAATATACATCTACGTCTCATTTTTTTTGTCATAATGAAAATATATGAGAGGCAGGCTCATATTAATTTATGAGTTTGTTTTCTATACTTATTATTTTTTAATAGCAAACAGTTTTTTTATTGGCCTTATTTATTCTATTGAATATACGATACCAATTTCAGTAATTGCAGAATTATTTAAATTAATGGAAACAAAATATAAACGAACAGACAGAGTAATCTATCGCTACTCCATAGTTTTTGGTGCCATCGTATAGCATGTACGCATACATATCATCAGATCCCACTCCAGTTTGAATTTAAAAGCGGTCCGGACTTATTTGTGGTGGGGCGCGATAGAATGAGAGCAGCGCAAGAGGTGGTGACTTTAAGGTGACGAGCATTGTACGTGTTTCTAAATGCACTACAAATTTGATCATTTTTCAGCGAGAAATACGATGACCTTACATTTTATGCGACACAAATTGAAACCATCAGTTATATTGCATCAATTGTTATTTTAATCAGTTAAGATATTAAAATTTATTAATACTGTCACGGAATTTGCCCCACTCACACCTAAATCAACGACTTTGGTACCGCGAATTACTAAGATTGCCCCGATCGCCCCTACACGATTCTGTTAAACAAACAAAATGCCGTGGATCGAGACGGGACTAGAAAATTTGAGAAACGACGAGAAGCGTTCGAGAGATGCTAGAAAATAAATCTAGAGATACTAGAATATACCTGGAATATTCGCTGGGTCTATAAAAGAAAAATAAACAGCCGATTAAGTTAGTCTTGTATAAGTCTTGTATTACAGTGTTGAATTGAAGTGTTTAGTTGGAGATATCAAAGTGATTTAGATAGCGATTAATTAAATAAGTGTTTAGTTGAGTTCTAATTAGTGTTCAGTAGTGTACTGAGTATAGTTAATAAAGAAGTAATTAATTAACGGATTGTGTTTTTCTGGCAGTAGTAAAATTCGGATTGGGAAATCCGTGACAATACATTAGCTTAAACCTCGGCAACTACTGGGTATGGTATATGTTATTTAAATTTTATTGGAAAAAATGTACCTAATGATATTACATATAGATTTTATAATTTTGTAATGGTCTACTTGTATTCACTATTCATTGTTTTGAAACATTTTGGAAGGAAAATAGTTTTAAATTAGAATTATTTTTCGGTAATCGTCGGCAATTAATGTATTTGCGGTAGCGACACATTTTTATTTAAATGCATTAAAAAGCAGACACGGTCTATTATGCTACAAACGATTTATTTGGTTCGCTGAAATGTTCAGCGCAACGTGACAACGTCGGAGGCTTCGAAGATTTACTTCTCGAGCGCCATCTCATTTTAACTGGTATATGCTAATGTTTTACCGAGTTCGACTAGTTTATTGTTATTATTTTTCGTTTTTTTTGTGGCTACAATATTTCTTCATTTATATAATCATGTATAGTGAATATTATTATACATTAGACACTGCAAGTGCTGATAGATATAGATATAAAATTAGTGAAATTGGAGTTTAATACACATTAAATCTGATAATGAAGAAGATTTTCCTAAAACTGTATATCCAAATATTGTAAATTATCTGTTATATAATAAAAGTGTTTATACACATGAAAACTTTCTTGCCGCAAAATGATCAAATTTGTGATGTTTTTTAGGTACTGAAATCTCGAAAAATATAACAAGTAGGTAGAGCAAAAGTAATTTCAAAAATAAAATTACTGATGTAGGTACCTAAAAAATTGCTGGATAGATCGTTTTCTGACGTTATGATTGTATTGATTTTACTTCGGTACATTTGAATATTCGCAGGTGGCATGAGATAACATTCTTGTTATTTGCTAAACTCTATATTATTCAGTTCTTAAATTATTTGTATTTGTACAAAACACTATTTCAAGAATACGGCGCTCTTAAAGCATATTAAAGGCTTAAAAAATAAGTAATTTTTTTCACCGAAAATGTACACATATTATATAGGTACGCATATACAACATGCTAAAACAGTTTCATTTCAAATAATCTAAATTACCTACAAAAGAAATATTTATTTATAACTGAAAAATGGTACTCCGATATGGTTTCATTCTACAAGATTTTATATAAAATATTAACTTTTCACAAAAAAAAATATTACTGAAAACATTTGAATTCGTAAATACCAGAAATATGTGCCAGTTTTAAACAAAGTTTTCCAAAAGTAGATATCTACAGAATAAGAATAAATACAAATTTAGTCCTGAAATAGTTTGCGGCACCGGTGTGAAGTTAGCAGCCAATTTACCGAGAATGCCCGAACACCCATAGGCGTACGCACAGAGCGCAAGTATGGAAATATTAAATAAAGGAGCGGGTAGCAAAACATTATAGCATTAAAACGATAGAGGTAATGTAGTGACATAATGTTCATGAACTTACAAGGTGTTTATCTAAGGGTAGCAATACCCACCCTTAAACAGGGAAAAATTTAAACGTTAGAAGGGAATGAATAGCCACCTAGATAATTATCACAGGGGAAGATAATATGGTTATAAAACACAAACTAGGAGCAAATTCATTTGGGGACCGTCTAAGGGTAGCAGAAGCCTCCCTTAAACAGGAAAAAAATCGGAAACGTTGGAAGGAAATTAGCCACCCTGCAAATCACACCAGGGGAATATGGTTATGGAATACATATTAGGAGCACATTTATTTTGGGGCCGTCTAAGGGTAGCAAAGCCCACCCTTAAACATGAAAAAAATCGGAAACGTTGGAAGGAAATGAATAGCCACTTTGGAAATCGCAACAGGGGGAGATAATAGGGCCATGAAACACATATTAGGAGCACATCCATTTCGGGGCCGTCTAAGGGTAGCAAAGCCCACCCTTAAACATGAAAAAAATCGTAAACGTTGGAAGGAAATGAATAGCCACCTTGGAAATCACACCAGGGGAAGATAATAGGGTTATGAAACACATATTAGGAGCACATTCATTTCGGGGTCGTCTAAGGGTAGCAAAGCCCACCCTTAAAAATGAAAAAAATCGGAAACGTTGGAATGAAATGAATAGCCACCTTAGAAATCGGAACAGGGGGAGATAATAAGGTCATGAAACACATATTAGAAGCAGATCCATTTCGGGGCCGTCTAAGGGTAGCAAAGTCCACCCTTGAACATGAAAAAAAATTGAAACGTTAGAAGGAAATGAATAGCCACCTTGGAAATCGCATCAGGGGTAGATAATAGGGATATGAAACACATATTAGGAGCACATCCATTTCGGGGGCGTCTAAGGGTAGCAAGGCCCTGGAAATCGCAACAGGGGAGATAATAGATAAGTCATGAAACACATATTAGAAGGACATCCATTTCGGGGACGTCTAAGGGTAGCAAAGCCCACCCTTAAACATGAAAAAAATCGGAAACGTTGGAAGGAAATGAATAGCCATCTTGGAAATCGCAACAGAGGGAGATAATAGGGTCATGAAATACATATTAGGAGCACATCCATTTCGGGGCCGTCTAAGTGTAGCAAAGCCCATCTTTAAACATAACAAATCGGAAACGATAATATAATATTATTTTTAGTGTTGCCACCAAAATATTTCCAAAATAAAAGTTATCGATTTATTACTATAATTTACACGATAATCCTGTATAGCTATTACGACAACTTTCTTTGAAAGCCCTAGGAATAATGAAACTAAAAGATTTCACTTGGAAAATTTACAGCCTGAAACTAAATCAATTCCGAAAATATTGTTTTCGGTTTTTAGCGATCGCCCAGGTACCTTGATTTATAAGTTAATTTTGAACAGAAATCTCGATTACTTTTTTTAAGAGAATAACTGAAAAAGGTCATTTGAAAAATCACTTTCTAATCTTTCGAACTACACCCTGAAACCAAAACAATTCCGAACAAAATGTTTTCGGTTTTTAGCTATCGCTCCGGTACCTAGATTTATAAGTTAATTCTGAACAGAAATCTCGATAACTTTTTTTTTAGACAATCACTGAAAAAGGTCACTTGAAAAATCACTTTCTAATTTTTCGAATTACACCCTGAAACCAAAACATTTCCGAAAAAATTGTTTTCCGATTTTAGCGATCGCCCAGGTACCTAGATTTATAAGTTAATTTTGAACAGAAGTCTCGATAACTTTTTTTTAGACAACTGAAAAACTGAAACTGAAAATTACCATTTAAAAAATCACTTTCTAATCTTCTATTGTCTTAAAAAATGTTATAGAGATTTCTGTTCAGAATTAACTTATAAATCTAGGTACCTGGGCGATCGCTAAAAACCGAAAACAATTTTTTCGGAATTGCTTTGGTTTCAGGGTCTAGTTCGAAAGATTAGAAAGTGACCGTTTTCAGTTATTGTCTAAAAAAAAAGTTATCGAGATTTCTGTTCAGTATTAACTTATACATCTAGCTACCTCGGCGATCGCTAAAAACCAAAAACAATTTTTTCGGAATTGCTTTGGTTTCAGGGTGTAGTTCGAAAGATTAGAAAGTGATTTTTCAAGTGACCATTTTCAGTTATTGTCTAAAAAAAAGTTATCTAGATTTCTGTTCATAATTAACTTATAAATCTAGGTACGTGGGCTATCGCTAAAAAGCGACACCAATTTTTTCGGAATTGCTTTGGTTTCAGGGTGTAAATTTTCCAAGTGAAATCTTTTAGTTTAATTTTTCCTAGTGCTTTTAAAGAAAGTTGTCGTAATATTTATACAGGATTAAAGTAAATTATAGTAATAAATCGATAACTTTTATTTTGGAAATATTTTGGTGGCAGCACTAAAAATATTATTATTCACCTTTCCAAAGTATTTTTTCCCAAATTGCAATATTTTTTGTAGTACATATATGTAACTTGTTTTTTATGAGAATTTTTATTTTTTGTTTGATGTAGACTTTGCTACATTTCATTATTATTAATTTTGATGAAAAATTATATTTTTTTAAGTTTTTCGGTGAATCGCTGATCTTTATTACTGTCACGGATTTCTTAACCCGTCTTTTTCTACTTCCAGAAAAACAATCCGTTAATTAATTACTTCTTTATTAACTATACTCAGTACACTACTGAACACTAATTAGAACTCAACTAAACACTTATTTAATTAATCGCTATCTAAATCACTTTGATATCTCCAACTAAACACTTCAATTCAACACTGTAATACAAGACTTATACAAGACTAACTTAATCGGCCGTTTATTTTTCTTTTATAGACCCAACGAATATTCCAGGTATATTCTAGCATCTCTAGATCTATTTTCTAGCATCTCTCGAACGACTCGAACGCTTCTCGTCGTTTCTCAAATTTTCAAGTCCCGTCTCGATCCACGGCTTTTTGTTTGTTGAACAGAATCGTGTAGGGGCGATCGGGGCAATCTTAGCATTTCGCGATACCACAGTCGTCGGTTTAGATGTGAGTGGGGCAAATTCCGTGACATTACATATAATACTTTCCGATTCATTCAGCAGAATATTCTTCAGTTGAAACGGATTTTCTTATTAGTTTCAAGGAAATATCTTTTAGTTTAAATAGTTTTTTAGATATATCTAGTGTTTCTTAAATTTAAGATCAATAGGTACTAGTTATTTGTTACATAGTTCTTTTCAAAATATATCTTGAAATATGGACAATAAAAAAATATCCAAATGTAACATTTTTCAAAAAATTGCAGTCGCTCTGAAGACGCAGAAGCCGCATTTCAAATTCGAAGAAACAGTAAATATCGACGTGTGTAAATATATCGCTTCTGCACTGAAAGGCACGAAATTTGGTTTCGCTAGCGTAATATATCGCACAGTTAATGAAATTGTTAGTTTAAAAAAATATTTTTTAGAAAATTATATGAATGAGTTTCGGGAATACGAATTTAATTTAAACGAGTAAAATCTGAGAGCAACTTTGTTCAGGTTTGATAGAAATTTTATACATGCATGTAAGTCTTGGCGACGCAATTCTTCCATATACCACTTTTTATGTCGTGAGTTTAGATTAAAGAACACTATTAAAAATAGAAAAAAAATTATAACGTCTGGAGGCATGTACAAGAATCTGCCGGCATAAAGAAACCCATGATTACTGACGAAGAGTTGAGAAAGAACACAAGTGAAAATATGTATTGTTCTACTCCGAAAATCCAGCTTAGTGCCGACCTTCCTGTAACAGAGAAGGCAAGAAACCCACCTAATTTAATTCCAGGGACAAATGACGAGCTGCATCTTCCTTCTGATAATACTGTGAAAAAATAAGCCGAGGAAGAATTAATTTTTCCTTTACTTGAAAGTGAAAGTATGTACTTGCCAAGTACTTCAAATAATACGGATGTGATCGCAATTAAAGATGACAATCAAGTCGAAATATCTCCCAGGAATTTTGATATCCCTAAGGAAATAATGGATTTGTCTAGTCCAGGCAAATCTCCTGGTATCCTTCCTAGAAATTGCGCAAATGGTTTATCTCCAACAAATATGAAAACAACATACAGAGATTGCAAGTTACTAGAAGGTTCATTCGCTATAGACGATTTTTGCTGGAATTTAATAGTTAGAGATGGAAAACTGAATAAAAAATGTGAGTTTGTGAATAATGTTTGTTTATTAGTCTTTAAATATATAAAGTACATGAAGAAAGACAATTCTATCATCATTTTCGGAGTATGTAAGCACGATAATAACAACTGTAAAAAGTTTAAAATTTGCCTAAAAAGCAACATGGGCTATGTCTATACTTCTTCCATTAATTATCGCCACCCACAATATCTAACAAATCAGGTAAGAGGCGTCGAACGATGTATGACTAGGAAACAAATTTTAAATAAAAAGCCATTAGATTTTAAAAAGCAGGCTCTACTAATGGCGCGTAAACAGATTTTAGAAAGAGGTAGAAATTTACAGACTATAAAATCTGATTCCACCTTGAGAAAAATTAAATCAGAAGCGATGGGTATATTGGACCGCAGTAAAGATAATTTTTGGGACTTAATTTTAATGCAGGCGGAACACCCTGAATACATAAAAGAAATAAGCATTCCATTTAACATCAAAATGTACAGCAAAGAACAATTTGAAATTTTAAAATCGGAATTTTTCGGAAGCAATTTACCGATTGTCTACTTTGACGCAACCGGGGGTGTAGTAAGAAATCCCATGACTCAGATAAAGGGGAACATTAAAATGTAAACGGATTTTACTTTATACAGGAGTTATAAATCTACATAAGTCGAAAAGAATTTATTTTTTTCCATGGTATCGTCAACACATGACTAATTCGATTTTTAAAATCTTACACGATTTTCGTTATTTCTGTGAAGGAAAAAAATCATTGGCCAGCATTCTCAGGTGTCGTAACTGACTTTTCATTTGCCAACTTACATGCAAGCCATTTAATAGAGGTACCTTGCTTGAATACCTTCAAAAATGTTATTTTGTATCCGAAGGTAAGAAAACAATGGCCAATGAAAGTTTAGTAAGTGTTTATATGTGTTGCGCCCACTTCATGAAAATGGTTTCTAAAGATGTCGATAAACTTATGATGGGCCACCAACAGAAACTCTATTTGAAAGATTTGGTAGCGTCTGCGATGTTAATAAATAATATTAACAAATTTGATACTTTTGTAAAAAATTTATATATCCTTCTCAAATCTCGAAGTTGGAATACACAAGTAGAAGAAGCCAAAAACTATCTAGGTATAGGAATAACTCGGGACGATTTAATTTATCACAGTGATATAGATAACATAATTTTTATTGAAAATCCACCTGAAAGCCTGTATAAATCAAGCCCATTTTATAAAAGATTTAGTAGCATCGTCAGCTCAGTAAGGATAAATCATTCCGGAAATATAAATAATAAATTCTATAACCCCGAATATTTTGATTTAATTCTTAATAAATACTAACCATTTAGCCCTCTATGGAGTTGCCTAATGTTGAACGGAAGTGGTCCCCTAAGTAATTCTATGGTTGAGAATTATTTTGGTCAACTCAAAAAGCATATGCTAAATTCGAACGATAATCTGAATTATCTTTAAATATAGAATACGACTTGCAGATTGGAAAATCGCGGTTGACCAAATCATCCGATCTATCAGATGAGAAAAATTCTCAGGAATCTTGGGCAAGAAGAACAAAAAAAATTAGTACTCACTTCGATGCTAGGTATTTAAAAGATATTAAGAAGAAATCAAATAACGACTCCATTATTTATTCCGAAGATGACGATGAATCCTCTCAGTGTGCATATTGTGGTCATGGCGTGTTTACTGAATCAACGTCATGGGTACAATGTGATAAATGTAAACGTTGGATTCACCAAATATGCGAGAACCCTAGTAAGAGGTCCTAGTAAGGAGGAGAATGTCCTAGTAAGAAGTATATAGAGATCGAAGATTACTTAAAAGAATCACAAAAATCCCATGCAGAATTGATGGAATTATAGTGCAGTACCCGTTCTCAAAGTATGTGTCAAGAGTGGCACAACGAAAGAAAAAATAGGGTGACCGCATCTCATTTTGGAAGAATTTGCAAAGTCAGAGAGGATTCATCCTATTACAACATCGTAAAAGATATTTTAGAACCCCGAGTTTAAAGAAAACCATCAGTTTTATATGGAATAAATTACGAGGATACAGCTCGGAAAGAATATTTGCGGCAGTCCCGAATGTAATATTTCCCGGCTGGACTAATTGTTCACAGAAATCATCAATTCTTAGCTGCTTCCCCAGACGGCCTTCTTGGAAATGATGGAATTTTGGAGGTCAAATGTCCATATACGGCGAGAGATGTAGATCCCTATTCCTTCAAATTTAAATTCTTAAATAACGACGGGACATCTGTGAAATCAGCCCATGAGTACTATTACCAGATCCAAAGCATTTTGGAAATAACCGACAGAAATTGGTGTGATTTGGTAATATACACCAAAAATAGTATTAGAGTAGTGAAAGTATATAGATGTCCCTCTTTCTGGAATGGAATGTTATGTAAGTTAAAAAATTTTTATTACTTCTACACGTTGCCACAGATTACGTTTCCTGGAGAGAATTGTCTCCTCTCGATTTAAAGTGGATTACATTAGAAAAATTAAAATTTTTGGAAAATGGCCTTGTGGCCGATGTAAACTATTATAAACCCCTCCAAAACAACAGGGGCTACGTAGTGACATCCATTCCAGACATACATTTCTCTATTAGGGAAATTTTAATCGAAGATTTTGTAACGTTAAACGAGAAGGAATGGATAGGCAGTTTCGTTGTAGATCATTGCTTACATATATTAAATTCATCTACAAAAAGATATCAAATTATATCTGTTGCCAAATCCTCTATTATATTTGATGAAAAATAAATTCTAAGCGATCCCTTTATAAATGGCATAAACTTTACAAAGAACTATGTAGTTATGCCCGTAGCAAAATATCGTCATTATGTTCTGGTAATAATTACCTTCTCAGAAAAGTAACTGACGCTAATATATACGTTGGGAAATGAAGTTCTTATGAAAAAAACATGGATGTTAAAAACTGGACATTCGAGCGTTTAGAACACCTTGCAAGTAGATGCATATAACTGTGGCGTTTACGTGATATATTTTTATTCTAGACTCGTTACTGTTACTATTACTATTACTATTCATTTCCTTCCATCGTTTCCGATTTTTTCATGTTTAAGGGTGGAAGGATATTACATATTATTTAGAAAGGATTGTGACTGGTGATCGTGAAAATCGCTTGTTTTGGTGGTTAAAAGCTGATTCTAGTGGCTTGAAAGTGTTTAAATTTACTCATTAAGTGAATATGATGAGTAATGTATTCAAGTAAGTCCTTATTACAGTTACTTCATTAAATAATCCTAGAAATCCGTATATATATGAATAATAAGGCGACAATTCATTGAAACTACTTTTTTTATCAAGATAAGTAGATTTGAGTCCGCAAGAAATATTCTCGTTCATTCCACCACAGCAATCTAATGTCAATTTACTCGCAACATGGCAGATACAAACAAATTTCTACAAAATTTCACAGCCGCTGAATTAACTGCGCTAATTGAAAACATTGTGGAGAAAGCAAATATGGCACAAACTGATATAATTAAAAAATAAGTTACTACAAAAATTGAAAACATTGCCAAAGATCTAGAAGAAAATACGAAGAAAATTGTTGTACTTCAAAATAAAATTCAGTTCCTAGAGCGAAAAGTGCGCAAAAATAATATAATTATATTTGGCTTGGTAGTGAACGACAAAGCTAATTTGCTAGTTGAAGTCCTTGACAGTTTAAATAATCTTTTGGGGATCCAGATTAACCGACAGGATATTAATAACATATATCAACTGAATAATAAGAGAACCAACACTATTGTATTAGAATTCATCTCCTTCTTAGTAAAGCAAGAGGTATTCAAGAACGTTAAAAAGCTAAAGGGAACAGGGGTTGCGATAGGTAACGACACTTCTTATGAAGATAGAGCTATACATAAAACTCTGGTACACCACTTAAAGCAAGCTAAAGCTCAAAAACTTCCTGCAAGAATTAGGGGTTTTTCTCTGGAAATTGAAAATAAATTGTATTCTGTGGAAGAGCTGAAAGAATTGGAAGAAAACGTGGAAACTTCTAGTGAAAGTGAAGAAACAGACAGTGACCATACTGGATCGCAAAGTGTGCACAGTCAAGTTCCAAGTAGAGAATTATTTCCTACTGCGCACTTAGTCAATTCAACCCAACAGAATCTGCTTACGAAAACTACTCAGAAGAGGAAAAGATCAAAAGTCCATTATAGCCCAAAAACTAGAAGCTCTAAACAAGTTACTAAGTAACATAATTAAACTATAATATTACTAATTATAATTATTATTAATTGCATATATAGAAGTCAAATAATAACCTTGGTGGTATTGTTATTCTCTTCTTGTTCCTGTTTTTGTTTTTTTTTTTTTTTGTTTTTGTATCTTGATAAGAATGGATTGTAATTTGCGCATTGGTCACTGGAATACGCAGTCAATGTTTCCAAAAATTAATTTTATTAGAGACACACTTATTAATAAAAAATACGATGTATTTTGTATAACTGAGTCGTGGTTAAAAAATAGCATATCTAATGATTTGATAAAAATAGCTGGTTATAAATGTTATCGGAGAGATAGAAACGATAAAGTTGGAGGAGGTATTTGTATTTATGTTAGGGAGTTTTTAAAAATAAAAATAATTGATAGTTTAAACAGTAACGAATTTTATGAACAACTATGGGTACGTGTGAAAGTTGGCATCACAGAATTTTGTCTGGGGGGTCATTTAACGTTTACCCGATACTAGTGCAAATCAATTTTTAGACATATTTGAAAACGACATTTCTGTGTTGTCTATTGAATTTCAAAATCTCATATGTGTTGGCGATTTTAATATTGACCTATTGACTGATAATTATACAACAAAATCGTTTAATTCTTTATTAGAGGGTATCGAGCTCAAACAGATAGTAAATGAGCCAACACGCAAAGATCGCCTTTTGGATTTTATAATCATTAACGAACCATTGATATACTCCAATTTGAGTGTCACGGATATGAATCTATCAGATCATTTTCTTATTGAATGTAGAGTGAATTTGAATACAAAAAAAAGTAATACTACTAAAACATATAGGGACTTTTCTAAATTCAATTTGGAAGCTTTTAACCAGGACCTCATTTCAAAGCCTTGGCATTTAATTTATGATAATGTATTATGTATTAATGAAAGAATAAAAATATTTAATCTAGTAACCCAATTGTTCGATTTTCACGCACCTTTTAAAACGGTAACTTTTAAAAAAAGCAACTACAAACCCTGGATTACTGATAATATTAAATTTATGATTAGTCTACGAAATAAAGCGTTTCATAAGTATAAAAAAACTAAAAAGAAAGAGCATTGAATTATAAAAATTTAAGAAATTATATTACACAAGCTATACGTACAGAACAAAAGACATATTTTCAGCTCAAATTTTCCAACGCCAGTAATAAACAGAGATGGAGTATAATAAATAGGTTCGCAGGGTTTAAAAACAGTAATGATCTTCAGCTTACTTCAGATGTAGACGCTAATGATATAAATACACATTTTTTGCAAATAAACGGCAATATTGTTAACCCAAATATAGAAATTCTCAATTTTTATCGTAACAACCGTAAAAGAAATTTTGATAATTTATTTGAACTAAATGAAGTGGATGAATACAATATTATGCAGATAATTCTCAATATTAAAACTCAAGCTTATGGGAGTGATGGAATTAATATTACACTTATTAGATTTCTCTGTCCTTATTTAATCCCCCATATAACATACCTCATAAATTTCTGCCTAAAAAATCTAGTTTTTCCAAATGCGTGGAAAGAAGGTCTAGTCATCCCCATCCCAAAAGTTGCCTGTCCAGAAGATTTAAATGAACTTCGCCCTATAACTATTCTTCCCACTCTCTCCAAAATTTTGGAGAGAATTGTAGAAAAACAACTACGTGATCATATTGAGAAATATGACATTCTTCCACATACACAGTCAGGGTTTAGAACGGGATATAGTTGTGGAACTGCCCTTTTAAACATAACAGATGACTTTTTTAAGGAACTGGATAACGGAAAGTCTGGTGTGCTCATTTTGTTAGATTATAGCAAGGCATTCGACATGATCAATCATGAACTATTTTTAGCAATATTACATTTTATTGGTCTTAGTCCTCTCTCTATAACCTTTTTCAGAAACTATCTCATAGGTAAAACTCAAGGAGTAATATATAAAGGTGTAACGTCATCCATACAGCAAATTGGACGAGGTGTAGCCCAAGGCTCAATTCTTGGGCCCCTATTTTATACTATTTATACAAGCAATTTCTTCTCAGTACTGCAACATTGTAACGCACATATGTATGCTGACGATACGCAGTTATACAGGTTTTTTGAAAAAAAATATGAGTTGACATCAATACAGGAAATAAATACTGACCTGGATGCCTTGCTAAAAATTTCTTCTGATCATAATTTAATAATTAATCCAAACAAGTCATCTGTTATGTTGCTTGGTTCAACTCAGTTGAACAACATTCCTATTCAACTTAACAATGTTTTATTACAACCGACACAGAAATCTAAAAATTTGGGTGTTGTACTCGACAGTAAATTAAAGTTCACTGACCACGTTTCACTCATTTTGCAAAAATCTTATTTAAAACTAAAAACATTATATCAATGTAGACATTTATTTGATGTGAAGTTAAAAATACTACTCTGTGATTCCCTTGTTTTAAATTATGCAAATTACTGTGACTATGTTTATGGTCCCTGTCTGTCTGTTTATGACTCTAACCGGCTGCAAAAATTACAAAACTCGTGTCTACGCCTTATATATGGGATACGAAAATTTGATAGAATTTCGTACAAATTAGAAAAAGCCAAATGGCTGAATATGTCAAACCAAAGAAAATTACATGCGTTAACATTATTTCACAAAATTATAATAGAAAGAAGCCCCCTATACCTTTGGAATAAAATTATTTATCGTAGAAACATTCACAGTACAAATACTCGTCAAAAAACTGCTATTGACATTCCGAAACATAAAACACAGCTTTTTAAAAAATCTTACTCATACCAGATATCAAATCAATATAACAATATTCCTGTCTCACTAAAAAATATGTCTTCAGCCTCGTTTAAAAACAAACTATTTCATAATAAATTTAATGACCAGTGCTCAAAGCTAGATTTATGAAGTTAGATTATTTGTTAATGTTACGATTGTTAGGTTAAATTATTGTTCTTTTGAATATGTATGCGACATTGTAGGTGCATGCATATGTGGGATACAAAGAATGTAAATTAAATTTCTCTTAGGTCTTTGAGGAAGAACAGCTCTAGCTGATCAACTGACCTTTTGACCACAGCTTTATTATATATTTTTTTTTGTTTTCTCTTGAGACATTTATTTTTATTTTGAATTTGGTCACTAAATATTATTATTATTATTATTAATTTGCTACCCTTAGACGGCCCCGAAATGGATGTGCTCCTAATATGTGTTTCATAACCATATTATCTCCTTCTGATGTGATTTCTAAGGTGGCTATTCATTTCCTTCCAACGTTTCCGATTTTTTTCATGTTTAAGGGTGGGCTTTACAACCCTTAGACGACCCCGAAATGAATGTGCTCCTAACATGTGTTTCATAACCATAATGTCTTCTCCTGGTGTGATTTGCAAGGTGGCTATTCATTTCCTTCCAACGTTTCCGATTTTTTCCTGTTTAAGGGAGGCTTCTGCTACCCTTAGACGGCCCCCAAATGAATTTGCTCCTAGTTTGTGTTTTATAACCATATTATCTTCCCCTGTGATAATTCTCTAGGTGGCTATTCATTCCCTTCTAACGTTTAAATTTTTCCCTGTTTAAGGGTGGGTGTTGTTACCCCTTAGATAAATACCTTGTAAGTTAATGAACATTATGTCACTACATTAGCTCTATCGTTTTTAATGCTATAATGTTTTGCTACCCGTTCCCTTATTTAATATTTCTATACTTGCGTTCTGTGCGTACGCCTATGGGTGTTCGGGTATTCTCGGTAAATTGGCTGCTAACTTTTAGCTGATAACTTCACACCGGTGCCACTAAATACAATCAATACATATGCTGCTGTGGCGTTTGCACAGCCACAGAAAATTGATATGATTTATTTTTTCAAAGCTCTTTTTCTTCATTTAATATTTTTCGCCTTTTTAATCGTCTCATATCTATATTTTCTTGATTCTTTTGATGAAGTACCAGATATATAACCCATATTCACAGTGGGGATTTAATCCGGATTATTTTGCTCGTGCAAATTTGCAGGATTTCCTATAGTATAATAAACGTATAATTTTTGCTCTTTTATGTTTTGAACATATTTTTCCAAATTCGCCTCTCAGATGCTAATTGGTTAAATTGTTTATGTCTGTCGAATTCAGAACGAATTCTGAAGAAACTAGCATTGTCTCTTGCAGAGTTACTGCCACAGTTTACTACCATACAATAATTAGGCATTTTATAATACAAATAACACTCAAATATTTAATAATAAATTGGAATAAATATAAGGTTATACTTTTGTTTTACCTCCAAACAACGACCTTGAAAATCATGATGTCACGTGCCCTATACATTTAGTCTATGCTATAACCAAAATAAATGGCGATAAACACGAAGTAGCCGACATCTGTTGACAATTTTTGTAACTGTTGAAAAAATAAATGACAAATCGAAGTAAGTACATTTTTATACATGTGTATGTATAACAAATCTTTAGGTTAGGTACATACATAAATCTTTCAAAATATTTACGTCCATATCTCCGCAACCGTTACTTTGCGGACCCATGTTTATTGAGACTTTTCTGCTTATCTTGGTTCATACTATTACCTCCTTAAATATTTTACACTCTTAACACCCTGTATACACATATATAGGAGCCTGAAAGTTTTGTGTATTTTTGTGTGTGTATCATGTTTTTGTACAAATACTACCAGAACGGTTTGTAAATAGTATAATTTTATCTTGAATTAAGAAATGTGCAGAATCTTCACAAGATAATTTGTAATAAATCGCGTACAATATATGCCGCTTCTCATTGTTCTAATTATTGTACTTAAATATATATGTCTTCATAATCGTTCAACAAATATAAAATTGTGTAAACAGTGGAAAATTATTTTAACATAAAATTTGGATTCAGCGCACACAAAAAGCCCCTATAACGATTTTCGGTTCGTTATTGTCGATATTTCCAGAAAAATTCTCGAAGATGACGTCCGCGTCCAGGTTGGGGCCCACCACGTATCTGTGGGGTGTTCGCCGGTGGTATTATCGAATTCAGCGACCCAAAAAACCCCCGGGTGCCCAGTTTCTCTCCTCTCTCGCATAAAGTTCGGGATAGTCCCCGGAGATGACGTTCGTCGGCGTTCCTGAGCTCCAGGTGTTTAGGGGGTCAATTTGAACATCATAATCGTGATCAGCGACCTCGAAAACCCCCGGGTACCCGACTTGAGCCAATTCTGAATCTTATTTACGAAGTTATTAAATTTGCCAAAAGGCCTCTCAAAAGATGCATATTTTGCATGCATTTTTGGCTGCAGCGATGCAACTTCCGGTTTGTAATAATTACAAAGTAGGTACGAATGATATAAATAATATTTGCAAACAAATGCAAAAAACCGCATCCTACAAGATTTTCTATCTTTGGCCTTTTTAGTGCTTCAATGCCTCGACTATTGTTTTAAAACCGTCGCGTGGTATGAATGAGACGTAGCAACTTGTGGAAATTTGCCACGCGTGTTGCAGCCTGCACATTATTGTGAAGCAGTTGTTATTATGTGTATTTCATTTTCGTAAGTAAACTTATTCCCATTTTCTCAAATTATTGATGCTTTTTCTGATTCACCATTAAATGAACAAAAACTGAGAGAAATAAGAATCCCACCTTACAAATTATTAACCAATAACTATATTTTTGTGGACAAAATAAGGGTAGTATTTAATAAAGTTGTACCAGGTACTGTTCGGCAATATTAAAGGGATTTCCATGCATGCATCACTAACTGCAACGCTAATTCCAATAAACCACACTCGTTCTGTGACGACGACTACCCTGAGGGGGGTTAGAAAGCCGGTGAAGAAAGGAAATGAGAAAACAAGAAGAGGCCTATGGATGGGGCTTACTTTCACGAGGCTGAACGAGCCCACTGCAATAAGGCAGGCACGAGTTAACTGACTTTCCACGTGTTGCATCAAGTTGATCTATAGAGTTTTGTAAACGTGTACGTCTTATGTTAGTGTTTTGTGCTGTTATAGGAGTATATGTATATGTTTGTGTTCGGGATATGGGGTAATGGCTTGTGAGCATTTTCATCAGTAGGCCTCTGTCAAACGTAGGCTTTGGATTTCGGTGAAATAGCCGGGGTGGAAAGCGAACTGTTCCTCGGGAATGACTAGTAGTTCTTCGGAATGAGCTTTTAAGCGGGACAAGATAATTTTTTCAACCACTTTGCCCATAGTAGGAAGTAGACTAATGCCGGTAGTTGGATGTGAAGGTGTGGTCTTTGTTAGATTTGGGTATAAGTATGATGTTTACTATTTTCCAGCGTGTAGGGAAGTGCCTAAGCGTTAATATTGTGTTGGTTATGTTTAGTAGGGTCGGCCCTTGCGTGGTAGTTTTTTAGTGAATTATTATGCATTTGGTCAGGTCCGGTGGCTTTTCTGTTATACCTATATCTTACATAAGTAAGCGTTGTATTATTTGTTCGTCTGAGGAGGCAGGTTGTATAATGTAATTGTCTAGCTCCCTGTTGATGCGTTTGACCGCTTGTTCATCCGCTCACTCAAACTCCTCGTCCTCGTCGGTCAGCTGTGGTTGTAGACTAGGCTGTCGGCAAGAGCTTCGGCCTTTTTCTGGTTCGTGTATACTACCCTTCTGCTGCCATTGCTGTATTGGGGGAATCTTGCGACGGGCGGGCAACCGTAGGCCTTCTGCACTTTCCAGAGGTTGTTGTGTCGTGGGTCCAGTGACTACAAGTATCTAGCCCATCTTTCCTGGGCCAGCTCGCTCAGTACCGCTTTCACCCGTCTGTTTAGTACGTTTAAGTCATGTCTGTGGTGGGGTAGACGGGTGCGAATGGCGAGATGTTTTTGTCGCAGTTTGCCTCGTATTAGTGATGTCCTCGGGGAGTATGCTCCTGGGATTTGATACTCGGGGGACTATTCTCGCTATCGTAGTTAAAGCCAGTGCAACTTTGATGTCTGTTTCTAGGGTAAGGACTGCCGTCTCTGGAGACCTGGGTCTTGAGGGGTTTCAAACGGTTTTTTTGCTTGAGTTTTGTGTAATCGTAGTCGTCGTGTTTTATCTGTTTATATGTGTTTAGTCTTGGGGTATGTGGGCATGTGGTAACTGCGGCTCGACGCAATTTGCACACCTGGCAGGCGTTTTCTTTGTTTTTGGCGCTCATGCGCGCTTAGGTGTTCGCCACATTTCATGCACTTTGGTGCCGCCGTGCAGCGAGACTGGCCATGGCCAGACTCAACGTTTTTTTTTCGATGAGGATGAAGGTGTGGTATTCCTAGCTTTTGTACTATTAGAGTTTTTGTTAATTTTCTGTGATCATGTGGGTAACGCCGTCCTTTGTCAGTTTGGCTTGCGTAGGATCACTGGGTGTACTTGGAGTAATTTTTTAGTTAGTACTTATGTTTCCGTGTATTGTTGTGTGCTTGTGGTTGGGGGGTGTACTTGGGTTTTTTTTTTGTTGTGGATTGGCGTTTGAAGTCGTGTGGTTTGGTCTGTTTTTTTCGGTGTGGAGGCTTTTCCTTCACTAGAAGACGCTGTCTAGTCTTTTTTTGTTTGTCAGTTCTGGTGGCGGGAGGAAGGCAGGGATGTGTTTAGGATATGTTATAGTGTCTGTTTATTACTTTGTCTATTTTTTTGTGTAAATTTGTTGTGTCAGATTGTTTGAGTGTTTTTGTATCTCCGCAGTTCGTTTTGTTATGACCTGTGCTTATTAATTTAATTGACTGTTTTATTCGGTGAGTTTTAATATTTATTTGTTTGGTTCTTTGTTTACGTATTTTTGTTGTAGCTTTTAGTCAGTTTTTGTCGGTGTATTTGTGTTTTGTGTCAATGATGTAGAGGATCTTTCGCTGTATATGTGGTCTATAGGTATGTCTGTCAACATCGGTATTCATGTTTTGTCAGTTTTGTGAGTATGTGTCTGTGTGTGTGTGTGTGTTTGTAATAGTACGTTTTAGACTTTTGTCAGGACGTACGTCTGGTTTTGTGTTTTTTGTCTGTCTTTATATTGTTTATCTGCGTCGCAATTATTAGAAAAAACAGGAAAATTAACTAAATACTTATAATAAAAGGGATACTCACTATTTTAATCGGGTAATTGTGGCACTCCATTCTGTTCTTCGCCTTTCTTTTCCAATCCGTTACATTTTTCTCCCTTAAATCTATTGCCATTGCCCCTCTCCATCGCTCAGGCTCCCTATTTTTTTCTTGCAGATTGGTTTACTTCCTACAAATTTTTTAACTGTCTTTTTATCTTTCACACGTTCTAGATGCCCCAGCCTCTGCACTCTCCTGGATTTTACAACTTCGTCTATTTTTGGTGCCTGGTACATTGCATATATTTCCTCATTATTTCTCCTTACATAGCCTTCCTCCGTCTTCTTTCACCCCTAGAATTCTTCTTAAGATCTTCCTTTCTCACCTTAAAAGGTTTTCTCTTGACTTCTTATGGAGAATCCTGCTTTCACTGCCATACAGCGCGGTAGGTCTCAAAATTGTTTTATAGATTCTAAATTTTACTGCTCCGGACAATTTTTTTAATTTCATTAAGTGGTTGATTGCTGTCGAACTTATGTTTGCTTTTATTATTCTCCTATTAATTTCTTGCTGCTCATCACAGTTAGTTGTTATCAGCGCCCCCAAATACACATATTCTTGAATTTCTTCAAACTCCATCTCTCCATGCTGCATTCTCAATTTGAAATTGGTAGCTTTTTTTTGTTCTCCTCTTCTCAGAAGTTTACTTTTTTCTTGATTTATCTGCAATCCCACTTTATGTGCTTCCTCCACAAGTTTTCTCGTTACTTCTTCTAATTCATCATCTGCATAACTTACTATTTGGTGACTTTTAAACAATATGTGTCTTTCTCTGTTCAACTGACTATCTCTTATGATCTTTTCTAGTGCTAAATTAAAAGAAGCGTTGAGAGTAGGTCTCCTTGTTTCAGTCCTGTGTCAATAGTAAAACTTTCCGAACATTCACCTTTTAATCGTACTTTGCTTTTAGTATTGTTTTAGTTTAGTTGGTATCCCAAATTGTTTCCTTTTGACCGAATCATATGCTTTCCTGAAGTCCACGAATAAGACCATTGTTTTAATCCCATATTCATAGCATATGTAGTCACGATGAAGGTGAAGGTGAAGGAATCACCATGAAGATTTGGTCCATTGTTGACCTTTTCTTTCTAAAACCCTCTTGACACTCCCCTATCTGTAGTTCTGCTATAGGTTCTCTGTTTCATTAACGCTGTCATGATTTTATACCCTATATCTAGCAATGATATACCCCTATAGTTTCTGCAGTCTGTTGCATCTTGCTTTTTTAAAATTGGTATAATCATAGCATCTCTCCAATCTTCAGGCATACATTCTTTTCTCCAAATCTTCTGGATCATTTCGTATATTTTTTGTCTTAAATCCTTTCTGAGTACTTAATGTTTTCTGCCATTATTCCGTTTTTCCCTTGACTTTTGTTATTCTTTAAAGCTTCTATAATTGTGTCTATTTTCTTTTTTGTAGGTTCTTCTACTTCTACTCCCTCTTCCCTTACCAGTATCATCTCCTCCTGATCATCTATTTCTCTTTCGCTCTCTTAATTCAACATATCTGCAAAATATTGCCTCCATCTTTCTCTCACTTCTGTTTCCTCTCCAATTAAATTACCACTTTCATCTCTTACATATATTACTTTCTCTCTTTTCCCCCTTTTTTATGTCTCTGTAGAAGTTGCGTATTTCTTTCCTCTCCCACTAAACAAGAAACCTTATATAATATTTTAACAAAGTTGCATTCATTTTAAATATGTAATTTTACACTGTAAAGTATCTGAACGCTTGCTTGCTTGCTTGCTAGAATATTTCATATGAATGTTTTAACTATATAGTTTGTTATAAGTGAACCTCAAAAAGTTTCTGTGACGTTACATATTACTAACTTGCTGCAAGTTATCACATAATTTACAAAAGAAAAGTTGCGATGCAACGGAATTATTAAGATGTCGAAACTTTTCTTTAAAAAGTCCTATCAAAATTAAAATCTAATGTTGATATAATTTGTTTTTTTAATTTGTTCAAACATTTAACACTTAAGTTATGGCAATCTTTTACAGTAATCACGGTATAACATGATGTTTCCAGTTTAGTTGTCTATGTGATGGTGTCTTATATCGGAATAGTATTCGTAAATTTCAAACAATCAACAGAGGCTGAAGTTCATAAAAGAATGGTTGGTTGTTTAAATGTAGTATGTACACAGATTTGTCTATATGATATGTATATATTTTTCATATGGTATACAAACTTGTTTTATGTAATGTTATAAATATAATTTAATTTCTTTGAATCTATAGTTACTCTCTATGCATCAGCTAAACGAGCAGGTTAGTTTATAAATATTCTTTAAAATTGTGGAATATGCGTTTTTAATCAAATTAACGAAACGATTTAGTTAATTATATAGATATTAATAGCCGACACTTATATCTCACTGATACTGCGTAATCGAATTTTGGTGAGATATCTACAAGATTTGTGCTGTGGCAAATTAGCAATTAGCACAATGGGCAAGGCTATAACACAGCCCCACAAAAAAAAAGTGTTGGCGGCATATTACGTAGTGATGGAAGATATCGTGATTTTTCGATATCGTGATTCGAGACTGTGATTTGTTAATATCAGTGATTTTAAAACGTGACGTAATCACGTTTTAGGAACCAAATTCACATTCACAGTTTATAGCTTTATAGTATGATATATCAAATATCAAATCACTGGTGTAAATGCATATTATATACTTATAGTAAATAATTATTTTCAGTGTAGATTCATATACTTAGCAGGAAAAAATGCATCGTATGTCATCCAACATAGTTATCAAAGGAAAAAGGCATTTTTCAGTCATACTTCTTTAGTTAGTGAAAAGATCATAGATGAAGAGATGACCTTTAAAGATTAGTTTTGTAATTCAATAAGATAAGCAATAAAAAAGGGGATTCCAAGAAATCCTTCAATCAAATAATAAATGATAATGTTTAGGAAATAATTAATTTTAACTTACACACCTTATTAATTAACAAACTAAAATTTAAATATTAAAAACATTAGTCAAACAAAAATGAGGTTATATTTTACCAGCGGAAAGACCGTTATTAAGCGAAATCGAACCTTATTGTAGTAAAATATCACAATCAGTAATTCAAGTATCCATATCCAGCCAGCTATTCAGTATCATAGAATAGATATCAATATTGTGATTGTGAATGTGAATCACATTTTGCATCACGCGCCGAGAATTCACGTTTCACGTTTTAGCATTTCAAATTCCTAGTACGTTCCCGTTATTTGATTCCAACGCGCTAAACCGTGACACGGCACAGCTTTGTAGCAAACTTTGTAACAATTGTGATCCGTGATTTTTAGATATCAGTGAAAAAATCACAGGTAGTGAAATATCTCCCATCATTAATCTTACGTACATTTGGAGAAAAAATAGCAACTGCACTATGCTACGTTTTCTGTTTTGAGAGAACTATAACTCTCAAAATCTATGGTCAGGTGATTTCCGGGCTGGTTGCCACGTGGTCGGTTTAGAACTCTTGACGTTTCGAGAGACATATCGCTCTCTTCTTCAGAAGTTACTCTGAAACTGGAGATCTACTGGTCATCGCACCATTTATATCAGGGGTGGTCAGTGATCCATGATGCTCCGGCGGGGTGGTCACTGATCCATGATGTTCCGGTGGATTGCTTTCACGGATGAAACGTTTCCAAATACCGGGCAGATTCACGCCATCGTCCCTGTTGAAATTGTTCGGATTTTTTTGAATTTCTATAGCTTCTCTTTATAGTCGGGGCCAAAATCTTCTCTCTTACTAGTATGCTGGCTTCACTTAGCTCCACCGTGTGTCCCGTATCCGCTCTATGCTCTGCTACTGCCGATTTTTCCCAGTTGTTATTTTTGAGGTGACTCTTGTGTTCCTTTAATATTGTGTTGATGAGCCTTCCTGTTTGTCCTATATAAACCTTTCCACAGGAGCAAGGGATGCTGTACACACCGGGGCCCTGGAGATGGTCGCTGTTGCAGGTCTTTGGAAAAGCTGCCGCCACCTTTTTCATAGTGCTAAATACTGTGTTGATATTTCTTTTCTTCAAAAGACGTCCGATTTTATCTGTACAGCCTTCCACGTAAGGTAGGTATGTCGTCGCTAAGTACTCCATTTTTCCCTGGGCGTATGTCTCCTCCTGATAGCTCGTTCAATATTTCTTTTCGTGTAGCCATTTCCTCTCAGGGCCATGCGTAGGTGTTCCTTCTCCAAGTGTCTAGGTTCACTAATAATCCGGGCTCGATAAATCAAGGTATCTATGATCCCCTGTTTCTGAGTTGGATGGTGGTGAGACTCAGCATTTAAATATCTGTCACTGAGTTGGCTTCCTATATACTCGATGTCCTAAAGTGCCATCTAGTTTTCTCTCAACCAACACATCCAAGAAGGAGAGAGCGGCATTTTTCTCTACTTCCATAGTGAACTGTATATCTGGATGTATCCCATTGATGTGATCCAAGTTTTCTACGGTGTTGCGTCCATGGGGCCAGATGATGAAGGTGTCGTCCACATATCGGAGCCAACACTTAGGTTTTAATGTTGTGGATTCCAGGGCTTTCTTCTCAAAGGCTTCCATGTATATATTGGCTAGGACTGGAGATAACGGTGAGCCCATTGCTGCTTCCTCCGTCTGTTCATAGAATTGATCCCTGAAAGCAAAAAAGGTTAAGTTTATGCACACTTTTGATAAATCTACTGAGTAATAAATCCTGTCGAGAAAATGTTCGGCGTTTTTGACGTGATGCTCTGTCCTCCCTACTAAATCCTTTACCCTTTGTGCGACATATCGGCCTAGGGGGTGTTTACTGATCCTGCACTGCACTCATTATTGGTCGAAGGGGAATATTTCGTTTGTGAATTTTTGGCAAGCAGTACAGCTGGGGTGTCCTTGAGTCGGTTTGGATCAAACTCCTGTGAAGTTCCTTAGGTATGTTTGAGGATCGGATTGCAGCGGCTACCTTCTTCTCGACTTTCTTAACCGGGTTGTTTCAGATGTTCTTGTAAATGGGATCCATCAATAAGTTTTCCACCTTGGCGATGTAGTCAACGGTGTCCATTACAACTGTTGCATTCCCCTTGTCGGCAGGCAGTATTGCTATTAATTGGTTCATCTGAAGCTGTTTGAGGGCTTGAATCTCCCTCCGGTTCAGGTTAGGTTTAGGAGGCCTAGCAGTTCGTAGAATGTGAGCTGCGTTGGCTCTCACTTCTTCAGCCACATCTACTGGTAGTTTTCGGCACGTGGTCTCCACAGAACTTATAATTTCCTCCTCTCAAAATCTATACAACAGATGTCGCTGTGTAATAACCTTCATTGCGCAGCAGTTGGCGGTAAATTTGAACTTACTTTAATATATAGAGTGCAACGTACATATGAAATAATAGTATATTATTCAACGAGCGTCTCTAGTGTCGAATGGGAAAGTTGGGTTTAAATGTGCTCCGTAATATATCTCAAATAACTGAGAAATTACGAGTTAAGAAAATAGGTGAAATGTTTCTAGGTTACACGAGGGTACAACGGTAAAATAAGCAACCGAAAGGCAAGCAAAATTAGTAAGTTTCTGTGAGATATCAAACTAAAAGTAGTGATCTCGGCAGGGGAAATCGAAATATAAACACACGGATAAAAGTCAAGGTCCGATGGGTTGACCGGCCTGCGACTTTTTGCGCGGTGTGATAAGCTGGGTAGGCTGATAATAAATCAAGGAGTACAGAGCTGGATTTAGGTTAAAGGAGAAAGTTAAATAGTATATATTAGAAATAAAAATGAGATGATGAAAGTATCAAGAAGAGGAAAAGCGACAGAAAGGACGAAGAAGGAGAGGGGGATATTTTTAGGAAATGTAAGAAAACAGCAAGATCGCCTGGAGGAAGCCAAAGGAAAATGGAAGATAATATTGAAAAAATTATGGAAATGATGCAGGCAATGGGGCAGACAGTAAAAGATCTCTCAACAGAAATTAGGCAAATAAGAGAAGAGCAAAGAGAATATAGGACAAAGATGGAAAATATAAAAAAGGAAAATGAAAAACTTAATAAAGAGAACCAAAATATGAAGGAGGTTATTAATGATATGGAAGAAAGAATAGACCGTATGGAAAATGAAAAGAGGAGAAATAATATAGTACTTCAAGGCAAAGAGATGAACATAACTGAACCAGAGAAACTGAGGAAAGCTATAGAAAATTTTATGGACCAGGAGCTACAAGTAAAAGTGAAAGTAAAGGATGTAATTAAATTAGGAAGGAAAACATGCCTGGTACAACTAAGCAATCAGGAGGAAAAGTATGAAGTAATGAAAAATAAAAGCAAATTAAAGCAAAAAATTGGAGAGATATATGTACAAGATGACTTATCAAAACAGGATAGATACATACAGAGACAAATAAGAATTAGAGCTAGTGAGGAGAGGAAAAATGGGAAATTAACCAAGATAGGGTACAGAAAGCTGCTTGTCGGATCGGAAGAATGGAAGTGGAACAAAGAAGAGCAAAGGTTGGTAAAAGTGGCAAACCAGGCAAAAAACTGAAGAAATTATATAGATGTATAGACAATAAGGAAAATAACTGTAAGTGTTTTTATAATAGAAATATAGGTAGATATAAGGTTAGTAATGATAAGCATAAAAATAGAAAAAATAGTAGGAAATAAGAGCGACAAAGAGGTCAATATGGAAGTAGACAGAATGGTAAAATGAAAAAGGAAATTGAAACTGGTCGAATGGGAACTTGGAATGTAAGGGGTATTTATGAAGAAGGGGCTATAAAAACTTTAGAACTGGAAGCGGAGAAATATAAAATGGAGTTAATAGCATTGCAGGAAACGCATATAAAAGAAACAAAAACTATAAAATTAGATAAATATGTACTCTTTACGAGTGGGGGAAAAACAAGAAGATTTGGAGTGGGTTTTATCGTAAGCAATGAAGTAGAAGCAAAAGTTATAAAATTTGTACCCTTGTCGGACAGAATTTGTTACATAGAATTAAAAGAAGGAAAAGACGTAATAACCCTGATCAATGTATATGCTTCCACCGAAGAGGGGACAGACGAAGATAAAGACATATTTTACGAAGAGATAGATAGAGTCTATAACAAAATTAAGAAATCGAATATTAGGATAGTGTTGGGAGATGTAAATGCAAAAATAGGGAGAAACCATATTTATAAGCATTTAACAGGAGGAGAGAGTTTACATGAGAGCTGCAATAGTAATGGAAAACGAGTGGTGGATTTTGCAGAGGAAAAAGGTATGAAAATTATGAGTACGTATTATAAAAGGAAAGATATATATAAAGGGACTTAGGCTGCCCCAAATGGGAAATACGTAAATCAAATTGACCATGTTTTAATAGATAAGAAGCACTGCAAGTTAATAAAGAATGTGAGATCATACAGAGGCGCGGATATAGATTCTGATCATTTTTTAGTAGGAATAAAGAGAAAGATGAATACAAAGGTGACACGGGAGAAAAAGGAAAATAAGAAAAGAAGCAGACGGGTGTATGATATGGGGAAATTACAAAACGCAGATATCCAGAAACGGTACAAGGACAAAATAGCACAGGGATATCGAGAACAAGCAAAAAAAAGGGAATCGCAAAGCATAGAACAGGAATGGGCAAAATTGGAAACAATTATTCAAAAAGCCACTGAAGAAGTAATACCAACAAAGCAACAACAAAAAAAGAACAAATGGTGGAACGATGAATGTGTAAAGGAAACAGAGTTGAGAGAGAAACTAAGGATCAAGGCATTACAAACAAAACAAGAAAAGGATATCGAAGCACATAGAAAATAGAAAGCAAAAGTTAAAAAGATTAATAGGCAAAAAAAGAGGGCTATGGAGGAACGTAAGGTTAAAGAAATAGAAGATTACTACAAAAGGAAAGAAATTAAAAATTTTTACAGAGAAATAAAAAAAACCAAGCAAACAGAGAACCAAAGGCTGAAATTAAAAAAATAAAGAAGAAGAGGAAATCACAGATGACGAGAAAATCAGGGAAAGATGGAAAGAATATTTTGCGGAGATGTTTAACGATGGGGATGAGGAGGAAGAAGAAGTCATAAGAGAACGAAATGAAGATATAGTTGGTGAGCCCACAGATGAAGAATTTGAAGAAGTGATAAGGAAGTTACAAAACAACAAGAGCCCTGGACAAAATGGAATCACAGCTGAAAATATAAAGTATGGTGGAGAGTTTCTAAAAAATAAATTGAAGAATGTAGTGCGGAAAATTTGGAAGGAAGAAACCATGCCAAAGAGTTGAGAAAGTGCGACAATAATTCCGATTTATAAAAAAGGAGACGAAACAGAGTGTATAAATTACAGAGGTATTTCTCTGCTAGATGTACCATACAAAATAGTAGCGATACTAATTAAGATGAGACTGGAGATTATAATGGAACCACAAATTGGAGAATACCAGGCAGGATTTAGGAGAGGTAGGAGTACAACAGACCAACTGTTCACGTTAAAGGAAATGATGGGAACGTGCTACGAATATAAAATTCCAGCAGTAGTTATGTTTATAGATTTTAAGAAAGCATATGACTCTGTAAAAAGAACAAGCCTGATGAGAATATTGACAGAACTTAGAACACCGGCAAAGCTCATAAGATTAGTAAACATGACGCTAAAAAACACCACAGGTAAAGTGCGGATTAAGGGGGAGGTAACAACTGATTTTGAAATAAGAACAGGGCTTAGACAGGGTGACCCACTCTCTATGTTACTATTTAACATAGCTTTAGAAAAAATTGTAAGAACAAGTAAGCTTAACAGAGAAGGACATATAATGTACAAAAGTCACCAGCTGATAGGGTATGCAGATGATGTCGCCATCATACCTCGGAACAGCAAAGAGCTGAAGGAAGTATTAACAAGTTTCATAAAAGCAGGACAACAGGTGGTGGGCCTTCAAGTTAATGAAGAGAAAAGTAAGGTAATAGATATGGGTGGAATTAATGTACCACACAAATTTGAAATTAGGACGCGGTATAGAAGAATGGAATTTGAACGAGTAGACCATTTCGTGTATCTAGGGGCACTTATATCAAGTAATTGCAATGAAGAACAAGAAATCGAAGCTAGAATAAATAAGGCTAACAGATGTGCGGGAGCAATGAATTACCTGCTGAGATCTAAACAGTTATCAAGGAATACAAAAATGGGAATTTATAAGACCATTCTGAAGCCAACGGTATTGTATGGATGCGAAACGTGGGTACTAAATAAAAAGACTCAAGAAATGTTGATGAGATGGGAAAGGAAAATAATTAGAAGAATAGTCGGAGGGAAAAAACGGAAGATAGATATGAAAGAAGAACAAACCGGTAGATATACAAAGAACCTACGATAGAAATGGCGGTTAAAGCAAGAAGACTACAATGGCTTGGACACATTGAGAGAATGGAAGAACATAGAACGGTGAAATTAATAGCCTGGAGAACACCAGAAGGAAGGAAAAAAAGAGGGAGGCCAAGAAAAAGATGGAGGGAAGCTGTCGAGGAGGACTTGAAGGATAAGAATATAGTTAACTGGAGAAATAAAGCAAAAAACAGAAAGTTATGGAGACGGATCACACAGCTATGGGCCTAAAAGGCCTGTTGAAAGCTATATATATATATATTCAACGAGCGTATAATGATGGGTATTATTCACGAGGTTAAGTTTACGGTCACGAGCCGTAGGCGAGTGGCCTAAATTACCGAGTGGATAATAGCAAATTATACGGGAGTAGAATACTATACTTTATAAGTTTTTTTTTTGTTGGAAAATTTTGTTATATTACACATTTTAAGAAACACTATTATTTTATTCTAATAAATATTTCATACATTACATTATTGTTCATTTATGCAGAGTACATAGTTATCAAAAATTATAATAATCGTATAATATCTCATAATAAGTATTACAAAAATCTATATATTTAGCTTGACAAATAACACGTGTTTAATCTTACAAGGTGATGCTATTTATTTATAGTTATTAATAATTGTAATATTTGAACAATTGGTCAAGTTAATCGGAGGGATAGAATTAACATCAAAACTAATGTTTTGGTGACTTGAAACATTTGAATTATATGTACATTGATTCGCTTGGTTTAGTTTTGGTTGAATTGAAGATATTTTGCTGGCCGTATTGGTTTTATTTTTGACGGATTCGTCTATGTAGCCTTCTGCTACGGCGGTGGACTTCCATCCACCGTGTCATTTGAGAGCAGTAATATCCCTGCCTGCGTCAACCAGTATTGTTGCAGAAGATCTGCGGAAACTGTGCCCAGAATATTGTTCTGGATTCGGCAATTTGAGGAAAGCAGCGATATCCTTTCCCATTTTTGTAAATTTGTTTATCCCAATTCTCTGAGTTGTACATTTACCATTTTGAAAATTTAAAAACAATGTGTCACTGGTTACATGACTTAGTCGAAGATATGTTTGGCATATTTTGTAAAAGTTATCCGTAACAATAAATTTTTGGCAAATTTTGGTCTTGGTATTTGGCACATTAACCAAAAAGCTGATCCAAGATCTTGTAAATGGGTTATTTTCATTTCATACAATTCATTACTTCTGCATGCACCCATTACTCCCATTATTAAAGCAACCTTAAATTATAAAATGTAATGAAATAACTATGTGCAAGATTTACTTAATATCTTACCTTTGTTGCTAGGTATTTATCATCAGATGATTTAGTTAAAAAGTTATTGATATCTTCGCCAGAAAAAGTTTTCGCTTTTTTAGGCTGAAAACCTTCTGATTTTCGTTTTAGTAATGCTCGTAATTTTTTATAATCTTCTAAATTTATATCTTGATGTAAGGCGATCGTACTTCTAAGCATTGAATAAGGTCCATAGTGTTGAAGATTTATATTTTGTGGATAATTCAGTGAAGTATACTAACAAAGTCAATTCAGAAAATGAATTGTTTTTTTTTTCTTTTACCACTTCAATAAAGGTTCATAGGCCATATTATAATACTTTCCTTGACTTTTCCGGCAACAAATTTAATGAGGCAACTTCAGCAGCTTTTCTAATTTCTGGTGGTGTTAAAGAAAAGTCATTTTCATTTTCAATATCCATTTTTAGTTCGTTTTTTAACACAATTTAACACAAAATATCAAAACACTGAGAAATCTATGCATACAAACAATAATGTTGACAGATTTGAGTCAAATTTGTTTTGTTTTAACAGCTACTTAGATTTACGAAATGTTTCGAAAAACATTGTGTGTTAAGAAACAGATAACGAACGAAGTCGCATTGATTAGTATACTGTAGTGTAGATGCTCCTTCCCTTCCAACCGCGGGTCCCGGGTTCGAATATGGTCTAGGAAAATTTACTTAAAAAAAAAAAATATATGTACAGCACTGAATTGAAAATATTTAGTGGTTTATGTTCAGGAAAATATATTATGTAAATCTATTAAACTAGATCGTTATGTAAGTAAATTTATTTGTGAATGTGCGGGTGTTTCTCTGAAAATCAAAAATGATAATTTGGCTATATTGGTTTTTTTTACTGTTTGTTTTATTTATTTAACTTTTATTTCTGCTTATTTTACCATTAACAGTTACATACACATTATAATATTCTTAATACTTCCAAGTCCAAGTAGAATGTTAATATTACAAAAGTAGTGTAATTATTTATAAAAGCTACATTATATTATGTTGATACATATCGGTAATTAATTTAAGGCATATGTTTCTAATATTACTATTTACCTCCCCAGAAATTTTGATCGGGGAGGTTTCGGCTAATATAAATAATTACCATAAATAGTAATACATATTAGAAACATAAGCTTTAAATTCATTACTGATATGTATCAACAGAATGTAATGTACAGCTTTTAAATGTCCGACAAGTACATAATAAGTAGTTTATAATGAAATGTTAGCATTAGATTAGTAACGATATTTGACAGACATCCCGTAAGTACATTACCAGGAACATTTAAAGTGATGTCTCACAAAGGTATGGTTGTATGTTCTTCTATGCAACATAACCAGTACTTTTGTTTCGACGTCGCATGTACTAGATGCACTTTAAAAGTAGATCATCAGTACGTTGCTGTGCTGGCTGGGAATGACATTTTATCTACTAACTGTTTTACATATAAGGTGGTTTTCCTGATTTCTTTTTTAACTGATTATATATACTCAGTTTTTAAGTTTTTATTATAACTTAGTTTAATTTTCATTTATGTATTTGTATATCCACTTAGATCTTTGACACCATATCTTTAGGTTTTGAAAAACAATGTTCTCTGTTTTTCATTTGTAGAATTTGTTGTTGCAATCATATACGGCACACCTTACTTCCAAAATTTGTATTAACTTGTTTGCTAAATATTAATAATCTATCACATATATTCAAATTGTAAAGTTTTATCTACCTTTAGATAAAAATGAAAATATTTGCACTCAGAAATACGATTAACTATTTATTACACGTTTACAAAAGTAACTTAGAAAATTATCAAAAACACTTAATAGTCCACAAACACATTACAAGTAACTAAAATTAACGAAAATGTGCCTTACAGTAAAGGTCAACCTTTCTCTGAGGTATCATCGTGGCGTAACAGCCGCGCGCGAACAAGCGAACGTTGAAGCTTAGGGATCAAGCAATCCTGTATAGTTTATTGTTCTTGAATGTATTTTGTATCTATCTTTTTCTATGAGTGAGATCTAATTATACAAACCTAGAAAAAATATAGACTGTGCCAGTGTCATATTGCCGGTGACCGCTATTCATGGCTGCCCTAAAGGTCCAGAATGGCTAAAACTTGGTTTTTATGTCAATTTACGTTGGTTGTATTGTAGCGTGAAGCTCATTTGTTTACTGTGATTGGTCACATTCTTTAATGACATTTAAAATGACAGCAAGTTAGTTAATTTCATATTGCAATGCAGCCATCATATTTGCACAACCGCCAATATAAAGAAAATAAAATATCAATTTTCTGGACGTAAATAAGACGTGGTAAGACCCTAGGTCACGTGACGTATTTCATGAACCGACGCTGTCTATATATTTTCTAAGTTTGTGTCTAATTCTGTAATCTGTGGATCTAAATAATTTGTGGGTGATGATTAGTCTTTCTGTAATCTGTGGTGATGATATGCAATGGCGGGAACATTTTTGTACCGTTTGCCGTTTGTGTTTTTGGTTATAACGATTGTTAGTTATTTACTTCTTACAAAATGATTACAGTCATAAAGTCTAAATGTAATGCGTTGTGATTACTGTAACTTAAAATTGAGATAAGCATATTTATTCATTTCTGCATTTAGTCTATAATTTTTCAAATGTTGATGTAATAATCAAATTGATATCATATTTAATTAAAAATGTGCTCTATAACAATTAGAGGAGTTCCAATAAATTTTCCTTTTGAACCATATGATCTACAAAGGAATTACATGGAAAAAGTTATAGAATGCCTTCAAAATGAATGTAATGGTGTTTTGGAATCTCCAACTGGTACTGGAAAAACTTTATCACTTTTATGTTCCTCCTTAGCTTGGTTGGAATTAAAAAAAGCACACTTACAAGCTCAACGTCAAATAGCTAGCGAAGATAATGATTATTTAAATTCTCTGAATAAGATGTTACAAAATACTAATGGTAAATTGAATGGTAGATCATTTTTAGGCTTACCGACAATAATATATGCTTCTCGTACACATTCTCAACTAACACAGGCAATGCAGGAGATGAAAAAGACAGCTTACAAATACATGAAGGCTTATGTTTTGGGTTCAAGAGAACAAATGTGTATTCATCCTGAATTAATAAGTGAGTCCAGTAATGATTTGAAAAGGCAAATGTGTGAGTTAAAAGTAAAATCAAAATTATGCCACTATTATAATCGAGTAGAACAAAAAAAGAGTGACCCAGCTTTAAGCGAATTAAGTATTATCGATATTGAGGATATGATAAAGTTAGGAAATTGTCATAAATTTTGTCCTTATTTTATGGCAAAAGAATTAATACAAGATGCAGATATAATTTTTATGCCTTATAATTACTTACTAGATCCTGTGACCCAAAAAGCAGGAGGTATGTATATTGGGTATTTTTGGATGCTTATATTTTTAACATATTTATATTTTTACTTTATAAATACATAGGTATAAACTTGGCAAATACTGTAGTCATCTTGGATGAAGCTCATAATATTGAAAGAACTTGTGAAGAATCAGCATCACTTCAGTTAAAAACTTCAGATGTAGCTTTAGCCATTGAAGAAGTAACTGCTGTAATGAAAATGTTATCTTCCGAAACTATTGATTTTACTGATGCTGCTAAGGATTTATCTGCTGAAGATTTATGTATTTTAAAGCAAATGCTCTTAGATTTTGAAAGAGAAATGGATAGTATTGATTTGAAAGGAAACTGCCCTGAAGGAATCAATTTTGATGGAAATTTTATTTTTGAACTTTTATCTAGAGCTGGAGTAAGTATTTAGATTTATAGTTAGTACCAAAATTTGGAAGACATTCAGATTGTGTATAAAGACTATTGAATAATAATATACCTCCAATATTCGAAAGGGGTGTTGGGGGGAGGGGGCAAAAATGAAAAAAGTCTAATAAACATATGGTTAAATATCAACGGTTACTGAGATAGCAATGAAAATATTTTTACCTAAGTTAATTATTGTAATGCATCAATAAAGTGTTTATTCTGTAGGCATTATAAATTATAACATTGGTTAAAGATCTAATAAACTGAAATTAATGGATTAAATTCTTAAATATATCATTGTCCACCTCAATCCATGCATCAGCTCGTTTGTGAATTGCACGGGTAGCTCGTTGAACTACACGGTGATTTTCTCTTAAGTGGGGTCTACACACACACACACACAGTTTTACCTGTGCAATTCAAACCATTGCAGTCAAGTAGTTGCGTGTGGACAGGAAAATTGCACAGTTTTACAACTTGTGCACTGAGCACTGGTGCCACAAGACTGAGATCGGTGCTTCAGTTTTGGGTAACCTGTACGTACTTGTCTAAGTCTATAGACGCAAATTAGTTGCAAACTGCAAAAACTGACCAGAGAAGAACTTTTTCTGTGACTGTGACGCATAATAAACTGTTTAAGTAAAAGGTACGAACTGTACTGTGTGGATGTCAGTTCAGAGAACTGCACGTTTAGAACTGCGTAGGTAAATTATTGTAAAAACTGTGTGTGTGGACTCTGCTTTATGAGTGCTGCACAATTTAGATTCCCATCGAATAGTGTCTCTCGTGTTCACTTTTGTTGCATATACTAATGATTTACACCATCCCCAAAGGCAGTAATCAAGGGGATTCAAATCTGGTGACCTTGGTGGCCATTTTTGGAAACTATCTCGGCCAATCCAGTATTGTGGAAAGCGATTGTTAAGATGATTGCTCACAACAATACTAAAATGGGCAGGGGCACAATCATGCAGAAATTACATGTTTTGCCTAACATAAAATGGAACATCGTCCTGTAGATCTGTCAAATTATTTTTTAAAAATTCTACATGTCTAGCTCCAGTAAAAAGACCATCTAGCACAATTGGGCCAAATATTTGATTATTACTAATACCACACCACATGTTAATGCTGACCAACGATGTTCATTGTGACAGTTATTTACTCCATCATGAGTGAATTGAGCGTCATCAGTGAACAAAATATATTTTTGAACAAATCTGTAACCCAACAAGCATCTAGCCCAACAGCCTTTAGTTTGGCAAGTAATATGTGGTGATCAATACATTCACAAATATACTGGGAAATACAGGCCAAGTTTGACATACACGACTGTTCATTAATAAAACCATGCTGCCTTTGGGAAAAATTATTTTTAGTAGATGCATATATATATTCATAAATAATTATTTCAAACAGCTTAGAAAAATTACACAAAATAGAACCTTTTTTAATACTGGACATATGCTGGACATTTCATAATTAGGATCAGGCAACATATAAACACTAGGTACGGAAAAAATCAGCAAATCCATCCACGATAGCTTGAGGATTTTCATAATAGCTATCATTAAGTTTCATCACACCAGAAATATTAGAATGTCCCCTCTTATTTTTTACAAATGACCAAAATTTAGAAGGATCGGATGCAATGAGTCGCTCAGAGTTCTCCATAAAATTTTTGTATGCTTATAAAAATTTGAAAAAATAAGATCAAGTAACCCACCCAGATCGTTTAAAACAAAATTGTACTGCTGCAAGCTAAGCATATTACTTAAACTACTCATAAGTCTACATTTAGTGCTAATTACATCCACTCTAAAACCAGGCACATTGAAATCTCCCATAATAAGAATATTTTTGTCATAATGAACACATAATGTTATTACGTTTTCAATAAACAACTCAAAATGAAATACAATTATATTAGGTGGAATGTAAACAACAAATATATAAGCAACAAAACAACTATTACTGATTTTACATCCAACTATATCAACTATAGGCGTATCATTTCTAATAGAGGACACATCTACTATTTCAATGTTCAAATGAGTTTTAAAAGCATCTAAAACACCGCCTCCTTTTGATGTATTCGTTAGAACCAAATCTCTATCACATCTGAAAACCATATAACTATATGGAATAAACTCACTATCACTTACACCTGTAGCTAGCTATGTTTCAGTGAGACACAATATATCATAGTCATTGGTTAATATGGCATTGTAAATACTATTCAATTTGGTATTCATACCACGAATATTTTGGTAATAACAGCATAAAATTTGATTAGAAAAACTGGGTGTATTTAGTTTAAATTCACTACGATTCTTGGTACTCCGTTAAAATTCTTGATCTTTACATCTTCCCCTTTTTGTCTTCTTTCAATCATTTCCTTTTTCAGTTTACGAAAGTAATCAATTGCCCCTGGGAGTCCTGTCTTGGCTGATATAGATGTTTTCAAAATTTCCAGATTCCTTAAGTCTCCTAGACTTCAGTAGAATTTCATGAACATGATTTCCGTTACTAAGTATAACCTTAATAGAACGTGTACGTGTATTCTCTGGATTAAATCTTCCCAAACGCATGCACTGTATTTCATTTGTTGGAGCAGTGTTAGATACATAGTTACGTATCTTGACTACATCATTTTTATCAACAGAATTATGATCCGCCTTGTTCACATTAAACGACTGTTCGTTGATTCCAAAAATTACTACATTGCACCTCCTACTGTTCCTGTCATTGACTTCTTAAATAATTTCCTCAGCACTAGTAATATTGGTGTTACTTTGATTCCCGATATCTCGAGAAGCTTTCAATTCTTTAACCTCCTCCTGAAGCGCAATAATTACAGCTCTTAACGAATTTATATCACCACCAATATCCTCACAGCTGGAGCAAGTCCAGGAAAGAAATCTACACCACTGGCAATAATTCAGCTCTCAGAAAAAGAACGCACACACAGATGTAGTAATTAACTGAATGTCTGTATTTCATAGATTTCTATGACAATAAATTATGGAATAGTTATGTAGCACTTACAACCAATATCCAATTTGTTTCTATATAGAATGTACCAAGCATCAACATTAAATAAGAGCCAATTATCACAAAAATAACCAAAAAACTGAGAACAGATCAGACTCCTGGCAACGACAACGATTACTCAATTATTAACATTATTCGAATTTGCCGTCACCTAATATCCCCTGTTCAAATCCGATGCATGACAACAGTGCTGAAATTCTCGACATGTTACAGCGATTTAACTGTGTGTGCTGCAGATACGCCGGGTCTGAGTAAAAAATGAATTATATCGATATCTGGCGGCATTTAATCCAGCTGAAATTGTATTAATATTCTGGGCTATTTGAAAAAGCGGTCTATACATTTAGTCTATGCCATTATCATAGAAGAGAATTTTTCTGGGAACCGTGCCAACAGTAGAGAACCTATCCACTCCTCGTCTATTTTGAATCCCGTGCTCCTTAATTTTCCAATTTTGCAGAAATCACTGAAATCAGCGATCTCAAAAGAGTTATTTTCCTGGTAAACCCAGCATCATCGTAAAGATTCTTCAATTTTGTCCAAAGTTCTTGGGCCGTTTTGGTTTCTTTGATATGTATGAACAGCGATGAATCGATAGTTAATATCAATTTTGTCCTTGCCTGAATGATTTTGTCGGCGTCGGTTTCAGTTCCTTCGATTCTATTTTTTAACCCATCCAGAATCTGGAAATTCTCCGCAGCGAAGGCCCACTCGGTATAATTTTCGCGACCTTTCAATTTAGGTACACTCGCGATATAGTTTCTTCCCATTTTTACTCAATAACGTTGCACTCTAGGCCCATAACTTGTTGTACTTTTTAATAAAACACGTCTTACTACTCAATACAGACAGTGAACAACTACATTTGCTGCCACTGCCCTTGTTTATTCATTTTCTTCTTACGCTACACTACCAACAGAGATTATTAATTTTGTAGCCAACAGCACTTCACCCCACATTTAATATTGTTGATACCTATTTATAAATTAACAAATTCAACAGTTATAACCCAATTATAGTTCTTAATTCTAATTTAATCAAACTGATTAATTTTCCTTAATCAATTGCTGATAGTTTACAAGTTAAAAACACCTACAAAGAATTTGTAGGGAATTCAAAATTTAGAAAAATCTCATTATTTATAAAATAATTAATATAACAAATTGAAAGAGGTAAACATATTTAAAAATTAAAGTTAAATTAAATCATGTTTCATGTTTGTTTAAATCATATTTTTTTGTCAAAGTTTTCTGTCGTGATTGAGAATTACTCTCATTTATCTTATTTTTGTTATTTTTAAAATTACTTAAATGCAATGTAAATTGAAGATAAACAACTAAATTAATTTTATTACAGATTCAAGGAAGTAATTGCAGAGCTGTTATAAATACACTGGTAAATATTAGTCAGTATCTAAATGTAGTAGCGAATGGTCCATTCGCTAGAAGAGGCATTGGATTACAGATATTTGAAAAATTCTTAAACATTGTTTTTGCTGGCACTACAGAAGAATTCAAGCAAAAAGTGAAACGGTGCTATAAGGTAATTTTTTACTTTCTTCCACCACCAAATATTAAAGTCGAGGTCCAAAATAATAGTGATTCATCTTATAAACCTGTTCGCCATTTAAAGCAGTCAATACAAAGATAAATCCATGCAGCTCCTATATTAATTTCTGTTTTGTAAAATGAAATTGAAAGAGTATTTTAAATAGTGATATGGTGAAGAAACTAATTAAGACAAATATTAAAAGGTCGAAATCTGAATCGAAGAATATATTACTTTGAAGAAACATGTATAAATGAAAGCCCCTTGGAGCTCATGATAGTGACAGAACTATCTAGTGACCAGTAATGTATATTTATACAGGGTGTAACCACAGTTTATACAGTTCGTCGAGTGAAGGTTCCAAAGGGTGTGGCTAATTCGCGGCTAAATGCGCAATGAACACCAATGAAATTCATTTGTACACGACGAAGTGGGAGAAAATCTGTTTCTTGACAAATCACCGTGCCTCTAAAAAGCGCGAATATGCGCGGCTAAATGCGCAGCCGTCTTTTGGTCGTCTAAAAACACGAAATCTGGGACCTCAACATCAAAGGAGCCGACGCGAAGACGCCGGACTGTATAATAGACTGTGGTGTAACTTTGAAGGGGGGGGTCCGGTTTGGAGGGGGGGGGTACCCGTGACCTTTACAAACACATATCATAAGTTTGTTTTCTTAAATTCTGTCGCAAAAACTGTTTTTTCTTATTGCCTTTTCTCGTAATTTTCATAGGATGCCACTGGGCAGATAAGCGCTGAGCATATCTAGTTGCAGTGTCACCAGCATTGTTGCCATATTTAATTATTGAAGTAGAAGATGGAAAAAGAAGTTCTATTAGAAAGCAGAAGGCCCAACCAACTTGTGAGGCACTGCTTTTTGACGCATACTTTTGTTTGTAGTGGGTGTTCGCTTTATTATTCCATATAAACAAAAAATTAAAAATGTATTCTTTTACGGATAACACACTATAAAACAGAAACAAGTCAACTAACAGAAAACTCATTTATTAAAATAAATACATACTTAATCCTTTTTACTTACTTAGAGTCTTCTTCTACGGCATTTAAAATATTTGGTTCGAGATTATTACTTTCCGAGTTTGTTTTTACTCAACATTAGAGTATTGGCTTTCATAAATCCCATAATCTCTTAAATGTTGATCTAATCATAGAAACATTTTCTTATACGGTACGTGTCTATCGCGGTAATCCATCTGATATCGTTTTCTTGCAGCCGCCGTTTAATTTTGATAAAAAAAAACGTAGCTTTAAACATATTAGCTCTTTCTTACTTTGTATACATATTTTTTTCATAAAACCACACACACTTGGTAATGAAAACTGACCTTGATAAGGTTATTATACACATATTCCACAAAATACCACTTTAAATTATTACGAAATTAAACTTGGCAAAATACAATCCTGCGTTAAACAAACTCTAATTCGATTTCAGTAAATAATCACGCAGATAACTTGCTTTCTCTCTCTCATATCTGTATATTTTTTATATAAAACGACCTAGTCTGATTTCATGTATTTTGTGCAGTATTTATGCGATATTTTTATTTTATAAACTAGGTCAATGTCACGATTATTGAAGGAACATTACCAAAGCTCTTAAAAAATAGTAGTATCAAATCCAAACTGTAGTAGTATTGAAACTGTTTTTTTTTTTAATATTTTAGAACTAACTAGATTAATAATTACATATTAATTATTTTTAATTATGTACATTTTATAAAACGGCAACAATTATTAGTAGGTAATGTATTAAAATCCACCTACCAATACTATTATTTAATAATAATAATTAATAGATTAGTAAAAAATTGTATTTTTTACGTACTTTTACAGTGCATTTTTACAACACTCGAAAATTGTTTTATAGCTGTATTCACCGAAGGGCAAGAAGCTGAGCTTAAGATTTAAGCTTGGCTTATAGCCTTTATATTTATATACAAGTTAAAATGGCTTTAAGCGTGCTTAAATTTAAGCGGTCAATTTTGGCGGCTTAAATCGATTAAGCTTGGCTTATAGTTAATCCACACTATACTAATCAATCAGTACGGAATCTTAGACAATTCATGAATGAAATACGTCTGGCAATTTTTAAATACCCCCACTCTAGAAAAAGTCGTCAAGAAAATGGCAGATCCCACAGAACATACGAACAAGTGACACGGACCCATGGATTTGGGCAATTTTCAAATACCACCACTCAAAAAAAAATAGCTAACAACATGGCGTAAACGTAACCAAAGTTGTTTCGTAGTTTTAATACTTTTGCATTAATTCTTAATTAACTGTTGTAATCCAGTGTAGTGTCATGTAAATTGAGGTTTTGGTCACATTTCTTAATTTAGGTTTCTAGCAGATATAATTTGAATTTGATTATAAAACCGGTATGAATTTTATAAATTTATTTTTAAAAAAATTGCGAAAACATGGAAACTAGGTCAACTAGTAGTATAGTTTTATTTTATATTTTGTGGTACTTTTGCCTTTATGTCAAGATGTATACGTTTACCTTATTTTCTTAGCAGATTATAAAATTTAAACCCAGTGTAATTTTTATTAATTAATTTTTTTTTAGGAGAGTACGAAATGAAATTAAAACGTGTATATTAGGTACAATTTATTTTGAGGTTTACAAAATATATATATAGGTAACATAACCAAACACCCCCGTTACTCTATTAGGTGTATGGAGTGGTTTTGTTCATCCATGTATGAAAGCAGTCTCTTTCCTATTTTGAGTTAAATCCTTTGCTTCCTTTCATGTTTTAATTCTTCTTCAAGATTTTCTCAATTAAGCTATACCTCTTGGTATCCCTCTCATCTTTTTGATCACAACTTTCGACTCCCAAATTCTCCCGTCGGTCTTCTACTGCTCAGGGCGGGTTGTAGAAAGGAGAGTTAAGAATTAACCGAAGTTTAATATGCAATGAATGTTGTGTCAATATATATAAAGCTGTTTACAGGCCTTTTACGCCCAGAGCTGTGTTATTCTCCTCCACTTCATTCTGTTCTTCACCTTTCTTTTGCAATACATTACATTTTTCTCCCTTATATCTATTGCCACTGTCTCTGTCCATCGCTTCCTCGGTCTCCTGTTTTTTTTCTTGCACTCAACAAGACATACAAAGCTGGAATATAAGTACAATAACGATGTAATAAAACTAAACACTTAACACAACATATAAGGCTGGAATATAAGTACAATAACGATAACGAGTGGATAATCATGTAATAAAGTCAAAAATTCAAATAACATAACTGACACAAAGAAATTATAGTAATAACTGTCAGTCGCCAACAAGATGGCGGATTTTTGGAAGCTCAGTTCCCTACTGATTGATTAGTATACTGTGAGTTAATCTAACAAAAGTAAACCAAAGTAGACGTCGGAAACGTGAGTTTGTAAGATTTATTTTGATAAGTCTGTTATAGTTCGTGGATATATTTTGTTATTTAAAATACTGGAGATTGAAGATGAACAATGACATCTTAGATATAATAAATTTAAGATCTCCACGGAGAGTTTTTATTAGGCCGAATTATTTTGAAGATATGCCTGATATGGCATTTTTTCGAAGATTTAGGTTAACCAAACAAACAACTCGTTATGTATTGGAATTGATAGAAGATATATTAGATTTTGAAAATGATCTTTTGATCATAATACAAAAAATAATAAAAATAATGTAAAGCTTCTTTTAGGAATAATAGTGTATCTCCAAATCCTATAACACGGGTTCAACAGCTTTATAATGAATCTCATATCCGTATCAGAAATAGTGTTGAGAGAACAATCGGTGTCTGGAAGAGGCGATTTCCCTGCTTGTCCTATGGTTTGCATTGCAAGTTGGAAACTAGCTTAGTGGTAATAGTTTCAACAGCAGTTCTTCACAACATTTCTCGAACAATGCATTACTTAATTGAACATTAATCCACAGGAAAATGTAATACATGATTTTAGAAATATGTTAAATAACTATTTTGCCAATTTATAAGAAATAAAAGTAATATAACAAGTTTTATATTTGATATTTGCGAAATGACAAGACTTAAATATAAAATATGTTATATGCAAAAATATATGGGGTGTTCTATTTAAGATACAAGAATTCAACACCAAATTTAGTTCTACTTCAGTATATCTATATATCTTTTTTCAACGAATTTTTGATTATCTATACTCACTCGAAGACTTTGACAGGGATGACTTCAATTGTGCTTCTAAAATTTTTACCCTAAGACAACGTTTTTTATAATTAATGCATGTTCTTCATCTATATGTTTTAATTGTTTGTCGACAAGTAAAATTCTTTTATCTAACAAAATGTCATATTTCTTTGCTACATCCGATGAAGTCAAACTTTTTACAATAGTTGTAGGTCTTCTGCGGGGTTTTGGGGTACCTTGAGGTATATGTGAAAGCAAAATAGCATTTTAGTTACGTGATATACATACAAAAATGGATTTTCAGATCCCTTTTTCTCCACCGGTGTAAATATTAATACAGGGTTAATGGGCTCTTGTAATTTATTTCCATTGTATTTTTTCCAGTTCCCATTGTTGTCGGTCAATATACCAGTAAACTGATTCAAATTACCAATTTCCTAAAATTAATCATTTTATTCTTTATTTTTTTCACAAAAAACAAAATAAAGAACTATTCAACTTACGACAACTGGTTGTTCGTCTGATTATTAATGGGAGATCGTCATCAAAAGGGTTTTGGAGTTCGATTAATGTTTTTTTATTCATAATGGATAATAAGAGTTCATCTACTTCAGTAGTTTTTATTTTCTTAGAAGGGAGACCTCCACCAGTTAATATAACTTCCTTCTTCTCTTCAGCTAGTGCTTTTTTAATTGCTTTTTCCTATTTTTGTAGCATTTTTTAGAGCTAGTGATCTTGGTATACTGCTCGATGAAGTAGCATTGAATTCATACATGATTTCAAACCACGCTTTTTTTTTTCATCCCTGATACTCTGTCAGTTTTTTTATCTTCCAGTGTTGAAGAATATTTGCCAACAATTATCCGCATCAAATGCAATTTTTCTGAAGGTATAAAGTTTGGCACTCTTATTTTTGATTTTTCGGTCATTTTTTAAACAAGACAGCAAACAACTCAAACGCAGCCACGAACACAAATTTTATAGTTCTTATTTGTTGTTAACGATTTGATGTGACAGTTGACATTAAGCACACATTTCTATTGAACTGAAATATCTGTTAAAAATAAAAAAACCTAGGAAAGCTGCTGCCTTGTCAAATGTATTAAACTGAGCCTGGCTTACTGTGCATCGGCGCATAACAAGAATATTTAAGCAACGCTTAATTTTTAAATCTAGTTTTTGTAAGCTCATGACGGCGGATATGGGCATTAAAATCCATACTTCATCAGGATTGACAGAAAAGTATGACTGATGAGTCGCAATGCATATTTACAAGATTATTCATTGCAGTTTTTTCTTTTTTGTATCTCCGTTACTTAACATATGTGATCTAGACGTCGGAACTTGTCGTATCGTTGGCGGTTTATTAGAATCGGACAGAGGTGTATATATGCAAAAATATGTTAAATATAGGTAATATTCACGTAGAATTGGTGTTATGTCATTTCTAGTGACTTGCATCGCTGGAAGCTCATCGCGTATGTAATAATACATCATCACAATAAATTGGAAGCTGTAGTTTTGCATATCCGGACTATTGTCTTTTGCATTCACATTACCTCACTAAAAAAATTTCCACTTTCACATTTCACGACCTCAAAATTCTGTCAAACTGTCACTATTTTTTTTATAGCTTCTGCATTTGCGTGTTCTAGTACTTTTGATGCATTCAGATGAGATCTTGTGGCAAATTTATTTTCCAATGTACCTGTTATAACGTGTTATTTTCCATCCACTAGCAGTAGTTGTTTTGTTGAAACCATAAATACTTGTTTTTTAAGTCGCAGCGAATACTGGCTTTTACGATTGATTTTCGTTTGCAGTCAAGTAAAATATTACATCGAGTACATTGTAATTCAGTACCATTAAATACTAACTCTGGCAAATTGTGAATCCATTTTTCTATGGTTTTTCTGCACGGTCACATTATGTACAGTTAACTTGTCCTCGTGAACGTAATGTAAATAAATAACACGTAGTGAACACAATCAAAGCTACGTATGTACTGAATTCTAAAATATCGCGCTGGGCTGTGTGAAATACGACCCTGAAATGACGAGAAACTTCCGACGGCTAGACAACTGTGGCTAGACTGACAACAACTAACTGGCAACACCGTAGACATGGTTCTGCGGTGAAATTCGAACGCTGTACAGGGGCGGCGTGGATAGCAATTTGGGTGCAGTTTTAAAAATTAATTATAACTCGGCTATTTATTTGATTAAAAAAAAAAAAACTAATTTCATATTAGCAATCTAGGGAACACGGACTACTACCCTTCAAAAGGGTACCCCACTTAAAGTTACACCCTGTATATACAGTGTGACCCATTTCAAATGGAAACAAGCCTGTAAAAATGGTAATTATTATCCGATTTGTTTCGGGTTTTTTTCCAAAAGATGGAGCAGTAAAAACTATTCGGGCACAAAATATTAAAATAAATTTTTTGTTCTCAAGGCCTACTGTTTAGCAATTTTTTTACTTGAAATCTGACTACGGCACTGGATTTAACATAACGTAAAACGGTTTTATGCCAAGTTTAATAAATAAATTTTTAATATTGAGAGATCTGTAACGATTTTAATGCAGGCTTCATTTTATTAAATACTTTTCTAGTAATTTTCAAAAAATTCAAGTTGGCTATGAAAAATGGATTAAAAAAAGTGAGTTATTAGTTTTACGCTTTGAATGTAAAGACTTAAAATTAACGGTTCACAATAAAAGGTATTTTAATAAATAACTAAAATAACAAAGAAAAATTACAGCATTACACTAAAACTACGATACAAAAATATAATAAATTTAGCATCAGTAAATTTTAAATTTTTGTAGCCTCTACGAGGCCACCATTGATTTGGATGCACTTTTCGAATCGCTTGCGAATATTTTTTTGAATATTTTGTAGTTGTTGTGGGGTAATTTCATTACAAGCTTGCCTTATTCTTGCACACAACTCTTCTGTATTGCCTCGGTTTGACTTATAAACATTAAATTTTATGATACCCCATAAAAAGAAGTCCAAGGACGTTAAGTTCGGGGACCTCGGTGGCCATTTAATTAGTGCACTATTTCTACCTATCCATCGGTTAGGAAAGTTAGCATTAAACCAATCGGTGATCATTCTTGCATTATGGACAGGGCATCCATCCAACTGAAAATTAAGATTTTCTCTTTCTTGTACTGGGAGTTCATGTAATATATTCCAAAATTAATTTCTCAGGAACTGCAAAAACTGCATGCTATTCATATTACCCTCAAAAAAGAAAGGGCCAATGATTGTTTCATTGAGTATCCCACACCAAACATTAACTTTTTGAGAATATTGTCGTTTACAATTAATAATCCACTCTGGTCTTTCTGTAGCCCAGTACCTTGAATTTTGTGCCGATACTACACCATTCGTTGTAAAAATTGCCTCATTGCTGAATAAAATAGTTTTTATTAAGTTGCTATTATTGAGGTACTCTTCTTGAGCTCATAAGCAAAATTCCATCCTTTTCTCATCATCACCAGGTTCCAATGTATGTAAAAACTTGGGTTTGAAAGGTTTTATTTTATTTTTTTGAAGGCGGATATTTTCTCTGGGCAAATTTAAATCTAAACTAGCTATTCTCACACTGGCGTTAATAATTTAAAATGATCTTCTCGTACCTGGGTCGTCTTTGTATAGGATCAGTTTTTATTAAACGTCTTGATACAGCGCTGCATTCATTAAAAATTTTGGTTATTTTATAGATGGTACTGTGAGTTATTCGAGGCCTATTCGGATGCCTGGTATTACATATTTGGCATACTTCTCTCACAGTCCTATCATTATCTCCTGTAAGCCGTACAATCTAAATTTTTTCTTGTAAATTCAATTGTTCATCCATAATTACAATATGGGAATAAACTAATTTGTCAATCTTAATAACAATATGCTCTGATAATGAACGTATTTTAAAGATTTGACGTTTGTGTACAACAATAATTTGTTTTTCATAGCACTCTAACACGTTTCTATCCTTGGTGTACATAGTTACTCCGTAACAATTACATGTAAAAAATATTTGTAAACTACTTTTCTCAAATTTTTTTCTCTTTAATGTTTGGTGTGGGATACTCAATGAAACAATCATTGGTCTTTTCTTTTTTGAGGGAAATATGAATAGCATACAGTTTTTCCAGTTCCTAAGAAATTAATTTTGGAATATATTACATGAACTTCCAATACAAGAAAGAGTAAATATTCATTTTCAGTTAAATTTATACTACTTTTCGAACCATTTGACATTTTATGTGGTATCATAACATTCAGTGTTTATAAGAGAAGAGTTGTGTGCAAGAATAAAACAAGTTTTGGAAGAGCAACTACAGAATGTTCAAAAAAATATTCGTAAGCGATTCGGAAAGTGCGAAATCAACGGTGGCTTCGTAGATGCTACAAAAATGTGAAATTTCTTTGTATTGTGACGTTAAATTTATTGTATTTTTGTATCCTAGTTTTAATGTAACGCAGTAATTTTCTGTTGCTATTTTAGTTATTTATTAAAATACCTAATTAATGCTAACAGTTAATTAAAAGTTCTATATTTAATGCGATTAACAAAAAGCGTAAAATTAATTAATAATTAATTAACAAAATTTTTAATTAATTTTTCATAGTCTACTTGTATTTTTTTAAAATTACTATAAAAGTATTTAATAAAATGAAGCCTGCATTAAAATCGTTATAGATCTCTCAATATTAAATATTTATTTATGAAACTTGTATTTACCATATAGATAGAGATGAGCTCCTGTTTTTGAATATACAAATCAAATAGTTATACTTTTTCTGTGACAAAATATTTTAGAACTTATCCCCGTTTGTTTCTCACAGAATAATAGAATCATTTTTTATATTTGTATAAACAGTTAAATTTTTAAGCTTCTAAATATTTTGATTTTATCAAGGTATTTGACATTTTTTTTAATGTAACTTTCACTCTTGTATAAACTAAGGAAAGAAATTTAAATATTAACTTTTTATTTTTAAATGTTGCTAATAGCGGCGCAGAAATTTGTAGTCTGGTGACCATTGTACAATCGTTTGCAATAATAATGACACTCATTAAAATGAATTTTGCGATTTTTTGTTAACTTCTGACGTATTTGCAATCAAATCTGCTTTACATTTTTAGCATTAGTTATTACTTGTTTCACTCACCAATAGAGATTTAATGAAATTTCTACTCAGAACTTCCAGAAATTCCAAAACTGTTTTAAGAGAGTGTCATTATTATTGCAAACGATTGTACATGTTGCTATTTGTAGAGTTCAAAATGAACTCTTGCTACATGCAAAGGCTAGTATTAGCTCTGCTGGTATATCTTTAATGTCGTGAAATAAAACAGATATTGTTTCAGATTTATGTCTCAAATGATAATATATTTCCAAAAATGCATAATATACATACTACATTACAGTGACAGCTGGTGAAATTTCAGCTATGTCATATCTCAATAACCAGACATGGGACCCAAACTAAACTTTTGGGTTACAACAGTTTAAATATGAATATTATATTTGTGATACATTACAAAAATTTCAAAATGCCATAAATTCTACAAATATAATTATTTTTTAATAAAACTTGGAGCCTATCTGTAAAATTACATCTAAATATATATGGAAAAAAAATGTTACTCGAAATTTAATGAAGTCATTTTGAAAATTTAAAGTGGTCCACATTTTTTTCAACTTTTTTCCGCAAACTGTAAAATCGATCTCCTCCTACAAAAGTTCTCTATGGCCACAGTACATATACCCTAAAGTTTAGTTTGGGTCCCGTATCTGGTTATTGAGATATGGCATACCTGAAATTTCACCAGCCGCCGTTGTTACATTACTTAAATCAGTTGCAATTGAGCTCTGACTCTTTGGAGGAATATATCGACTTACTTGTCATATTGTAATATGTTTTTTTTTATTTAGGTCCATGTGATTGAAGAGCAGCCAAAAAAGAAAAAGCCAGATAATTGGTTGTCAAAAGCTACTGTTAAATCTGGTGGTAGAATTCTAAGCTACTGGTGTTTTAGTCCAGGCTTCGGGTAATATTTCTTTGATAGCAATTTGATCAACAATGAAAATTTTTAATAATGTTATTGTTAAACCGAATGGAAACAACAAAGTAATTGCAATTAGCCTAAACTATTTATTATTTTTTAGTTTTAATTTATTGTCAAAATGTTAGGTAAGCAGCAAATATTTTAAACATTTAATTTATGCACCATACCAATATATATGTATATATATATATAGACTTGAGTTGAGGCTTTTGTAGCATTGGGGTCGCTGTGCCGGCGCAGGCTTCCGCTACAGCCGTTCAGCGTGAATATTGTATAAAATATCTATGGATATTTTTAAATTGTTCTATTATAATGTAATAAAACTTCCGTAAATTGTGCTACAGTGTACATAACCATTAGGTCATGCATGTACGATTAGAAACAAATCTTTCCATTTCATTGTTCGATACCTACCTTATTACGTTATGTTGTGTATATTATAACAACTGTTAGCTTTCAACATTTTTAAAATATTCTAACGAGATGTTTTCATACTGTACATAGAATTATGAAATTAGTTTATTTTTCTTAAATTTATTCGTTTAGAAATTTTAAAACCCACAACAGATAACTGAATTTAATGTCTATAATAGTTTTCAAGGTGAGTTAGAGACTTCTTTATAATATTATCCATCATTCCATGTTTAGAATTATTTCCAAGAAAATATCTGTAATATTTTTTGCTTATTCTTTCTGGTGTCTGTTTTAATGTAATTTGTGGCACTACATATACATAACTGAAAGATAAAAACAATAATTACAAATTATTATCTAGCTTTAAATGACTATTTGATAGGTACCTACTGGGTATAGTACGTTTGCAGGTGATTCTTCCTAGCAAAAACCAGTTGCTTTATTTTAGTTTTGTATCATATGAAATACAGAAATTGTAGTTCATTGTTGACTATTTTACAGATGTAGAGTTCTTCTTAAACATATTTTATCCATCAGACACATAAATAAAGTGCTGAAATATGTGGACACAAGAATTAATCATTTCTAGGTTATGCTTTCGAAATATTTCTTTTGTGTTGTAGGGCTGGGGTAGGTTCAGATCTGACTTTCAACGACAAACATGTTCACATTATAATTAAAAATTTTTAGGAATCGTTTTGTTAGAATTTATTTGTTGCTAAATAAGTAATCAATAATTACAGCAGTTGGAAAATAGGGATATTCTTTAGGTACTTACACAATTTTCTAAATTATTTTGTGATAAAAAATATGGGTACCTAATTATTATGTACACTGTAGTAACACAAAAAAACAATTTACAGAAGTTTTATTACATTATAATGAAACAATTTAAAAATATCCACAAATATTTTACACAATATTCACGCTGTAACCCTAGCTGTAGCGGTAGACTGTGCCGGCACAGCGACCCCAATACTCCAAAAACCTCAACTCAAGTCTAAATTTCTCAATAACACCATTGTGCATATGTAAATTGCATTAAATACATTATTTAGCGTTATTTATGTAAAATAACATACTTTATGCCATTAATATTTGACAATTCAATCACAATTTATAGTTTTGACGTCCACCGATGTTAGTTTCTTCTGTGTAAGTCTGGCTCAAGGCTATGTACGTTTTATATGACAAAACAATGAAATTTGGGTACTTTTTGGAAGTATATTTCAATTTAAACATAAGTTTTAGCAGGGCTAACAACAAAAAAATCAAAATTAAATAGATTTCTTGGAAAATGGAACACCCTGTATAAGAATTGATGTTATCATCAGATTCTACGCGCCATCTAGTGTCTGTATACCAAATTTCATTGCATTGGCTATGACGGTTTCTGAGATATTCGCACTGAAGGTCTTAGAGGGAACACCCGGTATATATACAGGGTGCCCGGAAAAGACGTGTACAACGGAAGACCACAGATTCCTGGGTTCAAAATAAGCCGATTTAGCCCAATTTACTTATTTCCAAAATTGCTTCGTTTAGCTGCTAGAGAGCGCCAAAGTTTGCGCAATATTTTTGTTTATTCCGAATATCTCAAAAACGACTTGATCGATTTTAACCATTTTTGGGCTACGCAGTTATAAGTCTAACCGACACTTTTTGACATAATTTAAAATCTTTTGCAGTCACTAGAAATATAAGAAAAATCATGTATCATGCAAATATAAGCACATATTTTTTAAACCCCTTTACAATTACTCTGTTTTTTTCTATTAGTAGCTGACTTTAATTAGAAACTTTTTCTATACTTTCAGAATTTTGAATAGATTAGTAATTCAGGCAAAAAAAATATTTTTCATGTCAACAATATCGGCATTCGTTCTGCAACAAATAACAAAGTACCAGAAGTTGGCTCTGATATTTTAAGTGTCAGTTGTGTGTCAAATCTAATCAACTGCTGAAATTAGTCTCTGGGTTTATTCTTCTTGCTCAATTACTTAGTTACTTTAGATCTTACTTTATTTGTTGTCGTTATTGCTGTGTTTCTGTTCCTCATTTTTCATTATTTTGTCATGGATACGTATACATATTCCGAACAAGTAGATATGCTTTTGGTTTATGGATTTTGTCAAGGTAACGGCCGCAAAAGTGTTAGAGTCTACATGGACAGATTCCCTCATCGACAAGTGCGAAATCATCAAACTTTTGCCAACATCGAAAGGCGACTTTACGAATTTGGTTCCTTCCACCAAATGAATGCGGCTCAAGGGCGTCAACGTACCACAAAAACTATAGAGGTGGAGGAACAAATCCTAGATAAGACAGAAGAGAACCCAAAAATTAGTGCAGCACACATTGGACCTGAAATAGGGATACCAAAAACCATAGTTTATGATGTTTTGAAGGAGCAGTTACTACATCCGTACCACATTCAATTGGTACATGAATTGCTACCCATTGACCATGAAAAACGTTTAGTATTTTGTAATTTTATACAAGATCAAAGAGCCTATGATATCAACTTCAGTAAAAACATTTTATTTACAGATGACGCAATTAGGAATTAATAATAACCATAAGAAACACGTTTATGCTGATGAAAATCCACACCGTACTGAAATAAGATATTTTCAATATGAATTCAAAGTAAACGTGTTTGCGGGAATTATCGACAACTTTATTATTGGCCCGGTTGTGCTTCCACATCTATTAAATGGGGTCAACTATTTAAATTTTTTACAGCAAGTATTACCTAATTTATTGGACGATTTACAGTTACTACTTCGTCGTAACATGTGGTTTATACACAATGGTGCATCCCCCATTTTACATTACCCGTTCGTCAGTATTTACATAATCTATATCCTAACAGGTGGATCGGAAGAGGAAACGATGCTCCTATAAAATGGCTACCACGAGCACCAGACTTAACTCCTTGTGATTATTTTTTGTGGGGCAGTAAAAACTAAAGTATATGCCTATGCAGTTAATAATGAAGAGGAATTGTTTAGGCGAATCCAAGACGCAGTTAACATTTTACGAGTAATCCGGGAATCATGGAGAGGCTGCACTACAACTTCGTAAAACGGATTACTTGTTGCGTATGAGAAAACGGTGGTTACTTTGAGCATTTATTGTAAAGAGATCATAACTCTTTTTTATTTGTTATATTAATATGTTATTATATGAACGAATGCTGATATTGTTGACATACAAAAAATATTTTTTCTGCCTAAACTACTCTATTCAAAATTCTGAAAGTATAAAAAAAGTTTCTAAATAAAGTTAGCTACTAATGGAAAAAAACTGAAAGTAATTGTACAGGGAGTTAAAAAAATTTGTGCTTATATTTGTATGATACATGATTTTTCTTATATTTCTAATGAGTGCAAAAGATTTTAAATAATGTCAAAAAGTGTCTGTTAGATTAATAACTGCATAGCCCAAGAATGGTTAAAATAGATCAAGTCCTTTTCGAGATATTCGGAATAAACAAAAATTTTACGCGAACGTTGGCGCTCTCTAGCGGCTAAACGAAGCAATTTTGGAAATAAGTAAATTGAGCTAAATCGGCTTATTTTGAACTCGGGAGTCTGTGGTCTTCCGTTGTACATGTCTTTTCCCGACACCCTGTATATATTTCTATTATTTTATTCACTCCTATTCAACTTTTGCAAATAATATGAATATAACCTACCTGCAACATGCCTGCCTAATTAAAGATAAAAAAAAATTACAATTTATAAAAGAATTATTTTAAATATCAAACATATTAAAACTGTAATAGCCAAGTGGGAAGAATGAAGACATTATGAACAACGTTCTGAATTATTAACCCTGTTCGCACAGCAGTTGGAAACCGTTTCCAATCGTCCGACGCACTCACAGTTTATTTATAATGCTTGCATAAGGTTGAAAATCCATTGTTTTAGTTGGAATTAAAAATAGTTTTCAAAAAAAGTATGTAAGTAGGAGCTTATAAGTAATAAAAACTTGGCTATGTCAAAGAATTTACATAGTGCACACATTGTGAAGGATAGTTAAATTAATTTTGATAATGTAGTAGATATATTTCTCGAAACAGAATATATGTCGGACTGTAGAACTAATTTCAAGCATAATTTTTGTAGTTTGTATAACCTTTTCTATTATAAAACTGGTGTGTACTGTTAGCTAAAAGATCAGAATAGATAATGAAGAAATTTCAAATCAAATTATGCTTTAAAAAATAAAATATTTATATATATATATATATGTATATTTATTGTTTGAATCCGAAATAAGACAAGACATATAAGTGATATTGTTATACAATAATAATTATTATTGTGTGAAAAGTCAAGTCTTTAACAATCGGATATTTACATAAGTAATAAATTATTATTTCTGATGTACATTTAGAATGTTTGCCGTTATATAATAAAATAAAGATTTAATGTTTTAATGCTCTGTATAAAAATAATACACAACAGATCAAAAAAGATTATGCTGAATAGAATGTATCACCTTCTTCCCGGGACTACATACACTAGACCCTCATGCGGTCGTTTGTGTCGAGGGATCTTCGAACGGCGGTCTTAACACTTAAAATTCAGCTCTACAAAAATTAGATTAGGTTTTTTATAGTTTGTAGTTACAGCAACAATTCCCAATATTCTTGTTTGTTTTAGTATGAATATGTTTATGGATAAAGGCCCGAAATGTCTTATATTGACAAGTGGAACTCTAGCTCCTTTGCGCCCACTGATTTCTGAATTATCAATAACTATTCCAGTTTGTCTTGAAAATCCACACATTGTAAAAAATAGCCAAGTTTGTGTGAAAATAGTTTCAGCAGGACCAGATCAGGAGATACTGAATTGCAACTACCAAAATAGGTAATTTAACTAAATAGGTATAGGATGTTAAATTAATAATTAGTTATGTGTTTGTTGTATTTGTCTACAGAGAGTAAATGAATGTAGAATGAGTACTTTTATCTTTGAAAGTATGCAAGAAAAAAAAACTAAAATGGTTTATTTTTCAAATAAAATGGAAGATACCTTTTTGTTTATAAATATCTTTAGGAATTGCAATTACAATTACACTGATGATATTTTCAAAATACTCTGAGGCTTTTAGTGGCACTGACTCAGCCACTGGTTAACTTATTTATAAGTCACCTTAGTGAAATTTTACTTTTAATCAATGGTCACAAATGTATATGACAAAATGTAATTTCTTTAAAGTTTAAACACTTTGTATGTTGAAAACAAGCATTCTACAACCCACTTTTACATTATTGCCCAATTTACTGTGGAATTTATTTTGGAAGATCTGTTTCTGTGTGTGGAATTAAAAACAAATGATGACAGTAGAAGTATACACAAACACACAGTAAATGCAGGCAGATACAAATTTCTATGAAAAATGAGAAAACATTAAGATTATATATTAATTTAAAAAGTCAAATGTCTTATTGTTCAAATACAATTATTACTAGGAATTTCATAAATGCAGTGAGATAAAATTCAGCTCATATGGAAGAAAATAAAAAAATTTTCTTTGTAGTATACTTTTTAAAGCAAGATACACATAATCCTAATACATTTGAATATTGTTTGTAGAGATAATATAAAATATATTGCATCTGTGGGAAGAAGTATACTGAATCTTTCTAGAGTAATACCTGCTGGTTTGCTAATATTTTTTCCATCATACCCTATAATGCAAAAATTCCAACAATACTGGCAAGAGTGTGGACTTTGGACAAATATAAATGACCAAAAGGTAAGATTGTTATTTACGTAAAATTATCAAATTGGTATATTGGTAGGTTTTATATACATACATATATATATATATATATATATATATATATATATATATATATATATATATATATATATATATATATGGTTGTAAAATTTCTCCGGGTTCCTTTCCGCGATGAATCTGCATGGTCTTCAAAAGAACCATTTGTTTGACAACGTTTCGGTAAAATCTCATTTACCATCTTTAGGTCTTCTTACTTCTGCTTTGTGTTACTACGTTCGGCGAACGTAATATTATAAGAAACTCTGTATTTTGCATAAAAAAGTACATTCTGTTTATTATTTTTTTGCAATTGGCGCCTTTAAAACAGGTTCTATATTATCTTGAGCAACACAAAAATATTTAGGTTCATTTTTTTTACTAAAATTGAAAAAAATGTAATAAATATGAAAGATAAGGGCAACATGTAGTATATTGCATGAAAGACGAAAAAACAGACAATTTTTTGTGGCCATAGCCTGCTTCAATAAAAAAATTTTTTATCCGCCTAGTGGGCGCAGCGAACCACATACGATATTTCAAAAATCTGTTTATATCAGGTGGAAGGTATCAATTTTGCAATAAAAATTTATTACCAATAAGTTTTCTCTATCTCTTAAAATAAAAATGTTAGACAGCCTTAAAGTTTGGGCACTTAACAGGTTTTTTTGTTATTACTCATAAAGTTGGCCATGGATCTCAAATTTGTTTTTACGAGCATTAAGGCTTCCAAAAATGCAACAAAAAACAATTAAAGATTTTTGACGTGTCTCGCATATTAAGCGAGATACATGGGAGTGGCCCTCTTATGTGATACAGCCTGTATATATATTATTTGATACATAATGATTTTCCGGGTTGTTATGTCGTGACCTCGGTAACTGGTCCTTGCCAGAAACAGAATTAAAGTGCACATCCCTAGCATTGGCCTGGAATTTTTAACCTGCCCTGGTTCTCAGACTAGGCTCTGTGAGGACAGACAAACCACGAATTAGTTTATTTATAAATTTTAAGAATTGCATTTTTTTTAAATTAGCATTCAAAAGTTTTGACATGTACGTTCATATTTTGTCAGTCTAATTCTATTTATATTTGACTTAAATGTTTCTTTTATGCAGGGTGTTTTTTTTTAATTGTTATGTTGTCTGTATACGGGGGTCATTTTAGTGACCATAAAACTTTAAGTGTGGAGTTTATTGTCAACGACTTTTTAACTCCTCGCAAAAAGCGATATATTTTTAGGTATTAATAATATTGTGTGAAACTAACTACTCAGTGGACAAAAGCTCCAACCTGTGGTTGAATTTGTCGTGTTCCCACTGCCAAAAAAGTGAAGTTAGATTTTTATACAGTGAGTAAATTAGATTATTTTCTTTAGATAATAATTATTGAACAGAGCTTTGTCTGTGGAATTGTTCATTAGCATACCTAGATGTTTGGTATCAGAGAACATACATATGACTTCATTGATAGGAATTGTAGGATATTTGATTTATATTAGCTTAAAATACCTTTCTAAAACAGTAAACAAATGTTACAAAAGCTAATAATAAGGAATATATGGGTAGATATTGTGGGTGTAATTCAACGCAGGTTGGTGCTTTTGTCCACTGAGTAGTTAGTTTCACACAATATTATTAATACCTAAAAATATATAGAAGTTTCATGTTTAGTTCACTTTTTATTCAGTTTTATTGTTTTATTAAATAACAGAATTAATTAATTGAGATATTTTTACTGTTAAAGAAATAGTGGCAACACATGAAGCAGACATACAGCTGATATGTGAAGATAGATTGCTATCCTTGTTTTATAAATGCATATGTATAAGTCAACTCTCTTACACATGGGCTTGCCTCAGCAAAGTACGTCCTGACATTCCATAACATTAACACTGGTGTAGGATTTTCACATGCTTTCTTACCTTTGGTAATTCATTTGTTTCTACTGTTTTATAGGCTATTTAAATATCGAGTTTTTAAATATACAGGGTGTTTGGAAACGTAAGTACAAAACTTAAGGCAGTAGAAGTACAGCCCTAAAATTTTTGAAAAAGTTCTAAATAAATAAATCATGCCTAAGCCTCTTTGGACAGCCACATTTACGATATCTTGGAGTTAATCAATTTTGCAGAAGGTTACCTTCTATCAGGGAAACGTTGCCGATACTCTCTTTGCCAGATTATTTCCATTATAGCAACCATAAATAAAATGCATATCAGCATATAGTCACGACAAGAATTCAGACAACTTACGTCACAAGCTGATGTTCCACAATTTTATTTATTGTCCACATAATTTTAATATTTATTTGCTTGTCTGAATTCTCGCCGTAACTATATTCACGGTTAGTAAAAGCATGATGGTTCATGGTTGTAAAAAAACCAAATGAAATTCAAAGTCAAGCACAAGGATCACGACTAAGATAGCATGCGAAAGTGACAATCATTACAACGAAACTGTCACTGTGACAGATGCCTATTATGTGAAAATGTTAAAAAAACTTTACTGTTCTAAACTATACATTATTTAAAAAATAATTATTTCCTACTAAACTACGTAGAATTTGAAAAAAAAGTAGAGGACATTTTTTTTAAGTAATTCATTAAAAAATAATATTTGCTTGATAATTCAAAGGAATAAACAAATTTCTGTTAAGGGTATTTCGAAAAATACCCTTATTTATAACCGATTTTAATGAAACTTATGATATATTCGCGGCAATAATTCAGACGACTTACTCGTAGATAATACGAACAAATAAATAATTCATAATATTTTCATCAAAATATTTAAGAAACTGCAACTGAGGGTAATAAAACTATATACTACACTTAAAGTTTACATTATATATTGCACTAAATTGCAAAAAATGTTCATTTTTAAGGGGAGCAAATATCGAAAATTACATTATCAATAAAAACAATTGCGTAACATCAGCCGTGATGTAAGACGTCTGAATTTTTGCCGTGACTATAGTTAAAGTCCCTTATGGCATGATTATTACTTACAATTTTCATTCCATTATCTTAATCAGAAAAAAAGTTATTTTAAAAAATATCTAAATGATAACACCGCTTCGGAGGGCCATATCTCAGTAACGTTGCTCCGGAGAACCAATATTTACAGGAACTTTTTTTACTTTTTTGGGCCCTACTTTTATCGCCTCAAGTTTTTACCAACTTCTTCAAACACCCTGTATATGAAACGAATGAGTATTTCTTTAATCGAGAAAAGTGAATTTGTGAATAAGTGAAAGTGCAATACATTCGTGCTTATGATGGAACATTTATATTGTGATAACATTCACACTATTGGTCAAATATAACAGGTTTGCTGTCATTTCTGTGAAATTGGTATGAAGCACCAGTTTCATCTGTTACTTACAGAACTGTTGTGTAACAGGAATCTCAACTGCAATGTATAACATGCCGTTGAGTTAACGTTTAAAATTTTTTTTTATATTTGAATCCAAGTTATGTTGTTTTTTTAAAACTTCTTGAAATATGCATGTAACCCTGTGTACAAGGAGCATTTGTCCCTTTTACAGGATTTTTATTGATTTTTGTTATGTTATTATTTGAAATAAATTCAATTCTATACCGGGTGATAACGGAAAGTGGGAAACCACTGTAACTTTTTTATGACGGCTGGAATTTGAAATTGGGTGGGTTTATACTAGATGGTGCCATGAATTCTTTGAGGTCATTTCGGATTTCATGACATTTCCTGTTTGACTGGAAATGACCGTAAATTTATATTTTTAAATGGGACACCCTGTATTTTTTGACATTTTTGGAATCAGCGGATCATTTTACTTATGGTAGGACCAATTTTCTGACATATTCTGGATGTACTTAAGTATTTTTTTTTTTATTTTGAAAAATAAAATTAGAAGGCCGTGACTAGCAGAAATTGTTTTCTTTTTTGTTTGTAATTATGGGAAAAATCCTAAATTTGAATATTTTTCTACATTTTTTTAGTTATTACCACTAAAAATTTCGATTTATTTCAAATGTAAAGAGGGTGGGCCCTATTGATTTTATAATAAAGGATTTTTTCTGGTTTTTTGTGGTACAACAATTTTTAAAATCCGTCAAAAAAAAACAATTTCTGCAATTTAAAAATTAAAAAAGTTACTTACATCCAGAAAATGTGTCAGAAAATTGGTCCAATCATACATAAAATGATCCGCTGATGACCTCAAAGAATTCATGGCACCATCTAGTATAAACCCACCCAATTTCAAATTTTTATCAGCAGTCATTAAAAAGTTACAGCGTGTTCCCACTTTCCGTTGTCACCGGTAAATTTATCTACGGACTTACGTTTTGTGCTGATTTCAGGTTTCTATTTATTTGAGATTTGTTATATAAAAAATTATTAATCTAGCTATATTAGAACAACTGGAAGATCCAATTTAAAGGTATGTTTTCCTGAAGTGAAAAATCTGTACCTATTAAAAAAAATTTATCTTGTAGGGTTGAGATTAACAAAGGAGGGTATTGAGAGATAAAAGTAATCCTTTTAATATACTCGACAACATATTTCCAAAATATTATCGCCTCAAAAAAATTATATAAGGAATATTATTGAAATGATACGTTCTTATATTCAATGAAATACATCTGTATCACTGGAAGTAAAGGTAAATTCAGTCTTGAAATTGCTTTTCAAATTTATTAGATTTATAGGTTTCTTTTTCTACTCTATGAACTAGCTTTAGGCGAAATTAGTACAATAATTTAATCCGTCATATTAAATTGTCACTCTCTGTTTAATACAGAAATTAGTTTTGTTTTCTTCATAATTGTTATCTTGTACTTGTACTGGTAAATTTTACACTTATGTGAAGTGAAAATTGTCAATAATAGATTTTGTAAATAAATAAATATCATACATTAAAACATTTTATTTTCAGATAATTGCAATCAGTAGCATCAAAGAGGACTTTATAGAAGAAATGAAGTAGTCAATACCAATTTCCTGTAAAACATAAAGTTTATACATGTATTAATAAAAACATATTTGGATTGTATTTTAAAGGGTTAAAAATAAAAGTTTTATATTTACATTAAATATTTTTTTTTATTTAGGTCAGTCAGTGGTCGCGCGGTTCAAGGCGTCAGTACTTGAATTGATGTGGCTAGATCGGTGTGGGTTCGAGTCCTGCAGCCGGTGGTTGACCGTATATCAGCTACATTCGTGAAAAGGATTGGCACCCTTTCTGCGGGTATGGTAGGGTGGAAGAATGTTAGCTTGGGTCAATGTGAGAGATTGATACCGATCAACATACATGACTACCCCCCTAATTATTAAGGTTTTCCAGGTTTCCCTCATTCCTGCACTGAGTGGTGGTTAGGACCTACCAACGTAAGTCGTTCCTGAGTAAAAATGCGTTCTGCTTAATAATAATACGTCGCCCCCTCTCCTGCACATGTCTCCGACTTCTGGGCTAATCCCCATGATTAGAATGGGTGGAGATATTATTATATATTATTTGTCTATTACTTTAAATAATGGATAGATATAAAATACTTTCCATTACATAAATACAGATATCAAACTGAATAAATAAATAATAATTAGTATTATACTTAAACGTTTGGCCATATTCAAATGACCGAAATGAAAATTAAAACTACTATACTCTATTTTTAAACAGAGAAGTAAATGAAGAAGTCATATACAGATAGAGAAAATATTTAACCGATCATGGGGAGATTCTATTACATACATTTCAAATGCATGGGGTATTGGTGGGAAGATGACGCACGGCAGGTCAGTACTCCCCTACTCTCCTACGCCCACGGCCGAACGCCAAACGAATAGTGTGCTATACGAATACTGGTTTAGTCCGCCAAAATAGGGGAGGACGCGTCAAGCTTGAACGGCGAGCAGTGGAAGGGATTATTCTTAGCATTTCATATGATCGGTTAAATATTTTCCCTATCTGTATACACAGGGTAAAGTAACTAGAAAAGAAAGTAGATCATTTTGGCGGTAAATTTGAAATAAAATAGAGGAAATACACAAAAAGCAATATATTTGTTGCTGAGTTATGAAAAGAACTATTCCATTTGCTTTAGGATTAACGAGGAGGGAGAATAAACACAAAATAATCAATGAAGTGGCAACGTTAATCTTAGCCAAATATAACTAACATTTTAAATATTAGTAGCTGAGAGTATTGACATTGACAATAAACATGAATTTATGTGAAGCTCTGTAAATTTAGTGACAAATTAACCAATAACAAGCTAGTGTTTAAGCACAAGAAATTTAAATCACTCGTCTTAGTTTAAAAGTAAAGTATAGTAGGTTATAATGGTAGTAGAAGTTGGTTGGTTTTAGTATTATTAGATGGTTAGGACATTACGATCTAAGTAAAATCTTCAAAATTTCCCATTAAATATTTGCTACTTTGGACATAAATTGTATTCATAATTTGTTGCTAGAATAGTTTTATATTTTTTAAAAATTTCTTCCCCAGTTTTACCCTTGACAGTTCTGAAAGCTGACTCAAAAGTCTTTTACTATTTGTATGCTTTCTGTTACTGGTAAACTAGACTCCTCCAACGAGATTTAGAAATGACACTGCAATTGCTTTTCAGGATTTGTTTTGGTTCTACATTTTAATAGTCCTGGAATGGTTCTAAATAGTCGCCCAGTTCAATTCTCAACTTATTGCTTGATAGTTCTTTTTAATGAAATGGTCAGCTATTTTGAACAGTTCTATAACTGTTTGCTAGCGGAACCAAAAGAAGCCTTTATAAAAGAGAATTTCAGCTTAATGTGCTTATTTTCACATATATCTTTAGCCTCTAAAAGTGATCGAGAAGAATTATCTGACAATTCTGAAATTAAGTATTTTATCGGATAAAAATGTCTGCATAATACACTGCAACTTCCAATCAAGTACCCCATCTTGTTAAAACAAGTTGAGGTGGAAGAAAAGTGTTTGATGGTCTTTCTATAAAATACTGTACTCGCATAGGTGCTTTAAGAAATAATTTTTTACACTTGAAGTTAAAGTATTGACAAGTGGAATTTTTCCTAAACTTTTACAAGACAAAGTTAACACTGAATTAATTTGCTATTATACTAATATTATTTTTACTATTTGATATACTGAGCATTTTGATGAAGAAGAATTATTGTTATATTAGACTTTGTACTAGCGTGTGCTAATTACTAAGAATGCTTTGCTTTATTTGCCTTAATCTATAAAATTCTCTTATAACACACACGTTCATTATTAGTTACAGGGTAATCAGTTTTTAAAGATTTACCAAATTTTTTATTGGATTATTCTTCACATACACACGCATTGCATACAAAATTCTTGTATGCAATGCGTGTATCGACGATGCTATATTTGCTTTCTAAATCGCTTTCTACTTTTCTCTTTATTTTCTCTCTTTAATATTTTCTATTGCTATTGCCAGAGACTTCTTGCATAAATCTTCTCCTTTAATAAACTTTTGCTTTTCTCACTTTCTTTTGTTTGGGTTTTACTACTAGTACTTCCTGGTTAGATGATGCTACCTTAACATAGTTTTTTAAATTTCTCACAAAAATTTGCTTTCAAGGCAATATTTTTAAGATTTAAATACAAAAGAAATGTATTTAAAACAGCTTTGTAAGTATAGACAAACACTGAAATATATGATATTTTATGTATATCAAATTTAAGAGGCAAACCTAATTTTAACTTTTTACAGTTTCCCTAATGGAGATTTAAATTTATTTATTCACAATATGTTCAGAGGTGAATTTAATTTTAACTAGAATATTCATGACTTATTATGTAATATTCTCAATATCTTCAATTTACATGTATTTAAGTGTCCTGCCCGAGTGACCGATAATACCTCTACTATTGTTGATCATGCATTTACTAATATAATTGAAGATAATTCAGTTTCATAATAGATAATGATATTTAAGACCAGACAGCTCATTTGAACGTAATATTTGAAACTTTTTGTAGGAGCAAATTAACACTAAGCAGAGCTAGATCAAGAGAAGTTTTTATGAAAATGCTATGTTGTAACATGGAAAATGAGATATGGAATATCTATTATATGCCTACTGTCGATCAAGTCTTCAACTTCTTTTGTTTGATACATTTTTATGTTTTAACAAATATTTTGCCTATGTTTCTTGCATATTGCTCGATTTGATATTTGACATTTCACATTTCAATACACTCTGGCGTCTGTGTCCGTTTTTGACGAAAGTTTTTTCTTAACTACAAACATTTGGTAGTGTATTCATTGACATAAAGCAGATATTGTTGTGGTTGTCAAATGTGAATCATATTCTTTTGTCACTGAAATGCCAAATTGTATCATTCAAATTACCCAAAGTTATTTTAATGCAAAAAATTAATAAAAAAAATTATACAAGCTGTTAAAGTCAGAAATTGAATTTTAATTTTTATTAACTAAGGCGCCCTGCTTATTTGACAGTAGCTTTATGCCTCATTAATTCAGAGGCAGGCTGTAGAAATTACAGAGGGTATGACATTTAACATCTTATCTATCGCACACGAAATTCGGTGATTTTCATGCAGATTTTGTAATATTGTAAAGAAAATGGATTTTGAGTAATAATAATAATATAATTTATTTCCGTTAGACATTTTACATGTATAGGAATTGTCACAAACATTGACATACAAATACACGTTAAAATTTCTGATACAGTTTATTAAACAATTTTAATACTAAATAATTTGGAGAATTTGAATTGATCTGTTTCTTAGTGAATGGAACGTGAAATGCTTACTTTGCCTTGTATTACACTGATGAACTGAACTATTCAATGCAAATTTATTTCTATTTTGAAAAACATACAAACACAACTCGAAGACAAACAAACATGGTAAAGTTAAAATATTAAGACTGAAAAATATTTCTACACGAATATGTACTTGAAACTCCAACCATACATCTCTTTATTCTTTTCTGGGCAATAAAATCTTGTGAGGAGAGTGTAGAACTTCCCCAGAAACAAAGACCATATCTGAGACGAGAATAAACTTGAGCGTAGTATCAGATCAAGTACTGTCCTTAAATTTCGTAATAGGTATGTAAGTGAAGAAAGTTTACTTATCAATATTTCACAATGGATTTTCCAATTTAAATTCTTATCGATATGAAGCCCTAAAAAAATGTTACTGTTTCGTCATTAGTAGTCAAACAAATATTGTTTAATGTGAAATTAAAAGTGCTACAATTTTTCCGGGCACAATGAAATCTCAAAATTTTGATTTTGTGTACATTGACATACAGAGAATTCTGGTAGAACCACTCTGTTAGATTATTTAATAAAGTATCACAATTAGCCTCTAATGCATTCTCATTGATATTAGATGTAATCAGGGAGGTGGCATCAACATATATTGTAAAATGCGTACTACTGGAAAGAGTATCTATTTCATTCACATACAACAGATAGAGCACTGGACCTAGAACAAAGCCCTGTGGGACACCTTGTTTTACTTGGTGAGACTTGTGAGAATTATTATTAATAGAAACATATTGAGTCTTATTCTCAAGGAAAGTTTTTAACCACGTCAAAGCTAAGCCTCGAATACCATATGTGTATAATTTAAAGATTAATTTTTTGTGATCAACACAATCGAATGCTTTACTGAGATCACAGAAGATACCCACCAGATACTCACCAGTGTCAAGATAATGGTAGATCTGTGCATTGCGGTACTAGTTGACCTCCCTCTGCGAAAACCGTGTTAGTTAACTGAGAGAATGTCAAATTTTTCTAAAAAGTTTAGTAAATAATCCAAAAAACAATATTCAAATATTTTAGAAAAAACAACAGGCTGAGTAACAGGTCTATAATTCTCTATACAAGAGGGATTACCTCCTTTGAAAATAGAAACAATTTTCCCAGATTTTAAGACATCTTTAAGACAATTTTTTAATTTTAAATGACATCGAAAACCGTTTCTTCTGATCCTACCTTGGCATTTAAGATGGTGATCCAAGACCTGCTATGATTTTTTTTTATCCCTCAAAACCTCTATGTGTGAAATTTACAGAAAAATTATACAGAGTGTTTTCTTCTATACTATACGTTCTTAGTTTAATTTTTGTAAAAACTTTATTTTTCAAAATACTGCAACAAATATTTTTTTGATTTAAATGTCATCGGAAACCGTTACTTCTAATCCTATCACGGTGTTTAAGATGGCAATCCAAGGCCTGCTGTGATTATATTTATATTCTCTGAATTCAATAAAATTGTTAAGCGATATTTTATTTAAAATCTGATAAGATGGTGTTACTCAGGTCATCTCAGAACCCGAATGTGTGAAATTTGAACAAAATCATCTAGAGTGTTTTCTTCTAAACGTCCTCAAAGTTTTATTTTTATAAAAGTTTGTTAAAACTTTATTTTCCAAAATAACGCAACAAATATTTTTATGTTTTAAATGACATCGAAAACCGGTCTTTCTAATCCTATCACGGCGTTTAAGATGGTGATGCAAGACTTGCTATGATTATTTTCATACCCCCCCGGAAATAAAAAGATATGTTTCCCTCAATACCCCTATGTGTGAAATTTGAATAAAAGTTATACAGTGTTTTACTCTACACGTAGTGAAGTAGTAAAAATATTAAACGTATGTCAAGTTTGACAGTTTAATATTATTACTATTTTGAAAACGAAAACAGATAGTTTTTCGAAACGTCAATAATACGGAAGTGCGCGATAATGATGTGATTTTTGTTATTTTTTACTTATCTGCTTTTTTCAGTGTGAGATTTTTTGGTTAGGCAAACTAAGTTTCAAAAATAACCCTTGACTGTTCCGTTTGGCGCAAGGGCTGATTTAATTAATTTTTATTATTTTTCAGAAGTGTGGCAAAAACCCTATAAAACTAAAGAAAAACAAATTACTGAATTTGAAAGGCACTAGACGAATCAAGTGTGAGCCATGGAATTACGTCAAAAGATTTTCAATGCCATTTAAAACATAAAAATATTTGTTGCGATATTTTGGAAAATAATGTTTTTACAAATTTTTATAAAAATTAAAACTGAGAACGTGTGGAGGAAAACACTCTGTATAATTTTTGTTCAAATTTCGCATATACGGGTTTTGAGATGACCTGAGTAACACCACCTTATCACATTTTAAATAAAATATCGCTAAACGTTTTTATGGAATTTGGGAGGTGGAAAAATAATCATAGCAGGCCTTCGATCGCCATCTTAAATGCCGTGATAGGATTGGATGTAAGGGTTTTTTCGATGACATTTAATTCAAAAAAATATTTGTTGCGTTATTGTGAAAAATAATATTTTTAAGAATATTTACAAGAATAAAACTTTAAGAACGTGTAGAAGAAAACACTCTGTATAGTTGTTCAAATTTCACACATGGGGTTTTGAGGGGTCCTGATTAACACCATCTTATCAGATTTTAAATAAGAAAATTGCTAAACGTTTTTATTGAATTTTGGGAGTATAATGTCTTTTAAAATAAAAAAAAAATTGTTTTGATTATCTGCTTGAAGGATAAAGTTTTTACGGATTTGTACACAAATAAAAGTAGACACCCTGTATATACATATTTCATGCAAATTGGATTATGACTGGGGATGGTAACTCCTCTTTGTTTTTTTTTTTATATGAAATAACTTATGTTTTCATACATCAAAAATATTTAAATGAATGTTTGTTTTAGGTTATATATGTAGAACCCAAAGACAAAACTACCTTTAATATTACGATGGAAGAATATTATGCAAAAATAAAAGATGCCAACACAAAAGGAGCTATATTTATGGGTGTTTGTCGTGGAAAAGTTGCTGAAGGTCTGGACTTCGCAGATGCAAATGGTAGAGCCGTTATTGTCATAGGATTACCTTATCCTCCTTTGAAGGATCCCAAAATAATATTAAAAAAGCGTTATTTAGACATATGCCGCACTACAGATAAAGAGGTACCGTATACCATTCTTTAAATAAATTTTTGTTCCTACTTGTAATAAGATCTGATAAAGTGTATTATAAAAATATAGTCTAAGCAACGAAGTGGTTGTAGCATGCATTGAGGAGGGGGGGAGATATTTCTTTGCATGAATGCCCGCCCCTAGTCCATCCACTTCATGGGGGGAGAAGAATAGAAAGGTTCTCTTTTTTGTTTTTCCACTTACAACTTGGTGCATTATAGCGAAAAATTATTTATATAAAAATGAGAGTTTATAACATTTTCTACAAGTTCAGTTCTACCTATTTTTTCTGTATGATGCATCGTTTTCTAGATATCTGCTATCAAATGTCAGTGATTCAAAAAAAAAAATTTGAACAAATGTTTTTTGTTATAATTCTTCTGGTAACTTTTTAGCTATTTATTTTACACAAAAGTCCTATGAGAGAATGTTTTAGAGCAATAAATTTTATTCAAGAATATAAATACATATGCTATTTTATCTCCAATGAGTCAAAAATTACAGCAAATATTTGCAGTATGTATTGGTTTCATTTTCCTTAGCCTTATTCAATGAGAGTGGTATGAGGAAAAGAAAAAGTTCGTACTTTACAAGTTGTTTAAACCAACCAGGATATCTACCAAACTTTTATTTGGTGACTGATGGAGGCTTTCTTTTACACAAGGTCATCTGGCAAAAAGAATTCCAAGTTTCCACAATTTGTGATACGTACGTGAAATTTGTGAAGATCCATAACCCAGGCAGAAAATGCACCATTTTTTTTTATGGATATAGTACTTCTCCCCATAGCACTAAGTCGACAGAATAGGAAAAGTGCTATCAGATAAAAAAAATGTGTCGACATCAACTTGAATATTTAAATTGAAATTTCAGTAACTCACTTGATGCACGTGTTGATTGTAAGCACATCTATTGACCAGCACGTAAGTGGTGATTATAAGGGAAGACGTCGACCTCACTCTGCTATTTACGGCAGAAACACCACCTAACCACAATATCCTGTTTACAAAACCTGGCAGATTAAAAGTAGAAACCAACATTTACTCCACCCATCAAATGGGACAGTTGGAACTGTTATGCGATGCTACTAGCGCAACATTCCGGAAAAGAAAATTACGAAGAAGACTTGGAGCTCATTCCCACATCTCCTGCGCATACTGCTGGTGAAGACGAGGGTGATTCTCAATTCGTGCTGCGATTAGTATCAATGGTGGAGCCAGAAGCAGGATCCTCCCTACCCAAGAGAAACAGGTCCACTTAATTTTGTTTTGTTTTGATTTGTTACATTTTCTCCTTATTATATTATAATTAAATTTATACATTTGTTACACAATCTCCTGAAATTTTCAATTTTTCACCAATAGCTTGAAAATTAGTAAACTTTTATCTATAGCTATACCGTGTGCTTCCTCTAAGACTTTCAGTGCTTATATCTCAGAAACCATCATAGCCAGCACGATAAAATTGTCTATGAACTGTCATTGAATTGTAAATAATAAAGAATATATAGGTAGATATTGTGGGTGTAATTCAACACTGGGTGGGGCTTTAGTCTGCAGAGTAGTTAGTTTCACACAATATTGTTAATACCTAAAAATATATAAAAAAAAACGATTATACCTATCTTATTTAAGAACTGAATATTAACAGTTTTTAGTAAAATGTATGTTTTAGTCATACTTCATATTTCGAGTAGAGTCAAGGACATGTGACATGTTCATAAATTTAGTTTTCAGCTCGTAGAGATTGTCCCCTATAGCTTTTATTATTTCCGAGAATAGTCTTATTATACAATTAAAAAACATTGTTTCACAAATTTTCAGAGTATTCATGCCAGATAAAGCTCAGCGCACGCGGGCAGCTGATAACCTCAAAATTCCATTATTTTTAACAAAACTGTAGCATTATTGCAAATACGTATGCACATTCAATGTACCTCGTGGCGTTACGTATTTATAATAAAATTCCAACAAAAATACTCATGCTTCCTTTGACAGTTTCTGTCACTTTACGTTTTGACGTCTATCCATGCAGTTGTTGTGTGTGTGTAAATTGGATTCAAGGCTATACACATTTTGCATGACAAAACAATGAAATCTGGGCTTTTTATAGGCGTTTTTTTTTGACAAAAGTATTCAAAGAATAATAAATATCATTTTACTTACCCTATACATCTGAGGTCTGTAATATTTGATCGAGATATAAAGCGGTTCTGTATCTGTATATTTAAGCTATTTTTTAAAATTACCTAGTTTTCAGTTTATTATTGCAATTCAAAACAAGTGTGACAACACCGCGCCCGAAACCTGCCTTCTGCCTGTACAAATCGTTGATGCTCAGATGTATGCGACAGAGATAGAGCTAGTCCGGGCAAAAACCCATAGATCATTGGCCGAAAAAAAAACAAAAACCATAAATGACAGATATATGACAGACGTGTGACATGATGAAATAACAATTTGTAAGGAAGGTTTTAATTATTTAGGAAAGGTTTTGTCAGGTTATGTTTATATATTTTTCTGTCATAGAACATCTGTTTTTGCCCGGACTAGCTTCATCCCTCTTGTACACATCAGGACAGCGGACCTCTCTTTCTAGGGCCGGTCCATGATTTATAAGGTCTATGGTCAACACTTATTGATTGTGTTTATTCACATATTATTGTATGCTATTTACATTATTTTAGGTGTTTGTTGCATTATTAATATACTGTTTCACTTTTTTTTTACAAAGGTTTCATGTGAATAAATTATCTTATCTTATCTAGTGCCTGTATACCAAATTTCGTCGCACTGGCAATAACAACTGAGATATTCGCACTGAAAGTCTTAGAGGGAAAACCTGGTATACACTTCATGTACGCGAAGTATAAATGCACAGTATATTAGTGTATAAACTCAGTAATAAAAAAGATAATGAGTTTCCTTGAATTTTAGAAAGTACTCAAAAAATGAGTGAACAAATTCAAATTGCTGTAACTTCTAACTCATTGAAGATTAGCATATTATATATTCTTATTTATTTATTACGGGCAAGCCCAATTCAGTAAAATAACAAACAGTAATCAATATCATGGTAATAAGAAGACATAAAAAAATGTGAAACATGTAGGATACAATCTGGAACAAAATAAAATAAAATGACAGAAAGGAAAAAAAATACAAAAAGTATATAGTATTAGACCAGACACAAAAATTATGATATAACAAAGTAAAAGATAAATATCCATAAAATGTCACTTTTAAGCGGTTCCGTTTTAAATCTATTTTTGAACAAAATTTATAGCTCTAAAACATTTCCTTATGGAACTTTTTTGTAAAACAAACGGCCGAGGAGTTATCAGGAGAAATATGACAAAAAAACGTGTATAAAATTTTGTTTGTCTTTAATTGCCGACTTTGAGAGCAAATATCTCAGAAACAGTACATCGTAGCAACAAAATGGGTAGAACTAATCTTGTAGAAAATTTTATGGGCTCTTATTTTTTGCTGTGACACACCATTTTCAGGTTATAAGCGAAAAACAAAAAAGGGAACCTTTCTACCCCTGCCCTCCTGAAACGTTCGGGCTAGGAGTGGGGATTTTTAATATGTTTACGTCCTAACTGCCCCCTAACACTATTCATTCCTATGCTGAAAAATGTTTTCTCTCAATGCACGCTACACACCCTTTTCGGTCATCCATTGACTAACCTGTTATGTATTATCTTTGCGGTTTTTCAAAGAGATTATTTTAAATATAAATATTAGTTCACTTTTATTGATGATTATATAAAGTTTTATTGCATCATGAAATATAAATGGCAAAATGCTGTTTAACACCAATAGTTACTCCAAAAACACATAGCTTAATTAATAGTTTCTTAGCTTTACACAATTTCTGGGAATTGGATTATCTCTTTTATTTTAATCTCTGTAAAGCCCGCTTTACATTAACAATTTCTTTGTCAATTAATTGATCAAGTGGCTTCGTCAAGTCAATTGGCAAATGTAATACTAAAACTTGGACGTCAAATAAATTAATGAAGAACTTCGTCAAGTTATTGACGACTTAAAACTTGTTCAAATTTTTCGTCAATTTTTACTTCAATTCGGGAATACCAACCTAAAATAAATATAAATATTTAACCAGTAACCGAACAGCAGCAATAATAAATGCAATGGAATCTGTTTTTAACTATTTCTCACTTTTTTTGCTTTTAAATATAATTATTAAAGTTACTTTTCATTTTTAACAGTTTTTGTTTCGTATACAAATGGGAACGACATAACTTCAAAAGTTAAAATTAGTTTTAGGTTTAGGACAGCAAAATTGTTAAGAAACTTGTATATGTAAAACCAAAGTGCGTCGGCAATAAACTGTTAGTGTAATGCCCGCTTAACAGTTGCAAATTTTTGTGCAACCTCCTTTAGTCAGACCAATATAATGCCTTGTTGATGAATTTGTATACATATATAGATATTTCAAAAATAAAATGTCTTCTATTTTGTTAGAAAATGAAACTATTTTAATTTTTTATTTATAATTTAAAATAAATTACTTTAAGGAATTCAGCCTTCTAAAGTTTTTACGTACTCTAGTGATAAAGCCTAACATCTTACAACTTTTTAATGCAATGTAATCTTATCTCCTGTACGAAGTAAGAAAGCACTAAGTTATTGGAGCTATACAAATCTATACAAACATTTAAAACCCATAAAAACAAATGCATATAAAATTCAATGTACTAAATGTGATAGTTGGTACCACAGAGACTGTGCTAATCTAACAATCGATAAGATTCAGGATTATATAAAGGAGAAAAGTACTCCAAATGGAAAACGTTGGATGTGTGAAATGTGTTCAGTGCCATGTGAATCAATTAATCACGATTGTGCCACTAGCAATGAAGGTAATACGCACTGTATAACATTAAAAGATCAAAACATTTATTTAAAACAAATTATATGTGAACTCAGAGAAAGTAATATGTTGTTAAAAGAAAATAAACAACTGTTAAAAGATATCACACCTACAAAAACAGTTGACACCAAAAAACAAAAATAAGTAGTAATAAAGACGGCACGAGTTCAAGTAAGAAAAGTAAATTAAATATTGATGTACCCTCAAACTCCATCGTGAATGAGCAGGTCACTCCATCATCAGTACATGTACCGATTGAAGTAAATAAAAATAAATGTTTATTTCCCCAAAATAGTGACGGATTATCTGTGATCAACCAAACTAAACATAATAATCAGGTTACACCATCTTGGGCTCAAATAACGTCTCATCAAACTAAATCGGACCGTGTAAAGCACTCGTCTGTAAGGACCACCTTTGTAGGGGCGGCAGAGTCTGATGCCAACGAAAACTTTGTCGGTAGAGACGATAAAAACAAAAAAGTGTGGCTATTTTTATCTGAAGTGCCAGACCAAATTAACGAAACAATAATAAAGGACTAGATCTTGAGGCAAAACAAACTTGTCTAATGATGAGATTTTCGTCAAACATTTAAAAACAAAAGTTGAACAAGCATATCCTAATAATAAGTGTTTCCAAGTCGGAATTAAATTCGACTTAAAAGAAGCTGTGTATCAAACAACTTTCTGGCCCAAAAATGTTGTTTTTCAACGCTTCATATTCAAAAGACGATATAGACAAGAAAATAATGCAAATGGTTCTGATCATCCTGACGATGCGGCTTATTTAGTGACTCAACCAATACACAACAAAAACAACTGACATCCGAAGATACTACAAGAACATCTAAACATTGTTTGAGTAATAACTTTAATTTGAATATGTTTCATATTAATATACAAAGTCTGAAAAGTAAGATAAGTGAATTTGAAGTTTTTCTCCAAAACTATAATTTTGGCTTTTTGTTTGTTAATGAACATTGGTGCAAATATGATGATATTGGTTATTTAAATATATGTAATTATGATCTTATTTCTAGTTTTTGCAGGCGCGACCATATACATGGTGGAGTAGCGATATATGCTTTAAAAGTTGTAAATAATTGTGTCAGTTTTGATAATATAAATAATCTATCGATAGAAATTCACTGTGAAATGGCAGCTGCCGCATATAAAAATATTAAATTTATGACAGTCTATAGATCTCCTGATGGGAACTTTGACACGTTTCTCGAAAGACTTAATACAGCTTTGAATTTTCTAATAAAAAATACTAAAATTATTTTTGTTACCGGGGAATTTAATGTTCACTTTCATGAAAAAAATGATAAAAACACTACTACTTTAATTAAACTGTTTCATTCAATTGGCCTATCTCATAGATTTAAAGGTCTCTCAAGGAAAAATAACTGTTTGGATAACATATTTACTAATATAAGCTTTCAAAAAATGTATACCTACCCTTTGGAGACTAGGCTGTCCGATCACTTTGGAATCTTTATAGGTACTAAACTTGATGATCTACGTCAATTCTCAAAACATACTAAATATCGTTATATATGTGAAAATAATCTCATTGATTTAAGAAATTACCTGGATAGATTAAATTGGGATTTTATATGTAACAGTGATGTTAATATTAATATGCGGTGTGAGATGTTTATAAAAATAATTGTTGATGCTGTTGATGAATATTTACCTGTAAAAAGCAAATTAATACATAGGTCGAAAATTTCTGGCTTATCTTGGTTTGATGAAAGTTTGAAGCAGATGCGCGAACGGGTGCATATTCTTGATATTTTTATAAAAACAATCCTACTGAGGCGAATAAAGCAATCTACAATAATTATCGTTCTATATATCGTAAGAAAATATCAGAGTCTAAAGTAAAGTATAATGATAATTATGTACGTAATCATGATAATCCACAAAAAGCAATGTGAAAATATTATAAGTAATTTTAAAATTGATCCTAACCCTACTTTGTCTACTGTTACAGCTGAAGAATTTAACAACTTCTTTGTCGATATAGCCGACAATATTTTAAATAATATACCTACTCATAATTTACAGCTTAAGGATTATTTACGCAGTAGTGAGAAAGAAAATAATTTTCAATTCATGGAAGTGACACGTTGGGAAGTTGCCAATGCCTTTATGACATTAAAAAATAAAAAATGTGAAGATGTTTATAACTTAAATATGCAAATATTAAAAAGTATAATGAATTCAATACTAATTCCTATTACCAGTTTAATTAACACTAGTATTACTTCGAGTATTTTTCCAGATTCTTTAAAAGTGCCTAGAGTAGTACCGATATATAAAAAGAATGACGTAAATGATCCTTCCAATTTTAGACCTATTTCCATAATCCCATACGTTGGAAAAAATTTTGGGTACATAATAAAAATTCAAATTACCAATTACTTTGATGCATGCAATATCATAAATTCTAGCCAGTATGGTTTTCGCAATGGTTGTTCTTCAACATTAGCGGTAAACAAATTAGTATCATATATTAATGAAGGTTTTGAAAATGGTGACTATATAGCCACACAGTTTTTAGACTTAACAAAAGCTTTTGATTGTGTATCTCACAATATTCTTATTAAAAAATTACAATTTTATGGATTTACTGAGGGTAGTATACAGTTGTTAAGTTCTTACTTGACAGATAGGCAACAATTTGGGAATTATAACAATGTAAAATCTCGCTTAAAAACTATTAAGTACCCCAGGGGTCGATACTGGGACTCATACTTTTTCTAATTTATATAAATGACCTACTTAATTCTTTAGATCATGATATTTTAGGAATCTTGTTTGCTGATGACACTAGTTTATCAGTAAGAAGTAAGATACTGTTAGATTTAATTAATAAGGTCCCTCACACTCAATTAACCGTTAATGAATGGTTTACTACTAATAAGTTATCCTTAAATATCTCTAAAACCGAGATCATGATATTTACATTACGGGAGATTGTATATGAACCTAATTCTGATGCTGTGAAATTCTTGGGAGTTTATTTAGACTCTAAATTAACAACATACTAATTATGTATGCAAAAAAATATCAAAGAACATGTACTTACTTCGTAGCCTTGCCAGTAAGGTTTCAGTGAATATTCTAGTGACGGCATATTACAGTTATATACACTCTCACATATTGTATGCTCTTATTCTGTGGGGTCATGCTACTTCCACTATGAATGTGTTCGCACAGCAAAGGAAGGCAATTGGGATTATTTCCGGTCTTAGTTATAGAGACGACTGCAAAAATCAATTTATTAAATTAAAAATATTAACAGTTCCGTCAATGTACATATTGCAATGCTTGCTTTATATAAAACAAAATTTAAATAGTCTTCAGACTAGGAGTGAAGTTCATACCTATAACGTTAGATCTAAGGATAACCTATCTATACATTATTTAAGGTTAAGTAAAACTAGAACCGAAACAGGTTATATTTATATTCGTCTTTTTAACGTTATTCCGGTGCACATAAGAAATCTAAATTATAGACAATTTAAAAACAAAATAAAAAAGTTTCTATTACTAAATGCCTTTTATAATAATGACCAGTTTTTAACATGTGATTTTAGCCATATTTAATTTATTGTTCTTTTATTTATTTTATTATACATATTTATATCTTATTTTATTTTGTTTAATATTTCTTTATTGTATAACTTTTATTTTGTCCGTATATACATTTATAGAGTACTTAGTGGAATATCACTTCCTTGTTTTTTGATGTGTGTAAGCACACTAACATTTATAAATAAATAAATAAATATTGTTAATGTGTAAAACAAATATAAATGACATCTATTGATATTTTGGTGTAGTTAATTTAATAAGCAGTAGCTATAATTAGAATGAATTAATATCAATATTTTCAAATAAAATGCAATCTTCATTATTATTAGAATATATCTTAAGATCATCAGAATACATTAAGAAATTATAAAACTTATAACATTTATTGATATCGTTTGTTTAAATAAGGAATAATAATGGATATAAGTGTATTTCAGAAATAACTGTAAAAGGAACTAAGTGGTAATCATTGATTGTTACCAGCTGAGATCTATTGATTGCGTATTGATGTATGTATAAGCTGTCTTAGAAAACTTCCATGCATACTGATTTCAATCAATTTGACTATTAGTATGTTCTGATTAATTTTATCACACAATCTACAAACTTGATATATACTAAGTCGACCTGAATCTGACAACCTGTGGGTTTATTAATGTATACAGGGTGTCCGGAATATGAGTGCCACAATATTAAGGGTTTATATATCTGATCAATAGCAATAAAAAACTCCAGTAACCATAACCCGCTGCATGACATGTTAATTTAAGGCGAATCTAGGCAAAACTCTCTGGCTATGAGACGTTTGTATGGTAAACACTTCTTGCAAGGAACAGAAGTCAGTTTAAACACTTATTCTATGTTTAGGTGTACCTATTTATAATTATGTATAAATACATAACAATCCTAAGATAGTATGTGAGCGACGTTGTCACATATTCAAGACCTGTTTGCTGTCACAATTCTGTTACCATTGGTCACAGAAAAAAAATTGTTAAGTCAACATCTTGTATATAGGGTGTCCGGAAATGATGAGTAAAAATTTCGGGGGATAATTCTAGACCGAAAATAAATGCTACCTCTCTATAACATTTTTTCCAAAACTGATTATTAACGGAGTTACAGGGTGTTAAAGTTAACATTTTATTTTCGATATTTGTAAATAACTTCTTAAGAAATCCAAATATTTACATAAAATTTGTAAATCGGGGGTTTTTACTGACAAGAACAACTTGTGGCACACCATGTTTCTTTTAAATGGCAGAACTTTTTTGCTGCTTAGCAACACCCTGTATATAATCTAGCTCAGCCAACCAAGAAGGTTCATGGCTTGGACCTATTAATGTAGTTAATATGTTTTGTTAGGTTTGATTCAATTATTGATCTTTTAGTGTAAAAACCATGGTGTTGTGTAATTATTGAAGATTTAACTGTGTCGAATATGTGATCATAACTCACCTTTACTCACCACTACCTTACCAGTACCTTACTAAAAATATTTTATTTGCTGTTTAGATGATAGTATTTTGCCAAATTTTTTCCCTCAGTTTTGAAAATAGGTCTCAAAATAGGTGTCGCCTTCCACAGTTGTGGAAATTCATCTCCGGCAAACAATTTGCTAAATAAAAGAGTTAGTGTTATATAAAGTAAGTTAACACATGTTTCATGAAGAATAAAGGAATTCTATTAGGCCCAGCGACTTATCTAAGTTAATCAGAATATTCTGAGGGTTAACTCTTATACTATTACTAATTAGTTGATGAGTAAATTGTAACGTAGTTTGATTATAAGGTTCATACTCAATTTGGAAAAATAATGCAAATTGACCACCATCTTTGTCTCAAGTATCTTTGTACAACATAATATTTGGAATACCTGAATGAGCCTTTTTTACTAAAGCATACGGCCAAAACTACTTTCCATTCTCATGGATATAATCCTCAACAGATCTTAGTTATTGTAATCAGTTCTAATCATTTTTTTAGTTTTACGCCTTAAGTTACAGAACTTCTGTAATCAATCTCAATTTGATATACGTTCCACCTTGTATGTACCCTTTTCTTCTCTTTAACAGTTTTTAATAGATAGTTTGGTGTGAAATTTTCTGCCCGAATATCCCACGAGCTTAAATTAATAACCGACAATTTTTTTTCCTTCAAAAATATTTCATAAAATTCATGCCCTCGAAAACATTTTCAGAAATAGTTTAAGCTCTAGGGATATTATAAGTGAAAATATGTCAAACTATTGTAAACTGAGAAAATAGTTAACTACTTCATAATAATTTGCTTTTCTAAAGTTGTGTCTACCAAGGCTATTATACTTCACTAGTTTCACTAAGTACAAGCTAGCAATAAATTATCACTAAAAATTACTATATTATTAAATTAATTTACCCACAATATGGCAATGTATCTGTCTTGAACATTGGTTAATATTGGTCAGTGGCCGAGCGGTTTAAGGCATCAGTACTTGAATGGTGTTTGCCAATCGCCCAAGGTTGAGAGGATTGGACACTCTCTCTGTGGGCATGATAGGGTGAAAAAATGTTAGCTTAGGTCAATGTAAAAGATTGATACCGGTCGGCGATTGACCATCCCCTTAATTAATGAGGTTTTCCAGGTTTCCATCATTCCTGCACTGAATGGTGGTTAGGACCTTCCAATGTAAGTTGCTTCAGGCACAGATGCGGCTTGCTTAATAATGATATACCTACCACCATCTCGCCCCCACAAGTCTCTGACATCTAGGAAATGTTGGCCATATCGAAACCTCCACAGATTAATACTACATCATTTGATATTTTATTATAGAGTGAATAAAGATTATTAGAAAAAGAAGTAAATTCAACATTGTCGAATGTCGATAAGATTATGCAAGAGATATGAATTCTGGTTCGAACGGACTGCTGTTAAAACCCTACCACTATCTTTTTCAGTGCAAGAGGAAGTTATAATACAGACATATTATTGAAGAGATATTTTAATTCTTGGTTTTTACTGACAAGAATTTTACCAGTATTATGGATAATTTGTAGAAGTGCACAATCGATTTTATTACTATGATAAACAAACAAGAGTTCCATCAATAGTGTGAGATATTTGCATAAGCATTTTATTATAATTAAATCCATTAAATTGTAGATTCACACTTAAATGATTATTTGTTACTGTCATTGGTTGTATAAATTTAGCTATAAGATAAATCAAAGTAAAACTTCACTTTTCCCAACAAATTTTGACATAGATTGTCCAGGTCTACAGGACATTACTGTCAACGTTATTAGATCTGACAGGTTAAGTATTTATCATTATTGCATTTACTACTTTTACTGCCATATTATAATTAAGATACATTTGATGTGCTGTGCTGTCAGCACACACTACCTGCTTTGAGTCTACAACTGAATTAACCATATATCTTGCAATGCAACAAATGTTCCACATCTATAACCAGAAAGTTACAAGGCACTTGTTATCAAAATTATTTCAGCCATTAATTGTAAATGTGTAGATATCTTAACAGGTTTTTGGAAACTGCAATCCGATTAATCGGTTCAGATCAGATTACTGATCCACTCTTTTAACTGATCTAAAGGTGAATATTTAACATTTGAAAACTAATGTTATAATGTATATAAACAATACAAACATATTATTGAAGAGATATTTTAATTCTTGGTTTTTACGGACAAGAATTTTACCAGTAGTATTATGATATTTTTAGGAAATCCAGGTTGGAATGCCTTTACTCGATGAATAGACTCGATAGTTTTGGAGTTAAATGTGACACTTAGAAAATTAGTTTTTTTACGTTTCTTAGGTCTCGTAACACCTAAGAAACGAAGCAGGTAGAGTGTGTGCTAACGGCACAGCACAGCATGCCAAACATATCTTAATTAATTATTTGGCAGTAAAAGTAGTAAATACAATAATGAAAAATACTTAACCTGTCAGATCTGATAACGTTGACAGTAATGCCCTGTGGACCTGAACGATCTACGTCAAAATTTGTTGGGAAAAGTGAAGTTTTACTTTCATTTATCTTATAGCAAAATTTATACAACCAATGACAGTAACAAATAATCACTTAAGTGTGAATCTACAATTTAAAGGATTTAATTACAATAAAATGCTTACGCAAATATCTCACACTATTGATGGAAAATCTACTAATTATATCATTGTATATTTTGTATCTCTTTAAATATAAAAATTGAAAAATTTTTAGCAACATACGAAAATATTGCTAACAAGAGAAATGTGAAGTAACAATATTAAATACAATTCAATTTCAATATACCGAATATTTAGTGACTGCAAAATTATAGAATTCCATCAGTAACGGCTGATGTAAATTAAAGTGGTCATATTTTGAAAATGAAGCATTAGACTGACTCGTACCATCTTTTAAGGGACACCTACATAAAGATTTTAAAAGTTCACCATGAACCATAAGATCTTGAGAAAAGTTAAAATATAATTTTTTTATAATGTCTATTTTAATTTTAATTTGATCTACCTTTTGTAATAAATACTGACTAAGAAAAATTTAAATTTTGTGAAAATAAACATATGTTTCAATCAGTTGGTTATGATAAAAATATTTTTACAGATAAATGTGCAACCATTCTCGAAATCTGAGGATTGGCTATCAATATTTCAATTTATTATTTTGTAATTTTCTATTGGCTTAATTTCTTCTTATTACTTATCGATATTGTTTGTATATTTGCAGTATTTATCAGGAGATGAATGGTATTCTTTGGAAGCTTCAAGAGCTGTTAACCAAGCCATTGGCCGAGTTATTCGACATCGCAATGATTATGGAGCTATAATATTACTTGATACAAGATTTAACAATTTTAGAATAAAAAATCAAATGTCTAAATGGTTAAGGGACAGTATTAAAGTTGTAAATAATTTTGGAGAAATAATGAAAGATCTTAAAACCTTCTTTAAAATAGCTCAATCAAATGTAAGTATAATTTAAAAAAAAACTCTTACTTAACATGTAATTTTAAAATATAATAAAAATGTACATTTTATTGTACATACAATTTAATATGGCAACATACTATAAAATACTACTAAAATTCTTTCATGTCTATTGAGATATGTCTAAGTTTTAAGAAAATTATAAGTTTTTGGCCATATCTTTGAAATTCACTAATCCCCCTGATCATAGTGCGGTTAGTCTATCAGAGTGTATAAAATCATTTTTTAAACAAGTGATCTATAAACCAGAAAAACTTATTTCAAGACGACGCAAATGTAATGAGTGGATGTCATTCAGGTGTTCAAACTCTTATTAAAAATGAATACAAATAAGCCTTTTATGTTCATTGCTACGCCCATCAGCTAAACTTGGTTTTATCTTGAGCAATAAGTCAGAATCAAGAAGTACGTGTATTTTTTTCAAATTTAAGTGACATTGCAATTTTTTTTTCTCATTCCCCACAACGGGTAGCAATTTTGAATGAAATTGTTAGCCAAAGAGTTCCACGGTCTTCTGCTACAAGATGGAATTTTAAAAGCAGAGCGATAAGCACAGTATATGAATATCGTGAATTGTTGATTGAATGTATGGAAAAAATAGAATCGACTTCAAAACAAACTGTGACAATCATCAAACCACCGCTATTTGCCGTATGTTGCAGGATTTAAAATTTGTGTTCTGGTTAACAGTATTTCATCGGATATTGCCGCATGCTGATATTTTGTATAATCAACTACAAACAACGCAAATAGATCCCGTTAAAGTACACGCAGCATAACATGTTTTGAAGATTGTATTCAAATAGAAAGAGATAATCTATGAACAGTTGAAAATGAACTTTCTGAATGTACTACTATTACTACTCAAAACAAGTGACGCCGTGTAAATGAAGATCCTTATATTTCAAAAATTGTTGCAGCCAAGGAAGTGTGTGATGTTATAATTACACATGTAAAAGAAAGGTTCTGTTTTACTAAACATTTGAATGCAGCTTTACTTTTTGATTCACACATATTTCCACAATTCGAGAAGAATTTTCCATTGCATCATTTAAAAGCAACAGTAGAGGCATATCCATTTTGAAATGAAATTTGTCTCCAAACCGAATTAGAACTAATTTACAGAAGACCTGATATTAGAAATATGTGTAGTGCAATTAATCTTTTAAAATTCATAATAGATGATAATCTTCAAAACATATTTTCTGCCACATTTACTTTTTTACAAATAATTTTTGCTATTCCAATGACTATGGCTGAAACAGAAAGAAATTTCTCAACATTAAAGTGCATAAAAACTTTTTTACGAAGTTCTATGAACCAAGAAAGACTAATGGCCTTAGCGGTGTTATATTAAAATTAAAATCTATTTGTCTTTGATTTTGTGAACCCCCGCCATTTTCGGCCACGAGCCGCCACTGCGTTCACGGAGATTCAGGAGATTTTATGATAAAACGTAATAGGTGAAAATGATGCTCTTTTTTTCTTATTCTAAATGACTTGTCAGCCTGGAAATTGTTTTATATCGTGAAGAAAACTTGTATAATTGACATAGTGAGGACGTATTTTTTCTAACTTCCTTAAATTTTTTTAGACTGTCTCAACAAACAGCTATGAAATTCGTTGCAAATTTGCGTATAAAAACCGCGCCCTTAAATGTTTAAAAACATCTTGCCATAGTCATTTCAGTTTCCTTAAATTTCTTAAGAGACACATAGGTAGGTAATCTATGTATATTGTAAAAATTATAGGTAAAAATTATAAGTGATACTGTTATTAACCATTCCTATTTAATTTCTTTCTTAAGTGTAATATTGGACTATATATAAATACTTCTCATAAACTTGAAGTTTAATATAGGTACAAATTTTTATTTTATAACAAAAATTTAGGCTATTGCAGAAAAGCTGCATATAATTTGTAATAGTTTGTACAAATTATGTGAAATACATTTTAAATTCAATATATTTTTTAATGCTTCACACAATAGAGAGCTCATCTTCAAATCATGTGCATGATCGTATTGCTTTAAATTCAATCATATCATTTGATGCTATTTGTGTTTGTACCATGGTCAAAAATATGCCAACGCAATTCCTTTAGCAATAAAAGACTCTAAATCTTTTCCCATGTTTTTTTTTCTCATAGTTAGCTGAGATCCCAATATATCAGTAATTCAGGATATACAGGGTGATTTTAAATAAAGTAGCAAAAATGAGACCACATATTCCTTAGTTGAAAATAAACCGATTTAACCTAACATATCTATATCCCACGTCGCTTAATAAAAAAGATACAGTGTGTCAAAGTTAAAATTTTACTTTCGATATTTGTAGATAACTTCTTAAAAAATCGAAATATTTACTTAAAATTTGTAAACCATGTGTTTTTGCGGGTGACAAATTCAAATTTGTTTCTAATTTTGACGTCACTAGTAGAGGGCGCCGCCTATGGCACATCATGTTTCTTTTAAATGGCAGAACTTTTTTGCAGCTTAGTGTATCCATTTGACTATAGAAATAATTGATTCTCTTACCTGTTTTATTTGAAAAAGGTATACCTTGCTAAAGTCGTTAGGAGTAGCAATTTTTGAAATAATCCTATTTGAAATGCTGAGTGCACCGAGTAAAAACTATTTTGCTTTGAGGTAAAGTGCCTTTTCTGCTGAAGATACAGCAAAATATTACTTAAGTTGTTCAGAATGGTAAATTATGAAGACGTGCAAAATTTCAAGAAGATCGGCGAGGTTTGATGAAACTATTTTTCAACAAAGCACAAAGATTTTATCAAAGCAGGCCGATCTTATTGAAATTTTGCACATCTCCATAATTTACCGTTCTGAATAACTTTTTCAAGTAACATTTTGCTATAATTTCAGTAAAAAAGTCAATTTACCTGAAACGATAACAGTTTTCAATCGGTGCACTGAATAATTCAAATAGGATTATTTCGAAAATTGTTATTCTTAACGACTTCAACAAGGTATACCTTTTTCAGATATAAAAGGTAGGAGAATCGATTGTTTCAATAGTCAGATGGATACACTAAGCTGCAAAAAAATTCTGCCATTTAAAAGAAACATGATATGCCATAGGTGGCGCCTCTACTAGTGACGTCAAAATTAGAAACAAATTTGAATTTCTTACCCGCGGTTGGTTTACAAATTATAAGTAAATATTTGAATTTTTATCTACAAATATCGAAAATCAAATTTTAACTTTGACACCCTGTATCTTTTTTATTAAGCGACTTGGGATATAGGTATGTTAGGTTAAACCGGTTTATTTTCACCTAAGGAATATGTGGTCTCATTTTTGCTACTTTATTTAAAATCACCCTGTATATTTTTAAATATTTATTTTCCAGTTTCCAGTTTGCGAAACGAAGAGCAGTCTACCAACATCAGTGACAGAAGCAGCTACCAATATTTCCAAACAGTCTAATTTTGACTTTAGTACAAGTTCAGTTGCTGGTTGCAGTACATCAAGTTCAGGTGAAGTTGTCATACATAAAAGAACTGTAAAAGAAGATCTTTTCAACCCAACAAAAAGGAAAAAAATTAACTTAATCCGTAACACACCAAAGGTTGAAGATAACTTTAATACAGCGCCAAAGGAATATATTATGATGGTAGTTATTACTTTGATTAGTTATTATATTTTTTTCACACTATACATTGCAGGTTAAAAAAGCTCTGGATCCTGCATCTATGACAAATTTCTTTGGTGCTCTGAAAATTTATGATGAAACTTCAAATTTTGATAAATTTATATATTTAATAGATAACATTTTCCAAACCAAACATCAATTAAAATATCTTATTTTGGGGTTAGATCCCTATATTAAAAACTGCCATAAAGGTGATTATAATAAATATTGCGAAAATTTAAAACAATATTTATGAACTACTTTTTTATTTTTATGTTCTATTTTGTAAGTAACCAAGTATACTGAAAATAAAATTATTTGTATGACTTTATAAACAAAAAATATAAGTTTTGGTTTTATTAAGTTGAGAACATATTTACACATCTCACCAGAAATTAGCATTCAGTAACTTTGGCTGCAAACTAAAGTCGCGGCAAGAATTCAGACAACTTACATCAAGGCTGACGTTACGCAATTGTTTTTATTGTCAACGTAATTTGAAGGGGCTCCGGTTTGGAGCAGAGGTGCCTGTGACCTTTACAAACACATATCATAAGTTTATTTCCTTAAATTCTCTCGTAGAAACTAATTTTTTTAACATAACACACAAAACAGTAGCAAGTTAACTAACAAAAGACTCAATAATAAATAAATACAATACATAATCCTTTTTACTTACATGACTAGAATCTTCTTCTACGGCATTTAATTAAAATATTTGGTTCAAGATTCTTATTTTCTGAGTTTGTTTTTGTTCAACATTAAAGTACTGGCGTTCAAAACTCCCATAATCTCTTAAATGTTGAACTCTTATAAACATGTTTCTATGTGGTATGTGTCTGTCGCGGTAATCCATCTGATATTGTCTTCTTGCAGCCGTCGTCTTCTTTTGATAAAAAACGAAGGTTTAAACAGCTGTTTCTTAATTTGTATACATGTTTTTTTCATAATATCACACACACTTGGTAATAAAATCTGACGTTTATAAGGTTATTATACACTTATACAGAATAACACATTCTACAAAATATCACTTTAAATTATTACGAAATTAAACATAGCAAAATACAACACTGCACTAAACAAATTCTAATTCGATTTCAGTAAAAAATCACCCAGAAAACTTGCTTTCTCTCTCATATCTGTATATTTTTTTATATAAAACCACATATTTTGTTTAATATAATTGCACACATGTTCATGAACTATACACAAAATTGGATACATATAATTCTGCACAATAGAATGGGAATCAGAAATGCGAATTTGAATTTTGACCACTGTCGGGCACAATTTGTGTATAAGAAATCAATATAGAGTTTTAAAAGTAATAACACTGAAAACTTACAGCAAGGCGTATTTTGATCGAACATCCATCCTTATGTAGTTTCATGTATTGTGTGCAGTATTTATGCGATATTTTTATTTTATAAACTAGGTCAATGTCACAGTTATTTAAGGGACATTGAAAAGCAAGCAAAAGCAAAATAGTATCAATTCCTTTGTATTCAAATAGTTATTTTAAAACATTTTAAAGCTATCAGATTAATAATTCGCTTATTTTTAATTATGTACATTTTGTAAAACAATTATTTTAAAACATTCAGTTTTACTGGCAATAATTAGTAGGTAATGTATTAAAATCCACCTACCAATACTATTATTTTACAATAATAATTAGTTAATAGTAAGAAATTGTAGTTTTTTCGTACTTTTACAGTACATTTTTTACAACACTCGAAAATTGTTTTAGGATCCATACTTTGTCAGTATTGATAGAAAAGTATAGTGACTGATGAGTCGCAATGTCATAAAAGCAAGATTATTCATTGCAGTTTTTTCTTTGATGTATTTCCGTTACTTAACATATGTGATCTAGACGTTGGAACTTGTCCTGCCATTGACGGTTTATCAGGACCGAATTGAGGTGTATACATACAAAAATATGTTAAGCATAGGTATTTACATTGAATTTGGGTTGTCATTTCTGTCATCGCCGGAATCTCATTGCGTATGCAATAATACATTATCACGATAAGTTGGAAGCTGTAGTTCGCATATCCAGACTATTGTCTTCTGCACACATTACCTCACTAGAAAAATCTTACTTTCACATTTCACGGCCCTACAATTCTGTCAAATTATCAGTCATTATTTTTCTTATGGCCTCTTCTCTTTTCTTCCTATGCGCCCATTGTAACGTGTTATTTTCCATCGACCAGCAGTAGTTGTTTCGTTGACACTTAACCATAAATACTTGTCTCTTAAATCGGAGCGAATACTGGATTTGACGGTTGTATTTAGGTTCGGTAAATATAATTTATGCAATGTTGATTCGTCAGGAACATTCATACTGGAATATTTACCACTTACACAGTTTTGTGCTCTCAACATAGGATTAATCAATTGTCTTCATGAGATATTGCACGAAATCATTACTTTCATTAAGGCTACTTTTCTGCTTCTTCCTGGCACTCACTTCTCCACACTTTAAGGAATTATGTTTTTCTCTGGCAATATGTTCCAACACGGTTGATTTTCGTTTGTAGTCGAGTAAAATATTATATAGAGTACATATTAATTCAGTACCATGAAATACTAACTCTGGTAAATTGTGAATCCATTTTTCTATGGTTTTTCCGCACGGTATCCGTTGTGACATTGTGTACAGTTAACTTGTACTGGTGAACGTAATGTAAATATATAACACGTAGTGCACACGATCAAAGCTACGTATGTACTGAATTCTAAAATATCTGATTCGGTCGCGCTTGCACTGCGCTGCGTGAAATACGACTCTGACATGACGGGACAAGTTCCAGTGACTAGACTGATAACAACTAACTGGCAACACCGTAGACATGGTTCTGCAGTGAAACTCGGACACTGTACAGGAGCAGCGTGGATAACAACTTAGGTGCAGTTTAAAAAATCAATTATAACTTGGCTATTTATTTGATTAAAAAAAACTAATTTCAGATTAGTAATCTGGGAAACACGTACTACTACCACTCAAAACCCCCCCAATATCCCTCAAATAAACTTTCTTTTCAATTGTTTATTTGATTATTGAGAGTATAAGGAAAGTAAGCAAGATTTTTGGTGTAAATTCTATGTATGAATAAAAAATAACAATATTGCTTTCTATGCACTGGAACACAATAATACATGTAACGCAGCTCAGAGTGTCCCAATTCTGACCTATTATTAAAGTTTTGTTTCAGGAGTTGCTATTAGTTCAGACATAGATAAAGCTTAATAAAAAAATTGCACAATGGTTAAAACACTCATCAACAATCAAAATTAAACATTTGAGACTCGTTTTTTTTATCATAATGCCCACCCGCTGTTTGGTACGGCTAAACCCTACTTTTATCTAGAAGAGCAGGACTGATTCTCAGATTACTCATATAAAATGCTTTACAATACTTCTGAAGGCAACAAGTAGTACCTATCAACTTTTTGCTTATCATGGTGATGCTTTTACTACAAGCTTCTATTACATTTACATTAGCTACGGTTTTTGCACATTGCATGGAACATGGTATTAACATTCAAATTGAAATTAATTTTAAGTTAGATATAACACCCCATTAGTTTAATGGGATTTATGAAGCATGTTATGGATATCCACTCGAAACATGGTTTATGTAATGGAACAAAGTAATTATAAACAATTAAAGATATGCTGTACTATTGGTAAGTATTTGTTGCCTAGAGACAAGCTACCTTTCTTATTTGTGAGAAATGTCATGTAATATTCAATATGATAACTTTTAAAATATTTCTGATTTTGGCTTTTACACTAAATCCAGAAGTCAAGAAAAAACAAAATGATAAAGTAAAAGTAAATGAAAAGTTGGAAAACGGAAATAAAAAGCGTCAAAAAAATAAGAAAGGCAACAGTGATCACATAGATGTACCACCAGAAAATCCAAAATATATGTTTCAGATGGATAAAGTGGTTGGAGTCGCACATATCGAATATGAATTAATTCCGGATAAAATTAAGTATCAGATTGATATTAAATGTTGGGGTCCTATAGCAAAGGTTAGTATGGAGTAGACTAAATGTAATGTATAGAATGTAGTCCATTTAAGATGGTAACAGTTTTGTAAAAAAAGTATTTATGACCCGGTGTGCTTGTTGTTTTTTTTTGTGAGATCCAGAAGATAACAACTAGAAAAAATGGACATTTATTACTTAAAGTGTTATAATAGAGTAGTAAAATTAATAAATATAATGATAAATGCTTAATTTGTCATCTGAAAGCGTCAATTGTATTGCCCTCTGGATCTGAATGACCTACAAATATCAAATTTTATCACCAAAAGTGAAACTACATTGACTTTGATCTGATAACAAAACTTACACAACCAATGTTATGTACAATCTATTGCAATAGTAATCACACTCTTTAACTGAAGTTGGCAATTTATTTCACATTGCTGACATATTCATAAGAAAATTTACTTTCAACATTAGTTCTTAGTTGTTCCAGATTTAATGAAATTTCTACTCAGAACTAGTTTGAAAACTTATTTGAGGGAGTGCCATTATTATTGCAATAGATTGTGCATTAACAAAGTTTACAGAACATATGCATGCAGGTACATCTGCATCTACACATACTAATAACTAGTAGGAAGATTTATAATAGTGCATCTTATCGTTTACAGAATGGTCACTTGTACGACGCCTAGTACAAGGATCACAGACCACTAACCCTTACAGGGATATAGGAAACGGTAATAAAAATTACAAGTTGATTTTTTATCATTGTTTAAAAAGTTGTGTACTGTGTAAATAATAAACAAATTGTTATTATTCCAAATTATAATATTTAAATCTTACGTACAATCACCATCCCATTCATAACCTTATTTTACTTACCTATATACAGGGTGTAACTTTGAAGGGGGGTCTGGTTTGGTGGGGGTTTTCTTAAATTTTGTCACAAAAACTGATTTTTTTTTTTTTGTTGCCTTTTTTCGCAATTTTCATAGTACGCCACTGGGCAGACAAGCGCTGAGCATATCTAGTTGCAGCGTCACCAGCATTGTTGCCATATTTAATTATTGAAGTGGAAGATGGGAAAAGAAGTTCTATTAGAAAGCAAAAGGCCCACGCCACTCATGAGGCACTGCTTTTTGACACATACATTTGTTTGGGTGGGTGTTCACTTTATTATTCCATATAAACAAAAAATAAAAAATTTATTCTTTTACGTATAACACACCATAAAACAGAAACAAGTCAACTAACAGAAAACTCAATAATAAATAAATACATACTTAATACTTAAGAGTCTTCTTCTACGGCATTTAAAATATTTGGTTCAAGATTATTACTTTCCGAGTTTGTTTTTACTCAACATTAGAGTATTGGCGATCATAACTCCCATAATCTCTTAAATGTTGAGCTAATCTTACAGACATTTTCTTATGCAGTATGTGTCTATCGCGGTAATCCATCTGATATCGTTTTCTTGCAGCCGTCGTCTAATTTTGATAAAAAAAACAAAGCTTTAGACATATTAGCTCTCGTATTAGCCCTTTCTTAATTTGTATACATATTTTTTTCATAATACCACACACACTTGGCAATGAAAACTTACCTTTATAAGGTTATTATACACTTGCACAGAATAACACATTCCACAAAATACCACTTTAAATTATTACGAAATTAAACTTGCCAAAATACAACCTTGCATTAAACAAATTCTAATTCGATTTCAGTAAAAAATTACGCAGATAACTTGTTTTCTCTCTCTCTCATATCTGTATATTTTTTGTATAAAATGACTTAGTCTGGTTTCATGTATTGTGTGCAGTATTTATGCGATATTTTTATTTTATAAACTAGGTCAATGTCACGCTTATTGAAGGGACATTGATAAAACCCTTAAAAATAATATCAAATCCTTTGTACTGAAACTGTTTTTTTAAAACATTTTAAAGCTATCAGACTAATAATTTGCTTATTTTTAATTATGTACATAAAACAGCAACAATTATTTTAAAACATTAAGTTTTACTGGAAATAATTAGTAGGTAACGTATTAAAATCCACTTACCAATACTATTATTTAATAATAATAATTAGTTAATAGCTCAGTAAAAAATTGTATTTTTTACGTACTTTTACATTACGTACTTTTTTACAACACTCGAAAATGGTTTTAGGATCCATACTTCATCAGGATTAACAGAAAAGTATAATGACTGATGAGTCGCAATGTTATAAAAAAGCATATTTAAAAGATTATTCATTGCAATTTTTTCTTTTTTGTATCTCCGTTACTTAACATCTAGACGTCGGAACTTGTCGTATAATTGGCAGTTTATTAGGATCAGACTGAGGTGTATACATGCAAAAATATGTTAAACATAGGTATTTACATTGAATTGGTGTTATGTTATTTCTAGTGACTCACATCGCCGAAATCTCATCACAATAAATTGGAAGCTATAGTTTTGCATATCCAGACTATTGTCTTCTACATTCACATTACCTCACTAAAAAAATCCTCACTTTCACGGCCTCACAATTAGTATAGTTTCTGCATTTGCGTGCTCTAGTACTTTTGATGTGATCAGATGAAATTTTGTGGCAAAATTTTTACTTCCAATGCACCTGTTATAACGTGTTATTTTCCATCCACCAGCAGAAGTTGTTTTGTCAACACTTAACCATAAATACTTGTTTTTTAAATCGGAGCGAATACTGGCTTTTACGGTTGATTTTCGTTTGCAGTCAAGTAAAATATTACATAGAGTACATTGTAGCATTAAATACTAACTGCCAAATGGTGAATCCATTTTTCTGTGGTTTTTCTTCACAGTATCCATCGTGACATTGTGTACTGTTAACTTGTACTCGTGAACGTAATGTAAATAAATAACACGTAGTGCACACCATCAAAGCTACGTATGTATTGAATTTATTATAAATATCAGCTTCGGTCGCCCTGCGCTGCGTGGAATACGACCCTGAAATGACGGAACAAGTTCCGACGTGTAGACTGGTAACAACTAACTGGCAACACTGTAGACAGCAGTGAAACTCAGATGCTGTACAGGGGCGGCGTGTATAGCAATTTGGGTACAGTTTAAAAAATTAATTATAACTCGGCTATTTATTTGATTTAAAAAAAACTGATTTCAGATTAGCAATCTAGGGAACACGGACTACCCCCCTTCAAATATACACCCTGTGTATTTATTCAAATTTGCATAAATTGTCTTACAGTAATATTACATCACTTACATTTGTTACAGTAATATTTCCAGTTGAGACAGCAAAATAACTGTGCTGGTTAATTATTTTCTTGAGAGGTTATTTGATATTTAAAAAAAAATAACTTATTAGTTTTTGATATAAAAAAAAGGTCCAAGGTCCAGGCACATGGTTGTGTCCATGCGTACATATGTCCACATACATGGCTGAATTCGCCTTTCTTCGTTTTTTTGGTGGTATGAAAATCAAATATGACGGTCGTAAGAAAATCAAAAGATAACTATGAAAATTTAGGCATCTAATAGGCGTAAAATGTTTGTTCCATCTTCATTTGAAAGCTTGTGGAACAATACAAACTTTCCAATTTTCATTTAAAAATAAAAGTTATGAAAGGAAACAGAAAATGCACTTTCAGTTGATATTTCAGGAACTACACAAAATACCTCATTTCTTTTCAGAAAATTGAAAGGCATAAAAATACGCATTTTCCTAATTTAAGCCAGCCTGTATATATTACCGTTTTCGAGATCCCTGTTCTCAGCATCATAAAAGTAACCACCCTGTTTAATTATAGACAGGTATATAAAATTTGCACAGCAACGCTAGACATCATGAGTTTTTATTCACACAGTGACTTTAATAATGAAATTTTTATTTCTTAATCTTTTCTGTGTATTTTCTTTCACAGCAGGGGTGCCCCCCTCCTAGCGCCCATAACCAAATATTAAAAAAACATGGGCCAACGCATAGGCAGATTCCTAACCTATAAATAATGCACTGGAGCCAAACTTAGTCCAAAAGTTGATACTGAAAAAGATACAGGGTATCAAAGTTAATTTTTTATTTTCGATATTTGTAAATAACTTGAAATATAAGCACTTGTGCTCAGGGAAAGATTATTTCGAATTCTCTAGATTGAGATCTTTTTGCAAAAGATTATCAGAGATATCTACAAACTAATGTAAAATCATTTTGGAAATTTGTTAGTTCTAGTTTTTCTTTAGTTTAATTGGGTATTTTGCCACACTCCTGAAAAAATAAAGATTAATTGAAACAAAAAAAAAACAAATTTCCTAGTGAGCTGAAATATAATGACCATTTCAGTATTTTGGGTTTTGACATTTTTAACACCTATATGTGCCGAATATTATTCTACTGTGTACAGTGATAGGAATTATCCTGTTCCTTCAGATGTAATTTAAAAAAATAACATAAACATTTATAGATGTTATATATAGCAGTATCTGACATTTAACTATTGTTGTGGCAAGAATTCAGACGACTTACGTTATATGAACAAATAATAAATAATTCATTATATTTTCATGAAAATATTTAAGAAACTGCAACTGCGAATAATAAAAATATACTACACTAAATGTTTGCAGTATACAGGGTTCTCAGGTATTACTGGCATCCTTGGAAGGGGTAATTGTACAGTGAAAATAATTGAGATAGACACAAATATATCTATATCTAAAAGTTCATTGTTTCTGATGTACAGGGTGTCATAGATTTTGAAATGTTTATTATATTTTTTATTTTAAAACAATAATAATTCTAGGTTGTAATGAGATACCTTAGGTCTAATTATTCAGTATGTTTAGATATTCTCATTGTCACCAGTGAGGCAAAAACCTTGTGGCACTCTTCTTTTATTTACAATAATAGTACCCACTGTCTTAATTATAAAAAAACGTAAGATAATTTAAGTTTTGATTATTTTGAATAAATAATTATTTTTTGCAATTTTCTTTAAAATGCATTGTATTCAGAAAATTGTTCATTTAAAATATCTCTATCACTATATTTTAATCTATAAACTTAAACAATTACTGGGAATTTTCAGCAAGACATCAAATGGTTAGATTTGGGAACTTCATATCCAGTGAAATTGCAGCGGTGTCTGGTATACCCTAAGGTTCTCGCTTGGACCCTCTGTTTTTTAACATATTTGTAAACAGTTGTATATATTTGTGTTTTATTTCGTATTTAATACCAAATATAATTGCGCAAAATTTTTTAATAAATAATGGAGTCATGAATGAGAAAAGTTTAAGAAGCATTGAATTAAATAAAAAATTACCTTATACATATACACTTATATTTTTTTCAGTGCAACTGAATTAGCTGATCTAAACTATAGCTTTTACAAAATATCATACCTATGATGTAATTTGAAACAGAACTCATAATAGTAAATTGATTTGCAGTTAGAGAATGGTAAGTGAGGGTTATTTCACAAAAAAATTAAATAACTTAACAGATTGTGTTAAATAATTCAGATTCTAAAAGCTTTGACGATTTAAAATATGTATATGTATATTGTCTGAAGCTATTTATTTGTGGCATAATTTTAGTTTTTCTTAAGTTTTATTGGGTTTTTGCCACACTTCTGAAAAATAATAAAAATTAATTAAATACACAGAAAATATTAAAAAATAAAATTTTATTTTTAAAGTCACTGTTTGAATAAAAACTTAAAACATCTAGGTTGTTGTCCAAATTTTATATACTCTTTTATATTCTTTGAGACGTGAGAATCTGTAGGATGTGGTAAGAACAGGATTTTCATAATTAATTCTATTTTATATTTGTCGAAATTATAAAAAATTGAAAAGTCCTGGTTGTAACAATATGTCCTGGAATTTGATACAGACAAAAAGATTTTTCTCACTTAAATTTAGATGTTCTAAACGTCACCTTTATTATTTTTAATAAAAAATTTAATATCAAAATAAAAATTTTCTAAAAATAGTTTAGTTTGTTATTTGAATTATGTTTTACCAAACATAAATTTTTATTGTGGCATAACCATTAAAAAATGTATTTAAAGATGTAAATTGATTGTTTGTTGGTTGGAAGGGAATTTAAATGTAGTAACAGCGTTCGGTAATATGCATCCAGTGAGTGGCATACGAGTGGATTTTTGTCAGCCGACTACAATACTATCTGTAATAAAAAAAAATGGAACAGATTGTTTTTTTTTAACCCCACTTATATGTGTGATTTCGATTTGTCAGCATACAATCTGATCTATGATTGATCACACTCAGTTAACACTAACAGGCCTGTTAAAGATATCTGGTAGGTTAATCAGAAATTCGTATGATTGACACTTGTATCAAGTTTATTTCTCCCAGTTACTTAACTTAATAATGATTACGTGACCCAGTTATGAAACTGCTTGGAATAACCTACTACTACTACTACCTAATATAGCCGGAGCTTTTTATTGGTCAGAAATTTTAATTTCATTTCTATTAATTGACGTATGACATTTGACATATGTATAATTTTATTATTACTTCATAAATACGATAGAACAGTTTCTGATTAATTGTAAGATCCATATGTTTAATTTTTGAGGTTATACTTTGTTTCTTGTTTTCATTGTTATTTTCCCGTTCCATGTTTCAATATTTTAAAATGGAAAAACAAATTTTGGAAATATTTTTTGATAATACTCCAGTATGAGTAGTAGCAGCAGTTCTAGCAGCGACAGTTCATTTCTTGATTTAGACAGTGACGTAGATTTAAATCTGTGAAAAAATGATGTAAAAAATGAAAATTACTTTGAAGTAACTGTGCCTTCTTATTCTGAAGTAGATTATAAAAAACATTTCCACAAGAGACAAGATTCCTTATTAAAATTGTGTGAGTTACTAAATTTGGAAAAAAACTATGTGGGTGGCTGGACCGAAATGAGTAAATCAAAAGCAGTTCATATAACTACATTATTTGGCAAATAAAAATACCTTTAGGGAAGTTGCTGATAAATTTAATATTAGTGAAAGTGCTTGTCACAAATCGATATTGACAATTGTAGCCGCATTAAAACATATCAGCAAAAGTTAAAAAAGTATAAAACTTCCACAAAGAGAAGAGTTTCATATTTCCCTGATTTTTGCAAGACAGGGTGGATTACCATATGCTATTGGTGCTATAGATGAAAGTCATTTAGAAATACCTAGACCTAAAAACTATCAAGAGAATTATTTTAACCGTAAGAGCTATCATAGCATTATATTGCAGGGTGTTGTCAATGACAAATTTTTTTTTAATGACATTTACATTGGTGAACCTGGAAGTTTGCATGATGCACGTGTTTTAAAAAAGTCTCGTTTATACAAAAGATTGGAATTGACACAGCACATATTGCCATATTATTTTTTAGCAGATAGTGCTTACCCGTCTTTGGCTTCTTGATTAGTTAAAGTGGTGATAATAGCGTTCGTTATTCCTGATATTAAAATGCCTTTTCAATTCACAAATCAAAAACAAGCAGACATCCATTTCTGTTACGGATTTGCAGACTGGAACTCGGCAGAAGCAGTTAGAGAGTACAGGGAAGATTTACGCATAGACGTCATCCGCATTATTCAGTTTTAATTAATATTCATCGACAATTTAGCACTCACGGTCTTAGAAGTACAAGACCCGACGAAAGGCAAAACAGAATTAATATCTGGCAAGAAAGAATCAACAACCAAATTCTTTGTGAGTTCAATAGGGATCCAACCACAAGTAGTCGAAGAGTTTTTCGCGTCCTTCGCAAATCAAAGAACAAAGTTCTTCGAGGTCTAAAAAAGGATCACAGATATCCTTACCATTTGCATCCTGTGCAAGGTTTGCATGAAGGCGACGAAGAAAAAAGATTGGTGTTTTGCAGGTGGGTTTTGAATTCCATAGAACAGAATGAACATTTTTTAAGTCACATATTGTGGATCGACGAGTCGTGTTTTACTCACCGGTGTCAATTTCCACAACCAGCATGTGTGGGCACACGAAAATACGCACGCAATTCGACCGAGAAACTTTCAAGTAGAATTCAGTGTTAATGTTTGGATAGGAGTTTTTAGTAATTATCTGTTTGGGCCTTATTTCTTGCCACAACGCGTAAATGGTGATAATTTTTTGGAGTTTTTAAAAACAGAACATGGAAATATGTTGGAAGAAGTTTCATTGAATTTGAGATTAAATGCTTGGTTTCAACTTGACGGTTGTCCTGCCCACTTTAATCGAAATGTAAGGGGGTGGTTGGATTATAATTTCCCACAAAGGTGGATAGGACGTGGAGGGCCGATTTCTTGACCTCCACATTCCCACGATCTAACCCCATTGGATTTTTTTGTCTGGGGTTATGTAAAAGATAAAGTTTATACGGTTCTTGTGCATTCAAGAGAACAGCTTATTAATCGGATCCAAAATGCCTACGATGAATTGAGAAACGGTAATTTTATTGCCGCAGCACAACAATCTATCAGGCGAAGGTGCGAATTGTGCGTGCGGTTGCTTTAAATTATTACGCTGAGTTGGTAAAAAAATACTAAAAACTAGAATTAGAAAATCTGTCCATTAAACTCAACGTCAGGAGTTCCATCATTTGCACAATTTGCTAAATTTCAATTTCTCTTCTTTTTTAGAATTCTTAAATTATCCATTTTTAGTTATTACCTCCCTTTATGAATGAACTCAGCATTAGTCATAGTTAGTTTATTAGCTAAAATTACCTGTTGATGTATTTAACGCTTTTAGCCTGTAGCATTTTAGAATAGTCTCATTAAATTGGCCTATTGCAGATATTAGTTTCACAATTTTTTCTTTAATAATGGGTGCAGATATGGAAAAAATACAAGTTATAAAAATGTGTCTAAACAGAACCGGGAAACGATGTGGTGGACGACGGGTGGAAGGGGCCGCGACCTTGAAAAAATGGTCACGCGGTAGACTTTCACAATGATTTGGCATACCTATCCAAGTAAACCCCAATAAATAACTAAACCCCAAAATTTGAATAAAATATCTCAAAAACTGTAGGCGCTAGAAAGAAAAAATTAAAAAATTCTTCACTTTTGAATACCCTGTAGGTCCGTATCGAAGCTTTTGCGGACTTATATTGATATAAACTTTTCTTCTTAAAATACAATTCTCTATAACCTGTTAAATTCCTACTACAAAAAGAGTGGGCCACCCTGTATATTTATATCTATGCGGTTTACTTAGCTATATGTGTATATCTCATTACAAAAAAATAGGTATATTATATTTTCGCTCGTCGTCGGTAACCGGCTTAATACTAAGTTTATTTATAGTTATTTAATTATTTTTATGTGTGATAAAAACTAACATGTTTGTTTTATCTCTTAATATCTTGAAAGCTACTGTTATGATTAAGATAATAAAGTTAAATGAAAAATTGATATATCAGTCGAGTTCCTACTTTATGTAATTTTTTTTAAATGGATGCTACGCAATAAGTATTAACTATAATTAAGAGTTTAAAACATTTTTTACAAAGATTTTGTTTCCATTTTCCAATGGATCACATTGTATAAAATGAATGCTTTCTTCTAGATATTTACCAATGATGAACAAATATCTTTAAAAATTATAATAAGAAATAATATGGCATGGATTCCAGTTTGTGTAGAGCATTGTCTGGACAGCATAAGTCTAGACGGAATAAAAAATTTGCATAATTATATTGTAAACTTTGACATTTCAAGTAATGCCAATAAATTAGGAAAATTGTGAGTTTTTAATAATACTTCATTTTAAATTATTTAATGTTTGTTTCATTTAGAGCAACTTTTGATAAAAGTAAAACGTTTTATGCACTCGAGAAAGAAGCAGGTCGCATGGATTGTTTTTTTGAGGTGTTTGATCAAGACCCTAATATACAAGAAAATGATACAAAAGAAAGAAGCTCTTTGAAAACGATGAAACTTGTAAGCGCGTCCAAGAATTATTCTAAGTCCCGATTACGTTACTCGCCAGAAAATTTCGGTAAGGTTTTAATTCTTTAATTAAGCAATACACATATGGAATAAGCAGAAATCTAAATAAATTTTCTCTTGCATCGTCCTCATCTGATCTTCTATTTTATAACCTTCAAATTTGTCTTTCAATTCATGTTGCATTACTTACATCACCTTTATATAAGTTTCGCCAGTTGTGCGACAATAATTAGACATACACTTTGTGTTTTAAAAATTGTAGAATGTCCACCCAGTGTCTTTGTAATTATCACCGTTGAGTTCTTATAAATATTCATATAAAGTTCTAAAAAGTTCAAGATTGTCCTTTGGAAATATTACCGCATAAACAAAAAAACTATTATAAACCGAAACCTCCCAAGAAGTTTGGATAACTATGCTTATTAGTGATTTCAAAACATTTTTAGGATGAACTAAATCAGCTGTCTAAATTTTGGGGAGAGTTGACGATAGGTCTAATCTGATAGTTAATGCTTTTGACTTACTTGCACTTTTATACTCAATGCGCACTGAGCATAATTTCATAAAGTATATATCGAGTGCAAATGCAGGTAAGTCTTAAAGAGTATAAAATTTTGGTTTATGTTGGTAGCACTAATAATATTTTGTACCAAGTGATTAACTACACAAAATAATTTGTGCTAATAAAATTATGCAACTGTGGTAGGTATTAATAAATGCATGAAAGTGCTCGCTTATTTATTCGCTTTTTTATAAAATACTGCATATGTAGCAGATTATCTATAAAATATAAATATTAGCGGTATTATAATATATTTATTATTTTGTAATAAAATAGAACTGCAGATAGTAGATACTTTGACAAGTACAATCACGTGTCTACTTATTTACGCTTTAACTGTAAGAAATTGAAATATTTTTGATTGATTTTACAATTTTAACACAGAAACATGGAGTGCAACTTAATTTAAATAACCAATATAAACACAATCAGAACCAGAAATTTTGACATGTAATGAACGCTGAAAATAAATGTAGTCATCTATACAATATAGATGTATCACATAGCACAACATTAGAAAAAGTATAAACAATAAAGGTAAAGAAAGCTATGTTCTTATATCATCTATAAATAAACCTTTAGTGTTCCTTTTCAAGAGATGATTTGAAATAGGATACTTTCCTTTTGCATTAAAAACATCAGTAGTAACACCAATATTTAAACCAGGTGATAAAGCTGGTATAAGTAACTATCACCATAAAAAAATTATTAAAACAAACATTATGCACCTATTTGGACATACACTCATCATAATAAGAGATCATTCAGTGTCTTCATAGATCTATGTATCAAAGGCGTTCGATACTGTGAGCCATGATCTTCTGTTGAACACTTTGGATGAAATTGCCCTGAATTGGAAGAAAGCATATTTCTCCCGTAAAACTTGGACTTTTCGCTAACTGATTGCGCTGAATTCAGTACGGCGTTGTCCATTTGCTTATTTGTACCTTTGATAAGGGAAATTACTTTTACGCAGTTTAAATCAGCTGCAGATTAGTTAATTTCATTGTCCTTTAATAAAATAAGCTTTCAGGGACAGACGATCTTTAATTTTAACAAGATTACACGTGCGGAACTGTGACAGCAGGTTGAAAAATGCTAATTTTTAAGAAATATAATATAGTTATTGATATATAAAAGAAATGCATTATTGCATATTGTCACGGAATTTGCCCCACTCACACCCAAACCGACGACTGTGGTATCGTGAAATGCTAAGATGGCCCCGATCGCCCCTACACGATTCTGTTAAACAAACAAAAAGCCGTGGATCGAGACGGGACTGGAAAAATGGGGAATCGACGAGAAGCATTCGAGTCGTACGGGAAAATGGATCTAGAGATACTAGAAAATACCTGGAATATTCGTTGGGTCTATAAAAGCAGAATAAACGGCCGAGTTAGTAAGTCTTGTATTACAGTGTGAAATGAAGTGTTTAGTTGGAGAGATCAAAGTGATTTAGATAGCAATTAATTAAATAAGTGTTTAGTTGAGTTGAATTAGTGTTCAGTAGTGTACTGAGTAGTTAATAAAGATAAGTAATTAATTAACGGATTGTTTGTCTGGCAATAGAAAAAGACGGGTTAGGAAATCCGTGACAATATTTTTATTTAATCAGTAGGTACCATTAGACACATATTCTCTACATATTAAATTACAATGTTCTAAACACGTAGTTTCCACACTTTGTACAGGGTGAGTCAACAATTGCTTAAAGTAGAATTTGCTCCAAATTGCTAAAACTTTTCAATAAAGAATTTCTACACTGTGATAAGTACGCTAACAGAGAACGATTTAAAAATAGTTTTAGATATACGGGGTACTTCAAATATTTGCAACAAACTATAGTCTTATATATTTTTTAATGCAACGCCCAGTATGAACCTGTATCTACTTCATTTTTGGAAATAAAGAACCGAATGTAAAAATTTGGACGTAGGCTCCAAAAATGTAGTAATATATTGGATGTTCCAATTAAAAAATATATAAGATCGGTTTGTTACAAATTTTTAGAGCATTCCATATATTCAAAAATATTTTTAAATTGTGTTCTGTTAACGCATCTATCATCATGTATAAATTATTTGTTGTTAAACTTTAGCCATTCAGAGTAAGTTTACTTTAAGCAATCGTTGACTCACTCTGCATCGGTTATTTTTTCGGTCACAGTAACCGCAACACAATTTTTTTCTTGAAAATGATTTTAACTATATATTATTAGCATTTATTAGATGGAAGTGTATTACCTGGGTAGTATACCTTTTTTGTATTAGTCTTTTAGGTTTTTGAAACCATTTAAAAATATAAGAAATTTTGCCTCTTTTTTCAATTAACCTCATGCAAATCCCTGATTTCTGTAATTATACAGTTTTAACTTTTTTATTAATAATACAGTTAAAATTTACTCGCCTATAAATTTTAAAAATTTTATCTAAATAAAAACCTTTTTAAATGTAATGTGTTTAACACCCTGTATCTCTGAATCGTGACTTTAAAATGAAAAATGTCATATGAAGTCGCCCCACTGTCAAGATAAACTTACGTCTCAGTTTTTTCGAAGTATAATTCGGGACTCCCCTGTATAGCTATTAGTACTGAATCATACAATCCTTCATGGTTCATACATTAAAAAAAACAGCACAGTGTATGCGCTGTAAATTCACTGCCTTTATTAGTAGAGCCCGCATCTCGTTCACAGATGACGTCAATATCAGGAGGGCACTTAGGGTGCTAAGTTGTTATTTATAGAAATCGAGGTACTAACACATACAAAAAATTGAAATCAATATCTTACTTTTTACTGGCGATTTATAACAGCCAACATTATCCATATTAATACATAACGAGCCGTCTGTACAGGGTGGTAAAAAAAGAGTGTAAAATATTTAAGGAGGTAATAGTATGAACCAAAATAAGCAGAAAAATCTCAATAAACATGGGTCCGCAAAGTAACGGTTGCGGAGATGTGGAATGTTTTATGTTTTTTAGTCCCTTTTTTTGCAAAAACGTTGTGTACTTTCTTATAATAGTTGGTTGATGTTTAGTGAAATAAACAGTACGTATTTGACAGTTGTTCTCAGTGCACAAATTTTCTTTCGCTGTGGCTGGTTACTCTAACGCAGAATTAACAGACATGCATTTCATGTATATGTCGTGCTAATGGGAACGCCACCGAAGCGCGACGTCTTTATGTTGACGCTTATCCAAATCGCCAGATTCCTTCACATAGATGGGTAGGAAGGGCCGGACCTGTTTTATGGCCTCCAGGATCGCCTGATTTGAACCCTCTAGATTTCTTTGTTTGGAGATATTTGAAGACATTAGTGTATGGTACTCCTGTAAATAGCCTGGAAGAGCTGCAGCTACGGATTAATCAAAAGTGTCAAGAAATCCAAACCAAGAAGGGTGTTCTCGAAAGAGTTCGAATATCGTTGAGACGAAGATGTCGTGTCTGCTTGGAAATGGACGGAGGGCGCTTTGAACATCTTATGTAACTTTGTTTTTTATTTGTTAAAAGCTTCTTTTGTCGGTTTATTCCTAATAAACTAAAATGTTTGAAAAACGAATAGTGGTTCATATCTCCGCAACCGTTACTTTGCCGTTTATTAAGACTTTTCTGCTTATTTTGGTTCATACTATTACACCTGAAACATTTTACACTATTCTTAACACTCTGTAGAGTTAAAAAGTCCATGGTTTAAGGTTTTAAAAGACATACTTGATATTGATATGTTGAAAGTAGTGTCAGCTAGTTCAATCTCATTTAATATATGGAATTTTGGCATGAAATGCAAGTCATAATATTGTCACGGATTTCCTAACCCGACTTATACTTTTACCAGAAAAACAATCCGTTAATTAATCGCTTATCTTTATTAACTACTCTGTACTCTACTGAATACTAATTACAGCTCAACTAAACACTATTTCACTTTAAAACTCCAGTAAATTTCCAACTAAGCACTCCAATTTCAGACTGTAATTCAAGACTAACTCGGCCGTTTATTCTTCTTTTATGGACCAAACGATCCAGATATTTTCTAGCATCTCTAGATCCATGTCTCGAACGATTCTCGTCGATTCTCAATTTTTCCAGTTGCGCCTCGATACACGGCATTATTTGTTTGTTTACCAGAATCGCGTAGGGGCAATCTAGCGTTTCGCGATACCACAGTCGTCAAATTGGGTGCGAGCGGGGCAAATTCTGTGACACTGCCCCCTCCTTAGGACCGATCGTCCCGATCGGATGCACCTCTATACGGGTACAAACGCTCCAGATGGACGACTTTCATGTTACTCCTGGGTGTCCTCTGTATTCGGTAGACGACGTCATTGATTCTTTTAATAACGGTGTAGGGGCCCTCCCAACGGTTCTGTAGTTTAGGCAGTTTTCCTTTCTTCCGCATGAGGTTGTACTGACACACCAGATCACCTTGTTGGAATACGACTGTATTGGCCCGGACGTCGTATCGAGTCTTCATGCGATCACTCTAGTCGCATTCGAGATCTGACTTGGTCGTGTACGGCTGCTAGTCTTCGTTCTAGCTCATGGATATAAGTGTCTGGCTCTGTGAGCTGTTCCGCAGGGCGACCAGATACCAAATCTGCTGGTAGGCGGACGCTCTCTTCCAAAGATGATCCTTGCGGAAGTCTTCCCAGTAGTTTCATGACAGCTGAGCGGTAAGCTAACAGGAAGAGTGGAATGAGCTTGTCCCAGTCTGTCTGGTTTTCGTTCACAAACATCCTCAGATTGGTTTCTAGTGTGGTGTTGAAGCGTTCTACCATATCATCTGACTAGGGATGCAGTGGAGTGGTCCTGGTTTTCCGGATTCCCATAAGCTCAGATCTTTTGGAACACACCTGCTTCGAAATTTCTGCCCTGATCTGAATGTAATTACATGGGTACACCAAATCTGCAGAATAGGTTGTTGACTAGCGCTTCTGCTACGGTTGTGGTCTCTTGGGAAGGGGGTATACTTCCGGCCATTTGCTGAAATAGTCCATGTCTACTAGCAGATATCGCTTCCCACTTTTGGTTTTCGGAACGGAGCCAGCGATATCAATGGCAATCCTCTCAAACGGTGCTCCTACGATGTACTGGCGCATTTTGCCTCTGGAACGGGTCTTCGGTCCTTTGCTGGCTGCACATGCATCACATTTGCGGCACCATTCTTCTACATCCGTTCTACAACTCAACCAGTAGAAACGCTCCCTAATCTTCTGTAGAGTCGTATTGGTACCGAAATGTCCACCACCAGTACCTCCATGTACTTCCTGCAACACTTCCTTGACCCGGGACCTCGGGAGTAGTACTTGTTTCTTGACCTCCGTTCCGTCCCATACTCTTTTTAGGACACCGTCTTCCAACACCAGGGAATTCCATTGAGCCCAATAGCTCTTTAATGCTGGGCTTTTACTACTGACTTCAGCCCAAGAGGGTCGGTTGCTGGCTTCTTTCCAGTCTAGTAAAGGCTTGATGTCACAGTCAAATTGCTGTTCTTCAGGTTGGACGGCTACCACCTTGCAAGGAACTGATGAGATGTCATCTTTCCTTTCAAGACTACTACAGTGTTTGCAGTTGACAGGACAGGGTTTCCTAGAAAGGGCATCTGCATTTCCATGTTTCCTGCTGGCTCGATGTTCAACAACAAAGTGATATTCTTACAGCCGTTCCAGCCATCTGACCATCTGTCCTTCAAGGTTTTTAAACTGTAGCAGCCATTTAAGGGAAGCGTGATCCGTTCTTAGGAGGAATTCTTGGCCATACAAGTATTTATAAGTGTTCTAGGCTCTTGACGATGGCAAGTAATTCTTTCCGAGTCACACAATAGTTCTTTTCGGTTTTTGACAGAACTTTGCTGAAGTAGCCCACTACTCGCTCTTAGCCATCTTGTACTTGGGAAAGAACTCCACCAATTCCAATGTTGCTTGCGTCCGTGTCCACTATAAATGGTTGTCCAGGTATTGGGTATGTCAAAATCTGGGTAGTGCAGAGATCCTCTTTCAGAGGCTCAAAGGCTTGCTGTCATCTCGGATTTCATTCGAGTGGGATGTTGTCTTCTGTGAGTTTATGAAGAGGCTTGGCAATGTCTGAGAATCCTTGGACGAATCGTCGATAGTATATGCATAGGTCGAGGAAACTTCGAACTTGATGTTTGTTTTTAGGATCCGGCAAGTTCTTTATGCATTCTATCTTCTCCGGGTCTGTTTTCACACCGTTTGGAGTAATAATGTGGCCTAGATATCTAACCTCCTTCTGGAACAGATTGCACTTTTTCGGGTTCAATTTCAGGTTTGCTGCTTTCAACTTTTTGAACACTTCGGATAAGTTCTTCAGATGCTCTTGGAAAGCGATTCCTTCGACTATCAAATTGTTTTTCTTTGGTCTGGTAGTTGGGCTGAGTTTATCAATGACCTTCTTCAGTGTCTTTATTATGTCTCCATTTGCTATTCTATCGCTGTTATTACTGATGGAAAGCACTTTAACATGTCCACCGGATGCCATCGAATTCCAGTGCATGCGAGAGGGCGTCATTCAAAGTTTTAGGTCTAGCGAGTCGCAGTGCCTGCTGGGTTTCACAATCTTTTAGATCATCAGTAAAAACTTGGATGGAGAGCTGGTTTAAGAATTCGAATGGGGCTGTTGGATAAGCCAATCGAACTAGTTTAGCAACATCGTCCTCATAATGTTGTAAATTCTCTCCACTCTGCTGGTGACTATTTTTCAACAACGGCTTGCTGCAGGTGATTATCCCCATGTCACATTTTTATATGCAGTTTTAGAATGTCGTAGTTATTCTGCTGCCCAGCAGGAACTCCTTGTAAGACGTCAAGAGTTTCCCCTCGTAGAGCAACTATCAGAGCAGTAGCTTTCTCACAATCAGACCATTCGTTTGCCGCAGCTGCCGCTTCGAACTGACGCAGTTAGACACTCCAGGAAACCTTGCCGTCGAATTCAGAGGGTTTCGTTTTCTGAGTTCGGATAACAGATCCTTCTGATTTGATTACGCCCTCCTTTCTTATTTTGTCCAACTTATGTCGAAGCTCTTCACAGGTTTCTAACCAAGTTTATTTCTTCGTCGATTTCTTTTCTTTGTTCTAACAGTTTCTCCTCTACTGTATTTTCTAATTTTTCTAATTTCGCCTACATTTCGTTCGTCTGAGCTCTCATTTCCTGTTGTATTATTTGCATCTGATCTTCTAATTTCTACTGCATCATTTGGGTCTGATCTTCAATTTTATGCCCTTGTTCTTCAAATTTTTCTTGCATTGTCTTTGGTTGGTCTTCCATTTTATGCCCTTATTCTAGAATGTTCGAGATTGTCCTTTGGAAATACCACCGTTCACTTCCTTTAGTCATGACGAGTGCGGTGATATGTCACACTTGGGTCTTTGTTTCACATCCGTATAAAGTTCTGGAATGTTCGAGATTGTCCTTCTCAAGTAACACCGTTCACCCATGCACAGAGCTCCAGAAAGTCCTTCAAACTTCCACTTAAATCCCACTTACGCACAGGGTTCCAGAAATGTCTTCAAACTTCCGGTTAAATCCACTTCCGACACCAAATTGTCACGGATTTCCTAAACCCGACTTTTACAAGAAAAACAATCCGTTAATTAATCACTTATCTTTATTAACTACTGTATATACTACTGAATACTAATTACAGCTCAACTAAACACTATTTCACTTTGAAACTCCAGGAAATTTTCAGCTGAGCACTTCAATTTCAGACTGTAATTCAAGACTGATGAACTCGGCCGTTTATTCTTTTATGGACCAAACGAATATTCCAGGTATTTTCTAGCATCTCTAGATCCATGTCTCGAACGATTATCGTCGATTCTCAATTTTTCCAGTTGCGCCTCGATGCACGGCATTATTTGTTTGTTTACCAGAATCGCGTAGGGGCAATCGGGACAATCTAGCGTTTCGCGATACCTCAGTCATCGAATTGGGTGCGAGCAGGGCAAATTCTGTGATAATATTTTGCAGAACTTAGTAGTTATCCAGAAAAGAATTCTTAAATGATGTGATAAATGTGATTCTGATGTGAATGATCGTAACAAGTTTGAAAATGAAATTATTGAAGAAATCTCTGAAAGAGAAACCCATAAAAGGAATGTAATCATATTTGGACTACCTGAAAATTCAAATAATCAAACGGATAAAAATTCTGCTACAGAAGTTTTGCAAGCAATCAATAATGATATAGAACCAAAAATCCAGAAGTTATTTAGAATCGGATCCAGAAGGAGGAGGGATGGTGATAAACCTAGGCCAGTTAAAATTATACTTTCGTCTCCTGAAGATTCAAACTCTGTTATTTACAAATCAAATATCCTTAAAACAGTGGATAAATTTAAGAATGTTATTGTAACTTCTGATAAAATGGTGAAACAGATTGAATATTATAAAAAAAATGCTAATGGTCAAAGATATTAAAATAAAGCACTTCATTGGTCACCCTAAAATAATAAATATCCCTAATAATAATAATAATTATAATATCTCTACCCCTCATTCTAATCACAGGGATTAGCCCAGAAGTCGGAGACTTGTGCGGGAGAGGGGGCGGCATATTATTATTAAGCAGGCCGCATTTGCGCCCAGGAACGACTTACGTTGGTAGGCCCTAACCACTATTCAGTGCAGGAATGAGGGAAACCTGGAAAACCTCATTAATTAGGGGGGGTAGTCAAATATCAACCGGTATCAATCTCTCACATTGACCCAAGCCAACATTCTTCCACCCTACCATACCCGCAGAGAGGGCGCCAAACCTCTCCACGAATATAGCTTATATACGGTCTACCGGCAGCTGGGCTCGAACCAACACCGATCTAGTCACCTCGATTCAAGTACTGACGCCTTAAACCGCGCGACCACTGACCAACCCCAATAGTTTACTAAATTTAAACTAACAGATTTGTCTAAACAGAGAAAAGATATCCAATTCCAATGTTACTATCAAAATGTCAGAGGATTAAATACCAACACCACCTGAAAGTATCCTCCATGGTTTACGACTGAGATAATCACTGATATTAGGCGAAAGCATTGTATCTTTAAGAAGTTACAATTTAGTAATAATGATCAACTCAAAGAGGATTTTAAAATGTTAAGGTCCTCTATAAAAAGGAAAATAAAAGAATCACTTACTATCTACACCAGTCGCATTGAAAATTCTATAAAAACTAATCCAGCTAAATTTTGGTCTTATGTTCAAAATGACAAAAAATATTCTAGAATTCCGGGAATTTTATACTTAGAAAATGAAGAATATAATAATCCCTCATGTATAGTGAATGCTTTTACTTACTTCTTTGGAGAAATTTACGAACCTAACAATAATGTCACAAATGCAGTCTATAATACTGGGCAGAGTAATTTCGTTATCTCTGTAAATTCGTTAAATGAATCAGAAGTTGCCTCTTCTCTAAAAAAACTCAAGCCTAACTTAACTAGTGGTAATGATGGTGTACCTAGTTGTATAGTTAAGAACCAATTGTTTTCCAGAACGATGGAAAATCTAAAAAATCTGTCCAATATTTAAATCGGATTCTCCAAATGACATATCTAACTATAGGTCATAACACTGTTGTCAAATTTGGCGAAGGTTTTTGAACTGTGTATTTACAACTGTTTATTTTCACAAGTAAGGTTTAATTTCAAATGAACAACATGGATTCATAGCTATTCGATCAACCGTTACAAATTTAATGTCATTTACTCAGTTCACTAGTAATGCTTTGGATAATAAACTTCAGGTGGACACTGTCTATACAGATTTATCGAAGGCTTTCGACAAATTGTACCATAATTTATTGCTTAAAAAATTGTATCAATTTGGCTTTAATGCATCTTTAATTGTTTTTTTTCTCATCTTCTCTAGGCTTCCGCGGGTGTTATATGTGGTTATAAAATTTCTCCGGGTTCCTTTCCGCGATGAATCTGCATGGTCTTCAAAAGAAGCATTTGTTTGACAACGTTTCGGTAAAATCTCATTTACCATCTTCATGTCTTCTTACTTCTGCTTCGCGTTACTACCTTCGGCTTACTGGAAGATGTTTGTCCACTTGGTGAGTTATATACTGTGCTTTCGTTCCGATGTGTGATTTTCTTCGCATGGTTGCGCGTCACGGGTCTTGCGTTTGACGGTGGTGTGCGTTCTTGTGTTCTGCTTGGCCTACTCTCAGCGTTGCGTATCACTGGTTTATTGATCTTCTTGGTTTCAAGGACACTTCACTTCTTAAGTTTGAACTACCTACCTCTCTTAGAAGTGTATTTTGTATGCTACTTCTCTGTTACTTTATTTCAAAACTACAAAAAAAAATAATTTCAATAAATCATCTACACACCACTTTGACCTGATTAATTTCGAAACTTTTTCGTCTCCTGTTTTTTTTTTCGACGTTTGGTCTTGTTTCTGAGATATTCAAAGTAATTGGTGACAGTGTAGCGCACCAGCCGCGTAAATTTCATTTAACGTTATAGTAACCCATGAAAACAAAACTCAGTGATTTGTGTAAACTGACGTTTTGGGCGCCGCGATAGGCGAGGTGACTGGGAGACGACTGCTCGTGGAACCAATCTGGATCGACTATGTGCACAATAAGTCTATAGGCTACGGTGCTTCCGGGGACACTGTCGGACGGCTCTCAAAAAAAAACTGACGTTTGTGAAAATCATTGTCAAAAGTATTATTTAAAGAGTGTTCTTAGTGTTAAGAAAAAATGCCAATAACCTCAAACATAAATTTAGTAACAACTACTTATTACAAGATTTACAACAAACTTATCAACTACTAAAAAAATTACAATAATTGTTCAAAGTGTATTCCTCCAGCCTCAATACATTTTTGGCATCGACGAACTAGTGTATTAACCGCAGCTGTTATTTGAACAGGATTGTTTTTTATATCATCACAAGCATGTCTTATCCTTTGGATCAATGACTCCTCACGGGTATGTACTGGAGTATCATACACAATTGCTTTTAGATCGCCCCAAACGAAATAATCCAGAGGATTCAGATCTGGCGAACGCGGAGGCCAAGCCACTGGTCCTTCGCAAGGAAACGTTTTTCAGCATCTCCTGGCAACAAACCTTGAACTGGTTGGAGATGGGAAGCCCTTCGATGATATTGTTTGAGTGCTCTCAGTACTTTTGATTGAGATAAATGGAGTTACCGAGCTGCTCGGCGTGTGCTAAAGTTCTATCGATATCAAAAAGACTAAGAATTCGCTGATTATTTCTTGGCGGTATACATTACGATTATGATCATTGTAGCGGCGCAAACCATATTCCGAAAATCAACGATGTACACAGAAACCATAAACATAATGTATATCGGCATATTCAGTATTTGTAAACGTTCTTAGCATTTTTTCTTTTCACTAAAAATGCTCTTTAAATAATACTTTTGACAATGATTTTCACAAACGTCAGTTTACACAAATCACTGAGTTTTGGTTTCATGCTATAACGTTAAATGAAATTTACGCGGCTGGTGCGCTAAACTGTCACCAATTTCTTTGAATATCTCAGAAACAAGACCAAACGTCGAAAAAAACAGGAGACGAAAAAGTTTCTAAATTAATCAGGTCAAAGTGGTGTGTAAATGATTTATTGAAATTATTTTTTTTTGCAGTTTTGAAATAAAGTAAGAGGTATATAGAATACACTTCTAAGAAGGATAGGTAGTTCGAACTTAAGAAGCTTATGTAAGATCATAAGGAGTGTTTGTGTTCCGAATTTCACTTAAATCGGATAAGTGGTTTAAAAGTTATGAGGGAAAAACGAGAAAAAAATTTCTACTTCAACGCCCTCTATCTAGGAAACGATGCGTTTTACCCATGAGTATTTACACCAGGAGAGTCAGTCATTAATAAAGACCTAAATAGTTATCATAATTCCTGTTAGATGTCGTACTGTGTAACAATACGCATTTATTCAAACGAAGGAAATAAAGCGCTACTATTTTAATCTGCAAAAAACTGCGAAGGCGTTTCGAGGGCGTGGCCGCGTGACCTTTTTTCATATACCTGCCTAAATAATAAGATGTGGCAATATATTTATATTCAAACCACAGATCATAAAGTTTGAAACATAAGCACAGTTTATTTTACTGCGTTAGAGAAGTGAGAATATGAACTGTAAATTAATTTTTAAAAAACAGAAAAATAAGATTGTTAAAAGAGTTTTCAGCGATATGCCAAAATTTACATTTTCTGTTTTATTTCCTTTAAACATATTAAGATAATTCAAATGAATTCGACATACCTACTTCTATAAAGAGACTTATAGAACTGCAGATTATCGTGTAGGTTTCTCTTACTGCAAATGCATTATTATTTTGCGAAAAATTCATTAGTAAAAATTCTAAAACACCAAGTATCTTTTTTCAATGTTTGATCTAAGTATAATTTTGTGATGGTGTGAAATAAATATTATTTTGTAGTCTTTTTGAAGAGTAATTTTTAAATTAAAATTAAATTTAAATTAATTTAAAAATTCAAATAATTTAACATTTGCGCATGCAAATTTAAATAAATTTACATGCGCTAATGTTTTTAGTAAAAATAATTTGTGAACTTTACAGACCTCATCAGAAAAGAATGTGTTTCAAAATTTATTTATTATTTTAAATATTATATAGGGTGAATCATTAATAGTGTGCAAAATATGAAGATATAGCTAAATATGCCTTACTAAAATGTTGCTGTGGAAAAAGATACAGGTTTACATATTTTTTTTCGTTTTTTTTAATAACTAGGATCGCTCAACCGATTGTCATCAAATTTGGTAGGGAAACATATTTTAAGAAAAGCAGTCATAATTTATGTAGTAGGTACCTATTAAAACAGACAGACCATTGCCAGATGATGACAATTTCTATCTTATTTTTTGTTAACGAAATTCATACCGTTTTCCAGAAAACTGATCTAAAACAACCAAATAAATGTATTTTTCGACGTGAAGAAATCTCTTAGAAGCATTAGAAAATTGCCATATTAAAAATTTTCTGTAATTAGCTCTAATAATTAGTTTAATTAATTAAGACTTGTAGAAGTAGAGAGAGTTTGCTCAAGGGCTAAGTTGTTTTTACTGCTCTGTTGTTATTTTTGTCAATAAAAGTAAATATGTAGATAATTTTTTTTCAAATATGACTTTTTTTCCAAACATTTAAAAAAAATAAACGACTCATTGATACCTACTAATTTTTTTTAATTAAATTTAAATAGCATTTTTGAAGTAGCGTATAAGCAGAAACCTACCAAGTATAGAGTTCTATATTTTTACGTAGAAATGATGTTCGGATACAATTTTGTAGTCAACCGAATCAAAATGTTTTGTCAACACAAAAGAGAAAAATTCATCATTAGCCATTGTTAGTGCGGCGCCCTTTACTAGCAAAACTGATTTAATACTTAAATTATTTTTATTTTTCTCAAAAACCCCTACCAAATTTGGTGACAATCAGTTGAGAGATACTTGCGTTAATGCAAAAAAAGAAAACACAAATAAAAATATTTCAACTTTGACTCCTTGTATCTTTTTCCACAGAAATATTTTACGAAGATATATTTAACTATTAATATTATTAATGGCCCACCCTGTATATTTTTATCGACACGTATTGAATGACTTCTTCACTTGAATTTACCAAAGCTGGAGGAGTATGATAAAAGTGTTATCTGGCGGTTAATATATTTTAAGCTTTTACTTTCATTGATACGCGAAAGTGAATATGGACTGGATAACTACACTTCTGTAATTTTTTTTAATTAAAAATCGTGATAAAATTACTATAATTACTTATCAAAATTCAAAATCTATCAATATAGTCGATTTTCGCCTTGCGCGGAAAAGTTTTATTCCTGGAATGTTTCATCTAGTTTTATTACATTTTAAAAATTAACATTTATTTCCTGCCTGCTTCCTCATGACTAACACATTCACTTAATAATAAAATAAACAGTAATCCTATCAAATGTCATTAAAGTTATGAATTTTAAGTACATACAAGCTTTTGAAATAACAATGACACTCTCTCAAAACAGTTTTTGAACTTCTCGAAGTTCTGAGTAGAAACTCATTAAATTTATATTGGTAAGTGAAATAACTAATTACTAATGTTAAAAGTTGAAAGTAGATTTCATTACAAATACGTCAGCAGTTCAAAAAAAATAGCAAAATTCAATTTAAAGAATGTCATTATTATTGCAAACGATTGTACATAACATAATATGTATGAACCAATCATCTTCGATGGGAGGAGCTTTCAAAATTATATATCCAAATTCATGTCATTTTAGTACCTAATATTGCGCCATCTATTAGCAAATAGTCCAAGCGTAAACGTTCTTTTTGAGTTCGTTTCCCATTACACGAGAGTTGGTTTCCCATTCAGGCCAACAAGGTCTCCCATTAGATTGACTCGTCTTAGTGTATATAGTCAAGGGTTTTACGAAATAAATTTATATCACAAATGAACATTATTTTAACCTGTTCTATCGATTCCTGAAGTTATCAGGATTAAACCTGAATCACCCTGTATATAAATTAGAAACACCACAAAGAATTTTCATGAAATACTTAGCATTTAAAGAAGATGAAGTCTTTGCACCACAAATAATAAATAGGGGAGCATATTACGCTTGTATATTTGTTTATAAATTGGTGCACAATCTTATTAACTACCCTGATTTGTTATATCAACTGAATTTCCATATACCTCGTATAAATGGAAGAAGGGAAGTATGTTTGTACTTGCCTAAACCACAATCTAATCTACTTATTAAATCGCCTATATATTCTATGTGTCGCAAATTTAATAATGTATGTAATTATGTTGATTTATTCAATGAGTCTTTAACAAAATATAAAAAATCTTCAGAACTATTAACACTGATCGCCATAACAGAATTTATTAATAAATGTGTCATTAGTCGCTATTCAAATCATTTCAAAATCTTAACTAATCACCACTAAACTGTTGAAACTAGACTTATTAAATTAAACTCAATCACTGTTTAAGTAATAATGTCAAACGAACATTTAAAATTTTCTATCCAATGCCAGTAAAATGACTAGATTCAACACGCTGCATCTTGAAAATTTTGTCACCGTTAACCGACCTCAATAAAGTGTCGGAAGACATATTATTCTATATGACAAATTTCATTTTATATTCCTTTTTTCAAATAGCTTCATTTGCCTATTGTTTCAGATGTGATTTATGATATTATTAAAAAACACTGTAGTGGAGTTGATTTTGACTGTAAAGATTTTGTGTTACCTTGCAATCCTTCACCTAATTTCTCATCAAAAAAAGTAAAAATAGCAGAACCAAACGATAACAAATCAATGCCAAAGCTAACGAAGGAGAAAACCACTAAAAGCAGTAGCAAGAAGAATGACACAGTAAAAACAAAATCATACAACGTGGTTGTCTCTGTTCCAGCAGAAGTGCTTTTTACTGATCCTAATTCAGCAATTTACAAAGAAGAAACTGAAAATGATACTGTGAAAAATGTATACATATTACTCTCTGTAGATAAATTACTTTCTAGAGCTCAGAAGCTTTTATTAGACCCACTTGTAATAAAAATTAAAAAGCTGAGTAATCTTCCTACAAATATTCTAAAAGAATTAGGGTATGTGCACATATTAAAATATTTACGCTTTTATAGACGGACAATTTTTAGGATTACATCTATCTATACGGCTTATAATATCCCTTACATAGCAAATTATAAGAGCATTGAGAAACCTGTGTTGAGCAATATAAAATTTAATGATGCTCATATATTTTTTAATGATAGTGTCTCTAAACTGAAACTGATTGAATTTATACAATCAAGAAGGTTACATATAGAGGTAAGTGCATTTATTTATTTAAATATAGATAAGTAAATAAAATATTATAAAAAATTACAACATTCCATTTTATGGAAAAACTAGTATAAACATTTTGCTTTCTTTTAAAATAAGGTTGCCAATGTTGCCATGTAGGTTTCAAGTGTTCAGAAAATAAAAAATTGTAAACATACAGTCAGAGTTAAACTGTCCTTATTTTCATGAAGAATCCTATTAAAGAAAATTGAACAACTTCAACTTTGAAACTGGGTTCACTTTTAGTGATGTGTTAATTTTGATAAGTTATAAATTTGGGATTTTATTTACACATTCTAATTGCATTAACCATAATTTGGAGTTACAATCAGAATTGCTACATTTGCGCACTTAAACTTAAACTTGTTTTACATTGACCAATTTTTAGTACAATAAAATGATAAAGAAATTGTCACTAATAACAAACAAATAAACCAAATTATTGGTATAATGTATGTCTAACCAACTTTTAAAGTCAATACAATAAATGACAAATCTTAACATTTTTATAACTTAAGCTAGGCTGATGTTAGCTGCAATATATGTAAATATATGTTGTGCAAAAGTAAATCACTGTTTAATGTATGTATATTGTAAATGTTTTACTGTTTGCCAATTTTTCAAAATTATGACTGCTGGTCTGGGGAAGAATTTGCCTATTATTTTGAACTTTGTTAATTTTCCTCAAGCCTTAAAGATTTTCCTCTTTAAGAAGGGATTGAATTATCCTGAAAGTTCAACGAATATAAGTCGAGTTAACAAATTCATTTTTGGCTTTGACTGCATACCCGACTTAGATTTAGTTTTGTTATAAATATATATATATGTATGTATAACCTATTTAAATATTTCTGAAATGCAATAAATTCTATAAATATGGCCAATAAATTAGAACCAATTCTATTATCTGCAATTTCTCCTATACAAAAACAACAATAATTAACTTTTATATGTTTTATTAAATCACTCTATAGATTCGTACTGCTTAAATAGTCACATTCGAAATTTTGGGAACATCTTGAATTTTCTAGGGTTATACTCACTTTATCCCGTTGCATCTCAGACACCTCATAATTCATTGACTTCATACTGAAAGCAATTGGGGTAAACCTCACGACAATGAACGGACAACACAGTATGAATAATTTTTTCAGTATATACGTAGCAGTATAACTTAATCGTCGGTTGCCTCACCTATGGCATGCTAATGAGAGCTAACGAGCTGGTGGCGCCTCTGACGAATGATTTATTTTAGATTGAAGTGTATTAGCTACAAATAGCATTTGTGATATAATTTTAAATTTCAAATATTTTCCATTGTTTTTAAAATGTAAAACGAAGCATTTGTTCCTTTAAAGAAATTCTCAAACAAGAAATTTCCTTGCTGGTTTACACCTGAATTAAAGTTTTTGGAAATTTGTTAACTTGAATGAAAAAGTTGTGCAATACTAAGTGAAACAGAATACAATAATGTCTTATGCTCTACTGAGGAAGAGATGACCAATTTATTTGCTCAGTACTTCTCATACGTATACTGTGATACTAATCCTAAGTCTGATGAGATATCTCCTGGTATTCTAAAATTTTGTAGAGTTACTTTAGCAAGACTACTTTTTATTATATTTAATAACTATCTGTCAACTGGTTCTTTCCTTAATATATGGAAAAAGCTGCATAACCCTTATTCATAAAACTGGAAGCAAGAATGATAACAAATTATCATCCTGTTAGCATCTTGACTATTGTCCCTAAACTGTTTGAGAACATCATAAGCAAGTATTTGGCTTCCGCTTTCTAAAATACGCTTATGGATGAACAGTTTGGATTTATCTCCGGTAGGTTCACGGAACTTAATCTTTTGACATATGGTAATTTCGTTTTGGAAGCCTCGGTGGAGAGATGTCAAGGTCTCTCTTTATACACTGATTTCTCCAAGACCTTCAACTAAGTCGATCTTCATTTACTCTCGCATACATTACCAACTTTTTGTTTGACTGGCTCATTAATTGATTTATTTTATTATTATATCTGAAGACTGTTACCGGTTCTTACCATTCTTGTTAACTCAAAATAAAATCCATAGTTCTGACTATTTTTTACTAATATTCAAATTCAATCAATAACATTGTTAAGATCACTTCAGTAATAACTTTAAAAATCTTAAGATGTCTGCAAATAACATAAACTGGGACAAAAATATCTTGGACACAATATCATTAATGAATATATTAAAGAACAGCGGACTGCAATAACTACCCTGAGGGACACCAGAGTAAACATCGATCCCTATTTTAACCCACTGGTAGTCCTCAAAAAACTGCGAACCCAATGTAAAAGTGAACCATTAATCCCATAGGCCATCAGCTTAGTAATCTTTAAATCATGATTGACCCTATCAAATGCCTTCAAGAGATTCATATAAATAGAGTGTAATTGACACCCACTCCAATATAACATTCTGGTAAAACAACAGGGCAATCACCGTAGACCTACCCATGCAGAAACCATGCTGCTTTTCAATTATGAGCTTCTTAAAATCCCACGACAAGGAATCGGCAACCAGCGAGTCTAAAATCTTAGGCATCAAGGCAACAAATATTAACATCATAATCAGGTACAGCGTAATTATGATTCACATAAACAGAAGAAAAATTATTGGATAGGAAGTTATCAACGTGGTTGTTCTCAGATAGTTTGAATACGTAATTTTAATCTAAAGGAAGTTCCTCAAGGGTCACACTTGGAAAGAATGAGAAACATAGAATAAAACCACGCTATATCTAAAAAAAAATATATTCTGAAACCATAGGCGTACTCAAAAAAAATTGGGGGGTCTGTGGGTATTACAACCCCACTTTTCTCCGTTCATACTTTGATATTTTAGACTAAACAACACAACACAAAGTGTGCCGACCTAAGACAGAAATATGTGTCAAATTTCAAAATATCTGTAAAAACATCGGAGCTATCAATAAAAATAATTTTTAAAATTATAATTTTGAAAATGGAGCTCCAAAATGGAAAGTTGACCTACTAATTTGCAACATCCTATATATTGTACTTTGTACTCTTAGTAGTATATTTTTTTATTATAAAACAATTGCAAAGACCATGCATTACATGAAGTACTACGACTTTTTACTCTAACAAATCTGGGTCCTAATGTTTTAATGGAAAAGTTTTATTCTCTTGTTACATCGGAAAAGTCTTCTCCGAATATTGTTTCAGAAGTTTTCATAATAATCTAAATCATATTTAATAATTATTAAGTTTTTATTTCTGCATTTGGTTCAATATTTAGGTACCTTATAATGTTTTTTTTTCTCATGGCCACTTACAATCAATTAAATCTGCTAAACTTTCTTTTTAGAACAAATCTGTAAAATTACAATGGAAAGTTGTGATACTATTCTCATTGCTAAAATAACAAATTTTCTTGTTATCAAAATTTCACTGTGATTTTATAAGATGAGAAAATGGGCGTATTCAGACGAGGTCAGCCGCTAAGTAAGAAATTCAGACTGAATAAAACGCTGACTAAATGCTATCTGTTAGCCGCTGAGTATTTTTGTAAGCCAAGAAAATTTGCGCTTACTTCGTAAGCGAAGCGCTGACGTATTTGTGAGGTTATGTTATTTATTTACGTGGTCGTTATTCTAAGAATTTTCCAAGTGTTACGCTTTGGAATTTCAATTAATGTTTTGCTCTGGGTTTGCCTCTTATTGAATATAAATAAATTTTTTTATTACCTATTACATATTTGTTTTATAATTCGCCCTCATCTCTAGACAACCGACAAAAAATATGCAAGGGGCTTCTGAATCAAGCTCTAAAAAGTCATTATTCTGCACTGCCATTGAGCTATTATAGATTCTTGGAATAGAAATGTTAAGATAAAATTACCAACGTAGATAGAAAATTTTAATTTTTGTTGTACCATAAAGTTAACAATATTTTCTCATATTTTATTTTTAAAAAAGAACAAGAATATATGTGAGTTACATGTACATGGAATACTAGAACACTATAAGTACATAAAATGTGACCTACTTGCTTGAAACCGAGCCACCCTCATAAGACCCAAATCTACTTAATAATGTTCCAATTTCAATTATTTGGCTGAATATTGTTATCAATAAAAACAGTTATTTTTACTTATTTCGGCGTATATGGAACATTTGATGAATACATAACAAATTAAATATTCTGTGTAATAGATATTATGACCCTAGATAAAATTGATTATGACTTTTTAGTATGACAATGTAAGGTTTATGTTACATATATTTTTTTTGCAGCTCCGCGGAGAACAATCAGCTGAATCAGCACACTATTCGGTGTTGTTTAAGCGGCTGATTAACAGCCCTGTTAGCATTCTAGCAGCTTTTAGTTAGGCTGACCTCGTCTGAATACGCCCAATGTGACAAAAAATCATATACATGGTTTTTACCACTACCGTTTTCTAATAGGATTTCTATTTTCTGTCTTGATTCCCTAGGTCGCTTAGGAAGGGGCCAATCAGAATTTTGTTACCAAAATTTCATTGTTATTTTATAAGATGAGAAAATGTGACAAAACTTCATATATTTGGTTTTTACTACTACTGTTTTCTAATAGGATTTCCGTCTTAATTCCCTAGGTGTCTTAAATAGGAAGGGACCAATCAGAAATAGGACCACTGTTGTCCGATCACTCTTGTTTTTTGAGAGCCCACTAGGATCCGGTTTCGGTTCTCTTTTACTTTGAGAAGGCATGATCGAACTCGGACCTAATGCTGTTTCCGGTCCCAAAGCCTGCTTGTCTCAGTTTACACTTTTGCACTCCTGATAATTTGCCTCCAAGGCAAATACAATTGTCTTATTCCTTTGGAGATAATAGTTGCCAGTGTCGATGTCCTGGTTTTGCCAGTGTTTATAAAAGTATAGCTAGTCAACCTCCCCATATCGGTTGGATGGCGAGGACCACAATGTGTACAAAATAATTTGGCCATCCCTATACGAGCTGGACCAGTTTAAGGTTTTTGTATTCGCTTTTTTTATGAAATATTTGTCGAAATCTTTATCTACTATTCATTCCTTTAACAAAATACCACACATTTTATCTTGGTGTCACTGTACAAAATTTTAAAATATGCGACAAAATTTTTTTATTACTACGAGACACGTGCAAAAAAAGCTCAAGGCACGCTATCGCTGATTACACAACATTGCCTTGGTATTTTGCGTGTGTAATTTTTCATCTTTGACTTTTTAACAAATTGGACAGCAAATTCCGTTTTCCTGAACTGTTTTATGTTGAAAAGGTACTCTTGTTTCAAATCGTTATCTTTAACGGTTTCTTAGAAAATCGCTCTTGAATGAATCCCACTTTAGTCAATTTTATAGTAATTTAAACAAAATTATCAAGGTATTCTTATGTCAAAGTATTATCAACCCGATTGCCAATTTAATAGTTCTAAGCGAAAAAAATGGAAGAGTTTACAGGACAGGAATTAGTTGATGAGATATTTATTTATGGCTTTTGCGATGGTAATGCTGCAGCGGCAGAACGCGAGTGCGGGAGAAGGTTTCCAATCCGAAGGCTGCCATCAAGGAGGACATTCCCTACGGTATTCCGCAACTTAGCTGCAACCGCCACTTTTCGAAAGGCACCGGGTCAAGGACGTCCCAGGATTAATAGGGAACCGGAGGTCCTTGGCGCTATTGAACATTTCAAGGCAAATAAATATTCCTCGGCCAACGGTATTACATATCTTAAAGATTTCCTTAACAGAATTGATTAGATGTGCTACTAACATTTCAGGTTGGAAGAATATTAAAGCGACAAGGTCTACATGCCTATCACTATCGACGTGTAATGGCTTGATACCAGAAGATTTTGCGCCACGTATGCAATTTTGTCGCTGGACAACGAGTAAACTTCCAAAATTTTGTGGTGTGACGAAGCTACTTTTACCCGAAATGGAAAATTTAATTTTGGGAAGAGAACCCACATGTTCGGAGAACAAACTTCCATCAACAGTTTTCTATAAATTTATGGGCGGAAATAATTCATGACACTCTCATTGGACATATTGAAATTCCACAACGTCTCAATTCAAATCTTTATTTAAACTTACTTCAAGAAAATCTTCCCCAAATTCTCGATGATCTGCCTCTAAATTTACGAAGTAACATGTTTTTTCAACACGATGGAGCCCCGGCACATAGTGGTCGCAATGTTCTACTTGGCCGCCGCGTTCTCCCGACCTAACCCCGCTGGACTTCTTTTTCTGGGGATATCTAAATCAAAAAGTTTACGCCACCGAAGTCGATACCCGTGAGGAATTGCTGCAGCGTATCAATGATGCCAATGAAATTCGTCAAAACCGTTTTAGCATCTTAATAGCTTCGAGAAGTGTTACACGTAGGGCAAGACTTTGTATCAGAGAAGGTGGAGGGTTTTTTTGAACAGTTTTTAAAATAGCTTGTTGTCTGTTATCAAAATTAAGTTTCCATCTTATGATCCGTTCGAAAAGTGACGGTTGCAGCTAAATTGCGGAATACAGTGAGGAATGTCCTCCTTGATGTCAGCCTTCTGTTTGGAAATCTTTTGCCGTACTCGCGTTCTGCCGCGCAGCATTACCATCGCAAAAGCCATAAACAAATCATTATATCATAGTTGTTTTACATCAATAATGTGTATTACTGATAACGTATTAAATTATTATTATTTTTTGTTTAAATTACTATGAAATTGACCAAAATGGGATTAATTCAAGAGCGATTTTCTCAGAAACCGTTAAAGATAACGATTTGAAACCAGAGTACCTTTTCAACGTAAAACAGTTCGGGAAAACGGAATTTGCTATCCAATTTGTTAGAAAGTCAAAGATGAAAAAGTTACGCAAAATACCAAGGGCGCCCCCGTACCCACCCCAATGGACCTTGTGGAAATAAATGATTAGTCCATCAAATTGTTCATCAAAATTTAGCTGTGTATACCAAATTTCATTCATTTATCACAACGCAATTGAGAGATATTGCAAAAAAATGATTTCCATTCCTCCCTCTTCAATGGGTCCCTGTGTCCTTAGGAAGAATTTCCGGACCCATGTTCATATGAACTTTTTTACTTAGTTTTGATCATAGAATCGGCCTGTTCAGGGTTGGCAGCTAATTATGAGACACCCTGTAGAAGTATTAAATAGCTTCCAAGTTTTTGCTGTATAACAAAATACACAAATTAATTAGATCAAATTGCAGCATATACAAAAAGTTGTAGAGATGTTTCGGTCAAGTTTGTAATTAATAAGGCGCTTTAAGTGTTTTAAAATTTAGTTGGTGCCCAATATTGAAAATATATGTTAGGTATTCATTGAAAATACTTCGTTAAAATATTCAAATTAATCTAATGTACAGGGCAATTTGCTTAAGGATCCTCGTTATAAAAATCTTTATTTATGCAAAAAGGATTAAAAATTATAAACAAAGATAGGTACACGAACGCTAAGCATTTTTTAATGATACCTATGTACGCCTGTTGTATAAAGATTTTGAACTCAAGTTTAATGTTAAACTGTAAATCAAAGGCAAAATCAGGTTGTATAAACGTTAAACGTCGATCAAATTGTAGTTTAAACTGACTGACCGATCTCGGCCGTTTAACCAAGTGAACTGCAGTTCAACGGTTTGACACTCGACAAGTGATTATAAACTCGAATATTGAATTATACATTTTTGAGTATTTTTCTGCGTTTTGTTACGATGGACTAGACTAACCCATAACAGATGATGAAAGGTTTAGTAAAAGCTGTCTTACATCCTAGAAGTGTCAATTTAGAGAACAATAATCAAATCATTTTGTAAAGTGAAGGGAAATTGATTTTTTGCAGCGATTGCGTTTGTTATAAAGAGACCTATATCTGTAGTTTATTTATGTAAGCATTCTAAAAAATCCAAGAATTTTTAGTTGACTCCACTTGAAGCAGAAACTGAGAATGTAAACCATTTTGCATTTAATTATTTATTATAACAGTTAATTATAAGATATTAAAGAAAAATATTATTAAAAAACTCCACACGTATCATTACTTTGTCTTTATTCGTTCTGCAATAGCAATGAATTAAAATAGATGGGAGAGAAATACCCACTACTACTATCACTGTAAGTAAGTTAGATGAAACATGGATAAAACACTATATAATTTATTATTTAAGTAACATATATCCTAAAGAGAATGTTAAAGATATCTACAGTAAAACAAAACTGAAAAGGTAGAATATAACCTTATAAAATTGGACAAATTTCGCGCCAACTTAGGTTAAATTGTCAAATGTCACAATTAAAAATCAAAATTCAGCAAGCCTCACTTCTACCAACCTCGGTAATGCATAGTTCAGCTGAACTACACATTAGTTTCGTTTATACAACACACATGTAAATAAACCAGGTTCAAAATTTGAACTAAGTTCTATTGAACGGCAGTTCAGGTACTTTTTATACAACCGGCCCTAATTACAACTTTCATATGTCTCGTGATAAATTCCAATATTTTTCTGTTTTTTAATTTTGTAGCTTTAAATATTAGTAACTTTATTTAAAAATTGGAGGTATATATGCATAAATTAATTTTCCTGATATCGAACTGTTGCTGTATTAGAATTTTTGTTATAATATTATATAGGCATGGATACCCATGTATCAAAAATGATAGTTTGTTCAAATGTGATTAAAAGTGGACAATGGTACCTGATATAAGCTCCAAATTTAATGATTTTTATTTTGATGCACCGGAGATAAATAATGAAAATCTAACAAATTTCGGACTTGTACTACTATTCAAGGAATAATTCCTTTATTTTTATATTTACTTTATATCAACGAGTTTTTTTTTAAATCAAATAAATAATTTTACACCTATGTAGTTTAATAAAATTCGTATAGATGGCGCTGAGGACCAGTTTTAGACTATTTTATTTAATTACGTCTATTAGAAAAACCCTATACAGGAAACCAGTGAAATCGGACTTCAGCAATATATTGCAGATTCTAAATCATGAGTTATTTAATTTTTTTATTGTATGAATCCAGAGATATTTCTAATAATCTTGTTAAACGGCTTAGCTTCTCCCACTATTCTGGATTGCAGACTTGGAATCTAGTGGTACCAGAGCCGGCGACGCCCGTTTACGCTTACCTCTCGAATTTTATGTGATTTTTATAACGTTATATATCACGTTTGTGGTAAAATTCGCAATTCAGTATAATGATTAACTTAATATTGTATGTAATATAAATTAACTTCATAATGAGTAAATTATATTTTTCACAAGAATATATACTTAATAGAAAAAAATCAACCCCACAAAAATAAATAACTATCTTTATCACTGTTCTGCTGCCTACAGTAATCAATTATTATTGAATAAGGAAGTGAATTGATTTTAGAGGTTTACACACACATTTTTATTTTTTCTAGCATTTAGCTTTTCACAAAAATTTCAGCAGTCCAATCAAATAAAGATATTGAGATTCTATAGAAATAATTGTCATTTAATAACTGATTATTTAGCCATGTAATGTTGTATAGCATAAAGATAGTTCAAAAATTAAATTGACAAAAATGGACAATGCAAATTTGCACTAAAAATTATTATTCATTTATAGCTGTTTTATTGATTTATTAACTGACAGTTCAAATATTTTTGAAAAGAATATACAGAGTGTTCCACATAAGAACAGACATAGAGCAGGTGCATGTAGGGCGTGAAATAGGGGGTCCCAAGAATAATGCAATTTAACCAAATATATTTATGTATAAAATTAATAGATAGTTTTATTGCTGTCAAATTTTAAAGACAAAGTCTGCTACTGATTTTTTGATTCCTCCTAATAACCACTATTAAAACCTTGCTTTAATTAATGCATATTTTCTTGAAAAGTGTTTTTAAAGTTGACGAGTAAAAATATTTTAAATTAAATTCTGCGCGGATATTATCATTCTTTTAAAATCCGATCAATGGAAAGAAAGTTTGGTATAACTTTAGGGTGATTCACCCTCAATGAACACCTTATAGTGTTTCAGTTTACTTGAACTCATAATCAAAGAAGACCAATAACAAACGTAAATCATGTTTTTGAATGAAAATGTAAAATAAGTAGCACAAATAGTACCGATAAATCTACAGCTAAAAAGAACTCATTTGCATAAAAGTGACCTTAGTAAAATATTCACCCCTTAGGAGATAGAGCCCTTCAGTTTCTAAAAAAATATATAGAATTTGAAAGCTAAGAAAGGTATAATAGTCAAATTTGACACAAATTTTCTACCAATGCATGTGCAACTTCTCAACAATTTTTCGAACAAGAGGTAGGTATCACAAGATTCGCAACCAAATTGGTATGTGAAACAAGGGTGAAACTAACCATAATAGTGTTGATTGTTGGCGAAAAATAGCTCAACATTCATTCATTAATTATTAATGACATCTATTTTAAATCAAGTGAACTAAATATCCAAACATATTACGATAATTAGTAAATGTTTATCGAACATTTGCTTATCCAGTATAACTTATTAAATAAAGAAATTGCACCTTTCAGTATACCACTTCTAATTCAATTCGTTATTTATGAACGTGTGAAATTTGACTTAAATCCACTTTGGACAACCCCTGAGACCAATATCTTCAAAATAGTACAGATGCTCCCATCTCTTGTCAACTCGTTAAATCCTAGGTTGACTAATTATACTTTTATAAATACTGGTTTTGATTCCCTGACAATGCTTCTACGGGTCTGCACATGTTGCTCCCCTGGTAATTTCTTCAGGCACTCTTTTGGGTATCGTTTCTTTATTCTTTTTTTTTATTTTTACCTTTACAATGTCTATTCCATGTGTATAGGGAAAATAACCGTCACCACTAGGCAATGTTCCGTATGCGGTAGAAGTCTAATTACGATAATGGTGTACCTATTTAGTTACTCATATAGGTGTACCCATTCCTTCAAAGAGATTGTTCTAGGTAGCATTTTTTACTACCACTGCACTATTTATATCTCAGCACAATTTCGTCTAGACTTAGGTACTATTGTTTCCCTCTCTGCTTTCTAACTCCTTAATACACTCAAGTCCCTTCACCAAGGAGAATATGCAGGAATGAGCAGTTTAGATAGATACCTACTCGCGGCATGCAGTGCTATATGAAAAATTATAAACAAATATATATTTGGGTTACAAAAGAGGGAGAATTTTCTCAACACCGGAATTTTGAATTCTGGCTTCAAGTTTATTGGTCCTTTGTAAAATCAAATTTTAACTGTTTTAAGAAGCTATCCTGTATTCCCCTGCTAGGTTAACCCATTTTAACTACTACAATAGGTTTACTACTACAAATATTTTAGATTTATGGAATTAAGACTCTACAACCTTCTGAATCAAATCCTCTGCTTTTTGGGAAAGAAATTGACGACAAAAATATTAGTAAAATAAGACCATTCAAAAAATTTGTTAAGAACACAGATGTATATAACACATCGGTGTTACTTGCAGTGTGTACTTATGATATCAGTTCTGTGGTTCAAAACATATGGGATTTCCAAGAAAAAGGCCAATGTCATGAGCCGGGATTAACTTTATACCAGAAATGTATGGGATTTTATGATACTCTTAATTTTTATGATATGAGGAATGTAAACGAAGTTAATATAAATTTTAATCATCTTGAAGCCAAAAACCCACTCTTGGAAGAAACACTATTGAATTTTGGAACTACTTTAAAAGTAGAAGTTTATTTGATGGCTCCACAAATAGCCTCATTAATTTTGCTTCGAATTCCTAATACTTTTAAAAGATTCGTATTTATTTTGTATGACATGGACCTTGCCAAGAATTTACTTGCAGGTATTATAAAACATAATGATGAAATTATGTTAGAAAAAAAGGAAGATTTCACCGAAGATATTGAATTTCAAGATTTAATAACAGGTTTTTTAATTGATAATGGTATTAGTTTAACAATTTTTGTGGAAGGATTATCTGCTGGATTTATTTTAAGTATTGAGAACATTACTATAACAAATTATGAGGTAGGAAGAGGAAGGTTTTTTTTTAACACAGATATGGTTTTTGAGAAACGATTGTATAACACTTTTTTAAGAGAGGGATTGAATATAATAACTTTAAGAATCCCTTTAAGCATTATTTTGGGGTACCAAAAAATTTACATAAAAGGGAATGTACCAGTTACGTGTTTGGAGGTACGTATTAATGTAAATATTATTAGGTAAGTAGCGAAATATCAAATTCTGCATATTTGAACACTTATGCTTTAATTAGGTTTGAATGCAAGGCCTACTGTGATTACTTTTATATCTAAAATTTCGAAAAGGAAATTAGGATCTTTGAAAAAACTTTATACAATATTTCATAAAAAATATCCCAATGGGTATTCATATTAGCTTAGCCGTGAAGAAAACAATAAAATGTGTACTTTTTTCAACAAACTATCTAAGGCAGGGGGGGTCGGCAACCTATGACCCGCGGGTCACCGAGTGACCCATTTACTAATTTCAAGCCTTGAGTATTTACACCTATAGTCAAGGTTTCAAGTGACCCACTTTATTTCCTAAAAAAACTATAGTATATAAAAATAAATTATAAAACATAAACATGAAACGAATATTTTGAGAATAAAAAAAAATTGAAAATAGATAGAAGTTTTTGCGCGCACGTCAGTCTAGAAATAACCTCTTTTTTGCTTTTTGTTTGTTCATGGCAATATATTTTTTTAAATAATAATTATTATTTCACTTAGGTAACTACTTATAATATAATAATTATTTAGCCGCCCTAACAACATATGCCGCCCGCTGCAAGGTAATGGCAAACTGCAAAGAGTATTTCTACTCTTTGGTAATTGTAGAGACGTAAGGGATGAAATTGGCGCGGCGTGTATTGTTCTCTCAGTTGTAGCACATGTTCCGTAGCGGAGTGACGCAGTTACGCAGCTAAATAATTATTAAGCAGTTACCTAAGTGAAATAATTATTATTATTTAATATTTATATATATATATATATATATATATATAGGTATATATATATATATATATATATATATATATATATATATATATATATATATATATATATATATATATATATATATATATATATCTATATATATATATATATATATATATTGCCATGAACAAACAAAAAGCAAGAAAGAGGTTATTTCAAGATTGACGTACGCGCAAAAACAAAGTATCTATTTTCAATATTTTTTTCTTAATAAAATGTATCTTATTATTATATATTCAGTAAAATGAAAATATCACTGACCCAAATGTCCCTTTAATATTCACACTGTGGTTGATTTTAACCCGCAGCCAAAAAAGGTTGCCGACCCCTGATCTAAGGTTTGAAAGCAAACAATTTACTATTAAACGCAGAAATGTTTTAAAATTTTTTCTATGATGCGCGTATAGTGTTGTGTTTATTCAACTAAATATTCAAAATTATCAATAAAAATAGGTCTTTTGTTTGCTGAGGGCAATAACTGAAATACGAGTACTGTTTTGATGAAAGCATTTTGAACAACTTGCTAAAATTCTGTTTTATTTTAATAAAAAATAATATTAAGCAAAGAAGCAAATTAGAGTAAAAACGTGCACTGAATTTAATAGTGCATTGTTTAGGATTCAACATCTAATAATTTATTTGATGTAGGCAATAAATATAAATGTTTTAAAATTTACTGCATATATGATGGAAATTATGCATGCTACATGCTACATCACGTCTACTCAGGTTCCATTTTGTTTGACAGACACGAACAGCCAGGATTAGTAGTCAGTTGTCGCCACTTATTGCAATACTTATGAGAACAAGCTTAAAACGATATAGTCTGGTGGTGTCGCTGATGAGTGACTTTGGCTGTTTGCTATAGATCTTTCAGGTGTAATTTAATGCTGGTCGGTGCATTAGCCCGCAGAGTAGGTAGTTGTTTCCTAAAATTTAGCTGTTGCGACATCGTTATCGCAAACAGAGGCGACAGAGGTCGGGGCTTCCAATAGTATCTACAGTATGGCAGACACTTTGTTGGGGACCATCAAGTCCAACTATGGATGGCAAAATTTGGTGACCTTGATTATAATTATTAAGTTAAATATCGAATTATCCGATAATAATTATAGACATGATTATAAAGTAGAACAAAATTTTATCTCCATCCCTAGAAGACTACACGTGCCTTAATTGTCATGTTTGTAATATATTCAATTAAAAATATAAATTTAATGCAATTTGATAGATATGTGGTATATTGGTTATGGTTAGTAAGGTAAAAGCCAGATTGTGTAAATATAATTCGATGTATTACAATACGATGACGATGTCTGTGATATATTGCTTAGTATACATTAATGGTGAAACATTGATATTTGTTATCCTATATCAACGTTTTAAAAATATCGATGTAAAATTCCCATCCCTAGGTGCAGCAATGAGTAGCTAATGGCCATTAGGTGTAGCTGCGTGCTCCATAACGTTTACTCAGGTATAGTTGTTTAATAAGTGTTTCCCGATTCTTCCAAGATCCAAGTCATTTCCAGAAAACGGGTAATGTAGACATACAAACGATAAACGGCAGGGAATTTCATGGCAAAAACACGACTCGAGAGAAAAGCTGATTTAATCATTCATCAAATCAAATGAAAATATTTATTGTCTTGTAAAAGAAAAAATGTCAGGCATATACATATTGTAACCTCTACGTTGATTTAGCTTTGAAATACGTCAGTTACGTCACGTAGGAAAACGAAACTTTATTTATAACAAAAAATACAAAAAATTTTCAGCATAATTACTTATAAAATTTTGTTGGTAATTTTCGTTAGAAAAATGTGAATTTAAGTTAATTTATGAATGCTATTATGAATAAAATTGTAAAATTCACTGTAAAATTATCTTCATGCGCGTGCGTATTACTTGGATTTATGTGGCACCATCTGCTGAACAGTGCTGCCAATGACATATTGTAAAAATACCTCTGAACACATGCAAATTACACGCACTTGAAGAATATTACACGATTAGGTACACCCCTGTTTTCAAAATTTAATTGTTTTAATTAATTTAAAAAATTAGAGAAAATTATTTTACATTATAACTTAAGGCTAATTTATTGACGCTTTTCAATATTTATTCAAATCGCAGCGGCCGTGCTTTGTCAAGGCGACGCGATGTAGCAGACGATGGTGTAGGCATAGGTTAAGAATTTTATAATAAATTTTGGGCATATGTAACCACACAGGTAGGCGACCAGATATAACACAACTACTCTGCAAATAATTTTAGCATTCCCTAAGAAATTACAACCCTTTAAAAGCAAGTTCTGAAATCAAGTTTCCATGTTTTTTTTTAATGTCGAAACAACAGCTAAACTTATCATAAGAATGATAAAAAGCATTTCAATAAATCGGTAATAAGGGTTGACAACTATAATGATAGGAACCTACTACAGAAAGTAGTGCAGAATTTTAGGGTTGCGATGCTGGCTTTTAATTCAATTTTATTTTATTTTTTTGTATGCAAACTAGAAGATATTTAGTAATGTGTATAGATACAAAAAAGTTTTTTTTGAAAAGGACTATTCATACATTTTTTTTCAAAATTTTTATGTGAAAGAGATGTGTGAGGTGACAAGTGGAATAGGTCAGGAATCCATTGTTTTATTTACCGCAACTATTTTGGAATCGCCCTGTATAAATCTTATGATCAAACCACAGTCAATAATGACAGAACACAGTATACATACAATCCTGATACAATCATAACATTCATAATTTTCTAAAATCCATTGAAGCATAGATTAAAGATAAACCAAGTCGCGCAAACTCCACATGGTGGTTACAGTTACAATCACCGAATACTCTCACCGGCACAGAATTACTATCTAAGAAGAATTTGTGTTAAAATACTTAAAATATCCGTAACTACACACTTTTTGAAAGTGTTAGAATTTTACACACCTACTCTTGAAATTACACGTATTTCGTGTAATTACACACTGATTGGCAGCACTACTGCTGAAAGTGATTATATTTAGTGAAATATTGAAGAGAAGGGACAATTATAACAAAATGTCAACGACAGTTATATCAAAATATCGTTATTATAATATAAATATGTTTACCCAACACAGCACAGAATAACTATCACAACTATAATAATTAGTCCAATTTGTACACTATGCACTTTCTCGTGCAGATTCCCTTAAAAATTTAGAACATGTTCTAAATTTGTATCGACAAAATTCATTTCTAAATTATTTGATTTGTTTTCTGTATGCAACTACAAAAATAGTGAAGAATAGAATTATTCGAAAAATTCTGTAGAGCATTTTTACAGTATCATACGGTTTTTAGACATCAACTATACTTCAAACAAATTCACAACTGTCAATCTTTACATCTGGAACATTGCTGAGAACTGATTGTACCGATCAGGTTCCTCCATTGTCCGCATGGCCTTCTTGATAAGGTGGCTTGAAGATTTTTCTGGATTCAATACATCACATCGTTTAATCTTGACACGACGATATAAAGGCCTTCCTATTATTTCTGCAGCTTCAGAGATTTACCCTTGCTTCTTTTTGGATTCTACAACCACACTTTCTCATGCCTCTTGAAACCTGCTGTTGTTGGCATGCAAGTCGTATCTCTTTATTCTGTCGCTTTCAATTTTTAGCTTCTCTTGTACTTCATGTAACATCTTTATTCGATTTTTCAGATGGCTGATATAATCATCTAAATTTTCCTTGTGTTGCGGTCGGTTCATAATTAGATCTATGGGTAGCCGCAATTCTGTGCCAAAAATCTCGCTGGCTGGTGTTTTACTCATGGTCTCATGCATTGCTGCTCGGTAAACCAATAAAAATGGAGAATAACATGTATCCGAGTTGGTCGATTTCTCGTTGATGGCCATTCTTAGGAGGTTTTCAATGGTGTGATTTCAATGAATCTTTCCAGCATTCTATCGGACTGCAGGTGAAGAAATTTATTTCTGGTTTTGTGGATGCCTAGCAGCCCAGAAACATTCTTAAATCCTTCAGATTTTAAATTTCGTCTTTGGTCGGAATTGATCTCTCTAGGGCTCCCATAACGGCATATCCAATATTCAAATAAAATTTTGGCTACTGTAACTGCTTCTTAATTAGGCAAGGGATATATTTCTGGAAATTTACTGAAGTAGTCCATGACTACCAAAATATAGCCATTTCCACTGCTACTATGAGGAAAAGGTCGGAAATCCGGGTCTTCACTTTTTTCTTTCATATTTCGAGCCTGGGTAAACAACCAAGAAAGTGTTCCTATTTCTCTTTTTGAAGGCCCTAATTCTGAGATATAATACTCTTTATAATGACATCTTCAAAGAATTAATTTCGGGCAATAACAATAAATTAGTTGATCTGCTCAAACCCTAAATATTTTTCATCTAAATTAAGTTACTTACATTACTTGTATTGAAGAGCACAATTACTACATCATTTTTACCATAATACACTGTTTCGTTAAAAATATTTTTTGTAAGCTGGGAAAACTCTAAATTGGATTTAATTTATTTCAAAATCATTAACATAGTTGATACTCTAGCAAATCCTATACCATATTGATCCCCGTAGGTAAGGATTTTTTTCTTCCCCAAATGAGAAGGGTCTTATTAAAAATTTATCTGATGAGGTTTTATTACATGTTCCTTTTATCTAGTCTATCTTGGACTGAACCATAGGATATGCTTGAAAACTCACATTCCAAATTTATATTTCTTGAGCACTGATGAGATGGAGTACTGGGAATAATGTTTTGTTCCACAACATCCATTGATATAATATTAATTTTTGATTTTTTGTTGTTTTCAATTCTACTTATGTATTTTGATGGTGTCTGTCATTTCTATCTGTGGTGTCTGCATTCTTCACTTTTACTAGTAAAAACATAATTTGTTTTTAATGATGTATGTTCTCTTATATAGTTGTCTTTTCTACATTTAGTAATTCTATAGATGTTACCATGTTTTCATTTAATCTACTCAACTCCTTTATATCATTTTCTAGCTTTCTCATTTCACTTCACACTTCATAATAATAATAATAATAATAATATCTCTACCCCTCATTCTAATCACGGGGATTAGCCCAAAAGTCGGAGACTTGTGCGGGAGAGGGGGCGGCATATTATTATTAAGCAGGCCGCATTTGCGCCCAGGAACGACTTACGTTGGTAGGCCCTAACCACTATTCAGTGCAGGAATAACGGAAACCTGGAAAATCTCATTAATTAGGGGGGTAGTCAAATATCAACCGGTATCAATCTCTCATTGACCCAAGCCAACATTCTTCCACCCTACCATACCCACAGAGAGGGCGCCAAACCTTTCCACGAATATAGCTTATATACAGTCTACCGGCAGCTGGGCTCGAACCAACGCCGATCTAGTCACCTCGATTCAAGTACTGACGCCTTAAACCGCGCGACCACTGACCGACCCATAGTTCATAGTTTCTACTCTTTATCTAGAACATATTTTTGTTGACAGAAGTCTATAATACCCTCTTCTGTTAATTCTGTTTGTACGCTCAATGAATTGCGTCCATTCATTACTCATACAGTGTGTACCCCTATGGATTTATTTGAGTAACTGTTTGTTTGACTTACTGACTCGATAGTCTCCCTATTTATGCACCTTCTCCAAATAAGTTTCTAACTCACTTTTCAGTTTTTTTCTTTGGTCTTCAAGATTTCCCCTTCTCAAATGTTGATTAGTTCTTTTAGTTCTTCATTTTTTATAGCATCCTCAACAAATTTCTTCTCTTCCAATCTTATCTGCGCAATATGTATATTTATTTCATATCATTTTCTTCCACTATATGTCCTATAGTTTTCTAAAATACTATATTGTTTTTTTATATCAAGATCTGTTTTTTCCTGTTTCTATTTATTACAAAACATAATTGTTGGACTTTTTAAAAACTTCATTTTTCCTTTGTTACTGAGTGGACATAATTGGTGATATATGCTGAAGCAATTCACACAAATGTAATATGGTGCCAGTCTAGTTTTACAACATTTGAACATTGTCATTATGTTTTATCCAGCTAGTTTCCAGGTTCACAAAATCTAGAGAATTTGACCAAATCTCTTGGACTATCATTGTTGCATTGTTTTGAAATTTTCTTCTTCCTTTAACTTGAAATAGTGCCCTTTTAACCGTTGATGCAGTGGTGGCTCGTCGTATGAAACAACTAAGGTCAGGTCTCAATGTAAAATTTGGCTCTCACACTGTATATTTTAATACCCCATAATTTCCAATTATCTATTATATTTATCAAAAATCACTATAATGGAATAAAATAATTATTGCTTCAATTGTAGCCGTCAGTAGTTATAAATAATGGATCTAGGCTACGATTCAATATCCCGCCGATTCTACCAGAGCGGGGAGTCACGAGTCACCCGCCAATACCACCACAGTGAAGCCCACCGCGCGATACCGTTAAAGTCGATGTTTTCCGAGAGAATAAGAGGTCCGATTTCTGGCGCCTCTTATTCTCTCTCACTTTGTTTTCCGGCAAATTTTCCGTGATTAACCGATTGCTTAAGTGTTAATATTTTTAATTGTATTTTGAATTTCCAATGGTTGATTAGTTGCTGCTACTGAATGTGATTTCTTAGATATTTTCAAAATTAAGTGGTTAGGTTTTAAGGACAAGGCAAGTATTAATTTTAAGTAAATAAAAATTATCTTCATTACAGGGTAAGACTACATTTAACATACCTAATATAAATATATCGTATTATCGATGGACTCATCGATAGATAATAATGAATCTCAATGAATCTCTCTCACGATATTTGGATTTGTAAAACAATTTCAAGATATTGAATTTGCAATTTGACCAAGATATATACGGTATAATTTTAGCGTGCACAGATTTGTTTTTTCAAATTCTGCAAGTTAAACACTTAAATATAAACTACTGCTCTAAACAAATTAAAATCTCTAATCAAAGAATTTCTGAATTAAGAGACGAAGAAAAATTTAAAAATATTTTTGATAATTACTAAATTAGGAGTAAAATTGCAACAAATTAGAAATAATTTTGAGTTATAAAATGCTATACTACGAAATTATAGATTTCATTTTCCTTCAACTAATCATTTTAGAAATTTACACAATTTAAATTTCCTTGTATTATAGTAGATTCCCCAAAAATTCCGATATGCAAAATTGTTTAAATGTTTACTCTAAATTATCCAAACGTTATTGACAAAACGAACTTTATATTCTGTACAGAGATGAACAATTTCGTAATTTAGAAATTCGAAAAACGGTAAAAATATACAAAGGATTTGAAATGGTATTTTCGGAAGCATACAAATTATTCTGCTTAGTTTTAATAATTCCTGCAACAAGTGTTTCAATTTTATGAAGACATAAATAAATTTGCAAATTTAAAAGGCAGTCGAGTAGATCTGTTCTATATAAAGTGAGTGTTTAAAAATATTTTGTTAAAAGTGGAGGCAAACAAAAATTTGGGAACACTGTTTTATATGTGGGAATAGATAAGAAGACTGGCTGCTTTGAAAATTTGTTTTTAAGTCTAAGTGCCCCCAAGTCAATTTTATGACAAGAAAAAAAAATTGTCCCTATTCATAACGAAGCAATATTAAAAAGTTAACTACTAACTGCCATCTCACCTTAAAAATTGAGTTATATTTAATTTTTTGCTTATACTTACAACTAGTCTGTAGTTCAAATTGGTGGTTAAGTCTTTTCTATGCTGTTTATACCTATTCAGTTTTATATAAATTTGTTCTATAATTAAGTTAAGCCTTGTTTATGCCTTTGATAATTTTATCTGTCTGTCGTTTACAGTTTTTCTACTAAACGGTTATTATTTTTTATTTAGTCATTAAAATGGCAGTTAATATTAAAAGTATTTAATCTTAAAATCAACAAGCTTAATGATATTTACAAATAATAATTTATTTTTTAAATATTCCTCTTGACTAAGATACATACGTGTGTTCTTATAGGCGCTTACTGTCAATGGATCCGGTATTTTCGGAGTATGGTTTGTCTCTTAGAAATAAGAATCTTAAATATATTACGATTTAAAATTTTGCTACTTAAGGCGGATACATACACGATATCTCTTAATTTTAGATTCTATAGTTTCATCAAATAGTCATTTTGAACAAAATTGGCACCTATGCATTTTTGAGAAGGAGAGATATCAATACATCTGTAAAGCAGACACATCAGAAAATATTGTTCTCAATATAAAGGGTTCAATAAAAATCTTGAAGCACTAAAACATTGAAACGAACTAAATAGTAAGATTTCACTCTTATGCAAAATATAATTTTTCAAATTTGAACCAAATAAATGTCGTTTTAGCCTTACAAGCATATTATAGATATATAAAAAATAATCACAGTAGATTTACGTTTATTGTTCAAAAGTGCAGTATTTCATTTGCTTTAAAGCAGTAATTTTAAAAACAGGATTTACAATAATAAAAACCCATTGTATAAATATAAACAGGTGAGTCAAAGAAACTGAAACTATAGAGACTTTCTGAAAAACAGAAAAATATAACTATTTTCTAAAATGTTGGCTATGACGCTCTCAGATTGAAACTAAACACTTAGTTGTGAATATTAAATTGCAATTTATGAATGTAAATATGATATTTAAATAGTTTCAAGAGTATCCAAATTGATAAAGGTGTTTCAGTTTCAGTGAATCAAACGTTAATGAGGCAGTTGCATGAATTTTATATTGGTCAGAACATGTGTCTTGCAGCAATAATCACATAATTAAAATATTAATAAATTGCCATAGAATGTAAACAAAACCACGTGGCCGAAAACGCGATATCATTGGTGTGATGTTACGCGGTTTTTTTACGTGGATATAAGTAAAAGTAACGAATAATGATATTTACCATTTTTTAAAATAAATCTAATCAGTTTTTATTGCTATTTACTACTGATTTCATTTCATCTTAAACATTTTTAAAGAATTCTTATTTATTACTTTTGTTTATTATATTTTCAGAATAGCAAAAACTCTCCTAAACGTGTGTACTGTGTTGTCTGAAAGCATGGAAATCATATACATATATGAACTAAAGCACACTGCTGTATTTAGATATGCATGTGCAAACGAGCACATCACAGGTATGCTGTGGCAACAATCGTTTTTTTTTTTTTGGGACGTGACTACACTTAATTTTGAAAATATCTTTTTTAGACTTATTTTTGCACAAATTGTGTAGAACAAATAATACATTCTTCTGCACGTATTTGGAAAAATCATGCAATTTCCACATTAAGGGTAGAACTCAAAAAAATAATAAATCTATCTACATATAAAGCAAATTGTATGTGTTATTACTAAATAATGAGCAACAACATTATTTAAATGCTAACTTAATAACTATTTGTAATACAGACTTGAAGGTAAAGTAGTTTCTGGCTTTACTATAACCAAAGTTCATATATATGAACTTTGCTATAACTTACATCACTGGTACAAATGTAATTTAAGCCTTAATTTTGCAAAACATTTTTACAAAAAGTGGTATATTAGTATAAACCAAATCATTGAATAACTTAGAAGAAAAACATCACACTAAAAATTATTTTCTTCTTAACAGTTAATTTTTCATATGTTAGACTATATACGATATATTTTCATAAGAAAAGTTAATGGTAAAATAAGGGTTACATTATAAGAAATTTTGCTTCTGTAATAACACATCTAATTTCTTTTTAACAAAGGTTTTTGCAGTTAAATAATATACACTTCAAATTCTTTTTAAAAATTTTACTCAATTTTTAGGCTTTCAAGAAATTGCATTTATTATGTTATTCCTCTTCATATAAATCAATTCTTCAATTTAACCTGTTACCTAAGCCAGAGGAATTATTAAGTTTAAATATTGAATGGGGTGTACCAATGAGGGTGAAGAAAGATGATAAATTTTGAGAATATAAATTTAATTTTAATTACATTGATCTAATATAGCTTTGAAAGTATTATATTGAAAATATTTAACAAAAAATAAATGCATGTTTCTGTTTTTCATGTAGAAAATTTTGCATAAAAACATTGCGATAACTAAACTGTCATATGATATCAAAAAATTTAGTTCAACTTTGAATTTTTCACTATCAAGAGTCCCATGGTTCAGGTTTCATTCTCATAAAAGGGCCTAAATTATGGAATTTTTTTCTATTATTTTGACATCTACAACCTTAGTTACTCTATGAGCCATTCATTACGGCCGCAACATAAAAATTTCCAACTTGAATCATATTTTGTTTAAAATATGACAGCTTAACTACTTGCCTATATGGTTGACACATATACAAGGTAGTCCATTTTTCATGGCCGACCATTGGCATCTCGGTATATCTTTCTAATTTAATTGTGAAGGTAATTAATTAATTTATTAGTAATTTGTGTTTGTGTCATAATTCAAGCATTACAGTGTATCCTCAAAATCATAAACACCCTAATCTAACAAGTACGCAATATCGGATGATGACATGTATGAAGGGATTAGAGCGCGAGACCAAAATATAAAAACGATGTAAGTGATGCGGTTTAAATATGTAGTTCCTTATTAAGAATGTCTGTGAGTAGTGTATATAGTGCAATAAAGAAGAACATACAACTGTGAAACAGAAAATGGGAACTCACAGAAAGAAGAAAAATACACGAACAATTCATGGATTGTATTTTAAAAATGAGCTTCCGATAATAAAAAGATTCCGGTTACTATCTTACAGAATGAAATTTTGCCTAGAATATCTAGAGGAGTGCTTTTGCAAATTTTGAGTGACATGAATTTTTGATTATAAAACAAAATAGAGAGAACATGCTGATAGAAAAAGACAAAAGGGTGATGGCGAAGACACTATTTAAGACAAATATTAGAAGATTGAAGAATATGTGTTTGATATACTTATATATTAAATAAACACTGATGGAACATAGGTAAATGAAGGCCATAAGATGACAAAAGTATGGCACTGTTTTGCCCCATATGGAACTAGGTGCTGTCGTGGTTGCTTTGTTCATAGTACACCAGAATCAGTTTCCAACTGCCAGAAGTATGCGCACTGCACTAAAACAAAGCATTTTCAATCTTATGTGGGCATCATAAACGTGTGATCGTGCTAGTAACCAGTAGTGCATTGTAGTGTGTATGTAATAGTGTAATGGATTATGTGTTAAATTATGATATCCGCGGAGTGCCCATCAGGTGTAAGTGGGTGGTGGTAGGCTAAAACGACTGCATTCTACGGGTGAGTATAAACTTTTTAAAGTAAACTATTAAGGTATTAAATTCACTGAACATCAACTTATTTTTGGTAATTTTGTATTCTTTGAACCTTTTTCAAGTAGCACCCCTATGGAATCTTGTCCCCTACAACCCTCACCCTGACCTCGGAATCTTGAAATGAGTTATACAAAAAAAAAAAGCAAAAACCAATATACAAATACATTAAAAAATTAAAAATTTTATTATTAAATTAAATTATGAATTTTAGCAACATTTCTCATGTGTTTATAATTTGTGTAATCTATTTGCATTCTGCATTTGTTGTGACGTGTTCTACACCTTGAATTTTTTCTTTGAATAAATAGATATTAAACCTTAATTTTCATATACAGGAAGCATAAAAATCTGCGACATTAAAAACTAACTATTAATTAAATCAGTATATATGTGATAAATTGTCAATATCAGTATTGTTATTAATGGAATTAATATATCTTTTTATTTGGATTATTTCGAGTACAGCTGTTTTTTGAAAATTACATTCACAGTTGATAATTTCTACATTATCAAAATTAAAAATATGGTTATTTTATATTGCATGTTTTGAAAGCGTAGGTGAATTTACATTATTGGTAGAAATATTATATTTATGGTTATAAATATTGTTTAGTTTGTCCAATACAATCCATTACAATCACTACAATTTATTTTATAAATAACTTTATTGTTAATATTATTGCAATGCAACAATAATGTTATATGTTAATAACATATTTGAATTAATTAAAAAATATAAAAATATTTACTAAATAAATTTTTGCAAAAATTTTACAAAATCTACATAAAATCTATACTTTCATGAAGTCGAACTAAACAAATATGTTTCTCACATCTATACGTAGTATTTATATTATGATTTTAATTTCAAAGGTTTGATCTTCCAAGCCCCAATAGTATAACGTAACCATATAATCACCAAGTCCATACCCATCTGAATCCAACTCCATACAGGGGTCACTTTGGATCCATCAATTTCTGTCCAAGTTACCGCTACTTCTGATATTGGAATTTTCAAAAACTGTGCTATATAAAGCAATTCAACATCAAAGGCCCTGAAATAAAAAATAATACTGAAAAAAAACCACTGAATACCCTCCAAGAATTTTCAGGTTCAAAATAACACATTCACAATGTTAAGTGTAATAGGAAGTTTTGTTTTGCAGATAGTTGTCAATGTCTACATTCAACCTTGCCAGTGCAAGTACGTACTACTAGGACAATTCGACTAACTTGGCAGGTGCCATTTTTTTTAGCTAAATTTTTAATCACTAAATCAGCTAAGGTTATGATTGTGTCAAAATGGAATCAGATTCACAATGAATACAGGAAATAACAAATTAATATCATACGTATCCATATTAAAAATACATAAGCATTTCAAGATACAATTCACTGAGACAGTAAATTCAAGCGCTGATCTAACCACACTAGCACAGCGCTTGCATGGTTGAATGCACCCAATATCATCAAAAAACAATCAACATAATGCATTGAAATTTAATTTTAAAATCTTCAAACATTATTTTCTTGAAATTTTTGTTATGTAACACTATAATTTTTCATGTGCCAGGGTATTTTTTTCGAAAACTTCTCAATTTCAGAAATAATGAATGTATTTGTTACTTTTCTAAAGCACTGTATATAAAATATATGCTCCTCACTAAACTGCTTCGTTGTTGAGAAAAAGTTAAAAAAAAATTAGAAGTGATGCTCAATTAAGTATCCAGTTATGTTTTTTTTTTTTCAAGTTTAAACTTTAGTAATATTAATGACACTCCTTCAAAACAGTTTGAGAGCTACTCGAATTTTCAATAGCAGTTCCTGTGTATGAATATTTTTCCCTTTTATAAGAGGGTGATGCAAGAAATAATTTAGTGGGGAATTCAACATCAAAATAAATAAGAGAATTATTCGGCCAAGGTCAAATGTGTTATATTTACATTTACTATCTTTTTCTAAGTCAATATCATAGCGCAATGTTGCATTCAAACAGCTGTAGTATTTACACAGCATAAATATTATACCTGTGATACCTACTATTATTTATTTATTCGCCACTTGCATATTTTTGTTTGTCATGTGTAAGCGGTTTTTTGGTATTATTTGTCGTAACATAAAGAAAAGTATGTCAAAGTAAATGTTAAAAAACATATATAATTCTCTTTAAAGTATAAAAAAAAGCTTAAGATTAGTATCATTCATTTTATTTCTAGCTTTATTCGCAGAAAAAAAATCTAAAATTTATAAGGCAATCCAACGTGCTGTGAAATCACTTTAAAAATGGCGGTTGTAGGACAAACAACTTGAAACTTGACATAATATGATAATAAGCAGAAATTTGTGATTTTGTGTAGAACTGTCAACTGGTGTGTTTGCTCATTGTATTTTATGCCTATTTCGTAATACCAAGGATAATTTAGACTATTATAATGGTTTTGTTTTGTTGTGTTACACAAATCTCCACTGTTTGCCCTACAGACGCCATTTTAAATTATTTTAGGTTAGGACGTTGGACAGTCCTATAGCAGGTTTTACAGGTTGGGTAACCGTATACTTTTAATTATTAAAGATGGATATACCGGGCGACAACGGAAAGTGGGAACACACTGTAACTTTTTTATGACTGCTGATAAAAATTTGAAATTGGGTGGATTTATACAAGATGGTGCCATGAATTCTTTAAGGTCATTTCAGATTTCATGACATTTCTGGTTTGACCGGATATGACCGTAAATTTATATTTTTAAATGGGACACCTTGTATTTTTTGACATTTTTGGAATCAGCGGATCATTTTACGTATGGTAGGACCAATTTTCTAACACATTTTCTGGATGTAAATATATTTTTTTAATTTTTAAAAATAAAACTTGAAGGCCGCGACTGGCAGAAATTTCTTTTTTGACGGATTTTAAAAATTATTGTACCACAAAATTCAGAAAAAAATTCTTTATTAAAAAATCAATAGGGTCCACTCTCTTTACATTTGAAAAAAATGAGTTTTTAAGAAAATACAATAAATCGAAATTTTTAGTGGTAATAACTAAAAAAATGTACAAAAAAATTGAAAGTAGATTTCATTACGAATATGTATGTAGTTCAAAAAATATCGTAAAATGCATTTTTACGAGTGTATGTGTAATTAATATTGCAAAAATTTGTAACGTGTGTGTGTTTGTTTAATGCAATAATTTAAAAAATGCTGTCAGTCGACAACAAATAAGACCTGTTAAGCATCTACTCAGAATGAATTCATGAATGCATTTTTTTTTTTTTTTTTTCTAGAAGAAAACTGTTGTCCTTTCCATTATTTCTAGATGATCTGTTTTTTAATATTTATTCATTATCACAATTATTCCATGCTAGGTATTTTGTGTGTTGTACTTTTATGTAAATTTAAAATCTTTTAGTCCTCTGATTTCATAACACATTTTTGAAAGAAAACATATTTTTTTATCCTGTCCAAAAAATAAAGATGGTGAATCTCCAGCTATTTGTGCACAGACGTTTCGATAATCAATGTCAACAAATCTGCCTTCACTGTTTCTCTCTTACAGGACCAAATATATGTTAATCGCATGGTGACAAATTGTTAGAGAAAATTCCTCTTTGAAATGACAGGAATTGGTCATCATAAGCATTTTACATCATTAGTGAACTTAACTTTTAATGGCTTCATCCTCCTAATTTTTTTGACTCGTACATTTGGGTCTTCTTAAGAGGTCACGCTAGATGCAAGTCAACCTGATTGTTCCACTAGTACATTGTAACCATCCGACTTTCCTTACATCTTCTGTCTTTGCCTGCCTCACATCTCATCGCCTGATACTATTTGAACATAAGCGGCTCTTTTAGCAGGCTTTAACTTAAAATGCACTGTCTTAGTTCCAAGTTTACAAAGTTATTATCAGTTATTTTCATAAACAAAGTATATAAATTAATAAAATAATTTGCCGCTTCTAGGATGCCGATTTATTTTGTCCCCCTTTACGTTTTAAACCTTACTTTACTCGTTAACAGATATGATTTAGATCCAAGGAACTAGATTTTTTTCTAAGAAAACTGGTACAAGCCACATCAAAATCGGTTATTAGATTAGTTTTTTAAGATATCTAAAGAGGTCTCTTAATGAATGTTAGTCTAGGTATCCCTATATGTGTTAAAATTACATTCCTCTTTATTATTTTTTATTTTTACGGGTATATGTTGAATTGTGTTGTCTAGTCATGTTTTTGTAGTACACCTTTTTATTAAATTCTGGAACCACGTGCACACCGGTGGGCCATGAGAAAACAATGTAAATGCAACAGAAGAGAAATGTGAAATCAAGGAAAAAATCAAAATAGGCACATTGAAATTTTGTACACTGACTTAATTTTGTTATTTTTATTTATATAAGATAACATGTTTATCATCCTTTCAAAATACTGTCCATTAGATAATATGGACTTGTCCCATTGGGGTTTCTGCTGTTCAAAACATTTTATATATTCATCTGAACTAATACTCTTCAGTGTCTTTAACAATTTAAATCTCCTACATAGGTAAATTTCGAGTATATCTTTCCGCTAATTTAATTGTGATTGTAATTAATTTAGTGACTTTGCGACTGTGTTCTTAAGAATGGATAATAATTCAAACTCTATAGCATGTTCTCAAAATTGTAAATACCCTAATCTAACAAATCAGAAATATCAGATGATAAACATGTGAAGGGATTACGAAACGAAACCAAAATATGAGTGGTTGTAATGCGTAGTTCATTAACAAGAATGTCATTAAGTAGTGTATATCGTGTAATAAAGAGTGACAGTGAAAAACATACAACTGCAAACCAGAAGATAGTGGAAACTCGCAGAAGAAAGAAATAGATGCCACACACAAAATACGCGATTCGTAACTATCACAAGGATAGAGATAGCGAAGTATTTGGAAAATGGTTTGGAAACTTGTAGTGTATAGTATTGTCAAGAATGAAAATTTTAGTCGAAATATATTTAATAATCCAAAGAGTTTAGAAATCATACACTAAACCATCAACCCAGTTTTATTCAAAATTATATTTTATTTATATAAATAATATTTAATAGAGTTACGAAAGAAATTAAGTCAATAAAATTATGTTATTCCAAGTAGTTCGGTGACCAATGATTTCCTACATACAGTGCAACGTTGCTAACTGGTCATTAGAAGATGGGGCCATAGCTTGGGATATTGCAAATGCAGCGAAATTGTTATTAACAGGGTCAGTGCTTAAAAAGTAGGAAAAAGAAAGTCAGTCGGGTTTTAGATGCAGTGATAGTATCAGATTTAAAAAGTGCTCTCGGCTCCCCCCTGCCGCCATGAAGGTAAGTCTTTATGGTAAAAGTAGACCTTCAGAGAGAATCCAGTACATAATTATATTTTCTGTTCTTTGAATTAAACTGTTTACGTGTGATACCCACAGAGTATGCATCAGGCAGGTAAGTGGGTGGTGGTGGGTCATTACCATCCAAACAGACAGCATTCTACAATTGTGGAGAGGATACCACGGATGAAATTATAAACTTTTTAAAGTCAAGTAGTCCAATCAAATGGTGGTTTTCCTGTAAATATTTTCCTAGGGTTCTAAATGTTTTTTTGGGAGTGCTGAATCCGAATTTTAAATTTGCTGCAGGTCAGCTTCATAACAAAAACTTCAATAATAATAATAATATCTCTACCCCTCATTCTAATTACAGGAATTAGCCCAGAAGTCGGAGACTTGTGCGGGAGAGGGGGCGGCATATTATTATTAAGCAGGCCGTATTTGCGCCCAGGAACGACTTACGTTGGTAGGCCCTAACCACTATTCAGTGCAGGCATGAGGGAAACCTGAAAAACCTCATTAATTAGGGGGGTAGTCAAATATCAACCGGTATCAATCTCTCACATTGACCCAAGCCAACATTCTTCCACCCTACCATACCCGCAGAGAGGGCGCCAAACCTCTCCACGAATATAGCTTATATACGGTCTACCGGCAGCTGGGCTCGAACCAACACCGATCTAGTCACCTCAATTCAAGTACTGACGCCTTAAACCGCGCGACCACTGACCGAAAACAATAAAACAAAATTTTCTCACTTTTTCAGTTTTTCGCTTATATCTAGAATATTATGTGTTTTTCGCAAATAACCTTCTATAAAAAATTAAAGTAGACTAAATTTCCTATAAAATGCACTAGTCAACTTTGATTATCTGACTAGCGGTATCAGCGCTCGAGCGTGCTGAACAACAGTGATTTTGTGGTTCTGCAAAAACGTCAAAAATCTCACTCCACCCCCTACAGCTTGAAAACCATACATGTTATCGACAAAACCCTTATACCACGTGAAATTACATTAAATTTCCTACAAGAGAGATCTTTAACATTCAATTTATTAGGCCACTATTCAATTAGGTCACTCTTTATTATCGTTATTATTAGAGATACAAAATATAGTTTCGTATAAAAATTGTAGAGCTGTAACAGAACTCCTTTAATAAGTTAATGGAAGCACAGTGACCTGCACAAGTTGAGAGGTACAAGAAGAAATATATATTTTAATGGAAAGCCCTATGTATTGTTGAATTTTTGAATTATTATTTTTTTCTGATTTCAACAATATGACATTCCCATCTTTAACGAGTCTCTGATCTCGAGTTATTGAATATTGAAAATCATATTTAAGTTATTTATTATACACTCGGAAATTACAATTATTAAAGTAGTCTATGAGAATGACAAGTATTCTCATAACATGACATTTATTTAATCAAATCAATTGAAACCATAGACCTTATAAGTCATGGACCGGCCCTAGAAACAGAGGTCCGCTGTCCTGATATGTACAAGAGGGATGAAGCTAGTCCGGGCAAAAACAGATGTTCTATGACAGAAAAATATATAAACATAACCTGACAAAACCTTTCCTAAATAATTAAAACCTTCCTTACAAATTATTATTATCAAAATGTAATTATAAATTAAATTTCTGAATAAATGAGTAAATATCCAATATAATTCGGTCTGTCACACGTCTGTCTTACATCTGGCACTTACGGTTTTTGTTTTTTTTTCGGCCAATGATCTGTGGGCTTGTCTGTGGACTAACTCTATCTCTGTCTCACACATCTGAGCATCAACGATTTGTATAGGTAGAAAACGGTTGCGGGCGCGTCCATGATTTATAAGGTTTATGATTGAAACTGATATGAAAATTTCGAGTTTTTTTGCGTTTTTCTTTGTGAACTTGAAATTCAGATTCAGCACCCCAAAAATTTATAGATCCGTTGACAAACAAACTTTCATAATCATAAGCACCAATTGACTGGATTAAAGTGCTAGGTTCACTCAACGTCAACTTATTTTTGATAATTTTGTATTCTTTGAACCCCACTCAAGTGGCACGCCTATGGAATCTTATTCTCTGTACTCCAGTACTTAGATAAATGCTGTGTATTAGTCACTCCATATTATTTTGCATAGAATATATTTAGCAAGGTTAGCAATGAAATTAGTTAAATATTAATTTATATTTCATAGAAAATAGTTCTTACCATCTTTCAACATGCATGTTATCAAAACAAATTTTAGCAGTCTTTCTAGTTAGAAGCTTAAATCCACACTGGGTATCCTTCACTCCCCTAACAGCAAAAAGCCATACTAAAAAATGAAATCCATACATTAATACAGTTCTAAAGAAACTCCTTGTTGCAACTGATTCACTTTCTAGATGTGCCCTCGATCCTATAGATATTGCCAGTTGTTCTTCTGCTATAGATGGTTCCTTAATATAATCACCTAAAATTATTTACAAAGCATTGGAAAATAGTCTAATCAATTCCAATAGTAGTATTGGACTTATTTAATCCGTCTTTCTTTTACTTGATTTGTCAATGTGACCCTCTCCTATCTGGCAAATTTATTTATCCTCAGTATAAAGATCTGTTTAAAAAATATCTATTTTTAGGAATAGCAAAATACTAAAATGTATTAAAGCTGTCTAGAATTATAAATTAAACTAACAACGGATAATAATTTTATTTTATTTTACTTAAATAGCTGATTTAAATTAATTCTTAAAATTTTTCATATGATCTTTGATACCAAAAAGTATATTAATGCCTAAATATAGTATAATATACAATGCTTTCGAAAAGTAACGAATAAATTCATAATTTTTGAAATTGAGAAGTTTTCGAAAAAATCCCCTGGTACGTCGATTTTGTTTTTAAAAAAGGCACTTTTTGACATACGACCCATATTTGTGATGTCATCGTTGTTCGAGATATGAGCTGTTCCCGAATCGTTGGATAGGGAGTAGGGGGCCGATTGAGTGGCCAGCCAGATCGCCTGATTTGACACCCCTAGATTATTTCTTGTGGGGATACTTAAAAAACAAAGTACACGTTATTAGACCGGTTAATTTAGAAGATTTAAAAGCAAGAATTCGTCACGAGATACATCGTATACCTCCTGAAGTTATTGATAATGTCCAAAATGAATTTATTAATCGTCTTGGCTACTGTCAGGCAGCCAACGGTGCACAATTTGAACATTTAATTTAGTCGATTTTTTACATAATCATTATCATTTTCAGTATTGTGAAAATTAAATTTTAAAATCTTCAAACATTATTTTTTTGAAATTTTTGTTTTGTAACACCATAATTTTTCATGATGTATGTAAGTAGAATGACACGCTCTTTCAAATGGCATGGTCAAAATTGGGGGTTGCTATTTAAAAAAATTGTCGATGACGCACTATCTCGAACAACGATGACGTCACAAATGTGGGTCATATGTCAAAAAGTGCCTTTTTTAAAAACAAAATCGACGTGCCAGGAGATTTTTTCGAAAACTTCTCAATTTCAAAAATAATGAATTTATTTGTTACTTTTCGAAAGCACTATATAGTTGTGGCAAGAATTCAGACGACTTACAAACAAACCTTTTTATAACAAATATTTCTATACTTTTTTTATTAGGAATCAATGGATTATTTAAATGATTTAACCAATAAAATCCAAAGTGGCTTTGTTAGTTACCTAGAACTTTATAAACATGGTTTTTCTACTTTATAAAAGCGAAGAGTAAAATTTAAACGTGGATTTTATTTAAACCTTTGTGTGTAGGTTTATTTAGATACTATTAAAAACTTACCTAAGCAATGCCCTTTCAGTTCTTAGGAAAAGTTTCTTGATAAACATTCTAAAAATTAGGGAAATTAATCTTAACACGTTTTAGTATGGAGCTCATTCGCCAAAACAGACAACAGCCGTTTAGAATGTGATAAAAATGGTTTAAGAAATGAAAACATTTGCTAATAAGAACGCAACTTTTAGAAAATATTGAAGTTATTAAAATACCGGAGGAAATCTTAAAAGTTAAAATGCAAAAGGAAATAATTATATGTATTAATTTTACAATTATGAACATAATAAAAAAAAGCCTAATGAAGATAATAATAAGTACTATAATTATCTTTTGTTTTCAAAATGTGTGTTCGTTTTCTTATACAGTGCTGTGTTTGTCTACTCATTTCAGTTGTAAGTAACTCCTAATAAAATCTCTTGTAAGTAAAAATTAACTGAGATTCCAACGTATAGTTTGATAGTTAATCTACATTTACTGTTGCTATGGAAACTAAGGATAATTGTTTTCTCATGACATACCAAGCTATTTAATAGAAACATTGCTTTCCCTTTTTATGCCAAACTTTAAATTAGCTTTTAAGATTTCACTTCAATACACGAAAATTAGCGTTTTACAAGAAAATTTACAAGAATACATTCAAGTCAAGAGTGACGAAATTTAGACAATGAATCAAGCGAGTAAAAAAAACCTTCCAAACTTTACCAGGGACGTACAAGAGAAAAATTCTGAAGGGTTTCATGATAGCAGATCCTTGAAAAAATAACACCCTGTATAACGATTTCAAAAAATGAACTTGTATAATATCCGAGACTAGTTGAACAGTACATGTATCAAATTTGAAGGCGCTGTGTAATACGGACTTGGTAATAAAAAAATAAATTTATTTTTTTGAAACTTTAGCCCCCGTAACTCCGCTACTGATCGAGAAAGAAACCATGTTCATATAAAGTTTTCCTCTTAAAATCGCTTATTCTGTCTACCGTTTCAATTTGTTCCAAACAAACCGGAACATCCTGTATATTGCTCGAAAGTACAAAAAATTATTGTTTTTAACGCGACAAACTATCAAAAATTATGTTGACAATCAAAACAATTGCTTAACGTAAGTCATCTAATTCTTGCCACAATTATAGTTATATTCAGTATGTGACATCACAAAATGTATTGAATAAGTAAAAAATAAAAAATACAGAATTACCTCATAAAATAGAACAATAAATAACACAAAAGAAAAAACAAAAAAGTTAAACTAAAGAATAAAATACTTTATTTAGACAAGTTAAAATAAAATTATTATTAATAATTTTCTGAAATAAAAAATATGAGGTATTCAAATATGTAATACCAATGAGCAATGAGATAAACATATACCTCACATATTGAAATCATAAAAATATCAATTAAAAGAAAATATATCTTACTCTTATTTCTAATAGCTATCAAATATCTAGTTTTACATTTAAGAATTGCTTTTAGTTTGCTTAGATCTATTAATTTAGTTTTTAAAAGGAAATCACTTCTAAAAATGCAGAAATAATTCAGTATCTTAGCTGATTTTTATTCAAAGAATGGTTAGAAACAAAAATAGGAGATATTTCTTTTCAAAATTCATATTATTTAATATTTTGATATAACAGGTATATATTTTTAAATGTTTTTATGTATTACTTTAATTTTTCATTTATTTTAGATTATTAGGTATTAGTTAATTACTGACCTTGTCTATAGCATTATTTCTTTAGCGTATAGTTACATATTTGATATCAAAAAAACATTCAATTGATGATAATTTTTAAGTAAAGAAAAGAAATATAAATTAATAAAATCTAGTTTGAAAATATATATTTCATTATTAATAAATAGAAATATTACTTACAGCCCATTAAATTATTTAAACTGTTTTCTAATTTCGATAAGTCACAAAATTTTGTCGCACCATCTGCATCAGCAAATAACAACAAAGAACCTCTTGCACTTTGCATACCCTAAAAAGTATGTGTAATTCATTTACAGGAAAGAATATGTAATCTAAATAGGATTTAAAGCTCTGTACAAGTATGTCTATTTTGGAAATACTTATACAAAATAAATAAATATATATACAGGATTATTCAGAATTTATCTAAAAAAATTTGGGAATAGATGTGTTATGAAAAATCAAATGGAGAAATAAATTATTGAAGTTCTAGTAGTTTCAACCTTTACGTTGTTCGGCTACTGTAGCCTCTAGCCAGACGATTTCAAATAACCGATTATTTATCGTATTAACTTTTTTGTGATTCAAGTATTTACATTAGTTTTTCTTACGGCTTACTTTGGCTTACAGGTATAGCAAACTCGTAGTTGATTGATATCGTTTTAATTTCTAGTGAAGTGAAAATGCTTTAGCAGAACGATTCCCCGGTAAACATATGCCAAAGGCAGCTATTTTTACAACTGTGTGCAGTGAGTGCAAATGTAGTGCAAACGCTGGCATGACACAAGAAATTTGCAACCGAACCTTGGAACACATGTAAGTCCAGGGCGTCCACAACGTATTGCAGCAGTGTGGCGTATCATACACGAGGCTCAATTATATCCATACCATGTACAGCATATCCCAGCATTAATACCAAAGGATTGGATGAGGAGGACTGGTACCATAGCCGCCGCTATCTCCTGACTTTAAATTATTTGGACTTATTTTTGTGCGAATATTTAAGAAATTGCACCGAAGTGGACACTATTGATGATTTACGCAAATGTATCATAGGTGTTGCCAATAATTTACAAATTCAAAACGGACAAGCAGAAAAATTTGTGTTAGTTTGTAGAAACTGGGTAAGGCAGGCCCAAAATTTTGTTGTAACATCAGGTATGTCAAACTATTTTACTAATTAAAACCACAAATTAATTCTATTAATAATTAATAATAAGAGCGGCAAAAGCAGCTGAATTTGCTGTATAAAAATAGATGTTGTAAAATGTAATTTATTTCTTTTCTTGGGAATTTCTTTCAATTTTCTGTCCGGTCACCGATTATATGCCTTATCAGGTTTTACAATGAACCAGTTTCCAGTGCCATGCAGAAGTGTATTTTTAAATCATTTTTGAACTGCTCTTATTGATTTTATTTTTGCTAAATTGTATTTCCCCTGTACATTCAACATTTTTTGAATCACCCTGTGCATGTTTTCATATCCACTGCTATGTTATTTTCCAAATGCCGTTGTTGTGGTGGACTGGAACTGTTGTTGGTTATAGTCGTTGTTGAAAACCCTAAAAACTGCTAAAAGGAGCTGGCAGATAATTTTTTTTTTAATCTCAGTGCAGATTTGCCTTCAGAGAGGAACAAAAATAAAAACTAAATCATTGTTCAACTACATATTTATGTAGGTACCTATTTCTATTATTTTTTTAAAAACGATGAAATTCATATGAAGATGCAAATACAAACTGATCATCAAAGTAAAGAAAATAGCGGTTGCGCACCTACAGATGACAAACGATAGGAGGCAGCAACAGACACAATCAGGCTGCAGCTTTGATGTTACCAACTTGTGTTGGATAGAACAAACCGGTGCACATCAGCCCACGCCACGACGGATTAGGACTTCCCACGGCCCGTTAGCCCGTGCTAACATGGGCTGTGAGAACCACAAGGGTAAGATATTACAAATTTTAGGTAATGTGTGAATTAAAAAAGATGATAAACATTTTTGTTGAATCTTGGAGTGGGTATCAATTCGTTTGTTGTACTTCTATAATTTTCAAGCATTTTATTTTTGAATGCATACATACACTATGAAAATACAATGTTCGGATATTACCAATATCTTCTGTATAGGTTATGTCATGCCACTGTCTAGGCCCGAGGTTACCACCAACTGCGAGTGTTGCGCTGGACACAACACTTTGGTCTCAGCTTCTTTATAATTTAGACAGACTTTAAATCATTTTTATTATACTTAACCTGAATAAATGTATTAAATTTAAATCTTCATTTTAATTAATAAAAACATCACTACGGTCAGACAAAAACCATAGCTTACATAAGGTTAGTTTGAAAAGACTTTTTTTTCTTTCTTCAAAAATTATTGAAATGAAATGGCAGAAAATTTAATGTACTTTTACATGGTATAAGGGTTTTTGTTGATAACATAAATATTTTTCGAGTTGCAGAGAGTGAAAGTGGGCATTTTTGGTGTTTTCACAGAATGGCCAAAAACTGCTGTTATTCAGGGCGCTCTACCGCTATTACGGCTTGCCAGATAATTAAAGTTGATTAATTTGTACTCAATTTTGTCTACTTTAATTTTGAATAGTGTGGTCATCTTCAAAAAACTGAAGAGTGCAAAAATTTTAAGGTTTTTTGCATTTTTCGTTGTAAAGCCGACCTCCTACAAGGCAGCAAACTTAAACTTCGAACTCAGCATTTCAAAAAATTATAAAACCGTTGATAGTTTATTCTATACTAAACAGTTACACTTTTTTAAGTTATTCTTTTCCTATGTTTTTGTGAAGAAAATACTAGACGAATGCAACAGACAAATGTATATAAAAAACGATGAAAATTTCAATAAAAAAATATAGAATTCCGACAAAAGAAAGTGTTTCAGAAATATATACATTTTTTGCCATAGCACTACTTATGACACGATATAAGATGAGTATTGGTCCACTGATCCATATTTTCAAGTATAATGAAAAAAGATTTTATTTTATTTTAAAAATACTTAATATCTACGATAATCAACCAGCAGGACAAACTATATAAAATTAAGTTTGTGATAGAACATCTAAGAAACAAATTTGCAGAAGTATTTCCACCATTTGAAATGCTTTGCTTAGATGAAAGTCTAATGTTGTTCAAAAAAAGGCTATCCTGGAAGCAATACATTCTGTCGAAAAGACATAGTTTTGGCATGAAGTTATTTATATTATGCGACTGTAAAACAAAACTTTGTTTAGATTTTAGAATCTATATTGGATCCTACAACAGATTTTGATCCTCTTTATTAGATTTTTACAATTTTCAGATTTAACTTACACGATGATGTTATTTTTCCACAAAATAAACTAATTTTCGTAATATCCGTTTAGTAATATAATCCCCTTATTACGTCCCAACGTTAAAAGTGAGTAGGTGGCACATTTAGTATATGTCTTTAGGAGTATTTTGCAGTTTTTAGATGTACAATCGTTTGCAATAGTAATGACACTCTCTGAAAACAGTTTTTGAACGTCTGGAAGTTCTGAGTAGAAATTTCATTAAGTCTCTATCGGTGAGTGGAACAACTAATAACTAATATTAAAAATGTGAAGTAGATTTCATTACAAATACATCAGAAGTTCTAAAGAAATCGCAAAATTCATTTTAATGAGTGTCATTATTATTGCAAACGATAGTAACTGACACGATAACGTTTTTTTTTTCTACGAAATAAACTAATTTTCGAAATATGAGGGCAGCAGCAACAGCATATTACGGCCCTACTTTGAAAATGGGTACGTAGCACATTTGGTATATGCTTTAGAAATATTTTGTCATTTTCAGATTTCACTTACACGATGAAATTTGGTTTCCACAGAATAAACTATTTTTCATAATATTAGGGTTGCAACCCCTTATTATGGTCCTACGGAGTATTTTGCCATTTTCAGATTTAATTTACATCTGCTTTTCCACGGAATAAACTAATTTTCAAAAATATGAGGGTAGCATCTCCTTATTACGGCCCTCGCTTTAAAATGGGTAGGTAGCACACTTAGTACATGTCTTTAGAAGATTTAACTTACACGATGACGTTTTTTCCACGGAATAAACTAATTTATGTAATATGGGAGTAGGTAGATGCCCTTATTACATTGAAAATGGATAGGTAGCACTCTTGGTACCTACATGTTTTAGAGTATTTTGCCATTTTCAGATTTTACATGCATTGTCATCATACAATTTAAAAAATTTTTGAAATTGAAATTTGTTAACATGCTGTATAAAAATTGACCAAACACGAGTATTTTTGATAAATGCGTTTACTGGTATCATATTTTTATTATATAAGTTGCTGTAAATATATTCACATCGACGATTTTAGCTGTATTTTAATTTGAAAACCATGGAATCGTAAGAAAACACCTGTCTAGCAATTTTGATTTTTTTTTTTAAATTGTACTATTTTCATTTATTTATAAGGAACTTATCACTGAAGTTGATATACTTGTTTTTATTTAAATAGCATATATTGCTATATCTATATCTATTCCTCAGTATTTCAAAAATTTAATAAACCTAATTCTAAATTGAGAGATATCTAGGTACTTATTGATTTATTATTGAATTTCGTTCCTGTTTGAAGTTACAATTAATTAGTATGATGTGAAATGTAAAATTTATGATGGATCAAAACCATACAATATAAAACCCGGTATCAGTAAGTGGAATCCACTGATATTTTTCATTTGGAAAGATTCATTCTGGAGTGTCATAACTCTATAATAATAGCTATAAGATTAAGTGGAAATATACTGGTTTTAGTCCAATTTATTTAATGTAGCATAATCTTAGTTTTTTTTCTCTATTTGGATAGTAGAATCAGTAAAGGTTTGTTTTTAAATAATTTTTTTTTTAATTAATTTTAAGATTAGAAATAAGCTTTTTTTAACCCAAATGAAAACCTGAATTGAATGAAATGCTAATACATAGTGAAGCAAATTTTTATTCTTATTTGTTATGAGTATAAAACTTTTTTGGTTAAGTAAAAGTGACTTAATAAAAACAACCCTCAACATATTATTTTGGTGCAGATTTATTTAAATTAATTTAATCCCATATGATTTAATTTACTTAAAAATTATTAGGTAATGAATTTATGAGCTTACCAGACGTACCGCACCTCCTTTGCCTCTATTCATTTCTAACTCTAATACTCTCAGTTTTTCAGTACCCAATTTTGTTGTATATTCATGAGCTACTTTTATAGTATTGTCTGTGCTACCATCACTAACTACAATGATTTCATACTTAAAATCGCAACTTTCACTACGATTCTCTAAGAACTCAATGCATTCATCCAACATAGGCGGAACTACAAAAGATATTTCAGTTATCAACTAATACAGATTTAATATTAAAATTAATTTTAAAATAATACTATGGACAATCAAGATATTCATATTTAATAATTACGATATTTCTTACGGCGTTTTTCCTCATTATACGCAGGAACTATAACGCTTAAATGTATACTACATTTATTGTCTAATAATGGAAATTCAATTAAATTTTTTGAAACTGGATCTAGAAAGTATTTTTCTTTCTTAGTTCTAATAATAATTGGATATGGACTGGATATGGCTATCAGAAGAAAACATACCTGAAAAATTATACATTTAGTAATATAAATAAATATTTAAAAAATAGTTATACCACTAATGTAAATATAAATCCTGTTGTAAAACCATACATTAATAAAGTATTTATATTTACTTCCATATTGGACTTTTCTACACGATAATTTGAATTACTAAATTACACGTAACATTACTTATTTTCTTTTCAAAATTACCCAAACTAGGTTATGTTATAGTCACGAACCTGTTATTTTAGTTTTATGGCACAAACCTAGAAAAAATATAGACTGTTTCAGTGTCATATTGCCAGCGACCGCTAATTCATGGCTGTCCTAAAAGGTCCAGAATCACTAAAACTTGGTTCTTATGCCAATTTACGTTGGTTGTATTGTAACGTGAAACTCATTTGTTTACTGTGATTGGTCACATTCTTCAATGAGATTTAAAATGATAGCAAATGTTAATTTCATATTGCAATGCAGCCATCATATTTGCACAACCGCCAATATAAAACAAATAAAAATCCATTTTCTGGGCCGTAAGACCCTAGGCAACGCAGGACTTGTCACGTGACGTATATTATGAACCGACGCTATCACAAACCTAGAAAAAATATAGACAGCGTTGGTTGATGATATAGGTCACGTGACAGGTCCCGCGTTTCCTAGGGCCTTACGATCCAGAAAATGGATATTTTATTTGTTTTATGTTGGCGGTTGTGCAAATATGATGGCTGCATTGCTATATGAAATTAACTAACTTGCTGTCATTTTAAATGTCATTAAAGAATGTGACCAACCACAGTAAACAAATTAGCTTCACGCTACAATACAACCAACGTAAATTGGCACAATAACCAAGTTTTAGTGATTCTGGGCCTTTTAGGGCAGCCATGAATTAGTGGTCGCCGGCAATATAATACTGACACAGTCTATATTTTTTCTAGGTTTATGTTTTATGGCATAGCATACACAAAATATAAAACAGAATGAGCATACCAACAGCACTGAAAGGACGATAAATATGAGCAAAATATCATATTTATATCATCAAAATCTGCGAAATTAGCAAGATTTTCGCGAATTTTGTGTTCATGAGGACAAGGCTAATTTACTTTCAATTTCTAATATCAGTTCCACTCGCTAATAGATTTCGTTAAGAATACGTCAGTAGTTCAAAACCAGTCGCTCAATGCATTTTAAAGAGTGCAATTATTATTGCAATAGTATATTCATAACTGAAGTAAATTACTGATTTTTATTCATATAAAAGTCGAATTGGGTCACAATGCTTTCTTTTACTTCTGACGTCACTTGTAACTTTAACGTAAGTGTTCCTTTTCTCATATTTAAGTGTCTCTAATAAATTGTGTCTGAGACGTATTACCAGAGAATAACGATAAAGAAAAGGAACACGTCCCTGACGAAACGGTAACGGTAAACCGTAATCGTGGTTATAAAATATTGGAATTGCGGAATAAGCTTTTTATTTATCTTCTGCAGTGAACAGGGGCGGATGGGCCAAAGGGGATTTTCGGAATTTTTCCGAAGGGCTGGTTGCTTCCGGGCCTCTGCAGCCCCCGACTATTTTTTTGAGTTTGATGAGGCATTAACATAGTCGAAACAAGGAAAAGTCGTGCGTGGCACGTGCTTATTTTATTATGCAGGTGCTGGTTAAGAAGCTTTTTTGAATATTACTAACCAATTTTTTTTATACAAGCACGAACGAGGACTGAAATAAACTAGTATTACCATAACAGTCAAATCTTGGATGTTCGACTGGTTGGTCAGGGTCGGTCTAAGTGTGATGTGTGATAAAGTTATTTTGTTTGATTATATTATATATTTCATTTGATTTTGACTTTATAAGTTTTAATATTTATTTCGGGGTGTAACAGATGCTGATGGCCAAGCTTCAGGGGGTTATTATACAAGTAATTTTCAACAAAAAAGTATTATAAGATTTTGTTGGAAAGTTGATAGTTGCTCTTTTATTTAACATTTTTTGATTTAAAAAAATTTGGTGCCTTTTTTCATAAATACAAAAATATCTGTTATCCACCACATTAAATTTAGACATACCATCGTGTTTAAAGGGGTAACCCCAAAAATTTGTTAATGAAGACATGTTTTTTTCAGCAAAAACTACTGTATTTAGTAAGCTTTTTAATGATATATCAATTTTTGAGTTTGCCATTTTTTTGGCAACAATACCAAGGGCAAAGGTAATAAAACACAAAGTTGTGTGTACCTAGTTTTTGTGGGAATTTCTTCAAAAAGCTTTTTTTTAACTCTTCCTCTTTCTCCTATAATCCGAAATATTATTACGAATGAGTTGTTTAGAGTGCGTCTTTCATGGTAGATAAATGCCAAGGCGGCTGTGAAAAACAATATTGACTGTCAAAGTCATAAAATTAGGTACTTTAGTGTTCTTGTTGATTACTTGAGTATCTAAATTTAAGATGCCACGTTTTTTCACAAATAACGAGTATCGAGATATTTTATTTGTGTATGGTGTTTGCAATGGAAATTCTATAGCAGCAGTTGAAGAATATTCTTGCCGCTATCCTGAAAGACGCATTCCAAACAGAAAAACTTTTGTAACTACATTTCAGGTTTTGGAAGAAAATGAGAGTGTTCCAGGGCATCATCGTCTAAATTCCAATCAAGTAAAACGTCATCAAGACCAAAGTATAACAGTGCTTTTTTGAAGAAACTCCCACATTAAGTACACGCAGGGCAGCAATACAACTTGGGAGAATTTCGCATACGTCAGTTCACAGAAGTCTTAGAAGAAACAACCTTCATCATTATCATTTGACCCCTGTTTAAAGTTTACTGCAATTTTACAAGGATATAATTTGGACTGACGAGTTAACATTTACTAGAGATAGCACATTTAATTGTTATAATGACCATACGTGGGCAGCTGTGAATCCTCATGCTGTCAGGCCCTCCAATAATCAAAGTTAACGTATGGATGGAGATAATTGGAAATTACGTTCTTAGACCAATTATACTAGAAAATAAATTAAATGCAGAGGCATTTCTTGATCTTCAGAACGAACTGCATACTATATTAGAAGAGGTTCTTTTAAATTTTCAGATTAATTCCTGGCTTCAAATGGATGGTTGTCCTACACATAACAGCAGGGAGATTTGGGTATGGCTAAACGAGCATTATGAAGATAGATGGATAGGACGCTTTGGTACAGTTAGGTGGCCTCCTCTTTTGGTGGGGTAGATTAAAATAATTGGTATTTGAAGTATCAATTGAAACTCGAGAACAGCTCGAACAAAGGATAGGAAGGACAGTCTTAAAATAAAAATAAAGTACTGTAAAGTTCCTATATTCTCGATTTTTACGGTTTTATTACCTATGCGCTTGATATTGTTGCCAAAAAAGTAACAAACTCAAAAGTTGATATATCGTTGAAAAGCTTACTAAATATAGTAATTTAATTAGTAATTTTTGGCGATGTAATGAAGTAAAATTTTCATTTCTAAATAGTATTAATAAACCTATCACCGACCGCCGAAATGTGTTTAAATTACCGAACGCTAGCGCGCACACCCGCTGCCGTCCGCATCGACACCAAGCCCGTCGCAGCGCACTAGCCGGCGAGTCCTGTCCCGGCCGCCCAAGCGTACAGACCTGCCGCGTGGCTCACCCGCTGCCACACGAGAGCCTCGAGTCGCTGACGAACTTAGAAAAATTCCACGCGCTGACCGCCGACTAAAATTATAGCTGATCAACTTAGAATAATTTCGTGAAGACTCTGAGCTAAGGAAAGAATTTTTGAAAAAGGAGACCAGTGCGCCGCCGCCGATCTGTCTACAGCACCGAAGACTTCTAAACAGCGAGTGGACGATTCAGTTCCTGGCCCGTCGTCGTCGAGAGCAGCCCTGTCTGTCCACTACTTCAGTACCAGAGGAGCTGTTCGTGATTGATGAAGAACTTTTTACAAGTCTCGTCTGAGGAGCACTGCGCAGCCGCCAGTGACCGGCACTGAGGGCTTTCAAGCTCCGAGGAGGCACTTCAGTTCCTGGCCAGCCGTCTACGAGAGCAGTCCTACTATGAACATACCGTGTCTTCACTGTAGCCGCCCGAGTAGTGGTGTTTCTGCACTGTAAACAGAAACTGGCGCCCGAGATTACCGCCGCCACCGCTCAGGCGTCATAGTGACATTGCGTCGTATTGCAATCACGACGTAGGTACGTCACAGCGTTACCACCAATAAGAAGACACCACTAATTTTGCTCATTTCACAATTACTACATTTAACTTTTTACAGCACCTGGTATAGAAATTTTTTTAAACACTCATATATGCTAGTCGAGCCAAATGACTCGGTGGACTGGTGCGGGGGAGGGTGTGTTAGGATAAGGTCGAAGTTTTTTGTATTGTCTCTTCTTGGCTTTCTTGATTCTGGCTGTTCCTGAAACTTAAAGGGTTAACATAAGGGGTGGGGAGAGAATTTGTTAGCGTTGGAGTGATCATCCCGAGTTAAAAAGTTGGTGTCTATGTCGTTTGTGTTTGTCTGTCGCGTTTTGTATGTAGTCAACAGCACAGATCATTTGGTCGACAGTTTGTCTCAAGAGGCAGTTGTCTCGCGGCTGCGTCAAGTCGTTTTTACGAACTCTCGCTCGTATAGTCTGAGTCGCGTTCGTATACTGTAAGTCTCGTAGTATGTTTACGTTTCTTACGTACCAGGGCGCAGTGGTGGCCGTGCGTAATAACGGGTTTACACGTGTATGGATCTAGTGGCACCAGTAGTTATTGGGGCGCCAGTTACTGGAGCGCCAGTAACTATTGGTGCCACTAAATCTATGCATGTGGTAACGCGCCTTAAAGCTATGTTTTCCACAGCCTGGAGTGACTTTATGTGGCTTTTTGCCGCGTATCCTCTCGCCGTCTTGTTAAGCTCTCGCTTATTCCTTAAGACTAGAAATTGAAACCCCGTGGCTTCTAACGAAGTACTACAGTATTCGAGTAGATGTCGCTACAGAAAATACGTTTATAGTAAAATAGTACTATTATTTCATTCATGTCAAATTTTACCAGAATCCGGGCAAAAAAGAAAGACGCTGCAAGCGAGATGCATGATCTTTCATCTCGCTCGCCGGTCACATATTTGGATTAAAAGGGTCGTAAAACCTTCCTATTAGCAATCGCCGCGCCGGCTTATTGCTTTAAAAATGTTTTTGTCCGGTATGACGTATTTGCACAAAAAAGAAGGCACGTGGTTAACCATCCTAGAGCTTTTTATTCTATATTTTATTATTTATCCGGACTCAGACTAGAGTAGGTGAGAACGTGCGGATCTCTAAGTAGGCATTTTTATTGTGTTATTGTTGTGCTGTGAAAAAATTGAAAAATATAAAGAATTATGGAGAAACAAATTACGAAAATTGTATACTGCCAGAAATTATACAGTATGAAAGAAAAGTATGGAATAAATTCATTATTTCTAAAACAACAAAGTTTCATGAAATTTCCTCGGACACGTCGATTTTGCTTTTTAAAAAGACTCTTTTTTCTATATACTCGCGACAAGAATTCAGACGACTTACGTCATACGAACAAATGAATAATTTATTATATTTTCATCAAAATATTTGAGAAACTGCAACTGATAGTAATAAAACTATATACTACACTAAAAGTTTGCATTATATATTGCACAAAATTGCAAAAAACAATTGTTTTTAACGCAACCAAATATCGAAATTTACGTTGACAATAAAAACAAATGTGTAACGTCAGCAGTGACGTAAGACGTCTGAATTCTTGACGCGAGTATACCAACGCATTTCCGACGTTCACTTGTTTTCGCGTGATGACGCCATCGGATATTTTTTTTAATAGAGCCCCTATATTTTTTCATCGGATTCTTGTATAGCTTAACTTGCTGAATTCAATTTTCAGAGATAATAATAATAATTTGTTGTTGTTAAATTGTTTCAAAGTAAAGAGTTCTATTTTGTTTCTGCTAGTTTCTGAGGTGACTTGATTTAATTTGTTGTTTTTGCTATCAAAAGATGTAATATTCTAACATGCAATCTAATAAAACAAAATAATAAATTAGGGGGTCAAATACGATTAAGGCAACCAGAATTTAATTATTAATTAATTAATTATTAGTTGATTATTGTTAAGTTGTTTTAAAAATAAAGAGTCCTTATTTTGTGATACTGCCGATGAATTCACTATATCCATTTTACTCTCAATCAGCCCATCACAGACACAAATGGGATCCAATTTTATTGGATCGGTTATTATTTTTTTCTCGGAAAGTTGAAGGAATAAAGTATTGAAATTATACATTTTTGAATTCAACAAGTTAAGCTCTACAAGAATCCGATGAAAAAATATAGGAGTTCTATTTAAAAAAATATCCGATGACGTCATCACGAGAAAACAAATGAACGTCGGAAATAAGAAAGCAAAATCGACGTGTCCGAGGAAATTTCATGAAACTTTGTTGTTTTAGAAATAATGAATTTATTCCATACTTTTCTTCCACACTCTATACAGAAATATTCCTAAAGGAAAAAGATATATAAAGGATGCACAAATTAATAAAAAAGTAGTTATATTTTGTGATTTTTATCTTCATCCCTTACATTTTTTAAAATCTATTCCAAATAGATTACTGTAAACTCTGCCACGAAAAAAAAAATTAAAAATTTAAATTAGATTTTTATTTATTTAATTATTACATTTATTTATTTATTAAAAACTATTCCATAATAATTTTTAGCTATGGAATAAATAGTAACCAAGACAAAGAATGTAAGTACTAAAAATACTATAAAATCGATATACCTATGCTTCCAATAAATAACATCCAGGTACATAAACATGAAAAAATGAAATACACAATTACAACTATATTTTCCACTCCACAAGGGACACGACAGTTTGTGGCTATATGTAAGACGATGTTTATTTTGTTTTACTTTAATCAACTGAAAAGAAAGCCTATATGCAACTGAATACTTTTCGCAAAAATTACAGTTTTAAAAAATATTAGATTTTTAGTAATTAGAAAAGCCCATTAATGCATTTCTTAAGCATGTAAAGCAATTAGTAAACTAAAATTTGGAATTAAAATATTAATATTACTATTAAATTGTAGCGTATAAGTGAGTTTCACTAGATTATTTCTATTTTTTTTTAAATATGGAATTAAAATATTAATATTACTATTAAATTGTAGCGTATATCTAAGTGAGTTTCACTAGCCTATTTCTATTTTTTTTTTATTCATAATGAAATTAGTAAATCTATAAATATGGTTCAGCCCTAGATTCAGAGACGCCCTATATAATTAGAGCATTTGAAACATCCTTAAATTATTTACACATTATTCATAAAACCGTTTCTTTGGAAATTGAAATTTATTTTTTTTTCTCTGCTATTGTTTCTAACCTTGCATAACTTTTAAAAATCGAAAAAATGGAACCGGCGAAGTATCTCCGTTCCCTCAGTATCTTTATTTTTTAGGCGTTGTTTACAAAAATAATGATTTGATCAACCATAAAAAATATCTCTTTTAAATTTCAAGCTGATACGTCATAAATTGGCGTTATTACGGAAAAACGATTTTATTAGTTCAACTTTAACACCCTGTATTTTTTAAATGATGCATTTTTGTATATAGGTAAGTAAAGTTAAATCGTTATATTTTACAGTAAACAATATGCAGTTCACGAGATGACTTGCTTTTTTGTTTCACTCTGCATATGATATATATGTGTATACTAATACATATTCGAAAAACCAAAAAAAAGCTTTTTTTCATATACATTTATTTGAACTTTGCGAATTACAATTAGCCCAAGACCCATTAAAATAAGGACATAACACTAAGTAACACCCTGTATATAAATTATCGAGAATAAATGAATTTATAAATTGTTACAAATAATATGAGTTTGCATTATTAGTTATAATTTTGTACGTTTTAATTGAAATAAAATATAATTTTGCGGTATAAAATTAACATGATTTTGTTTTAGTCATCAATAAATATGACTACCAGTTAATAATTACGTTATACTAAATTAACCACAATAACTGGTACTTAGTTCGTGAAAAATACCCTAGCGCATTTGTGAGTTCATTCATAAAATTAGATTTAACGAGTGCGACATCTATTTCAAACTAAGCCAACTAAGGGTCAAACGAATTGTAAATAATGAATGAATATTTTATGATAACTTTATTCCAATATAACTTTTTTAATAAGAAAATGCTGGCGAAACTATGAATTAAACTGTGACCAGCTTACTATTTAGAAGACAACGAAGTAAAATATATCATAATTCCTTACTAATCTGAAGAAATAATCGTTTGTTTTTAAAACGCTAAAAAACGTACATGTTTAGAATTTAATGTCTCACAAAATAATTACATATCTCAAATTATTTTTGCTTTGTTATCTTTGCCTATACTTTGTCAAATGTGGTGTAAAATTGTATTACTTGTTTTCAGTGTTTTAAAAAGATATATTGGAATAAAAAAAGGTCTGTTTTCTATTAGTTTTCTATATAAACTAGGCAACCAGTAATTATCGATTTCTGTCCTTAAACTAAGAGTGTTGCCACCCTTGAGTAAGAGATAGAGTTTAGCCCTGGTGATCCTCGCCCGTGCCACCGTCTTCACAATGTGTGGTTTTCAAATGAGTCGCTGGTCCATCGTCACGCCCAGGTATCGTGTTTGTCGGTCCCAGGAGATGAGCTCCTGGGATAGTGTTAGTATGTCGAGGTTGAGGTGTCCTGCGATTCTGCGTGTCGTAAAAAAGATAGCTGAGATTTTGTCGGGGTTAATTTTGACTTTCCACCTGTTGCACCAGTCTCAGGTTGATCTAAAGAGTTTTGTAAAAGTGTAGTCGTGCGTCTTATGTTCGTGTCTTGTGCTGTTATAGTCATGTCGTTGACATATAGTAAGTATGTGTTTGTGCTCAGGGGGTGTGGTATGTTGCCTGCTTCTATTGGTTGGGTTGTGGAAAAGATTTGTTGGATACGAAATTTTCGGTGGTGGAGGTAGGATTTGATTAGTTTGGTAAAAGATATGGGGTAATGGTTAGTGAGCATTTTTATCAATAGGCCTTCATGCCAAACCGTGTCAAAGGCCTTTGCGACGTTTAAGAACACAGTTCCAGTGAACTGTCTCCTGTTGAAGGTCTCCGTGATGTGCTCCCTAGAAAAAATATATTCTTAAGAATATGATCTGTCAGGCGTAGGATTTGGAATTCGTTGGAGTGGCCGGGGCGGAAAGCGAACTATTCGTCAGAAATGACTCGCAGTTATTCGGAATGGGTTTTTAGACGAGATAGGATCACTTTGCTCATAGCCGCGAGTAGGCTAATGAGCCAATAGTCGGATGGAAAGGTGTGGTCTCTGTTAGGTTTGGGTATGAGTATAATGTTAGCTATTTTCCAGCGTGTAGGAAAGTGTCTATGTTTGAATATTGTGTTGGTTATATTTAGTAGGGTCGCAATACTCTTGCGTGATAGTGTTTTTAGTGTCATGTTATGTATTTGATCAGGTCTGGGGGATTTCTGTTACGTAAGTGTCATATTATTTGTTTGAGTCGTCACCCAAAGAGGTTTTGCTAAGTTTGGTTTCTTGGACGGCGATCACATCTATTTCTAGACAATTTAAGATGTCTTCTATTTCGAACTTTCTACCCCGCAACCAGTCAAGGTTTCAGGACGAAATTTTCAGCGAGGAGAGGAAGGATGACGAGCCATTTAGTCAAACAATTTTTGCATGTTCGACATCATATGGTCGACAGCTGAACGCAGAAGTTGTCGCCGCCCTCGGTTGGGAGGATGTCGCGTTCGTGTTTGGTGAGTTTGTGTGTGTTTGTGTGTGTTTTGTTTTTTGGGGTGGTCTTTTTGCATAAAATTGTTCGGAGGTGGGAATAGGGGTGGTTAGTAATGTTTTTTTTTGTGTGTTTTGTGTAATTGTAGTCGTCACGTTTTGTGTGTTTGTCAGTGTGTGTTTAGTCTTGGGGTATTTAGGACACCCCTTGTAGTTTGCAGGGTGCGACCCGGCGCAATTTTCACACCTGGCGTGTGCTGTGGTTTTCGCCACATTTCACGCACTTACGTGTCACCGTGCCTCAAGACTGGTCATAGCCGAATAGTTGCCAGCAGTGGCACTGAGTGGTCGGCTGTTGCATTCTTTGTCTCTCTACTCTGACAATTAGAGAGTAGCAATGTGTTGGAAAATGCCTTCCTGATCTAATTGGGCCTGGTCTAGGGCCACAAGATGTGGGGTTTTAGAATATATGACAACGCCATCAGTTTGGCTTTGTTATAGTGTATTTGTTGTGCCGTCAAGAGTTTTTGTATTTGTAACCAGCGTTACTGGGGGGGGGGCAGTTTTTCTGTTTGTACTTGTATTTCCGTGTTTTGTTGTGTACTTGTGGTCGGTTTTCGAGTCTGGGGTGTACGTTGGAGTTTTGGGTTGGCGTTTGGGCTTGTTCCATTTGGTCTGTTTTTTTCCATATGGGAGCTTCGTCTTCGCTAGAAGATCCTGTTTCGTCTTTTTTTCGTTTGCAGTTCTGGAAAGGGGAGGAGGGCAGAGGTATGTGTTTTGGGTGTGTTATCGTGCGATTGTCTGTTTATTATGCCGGATCCGGCCCAAGCAGACAAAGCAACGACAAGACAAAGACATTCATGTTTCGCGACAAAGTGGTGACAAATCCGATACATTTCTGCAACATTTTTGTCTTATTTTTGTTTTATTTCCAAATTTGGAGACAGTTGCAAGTCCCGTCTCGAATCGATATAGATCAACGGTTCTCTGTTTTGTCTGCATATTTTACGACAAGTTGTCGGCGCAGTGTGGACGGTGTGCGTTGACAAATGTAGGAGACCATTAAATCAGTGGAAAATCACACATATTTAGTTCTGTTATGTTGTTGTAGTGCAGTACTAGTGTCTTTGCGAAAAATGTTGGGGGGGAAAAGAGCATCCATTATTATGGGACCCTAGACATAAGGACTACAAAAATCGTTACAAGAAAGCCGATGCATTGAAGGAGATTTGTTTAGCATTAAATATAAACTCAGTGGATGATATTGAAAAGAAAATAAGGAATATTAACAGACAGTATACGAGAGAAAGAAGAAACTATAAGAAAATGAAGAAATCGGGGGCAGGTAAACATTTTATTTCGAAATGGTTTGGATATGAACTGCTAAGTTTTTTGCGAGACAAAAAGAAGCCTCGAAAGAGCCTGCAAGCTGGATTATCAAGAGAAACACAAGTAAGTAGATAATTTATTATTTTTATTTTAAAGAATGTAGGTACAGTATGTCAACTAAAGTTGTAGTTTCGGTCGTAGGTAGTCATATGAAATACATTTTTATTTTATCTTCATAAAAACCATTCCGGTATCGAAATTCTCCACTCATACGGGGTTTGTCAAAAAATATAAATTTTTCTCAATAGCAATACCTTAATTTTTCATACAAAATTGTTATGAAAAATTTGATAAAAAAACTACATTCAAACATGCAATTACATGAAACTATCAAAAAATAAAAAATTGTATTTTTTATATACTGAGAAAAATCTTCATATCTGATGGTTACACTAAGTTTTAGACCATACAGAAAATTTGATAAAGATTCGCTTTTGCCTTTAAAAATGATAATAAAAGCATTAGGTTGGTTGTCTCGTCTCCAACAACCTGGGTCTGTCGTTTCCAAATCTTCCTTATCAAATGTTCCTGGGGGATTGTAACTATTTCTGGTTGTTGCATTTTTTCTTAAGTAATTATGAAGCAATACGCATGTTAATACTATTTTTTCGGCCTTTTCTGGCTGTAATAACATTGGTTTACGCAGTACACGAAAAATAGCTGCGAGTATACCAAAAACATTATCAACTACCCTACGTGCTCTGCTTAACCGACAATTAAACACTCGATTTCTTGAGTGTTTTCTTGATGCCCGCTATATGGTTTCATTATAGCAGTTGTCAAGGGGAAGACATCATCCGCTACACAGACATATGGGACAGTAATTTCCTACCAAGTAGGTTACAATTTTGTGGGCGATTTAACGAAGACTCTTCCATCAATTTATGAAAAGATGTGCTCTTAAATACTCCTCCATCTGAAATACGTCCCTGAGTGCCCACACTTGCATAAATGAAGTTATAGTTTGCATTGACTATTGCAAACAAAACAATGCTAAATGTACCTTTATAATTATAGAATTCACTACCAGTGTGTATGGGGGCTTCGATGACTACATGCTTGCCATCCATGGTACCAATGCAGTGAGGAAAATTCCAAATCTTCTCATAATCGTCACTAATCTGTTTCCATTCGGCTTCGTTTGTAGGAGTCTGAAAATAAATTTAAACGTTTGTATAAAATTTAACTAGAAAATTTAATTTTTTTCCAGGAATCTGACTCATCACAGTTTTCACTGGTAATATACCAAGTGATAGTCAACAGACAATCGATATTGAAACAATAGAGAATATGAATGCAGAACATACTGTGGTGACTGATGTCAAACTTACATCTTCTATGGCAGCAAAAGAAAAATCGAAGGAAACTTCTGAAAAGGCTAAGATAAACAACGCTGTTAAACGGAAGGATATATCACAAAATGTGGAGCGTAGGAATGAAGAAGTCTACAACATAGTGACATCGTTACATAAGGATCGGCAAGAAAAATCACAAAATAAGTCAGATAAATTTGACATAATAGGTGAATTGGTAGCTCAAAAACTGAGAGGTCTACCCTATGCCCAGTTCACAGTAGAACATTTAATCCACAGTCTATTACATGACACTGAAATGGGCAAGTATAATAGTGAACCCAATAAGCCACCATCATCCCAAGTACAAAACCAATTACAACAATTTCTTCGCTTTCAGACAACCTCTCTGCTGGTTCTTCGCACTTAAATCCCCTCAGCGTCGACATACAACGTTTATACTCAAATCCATCCAGCATCAACACACAACATTCGTACTCAAATCCACCCAGCGTCAACACACAACATTCATACTTAAAACCACCCAGCGTTGACACACAACATTCATACTCAAATCCACCCAGCATCGACACACAACATTTATACTCAAACCTATCCAGCGTCGACACACAACATTCATACCCAAATCCACCAATCGCCAGCACACAACATTCATATCCAAATCCATCAAACGCCAACAAACACACAACATTTATTCTCAAATCCACCCAGCGTCGACACACAACATTCTCCAGTATATATCAGATCAAGAAAAAGAAGGAAATTTAACTTTTGAATGGAAAAACAAGAAGACAAATTATTTTTTATGTATGCGTTAATAGTTTATTTTGTATTAAAAATTAGTTTCATACAGTAAATATTAAAAATTGTATTAAAAATTAGTTTCATACAGTAAATATGGCATTTATTTTAGAGCGTATTAATACAAAAAAATAATTACAAAAGTTATACATATACCTTTACGTAACCACTAAGACTGTTAATTAAAGCTTCACATACTTCAGGTATTATTACAGATATTGTTATTACTGCTTTGATACGTTTGAAAGATACATTAGGCTGTGGTAGAAATCACCTGTTGATAGAAATCTTAAAGTTATTGATAACCTTTCTGTTATGCTTATAGCATTTCTGTAGATAGTATGTCTTTTGGCAACTGCAAGACCAACAAGGCATATCATATTCTCGAAATCTTCGGTGGACATTCTTAAAAAATTCTTAAAGCTTGAACGAATCTCACCACTTAGTCCAGTATTATCCTCACGTAACTGAACTAATAATTTATTTATGGAATAACTTTCGCTTTTTTAAGCTTGGTCTCATCCAAAAACGTTTGCGTTTCATTTTTCCGACATTGGATGAAGAGGAGAGAAAGATATAACAACTGGCGGCTAGCAATAAATCTTCATTTTTTAAATTTTCTTCCTGATGGAAACGTCACATGGTTAAACAACTGATTCGCACCATCTGAATTTTGTTGCACATTTGTCCTTGTGGTGTGGACAGTTTGTCTCTTTGTCTTGTCTGAATACCTAAAATTTTGTCGCAATTTTGTCGTGTTTTTGTCTTATAATCGTGTTCACTTTTTGTCTGGACCTGGCATTAGTTCGTCTAGTTTTGTGTGTGACTTTGTTATGTTATTGTCAGATTGTTAAAGTGTTTTTTGCATGTCCGTAATTTATTTTGTTAGGGTATGTACTTGTACATTTAATTGACTGTTTTGTTCAGTGAGTTTTTGTATTTAGTTCTTTATTTACCTGTTGTAGTTATTGTAGCTTGTCACATAAGTCTTGTGTTTTTTGCAGTGCTGCCAATGACATATTGTAAAAATATCCTCTGAACATATGCAAATCACGCGACATTACACGCACTTGAAGAATATTACACGATTAGGTACACTCCTGTTTTCAAAATTGAATTGTTTTAATTAATTTAAAAAATTAGAGAAAATTATTTTACATTATAACTTAAGGCTAATTTATTGAAGCTTTTCAATATTCATTCAAATCGCAGCGGCCGTCCTTTGTCAAGGCAACGCGATGTAGCAGAGGATGGTGCAGGCATAGGCCAAGAATCGTATAATAAATTTTGGGCATAGGAAACCACACAGGTAGGCGACCAGATATAATACAACTACTCTGCAAATAATTTTAGCATCCCCTAAGAAATTACAACCCTTTAAAAGCAAGTTCTGAAATCAAGTTTCCATGTTTTTTTTTTGTGGTGTCGAAACAACAGCTAAACTTATCATAAGAATGATAAAAAGCATTTCAATAAACCGGTAATAACGGTTGACAACTATAATGATAGGAACCTACTACAGAAAGTATCGTTTGCAGAATTTTAGGGTTGAGATGCTGGCTTTTAATTCAATTTTACTTTTTTGTATGCAAACTAGAAGATATTTAGTAATGTGTGTAGATACAAAAAAGTTTTTTTTTGAATAGAACTATTCAGACAACGAGTGGAATAGGTCAGGAATCCATTGTTTTATTTACCGCAACTATTTTAGAATCACCCTGTATAAAGCTTATGATCAAACCACAGTCAATAATGACAGAACACAGTATACATACAATCCTGATACAATCATAACATTCATTATTTTCTAAAATCCATTGAAGCATAGATTGAAGATAAACCAAGTCGCGCAAACTCCACATGGTGGTTACAGTTACAATCACCGAATACTCTCACCGGCACAGAATTACCATCTAATAAGAATTTGTGTTAAAATACTTAAAATATCCGTAATTACACACTTTTTGAGTGTTAGAATTTTACACACCTACTCTTGAAATTACACGTATTTCGTGTAATTACACACTGATTGGCAGCACTGGTTTTGTGTCGATGATGTAGAGAATCTTTCGCTGTATGTGGGTTCCGTAGGTATATGCCTTGAGTATTAGAATTTTTTTGCGAGTAACCGTTGTGAGAATAACGGTTAGTTAGCTCTTACATGAGACCCCCACTCCTAGATTAAGTCCCGATAATGTAGGTTCGCTAAAATACACCGGTTATGGTTCTTCTTGAATCTGTGGTTGTTATAAATTAATAAATAATTATAACGCAAAATTTTGTAAATAAGCAACAGTAGCATGGAAGTGTTTGTCTTTGTGTGCTAGTTGAGTTTATTTTTAATATATATTGTTTATTACATTTTAATTTTAATAGTAAAACCTTACTTTGTTCCACCAGAGTGAGGCAAGTCAACATTTGAATGGCTAGAAAAATATAACCGCATTGTATTCTATCAATTGTTACAAATGGAAAAAGTAACATTTTATAAGTTGATTAACTTTATTATGGAAAATTATAAAAAAAAGGAAAAGTTCCTTTAAAACAATGTTTAACTAATTCTACAATCATTTTATTAAGACGTATTGTATGAAATGTTCTCTGCAGAGTGCAGAAGAATTTATGTTATAATCTCACAATTTTCGTAATATTCGTAACCACTTTTGGCTTACCTACCTCGCTAAATATGTTACTGATTTCAGTAACCGGTGTTGTTGTTGTGACGTCAACAGGTACGTCATGTCTCTTCCCCTCACTAACCGTTTTCACACTAAAACGGTACGGTTACTAATGACGATTTCGATTTATATGCACTGAGAGCGTGTACTGCGCACTGATATAACGCACAATAACGCAAGGTTTGATGCGAGTGCTATTAAATTTTGCTCGGAGTATTATGCAACTAAATCGAATACGCATTAGATTTTAGTGCACACTACATAACCGCATTATTTGATAAAACGTTACCAAAATTAAAAAGTATATGGATCTATAAACGCTTAAAATTGAAAAAATAGACACTAAACGCAGAAGAAAGACAGAAGTATCAATTGATTATAATAAACTACTATAAAAATGCAAGAGTGTATGCGTTTCAGCTGTTATAGTTTTTTTCCAAATTTGTTTTTTGGATAAACACTGTTTTCTCAAAATCGTCAATTATAATAATGTACACCAGTTTTTCTGCTTAATCATTTTTTTTAACTAAAGACAAAACACGTAGAACAAGCAGTAATTAAATAAGTCTAATTATTATATTGATTTGCTACATCTTCCGATGCACTACTAATTCCATAAAAATGTATTTCCTTTTATTTTGTTCTATATAACTATTATTAATAACATATTCCTCTTCAGATAAACTCTCTGATGAAGAAAATAAGTTATTCAGAAGAATTACATTCAAAAAATCTTATACTACCTGTACCGTCATACATACATACCGTCAACATTAAACTTGCACTCCACGATTGAACTGACTATTTTTTCAGTGCAAGAATATTTGCATTTTCACCGAATTCAGTGCGAACTGACTTCTAAACCGAACACTTTCCACCAGCAGAGTTCGCACTCAAAATGTAAATCGAACACAGAAGTTGGATACAGTGCGCACTCAGTGCAAAAGTGCATGTAATCGAAATCGTTATAAAAAATAGTTACCGGTACTTCAACGGTTACTCGCAAAAAAATCCTATATATACACTAAGCTAGTCAATCTAATGGGAGACCTTGTTGGCCTGAATGGGAAACCAACTCTCGCGTAATGGGAAACGAACTCAAAAAGAACGTTTACGCTTGGACTATTTGCTAATAGATGGCGCAGTATTAGGTATTAAAATGACAAGAATTTGGATATATAATTTTGAAAGTTCCTCCCATCGAAGATGATTGGTTCATATATATTATGTTATGTACAATCGTTTGCAATAATAATGACACTATTTAAATTGAATTTTGCTATTTCTTTTGAACTACTGACGTATTTGTAATGAAATCTACTTTCAACTTTTAACATTAGTAATTAGTTGTTTCACTTACCAATATAGATTTAATGAAATTTCTACTCAGAACTTGCAGAAGTACAAAAACTATTTTGAGAGAGTGTCATTATTATTTCAAAAGCTTGTATGTACTTAAAATTCATAACTTTAATTACTGTTTAATTTATTATTAAGTAAATGTGTTAGTCATGAAGAAGCAGGGAGGAAATAAATGTTAATTTTTAAAATGTAATAAAACTAGATGAAACATTCCAGGAATAAAACATTTCCGCAAGGCGAAAAACGACTATAATAGATTTTGAATTCTGATAAAGTAATTATAGTAATTTTATCACATGATTTAATAATAAGAATATTCTCATATTTACAGAAAACAAACAAATTACAGAAGTGCAGTTATCCAGTTCATATTCACTTTCACGTATCAATGAAAGTCAAAGCAATACACCTAGAAGATTGTTCTAATACTTCTAATGCATATATATATGCTAGATAACTCACTAAAAACAAACTTAAAAACAGAAATATGCACGTAAAATTTAATTAATGTCCCATGAACAATTATCAGTTCCTAAACAATTTAATATTTATTGCGTTTAAAATATATTAACCGCCAGATAATACTTTTATCGTACTCCTCCAGCTTTGGTAAATTCAAGTGAAGAAGTCATTCAATACGTGTCGATAAAAATATACAGGGTGGGCCATTAATAACGGAACATAGAGGAGGAGTAACATCATTGGGAGGAAATATGAAGGTGTAGCTAAATATATCTTCGTAAAATATTGCTGTGGAAAAAGATACAAGGCGTCAAAGTTGAAATATTTTTATTTGTGTTTTCTTTTTTTGTAATATCGCGAGTATCGCTCAACCGACTGCCAGCAAATTTGGTAGCGAAACATTTTTTAAGGAAAATAAAAATAATTTAAGTATTAAATCAGTTTTGCCAATAAAGGGCGCCGCACTAACAATGTCTAATGATGAATTTTTCTCTTATTTTTTGTTGACAAAACATTTTGATTATCAAATTATATCCAAACATCATTTCTACGTACAAAGATACACTTGTAGAACTTGATAAATCCTACCAATTTTGAAAAAACTGCCCTAAAGGTTTCTGCTTACACACGACATGCTAATGAAATTTAATTCCAAAAAATTAGTAAGTATCAATAAGTCGTTTATTTTTTTTAATCTCCAGAATAACTGGGAAAAAAACTCATATTTGAAAAAAAAATACCTGCATATTTACTTTTATTGACAAAAAGAACAACAGAGCAGTAAAAACAACATAGCCCTTGAGTAAACTACCTCTACATGTCTTAATTAATTTAACTAATTATTACAGCTAATTACAGTAAATTTTCAATATGGCCTTCCACTTCTATGCAATTTTCTAATGCTCCTAAGAGATTTCCTTACGTCGATAAATACATTTGGTTGTTTTAGATCAATTTTCTGGAAACGGTAGGAATTTTGTTAACAAAAAGTAAGAGAGAAATTGTCATCATCTGGCATTGTTAATGGTGTATTTGTTTCAATAGGTACCTACTACATAAATTGTGATTAGTTTTCTTAAAATATATGTAGCAAAATTAGAATGATTATAATAGTTAATTTTGCACTTTTTCTTAATTTAGTATACATTATAAAATTTTGGTGTTTAATTCTGTTTGAACATAAGTTGATCCGATTTTTTATTTCAAATTACATTTTTTGTTCTTCATAGGACGAGGAACTCATACCAACTCCACCGGGCACCCTATACCCTTCTCAAGTTACGATCTTGTCAGTATAACACTATCTCTAGTCAATAAAATATACATAATCATAAAATATTTATTTTTGATATTTCGAAAATCTATAATTATAATTCCCAATGTCCCCAGGTTTAGGAAAACGAAACTTCAATTATTTGTGTTCAACCGGCTAAAACACTAAATTGTCACATTTTCGGTATTCCATAAGCATCAGGCATCCTTTCAATTGTATATCTATGTTGAGAAACATACATTATAGGCACTCCAGGTATTTTTCTAATTCTTCTTTTCAAGTCTTTATCGTTAGTTGCTACTATATAACATTTATGTTGAGTAACTCTTTGAACAAGACAATCATCCGCATATGTGCCTTTATGCATGCAACTAATTCGTTCAAAACGAGGATCTTTTATAATTCGTAAGGCGACTCTATACTTTTGTCCTAATTTTTCTAATTCTGCTAACACACAATCTGTTATATACGGTATACATTTAGCATACAAGCAATCCATCATATTCTGTACAATATCCAATTTATTTTTTATTGAAAAATTTATAAAGTTAGTATCTATCAGAATATGGTATGGAGGTCCAAGTTGAGTATTATATTGGAAAAATAAGGCTGAACTAATCTGAGGCACTTCTTGTATTTTAACCATGTGCGGATTTTCAGTTTTTTTTTTCTTTGGCGGTGCTCGTTGCGCCTCTTTTATCCTTGGATCACTTAAACTTAACATATTTTTCATTTTTGCAAACCGTTTTTCTACTATTTTTCTAGTTTTTTTTGACTTTCCCTAAAAAATAAAAATGTGTAAAATGTTGAGGTTAGAATATTAGAAATATTTACCATTATGTCAATTCAATTAGGAAAACCTGAAGTGTGTGTAATGAGTGTAATGAGAAAAATACTGGTATATTAATCAAATTTAATATATTATGTAGCTTAAATTTATATTACAAGATTGTAAATACCACAGATTACAGGAAGACTATTTAGATATAGATAGACGCATAGACGCAGCGTTGCCAACTGCTGTACCCTAATTTATCGTACCGGCACACTCGAAATTATCGTACCCAAAATGAAATTATCGTATACCATAAAATAACATTTACCTAATAATTTCATAGGGAATACTATGTTCCACTATAGTTTTTTAACAGGTAATAAAAATGTTTTTTTTTGTTTTATGAAGTTTGCAACGTCAGACCAAAGAGCACTGTAAAAGTTTGTCACTCCCATATATTTAATACTACTATATTGCGGGTTCCCTCTTGGGAAAGCGTTAGCTGACATCCTATATCTCTATTTCTTATTTCTAGTGCACTTGTTGCTTCTGCGCATGCGTCGATCCGATTAATGTGGCCACGCCCCTAACCCCCCTCACATATTCTAATTTTGATATCTAAACTGTCAAAGTCTGTTCCGTCTGTTCTATAATAAACTTATTTTAGTGGCTGTTCGTACAAAATATACCTGTTATCTATTTTAATTTAATGTTTTATATGCCGTTAATTTTGAATTTGGATATCCCAATTGTAATTCCACTTTTCTGATATAATTGTCATCTGGAGCCCTTAAAATAGGATCATAGTTTACCTGTAATATCTACTAAACTCTAAATGTAAATGTGTTGTATACAAGAATTTAGATAAAATTAGGTAATATATTAAATAGGTAAGTTATAATTGAAAACTGTTTATTTAAACATATATATTTTTTGTGAAGAATAGCTTTGGATAACAAATTTTTAGCAGAAAAGTAGACATTTCTGATAAAAGGTACATTTACATTTGACACGCTAGTGACTGTTTACCTTCTGATAGAAATTGCTATAAATATATATCTAGAAGCTTTAAATTTACAATAAATATGTGAATCATTTCCATATTTCTTAACTACACTCGTGTCATACACATCCATTTATTGTAGGAAGACAGTCTTCAATTGAGAAACGATGAGAATATTAAAACAAAAAATGCTCCTGGTGCTATTATTGTGGAGATACAGAAAAAAGAATGGAGCATTCAGTGTGAATTCAAGAGTGAATTTCGAGACATCAGTGTTGAGGATCTAGCTCAATTTTCACATTTTTTGAGGATGAAACCAGCTCAATTTGAAAAACTTGTTTGTAAAATTGGTCATATAGTAAACAAGCAAGCTACCAAACCAGTTTTAATATAATTTGGTATGCCACTGTACCAAATGACACAGGGGACACTATTTGTGACTAATACTATTTATTTTAAATTGTATTTTCTTCTCAAAGTGAATTCAAAGCACAGTTTCACTATACATCTTTTTTTAATTAAGAGTTAGTTGTAGTTCGATTGGCAAGCTTGAAAATCAATAAAATAAAAATTGTGATACTATTTATTTTAAATTGTATTTTCTTCTCAAAGTGAATTCAAAGCACAGTTTCACTATACATCTTTTTTTAATTAAGAGTTAGTTGTAGTTCGATTGGCAAGCTTGAAAATCAATAAAATAGAAATTGTGATTATGAAAATAATTCAAACAGATTGTGTGAAAGATGTCAAGTGATGTTGTGTTAATAATTTTTTATATGACTGCCTTGCAAAAGGGGGTTTTGCACACAGAAAACACGCTCTCAAAACGGTATTTTGCACATGCCGTGTGCTAAGCATTTTGCACACGCCGCGTGCTAAGCATTTTGCACACGCCGTGTGCTAAGCATTTTGCACACGGTTATGTCACCTTCGCACACGCGTTTCCAGAGTATGATTGTTGTTTGATGTTGTCACCCAAATTATGCAATGTTTTAAGTTGGCCAAGTTTGAATTAAAATTTCATTTTTGTTGTCTCTGTTTGCAGTCGTATAAAAAGTATAGTAAAAAACTCGTTTGAAAACCTCTTTGCACACTCGCTCGACTTGACCAATATGTCTCGCTCTTGTGCAAAGAGTCGTTTTCAAACCTCGTTTAATATACTATTAATGACTCGGTGAATTTAAAAATTCATTTAAGATCCATTCATTTGCTAAAGATAGTACGGATTGTGAGAAACCCAGTAATTGTTTTTAAAATATTTAATTTCTAAATACAGGGTTTTGCATGACATACTGGACAAACTGAAGGAACAAGTTCCCTTAGTATTTATAACTTTTTTACATTAAAAAAAGTTATAACGTGTCAATATGTCTGTGCTGTTTTCAAATTTATTTGCTTTTTTTTTTGTATTGCCATTTTGTTATTATTATTCCTAAGGTGAGAATCGGCCTTATAGGTTCATAGCTCGGTAACCGTAGAGAATTAACCCCATATATAAATTTTTTACACAGTTTGTCCATTACGTCATGCAACTGTATTTATATTTCAGAACTGCTTTGAAAGTGTGAGTAAACACAAAAATCAAATAGAAATAAACCTGGTTTTCTGATAAAATTCTACCAAACCAATATAAATTTTATACTCGTTTTTAATTTGCTATTGACACTACCACAAAAGTAGACAACTAGTCAATTACAGCAATTTCTGTCACACGGATCTGAACATGGAAATAATAAGTACGTCTAATAGTATAGATGTCGACACAGATCATAGATGCTTAAAATATATCGCAAAATTTTTCGCTGTTTAAAGTAATTACAATTTTTTGTCTGACATAAATATCGTGCAATTAATGTCGGATGAAAACTTACCTTCATGGACATGATGTTTGGAGAAGCTTTTAAATAATATACAAAGTATATTGTATAATGTTGATTGAATAATAATTCATTCAACGATGGTAATCATATAGACCAGGCAGGATATAGCAAATTTGTTCTATTTCTTAAAAGTCACAAAGACATAGCACGAAAACAGATATGTGTTAGCAATATAATCAAGTACAAATTGAAAAAGTAGACCTAATCTTAAAAAAAGGAAACAATTAGAAAACTGTTGTAAGATAATTTATTTATTAGGAGTAATTTTTATTTTATAATAATTGTATGTAATCAATATAATTATTTTAGAGTGGATCAATTTTCAGAATTTTAAAAAATAAAAAATAATTAACAGTAATTAAGATTAATAACGATTTTTAATCTACTTTAGACTGTTCTAACCTGACTAGGTATCATTCTATAACATTTGTGGTGCCTTTAACATTAAATATCTTTATAGTTTATTATTTAATTGCAATATTGTTTGAGATTAACTGATGAATTTTGATTTTATGTTCACGATGATTTCATTTTAACATTAACACCTCCAAATTGTTTTGTGTTGTCGTAAAATTGTTAGTAGTTTATTGGAAGTGCTGTTAAAGAGACACTTACTTGTGGTTTATAAATCTGACATTTTCAAATCACTTTTCTTGTTTTAAGCTAGTGTGGTATTTATTTCAAAATATTATATATATATATATATATATATTAACAAGCCTTTAATCCACGAGAAACAATTAAGACTCAAGACGCAGCCAAGAGTTACATTTTCTCAAGAGGATTAAAGGCTGGTTAATTTCCCGAATGTAAATCAACGTTTTATCCACGACCACGCCCACAAACGGTCAATTAAAAGAGTGAAAACCATGTGAGACCTGGTGAAAAATTATGGTTTTGAAAAACGTTATATTTGATATATACTGGAGACACACCAAGTGGAAGAATTTTTGAAAAACAGCGGATCAGTAATATTTACAAGTTAAGGTAGAAAATACATGATTTTAATATTTCAATTGCTCGCTTTTGAAATAAATGTTAATGTTAATAATAATCATTCTAAAGAAAATGCTATAAAATCAAAGCATGGTATTATGAATTCTAATTCACTAGTGGGCTAAAAGGCTTTTAATAGACGTATTAAACCTTTTTAATATAGTGGTTGTGGATAAATTTCTGTTTTTGAGCTGATTTATTTTCATGTATTGTATTTTCATTTTGTAGTGGTTTAGAAACTTATTTATTACAAACTAATGATTATTTGAAAATAACTTAATATAAGTAGGATATTAATATCACTGATTTTATAATGTTTGCTATCATATAAGTCAAAGTAGGGTTTTACTTTTGCTGACAAATTTTAGGCCGACCAGAGTTGTGAGCTCGTCCGAATCCAGAGGACATTGCTATCGATATCCTCAGATCTACCGTATTAAGTATTAAGTTAAGGTATTTACTAAAATTATTTTTTATATTTAATACTTTTGCTATCCTATGAAAATAGTATAAGTTACAAATTACCTCTTTTGGCACAGGTCTTGAGATCTGGTGATATCAATCGCAATGCCCGACATTTCTGATGGCTTACAAACGTCAAAAGTTGTGGAGTTGTGGGCAATATCAGCAATTAGACGGACTCTCTTATTCTTATAAATGTAATGTTAATATTATTGACAAACTGATAAACATTTTATATTTAATATAAAAGGAAGGAATAATTATTATTACTGATTCTCATGTAAAATCAATTTGGTATATTTCTGACGAATATATTTTTGTTTAGTTGATAGTAGTTTTGCACAGTGAAAAAAACGAATATTTACGTACATCTCAATTAACATTTTACTCAATTGAATTCTATGGTTATCTAAAATACCTTGTGACTTAACATGTTCATTCATGTGTTCTGTGTTAAATGGTATTCCTATTGCCAATAGAACTTTAATAATTAATTGTTTTTTAGAGATTAAAGGTGTATTTTCAGCTGAATTTTGTCGCATTGTCTTTTCTGACAGAATACATATTTTACATAAGTCATCAGATGGTGCTATATATTTTCCTTTATTTTTAAATTTTGAAAATGCCGGCATACTTGCGCCCCTTAAATGTGTCCGACAAACTTGACAATCTATTTTTTTTTCTGCTTTTTTAGCAATATATCCGGCTATATAATTTACAATATTTTCAGCAAATGAATTTAATGACCACCAAGTCCTAATATAGTCATGGGCGAAGTCCATTTGCCGTTCACTCAAATTGTACGAATTTTCTAATGGATCAATAAATTTATTTTTTGAAGAAGACACATGTAAGATATCAATACCGTCAAATAAACAATTGCCGGTTTCTACCTCTTTCAACTCGTGTCTAATTAGTAGACGTTTGTAAGCACTTTTAAACTGTATAACATTAGGATTGTTGTTAAATCCCCCTCGACTTCTGATGGCACTAAAAAATGTTTCCAAATAGTCCTGGCATAATTTGTATGTTAATATATAATTAAAATTGTGTTTTTTCAGCATATCAAATAATCGAAAAAGATTTTGCATATCTATAATTATTCCTAAAAAACCAGTATATCTAATGGATTTAAGAATTTGTTTATCATCTAAAAATAAATTATTAATATATAATTCAGACTGCAATGCAAAACATTTTAAATTATCATAATTGCTATCCAATAGTGGAATATTGTACCCCTTCTTAGAAAATTTATTTTTGCAATTTAATAAATCAGCCATATTATTAAAATGAAAACAGAAATCAGATGTTTCTTTACATTCAGAAAATTTCTGTTTCACTTCAATGTCGTTTAAGGTCATTAAAAATTTTAAAGATTTACTGACACTCTCGCTCAATGTCTGCATAGCAAGTCGCACATTCATTTTGTTGTCAGAAAAATTTATATGTTTTGATGTTAATTTGTTAGCAAGATTTAAACCTTGACACTGTTGATATTCATGTAAGTCTACAATATATTGCCAATTTATTATTCCACCATTTCTAGTTCTAATAATTTTTTTGTCACCTAATGTATTTCTTATTAATTTTATCATGTGACATAGGTCCAGAAAAATATAACAGTTTTCACCAGTAGATGGGTTTGTAAAATATGGCTTAAATTTAGGACCATATCTTAAGTTGGCCCCTAAATTACTAAACATATTTATGTTGCAACCGGCACCATCACAGGTTATAGAAAACACTTTCACATTTATTTCATTTAATAATTCAAATGTTTTTCTTACTAAATTTGCTCTTTCTTCTCCAGTCAATGAAATAATTAAAAAATATGCTATTGGAATTTTCCAGTTGTCATTCAGTGCTACGCACATGAATACCAACGCTTGTTTTGCCAAAGGAATAGTCTCTTTTTGTTGTTCGCAACTAGAAGTTGTGCCTAAATCTACCCCCCCAATAAATTTTGTTTTATTATATATTAGTTGTTCTCTAATAGACATCTCATCTATTACTAAATTAACAACTAAATTTTGTGTTTCTCTTGCTCGAATACTCATAGCTAGAAATGCTTCTTTAGTAAAACCTGCCTCTCCATCTACTACTTTATACCATTCTCTTAATGTTGATGGATGGGGAAGTAGGTTTTGCCAGTGCCTCCGAACATAATTATACGCTTTTGATGAATAAAACTGCAGTGTAAGTGCAAAACTTCTTAATTCTGGAGAATACTTGCCCTTATTTTTTATTTTCCGGGATATTACTGCCTTAACAGTTTCTGGCAAAATGTCCTGTAAAAAAGTTAATATGTGCTTAAAATATTCTTATAAAATTATAATTTTACCTCACTGGAGGATGGGAGTTGGTGTATGTAAGTAGTAAAACAGTTGAACAAATAGGTGTTTTATTCAATAAACTTTTTAATACATGTACTAGTAAAGTTACTGTGTTGAGTATGAGTTGTTACTAGTGCTGCCTAGTGCTTGCTAAAGATGGTTAAAAAAATTGGTACAAATATAGTAATGACCTTCACATTTCAATGTTATTTAAAATGTTTCAAAGGTAATGGTTTAATTTCACTATTCTATTTATAATTAAATTACAATAATTTATTATGTTGTAAATTATAATTATATAAATATATGTTTTAACAAGATAATTTTTCTTTTTTTTTTGTGTTAATATATGAAGTTCTTAGTGAAATGTTTCGAGATAATTTACTAATTAATTTCTTAATATATATATTGAAGGCATCAAATTGGGCATACTATATTTCCTTGCCGTTCTTCTTTGATGCGTCCTTGATACATGGACATCAAGTAGATGCCGCATATTGGCTTAGACTAAACAGTCACTGTTATATATTGTTTTATAAATATTAGCTGATGTAGACATATACTAATGAGGTAAGGCATGAGATGATATAAGTTAGGGTATTCTGAATATAGCTCTCTTTACGAAAGGTTGTGTTAGCCATATTTAATAAATCTGTTCTGTTGGAATATTTATCTCTTGTTAAAAATACCCCTTACAATATATTATAATAATAATGACTGTACCTCTCATTCTAATTAGAAGGATTAACCCAGAAGTCGGAGACTTGTGTGAAAGAGGGGGTGACATATTATTATTAAGCAGGCCATATTTCCACCACAGAATGACTTAAACCTTGTTCTCATGGACGCAAAATTCGCGTAAATTATTTAAAGGCGGGAAGAGTCTCTACTTTTAGCAAATTTTACCAATTGCAAAATTTTATATCATTTTAAGGTTGACACTGATTGGCCCTAACTACCATTTAGTGCAGGAATGAAGGAAACCTGGAAAATCTCATTAATTAGGGAGATGGTCCAACGCCGACCAGTATCAATTTCTCACATTGACCGAAGCGAACGTTCTACCTTCCTACCACAGAGGGTATGAATCCTCTCCATGAGTATAGCTGATCTATAGTCTTCCGACCGTAGGATTTGAAAGAGTGCGGGTGGCATTTGTCAAATATAATAATTATAAGCACACTAATTTTACTCATTTCAATAATTTATTTATTTATTTCATTTATATGACTTTGAAATTTGATTTTATTTGGTTCAGTTTAAAATGTTGGGCAAACAAAATTCTTATTAAATTGGAAAGTTACAATAAAATAAGATGTATTGTTGAAAACATTAATAATAAGTCTGTTCTGACAGAAACAAATACTTCTAATTATGTGTTGAACTTAAACAATTGAACCAGTTATTTGGAAAAGGTCACAAACGACAATTTTGGCCATTTTTATATTATACGATTTTTGTTTAATTGTATTGAAGGCGCATCATTTGGTAGGAAAAGGACACCAAACATCACGCTAGAACTGCATTAATTTGATACGGTTTGGTTTGAAAAGGTCACATGCGGCACCAATATGACCTTTTCGACGGCCCACAATGTACGCTGAAACGCACGCGTACATTGTGGGCCTGCCTCATCCAATATATCCCCGAGAAAAACATAGAATTTTACAATATATTTGACTGGCCAACAGCGGCCTTCGAGGAGATAGCTGAAGAAGACTTTTATGCTGTTATAAAAATTCTTAGCTATTATAAACTTACCCAAGTTACTAAATAATATGCAAAACTATGTTGTTCTAGTAAATAATATGTTAGATTTTTATTTTCATTGTTTTATTCTGAATAAGTTTGGAAAAGGGCACAAATGAAATAAATACAAAAATATTTTTATAATATAAATCTTTCAAATAACTATGAAAAATTACTGCAAGTAGCTTCCTCACATGTCAATAAACATACAACAGCATCTGCATAACTATATCTGCACACAATCAGATTTAAAAATGTTTTTCCTTCCTACTGTAAAATTTAATGTTATGTAGATGTGCCCTTTTCCAAATAACCGATTCAATTAAGTTTACTAATTATGGCTTTATTAAATAAATGTATTTCTTTCATGAAATTATCTGATTGAATAATCCTTGAGCAATGATAAATGCCTTATAATTGAATTACCAATTCCTCAGACAAGTTTCTTTATGCATCAACCGTGCTTTCAAAAAAATTTAAATTATAAATTTGAGTTATTATACCTGACAAATAGTTTGTTATACAGATATACGTATTTAAGAATTGACTAATATTAACTATATAAATTTAAGTAGCCATTACTGCATTTGTGCCCTAAATAAATATATAATTGTTGTTAGCTAAAATTATCTAGTGATTTTGTTAAATGTTACAATTTATATAAAATGATAAAGTAAGCGTGTTTACTGTTAATATAAGAAAAATTACCATTATAGTTTCTCCAGCTCCTCCAGATATCAAATTATTATTTTTGAGGTATTTTAATAAATCTCTAAGACTTCCTATCTTCTTTATCAGATATCTTCTTTGCGCTTGTAATTGTCGGATCATTCTTGACTTTTTAGCATCTATTCTTTTTACCAGAGCAATTACCTTTTTAGCTCTTGTAGGACTAGATACATCAGAGAGAGTTATTTCAGATATATATCGAGGTTCCTTAAATAACCTAACTCTCTTTGGACTATTAGGTAATTCTTCAACTGTAATTATATAAATTTAAATTAATATATATATACAATCATGCATAAATATATTATAAGCAGGGTGTTCCGTTTATATTTACATAATCTAGGGTGTAAGAGAAATAAATTTTTACATTAATGTAAGAGAAATAAATTCTTACATTAATGTAACATTTCCGATATACAGAATATTACAGTGGTTACTCTGAAAACGGGTTTTATTAATTATCTATCTCTAAATTAATTGAAGGTAAACATTTTCCACAACCATTTTATTCTCAATAGCAGTGGCATGGATGTGGATAGTTTGAGGAGTACAATTGAAGAAAAAATATTTTAAGTCTTTTTAAATATCTAAAAACGTTTGTAAAACTCAACAGATAATAAAAAAAACATATTAGTTGAATATCGATAGGACGTACATTTTTGTGAAAAATTAAGAAAAAAATCTTTGTTTACATATACTGGCAAAAAAGTATGTTTCTATGGATTGAAAATTTGACAACACAAATAGTAATTGCTAGAAAATAGAACAATTTGATCTTGTCATACCATCATTGTTTATAAAAACTCATTATCTGAGGCTTTACTCTAGGTATCAAATTTTTGTCCTTTATACACCATCCAGAGGGTATTGCGATCAACCATAGATTTGACAAATCAAATATAATTAATAAGCCTTATCCTCACGGACGCGAAACGTGTGAATTTCACAGTTTTTTATTTAAATTATTAATGACAGGAAAGTTTCTACTTTTAGGGATTTTCACAAATCATTAAAACAGGTCAAATATTATTGCATTTTCATTATTATTTGGGGTATGATAATCTATCATGACAGCCAGTGATAGTTTTATGATGAAAATTTTTTGTCACCATTAAATAATTTGCATGAATTTCGCGTCTATGAGGACAAACCTTCTCCTCATTTTTCTACCTCATTAAAACAGTTTAATTACCAATTTGGTTCTTTTATTTTCACAGGTTATTAGATAAATGGTATCAATGGTAATGCCCCTTGAATTCTGACATTCCTGATGGCATATAAACATCTAAAGCAATATCAACAATTAGAGGGACTCTCTGATTCCTATATTGACGTTAATAACAACACAGCTCCAAATTTTGGGAAAATCTGGCTTGTACTAATGCTGCACAGTCACAGTTTAAATATGCACAGTGAGTTCTGGCAAACACCTTAGCAATTTTATTTTAAACTGTTCTTCCACTCATTTAGTGCAGCCTCACATTTAAAACTGAAATGGCTATTACAGATAAAAATTTATATTTTTGGACTTGTCACCGATTCAATTATATATCTCTATATATTCTCTTGATATGTTGTGTCAAATTATACTTAATCCCTGGGAACATACTTTTTCATGTCAATATTTTGAAATTTTCTGAAATGTTTCCTAAGCAGAATTCTTCCCTTCCTGGGAAGTTTTCATTTTGAAAACTTTCCAATGGCCCGTCTCTACCGAACATCCTGTATATGAACATTTTGTTTTTTTTTTTTTTTAATGGGAAATCTTTAACCTAAAGCACATTTTTTCCAAAATATATTTCTTTTCAGTTCTTAAAATAATTTGAAATTTCCACCAAACCAAAAATATGAATAAAAAATATTCCCATTTCCAAGACACACTTTTGGGACATACTGTATATAAATGAAAATGTAGAGAACTATTTAACAAGTACAAAAAGTAAGTGTTTATTGCATGCGGCGTGGAATTGTCCAACGAGGCCGTCAGGCCAAGTAGGACAACACGTCGAGTGCAATAAACACTTTTTGTACGAGTTCCATACAATATTTTTTCTACGTTCATGCAAAAACCAAAAAATGTTTTATTTAGATGACACTAAGTCTAGGAAAATACGACGTCGATTTGAACTTTTATGTTTGTTATGATGACAAAACGCTGTAGTAGAATGACAGATGAATGCAATAAACATTTTATTGCACTAGTGCAATAAAGAACCACTTTTTCCACTAAATATAGTTCAATAAACTTTTGTTTTTTGCATGAACGTAGAAAAAATAAAGTATATTTTAAAAAACATTGCATTAGACAGCAATAAATATACTTACAAGAAGTATTGATTTCGTTTATCTCTATATTCTGAGGAAGGACCGGCATTGTTTCTCTTGATTCAGATGTGCATATTGCGGCTATTGTACAATAAAAATAATTAAAATAAAGTATGTACGTTAAGAAAACTATTGCACTAAATAGATAATAAAAATACTCACAGAAAGTATTGCTGTCATATGTTTCTGTTTCATTCTGAGGGAAGACTGGTATGGTTTCTCCCGAAGTAGATGGGCATGTTGCAGCTATTATAAATTAAAATTAATATATTACCAACATACTTTTTTATATTTTATGTTACTAAAATTGCAAACTGTCCAATTTTAATATTGTTAAAAGAACTAAATTTAATGATGATCATGATACTTACATGTAATAGGGTTTCCGTGTAGCTGCGAATTTCTCAAAGAGTCTGGTAATACATCGGCTTGTGTTCCAGTACAATTTGGTGCTGCATCTAGAGCTAATAAAGTAAAGATATATAGGGTGTCCAGAAGTGTCAATACTATGGGTATGTCTGACCAAAAGCAACAAAAAGCTCATAAAAAAAAACGTCTAAATCGAATAGTTTTTCTACAAATACATTTCAAAAATAAAGATACAACTGCAATAAAATGCAAAAATGTGTTATGAAATTACAAACAAAAGTACAATTAAGATTAAGTAAAGGTCGTGTAACATAATTTGTTTGTAGTTTGTTTTTTGTATCAGTAATAATGAAGTAAATAATTGAGATTTACCAGAATTCTGAAAACTGTAAACATACTGTAACTACAACCTTGCAAAGTGTCGGCTGCTGCCTAAAAATATTATTAGTCATATAGTATTATGGCGGGTGCATTTCGCTTTTCTCTAGTGCTTGCTTGATATTTTTAAGTGTACAAAAATGGAACAATTTATAGTAACCATGACCAGCTGCATGACATGTTAATTTATAGTGAATTTGGGTAAAACTCTCTGGATACGAGATGTTTGTATTATAAACGCTTTTCACAAGTAACATATAAGTTATTTTAAACACTTGCAACTATTTCACATTTTATTATGTAACGAAAGGAGCTGTAAGAAAACTATTCACAGTAAGTATGCTTGTATATTTTTAATTATGTACAATCACCTGATAATTCTGGTATGGATGTGAACGCTGCCGCATATTTAAGACCTGTTCGGTGTCACAATTCTGTTACCGTTGGTGAGACAAAATTTTTTTTAAGTGTTTGGTGTAATTTATCATACAGTAAAGTAAAATAAAGGTACTCATACTTGTATACGTAACTTTCAGATGACTTACGTCACGGCTGGCGTTACAAAATTGTTCTATTGTCAACATAATTTTTGATGGTTTGTCGTGTTAAAAACAATTATTTTTTGTGATTTAATATGGTGCAATCGTTTAGTATAGTATATAGTTGTATTATTCTCAGTTGCAATTTCTTAAATAATTTAATGAAAATATAATGAATTATTCATTTGTGTTTATGACGAAAGTCATCTGAATACTTGCCGCAACTATATTACAGAATTACAACTCGAAATGTACTACTAAAACTATCTCAGACAAAATTTAATAGCATGATAAATAAACAAATTTTAATGTTCCTGTTAGTAATCATATGCAGGCTGTCTGAAAATCTTAAGCAATATTTCAGGTGGGCGATTTTGTGTTAAAAATAAGACAAAAACTTCATATACACATAGATCGACAAAAGGATCCTGAGGGAGCTACAACCTTTTCAACGGTTGACCTTGAAGATGATCAAGAGTTAGAGGTATAAGTAAAGTAATGACATTTTAAGCATTTAAACAGCATTTTATGCCGAGTTCGAAACTTTACACAAAATTTAAGCATTTTATTCAGAGGTGTATTAAACAGAGCTGGCTTGGAATATTTTTAATGTTAAATTTTTTGTTAGAAATTCTGAATCATAGAAATTCAAAATCTAGTGCTTTTTACATTGAATAGGTAGGTGCCCTTGTTTAACTTAGATAAAACCATTTTTGAATAAAATGAACTCTCATCATATATAATTGTTCCAAGGTATGCACACGAAATTATTTTAGGCATATTATGTGCCTTTACAAATCAATTAGAAATTTTTATAAAAAAAATCCTGTTAAAATAATAAATATAATAATTGTGTATAATAAAATGTAAATTTAAGATTATTTTATAATTGTTTACGTTCAATTATTGACGTTTCATTAAATTATGTTTACTTTGCCAGTTCTACTGCTCTTTAAACGAACGTAATGTGTCAAATTGGCATATATGGGATTAATTAGATATGATGCATTAAAGAAAATAAAAATTATATGTTACATAGCAATTTGTATGTACTATTTAAAGTCTATTTTCGAACTGTTGAAAACATTGCATTTTATCGAAGTCGAAGAAGAGTACCTGGGTAATTAATAAGCACTAGATTTTGAATTTCTATTGTTCAATTGAAAACATATTTTAACATATATAACATGCTTAAATTTCATGTAAATTTCAGCATAAAATAAACTTTATACCTCAAACTGTTTTGATCATCTTCAGGGCAAACCGAAATAGTTTTAGCACTCTTAGGGTTCTTTTGTCGACCTGTGTATATAGTTGCGGCAAGAATTCAGACGACTTACGTCATACGAGCAAATGAATAATTCATTATATTTTCATCAAAATATTTAAGAAACTGCAATTGAGTGCAATAAAACCATATACTACAGTAAATGTTTGCAATATATATTGCAATAAATGTTTATATTTTATGTGATCAAATATCGAAAATTATGTTGACAATAAAAACAATTGCGTAATATTGGCCGTGATGTGAGACGTCTGAATTCTTGCCACGGCAATATGAAGTTTTCGTCTTATTTTTTGACGTAGAAGTACCTCCTGAAATATTTGAGCATAATTTCCGAACATCCTGTATTTTGAGAAAAACTTTTCGATATTCTTCTATCACTGCATTCTTTTTAAGGGCTTGGACGGGAGAAGTTGGGAGCTGCTCTGTAGCGTGCCCTAATCAATACAACACGCTACAGAGCACCTCTGAGCTTCTCTAAGCCACCCAAGCCCTTGAATAGAATGCATTGTATGTTTCTTGAACATTGACAACATACTGTATATATAATAATAATAATAATTTATTTACTTCTTTGAAAAGAGCTCACCTTGGAAAAAAACTGCAGAGGGACTTAAACATGGCTTTTGCATAGATATTACAGGTACGGCACCAAATTTTAGGGTTGGACATTGTTTAGACGATCCAATTACTGGTGGTCGTACATCATTAGAAGAAAAATGTGATGTACAAATTCTTACGTACTTGACATTATCTGCTTCTGACAAGCCACAAACATTGAGCCACTGTTTCCGAGTCTTGTAATCATTCGGAAACCTAAAATATCATGATTTTTTGCTAATGAACAAATACATATATTATTATATATTAATTTCACTTACTTATGCAGTGCAATGCCAGGTTTCTTTTTTTTGTGAGTATAATCACAAATATAACATGTACGCATGTTGAACTTTATATTGTTAATAACAACTAACCTAAACTTTACAAGAAAAAACAATGTAGAACTAAAAGATAGCCTAATATGAAAACAACGAGAACAACAAATTTATGTAACAGAACACCAAATAACGATAAAAGGGAAAATCACAAATAACTTACACCGACAAATGCTTACTTACATGCCAAGGCAAATGATTTTGCGTCTATTTACAAAATGTGTGTTTTGTTTTTTTGGATATGCCTACTTCTTGGTACTCACACTCACCTAAAATATTCAAACAACTATGATCAGTACCTAATAAGTGTTAATACCTGTTTGGTATTGATTTTTGTCCAGTAGTACTGCTCCTAACAAGGTGGAAATTTCAAAATTGTTTAAATTAATTGCATCCTGAAACAAATTTAATAAATACGCTAGTAATATGATACATATAAATATATATTTCATCTAATTCTAGGCATTCATGCATTGTTGGGCCTATTTTATTAAATATAAAAAGTTATTTGTATCCAACACCATTCTTATAGTTATGTTTTCATATTCAATTCTTAATTAATTTTTTTATATGTATATTTAACACTCTCACTGTTTGTGCAACCATATTCTAATTAAAACACATTTACTTCCTTGTTTTGTATTTCTTTTCATTTCAATAGATGTTTTACTAAATTAAATAACTATTCTGTATTTACTGTCACTATTACAATAATTAGGTTAGTTTGCTTTGGTTCGTGTTTTTCTAGGTTAAAAATTCTAAATAAGCTGTTAACGAAGTGGTGGTTAGGTGGGCGGTATCATTTTAGAAGTTTAATTTCATTGGATGTGTGAATTGATTCCGCGCATGCGCATTTCTTACAAGTGCATCAGACGAACAAAGAGAGTAGAAAGTTCTCGGCTGAATTCGAAGGCCGAAACCCGCAATATAGTAGTATTACATATATGGTCACTCCCACCGGAAAAGTGGTGGGAGTGAATATTCTTACTCTTATAGTGAATTATCTTTACTTTTTTCGGCCAATGATCTGTGATATTTGCGTCAGATTATTGGTCATCTGACGCTGTCAACTTAAGAAAAAATGAAGTAGGGACGAAATTTAAATATGACAATATTTATTTTTAATGCTTTATTCATAAGTAAACTCCACTACATCCTCATCATCTTCAACTTTGCTTAACGTTTTTGTTTCTAATTTAAATGAATACATTTTTTGATTCATGTTTTGTACCATTTCTTTGGGCGGTTTAAACTCGTTACAACTAATACCATTTTTTTGTAATGTTTTGAGCCGCCAGTAGTGTACCATTTATTGTAGGAGTAATAAGCTTATTCTTACACTTAGTTTTAATTAAATTAATTTTACTAAATACACGTTCACATTGAGCATTAGAATGAGGCACCGATAAGATATTTAAGGCAAATACCGACAAATTGTAACCACCACCAAAATTCGTCTATTTCCATGTCAGTTGAAGAGCAGTTTGAACCACAAAACATTAGGCAATTGTCGCCATTGATCATCAATGGTTTGCCATTCTGCTATTGTAAATGTACTGAAACCATAGACCTTGATTTATAAGAATATATAAAAGATTGCAATGACGGAAACTGATCTCTAAATTGTAAAGAAAGTACATTTTTTCTGTGAACAGAATCTTTAAAATCATATCTTTTTCTGATTTCTAATCACGCCGTTTTCAAAAAATCTTGACATCTTGTAGAAAAATCATTTAATAACTCCGTTGTTTAAGGTCTAGATTAGTTGAAATATTTCGGTTTACAGAAACCCTCAAGTACATATATTGTTTATGTACAAAATACTTCTCATCGCCTGGATCAATTGCAGGAGTTTCCCTGGAATTTACATGGTCACTTTTCATATAGCACAGTAATAATTCCCTGTAATGACACTCCAGTTTCTCATGCATGGTAGCAACCAATACTCTTTCACTCTCAAAAAATGCATTCATGGCAGAAAATTTAGGAAGCACCCAATCCAAAAAATAATAATATAACTTAATATATAGATTGTTTAAACAATTGTAAATTTATTCGGCAGCAATTAATTTCTCACTTAACCACTTTTCATTAAAAAATAAAACTAACGCAGGCCACTGTTCCAGAACTCTTGTTACAACACAACCTAAAGACAGCCATCTTGTTTGTGCTGGGTGCAGAAGCCTAATATTAGTTTCCGCAAACACTTGAAATTGCTTAAGCTCGTCGTGTATGTGCTTTGAACTATCTAACATAAAAAACATTTAAAACAGTTTGCTATCTTCTGACACATAACTTACTTTAAAGAAATTATAGATATTTCTAGCCAAATCTTCACAATTTCGGGGAAGTGCTTTACAGGCTTGACTTGCACATAGATGCAGAGAATTACAAATGCATTTGGAAATAATTATATTTGGGCAAAATTCCTTAATCTGCTTGCTACCGAATTGTATTCCCCCATCATGATATTACACCCAATCACTTCCAAACCCAATTATATTTTCTAGGGGTATATCATTTGTCTTAAATACTTTAATAATTTTTTCAAATAAGTGTTTGGCTAACAGTGTGCTCTCCTTATCTTGAAAAACAGAAACTAGTTCAAAAAATTAACTGGCAACTCTGTTAATTCTCGGATCAAAAAACCTAACAACAATACATATGCATTTGTTAGTACTAATGTCTGTCGACTCATCTGACAAGATATTAAATTTGCTAGAGCACAATAATTTCACCAGTTCTTGTTTCTCATGGGCACACTTAGTTCTCTTTAGGGATATGCTTTTGGCAATTTCTGAGTCTGAAAAAGCACAGAACATAGAACATATCGAGAACGAGGAATTATATTCCTGGCATTTTTGTGTTTGGATATGAAATTCAACTAAAGCCCTCGTTGTGTCTGCTTGAAGTACTCCAAGGCAATCGGAGTATTTTATCAGCGTTTGTTAAGGTCGAGTCCGAAATCTATGTTGTTCGTTATGCAGGAGGATTTCACTCCGATCAAGAAGATCATTGCTCTGGATACTCTGTCATTTGTGCTGGAGCAAAAGGAGTAGAGAAGCTAGAGCAGTCAGCTGATTTTATTATTTGTTGATATATCTGACGTAATTGTCGGTAAACATCTTTTCTTTCCTGTTTATGTTCAATAATTTTGTTAGATATTTACTTGTTATTTTATGTATTTGTATATTGGTAGTGACACCATCACCGAATTTGAAGTGGCGATTTCTGCTTGTGATCAGCAAAATTACTGAAATTTATGAACATGTTTACGACTTGATGGATTTTTTCTTGTTCCACTACTAATTACGCCAATAAAACTAATAAGTTTTCTTTTTTCATGGTGGATAACAAATTTGCTTTTTGTATACCTAAATAGAAGAAAAAAATGCTAAAACACACATACACTCCTTACAGCAAATCAAATAATCAAATAAATTGGTTATGTTAAAACTTGTTTTTTTGCCAATTTACGTTGGTTGTATTGTAGCGTGAAGCTCTGTTGTTTACTGTGATTGGTCACATTCATGTCACATTCTTTAATGACAGCAAGTTAGTTAATTTCAGATTGCAATGCAGCCATCATATTTGCAGAACCGCCAACATAAAGCAAATAAAATATCCAATTTCTGGACCGTAGGTCCCTAGAAAACGCGGCACCTATCACGTGACCTATATCATGAACCCACGCAGTCTATATTTTTTCTAGGTTTGTGGAGGGCTTTATTTAGCAGTTGGCGAAATCAATTACTCACAATTACCCATTACTCACAAATTTACTTACAAGTGGTAAAAACGCTCACAAATCCAGTAATTACTCACACATTGGTAACGCTGACTATTTTCCCCTGCAATCTAGTACAATTATTTTTATTCCTAGAACAACATTGGTGACAGTGTACAACTATAACATATGTTTTGTGACTATAACTGTATTTTGTGTATACAAGTGTACAGCTCACGGCTTACGTACAGCTGTATAATGTGGTGTGCAATAAATAAATACGCTATTTATTTCTGTTGTGCATGTAAATTGTAATTGTACCTAACATAATAAGCTGGTTAGTTTCATAATATGGAAAAAGAAGATGAAATTTTATATATTTATTTTACCCATATATCTCAATTATGTTTTGAAAAGGCCAAAGAACATATAGTATGTAATAAATTTACAAAAAGATAAACCCTTTAATAGCATTATCTCTTTAGGAAAAAGAAAAAGAGCCAAAATCCACAGTTACACCATGGAATACATTGTTGAATTTTTTGCAACAACTGGCTTTAGCAGAAAAAAGTTATATAGAATTAGGATTTTTGCAAAATAAACATAAAAGTTTTCTCAGAAAAGATGTAAGTTAAAGTGTCTGTTTTCCGTTTATGATGGCTTATTTATTTATAGAATTCACTTCGCTCTGTGTATGATTCTATGAAAAATGACCTTAGGAAGTTGGAAGATAATTGTAAACAATCTTTGCTTGACAAAAAAGTACAGAATTACTGCCAAAATATAACACAATTTTTAATTGCAAGAATAAATTTAATTGACTTGTATCCTTTAAAATCTTTATTTATGTATAGAAAATTCAGTGTAACAACTAGTAGGTTTATTCCAGCAGCAGTCAGGGATTAGTTTGAATCTGTCAGAAATGTCCGTTGAACTATTTCTTGCATTATATTCACTGGTAACTTGTTCTCAGTTTAACTGGTTGAATATTTCTAATTTTCAAATCATCAACTGCTGCAGGAATAAACCTAATACAGCAGAACCTTGTCGTTTGTGGAGTTAAATTTACATAGCCATTCATGTCACCTTTTCTTTGCCATTCGGGGTATTTGCTTTGCCACAAATTTTCCCTGGTCAAAAATTTCTGTTCTAGTTGATTGGAAATGGGTAATAAGACAAGGCTATATGTATATTGGTAAGGAACATATTGTTATAAGAGAATACTAAAAATAAAATTTTCTTTCATAATTTTTCTTATGTATGGTTGGTCATAGATTATACAATGTCGCCAATTTAAGATGGAAACAAAAATTACATTTATTCGATTTGGTTTGGGTTTTTTTTAAAGATAGAGGATTTAAAACTATTTTGGCTTATAACATGAATTTCCATTGCCTATCATCAAGGCCTACTTTGGTTTTTTCGATATAAAATTTGGCAAATAATCGTGGGTAATACCATAAGAGCTCAGATTTAACCGGATATTTTTTGATGTTTCTTTTCGAGTACTTACTGTCGTGGCAATTTAATGACAGCTGTTGTGACAAAATCACGAGAGCATAACTCGAACAGTTGGAGTTAAATTACCTACGAAAGTAAGTACGAAAAAACAAACATAAAAAAATATCAGGCTCAAAATCTAAGCTCGAATAGTGTTTAGTAAGACAATTTCATGAATAAAATAATGATGATTTAATAAAAACTGTATTTAAAAGTACAGAAACAACAGACAATGAACGCGTATTAATAATAAAGAGGTTATTTTTTTAAAGTGAACAATTATTAAAAACACAATTATTGTAAATAATTTTCCTGTTGACGTTGACTCTATTAATGATTCTCTTATGGATGTGGATTGTAAGGCTGATTTTGAAGGATCTGTTGATATTGACTCGTTATTCGAAGGTTTATTTCGGAGATTTGTTACAAGATTTGAGTGATGATCGTTGTTGAGTTGTAAATAAGGTTTTATATAATTTGCTGAAGAATGTCCAGTTATCTTAATTAGTTCTTGTTGATTAACATCTGCTTTAGCTAAATTTGATACTGTGCTGGAGTAGTGATGTGAAAGATTAGAATATTTTTTATTTTTCGTGTTCAATCCAATTTTCTCAGCTGATATTTTAGTCCACTTAAGAATTTCATTGAATCCTATGGTAATATTTTGGTACCAACCTTTTGACATATAATTTTTCCAAAAATGATTGGGAGTTAGAAAAAATCTGTCTGTTGAAATATAATCCGTTCTGTGATAAAATTTTATAAAATAGTCTTACTGGACATCAGGATTTTCTATATTTTTTGTTAACCACTTACTATTGCAACATTTTCTTGAACCAGCTTGCCATGTTTTTGAAAACACTATTGTATTCAATGCGGCTAATTAACTCCATTACTAGATTTTTCTTCTTTAAAATAATATACATATTTTGCAATTTGCTGCTTCACCTCCTCGCCAAGCTAGTTCTATAATTAATGCGGCGAATAAAACAGTTCTTCAACGATTTCGTTTATTGAAAATTTATATGTCTAAAAACTAAACTTACACATTATTACTAGATAATGATTATAATTCAAGTGACATTAGATTTCTATTTTAGAGAACAAAATAATTCTATTCGTATCCAGTAATATGAAAACATTTTTTCAAAAGGCCTATGTGAGTATTTTCATTCCATATTAGCGTCATTTTAATAATCTCGCTTTGTGATAGTGCAGCAGAACCCTCTTTGCGTTCTTCAAAATTACTTTGCAACTTCTTTCGTCTAGAATTGCGCACGTCACAGGCCTTTCTTGAAAGCAGAATCGGTGAATGGGTTGAAAATAGCATTAAACTCCATTCCACATTGTTTTCACAACGTACTCTTTATAGCCTTTACCATTTTTCTTTCTCATGTTGAAACCCCAATCCATTAATATCCTGGCCACATCCTCAATAGACCTGCTGTGTCCAAATCAAAATTTCTTTCTTTACAAAATATATTAAATTATTTCCAAGTTGATGATTGGCTCTTTTAGTATTTTTAGGGATACAATTTTCGATTTCATTTACTATCTGTTTTTCACATATATTACCAAATGGAGACATTTGGATAAATTTGTGATTTTGACATCTAGCAATGTTAAACTGATGTTATTTTTAATAAATAGTAACACAGCGTTGCTATGATAACATAATTTATCCGCTTTTTTTATCCAGTTGCTTCCTTCCTATTTAGCCGATAGCAAACCACGATTTTTGCGTTCGTCAATCGGATTTTTTATACATGAGTGGAATTGTCAATAATAATTTTGACATTGAAAAAAACCAAAATAGGTCTTGATTATAGACAATGGAATTTCACATTTTGAGAAGTAAATTTAAATTCTCTATTTTTTTAAAAAAACCAAATTTGATAATAAATAGGTACAAGTTTTACAGAGGCGTTTCGAGGTAAAACGATAGACATGAATATCAGTTTTGCCCTTAATAAAAAATATTCTTTTATGAAATTTGGTACATATACATGTTAGGGGGTGCTGAATCCAGTGGTGTGGTCAGATTGTAGATAAAAAAAATCGCTAAACAGTTCTTACCAATTCTGACATCGAAAAAAAAAAACAAAGGTGCTGATTATAGACTGGAATTTCATATCGTGAGCCAAAATAGAATATTAAATTCTCTATCTTTTTAAAAAAAACCCGAATCTAATCGGATAATAAATGCAATTTTTACAGAGGTGTATCCATCTTAAATGGGCCACATTAAATATTCCTCGATATAAACATAGAAAGAGAATACATATAAATAAAAAAAAAGTAAGAAGTACTTTCAACAGTAAGGACTGATTAGTTAAAAAAAAAATAATAAATGAGAAAATAATGTAAAAATAGTTCTAAATAGTTAAGTTATCTCATAGTCTCCATGTCCTCCCAAACGCTGGATTCTGGAACAAGTTTTTACAAACTTCTCATAAAAACTCAACTACTTAAACGACTTACATTATACAAACAAATTAATAATTCGTTATACAGGGTGTCCCGAAATAAATGCAACATAGAGCAAGAGTAGATCCGTGAGAAAATAATCCAAACTTACCTTAGTCAAAAAGATACAGGGTGTCAAAGTTAAAATTCTATTTTCAATATTTGTAAATAATACTTTAAAAAATTCAAATATTTACATACATTTTGAAGTTTGGGGGTTTTTGACGGGCAAGAAATTCAAATTTGTTTCTAATTTTGACATCACTAGTAGAGGGCGCCACTTATATGGCACATCATGCTTCTTTTAAACGACAGAAATTTTTTGTGGCTTACGAGTATCCATCTGACACAAGTCGATTCTCCTACCTTTTTTATCTGAAAAAGGTATACCTTGTTGAAGTCATTAGAAGTTACCGTTTTTGAAAAATCCTATTTGAAATATTCAGTGCACCAAATAGAAACTGTTTTGGTTTCCGGTAAAGAGCCTTTTCTACTGAAAATATAGCAAAATGTTACTTGAATAAGTTATTCAGAATGGTTAATTATGACGATGTGCAAAATTTCGAGAAGATCGGCCTACTTTGATGAAATCTTTGTGCTTCGATGAAAGCATTGTTGAAAATTCGGTTTCATCAAACTTTGCCGATTTTCTTCACTCGCTTCTTCAAAAGTAGTATACATCTTAGGTTGGAAACCTACTGTGGCCACTGTGTGTATGTAAAAATTTGTCAGAATCACTCAAAAATTTCCATCAAACCACAAATAACTTTATCAGTAATTCGCATCGTATTAGTATAAAAGTATTTTACACAACTTTACGAATGTACCTAATTATAAAACCAGATTTAAAGACGTCAGTGAGTTGTACATAATATTAAACAATGGATAATTGCATTTAAATTGAAAAAAGCAGAATTGAATATAGTGAAGAAACGTTTTGGACATTTTTTGTAGTCAACTTATTAAAATTTAGCTGAAAAAAATTTACAGAACCATTTAAATGTGCCGCTGTAGTGCTTTTGTACTTTTTTTTACTTTTATTGTAAAAGTATTATTTAAACAAATTCAAATCAATGTTTCTTCAATTCATCTGAGAGATAGATTATTTAAATTATATTTGATATGAAACAACATGCGTAACGTTGTGACAGAAATTGTAGGAAACTTGATTTGAACTTCAGAGAATATTTTTCTTAACGAACATTTAAACATACGAAAGGTATGAAAAGATTTACAGTGTTGGTGTGAACAAACAATTACGTTATATTGAACTTCAAAATTTAATGGAAACTGTTATAAAAAGAAATGAATTAGGTTTTACAGATATAAGTTTGACTCCAGTTAGAGCAATTTTTAGTTTAGAATGTGAAATTTTAGAGCAACTTTTTAAGGCTCTTACGGAATTGCAAAGATTACAGTTTTTGCCTTCGTTAGCACTTATTCATGGATCTCACACGAGATTGTCTGCTTGGGAAAGTAAAATCCAGAGCCGAGAGGTAAACTCAAAACACCTAAGTATGCAGATTCAGAATAACAGTTTATTTGTTTCAGATATGGAAATTAGGTATAGTTTTTAAAAATAACCCTTTACCAGCATTATTTCAATGGTTGCTGAAATTTAAGGGAACAGTTTTAAGTAAATTTAGTTTATATTTTCACGATACTCTAGCACAGCAAACTACTCCAAATGAAATGAGACATTTGTGTTCAAAACTTCATTGTGATTATTATCAGAAGTAAGTATAAAGTAATGAGATATTTTATTTAATTATTGCATTGCAGTGACGTGGCCAGCGAAAACTAATTTTATTTTTAATTTTATTGTGTGAATCATATCCAGTAAGGCCAGGCGCGCACTAGAAGTTTTTCGCTATGCGGCAAAATTGACCTATTACAAGATATTAGTTTTTCAATTTTTTCTTTAACAATGGGTGCAGATACAAAAAAAAACAAGGGATAAAAAAGTTTCTACACAGAACTGGGAAACGATTTCCGTTAACGGACGCGGTCAGTGGTGCACCACATAAAATTGGGGGTGGAAAAAAGACCGCGACCTTGAAAAAATGATCACGCGGTAGACTTTCACAACGATTTGGCATACCTATCCAAGTAAACCCCAACAAATAACTAAACCCCAAAATTTGAACAAAATATTTCAAAAATTGTAGGTGCTAGAAAGAAAAAAATTAAATTCTTCACTTTTGAACACTTTTGTAGGTCCGTATCGAAGCTTTTGCAGACTTATGTTGATATAAACTTTTTTTCTTAAAATATGATTCTCTATCGCCTGTTAAAGTCCTACTACAAAAAAGTGGGCCACCCTGTATAAAATATTAAGTTGGCACGTTGCACAGCATAGGTAGACCAGCAATTTCACTCTGTTGTCGGCACTTTGAATTGCCTACAGTTTTCTGCGGTGACCTCGAAATGTGAATGCGATAGCACATCCAATGGAATTTACAGAATCGGTGATCAGGACCGGAATAAGAATTTTTTATTTGCGCGTAAAAGCATAGTCACTTATTTCACATGAAAGTTTACGTTTAGCCCATTGAAAAGTTACATTTGGGGTTGCATTTTTTATTCACTTCATAGCGCTGTAAAACCCAAACTAATGAATATAATAAGAAAAGTATATAATAAAAAAAGTATATAATAAAAATTCTTCGTTGAAAACCACTCTACAAAAATGCTCTGATGTCATTTTTTTCTAAAAAAAAATAAATTATGGCGTCCGAAAGAAAATTTGTCCAAAAATGTTGATGGTTTTTCTTTAACATCTTTGTTATTTTTGATTTTACAATAAAAAGTTACTGGACTAAAATTGTAGAGGATTCAATTTGCAATAAAAAATGTTTTTAAAAAAATTTTGTATGACCATTAGTTTACCTGATAAATGCTAAAAACAATTTTTTCCAAGGTGGCGGCCAAAGCTGGAGGCTTGTGACCCCACAAACTTCAAGTTAAACTTTTTTTGATTCCCCCCTCACATCTAAACAATAAAATTGCATTATCTAAAAAATGCACACTAAGGCCAAAATAATGTAACCTTTAAATGGACTAGTTATATCTATCCACATTATGTAATAATTAATTATACAGTTATGAATAGGTAATACAACATGTATTATATACTGTCATTTACTGCGACTAACATACAGTGTGAAAATTCGATTTACTTCTTTGGATTCTTTAAAAAAAAGTTTAAAATATATATTGCACCACAAAACATTGTTATTTATTTACTTACTTTTTTTGTTTTAGTGATAATTACATTTTTTTGGGGATATTTTTAAATTTTTTGACGTTTGAAGTTTAGTGGAAAAATAATTCATGATTTTTTTTTTGTCTTAAATGATCTACGTAAGCCAAAAGACAAATATTTTGCTTTGAAAAATGTTAAATTGGAGATAAAAGTGCAGTAAAATGAAAATTTGGAAAAAAAATTAGTACCTAAATACTTATATTTTTTATTATTTTGTTTTGAAACTTACTCTCAGTATAGTGACTACAAGAAATATGATCATCTACATAATTTAAAGACGAGCCATCTTGTGCAGGAAACGTTGGATAGACCTCTCTGCGTATTCTATTGTACGAATCGTTAGAAAACATATTATTTTCAAAATGTATTTGACATAGTTTTATGGACTATTACTAATCCTGAGCAGCTTTTCTAATAAATCTTCTCTATTAGAAGCCACTATTTTAAACTTCACTTTCAAGAGAAGTATTTATATTACAATGTTATACTTAAGAAATAAGTTAATAGGTAAGGCAATAGCAGTAAAATATCATTTATGGTTTTTACAGTATATTATAGATTACTTACTTTATGTCTTTAGGAAATTTAAAGAAACTTAAATTACTATTAGATGATGTGTTTAAACATCTAACTGCTGCGCAGCGACTCGTTCCTCGATTCAGACTCAAAACATTGCTTTAATACGGCTCTGTATAACCGATGTTTACACTCCCAGAGTTGGATGTAAACTGAGGTCTCTGCAGCCTGAAATGGATGCGCGAGCTGCTATGCGCACAGTACACAAATTAGTTTCCAATCGTCTGGAGCGTGCGCATTCCAACTAAAACAATGGATTTTCAACCTTATGGAGGCATTATAAATAAACTGTGCGTGCGTTGGACGATTTGAAACGGTTTCCAACTGCTGTGCGAACAGGGCTATTATTTCGGCCCGAGGCGCGAGTTATTCTACTGGTCTCCCTATACTGTGCATGTTGTCTATGTTTAAATTATACAAGACTGTTTGATTTGTTTTTATCAAGATTTAGAAATAGGAAAACTAACAAAGAATAATGTTATAAATACGTATTATACGTGGAACATGTTTACTTTTAGAAATACGTTGTGTCAAAATAAGTTCCATAATAGCTGTTTTAAATTGGTAATTTCTTAATGAATTAATTAAGTTGCTTGATGAGGAAGTTGGTCAAGTATAATACACCACAAATTAGTTGGTCAAATAAATTAATTCATAAAGTCATTGAGGAATTAGAACATGTAATTTTTGTCAATTTCTTTATGAAGTTCAGAAGTACTAAACAAAAAGTGAGGTTAAGTGACATATTTATAAATAGTGATACCTGAACCGCCAAAGTAGAATTACAATTTTATTCATGTTATCTAATAAAAAACAATAATTTTCAGCTTAGTCAAGCAAGTATATTCACTTTCTGATTGTTTTATTTGCTATGATTTGGTTGTAAAGTTGGTATAATAGTATTAATTTTTATTTCAAAGAAATTTCATGAAGTTTAGAACAGCAGCTTATATTTTACCATCACTGTTTACTCTTTCTATACCAAACCTCATTAGTAAGTGTAAATCTTTTTTTTTTTAATATCTGACAAAAAAGAAACATGATCAGTTATTATTACCAATTATATTATTCTTAGTGTATTTATTTCATACATTAGAGAACTCAAATATAAGAACAACAAAGAACAACTGTACACTTAGAAACTCAAATATAGTTTATTAAGACTATATTGCAATAAAAATAAGTACCACGTTTTTTTGTCACCTGTGTTTGATGCACTTACACTACCTACATATTTCTCCACCTAGTGTAACCTAGTGCTAAAGAAAGAAAAATACCTAATGAAAAGTCAAACTCCTTATGAATAATTTAATAAATTTATGAGAACTTTGTGAATTTATTCATAGTCAAAATAAAAAATTATTAAAAATCACTTTTTCCTAATGTTTTCCAAATTTACAATCTTCTGTTATTGATTTTGATACGTATTTTTAGAATTTTTTAGTTTTATCATTGTTATACACAATAAAAAAGAACAAACAAATACCACTTTTATTAAAATAAATTGATACACCATTCACTAAAGACAAAAATCATGCTTGTTTTACAACATTTCTTTTGTACATCTAATAATTTTCTAATATGCACTTAAAACATATTTGTTAAAAACGTTTGTTAATAATAATTGCATCTAAAAGAAATTTTAGGAGTGAATGTATCACTTAAAATGTGATGGTTCTTCCATAAATCTGGTAATACAGTAATTTAAAAAAGTGGCTTTAATTAAGTTAATTTCTGCCCCATTTATTTTAGGCTTTATTTATTTTATTTGCTAATTATGACAACAGAGCATAGTCACACCAATATAGTTGCGGCAAGAATTCAGACGACTTACATCATGCGAACAAATTAATAATTCATTATATTTTTATCAAAATATTTAAGAAACTGCAACTGAGAGTAATAAAACTATATACTACATTAAATGTTTGTGTTATATATTGCACTAAATTGCAAAAATTGATTCTTTTTAATGCAACCAAATATCGAAAATTATGTATGACAATAAAAACAATTGCGTAATATCAGCTGTGACGTAAGACGTCTGAATTCTTACCGCGAGTATAACAAGGAAGTTTATACTTACTTTTTTTTTCAAATGAAACATGTATACCCATATTGTAGCATTTTTGATTTTTTTAGTCGTATACTACGAAACATTTTAGTAAATAGGGAAATGGTCAGATTTATGAGAATAATTCAAAGGCACTTTTTTTATTATAAACTGCAAGATTTAAAACAAAGCATTTTAGCATTTTGTCAGTGTATTTTGGGTCATCTAAATTTATTTTTAAATTTTGTTATACTTTTATAAATGTCCAAACCAGAGAAAACAAAATTTTGCCACATGAATGCTGGCATCAAATTTTGGAAGACCCATCAATTACATACAGAATAACTAAATGCAGCAGTTTAAGTAGTTATAGCATAGCTTAAGATGTTTTAGTATGTAATAAGGTATCTATTTAACAAAAATTTGTTTCAGAATGGTAACATTTCAAAGGAGAAATGATGCTGCTTGTGTAATTTTACTATCCGATAATCAAGTCAACTGTGATACAACTGGCTATGACAGCTTTCCCATAATCGTGTCTTATCCACCAGTAAGTTACCACAATGAGACTATTTTTATATATGTAAAGAGCTTTGTTACGCAAAATGTCCATTAAGAAGTAGATCAAATTATTAAATAGAGGATTCCTGAAATGCATGTACAAGTAAGCCGCCCTAGATTCTTAAAGTCAAAATAGGACCATTTATGCTAAATTACCAATATGCAAAACTGCACTGTTAAGTTGTTAGGGGGTGCCAATGTTTTTAAAAAATATCAATAATATATTAAAATAATTAAAATGAAATTTGGTATATGAAAATGTTTGTATATTCATAAAAGGCTTTTATTTTAATTACTGACTTGCACAAATTTGTTAAATTGGATACTGGAGTTAAAAAAAATATTCAATATTTTTTATGTATTATCTAATTGTTACAATTTTTTGTCTGACCAAAGTTTACTTTTTCAAATAATTCATGTCTTCCAAAATTTTCATAATTTATACCATTTAGTCACACAAAAATCTGTTCCTGCAGATGGACCCTAATATTATTGTAAAATGAAGAGGAACACCAACGTGCATGAACCACATTTCCTTTTTTATAAGTAGAGGTATATTTTCTAGTGCAGCGGGTAAAATTGTTTCTAAGAAATTCAGATATTTTCCTTTAAAGTGGTTGGTAATCTTACTGGAATTTGATTAGCCGTTGAACTAGAAAATGTATTCATAAGAACAAAAATGTCGTTCATACATGATGGTGCTCTTCCTCATTTTACAATAAGTAAATGGTATGTTACAAAATTTTTGAGACATAATTTATTTGTAAGTTAGCTTTTACCAGAAAAAAAATGTGACAATCAGATAATACACAAAAAAATGAATATTCTTTTTTAACTAAATGTTTAACAGCCAGCTCCATAATTAAGAAGTAAAGCTTACTTTAATATTAAAAAAGAAGCTTTACCAATAAAATCAGTTCCATAAAGATACTTTAAAATTAATGTGGCGATAAAGTGTGCTTTATAATAAAGGCGGGATTTTGGATCTTTATGAGGTTAAAGGAGACTTCAAGAGCACAACATAACCTATCTAAATTTGTGGATAATCTTCAAGAATTTGTTATACCTACGTGTTTTGCTGTTTCTATTAACGTTTTGTTGATAAATATGAATAATTAATTACATATTTGATACGAGTTCAAACTTATCCTCAGAAGACCAAGTGATAATTTATTTAAGAAGACCTAAAATTTAAGGAGTAAGGCAGCATTGTTTAACAAAATTTGACAATATGGAGTTCTTTCAACGATTCCGATTTTTAAAATTAACCGTATATCATTACGTCCTCAATATGTAAAGACGAACAACAATACAGCCATGGAGAGAATCACTGAAAAATGTTATGCTATAGTAAGATTTTCAAGGGCTATATTGTAAATGGTAAATTTTGACAATATCTATTAATCGCATACAGTGGATGCAGCCTTCAGCCATATCTTATGACAAAACTACATAAGCCGAGAATCTATATAATGAGTCAATAATAAGAACCTGTATCGTAGTTGAACGACAATATGGAGTATGGAAGCGTCGTTTTCCAGTATTAAGTTTGGGAATGTGGGTAAAATTAACAACAATTATGAGTATTATTGTTGCTACATCTGTACTGCATAATATAGCTATTGACATGCATGATGCTCTTCCTGGAGAGTAATTGGAAAATATGGAGAATGATGTTGGCAATGAAAATACAGGTTAACTTGTTCGTAATGCCATTATTAATGAACATATGGCTAATTTGTAAATAAATCCAACATTGAATAAATAAACTTCTTTACTTATTTTACTTTCTATAATACCCTTTTCCTTTTCTATCAACTCTAACAATTTAATTTGATCTTCCACACTAAACACACAGGTTTTCCTTTTTTTTCAGTTTAGGTTCCATATCCATATCGAAATAAATAAAATCTGTTTCTACCGTCAGGCAAGGTCACAAAAATGAATAAGGTTATTTTTTTTTATTTGGAAGTTGACAGTAAATTTGTGACTTTCCCGATTAAAATGTCCCCATATTTAGGTAATTTTAATTTCTACAATTGGCTTTCAGCATTGTCAATACTATAATACAGAGTGTCCGGAAAAGATGTGTACAACGGAAGACCGCTCCTGGGTTCAAAATAAACCGATTTAGCCCAATTTACTTATTTCCAAAATTGCTTCGTTTAGCCGCTAGAGAACGCCAAAATTTGCGAAAAATTTTGAACCATTTTTGGGCTTCGCGGTTATAAGTCTAACTGACACTTTTTGACATTATTTAAAATCTTTTGCAGTCATTAGAAATATAAGAAAAATCATCTATCATGCAAATATAAGCACATATTTTTTTAACCCCCTGTACAATTACTCTCAGTTTTTTTCTATTAGTAGCTGACTTTATTTAGAAACTTTTTATAAAAAAAGTTTAAACGTTTAAACTTTCAGAATTTTGAATAGATGAGTAGTTTAGGCAGAAGAAATATTTTTCTTATGTCAACAATATCAGCATGCTTTCTGCAACAAATAACGAAAATTCCAAAACTCTAATTTATATTTTATTTAATAAATACAAGATAATAAGATATTAATATAACAAATAAAAAAGAGTTGTAGTGCAGCCTCTCCATGATTCCTGGATTACCTCGTAAAATGTTAACTGCGTCTTTCATTTGCCTAAACAATTCCTCTTCATTATTAACTGCATAGGCATATACTTTGGTTTTTACTGCACCCCACAAAAAATAATCGCAAGGGGTTAAGTCTGGTGCTCAAGGTGGCCATTTTATAGGAGCATCATTTCATCCTTCGATCAGTTGATATCATGGGCTCTGTGATCTTGTATAAAATTACAAAATGCTAAACGTTTTCTAGGGTCAGTGGGTAGTAATTCATGTACTGATTGAATGTGGTATGGATGTAGTAACTGCTCCTTCAAAACATCATGAACTATGGTTTTTGGTATCCCTATTTTATGCTCAATGTTTCTTGCACTAATTTTTGGCTTCTCTTCTATCTCATCTAGGATTTGTTCCTACATCTTTATAGTTTCCGTGGTACGTTGATGCCCTTGAGTCGCATTCATTTGGTGGAAGGAACCAAATTCGCAAAGTCGCTTTTCGATGTTGGCTAAAGTTTGATGATTTGACACTTGTCTATGAGGGATGCGGCCGTTACCTTGACAAAATCGATAAACCAAAAGTATATCTGCTTGTTCGGAATATGTATACGTGATGAAATAATGAAAAATGAGGAACAGACACAAACACAACAATAACGACAACAAATAAAGTAAGATCTAAAGTAACTAAGTAATTGAGCAAAAAGAATAAACCGTGAGACTAATGTCAGTAGCTGATTAGATTTGACACACAACTGACACTTAAAATATCAGAGCCAACTTCTGGTACTTCGTTATTTGTTGCAGAACGAATGCTGATATTGTTGACATACGAACGATATTTTTCTGCCTAAAATACTCATCTATTCAAAATTCTGAAAGTATAAAAAAAGTTTCTAAATAAAGTCAGCTACTAATAGAAAAAAACTGAGAGTCATTGTACAGGGGTTAAGATAATATGTGCTTATATTTGCATGATACATGATTTTTCTTATATTTCTAATGACTGTAAAAGATTTTAAATAATGTCAAAAAGTGTCGGTTAGACTTATAGCAGCCCAAAAATGGTTAAAATCGATCAAGTCGTTTTCGAGATATTTGAAATAAAAATTTTTTCGCGAACTTTGGCGCTCTCTAGCGGCTAAATGAAGCAATTTTGGGACTAAGTAAATTGGGCTAAATCGGCTTATTTTGAACCCAGGAGTCTGTGGTCTTCCGTTGTACACGTCTTTTCCGGACACCCTGTATATTGATAAAGTGTACTTTAACGAAAGCTTATTTTTAACAACTTTATGAAACGGAACGCACTTTAAATGATCTTTAAAGCTAGCTTTAATGTAAAGTACACTTTGTATAAAGGGTAATTTATTTTCTTTTTATGGCTGTAAGCAAATCGGTAATTATTGACATTAATTGCATCATAGGAAAGCATCTTATCAATATCAATTTTCGCTTTAATTATTGAACACTTTATAACTTGATATTGATTGATTATTGATATTTTTTCTTACTTTGATGACCTAACAACCTAATGGTGCATTTTTGCATAAAGATAAATTAGCATAAATCGTATTTTGATCTTAAAAATCTAGAGCGGCTCGCTGCTACATATCAGAGATACAAAAAACAACACTCAGTAAAGTAAATTAATTAAAATTAAAAAGGATTATTTGCTGGTATGTAGTAATTTTGCTGCATTCTTTTTAAAAATTGTATGACTGTTGTAGGTATAGAAATTAATTAATGTATTATAATGTATCAAATCTAACGATAAAAAACAAATAGTGATGATTATTAACTCCCCGAGTATCTGAAATACCAAAGCAGATAATTCCTTACTTTCTGTGGCACAGAGAAATTTTGAAAAAATTTAACTTTTATGTAAATATCTGAAAATGTTTACGTAGATTGATGAAACTTGGGTACTCATTTAACCAAGTAAAATTTCACTGAACTTATATACAAATGTGAGAACCAGTGACAGATATTGGGAGACTCTGCCACTAACAATCCCAGAATCCTCGACGCTGTTGGACCTATTTTAGAGTTTGATTGATTCTCAATTTAATATTATAATAATATTCCATTATATTAGAAAAGCTAGTAAGTTTTTTTTTAATGTAAAATAATGCAGGCTCTTAGTAGTCTCTCAGTGTCTACGTTATTGCTATTGACAGTGTCTTGTGGATTTAATAATAGGTAAAATGGAAAAATAAATAATACTTTGCGGTGAATTTGTCATTTTATATTAAAATAGTATCTAACAAAATGATTTACTTTTTAAATATAAGGTCTATTCTTCGATCTTTTAAAGCTGCGAACTTATCAATAATGTCTTCGTAAAACGGTTCTGCACTTATAAGTTCATTTAATAGTTCTTTCTCAATTGAAATTTTTGTCAAATTTGTAAGTCTCGTTTTATTTGAATTATGCAGGTAAGTTTTAATTCTTTTTAGGCAAGAAACACTTCGTTCAACTGAAACACTAGTGGAGGGAATCGTCACGATTAGACAAAATAATTTATATGCTTCCTTAAAAATGTCTCTATTCTCATGCAAAATTTCCAATGTTTCATCTAACTCAATGTTGTGGTATTGTTCATCATTATAAATAACATTTAATTCATTTTTTAGTCTTGTTAAGTCAGAAAATATGTTAGGGAAACAATTTTGTAAATTATTTAATGTTTCTGTGGGGAAGATTTTTGAATACTCCAGAAATCTTGTTGTATCCATTAACGTAATAAAAAGAATTTTATCCATGTCTTGGAATCGTATATCAATTTGTTCTGATATTGTGTCTAAAATCTTATAATACAGAACGTTGTAATTTTCAAAGATTTTGTTGGCTGTTAAAATTTTAAGTTCTTCACCATTATTATCCAGTATTGGCACTTTCATATATACTAATTCAAGAAATTTCTTAAAATTCTTCTCGTTTCTTTTTTCGTTTATAAGTTTTTGGGTATTTTTAATTTGTGATATACAATAATAAATATTTAGGGAGCGGTTCTGTAAGGTATCAGAAAGTACATCAGTAAGTGCAAAAATTTCATTAAAGATACCAATTAAAAGGGCAAATTCAAAATCATTAAATAGGTTCAAACAAACCAAACTCTGTCTAATTGAAGTGTGATCGGAAGTTTTGTCGTTTATAATTTCAGTAAATACTTGTTTTAAACAATCCCATTCATCATTTATGAAATTTACAATTCTAGAATTAGATGTCCAGTGTGTTGTAACAGAAGTAGGTATCCTTCTTTTGATGATTGTATCAGCTATATTAGTCCTATTTGTGGAATGATGAAAAAAGGAGGGAAAGCCAGTTACATTTGCAAAAAATACACGGCATTCTGATATATTATTGCAGCTCTGTTGGAGCACTAAATTTAAATGATTTACTGTGCAATGTACAAAAACGGCTTGTGGGGCCTCATTTTTTATTTTTGATTGGAGTTCATCTACTTGTTCTGCCATTACACTAGCACCATCAAAACACTGTCCGACTAATTTTGAACGATATTCATATTTTTCAATACATTTCACCAGTAAATCAAAAAGAGTGTTCGCTGTTCGGTCAGAACTTATATCAAAAAAGCCCAAAAATCTTTCAGTTAACTTTCCCACACTATTAACATATCTAATTATTACGCTGCATTGGGACTTTTGTATAATATTTGTCGAATCGTCCACTTGAATTGAAAAAAAAATACATTCTTTTATTTCTTTATCAACATATCGTTCAATATAATCTGAAATACAGTCTACTAACTCATTTTGAATTGTCTTAGAATTAGCTGAAAAAATAGGAGATACTTTTTTATAGTGCTCTCGAATATCTGCAGGGCTTATAGATATAAATGTGTCTAAAAGTTCTTTAAAATTGTCATGATTGTCTGAATAATCCGATTCATTGTAGCCTCGAAATGCAATTTCTTTGGTGCTTAAATAAACAGTTGCACGAATAGGTAATTCCATAAACCTTCTATTTAAAAGGACATTGTCATTGAAAATTTTTAAATACAATCTAGAATTTACCCTCAAAGCGTTTTCAACGGTACTGAGGCTTTTCTTTTTTTCTGCGAGCATTAACGCACATCGTATATGTTCCGAAGAAGCCTCGTGGTTACGACAACCTCGCGTAACATTGCCAAAGTTGTTAAATCCATCCTTATTCCACGCGCCCGATTTTACACCTACAATTAAACAGGGCATACAAAACAGTTTTTTTAAATAAAAGCTTCCACACATCCAGTTATATTCAGAATACCACTCATCTCGAAATTTCCGAACAAACACTTTGTCTTTTGATTTTCCTTTTTTGTCTACTTCAAGTGAAGGCGTGGGTCTCTCCGAATTTAAAAAATCTTTTTTATCCTCGTTATTCCATTTGGAAAATGGTCTTTCCAACAAAACACAAATGGGATCATAAAATGGAAACATTTCGACGAATTCGAATATTCATAACATGTAAAGAACCGAACATCTACACGAAAATAACACTTTTGACCTTATTCAACTAAAATAAAATTTTATTCAGGCGAAGCGAGTGAAGCGACTGTCGACCCCCGCGTCAGCTGATAATTCTGATTATGCGCGCGCATTTCCGTTGTCATAGTAACCTCCGTCTTTTTTTTCGGCCAATGATCTGTGCCTCCCTCACAGCTGGGCTGGAACGTTGCATTTTGTCCTTATGTAAATAAGGCTGATGAACTATGAACTGGGGCGCGTTCCTTTCTTTATCGTCATTCTCAGGTAATACGTCACACGTAATACCTTCTTAAATATGAGAAAAGGAACACTAAGGGTGGAATTCATACATCACACTTAAGGTTAAGTGTGCGCTTAGCTTTGCAATTTATAAGGTAAAAATACAGGGTAACAACGCATTAATAGTTTCATACCACACCACATACCACACATTAAGTTAGATTCTGAAACAAAATATTGAAGGGCATCTTATTTAAATATACCTTAAATGAAAAATTCCGTCCTTAAGTTAAAGTTACTTACCAGTGACGTCAGAAATAGAAGAAATATTGTGACCCAATCTGATTTTTATATGAATAAAATACAGTGATTTACTTATGAACATTAGAAGGTGTAAACTTAATGAAATGGAACAATACATGATTTTAATTGCTCAAATAGGATGCTCAACTTTTATTATTTGAACTTCTTCCATACTGAGTATGAGGAGTATTTTCTCAGTGGTATAACGGAAAAAAAAACGATTTAGTGTAAATTCTCGGGTAAATTGTTCTTAATATAGTAACGGCTTCTCTGCACCGGATAAATTCTCGATAAGAAAAGGAACGCTCCCATGCAAAGCACTCTGCACAGATGCAGACTAAAGCCAGCTTCAGAGAATGACGTTGTGTTGCCAGCAACACTAAGTCATGTGACTTTCAGCCAATGAAATGAATTTTATACGTTGTTGAAGTCGAGTGAAGTTGAAAATTTCCAACTTCAACTATCCAGAGGAGTAACATATTTATACATAATATAACCAACAAAAACAAAACCAACTTTATAAAATCTTTATTTCACTGAAATTAAACATTGTTTTCTGAAGCAGGTTTTAAACGAGATATGATGTTGCGTATAGCGGCAGTCATGTTATGACGCTCATTTGTCAATTTGTGCACGTAGTGCGTTGTACTCGAAGAACGATAAACTAGTTTAAACCAAGAACGATAAACTAGTTTATCGTTCTTGGTTGTACCTTTGGTTACTTGTAATTTGTTGTGGAATGTTTAGCGTTTTTGATAATTTTTTAGGTTCCTTTTAGGTTTGTTCCAAATAAATACTTTTGTACGGCCACGATACCGTCACGAGATTATATGCACTGATAATAGGCGCATGTGTCAAGTTTGTACCGTGCATGGAATCGCGAATGTTTGGAACGTTTACTTGACTGAAAAATGAGTGGGGACAAACATAATATAACCAGCTACCTCTGAATTGTAAACAACCTCGTATGCAAGTCATTATTTAAAATTAAAAATGACTAAATTGAACAGCTTTAATGTCAAATCCAAACGAGATTACTCAGTGCGTATGTCTATACAAACAGTTCAGAAGTATAGTTCCTACACATGACCATATTATCGCCGTGGTACGGTTCAGTGCTCGTCCCAAAGATATTTGGAACGCTAAGAAGTCGTACAATGAATGATAATTTTTAATTTGGAACTGTTTTCTGCTATTGCGCAGACTAGAAACTGTACATTGTACGGTTTTCTATGCATTTGGAACAAACCTTTTGTAAACGTGTAAAGCGTTGTCCTCATAGACGCAAAATTCGTGAGAATTTCGCAGATATTGATTTAAATTATTAATGGCGGGAAAGTGTCGACTTTTCGCGAATTTCGCAAAACAGGAATATTATCGCTATTTTCATTATTATGTGGAATTAGGAAGCTTAACTTGTGTTTGTGACAATCTACCATGACAGTTAATGACAGTTTTATGATGAAAATGATATAATATTGCAGTTGGCTAGTTGCAGTTGAGACTGTTCCCGCCATTAAATAAGTAACGCGAATTTCTCGTTCATGGGAACAAGACTTAATAAATAGTTAATCGTATTTCTGAGTGCAAATTTACGAATGATTGACAAGTAGTGAACTAGGCGCAGACATTTTTTTTTAAATATTTTCATATTTATCGGAAAGTAGGTAAAACTAAAATTTGAATTTATTTGAAAAATTAATAATATTTAGTTATAGTTGCGGCAAGAATTCAGACGACTTACGTCATGCGAACAAATGAATAATTCATTATATTTTAATCAAAATATTTAAGAAACAGCAACTGAAAATAAAACTATACATATACTACAGTAAATGTTTGCGCTGTATGTATATTGCACTAAATTGCAAAAAATTGTTTTTAACGCGAGAAATTATTGAAAATTATGTTGACAATATAAACAATTGCGTAACGTCAGCTGTGACGTAGTCGCCTGACGCCGGGAGTAAGGTTTGCCGTTTATGGCTGCAGCAACAGTAGCTATCTACAAATGTAAAACCGAGAACAATTTCTTCATACATTTCCACAACCTAAAGATATGGTGTCAAAGATCATCAAATGATGAGGAAGTCGTTTCAGCCTTTTTTTACATTTTCAATTTTGACTTTAATTTATATATTAATTTCGATGTCTATTTAGATGCAATTTCTTGATATGGGTTTAATTAACGTTTTTATTTTGAAAGGCCAGATACTTAATTATAATTATTTTCATTTTAAGATAAATGCACCACTTTATTAAACGTGAATAATTACATAAATTAAAATAAAGTTAAACTAAATTATAATGAAAACTTACAAATTGAATTTATCGCTTTAACAGATGATAGAACTTTTCGAAATAAGAAAAAAGTTTGTATAAATATGGGTATTAAAAATTATGAAAAAAAATAATTTTTTAATTAATGACCTTAATTGTAAAGATAAAAATTTGAAAATATTATTTAGAAATCTATAATTGTAGGAGTCCGCCCCCTTTATTTCCTCCAAATGTACTCCTATGATCTTGAAACTATTTATTTGATAGCAAACTTGATTTATGTCTTTTGATATTTTTTTTATTTAAAGTTGAGTTTTTTAGATATTTTATATTTTCTTAGTCAATGTCAGTATAACCTTTGCCTTAACAGTACACAAATGTTCAAATTCAGCACAAGGCACTTATTGGGAAAATAATACATGGTATTGATTAAAAAATATAAATATCTGAACAATAAGCTTTGAATAAAAAAAATGTCAAGATGTATAAAAGTTTGCATATCAAATTTGCTATCAATGAAACATAGTTTCAAGACCTTAGGCGAACATTGAAAAATATTTGGAGAGGATAAAAGAGGTGGACCCCCCCAATTATAATAATTTTATTAAAAAGGTTTTTTTAATTAATTCTATATTATGTATAAATTTGCAGCGTAGTCCACCACAGCTTGAAATGATCCTCAAAATGATATCAGATACAACAAATGAATTGACAGTAGTAGATAAAATTATTTATAAATATAGTTCACAGGTTAGTAATAATAGTTTAATGAAAAATATTGTTTTTTTTTTAATAATCAACTTCTATTTAAGGAACAGTGTACTTATATTCTCACCACAGTGGAACCAAACATTTATTTAGTTATTCTCTTTGAAAATAAAAAGTCTGAAAAGGATTCTTTCATTAGTAATTTTGTTAATGATTTGTGTACTAATTTAAGATGTACAAAAGTTTTTATGGGATTGAAAAACACAATAAAATGATTTATTATTTATATTTGTTTTTCAATATTGCGTTTTTTTAAACAATTGTTAACATGGGCACTGGACAGGCTGATGCAAAAATAGATTTTAGCCATTTCAACCATTCTTTTACAATCAGCAATAAAGGGTCACATGGTAAGTAACATTTTTAATGAGAACGATATTAGGTATTTCAAATTGCAGTTTGATGGAATACTGGATATTTTACGGAAAGAATATCAACTTGTGAATTTCCCAGTTTAGAAACTTTGTGCCCAGTTTAGTAGTCTTTTTATGGCAGTTGTGTTGCAAATTATAGTTATTTTTAAAGCTAATATATTTTGAAACAAAATAATTCAATAAATTTAAATCTCTGTTTACTATTAAATTGCTGGTTTATGTATTATGTAAATGTATTTGTTAAAAAAGTATTTTGTCCTTCAATGATGCATATTTTACAACAAATGGAGTGGTTTTTGTTGCAGAATTTATAATATTGGTAATGAATTGCAGAAAATCCTGAGGAGGTAATTGAAAAATAGTGTTACCAAACACTCTTCTTTTCTGAGAAATATTATACCAGCATTTTTTAAATTTCCTAAATAATGACTGAAAATATAATAAATAGAGTTCTATTGAAGGATTGAATAGACTGATACATGTGTAATTATTTGATTAGTTAACAAATTATTAACATTTTCAAATTAGATGGACGTTTCTTTCCCTACACTTTCACAACATTACAGGGTCTTCTCAAATGGAATAAATTCTACTGGAAATTCATTTCACTTTTAAAAATCGTACGAGAATTTTATTATGAATACATTTGCTATTCTTGGAAGTTAAAGAGAATAATAGCCTTTGATTAACTGATATGTTCTGCAGAGTCTAGCCAATCAGATTTGTTATTTGAGAGCTGTTAACAATCCTAATGACCCTTTTACCTTAGTTTCATGTTTTTCAGTTGTTGCCACTTTCGATTTGACAACAACTAATGAAAAATAACTGAGAAATTTACGTCCCCCCTTACTATGTTGAGAAAGTTAATATTTAGGACATTTGCTTTGGTTCACGTCTTTTAAGATTAAGACTGTTTTATTCAAAAGTGATGTAAATATGTAATGTATTTTTCTATTAATTCAACAAAACGCATTATAATCGAGGTAACTGTTGTCTTTCAATTTATTCTAAACCAAATACCAAAGATGTAGAAAAGCATTCACTATCCGATGAGTTGGGTGAGATATAAGTACTCAAATATCAAATGAAAATTGTATTGGATCATATAATTGAAATGAATGGATTTTTTCATTTGACTTATTTTCTACAAATTCATGGCTATTAAGTAATGACAACAAAAATCACAAATTAAACATGGGCATTTTGAATTATAACATGTTGGTCTGTTAAAGGCCTCGGAAACGATCAATAAAATTGTCAATATTACTGAGAATGATACTTATTGATAGACTCATTGATCGTGTAGGAGGCGATTGACGCGATTGTCAATCGAATGACGGATATTGATAGAAAGTTTGATTGAAGCGCATTGATGGCAGTCAATTGATTGTGTAACTGCGCAATTCACAATTGTTTTGCCAGTTGCTCGATAGCGAACACGGCGGATGTATCGGGCTGCACAGAATCTGTTTCTATCGCCGAACGAGAGTCTTCTCAGTTTTTTCTTCATTCTTTGGACCAACGTCTCCTTCTCTTCCGAGTACACATGGATAAAGTTAAAGCAAGAAAAATCCCAAATATGCATTCGAAACCATTTTTAAATGATAATAATAATGGTAAAATAATTTTAAAATAAAATGAAATAATTTTAAACTCACTATGATAAATACTACACACACACACACATGCACTCCCTGAAGTTCACAAAGCAACAAAGTATTGACGTTTTGATTGCAGTTTCATCAAATGAAATTGTTATTAATATTTTTTCCCTTTGGTTGAAGTAGATCTAATAGATAATATTTGAAGTGCAATATTTACTAAATAATGTGTAATTTCATTAAATACTATTGGAATAAGTACGTTAGAAATTATATTAAACGGAAATTGTATGATCTGGCTTTAAATTGACAAAGAATTAGCTAACTAACTGCTGGTATAAAATAAAATATTCTTATTACATCTTTAACAAGTTTAAAACTAATATGCCTTTACTTAGTTTTAAATGGGATTATACAAAGCAGGAATACATATAATTTTTTTAAATTAAATTGTTATTAGGAGATTGTTGTTGTCTTTAGTTGTTATTAATGATTAATTATTGATATTAATTAATGGTAACTGCAATTACTATTAATTGATTTTCTCACTCATAAGAAACAAAAAGCATTATCCCACATCTGTCAACAGATATAAAACAGTACTTAGGTCATAATTAACAGAACTTTTCATTTTCAGCAACAAACCTATGAATAAACTTATTTTAACAAAATAATGGAGAAGTTGCATGAATTTTATATGGGTTTGAAAGGTATTACAGGGTAGTCTTTCAAACATATTGAACCGTCAGAGCATCTGTCTAGCGGCGATAATCACAATAATTAAAATATAAACATTAATAAAATGCCATGCAATATAAACAAAGCCATGCGGCCAAAGCGCGATATCATTGGTGTGACGTTTATTTCATGTGTTTTTGTGGCATTTATAAGTCATAGTATAAATACTGTGTAGGTAATACTGTGCAAACTCCACTATGACGGAAGCGGGTTTTATAACCGGCAATTATTATTAATTTGCCAGGAGTGGATTTATTTAATTTTATACTTATGAACTGCTGTGAATCCCAACTTCATTAGTGCAGCAAATGCAGTCAAATCGCAAGCAGGTGTCTATTTTCTCGTTATTTTTAATATAATTATTAGTGGTGATGTGGTGAACTTACAGTATTGTTAAACATACCTTATTTCTTTGTTTACAATATAGATTCGCTCGTGAACATTACAACAATGCTGTTGGTTACGTCCAGAGAGGGTTTTGCTTGAGGTATTTATAAAATTATGTCATTTGATTTCACATTAAACTACCTGCTTTAATTTAAAAAATAATAAATAATATTTAATTTTTATTATTTTTTTATTGCTATTTACAACCGAGTTCATTTTTCCATAAACATTTTAAAAAAATCCTTATTTAACACTTTTATTCATTATGTTTTCAGAATAAAACGGGTAATTTAATGTAGTGAAGTCAGATGGCAAGATTTTATAAATGTCTCAAATAACATTCTACATCTTGTAAATCATAGGAACAAATAGATCTGGAATCGGAATGAAGCACTGAATACGTTGAATACAATAAATGAAGAAAAAAAAAAAGAAAAGAAACAAAGCACTGTGAAATATTTGTATTAGGTGCTGTATTTGTACATAGTGGCATAATGCAATACTTCTTCCATTTGCCCGGTGAGGTGCACTTTATGTGATTTTTTACGAGTCTATTTTGCAACTTTATACTATACCAATGTCTATTTAATACAATAACACTTTTAAATAAGATGGCAATTTAACTCGTCTAAATGTATGTAATGCGTTTGAAAATGGAAATTGTATACAGACATAAAGCACAATGATTAAGTATACACGTGCGAACATCATCTGATGTCACAGGTCTTTGCTGTGGTTGTCACAGTTTTCTGGGGATGGTCAGACTAAAATTTTAAATATTATTTTTAGGCTTATCTAGGATAAACGCCATTTCGATTAAAGTAATATTGAAAAAATCATGCAATTTCCCCATTTTTTAATATTACCTGCATTAAAAAAATCCTAATAAATTTCACTTTTTATTACTTTACGAAGTGGGACCTTTCAATTTCTTTTATTGCAATATTAATTGTTTATTTTTATCTGCATTAGTGTTTCAGTTAAATCTCTTGAAATAAATTTTATAAACTCACAAGTTACTTTCAAATGAGCACCTCATATTTTAAATATGAATATTCATCTAAAAACATATTTTTTAAATAATACTTTGAGACAATAAAAAATAATAATTATAATATGCCATTTGCAGTAGGCATCTGGAAACAATTGAAATTTTAAATTGTGAAGTGTCAGTTTGAATTATCAGTTACATTTCTATTTTTAAGAATATAAAAAAAGTAGAATGTGGCACTATAAATTAAAGAATGTCCAGTTTTCTCTACCAAAGAGATATTTGAAATATAGGTATTACAGTGAAACCCTAAAATCAAATGAACTAAGTCATGCACCTACCACTCCTGCCAGTTTTGAAATAGAGAAAAGTGGTAAGTACATTTTGTTAAAATCATAGTTATATAGTATATATTGTTATATTTCAGTTCATTATATATATTATTAAGCAATTAAATATATTTGAAGTTAAACACATTTTTCACTCCTTCACACAATATACAGGATGTGTTAGCATCTCATTTCAGCAGCATACCTATTCCTGTGACGAACATTTGTTCAAAACGATTTGTTTTTTATATACTTATAACTTGACTCATTTAAGTTTAATCTCGTTTTCGAAAATTAGGTCTTCAAAATATATTTAGGTACTGGAGAGGTGAAAATTGAGACATTTGAAAATATTATAGTTTAGAAATTATGAAATTATATTAAAGAGGTTTATTCATATAGATATGAAGCACCTTTTCAAGAAAATTCACGCAATTAATTTCTTGGAACCTATTTCTTTTAATGTTCATAAGTTATTTCGAACAACATAAAGGTACTTACACTATTAGGTACACATTCAATTTCCGATAACATGATGTATTTTGTATAATCTAGACGTCAGAGAAAATCATCGGACTCTTGGAACAATTATTATTGAAGTTTTTTATTTTTTTCGCGTTTTTCGTAAATATCTCCGAAAATAATAATTTTAGGAAAAAATATAGAATTCAAAAAACTTTCTAATTCAATTCTGCATCAAAAAGGTATATTCAACTCATTTAATTGGGGCAATAGTTTTTGAGATATTGTTATGCAAGGGTGACAGTATGCTGACAGTAGCACTGGTTAATGTGTAATACAATTTAGTGTTTCAAAAATTTGTGTAATCTTCATTCATACAATTATAGACAAATTTCAGACAATTCAACAAGTGAACTAGATTGACAACTCTACTAGGGTCATTTAACTTTTTATAATTTTTGTTTTATATTAATACAAATATAAATACTAATATTTTAATAAGTTTATTGATTACAATATATCATTACATAATATGTATATACAAATAACCTAAAGTAATGCTTTGGTAATCCGGATTCTTCAAAGATCCAGATCGCACTGTATTTAAGAAACCTGAAACAGACGCATAATTTAATATAACATTTTAATTCTTTAACATTTTAGTTTACTAATTGGTCCACATGTTCACCTGCCTAACAAATGCATTAAGAAATTCTTTTAATTACAGAAAATCGAATGTTTTGAAAAACCTGTGGTTTTTGCTTAAAATTTCAATATTCTTCGTCGATTCAGAATAAACATCGTCTTAAGTCCCACAAACACTGAAATCCGATAGACAAAAATTCATTAAGAGTGGTGACCACACATCTAATTTATCAATTTGGAAAAATTATTTTTTAATTAAAAAGTATTTAAAATAAAATCATTGAATCCTATAAGTGAAAGTATATGTATAAATTAAATTAAAAAATTTAGGCAAAAATCTTCTCAAATAATAAGAGCCCATTTATGCATTGACTGAGCCAGATGGATCTGTGCAGTAATTTCTTAAGTACTGTTTTAATTTTTGTTAGTAAACGATTTACAAAGTTAAAAAAATTTGATTGTGTAAAAACGGTTAGGATTATGTTCAGGTATAAGGAGATTTAAGTTAGTTAGGAGATTTAAAAATGTATTAAGTGTAATCAGTGTTTATAAACACTGGTGTAATCAATCCATTTCTTTGTGGATATTTGCAATGTTGCATACTACTCAAAAATTGAATATTTTTCAAATAATAAGAGTTTTATGAAAAATTACGAAAAATAATGAAAAAAAAGAATGTTTTTAGCAATATCTATGGGTAAATTTGAAAGCGAAGCACCTCTAAATGTTTTATTAGATTTAAAATCTTTTTTTTTCAATGATAGAGCTTCATAAATTTTAGTATGAAAATTTAATTTTCAAGGTCTCCTTAGAATTTTTTTCTATCGAAAATATACAAAAAATATTAGATTACATTTTTAATTTTTAATCTGACCACTAGATTTAGGATAGTTGCAAATGGAAGTGACCAAAATTAAAAAAATATATATTGCTTTCTGATCTGAAAACTATAGCGTAATTAAAATTTATGTTATCAATTTGATAGGCATCATCATATATAAATCAGATGTTTGTAAATAATACTTTTAATTTACAAGGACAATTAAAACCAAATAATATTTTTTAAATTACATCGAAAAACAAATAATTATTAGTCCATTACAAATAAAATAATAATTTTACAACAATATCAAAAATTATTGCAATAATAAGACTTCATGGATGACAATGACATATCCGAAAGGGAAGTATATTGCATATATACATATATGGATACATGAATATAAATTTACTATTATAATATATATGTGACATAATAAGATCTCTTAAGTAGATGAAGTCCTATAAACCAAAAAAGCCCTAAAACCAAAATTTATTCGTATTATAGAAGAAGGTGATTTTGAGAGAAAATGGAATATTATTTATGGAGTCGAGGAGAATATTTGAATGACAGAAATTTTCTAAAGAAAATTTTGTTTAAAATGATGGGACCACATTCGTAACCAACATATTACAAAGGATTAGATAGAAAAAATTCACGCTGAGCAATAAGTTACAGAAGGCAATACTGACAAAAAGTCTGGTACGATATATTAAATGCCAGAATAATTGGTCCTTTCTTTTTTGAAGGCAATTTGATCAGTCAAATTTTTTTTAGCTTTTTTTTTAATAAGCTTTCTAATAACATGAATAAACTTCCAATAGCTGAAGAGGCTCATCTATTATTTCAATTAGACGACTGCCAGGAATGTGGGGACATAGTTGGAAGAACATTTCCCTAATTGGAGGATAGGGGGTTGATGGAGTGTTGTCTCAAGTCTCCTGTCTTATACACACTATATATAGATACACTGTTATACACTACCCGCCCAACCAACACAGGAGAACTGCTTGAAAGGATAACACAGGCTTGCATGGAAATTACACCAAACAATTATGAATATTAAAAGATGATACAACAAATATAAAGTTTAATGTGCATGACACTGTCATCAATTCATTATATTACTATAATTTGATTTAAGGTTCGTTTATATCTACAGACACGGTGCGTCTCAGACAAGTACCGTGGCAGACACCATTTATTTACATCTAACGTGAAGTGTACCGTGTCAGACATTGTCGTCGGATGCGGCCGCAGTCACTGGCAGTTACTAAATACAAAACACGTCTGCAGTCTGCACGGTCCCGATACTCTATTTACACTGCCCGGTAAGTAGCCACAGACACGTACAGACATGAACCGCGCGGACAAAATATTCTTTTCGAGAGTACTGGCCGGCCACGACCCGTGTTTGTCGGCGTCTGCGCGACCGTGTTACGATAGATATAAATACGTTAATACACATTGTATAGAATAATATTATTTTGTCTGACACCGCACGTGTCTGACATGCTGGATGTCTGTAGATATAAACGGACCTTTAGTCTTATGTTTTTTTGTTACAAAACCAATAATTTTTGAAAATGTCTTGATACATTTTTATTTGTAATGTAGTAATTATTTGGTTTTAATTGTCATTGTAAATTAAAACTATTATTTACATAGTTCTCATTTACATTATAATGACTATTTGATAACAATTTAAATTTTAATTATGCCATAGTTCTGTTAGAAATCAATACATTTTTTTTTTAAATTTTGGTCACATTGATCTGAAACTATCCTAAATCCAATGGTGCACTCATATTAGAAATTAAAAATTGTTATTTTTTTTAGATTTTTTTGCTAGAAATAAATTTAAAAGTATCACTATTCACTATCACTGAAAAACAAAACAAATTTAGTCTGATAAAACTTTTAGAGAGGTGTCCTAGTTTTAAATGGGACATTTTTTTGTTCATATAGATTTTGACAAAAACAGATACCACTTTATTTACTATAAATGGCTTTGTTGCATGTTGCTAAAATGCATAATTCCTGATGCACAGTCGAGTGAGTGGTTGGGATCTTTTAATATTAAATTTTGTTGCAAAAGTAGATTTTATCTCATTGTAGAATTGAGTCTCATATTAATTCCATTCCCACAGTATCGAGTGTGTTTGCATATACCTTACCTAAATTATAGTTTAGCCTGAATATGTTTTATAGTGTACTACATTTAAAAGTCTATGTCTTGGTAGACAGTGATTTTTGAGATATAATTTGGGCCAATCCTAAAAATAATGTATTCTGTTAATATACATCAAATGGGCGGCTCTTCATAGCTATAGAAAATTGAAATTTGATGCAAAAATAAAATATGATTAAAAAATCATTCACTAAGTGAATCGTTTCTTTAAATTGCTTCTTATTTCACGTAATTTATCCATGGACCGGAAAATATCGCTAGACATGGATTCCAGGATAACCTTATCCAAAATATATTGAAAGTTCAAAAATTTAGGTTTTTAGAAAAATTTGCTTTCCAACTGATTACACCAGAACTTAAATGTCATTTAAAATGTTCAAAATTACCTCGAGAACTAAAATTATATATTGCAGATATTCTCGGAAAATCAATGACTGCAAATAAAATCGAAAATTAAAAAAAAATGCAAAAATTGTTTTTTTGTGTATATACATTGAGAAGGTGCACAGCTTATGTCTGTTTAAGTTGTAGCAGCCTCTCGAATGTGCAAAAACACGTGTCCAGATTGTACAAAGAACAACTAAAGTGACTGCCCTTTTCCCCTTGCAGAATTATTTATGTGATTTCAGTTTTGATTTTTTATGTTTTTTTTAGGTTCTAATATGTTTAAAGTTAAAATTAGTAACAAGTATTGCCATAAAACATATTTATCTTTCAGTAATTTCTAAAGGATGTCTAAATTTTTAGTATTTTTAACGTAACATGTTATATTTTTAAATAAAATATGATTTAACATAATATCCAATATTTATTTACTTCTTGTGTACCTCCAAAGATATTGAAAATCAAGAAAAAATGTAAAAATAGACAAAACATTTTTTTAAATTTAAATTACGGTGTTACAAAAATCCTGTGGGACAGGGTTAATCTGTAAGTACTTAACCATGACTATTTTTTTCTATATTAATCATTAGAATGACTTTTTTATTTTATTCATGACATTCTTGATATTTTTTTGTTTGATGCTTGAATATATTTATATTATAACACTTTAAACTATTTTGTGCTAACAGACAAAATTATTTTTTGTTTATTTCTTATATCGTTATAATATTAATTTGAGTATTACTTCCATATTTTATTAAAAATTAAGCTAGTCGAATATTTCCGATGAGTGCTGATTCTTACTGAAGGATCTGTAAATGAGTAAATGTATGTAGATATAAGAAGTTAGTACATTAAAACATATGTATAATGATTTACATTTATCTTGTGTTCAACTGACTTATATTTAAAATTTCAGGACAAAAATTAATAAATCCTAATGAATCAGTCTCAGATGTGAAAACTGCATGCACTGGTACTAATGCTGTTAAGACAAAACCTTTTTTTATCACCAACTTTGCAAACTCTTCTCCAATAATGGCTGTATCTGATAATCGGTCTATATCATTCGATGATATCCCAGGACCTAATACCCTTCGGCTTATTTCAAAATTTTGGGGCACCATTCCTGTTATGGGAACTGAAGTAACTGTTAGTATTATCCAGTACCTACTTAGTGGTGGTAAATTTTTTGGTAAATTGTATAGCAAAGTGATATGCATATTTTAAAATAGTAGTATAATTACAGGTGGTATATTAAGCTGGGGCGGCAATAAAAAATTTTTCAAAAAATTTTTTGATGTTTATGGACCAGTAGTTCGACTTCATGGCCCGTTTGGTAGTGACGTTGTATTGCTAAGCAGACCGGAGCATGCAAATGCTGTTTTTCAAAATGAAGGTCCTTATCCTATTAGGTGTTGTTTAGATTCCGTAGAAAAGTACCGCTTGGAATATAGAAGATTTCGTCAAGCTGGCCCTTTTTTAATGTAAGTTAACATTATTGTATCATATACTTTTTAAAACTATATTGGTATTTTTAAATTAAAATAAATCCAAAGCTCAACTTCTATACTGCTTTAGAATTTATAGAATTATTTTTCCTTTAGAATATTTTGAGTAACATTTTTATAAAAATTTAAAATCTTTGTTGTGTATAGTATGTTGCAAATTTTGAACACATATCATTGTAACGTCTCGGAAGTATCTTTTTCATAAATAAATTTTATAAATATTTGATAAATGGTAGTATGGATGAGGTCATCATAAATATTTAAATTTCTTTGAGTCTATTACGTTTTCGAGTGACCGCTTTTTCATCATCTCAGAGTGTTCTGAGAGTATCTATATCCTTTTTTATTTTTCAAAATGGTAAAGGATAGTTATACTTTAGGAGTATGAGAAAGCATTCACCCGAAAATGGCATAATTATAGTATAGTACAATCCATCGATAAATAGTACATAAAAAGTAAGCGTACTAATATTTTGTTATTTAGATTTAGTTGTAAATTTTAATTTTGTTAGTGTATTTTACATGTTTTGAAATTTTCCGAGAAAAATATTCATTGCTTTGTTTATAATATTTCAAAAATATATTTAAAAAATGAGGCCTTTGCAGATATAGAATACATTGTCAAAGTTTGACTAAATATTTTTGTTGAAGTCTGTGTATTTTGGTATCTCGGGTAACATTGTAAAGTGGTTGAATCTTGAGTAACCATTTTCTAGTTTGTTTATCATACAAGAAACAACGTTTAATAGAAACTAATATCTAAAAAAACTTGTGACAGCAGCTCCAGAGATTGTTTTTCGAGAAAATGTTGATTAAATCATGACTAATTCAAATATGATGGAATACATTTTTGTATATTGTTTGTCATCGCAACTTTTGAGTTTTGAGCCAAAATGTTTTTCAAATGACAAATGGACCTTATTGAGTTCTGATTCATGCCGTCTGAACAGATTTTTATTGTTATTTTTCATTTGTTTGTTATGGTCTGAAACACGCATTTTGGAGCACTCTGTACATGAGAAAATATAATGTAGTTTTAAAACCACAAAATATGTAAATAATAACAGTCGAGTTTAATTTATTTTTATTAAGGTATGGACCAGATTGGGAGAAACTTCGAAAATCTATTGAGCTACCACTGCAGAAGGTTGTGAGTCAACAGTTTGACAAAATTGTTACAATCTCGGATGAATTTACTAATAGAATTCTTACAATTCGTAACAAACAAGAGGAGATGCCCTATGGTTTTAAAAATGAAATATATAAATGGTGTTTGGAATGTCTTTGTTCAGTAACATTAAACAAAAAATTGGGATTTTTAGATGTTTGTGGCTTAAGCTCCACATCAGATCCAGGTAGACTTTTGGATGGGTTGATAGGTGCCACTGAAGCTATTCGAAAATGTGAATATGGTAGGTAAATTTTAAAAATTATTGTTGCTAATATTTAGTATGTAAGTCTAGATTTGGGGCACATATCTAAGTATGTGGTATACTTTCATGTAAAATTTTTTTCCTTATCAGTCTCTTGTAAGTGACAGCTTGTATTATCTGAAGGGGAAAAACTTATTTATTTTAAATTTTTGTGAGAAGTTGTTCTATATAAAAAGTTTTTGCTTGTCAAAATAATCACATTAGCATAGATAAAGTTTTATTATTAATATACGTAATATAAAAATGTGTAAAATAGTTGAAGAGCGAAGTAGCTTTATTTATAATTTTGAATTACAAATTTTTAATAAAATGGTATTGGTAATTAAAAAATAGGAATAAAATAAAATCTTTTACTACATACCGGATGTTTCAAAAATGTTACTTTTGAATATGCTTCCTTAATTTTTTTTACTGTTTTAGAAAGGTATTTTAAGCTAATATAAATCAAATCTCCTACAATTCCTATCAATGAAGTCATATGTATGTTCTCTGATACCAAACATCTAGGTATGCTAATGAACAATTCCACAGACAAAGCTCTATTCAATAATTATCTAAAGAAAATAATCTAATTTACTCACTCTATAAAAATCTAACTTCACTTTTTTGGCAGTGGGAACACGACAAATTCAACCACAATAGATGAGATCTGACCTATTTCTGCATTTTTAGGATTGCTTCTTCAGGTGGTCTCCTTTAAGCAATCCTAAAAATGCAGAAATAGGTCAGATCTCATCTATTGTGGTTGAATTTGTCGTGTTCCCACTGCCAAAAAAGTGAAGTTAGATTTTTATAGAGTGAGTAAATTAGATTATTTTCTTTAGATAATTATTGAATAGAGCTTTGTCTGTGGAATTGTTCATTAGCATACCTAGATGTTTGGTATCAGAGAACATACATATGACTTCATTGATAGGAATTGTAGGAGATTTGATTTATATTAGCTTAAAATACCTTTCTAAAACAGTAAAAAAATGTTACAAAAGCTAATAATAAGGAATATATGGGTAGATATTGTGGGTGTAATTCAACGCAGGTTGGGGCTTTTGTCCACTGAGTAGTTAGTTTCACACAATATTATTAATACCTAAAAATATATAAAAATGCTTCCTTAATGTTCTGAAAAGCTTTTTCTTCTCTGTCCAATTCCACCGAACGCTCTTAGTAATAATTTGATTAGTGTAGTAGTCAGATGAGCATATCTTTCAACAAATCTTTGGTCATAGGTACGTGTACTCAAAAATTACATGAGATGTTTTATATCACCAATCTCGGAAAAAATTTTATAGCTGGAATACATGATGGATTGACAAATATTTCCAATGGTGTCAAAAAATGACCAAAAATTTAATTTGCGCTCAAAATTATATTTCTTTAATTCAATAATACCAGCATTTTTCAAAAGCTGAAAAATGATCTTTAAATGTTCAAGATGGTCTGTTGCTGATGATGATCATATCAATATATCGTCAACATATTGTGCTGCAAAAGGTAACTGTCCCATAATCTAATTTAAACCATTACAATGCTTGCTACAGACGTACTCAACCCGAAAGATAGAACGATAAGTACGACCTTCACATTGGAGGAAACCTGTAAACACTACGCAGTTAAATCTATGGTGCTAAGAAAATGAATTTCAGAAAATTTTAATATTAGTTCACTAGACTTGTCTGGAATAAGATAATTTTTCTTCATTTAAGAATTTAAATGACGAGCAGTGAGACATACTGTAACACTGTCACTTTTTTTGGTCACTCCCACTATTATTTTTTTGATCTGTAAACGTGGGTCTCAGTAATGCGGGATCGGTTAAATTTTAAATAAAAAGAACTTTTATCCAGTTCTATTACATGACAGTGTACTTGTCAGTTAACCCCGGTTGGTCCCAAAAAAAAAAGTTGATAATTATTTAATAATTATAATAACAAATACTTTTCATTTTCTTGAAACATAACAGCATTGTTAGCCACAACTACTCTATCTTCTAACGAATGATTTACAAGACTTGATACGTCTCTACCTCAATAGAAAACAAAATTTTTTTCCAAAGTTTGAGTTAGAAATGGAAATATTCAGACTAACAGTAGATGTTTCAAAATTTAAATTGACATGGAAATCATCAGTTAACCAGTCACACCTTGTTTGGTTAACATAGGATACATGAAATTTCCATTTTGTGGCACCTCTTTTCAGTTAATACTTGTAAACGTATTTTTTTAGATTTGCCTCCAAAAGCTTCTTCATTTTGAATTCCGAAATTTAAGATCCTCAAAAAATAGCTCTGAAATACAATTAAACTGGCTTCTAGAATCTATTAAAGCTACTCCTACAGAAACTTGTAATAATGGTCAGCTCGGTTTTGCACTTCTTTTTATCTGCTCAGGTTCACTTAATAAATCTTTTTTATGCTATTATTAAAATTGGATATTTCGACATCATGGTAGGATTTGGTGCTCGTCCATATTGTGGTCATGTTCGCCCCAAAGTTAATCATTATTTCAGTTACCTTCTAAATCTTTTCTAGCTCCTACAGTTCTATTTTATGTTATCTTCCTGTCTATTATAATTTATAATATTGCTATTCCTATAACCTCTATTTTCTCATATATGTTATGTACTGTGTTGGTATTGTATAAAGTGAGTGGGCTTTTCTAATAATAGTAATGTGAGTTGTTTAACAATGCTTTTGATGGGATACAACCAACATTTAAACCAACCTCCTAGTGTAGGGTTTATTTTCAATACATACCGACCATAAGATTTATTGTGGCTTACACCCAACATTATCCCTGCATTATTACCACCATTACCTGCTTAAAAATATTAATTTTCATATAAAATCAACCAGATCAACCGATTCTTCATTTGTAAAATAAATATTATTACCCCCTATCATACGACGTTATTTTACTATCTGCTCCAGTTTTAGATTGCAATTATTTTTTCAGGACTTATATTTTCAGCATTACTATTACTTCCAGAATTTAATTTATAGCCTTTTACATTGTCAACATATTTTTTTGCCAAAAGCTCGAGATTTTGTTCAGTACTATTAACCCTTAGTGTCTTGGTCTCTACCTTCATTACTCTGTCTCAATTTTTTTAAATTTAATATCTGAATCCCTTTTTTTAATCAAGGATGCTTCTCCCATACATAAGAAAATATTTTTTATTTAAAAATTGTTACAGTTCTGAACAGCGATCTGAAATGTTACAGGGAAGACTTGTTGTTGTTGTCGTCTCCATTCAAATAGCGCTGGTTTGGGTCGGCTGGCAAATTGTCTTAGAGTTGATAATATACTTTCGAGTACAATACAATATATCTATATTATAATAAACTTTTCACCTTTTTTTTCATGCACCTTGTTATATGTTTAGTCACACACCTGGTCTCATGTGCATGGCACATATATTTATTTTTTTTCCTATATTTCGAACATCTTGTATATTAAAATCTAAATATCTATGGTTATATATACTATTATTAAGCAACAATTTTTATGAATAACTTTTCACAAAAAAATCAAAATGTATTTTCTTTCTCTGCAGTAATCCATGGACACAGGTATATTTTGAAAAAAAAAAGACATATTTTTATTTATGTATACGCAAACACACAAATCACAAAACAACCAATTGAAACAAGTATTATTCATCATACTTCTGACATATTATACCAGTAAAGCGATGATCAACTATTAAGAAATTAAAATGTCATATCATAAATATTAAAGTCTGAAATTGTTATATTTTAACAGTTTAATAATAATAATTAATAATTTTGCACTACATGTTTATGTGGAATAAATACAATGTCTCTATTCCTTGTATGTGGAACTACCACAGGTTCTTGAGGTCTGTTAGAGTTAAGCCTTGTCGTCATGGACGCGAAAATTTGCGCGAGTTATTTAATAGTGGGAGAAGTTTCGACCAATTGCAACATGTTCTATCATTTTCATAATAGAACTGTCATGATAGATTGTGAGAAGCTCAAAACAAACTTACTAATTCCACATAATAATATCTGCGAATTTTGTGTCTATGAGGACAAGGCTTAACAAAGTTAACTCAAAATTTATTTTTTGCCAAATAAATGTAAAATGCTGTTTGATTTAAATAAAATTTGTTGTGCTGGTTTATATTTAGATGTTAATTTTTGACATAATAATCGAAGTAATTGCTTTTAAACGTACATTATGCAACTTGTACAACAAGGTGTATAGATTGGGCAGTGCAAAAAATTGCTTAGTATTTTGCCCAAAAACACAAACGATCTGAACCTCAATTAGTTGTGACGATTTGTAGTACGTTTTAGATGTCAGATACTTTGATTTTGTGGTTGTCAATTGAGGAAATAATAATCATAATTTGTGTATAGTTTGTTATCATACCAACTATTTGGAATAAAAAATTATAGAACTTCACTAACGACTCATATGAATTTGCTGCGAGCATTACGTACTAGTGAACCATATAAAAATTACCTCAGAATGGACAATTGTTCGCATATTATTAATTTTCTTTTTTAAAACCTCCAAAGTTGTGGTTGCAATTATTTCTTTTAATTTATGTAGTATATAATATTGTTTTGAATGCTCATAATTTTTTTGGTTTAATTATGTTAGAGTTGACAGTTGTGAAATTTGTTTGAAGTATATTTATTGTGTAATCTAGTGGCAATAAAGTGTTTTTCTATGTGACGTTATTCAAGGCTAATCCAACATAGAGGTTACAGTATCATAGTCTCTATTCCGTTTATGCTTATTTTGGATATTCATTAAATTTTAGATACCTCAAACATGCCTATTACAATAACTTTCAATAAATTCTATCTAAAATTTATTATTATTAGCCATGTTCTCTTTAATTAATATTATTATTACACGGTCGTTGTTGTCATCAATCGACAATCAATAAATCTAAATCACATACGTTATATTATACAATCTGTCGTATGTGATACGCGGTTGTACAACAAATTTTTAACCGGCTAAACTTCCATATGATCCAATGATGGTCTCCTATGACTTGTCGAACAGCTGCACAGTGTATGGAATTATCGATTCGACAGTCGAATCGACCTGGGTTGTACAACTTGTACATGTTGCATAGTCTGTAGGTCGTTTTAAAGAAAGTAATAGATATCTCCACACTTAATCAGATATGCTTTTTTTTACTGTATTGTAGATATTTAAGCTAATTTCAACTAATTGTAGGAAAACTGTAATAATGCCTTGTAAAGTTCAGAAACTTGTGTTCAACTTTCTCACAAAAAATATTAGAAACCATTTCTTGTCTCAAATTTCTTCATTAGAATCTCTGTGATATGTGTTTTTTTTTAAATTAAATTAATTAAATGAGAAATTACCCTTCATAATTTTGTGGACTGAACAAAATTTGAAATAGTTTTTTTTTAACAAAATTATGTTTTTCTTTAGTTTTATTAAATATGCCCTTGCGCCAAACGGATCAGTCAAGGGTTATTTTTGAAACTAAGTTTACCTAACCAAAAAATCTCACACTGTCACATGTTGACATTCGTTTAATATTTTTACTACTATTTTGAGAAAATAGAGAGTTTTGACTGATCCGTTTGGCGCAAGGGCTATTTAATTAATCTTTATTTTTTGAGAAGTGTGGCAAAAACCCAATAAAACTAAAATTATGCCACAAATAAGTAGCTTCAGACAAAATTATGTTATAAAAATAGTAACCATTTCTAATAATTTTGTTGAAATGTCATTCAATGACATATGTTTTTCTAAACTGCACAAAACATGACTTTTTTATCTAATCAAGTAGGTACGTACTTATTAAGTATTTGCTTAGTGGTGAGGATATTTCTCCCAATTTTGTAAATAATCTTTGACAAAGCAATAAACCACTAAATAATTTTTGAGTTATTTACGAAATATACAATTTTTTGCCAATTTTGCGGCAACGAAATAACTGGAAGAAACTGTGGTAATTCCATGTATAAAAATTTTTGAAATTCGACTTGCTTTTAATTTACAAATTCTGCTTCATTTTGCTGCATAATAAGTAAATTTTAATTGTTTTAATGATGTCCCGAAACATTAATTATTTTTTCTTTTAAATGGTTAATGTTATCATGAAATAAAACAAATTTTTGTAATATTATATGACTAAAAATTATGATTAACTCTTTATTTAAGTCCTTTCGATATTTAAAAAAATTATATTTTGTATTTGTTAGTTCAATATTCTCAACACAGCGAGGCAAGTAACAACATAATAAATATTACAAGATATCTTAATTACTATAGAACGTAGATAAACTAACAAAATCATTAAAATGTCGCATTTGACTATACCAAATTTTGATAACAACAATAGAGACTTTTTTTTGTGTGTTTTCCTATTCTCTGACTGGGTCTTTGACCTGTTGAATAGTGTAAATAAAATAAATAAAATAAAATAGAGAATTTTCGAAATATTAATTACATCTGTTTAGTTTTACTGAAATTATCTACCCCTTGAGTGATCCATTAGGCGCAAGGGGTAGGATTATAAAATAACAAAACAAAACAAATAAAAAAATTATGGTGATTTAAAAAATATTTTAATGATTTTGCTGTTTTATCTTTATGACCAGAGAATGTATAAACCATATATCTAAACTTGTGCAGGGTTTCACCTCTGGAAATTTATGGAAACACCAGCTTGGAAAGCTTTAGTAAGAAATTGCGGCATAATAGACAGCGTTTTAGACAAACATATTCAGAGGGCATTAAGCAATTTAAGAGAAAAAAAAGAGAAACATTTAAATTTTGAAAACATGTCACTTTTGGAAGTTCTCCTGTTGAATGAAGGAGTTGTTGCCGAAGATGTAATGACTGTTCTATTGGACATGTTTCTAATAGGGGTAAACGCTACTGCTCACACAGTTGCTTTTATTTTTTATCATTTGGCAAGAAATCCTCGTTGTCAAATCAAGTTGCAAGAAGAAATAAAACGATTTGGAGAAAACTTAAATAAAGAGAACTTAAGCAAAATGAAATATCTTCAAGCGTGTATAAAGGAGACTTTACGTCTTGACCCACCAATACCAATTCTCAGCAGGCACTTGAACAATGACATTGTAATTAATCATTATCTTATTCCTAAAGGTACTCATATTTTATTTGCTACTCATCTTAACAGTATGAGAGAAGAATATTTTGAAGATGCACTGAAATTTAAGCCCGAGCGTTGGTTAGCTAATGAATTGGGTGGCTTTGGAAATGATTTTCAAGTTTTTGCATCAATGCCATTTGGACATGGACCAAAAGCTTGTTTAGCGAAGGAACTGGTAGAGTTGGAATTAGCTGTGCTTCTAGTTAAAGTATTTAAAAAATTTAAAATCGAGTATAACTATGGGGATATGCAGAGTTCTAATGAATTGCTTGCCTCACCTACAAAACCTCTAAAATTTAGGTTCATGCAGCGCATTTAAAATGTCTGTCTTTAATATAAAATTGTAGAATTTTATAAAATGTTTTAATGTTAAGATATTCAATCTATTTAATAAAAATCATACATATAATTGAATTTGATACTTATGCTTTTATATATATTTTTTAAAATGTTAATTAAAATGAGTTCGAGTAATAAATCTTTATACAAATTTAAGGTTTATTTGTAAATTTCTGTTGACTTACAAGGTTCAATATTTTAAGTCATGGTTGAAATGTGGTATCAACCAATTAGTTATATCTGGAACTCGAAATACTAACCTTCAATGTATTGTATAAAAAAACCAGTTCCAAAATAGTAGAGAGTGACTCATTTTATAAACCTGCTTATAATTTATAGCAGTCGATAAGAGAAGTACCAGTCGAACATAAATTGTATATACCACATATCTTGCAGAGTGTACCCAATTATACAGCCTTCTGCTGCAGCCATATACATATTTAATACTACTATATGCTGTTTGTATTGGCTAAAAATTCTGTAAACATTATGGTACCATGATATATGTTTGTTAGTTGTGTGCATTTTTGAAAAATGCGTCGCATCTAATGCAAATAAACAAACAAAATATGACACCTACCCTTCCTTCACTTTGCCTAAGGCTATTTTGAATTTTTACTTTTAACATAATAATTCCGTATTTTTATCAAGTGCATTTCAAAAAATTAATTACAAACCGTGTACAAAGACACTACAGTTACAATTTGTCTTGTAATTAAATCGCCTTTGTAATGATACATACAGGGTGTAACTTTGAAAGGGGGGTGCCTGTGACCTTTACAAACACATATCACAAGTTTGTTTTCTTAAATTCTGTCACAAAAACTGATTTTTTTTTTGTTCCCTTTTTTTCGCAATTTTCATAGTACGCCACTGGACAGAACAGCGCTGAGCATATCTATTATAGTTACAGCGTCACCAGCATTGTTGCCATATTTAATTATTGAAGTGGAAAATGGGAAAAGGAGTTCTATTAGAAAGCAAAATGCCCAATCCTCTCGTGAGGTACTACTTTTTGAAACATAAATTTGTTTGTAGTGGGTGTTCGCTTTGTTATTCCATATAAACAAAAAATAAAAAAAAATATTTTATGTATAACCGTTATAACACTATAAAACAGCAACAAGTCAACTAACAGAGAACTCAATAATAAATGAATATATATTTAATCCTTTTTACTTATGTGACTAGAATCTTCTACGGCATTTAAAATATGTGGTGCAAGATTCTTACTCTGCAAGTTTGTTTTTGCTCAATATTAGAGTACTGGCGTTCATAACTCCCATAATCTCTTAAATGTTGAACTAATCTTACAAATATTTTCTTATGCGGTACGTGTCTATCGCGGTAATTCATCCGATATCGTCTTCTTGCAGCCGTCTTCTTTTGATAAAAAAGAAGCTTTAAACATATTAGCTCTTTCATAATTTGTATACATGTTTTTTTTTTCATAATATCACATACACTTGGTAAAGAAAACTGACCTTTATAAAGTTATTATACACTTATATACAGAATAACACATTCCACAAAATACCACTTTAAATTATTACGAAATTAAACTTGGCAAAATACAACACTGCACTAAACAAATTCTAATTCGACTGCAGTAAAACGCAGAAAACTTGCTTTCTCTCTCTTATATATGTATATTTTTTATATAAAACAACACATATTTTGTTTAACATAATTGCACGCATGTTCATGAACTATACAAGTATACACAAAATAACACGGAAAACTTACAGCAAGCTGTATTTTGATCGAACGAAACTGTGGAACCTTTTAGGAGATTCCTTACATATCATATCCATCCTAGCCTGGTTTCATGTATTGTGCGCAGTATTTATGCGATATTTTTATTTTATAAACTAGGTCAATGCTACGGTTATTGTGACTCGCATTGCCGGAATCTCACGCGTATGTAATAATACATCACCACAATAAATTGGAAGTTGTAGTTTTGTATATCCAGACTATTGACTTCTGCATTCACATTACCTCACTAAAAAAAATCTGTCAAACTATGTCACTATTTTTGTTATAGCTTCTGCAAATCGTGAATCCATTTTTCTATGTTTTTTCTGCACGGTATCCGTCATGACATTGTGTACAGTTAACTTGTACTCGTGAACATAATGTAAATAAATAACACGTAGTGCACACCGTCAAAGCTACGTATATGTACTGAATTCTAAAATATTTGCTTCGGTCGCGGCTGCCTGAAATACAGCTCTGAAATGGCGGGACAAGTTCCGACGTCTAAAGTCTAAACTGGTAACAACTAACTGGCAACACCGTAGACATGGTTCTGCAGTGGAATCACTGAAATGTACGATATGGAATGCGCTTAGTCCATTTGCGCATCCAAATAAAGGTACCAACCCTAGGAGCAGGCAAAAGGAGGCACATGAAACTCAGCAAAGACATACTTCATTGGTTATGTATGTGGGTGCGAGAGAAACAACCATCTGCACGTACGATATGAATTGTGTTCTTAATTTCCCATTATTTTGTTTGTAAACACGTCATTGGCGTACAGTGTGGTTTCTTCTTTTATCTTGTATCTCGTTAGTGTTATTCTTTGTATATTTTTGTGGGTGTTATTGTTAACCCCAGTCATTTCATGTTTTATAAGGGACTGTAAAATTAACCAGCATATAGCACGAAATAATTCTCCATATCCAGAATTCAATTTCATTTCAATTCACAATCAACTAAGCCCCTACTGATCCGCCATTGCTAGAGGCACAAAACAAAACATGGCGCTGATCATGAATACTCTATTCGCGCATTCCAGTCATCATAATATAAAATTACATTTCAGTGAGTGGAATTCGGACGTTGTACAGGGGCGGCGTGGATAGCAATTTGGGTGTAGTTTAAAAATTTTATTATAACTCAGCTATTTATTTGATTTAAAAAAAACTAATTTCAGATTAGCAATCTAGGGAACACGGACTACTACCTCTCCAAACCGTACCCCCCCTTCAAAGTTACACCCTGTATAAACGAAGTAAAAATGTGTGGCTAGTGTAATGTAGTTTTAATATGACTACTTCACCAGGGATTATGAATTACAAGTGGAGAACAAACTCATGGCCACCAAAGCAACATGTAAAAATGTAAATAACTTATTACAAACTTACAATTATTTGTTTGGGTAATAAAGAAAATAAAAAATAAAGAATATGCAAAACATACATTTATTGTTATATACAGGGTGTTTTGGAAATAGTTGAGGAAAAGTAAATGGTGGGTTCCTGACCTGATTTTTTTCATGTAAAAAAAAAAATAAATTTTAGCATTCCCTAAAAAGTTACAGCACTTGAATGGATATTGGAATCAAGTTTTCATGGGCTATTTTAAAATCGCGTCAAATTAACAAATTCATTTTTGCATGGTTACATTTCTGTTAAAATGTCACATTCCTGACCTATTGTACTCGTTCTCACTTCACAATAAGGGGATGAAATAATACACCCCTTGTATGTTATCAGAATTTTTTCATACTTGAAATTTTGAAAAAAAAAAAAATGTTTGAATAGCTCTATTCCAAATAAACCTTTTTATCTCTACACAAATTACAAAATATGTTCTAGTTTTTGTACAAAAAAATAAGTCAGTATCTCAATTCTATGATTTTCTGAACAAGGTTTCTGTATTAGGTTCTTGTAATTCTATTTGCCAATCGTTATTATTAGTTTATTTAATTGTTTTTTATCATTCTTATAAGTTTAACTGGTGTTTTGACACTTAAAACATGAAAACTTGATTTCAGCACTTGTTTTTAAAAGATTGGAACTTAGGTAATGCGAAAATTATTATTTTTTTTTTACCTAAAACACTGTTTATATAATATAGTATACATATAAATTTCCTATATTATTATTCTGTATACACACCTGTGAAGTGTTATTTCTATTTTCTTTTTATCTACACCATGTCTGCTGTTACAGCTACATTCAGCACATGAAACCATAATTCCGTTGAATTAAAGGGACATCTGTTTAACGTAAATGTCGTACCAATACGATGGTAGTCTGGTGCTACTTTTCATTACATAACAGCGTCTTGCCTCCACATATTAACTCAATAGTAGCAACAATCTCTGGTCACATTTTGACAGTAAACTGACCAAGGTACCGAAATATTGCATTCCTTCTGCTAATCATTAGGTTTAACAATAAGGCAGTATATAGAAATGGCCCCTTTAAATTGAAAAATGACCACATAATTTTGGTTTCTCAACGAGTTTGCCATGAAATACCGTATTGCATTGCAGCATAATGAAATCTCTATTCATGATTCCTATCCAATCTGAACATTCGACCACAGATTACAAAAGAAGACATATGGCTTCAGTAGCAGCGATATCATAAACCGTATCCCCTGTCTCTCCCACTCATTCTTGCTATATAGAGAAAATACTGAAAATAATGTTCCGTTATCTGTTTTATGGATTTAGGTAGGTTCAGTTCAGCTCATAAAACAGATCATTTATTTTGTTAACGTCCCAATTTGTGGAATTTCCGAATATGTAGTCTTAATTAAAATTACTACCAAGAATCAGATTCTAAAGGTTATGTTATTTTAATAGTGTATGTATTTTTAATATTTTCACTAGAATCTGGAGTTTTCTTATTCCATAAAATAACAACAGAAAATCATTACCATTAATACTGAATTAAAATAAAACGTTTTTCTTGCTACAATAACAATTATAGACCAGTGCTGAAGCCTTTGAAAATGGTAAAAAGTAAAAAAAAAATAATAGTAGGATGAAACCCATGGGAAAAGGAAGAGAATACAACAAAAATGAGAGGAAAAATAATTTACGGGCGATCTGAGGTTGGGAAGCGGAAGGGGGTGAGTTTTTTAGGGTAAAAAAACGGTTTATCTTGATCTCGGGCAAAACTACAATTCCTATGGAAAAAAGTTAAATAGCAAAGTTGTAGGTAATAAAAACATCTACAACTTTTATATTTACACTTTTTTCACAAAACCTCAAAATTTAAGTGAAAAATTCAAATAACTAAGTTTTTGGTTTTTTATTCTTTTATAAAAAAAATTTTTTTTCACGATATTTGGTGAAAACTTATCTTTTTATGTCCCAAATACACTGTAATTTTTTTTATTTAAAATATACATTTTTTCACCTTAGTTTGACTTAATATCGAAAAAGCACCCTAATTTTCAATCGAAAATTCTCACGTCAAAATATCTGCTTTTTTGAAAAAGTTGGTTGGCTTTTTGTTCGTTGGAATCTTCACTATCTTATAGTGTAAAAAATATACATTACTATGGTAAATGTTCTCAGAAAAAAACAAAGAAATGATGCGACAAACTCGAATCCGAAATTTTTTTTTAATTATGTAAAATTTATACTTTAATTACTCGAAAAACGTAAGATTCCATATTGCACTGATAAACAAGAAAATTGCAAGTCAAAATATACTACTATAATTAACAACTAAATAAGTTAATAAAGTTAATTTAATAAAACATCTACAATATTTTTTCGTTTCTTTGCATTTTCTGAGAACGTTTACCAAAATAATGTATATTTTTTTTACACCATCAGAAAGTAGAGTTTTTAACGAACACAAAGCCCACCAACTTTTTTAAAAAAGTAGATATTTTGACATGAAAATTTTCGATTGAAAATTAGGGTGTTTTTTCGATATTAAGTCAAAATAAGGTGAAAAAATAAATATTTTAAATCAAAAAAATTACAGTGTATTTAGGACCTAAAAAGGTAAGTTTTCACCAAATATCGTGAAAAAAAAATATTTTTTGTAGAAGATAAAAATAAAAAACCAAAAACTTGGTTATTTGAATTTTTCACATAAATTTTGAGATTATGTGAAAAAAGTGTAAATATAAAAGTTGTAGATCTTTTTTCCGTAGGACTAGTAGTTTTGCCAGAAATCGAGGTAAACCGTTTTTATACCCTTAAAAACTCACCCTCTTCCACTTCCCGACCTCAGATCGCCCGTAAATTATTTTTCCTTTCATTTTTGTTGTATTCTCTTCCTTTTCCAATGGGTTTTATCCTATTATTTTTTTTTGGTTGCAAAAATTATCGACCCTGGTCTATTAATAATTAAGGAGCAAAAAAACCAAATGCATATTTTTTATATTACTCATGTAAATACTTTCTGTATGGTGCATAAAATACTGGAAAAGAGAATAGAAAATTTTCCAGTTCAGTTGGTATAATTTTGGAATTTTGACTTCAATAAGTTGTTGGCCGTGGGTACATCAAAAATAAATTTCATTTAATTTAAAAATTATAGTTAAAATAAGTTTTAGAAAAAATTCAGATTACTCTGTGGGTAAATCTACAAATTTCAATCTACTATTTACAAGTGGTACTCACCTTGGTTGCTTCACTGCATCACTACAGTATGTACAATCTTCATTAAACATGACGTCTTGTGATTGTTTTTTACATAAAAAATATTTCTAAAATAATTTTCAATATTTATATTTGAAATAGTTTGTTAACAATTGATATATATTTACAAATAACTAAATTTAATGGAACAACATACCAACATGACAAAATTCGATAAGATTTTATGAAGTAAAGCCACATTTTTAAAATCAAATATCTAATTATCATACTTTATACAAATAATATGTACAATTTTTTAATGTATATATATATAATGCACAGTATATGTAAATATACATTAAAATCACACAAAATGAGTCAATTTCTTATTTAGAGATCACAGAAACAGAGCTGGATATCAGCCATTATTTTCACAAATGATTCATTCAGTAAGGCAAACGCCACAAATATTGGAATGTGGTTTTGTAAAATTTTAAACTTTGTTGGATTTTTATTACTGTACATTTTTAATAAGTTTTTTGGATAATATTGTCATCGATTTATCACAAATGTGATATATTTCCAAAAGGAAAAAATTAAAGCTGCCACTCCTGGTATTACCAGTGAAAGCCATGTTATTCAGGCTTTTCAATATATTTTATACATTTCACAAGAATTTCTCAATCTTTCTAAAAAAATAGCACACAATAAAACTATTTCATATTTTTTTCAGTCAAGTAACTTAAAAAGATATAAATTCATACGCCTATGTTTTATTTAAAAAAATGTGTCCAAATGGAAAATAAGTTAATTTTTGGCACATATAATAGTTTTAAAACAATACAAATTGCACTGTTTCTACTTCTTAGAAATGTAAATGTATATATACAAATATTTAATTTCTATTTTGCACAAGTCCTTTAAAGTCTTCATATTGGCACCAAAAAAGAAAAAACATGCTAAATAATGCACAGTTGAAGTGATAAAAACATCACTTAAATGCTAGTGGTGAGGTCCTGCGATAGGGGGATCTGGAGAACAAACTATATTGATATGTCTTGTATTACTACTTAGGTCTGTGGGTCCTTCCATACTTAAATCTGTGGGTTTGTCATCATATTCCACAGTTGATCTGCCAGAAGTAACTTCATGATCCGAAACTTCTGCTGGTTCTGGTTTTATTGTTATTTGAGGAATAACAGTATTTGGCGGTGGTTTTGTGTTTGTTGGAGACATTTGCTGCCGTAGAAGAGAAATATTTTTAATATTCTTTAATTCAGTAGGATTCCTTAAAAATCTGTAAAAAATATGACATCAATTAATTACATATTACATTAAGTAATACATTACTTAACAGCAATAAACTAATTCAAACTAGTTTTAAATATGAAGTTGTACACTTTTCAATACCAAATATTTAGGTATATTAAAAAAATTATTCATTACTGATATGATCACAATTTTTCTATCTACAAATAATTATGTATCAAATGACCTTAGCACATTTTAAAATAATTTATTAAATTTATATTGACAATGGTATTTTAATTCGAATTCTGAAGCAGAAACAATTACCCATCTTTTATATTTATTTTTGTTTGAATGGTAATTTAAATACTATTTTATATTCAGATATTGCAGAGGCTTTTTGCAAAATCAAAAATAAAGTTGTTTCTTATTAGAAATGTACAAAAAATAAAATTCAAAGAAACAATAAAACGGAAAGAGTAAAGTTATAACATTTTAAAATATATTTACTGGAAATTAAGAAATGATGATTAAGATGTAACAAAAAAAAAATGGTTAAATAAAAAAAATTGAGATTTATAGTATTAATAGGAAAGAGGCACACCTGAAATTAACCTGAATATAACCATTGGCTGAAATGTCTGTAATTTTATATATTACTGTGATGTGTAAGTGCTATATTTACAATGCACCTCTGTAAAATTCATGTTATAATTATTTTTACTTTCTCACACTAAATTCATTGTTAAATATGTCAACATTCATTTTGAAATTATAGGCAAAATATCAAGAGAAAAAACTAAAATTTCAAAAAATATTCCCAGCAAATACCTACAAATTTATTGATATTTTAAAGTACTACTATTATTATTATTTGATAAAAGATTTTTATCTGATAATAGAAAAATGTCAATTGTTATTATGTGATAAATAAGTTAGTGGATAGTGGATGAAAAGTGGAAAAACTGCCCACAGAAATTAATATCTTAAAAATAGTCGTATAGTTGCTTGAGTATAAAAAAGGCTTTACATCTACAACTGCATCTAAACTAACTAAATAGTAAAAGTATCTAAAAGAAACATCACTTTCATAATTTTATTCTCAAATAACCCTGTAAGTTCTTGACATTAAGCAAATATATGACATAATTATATTTTTTAAATTAGAAAACGGTAAATTTTTAAAATATAAGAAAAATACAGGATGTTCGAAATCAAACAAGAAAACATGAAAATATAATTCTGATGTTCAATGGTTTTTTTCTTCTAAATTATTAATGTAAATGCATTCAAAAAGTGATAATTTTTATCAGGAGATAATTTCCCCCAAACTCATAAATAAACTAATAAAAAACCTTTATTTTTTAAAAATTAGGTTTATGAGGCCTAGTACCTAATGTAAATAATAGAATAATACAGATAGACTTACTGATAACAATGTCTCTCTCCCTGGACTTTCCTTAAGATATTCACTCTATAGTAGTATCTTAAGGCACGTGACATTTTGTCATAATTCATAGAAAGGTGATTCTTTTGAATACCCCACAATTTAGCGAGTCCTGCTGGATCAACAATTTTAAAAACACCAGTGTCACGGTTTTTCCAAGCAATATAACTCGTGTATCTTTGACCTGGATCATTTAATAGCTGCTGAAGGAAGTCCCATAAAAGCCTGCCATCTATAAATAAAATTAAAAACATTTTTTAAGAACTAAATTTGCAGTAGCTATAATAAAATATAACTAAATAAATGTAATGATTTAATGATAAAGTTCTAAAACATATGTTTCGGACACACTTTCATTATGATAAAGTATATTGAACTCACTTGTATTAGGTTCAGAAGATTCATTGGGAAAAAATTCTCTACCAGAACCTTTAAAAGCTCCAGGGCTTGAAGCAGCTTCCTTAGGACTCCTTGGAGGCATATATGGCACTTGAGGCATAAGTGAGTAGGCACTAGGTGTGTTAGGTGGGCTGCCACTGTATCCTTTTTTATCCATTCCATCTTCATCTGAATCAGAAGGGTTGGAGCCACTTCCATTACTGCCATTCATACTAAAGATGGAGTGAGTAAAACTTTGACTGTCAGCATGTTGCGGGCTACCTGCTTGACTGTCAACTGAAGGTGCAGGACTCAAAGTAACTGAATTGCTTTGTGCCATAAGATGTGCTGCCAGAGAGGCAGCATGTGTAGAGTGAAATGATTCTGTATTTTGTGACAAAATATTCCAGTTGGGAGTTGGTGGATGAGAATGAGGTGACAATGGATATGGATGTCGCGATGTTGGTGTTACGGGACTACTTGGCAGCATTCTTTGCAAATTATTTGCCTCCCGAACTAAAATTTGTAAAACATTATGTAGAACATCTCCTGAACCAGGTGCCCTTTCTGATAAATCAGTTCTGGTTAAAAGACACATAGCTTTGCCGTTCATTTGGAACATATCATGATCAATTGGTTGTATATCAAATTCTCTTTCTGCCCATTGTAGAAAAGTAGTGACATCTTCCCGATTCCATACTCTCGGATCTGAGGGTAGCGAAGATGGTAATTGACTTTTATAATCTAGCAGTGGGGATGATGGAGCATTCTGGTGACTCATGGAAGGAAATCCTAAGGGATACCTCCACAGTAAATCCGGACTAAAAGGCAATGGTAGGGGTAGCCTATCCATGCTAGTACTTGTAGGTATTGGTGGTAAGGGACCTGGTACGAGTTTCATATTTTGTTCTGGAACAAAAATTTTAGTTGTTGCATTATAAATAAGTATAAATTTTCTAAATTATTTTTAAATACACATTTTTGCATGTAACTGTCATAGGCGGGAAAATTACAGATATAACAATATGTTTATTGCCCAAATAAAGTCTCAATCCAATGTTTCATTTCATCTACTTAAAACTAACTAACTTTTATCTTTTAAGTAAGTACTTTTCTAAATTAATATATCTAGTAGGATGTTTTTTAAATTGTACACAATTGTGTTATCATTTTATCTAGTTCTTGTTGACGTATATTACCTGCTTAAATTTCCATGAAATCATGAGACAATCATAAGTTAAAAACAATTTTATCAAGCTAAACTGATGAAGCTGATAAAAAGTGATGTTAAAAATTATTATAGGAGGCAATCAGATTTTTATGTAATTTATAGACCAGATTTACACACATTTACTGTTATTAACATTGTGACTCTGATCAATTGAATATACTCACTACAATCTCATTAAGAATAAAATAATATATTTAAACGTCAATATGAAAAATATAGTACGATTTTATTACTGGGGGTTTTATCAAACATTAGGAACATTATTTAAGTATTCAGAATCATTAGACAATAAGTATGTTAAAATGTAATGTATAATTCAGAGCTCAACTATAACACCAACTATAATTAATAATCTGTAATCTATGTATGTGTTATATTTTATTAGCTCCTGATGTAGGTCAATAGTTTTTGCATCATTAGAACCTCTAAAAAATATTAAATTCAGCCATTAAATAATAATAATAATAATTGAATATAACGTACAGAAATAGGACATTTTTTCCAGTGTAATTTTCTTTCTTTGAGCTGAAAAAAATTACAAAGGATAGAAAATTTAATAGAAACGTATACAGGGTGTTTCATAAGTAATCGGTCACAGACCACCTGATAATAAATAATTTAAGCATACAGTTATGTGTGCAAGCGAATGTTTAATATTAACAGAGATACAGGCCTTTGAAAACATTTTTTTTTTAAAAACTTCTAATAACTTTTACAGTTGCTGATGTAACAATTTCTATTTTGATGCCGATAGGTTTTTGGGTGCTACAAATTTATGTGTTATGTTATGTCACTTTGAGCTATCTTATAGAAGTGCCACGTAATATATACCTATCTGTTCTACAACTTTTTTTTACTTAACACTAGAGCAAAAATCTTTAAAATTATAATAGTTTAGACTCTTTCAGTGAAAAATTTCATATCTTGTGGAAATCCATACTTGTAACGTAAAACAATATTAATTAAATTAAATATGCCAGTAAACAAAACAGTAATCAAGTCAAAAATTAATCATGTTATACTTGCTTTGTTCTCATGTTGCGCTCTTCATGAATTAAGTTGTGTTTTGTAATTTACAAATTATTTATAAAATTAATTAGTTATATTACATACACACTTAATAAAAACTGTATAAAATAAAAAGTAGTGTGTATTGAATTTTAAATATAAATAAGTATCTACATATCTAGAAAATGGTTAAAGTTGTGAGTTTTTCACTGCAAAAGTAAAAGTTCAATTATAATTTTAGAATTTTTGCTTTAGAGTTAGGTAAAGAAACTTAATTATAGCAATTTTTTTTACGTCAGATATATATTATGTGGATCCCGCCTTCAAGATACCTCAAAACTGATATACCTAATATTTACATTTGGCACCCCCCCAAAACCCCTTTGGCGCCAAATTTGAAATTCATACGTCTACATCTGTAAATTATTAGCAGTTTTCTTTAAAAAAAATAATTTCAAGACCTGCAGTATCTCTGTTAATATTAATATTTGCTTCTACACATATAAGTGTATTCTTAATATTTTGGCCGTTTTTATAAGCAAATTTTCAACGAATTTCACAGCTGTTTGTTGAGACAGTCTAAAAAAATCTGAGATCTGAGGAAATTAAAAAAAATATCGATGTACTGTCAATAATACAAGAAGCCCATGATATAAAACTGACTGACTGGCATTTAGCGTCAGAAAAAAAGTATCATTTTCACCTGTTGTGTTTTACCATAAAATTTGCTGAATTATACATGTCAACTGCACATTGAGAAAATTGGATATGACATTATAAACATTATCATATCCCGCGGATTTTTTTTTAACTATTATACCTTAAATAAATAAATTAAATATTTTTTCAAGGTGTATAGAACACAGTAATAAGGTACAATTTCCGGTTTTTCATATTCTTTAGCACATTTTTCCCTACAAAAATGATATAATTTCAGCATTATATTTTAGTACTACGCTAATAAGACCTACTGGGTGTATTTTTTCGTGCATCTTTAAATATGACTCTTTGTTCTTGAAAAGCCAACCTTAAACTATTACGAGATAGTCTGTGACTTACGAAATATCTAGTATATTTGCCACTGGAATTGTAGTTTATAGGGCTAAAAGAAAAATTTAAGTGTGCATCCATAATGCTTTGAAAATGAACTAAGCAGTGTATAGTATATTCTGAATACAGAGTAAATCACTTCTTAATATATACAGCTCTAGGCTTCTTTTTGCATAAGTTTCCTCAAGTGTACAAACGATTTTTGAGAGTAAATTATAGGTACTATCGTTTGCAATAATAATGACACTCATTAAAATGAATTTTGCGATTTTTTTTAACTTCTGATGTATTTGTAGTGAAATCTACTTCATATTTTTAATATTAGTTATTAGTTGTTTCACTCACCGATAGAGATTTAATGAAATTTCTACTCAGAACTTCCAGAAGTTCAAAAACTGTTTTAAGAGAGTGTCATTATTATTGCAAACGATTGTACCTACCTATTCTATTTAAAATATTCAGGCCATTTCAAAGTCAATTTAAGTTGATGCAATGTCGTGAAAACACTATTATTGGTCTCCCACATATTTTTTTTATAGATATGCAATATTTAATTCTGAGTATATTTAAGGCCCACTACAGATTATGCGTGAATTCGCGATTTGTAAAGAATTTGTGCATCGTCTGTAGGATTTTTATGCATGGATTTTTAACGAACAAGACCCTACACACTATTCGCAAATTATGTTCTTGAAATATTCATTTTTTCGTCACTGCTACGAGTATATTATTTTTATTACACGATACCCCTTGATACTTTGTTAGGCACCATCCTATGTAAGTTTAAAAACGATTTTCATTTGTTAAGAATTTAATAGACAGCAGTTATCTACATATAAGTTTTCTTGATTGTGAGGAATTAAAAATTCTACTTGACAATTTTTTCTTATCCGTATTCCGCAGCAACATCCTAAATTCATTTTTGTCATAAATAATATAGGTAGTGAAGTGCGATAGGCAAATAATAGAAATCACTCGCTAAAATCAAATATGTAATGATTATAAATAAACATCTACGATGGCAATAAAAGGGGAATAACCAGAAATTAAATATAATTTTATTGTTGTTTTTTTGTATTATAACGTAGTAAACCGAGATAGTAAATGTAACGCATTATTTAGTTACAGGGCAAAAAAACTACTTCTATAGTGTGTGATTATAGATTTGGTCTTGCTAATTAGCCAGAAATTTTGTTTAGATAGATTTCATAACCTTCTGTATTATATGTAATACATCACCGGTGTAGCTGCTTGCTTATGCTTGTTCAAAAGTTTACGCGATGGCATTTTACTATATTTACCTATATTGGTGTCTGTGTTAGTATTAAGCTAGACAATTATGATTAGACTGACTAGAATTAGACTGATTATTTTTCTTGTTTATTTTGTCTATTTAATTTACTTTTTTCCATCTACTTGTTTCTATTCAATGTCTATTTATGCAGGATCCGCCTCTTAAAACTCTCCAGGCCTATACCTCCGTTATTTTTAAAGAAACCTTAGCAGTCAAGGTATCATTTAACCACAGTATAACCATTTAATTTTAAAAAACAAATTTTTATAAAATAGCCGCATTTGAAAAGTTATTTTCCCGGAATAATTTTCTCTTCATCAGACTGTATAAATAATTATTATGCTAAATAGGCCATGGAAAAAGATCTTTAATCTGATACATGGGATGATAGTTTTTGTTACGGTAGTTTAGTTAAAAATAGTCAAATCAGGTTTGGCTTTCAAAGTACAATGGCATGAAAACAAAACACTATCGAACATATATATAGCTTCTGAATTTTCTAATTAAAGTTAAATAATAAACGGCATGGAACATAACCTTTTTTTTTAAATCATAAGTTCTTTTCGAAGTTTTCCCCATTATGAGCAATGCAAAGTTTATAACATTTTATTAATACTTCTGTGTTTACTACATTTGCTACAGAATTTCCACAATCCTGATTTTATTTTGACCAAAGCCAAAAGATGCTGAAAATTTGAAGATAAAATAAGAACAGGATGTGCTGTTATTCGTGAAAATGCTCTGGAAAGTGTAGTAAACACAGTATTATTAATAAAACATTATACACTTTACATTGCTCATAATGGGGAAAACTTCGAAGAGAACTTACGTTTTAAAAACAAAATAGGTTATGTTTCATGCTGTTTATATCAATTTTAATTATTTCTTTTTTTCATCGCACCTATAATTTTATTGTTGTTTAAAGTAAATTGAATTTCATTTATATCTGTTCAGCACCGGGGATACGGGGTGTATCATAAAAAAGTATTGGACCGCTTTTAAAATACAAAAGATTGGCGTTAATGCCCTAAAGACATTACAAACTGACAACTTATAATTTTTTTCAACACCTAGCTTCATAACTGATGTTTTAAAAATAGAACTGCATATACACAATTTCGAAAACGTTTTCAAAAGTGGCTGCATTTCTTGGGCTCCCTGATCCAGAAAGTTTTACCGGACATGGAATGAGGCGTTCTTCGGCAACATTGCTGGTTAATGCTGGAGGTGATATTACTTTCTCTGTGAAGCGTCATGGTAGTTGGAAATCGACTACAGTAGCGGAAAGTTATATTGAAGATCCACTGTCCAGCAAGATGGCAATTGCTGAAAAAATCCAGGTCCTACCTGGCGAAGTCCTTCAGAAACTTCTTATCGAGTAAAATTAAATAGTCCCGGTCAAAAAGACAAGAGATCGTTCTTGAGATAAATATTAATAATAATTCTAAATAAAATTCTATAAAATCGAAGCATGGTATTATAAGAATTATAATCTACTAGTGTGTTAAACGGTCTTTAATCCACGGAAAATAGACGTATTAAACATTCTTAATATAGTGGTCGTGGAAACAATTTATTTAGTTCAATATTGACCAATGATTTCGACTAATGAGAACCCGCCTAGAGCAAATTTTATATTCAATGGTATAGATTCAATACTATTGATCATTGAAGTCGTCTAATGAGAAACCCCCCTTATTACTCGATTTCATCAACCAATATCATTGAATCTACAATGTAGATCATTTTGATGCATGTATTGGTATCTTGGAAACTATAAGAGATAGGAAAGAGGTTAAATGGAGAAAGTTTTAGACTGTTCTTAATGGTGCTTACAGTCCGGTCCTAGCTCTTCAGGTTTTGAGTTATTAAGAAAAGTAATAATAAAATCATCTGTAACACTTTTTCACAGTAAGTTTTTTCAAGGAATTTCACTGTATGATTTTGCAGTATGACATGATGGCTTCTTGCATCCTAAACGTTGTTCGTCGTTATTATTTAGTTCCCAATGATTAATACACAGTAATATTTCATATCAAAGAACCATAAACTGCCATCAAATATAAAATGTTGGAAACTTACTAGATATCGATGTGGAAATTAGATATTGGAAATGAAACTACGTGTGTGTAGGATCTTGAACTTTATTTTTTTATTCAAACAAAACATTCTCAATTCTACAAGCAAGATAATTTTTTTTTCAATCAAAAAAGTAAACCCCAAAAATAATGTAATGAATAATATACAGGGAGTATTTTATTTCAACGCCTTCTGACAAGACGAGGAGAATAAAAAATACTCGGCAAGAAGTTCCATCAGCCTAAACATCTTGCCTTAATTTCATAGAGTTTGGAAGAAATTAAATAAAACTAAATTTATCATCTCCTGTTAAGGGGGTCGTAATTATAACTTCTTAATGGGGGATCATATCAAAAAATGTTATATGAAGGACCCCTATTCAAATCACCGTATAATCTATCCTCAATTTTTTTGCACATTATTCAGGATCACCTTGTATAAATTAATTAAATAATTCGCCTCTTCTAAAATACCCATTTATTTTGTTCTCTTTAGTTTTAAATCCTAGTTTATTCGTATCAAAAATAGGATTTAGGGACTCTAGAAATTAGATTTTTTCTAAGAAAACTGCATCAAAATCGGATCATTATGACAGGAGTTATTTTAAAACTAGTTTCAGGATACCTATAATAAAGAAGCGTCTTAAATATAGTCGCGGGAAGAATTCAGACGTCATACGAACAAATGAATAAGTAATTCATTATATTTTCTTCAAAATATTTAAGAAACTGCAATTGAGAGTAATAAAACTACTTATATACTACACTAAATACCGTGATGTAAGTCGTCTGAATTCTTATCGTGAGTATAGAAAAAAATTGTGTTACGGTATCAAATAATTATTAACATGAATTTGGAAAAAAGGGTAGCCAGTACATTGCCTACTAATTGTGTATGTCGTCTTAATTTTTTTTTAATATGCAAAAAACGAAGAAGAAAATACGTAACATTGGTATGTATATGTATTACATTAATACAAAATCACACTATTGATTTTTTGTATTTGTATAAATCCAGTAAATCATATACCTAGATAGGTGGTACCTACGTATGTATTCTCATTCGATTAAAAATCTTGATTTGCATTTGATGTACAATCTATTGCAATCATAATGGAATTCCCTTATAACCGTTCTTGAACTACTCCAAGTTCTGTGTACAAATTTTATTAAATATTTATTGGCTGTTCTGATCGCCCTGAAACAATCAGGTTATGTTTGCAACTCTTCTTTTATTGGCCTGCAAACCTCGAAAAAATAGCAGCAAACTGCGAAATCATCTGCTCCGATACAAATACCGTATGTTTGTTTTTTATTGCTCAGAAATGATGCTAAATTAATAATAATGATAAATGTTTAATTTGTCAGATCCGAGAGCGTTGACCGCAATGCCCTCTTGAATTGGATGACCTACAACGTCAATATTTGTGGCTAAAAAAACAATCCTTCCTTTGACTTATCTGATAGTAAAGCTTATATAATCAAAATTGCATCTAAATGTGGCTACACATCAGAGCACGAACGCGAAGTGAGGCAACGCGAAGCTGAACGAACAGGCATAATAGTGTGTACGTGTCACGGTACTACCAAAGTTTGCGAATGTTATTTAACTCGGCGCGGCGCATTTCAGAAGCCCGATGTTCCCCGATCAACTCGTTGTGTCTTGTCGAGCTAACGTTTACGTACCAATGTGTCCCAGAAATGTTAGGTAATAGGTAGGAAACGGAAATATCGACACGTGAGTAAACTTCAGTACTCAAAGGATAATTTGGTGCAGTGCGGACCGTTTTTGTTGTTGTTTTGTGTTGTCAACAATCTGCATCTTTCGATACGTAAATAAACACTAAACAGTTGTCTGAACAACGCGTAAAGAAAGCGTAATGGCTCGATCGCTGGCTCATCATTTTCATTCAAAAAGGCTAACGGTGAAACACGTAATCAAGTTTTGTTAAAACCAGATATATCGCTGCGCAGAGTAAGACTATGTTGACGTGTTGTGACAAAACGCTGAAATATGTTCTGCCTAGAGGCTAATTCATTTGAGATGGAGACAAAACGAAATACTGAAATAAAGGTATCACAACTCTATTAGTGGAGTAAAATCGGTTCTCAATTATGCCGTTTTTTTTTTAAATAAATTAAACATTTACCATTTTGTAGAGGGACAATTTGGGCATCTGAAACCGACTTCTACAACTTTGTTCAGTAGGATCTAACTTTATAAAATCAAATTGTCGGTGCTTTGGACGTTATTTGACAATTATGTTTTACGAAACATATATCGCGTTTGTAAATCAGCGATTCAAGATGTTCATAATTTTTTCATAACATATATAAAAAACTACAGCGCTTCTAATAGTACACACCAATTTTTGATAACTTAAAGCCTTTTCGAAAAAAATTGTTCCAAAGCCGATATACTCGCGACAAGAATTCAGACGACTTACGTCATACGAACAAATGAATAATTCATTATATTTTCATCAAAATATTTAAGAAACTGCAACTGATAGTAAACTATGTACTACATTAAAAGTTGGCATTATATATTGCACTAAATTGCAAAAAATGATTGTTTTTAACGCGACCAAATATCGAAAATTACGTTGACAATAAAAACAAATGTGTAACGTCAGCTGTGACGTAAGACGTCTGAATTCTTGACACGAGTATACCAGCAAATTTGTGCATTAAAAACACTATGCGGAGAGTTACATTAATTATTGAAAATAGAACTATAGTTACATCGAGACAAATGTAGCCGAAATTATGAAAAAGTTTTTTAAAAAAGTTTACTTCGCTACGTGCGAGGCTACATGTTACGGTTTTCAAGAAACTGAATTTTACATATGCTCGTGTTTCATGTGCAAGTTTATACTTGCGGTGCAGTAAGTATATGTTTTCAGAATAAGACAATGGATTCATTCGAAAAGTCAGACACATCTATATTTTCCATAATTTTTATGTCGAATAAGGTTCAATTTTAGTTTTTTATGCTCGTATTTTTTTAATACAGAAAACTTATCGTAGATCATAGAAAATTCATAAGAGATATTAACATAAATGTATATTTATTTATGTCCAAAATGTAAAATATAAAGACTATGTATGGATTATTAAAGAGAAATATGATAAATTAAAGTATAAACAGGCCAATTAGATTAGATTAAATAATATTGAAAACATATACCTTTGTTTTGTTAACATTTGTACTTTCCAAAATACATATGTGGCGTACATTGTTCTTAATTATAAAGATATAAAACTGGCTTAAGAATGATGTATTCTTGAAACAATGTCTTCTAAAGACATATAATTTTAAATATTTAATAACTGGATAATGTATGTATGGATTATTGAAGAGAAATATGAGAAATATAAACAGGCCAATTAGATTAGATCAAATATTGAAAACATATACCTTTGTTAACATTTGTACTTTATAATTATAAATATATAAAACTGGCTTAAGATTGACGTATTCTTGAAGCAATGTCTTCTACAGACATATAATTTTAAATATTTAATAACTGGATAATGTAGGTGTTAGTAAATAATGAGAATGAATGAATGAATGGGTATTTTTAAAGACACCGAAGTAAAAGGAACAAACAGCTGCAAAAAGCTGTTTAAGATTTTAGATACATAGATCTACCAAAATACTTACTTATTTTAAATATATCTGTAGATATAAATATTCTTATAACAAAAATTAACTTGATAATAAAAATTGTTCAATATTTATAATTAAGTGTATGAAAATAATTATTGTTAAATGTGGAGTTGGGATAGCTACAAATGCGTGTCTTACAGACGGGGTCTATTTAAAAAACCGCATATTTTTATCATTTTCCGTTGAGCAGTTATTGAGTGAAAACTATATATCGTTTTATAGAGCATTTGCCGTTAGCCTGTATCACTTCTCTCAGTGTTGGACATTTCGAATCTAATGTGATCGTCTCTTTTATCAAGGCTACCGCAAGGTGGCAGCATTTTACTGCTAAGAAATATTTTTTAGTTTTCACTCAGTAACTCTTCAAGGGATAAAGATAAAAATATGCTTTTTTTAATAGACTACAAATATTATTTTACGTCGACGCTGTGTTTTGCAATTTCGGAAAAGAGCGAAATTCATTTAAAAATAATAACTTTACCTTTTCAAAATTTAAAAAAACAACGTCGATGTAAAATAATATTTGTAGTCTATTAAAAAAACGCATATTTTTGTCTTTTCCCCTTGAGGAGTTACTGAGCGAAAACTTTATATCGTTTGATAGAGCGCTCACCGTAAGCCTTAAACCACAGATACAGAATCCAAAACACTAAAACGGCTGTCACCTCGCCTCCGTTTGTCTCATTTGCGTTGGTACTCAGATGTGTACTCATCTTAATTCGCGTTCTATGACGATACACTCTAAGCAATTATGTAAAAGTAAGCTGTAAAGTAGCAGATAAGTTTTATTAATAGATTGCGTAAACTCGTACGACATATGTACATACGTAATATGTATCAACTTAAAATGATCCTACAAATAATTTTATATTTAAGAGAGTAAATAGAAACATTATTCAAATAAAATAACGACGTTTGACTAAAATAAAAATTTAATTCGCTTGCAATGTGAGAGAAAAAATAACTGAATGCATATAATTAAATAGGTTTTATCTACTTTTATTCTTCCGACTACAGGAAAACACAATATGCAAATAAGTTTAAGGAACATACACCTCACCTTGAAATAACTTCCGTGAGCGTCAAACCTACATAGACTCCAAGCTGATAAACGTATTTTTAAATCGCATGCACAGTTCACTTCCTACTCGTATTTTACCACGGCTTCGCAGTCATATTTATTTTAATCCTTCCAAGTTTCACATAGAATAAACAGATAGCGGTTTAGTCTATTTCCTAGTGAGGTTGTAAAGAATTATTTTATATACATATCTCGAAAATGATAGGTGGCGAACCCTATGAAGAAATTAAATTTGTATTTATTTATTTTTCAACAGTAAACTACTAGTTACTATTTTAATAACTATCAGGCAATACTTTTTTAATGTAATTAATTGAACATATAAAGTTGTTTGATGTTTACCTTGTTATCCTGTAAGCAAGTATCATGTTTTTATTGAATGCTACACTCTGTTCCTCGATCAAATTATGGTATTATATTTGAATTGGTGTAATTTTCAAAACTTAGCCAAATTTTAAAGGTGTTTATATACCTTAGACCGAGCCTTAGACAAATTAAACTCGTGCCTGCAAGCAATTTGATTACGATACACAAAACCACGGTGAATACATAAATAAAATAAATTAGTTTTTATCCTCTCAGTTCTTCTCCAACTACATCTATACGTTTGAAGTCTACTCGGAGTCTAGTATACAACGTGTTGGTCAGATACTTGCGGCACAACAAACTTATAAAAGTGAATCGCGGCGAATTTTGATTTGGTAGATCCTTTATGATCTGAAGGGGAACATTTAGAGCCTTCTCAGACGGGGATACTGTATGCGAGATATGGAATCGCATACAGCAAATACATGCGTTCATATGGAACCTTTCAGACTGCTTGTGGGATACAGTATCCGGTTGCAAATTTTCCGTATCTTGTCCATCTAGCCCCGGCGACGGTATGCGCTTCTCAGCTTGGATACAGAAACAGGTTTACCATTGCTTATATGGAGTCTTTCAGATAAGGATACAGAAGTAGTAGGATAGGTGTGGGTAATTTTTGTTTGTACTTAGTAGTTATTGAGTTGAACTACACGTATCTTACGATTATGGAACGTGCAGTGTTTGACAACGAAAAATTAATAAATTTAGTAGAATCATATGTATATGAGACACTGTTCTTTCCCCTTTTTTGTTTTTATTCAAAAGGTGCCACAGCATCCAATGACTCTTCGACATCCATCTCACTTGTGCCACTGACGAACAATGGGTGTACTGAAAGGCCATATCTGGTAAGTCGCCGTTAAAATTTCGACCACATATTCAGTATCATGCGTCCAGTATCTTCGTCTGAAAGAGCTCTTAGACCCTAAGACTATTAATTTGATAAGAAAAACATAAGTATATACATTTTTGGTTCAAAATCTATTTTAGGATTTAGAAGGATTCTAATCCTCAAATTATAAAAAGTATTACAGTGAGCATTTTTTACATTTAATTTCCAAGACACTACATATATAGAATCTGAAGTTCTCCGCCACTGGTTTAATTTGTATACCAGTTGAATGAATGTTTATCTTTAATGAATTATCACGATTAGTCCAAATGTTATTAGTGTTCAAATTAGATATCTTAAACTTCAACATACTGTATCTTGAAAACTAGTGTATTTCGACATATTGTTGATTAAAGATTTTTTATCTGAAATAATCCAAGGAATAACTTCTCGACCGTGTGTCGACACAATTCAACTACATTCAAATTATAAATACCTCCAATTGAAAATAGAGATCCCCCTGTTAAATCTGTTTTTATTTTTCATTTCTTAGATTAAAACATTTTATTAAACTATATTTGTTTTCTTTTGAGTAACTAACCATTTTTGATTTGTGTTAACATGTTTCTAATATTCTTTTGCAAATCTACACAACAAATAATAAGTAAAGTATATATTTTTGGAATGCATTTTTAGACCTCTTTCCATATAGTACAGGATGTTCCTTATAAAAAAATACAAGTTGTGGTCATAAAGAGAGAAGCAGTCATATCACAAAAACTAAAAATATTATTACAATTGTTTTTATGCCATTGATTGTATCTCAAAAGTGTATATAGAATGTTCAAACCGTTTTAAGATATCTTGAAAGGGAAATGAGAAAAAGGGTACTACTATCGGAGTAAAAAGTCGATATTACCAAAATGTAGGAGCGAAAAAAAAAATGAAATTTGGACCATAGGTAGCCTCACTATTATTGTTATGCACATTCGAATCGGAATTTGTTTTTGAATATTCGTTTTTTAGTTATTAGAAATAATGTATCAAAAAACACGATTTTCGGGCGGCGAAACGTAATCCTGTCACTTCAACTCGTCATAACTTTTTTTATTTATAGGCTTTAAAATATGCAATTTTAACTGGTAGTACATTAAACTGTGCTGTTTCGAACTGTGTAAGTCTCTCTTCTTAGAATTCCTTATTTTTTTTATCTTGTGTAAAACAGAAGTTTATGGTATCTTCTTAAATACAGCGTCTTTTTTTAAATACAAAAACCGTCATAGAACATATAAAAACCTTAATAAAGAAATATAATAGTTTTGTGAATTAATACACTTGTAAACAGTGTATGAGTAAATATAGTTCTCAATTATTTCTTACGCGTTCCGTTCAAGCGGAGCGTTGCGGGGTTTGTACTCGACTGTCTATCGCGCCGTGACCAGTGTCGGGTACTTTATTAGTTCAGCTTTGATAATATATTAGAAAATATTTACTTATTTCATACATATAAATATCTATAAAATATAAATTGTTATTGTTATTTTTCAGTGGATTACAAAGGATTTGCCACAAGACATGGTGAAAATCTTATGGTTTCCCGTGGCTCATTGTGAATTAAACCCTATTGAACTAATATGAGCGTATGTTAAAAATAACGTTTCTAAACGAAATTCTACATTTAAAATAAAAGATGTTTTGAACCTTTGCCAATGGGCCATGGAAAATATACCAAATTCTGTTTGACCCAACTGGATTGAACATGCCAAAAAAGTGGAACAGAAATACAGAGAAAAAGAACATTTAGTGGATACTGCTGTAGAGCCATTAGTGATAAATTTGAACGCCGAAGACGACGATAACAGTAATGATGGTGGCGAGGAAATACCTGATGATGATGACGACGACTTATGCATGTAAAATATACCATTCCCGTTTTTATATTCAAGCTAATGCGAAAGAATCTTATATTATGATCAATTTTGACAATGTATATGAGATATAAATAAATAATAAAATGAAACTGTATATGTTATAGTTAATAAAATCACAAATAGGCAGAGTTCCACAAGAATATTATTATTATTACTGTCAAGAAAGCTAAGAAAATAACAATTACGATATTTATGCTATAAAAAAGTATGTATCAATTAAATGTTTTCTAAGATCTTAACAAAGCTGAAATAAAAAAGCTTCCGGCACTGGTTACAGCGCGAACCCCGCTACGCCGTACTTTACCCCGCGCTTGAACGGAACGCATAAGAAATAATTAAGCACTATATTTACTCATACACTGTTTACAGGTGCATTAATTCACAAAACTGTTAAATTTCTTTGTTAAGGTTTTTATATGTTCTATGACTGTTTTTGTATTTTAAAAAAAGATGCTGTATTTATGAAGATACCATCAACTTCTCTTTTACGCAAGATAAAAAAAATAAGAAATTCTAAGAAGGGAGACTCACAGTTCCAAAGAGCCCAATTTAATGTATTACCAGTTAAAATTGCACATTTTAAAACCTATAAATAAAAAAGTTATGACGAGTTGAAGTCCAGGATTACGTTTCACCGCCGGAAAATCGTGTTTTTTGGTGTTTTGGTACATTATTTCTAATAACTAAAAAGCGAATTTTCAAAAACAAATTCCGATTTGATTGTGCATATCAATAATATTGAGGCTACCTATGATCCCAATTTCAATTTTTTTCGCTCCTACGTTTTGACAATATCGGCTTTCAAACCCAGGGGTCTGGACTTTTTACTCCGATAGTAGTCGGTTTAGTCAAAAATCGAGAAACGCCCATAACGGTAACAGACATGCGGTTGGCACCATTATTATTTTCTCGAAAAAAGTGCTCTGGACTCGTCTATATCTACGACAGGTTTGCAGTAACCCTTGAAAACCGACCAATTTGAACTACCTTCTACAACCTGAACTGCATACTCGTGTGATTCCACAATAAAATAGCGTGATGGACAATCGTCGCCAATTTTTATTCCAGATTATCACAATTTAGATCACAATCCCCTGGTATTAATGCAGTATATGGTACGAATATAATTGACCCTCGTGCATGATACGCCACACTGCTGTGCAATACGCCGTGGGCGTCCTGGTATCTCCACCTCTTCCACGATTCGGTTGCAAATTTCCTGCGTCAAACTAATGTAAATATTTGCATCGCAAAAAAGTTAATACAATAAGTAATTCGATATTTGAAATCGCCTGGCTACAGACAGTAGCACAGCGATGTAAAGGTTGAAAGTACTAGAACTTCAATATTTTTTTTCTCGGAAACTATAAAACTATAGGGATTTTACAAACAAATTTTTTAGATAAGTTCTGAATGACCCTATATAAATTCTAAATCCTAGACACTTAAAAAAAAATTGTTCAACAAACATAAAACGCATATTTTTTGTAGTCCTAGTTTTCCACGGGTCTATTGTTCAAATATGTTCCCGATTTGAAATCAGATAACCGTATTGAAATTACAAATATGTCGTTTATCTCGTAGGTTTTTTTTTACTGTATTTTAAAAGCGTTAACTAGGTATGAGACTTTTAGGGGAATTAGCCTACGCTACTAGGAATTACAAGGATAATTACCGGTATAATTAGGAACAATTTGGTAGGATACCTATTAAATAGCAAATTCCGAAATTTAAGGACGTTACACGGAAATTTGTGAATATTACAAGTAAACTGGGCATTAGTGCACAGAATTTGGGTTAGTGGTTTACTCGAAGGGGAAGCCACTGAAGAATTTTGGTGTACACGAGTCAGGAATGTCGAAGAATTTTGTGGAATTTCGAAGAAATACATGGAATTGTATAAAATTAAGAAATTACGTGGGTGTAGACAACACAGTTTCATATTCGCGGCGAAGGTAATTTAGGAAATGTCACGTCATAAATTTATAGATCCGACTCTATAGACAAAACCGGCGGTGTGAAGTTAACAGGTAATTTCTGGTGAACAAATTACTCAGCACTCATTTCATTTTTGCGTGAAGTTAGCAGCCAATTTATTAGACACACAAAAGAACATCAATGTATGTAACAAAAAATTATATTAGATAAAATTAAACTTCTAAAGCGGCAATATTTTGCTCCCCATATGAGATGGCGAAGCTAGGTAGATACTCCTACACCTACACAAAATATTATAAATATTGTTTTTGGCCAATTTTCAAAAAAAGTTAAGCCATCGTACCTGACGCATTATAATTGTGAAAAGGGTAGAATTGAATTATTATAGTGGCAATCTCTTGTTCTCCGTTTCAGACATAGAACTTACCAGTACAAGAAAATACAATATTTAATTTGGTTTTTCTCCAACTCTTAATCTGATGTATTGTACTTTTAAAAACGTGGAATTAAACTTCTAAAGCGGCAATTTCTTGCTCCTTGTGAGATATATAAAACTACCTCTAAACGACAAATCATAAATATTCAGCTGAGTATTCTGGTGCATTGTACCTAATTGTAAAAAAGATAAAACAAAACTCATAAGTCGCAATTTAATTAAGAGTATTAGGATTACTATCAAAGTTAAAATTTATGATTTTTTTTTCTTAGTAATGAACCACAGATGTTACCTGCGATTAGTGATGTGCCATGGGTATTTACTCAGTGGGTAAATATATATCTTCCCGGTATTTACCCACCCGAAAATCGTTTTTTTTTTCGTGACGTTTACGGTAAAACAAGCGCATACACGCTTCCCAAAGATGCTAACCGGCGCCCATTGAAAACAATTCGCTATGCACTAGTGAATTGCTGGTTGCAGGTCAGTAGAGATAGGCCAATTAATGCAAAATTCGCAAATTTTGTTGACCAGTGCTGCCCCAACACATTATTATTTTATAACCTCAAAAGGTCTGGCTAAATGTCCCCTGGACGAAGGCCATAAAAAGAAGAAGAAGAAGAAGAATAACCTCAAAAGTCGCCACAGCGAAGAAAGTCAAGAAAGTGAAATCCATATATGAACGAGACGTCAAATGATAGTGCCTCTAACTCTGACTAATCACTAATTAGATATTAGATTATTAGATATTGTTAATTAGATATTAGGAATAAAAGTTTTTATTGAAAAAACTCTTATAAACAGGTATCCGATTTGGGTAAATACCGGGGAAAAAACCTTATGTATGTACCCAAAATATATTTATCGGGTATTTATTTATCCATCACTACCTGCGATACGTAATGCATGCAAGTTGAAAGATTTGTCGGACTCTAACTAATGTAACAAGTGCGACAATGACATCTTTTTACAACGACCACCATCCAGATATAGGTATTCAAATCAATCTATGTAGTATTTTATGAACTAAGAGCTTATGAGGTATAAATACTTAATACACGAGTATACATATTAAATAAATGGTGGTGTTTATGATGATTCAAAATGGAGGAAGCACATGATTTAATTGATTAAGAATAAAAATGTATAAATAAGAATTTAAAGGGTAATTTATCCTAAGTACGATTCAGTAATCATTTCTAATACCAGTACCAATAATACGATTATGTAACTTCAAAATGATAATGAAGGAATTTCGACAAACATAATTTCTTGTATTACTATAGTACAGACATTTTTAGTGTAGAAAATTTAACCAAGATTAACAGATATGAATATAAATTTATTTTTCTACATTCATGCAAAAAAAAACTTTATTATATAAACTATATTTAGTGGAAAGCGTGGTTCTTCATTGCACTAGTGCAATATTGATTGCATTCATCTGTCATTCTACTACAGCGTTTTTCCTAGACTTAGTGTCATCTAAATAGCATTTTTTGGTTTTTGCATGAACGTAGAAAAAAATATTGTATGCAACTCGTACAAAAGTGTTTATTGCACTCGACGTGCAATAAACCTTACTTTTTGTACTTGTTGCATACAATATTTTATTATTATTACTATTATTACTTCCCAGTGGTCGGAAAGACTCCTTAAATAGTTTTTCTTGCATGCCGTTAAGTAAAAGGTGTCCATGTATGGGTGTATAAAATAAAAATTTGCAGCAATGTAGATGCGGTAAAAATGTCTTTAATCTTACTCCCTTGGCCGAAAAAATTTCTACCTCGTATGCTCTGAGTAACAGGTAAGATAAGTTAAATAATTTTTGATCATATCTTTAGAACCTTCAGGGTGATTATAGGCATGTGTCTTTAAAGTTTCAGGCTTTTCTAATTTGGCGACCAGTTTTAAACAAATTTGGTGCTTTTGTTTTATAACCGTTGACCAAATGAGATTAGTTTTGGCAGCACGAATTAAAAAATTATTTTCGTTATTTTTCATTTTAGCTTAACATCCTGTAATTAGGGAAAACGTGCGAGATAGAAGCTAAATTTATATGATTTTTATTAGTCATTTGACTGGATCTAGGTACTTACATCTCTATAAATCTTTGTACCCAGTATATGATTTTTAGATAAGTAAATACTACCTTCTTTTATGGATTTCAATTTTTTACTGAAGATTAGGTCGATTATTTGAGACTTCGTATTCATTCTAGTCTAGTCTAGAATCTTGATAAATTTGTAAATTAAATATTGCCTCTATTAAAAAATCAGTGTCTACTGGACCTGAACCTGGTGAATATGCTGAGTGTAGTTTTCACGGTAGCTATGCATGCAGCATCGTTTAAATAAAATAAATGTATTAGTTTAGCTATAAATCTGGCGAAAAAAGAAGTTTCAATAATACTAAATTATTCCTAAATACTCAAGTTATCCGTTACTACTGTAGAATAATACTGAAATCCATTTTATATATTATTATTATAGATTCTTAAATAGCAAATGACAATTTCCTAAAATAATGCATTTGTCTGTATACAAACTTTCGAATTTACACATATTAAATAAATAGATATCTATTGATAGTTTTTAAAAAATGAAATATTCAAGACATCATTTAGGCAAAAAAATGGTAAGTAGTATGAAAATACTAAAATTTACTAAAAGTTTACTACTTAGAAAATAGTACAAGTGCTATTTTCAAAACTTACTATCTTCAAAACTTAGATCTAATATTACATTTTACACGTTCAAATATTAGATCATTTTAAAATTAAACATTTCAATAAATATTTGAATAAAAGGGTTGGTTAAAAGTGGATTTCTATAACAGCACTTTTCGCTTTCTTATATCATTTAATCAATTGATTGGTTATAATTATGTGTTATTTACTTTATCACAAAGTTTAAAAAAACAGTAAATCCTGAATGAATCAAATACTTAAGTCAGAAATTTATATTACCTACTTAGTTTTTGTCGTCAAAAATTATCAAAATGATTGGAGAATTATACAGGCGATCATACCTAATACTAACTAAACAGAAATTAGATATCTAAAACCGAGTTTAAAATATTTCCTTAAATCAATACTAAGAAGAGAAAATGTTGAAGTAAATTTTGGGAAAATTACATTTAAAGGAATAAATAACAATCGTCATAAAAGCAAAATACCCGTTATAGACAAAGTCCAACCTCGAGTCGTTTTAACTAGTTAAAAACTCGGGAAAGAATCCATTTAGAAATTCCCCACCAGGAAAGAGCAAGTCAATGTCAAGTCGAGAAATAAATGTATTCCGCAACTTTTTCTTCCGCGTATCCTTTTGTAAATACAACACCGGTTTAGTAATTTTCATAATTTAGTAAGTTATGTTTAAATATTTTTGTTATAATCGAATGAAATACTTATAGGCTTAGGGTTTCGATGTCAGTTTAAAGGATTTATTAAAATATAAACTGTACACATACCGTCTATTCAAAGAAAAACGAATCTCATTCTCACAGATCACACTCGCCTGCAATAACGAAATTATGATTATGAATAATTGTGAAATTGTGACCGTCAATAAGATCAGTTGCCCTAATGCGAAACATTGTTGACATTTACAGTTATGTATGAAATCTATAATAAAGAATTTCTTAACCTTCCAATAGATAGAGGATTTTTCAATCGGTACATTGATTATTATTGATTAGGTAATATCAGCATCGTATATAAAGTACCTAGGTATTTGCTATTTATATTTCCACATATTAGATGCATAAACGAAACTGGTTAAGGGCGCCATTTTTAAACAATTTATAGCTGATTTTAGATACTATCTAAAATAAATCTCAGTTAGAACAAATATTTCGTTACTGTGAGAATTATATAAGTTTACTCCAGGACGCATAGCATTTTACAGACTAATAAATCATTAAGAATAAGAACATATTATCAAATCATTAAGAATAAGAACATATTATAAGAATAAAACATATTTTCAACTGGTTCCTGAACTTTACACGCCAACAGCACACTGTAAACGGCATTATAAACAGTATTGTAAATTATTAAGTATTTTTCCTGGTATTTTTACGCTGAAATGTACAAAGCAAAAATGTACTGTCTTTCAATGAAAAACCATATTTTATAACACATTTTTTCCTTCAAAAGTTAAAAAAAAATATTCAATTTCAGCATTATAGTTTCGCTGTACGCTGACAAAAAATGCCACCTTCTGGGTAAATTTTCTCTGTACATACATAGTTATTTTACTCTGCAATACTTCATCTACGAAACGACAACGACAGCCTTAAGAAGGAAGTTGATGTAATTTTAAAAAATACTTAGAACATGATAAAACAAATTACTTAATCAAGAGTTAATTTATCATTGATTTTTTCCCCGTTTTTTTTGGCCGTCTGGCGGTAGTTGTCGCAAGTTACCATTTTCTAGTTTTTAATAATTCGATTTTCCCTGGAGAAAATATGTCCAATTTTATGTACAAAAATATTTTTTGAGGACACAGACATAAATCATATTTAAATTAGTCATTAACATACAATTAGCTTTCTTCATATTAACAAATCTCTATAAATTATGTAATTCCTGTGCACTGATTTAATCAGCAGAATCTAAAGTCTGCTGTACAAGACAATTCAAATAGAGGTTCAAATACTCTCTCAAAAATACTCTGAAGATTTACAGAACACATATTAGGTAGGTAGGTATATTGAGTAATATATAAACATATATTTTATAATACTAATAGTAAGACACCTTGTAGTGCAACATAATTACCTGCCAACATTTGTTTTGTATATTGTTATTAACTGATAAGAGACAGTTTTTTTAAAATAAATTTCTTAATAAGATACTGAGTAGAGGAAAGGACCTCCGAATTTATGTTATTCTAAGTGGGCTTGTAAGCAGTTAAACATTTACCTTAGGACTGTTATAGGTAGAATCGAGGGTAGAATAAAGTATTTACTTACTAGGGATATTAGGTACTTATATTGCCCGGTATAGTCATCGAGATTGGCACAAGTACATTAACTTAACGTAGATATCAATATTAAATATGTACTTATTTCGAGACTTATCTGTATAGGAGTATTTATACTACCTAAGGTTTTATCACAGTATAGATAGACCTGCAGAATCACTCGTCGAAATAATAAACTCATCATTTCAGGCTGCAGAGACCTCCGATATCCGTCAGTTTGTGTCAAACGCTGGCGTGCAAGCAATTTTTGTACAGAAGTGGCTGCAGCTATTAAACGTTTAAATATATCCTCCTCTGGTAATCTAAGTTTCTTTAAATTTCCTAAAGACATAGATCATCTATAACTATACCGTAAAAATTCTAGGTGATGTTTTACTGCTATTGCCATACCTGCTTAATCCTTTATAAAGTCAGTAACATATAGGAGTATAAGTACTTCTCATGTAGTTTAGGCCATTTCGTTCAATTTCTAGCACAAGAGAATTGAAATTATGTCGATAACCATATTACTTTTAGGCATTGTAATGAGAGTACTTAAGTCTTAATTAATTTTATGTATGATCATGTGAGAATAGTTAAACAGTAATTATTTGTTTATGCGAACAATAATTTGCCATTTGCATTTAACAAAACAAAACAAAACAAATTAATCTAATAGTTATAACAAATTATACAAGTGTTTTGAATGCCAGTAAAAGTCTAAAGATAAAAAAATAGTGGTTAAGATATTCAGAATTCGATGTCAAGCTTAAAAGCCGTGATCAAAACTTTTTGCATCTGTTGCATAGACAGTTTGCTCCAGTAAAGTCATGATCGAGGTCATGCCTAAAATCTAAAATTTAATAAAATAAATTTAATCATTTATTTTTACGTATACAGTTTCATGTATTCCATTTTTTTCTCAAAATAAAATAATAATAAAATTACCTATATACCTAAATTTCAAATAAAATATCTATTGGATACTACCCATTTTTATCTCCAAATTGAAAATGAATTTTGATACAACAGAATTAGTTACTGAGTTAAATAAAAATCTGTTTCTATTCATCTACAAATGAAAAACAAAAGTTGTAAAATGAAAATGTTATTTAAAGCAAAAGATAAAATAACTATAATAGAAAGCTGTTACCAAGTTTTCTTGAAAATGCAAATTTAGATGAATACTTACCTATAAACTATTGATTTACCAGTAGTGTTCATCAAAAGAAATAGCCGATTTTATTCATGTTCAGGGTACCCGTTTTAAATATTCCTCAGTCAGAAAATACTTTAGTGATTTTAAAAATTATGGTCATTGTATTTTAACGGCGCAAAGATTATATAAAAATTAATTAGTTACAAAATTATAAAAATATAAATATAATTAATTGATGAATAGAACAGATAATTCTTATTCCGGTCCTGATCACCGATTCTATATTTCTCTCGGATCCGATGGTTGCATGGCACTCGCATGCGAATTTCGAGGTCACTGCAGACGCTTGAATTTAAGGGCGCCATATTCTTGAAATAGTGTTTTCTACAAATAGAAGTAATTTTAGACATTTAAGAACTGAATAATATAGACTTTAGCAAATAACAAGAATGTTATCTCGTGCCACCTGCGAATATTTAAAGGTACCGAAGTAAAATCAATATATAACGTTAGAAAGCAATCTATCCAGCAAATTTTTAGGTACTGAAATCTTTCAAAATACGTATTTTTTTAAATTCAACTATAGATGTAAACATTGTTATAACATAAACTTACATAGTTCTGCATATTTGAGGAGAGTTTAAATAGTAAAAGTGGATAAACAAAACATCAGTAATTTTATTTTTGATATCACTGTTGCTCTACGTGTTTTATTTTTCGAAATGTCGGTACCTAAAATACACCACAAATTTGATCACTTTACGGCGACCTTAATTCAAACTGTCGACAGCCGAATGAAATTGCTAGTCTATCTATACTGTGCCTATGGAGGCTTTTATTGAATTTATTATAATATTCACACCTTCACAATGGTTTTAAGAGATAAGAAGTTATAATGAACTTTTATTTTCGAAAAAGAATAATTAAACTTGTGAATGGAACTTGTCAAAACTCACTTCCATTCAATTACTGATAAAATCGATAAAAAATACTTATAATGTCATTTAATTTTTATTAATAATGTTGCTGTGCTACGTTAAAATTTGTGTTACTGTGAAATAATGAATACCTACATTAGAATAACAACTAATGTAATATTAATTTAATAAAAAATACAGAATTACAGTAACAGTAATGGGAATGATACTTGGTACAGGTATCCGTTACGCTATTCTCGGACTATTTTATTAGGTGTTAGGCGAGGTGCTAAGTAGGTATAAAATATTACCTATAAGTATAAAAAATTATATACGTACCTATTTATAACAATGGGGGAATTCAGATATTTTACAGGATTAATAATTTTTCTTAGAATTCCAAAAAAGCTCGCAAAACTGTTAAACAATAAGCAGAAAATATTCGGATTTGAATGAACACGGTCCTTTCATTAAACATACACAAATTTCGAGAGAAATGTGTTATTAGTCAAGGAGGATTCCGATTTTTTTTTAATATCCTTACTAAACTTCGTACCGTTTTCGATAGACTCAGAAAATGCATCAATAGATTAGATATGTGACAAAAATATCTTAAATTATATGATATATATATATATATATATATATATATATATATATATATATATATATATATATATATAAATATTTATTTTTTAAATATTTACATACAGTATGATTGTTTCATCAATCTATAAAAGTGGGGCTTCTACATTGACACAACGCATCGTAAGAATACGGACTAATTATAACTACAACGGACAAGCATATCAAACGCATGTATAATCGATTGCAATAATAATGGCAGTCACTCAAACCAAAAACTGGTTTGAACTACTGGAAGTTTTGAGCAGAAATTTCATTAGATTATTGGTGAGTGGAAACAACTAAGAACTAATGTTGAAAGTCGAAAGTAGATTTAACTATAACTACGTCAGTAGTTCAAAATAAATCGTCAAATTCGTTTAATATTGCAATAGATTGTATCTATATGCAGCTCCACATAGCAAAGACGGAAATAGAACATATTATTTATTATATGTGCAAAACAAGACAATCCAAAATAAAAATTTTTTTCAATAAACAATGTCCATTTTAGTACTTAGGTAGTTCTCATTAAACCCAAAGTTAAATCCATGGGTGATTATTTACTGGTACTACTATGGTTAATAATGCTTTATCTTGATTTATAAATATTTTATATTTGCAATAGGTAAAAATAGGGATATTAAATTAAATTTCCTGTAAATTACGTTTTAAAGAAATTGCCACTTCATTGGAAACTTTATCGATATTATCATCTGATATGGGTACTCGTATAGAATTATAAAAGTATTTAAAATAAAAAATGACGTTTACTACGGCTACTTATGTTTAAGTAAGGTGTATTTTCGTCATGGTTAGAAACAATAGGTAGAGGGAGAAAGAGATAATATTTAATGCCTATGACAACTGCACTTGAATTTTCAGTGATATATAGAAAAAGCAATGACACTTGTTAGTTACTTATGCCACGCAAAATATTTCAAAGAAATATACAAATAGGTATCTAGGTATTTTATCGATCTCTGGCAGTTTAAATTGGGTTATGATGTATGGGAATTTGCCCTGCATACTCGTATAATTTACCTGAACATCGATATTTGCAATGCTTGAAAATATTTTTATATTTACGTAAATCTTTCTTTACCATAATTATTAGCCACTTAATTACAAATCTCTTTCGCCTATGTCTACGCGAAATAATAAACAAAAAAGTACTGGACAAGACAGCCGACAGAAGATATATTCGCGGCAAAGATTCAGACGACTTACGTCATACAAACAAATGAATAATTTATTACATTTTCATCAAAATATTTAAGAAACTGCAACTGAGAGTAATACAACTATATACTACACTAAAAGTTTGCATTATATATTGCACTAAATTGCAAAAAATTACCGTTTTTAACGCGACCAAATATCGAAATTTAAATTGACAATAAAAACAAAAGTAGGTAATGCCGTTCAATTATATTGACTGAAATTAGGTATCTCTCCACTTGAATTGTTTTATGTTTATACCTATAGCAATTATATAGATATCTATTTGCTTAATTAAAAAATATTTTTTATTCTATTTTAAAAACCAATTTAACATTTAATTTCATTGTTTAGTAGGTATTATTTTTTTGCGTCTGTTGTGAGCTTAGTGTTATAGATGTGTAGGTATAAATCTGTGAAGGTGTAGATATGCAAATATACCTACTTGATTATTTGATAATTAATAAAATGAAAGACGATTACATAATGAAATTAAATGACAACTAGATTCGTATCCAAACATATTTATATACCTACACGTAAGTATACCTACCTACTATGCAAGTATTTTCGCGAACAGTTTAAAAAATGGTGTCCAAGTCAAAACTACTTAGAAGCAAAATTCTCGGAAGTAGGAAATATATACGTACATATTATTAAGTTGTTCCAATAAGCAACATTCCGAAAATGTTTACGCAAGGAAGTTTTATTTCCTTTAACGATGACGCAAATTCAGTTACTAATTATATCCTTTACCTCATAATATCAGAAGCATAAAGATAATCTGAAAACTATTATTTACAACATAATACCACCAAGAGCGAAACACAATATCTACAATACTTACTGGTTTATTAAAACTTTTTAATTACCTACTTAAGTAAAGGAATATGAGTTTTTCAGAATATACAATAGAAATTAGAATCACTCTTAATAATAATAAATATATGTATTAATGATATACCTATTTGCATAAAGATATAAGGATAGGCTAGGTACCTACACTACGTCTAGGTATATAGGTACCTACCTATGTATCGTCAACTATCGAATTCATCATGTGCCAATGCAGTTTAAAAGTAGAAATGGGAAGAACACGGGCCATTTCTAAGACATTTGAAGTATCAAATACCTTAAGCATCCACATATATGTATTTAAATAACTCTCATTTAACTGAATTGCCTACTTACTGATAAAGACAAACCAAATTTCCTTAATGACAATAAAACAAATATTTGGATAAAATGTTACGCGCACGCCAATGGAAAGGCTACCTTCCAATCTGCAACAGGTTATCTATTACAACACGTGTTGAACATTGGCAAAAAATACAATTTGTTAACAGATTTATGAAACTGACAAAGAAAAAGGTACTATTAATTATTAAAATTATGACTGATTCAGATCGTTTAAAGGTTCCGTAAGTACTTTTTTACTACTTTTTAGCTTAGCATTAAAATAGGAATAATCACCTTATTATAAGAAAATATCCCAATATATCCAGTTCACTACAGCATCAACACAATTCACTTTTAACTTTCTGTTGCGTCATAAAATAATCTTAAATGAATTTCACCATAACGTTAGTAGCCCACAAGATAGATAGTCCTGTTGATGAATCGCTGCAGCTCTTTTTGTGATATAAATTCCTTTCCGGGGTAACTGTGACTCGCCCGCACGACTGCCACCTTACCACTATCGTTTGGAACTGTTTGTGTATTGTGTATCAGCCAGCCATCACGTTGGATGCTACGCCGTTGGGATGCTTGTGGGGGAGTGGGGAGGTGTAACATACACAGTTTTTTCGACGTTGTCAGATTTATACACCGGATCTTCACTTGTAGAGCCAAATGTGGAGTGGGGAAAGAATCCCAGACTTCCTATAACTAAATCTGTGCTTTGCTTTGCTTATAGTATAGGTAGGTGTTGAAATAATGCGTGGTTCAAAAACTTCACTTTACTTCATCATTTGTAAACACCTATAATATACGTAGGTATCTATGTAAAAGAAATGATAAAATATATTAATTAGGTATGTAATTTCAACTTCCCTTAGTTAATTCCTACTTTATCTGCTTAGTATGTTTAAAATCAATTTTAATATAAATTTGAGTTTTATTTTAGGTTTTTGAACATTCAATTATAGCCACTCTTCGAAAATCTAGAGCATAGCATCCCTAGCTTCTGGAATAACGCGACGGGCGAAGTGTCCGGAAGGCAACAGTCCATAAGCGCGCCAGTTTAGAAGGCACCCGGATATAAAAGAGTCAATAAAAATAATTGTATTACATAACACCTATTATTTTCAGTAGGTACAAAAATATAACAGTTTATGCTAATTTTGAGACATTAGATAATAAAAATGATACAGTTCTTTCCAAATTGAAAGTTTTAATTTTTCAGTCAATCAAGTTTTATCAAGAAAAGTTCAATAAGATTCTTAGCAACATTTTAAATATAGAAGTTTGTTCCTATAAAATTCTGCCCTCTTATTGAGTATCCTCATATTTTTTTGCATGTTCACTAATACACTTACGCCGTGTTTCAGCAGTGACCTGATTAATAAATATTCTTCTGTAATAATAATTTCACATTTAAAAATGGTGCTATTTCATGCTACTGCATTTTTATTTGTGCCCAAATTAACTATTGGGTTTAATACTTAATGTATTGAACTTTTCCTCTTTGAGCAATTTTTAATAATTGTGATTTTAGTATGATATCTGTATATTCAATATCAGGTATTTGATTTTAACCACTTCATATCTGCTTTCTTCCATGCTGATGTCCGTAACTTTTCGACCCTTCTGCTATGATAAAGTGCGTTATACATAACAACTGCTTGTGGTTCTACATATTGTGCTAAAACAGATTGAATCCAGTGGCGGCTCGTCGTATGAAGCAACTGAGTCCGGGCCTCACTGTAAAATTTGGTTTCCACACTGTATATTTTATTACATTTATCAAAAAATAATGTAACGGAATAAAATAATTATTGTTTCTACCAGAGCGGGGTTACGAGTCAAGATATATTAACACAAATTGAATGCTGAATTGAAACCTGATCGTTTTTTGTACCGAGCTGAGCCTGTATCGTATTGATGTTGACATGTGATTTATCAAAAAATGCTTTGCATTAACAAAGCAGATATTAATTAAAAATAATTCTTTAAATTTAACTAACAGAAAAGGTGCGCCGTTGTTGATTTCTTCTGCATAAATTGTATAGTACAAACATGATACACAAATTAAGCTGTTTTACTTTATTAAAATGGGTCTTTAAATTTAAATTCTCATACTTTTAATGCACAAATATATTTTTAAACTATTTTTGTCTTGTAGAAAAATGTAACGCCGGTTTTAAATACATAATCTAAATAAATAATATACACATTTTGTGCTTAACTTATTAAATATTGTATACAATTTATGTACACTACTCGATAAATATTTTTGAAAGCGTAGTATCTAAAATTTGTATACCATAAAATATAACTTCATTACAGGGTAAGACTACATTTAACATAGCTAATATAAATATATGGTTTTATCGATAAGTTCGTCAATAGGTAATAATGAATCTCTCTCACAATACCTATTTAGATTTTTAAAACAATTGAACAAAGACATTGAATTTGCAATTTGATCAAGATTTAAAACGAAATTTTAGTGTGCACAGATTTACTTTTCCAAATTTTGCAAACTAAACAGTTAAATGTAAATTACTGCTCTAAACAAATTAAAATCGCTAATCAAAGAATTTCTGAATTAAGAGACGAAGAAAAATTAAAAAATATTTTTAATAATGCGAAAAATATTGTATCAACGGGGTAAAAGTAGCGACAAATTATAAATAATTACGAGCTGTAAAATGCTATACTATACGAAATTATAGATAGCATTTCCCTGCAACTAAATACTCGTTTTGAAAATACATACTCAAAAATTCCGAATATACAAAACTGTTTGAATATTTACGACAAATATATACAAACGTTTTTTGCATAGATAAGTTGAAAAACGAACTGTATATTTTGTATAGAGACAAACAATTTCGTAATTTAGAAGTTCAAAAAACAGTAGAAATATACAAGGCATTTGAAATGGTATTTTCGGAAACATACAAATTGTTTTGCTTAGTTTTAATAATTCCTTCAACAGGTGTTTAAATTTTATGAAGACATTATAAGTAAATATATTCGCAAATTTAAAAAATAGACGAGTAGACCTGTTTTATATAAAGTGAGGGTTTTACAAATATTTGGTTAAAAGTGGAGGCAAACGAAAACGAAAATTTGGCGGCATTGTTTTATATGTAGGAATAGATAAGTAGGCTAGCTACCTTGAAAATTGTTTTTTTAAGTTTTTTCATATTTTTTAGTGTTCTTAAATGAAGTACAAACATTTCTTTAAAGAAAAGTTTATTTGACAAAAAGCAAATATATCACTTAAAATCAGCCTTTATAAAAACATAAAATGTACTCTTTGGAATAGAAAAATAGTAAAAAATATATAAAATACATATATTTTTTTAACAGAATAAGTGTAAGGCCCGCTACAGACTATGCGTGAATTCGCGATTTGCGATGCGCGGTTTGTAAGGAATTCGTGCATCGGTTTTTATGAATGGATTTTTAACGAACAAGACCCTACACATTATTCGCGAACTCCTCGCATGTCACGAATCGCGAATTCATGTATAGTTTGTAGCAAGCATAACATTAGCCTTTATTTTACAGCACAAAAAAAAAATTGAAAATACATTTATATTATTTTACAACTTTGACTACCTTAAAATAAAAACTTAAAATTATGGAAATTAGAGAAAACTAAGAGATTTGGTAATCATTAATTTTGGTTATTTTTTGTTTGTTTTGGGGACTTCACCGTCATCACTGTCCATTATGCCTTTTTAATAATACATTTTACACAACTGGTTTTAATGTTAAATTAAAACTAAATACCTTACGTCCGTTATTTGTTTTGATTTACAGTTTGCTACATGATCAGTCCTTTTTCGCTTTGTTTATCGGTTGTTAGGAGGCGTAATGACGTAAAGTAACGCGAATGCCCAATTTCGGGATAATTTCAGGTCCCGGTAAGAATTCTGTTTTTACCAGGACAGAGGTTAATCTCGGCGAAACCGGGACAGGTAGCAACCCTGTATGTTATGGCCTTCATTTACCATTACCCATTCATCCATATCCTTTTGCCAGATGCGAAAAAAGTTGTGCTATGTATTCTCTTCGCTATACTACAATTTCATGATATTTTTTACAATTTCGTTTAATATACCGAAATTTCATGGCATGCATTGTTCTTCTAAGAACTAATGTACTAGATAATTTAGGCAGTAGGCACTTCTACTTTTTTCTTCCCCGCGTTTCCACTTTTTTCTTCTTTGGATTTACTTTTACATTTTTACTAGCACCATGTTTACTAGAAACTGAGTTGTGTTAACGAACCACACCGACATACTTTTGCAATAATGATGAGTTTTTGAACTTCTGGAAGTTTCAAGTACAAATTTGAATAAATCTCTATTGGAGAGTGAAAGAACTAATGTAAAAAGTTGAAAGTAGATTTCATTACCCATTATTCAGCAGTTCAAAAGAAATCTCAAAATTATTTTTCAAGAGTGTCATTATTATTGCAAGAGATTCTAATACCGTAGCTATCAACAGTTTTACTTACACTCACTTAACACAAACAAAAGCGTCATAACAAATTAACATAATAGACATAATAATATAATAAGTGCCATGTCTTTCTGTTTCCGGAAAGATGATCACTTGAAATCTGAAATGAAGCATCCAGCTAAGTATCTAAAAAATAAAGTTGATTTAGAGCCACAAGAATTGACACATCAAACTGAAAAAATAATAACTCGATTTTGTTAAAAGAAAATGTGGCTAAGTGAAACTGTAATTGATTTAAAAAAATCTTTTCTAATACAGTTCAGAAATTTTTTTTCATAATCTCTGGAAGTAATCGCATTTTATTCACTTTTAAGTTGTATTTTGTTGAGCCTCAAATTGTGCTACATTGGTATAATTCGAAACAGTCCCACTTTTTGTATAGGTAAATAAAAATTTGCCATTTCTTATGTTAATGAGTTTTAATTTTTCTGGTGAATAAAAATTTCGTTCAAGTTAGAAAAGCCGGTCTAAAAGATTGCGCACATTATACCTACACGGACCAGCACAGCATAGACCACCATAGCCTGTTATGAAGGTACCCATGTTATTTAATGAAGCAGCGCACACTAAACCAGCACCAGCATTACCGTCACCCGCAACGTTCCCACAAAAGTCAGGGATTGGTTTCAAACTGTTAGAAATATTCAACCAGTTAAGTTCTGGATGTGTCGCTGAACTGTCGGGCACTCTCGCTTGTCAATAACTTGTATTTACTTACCTTAAACAAATTGCAAGTCATTCGTCAGATGACATCTGAAACGCTGGATTGAAAAAGGTGATGCTGTTATTTGACCAGCACTCGCTCGAATCTAAATCCCATAGATTATTTCAAGAATAGTGCATAGTGCAGTCTGTAAAACATATTTGTCCAAATTCTGAATCTATCAGACCTCTTCAGCTTCAGAGAGCTCAAACGTATACAGAATAAATAGATATACAGGGTGAAAGAATTTGGGAATAGATGCGTCATGAAAAATGGAGACAATATCTCAAAAAAAATTGTTATAATATCCTTATAGTTTCTGAAAAAAAATTTATTGAATTTCTAATAGTTTCATCCTTTACACCGCTGGGCTGCTGTAATCTCTGGCTAGGCAATTTCAAATATCAGAAATCGCTTACGTATACCAACTCGCAGTTGATGGGTATTGTTTTAATTCATGGTGAAGTGAAAATGCTCTAGCAGAACGATTTCCCGGTAAACATGTGCCAAATGCAGCTACTTTAACAGTGTGCAGTGAGTACAAGTGTAGTGTACCGAATCGTAAAAGAGATGGAAGTCCAGGGCGTCCACGGCGTGATGCAGTAGTGTGGCGTATCATACACGAGGCTCAATTATATCCGTACCATGTACGGTGTACAAGCATTAATACCAGGGGATTGGACGAGAAGGACCGGTACCATGGCCACTACGATTGTAAATCATTTGGACTCATTTTTGTGGGGATATTAAAAAAAGTATATTGCACCGAAGTGGACACTATTGATGATTAAATGTATCATAGCTGCTGCCAATAACTTACAAGTTCAAAACGGACAAGAAGCAGAAGCATTTGTGTAAAATTTCAAATCAGGTACGTCAAACCATATTACTAGTTAAAACCACAAATTAATTTTATTAATAATTAATAGCAATATCAGCAAAAGCAGTTGAATTTGTTGCATTAAAATGGGTGTTGTAAAATGTAATTTATTTATTTCCTTGGGAATTCCTTTAAATTTTTTGTTCTGTCGCCTATTATACGCCTTATCAGATTTTACAGTGTTCCAGTTTCCAGTGCCGTGCGGAAGTGTATTTTTAAATAAATTTTGAAGTGCTCTTTTTGATTTTATTTTTATAAAATTATATTTGTAAGAGTTCCCGTACATTCAAAAAAATTGTTTAGATAAGTTCTGAATCACCCTTTCAAACGGATAAAACCGAATAACAGGAAATGTCATATTATATTACTTAACATAGTCAGTGGCGTAACAAACACACACAAATTCAGTGTGAATGCCTCTCGAATGGGAATACCACTAAATTTGGTATTTTGCATTTTTAGAGAGTACTCTTTACGTTCCGATACGTGTCATAGGATTTGGAACATAACCTCTTTGTAATTTAGTTATATTTCTACACTCTGAAATCTCTTGAGTTTTGTCTGGGCAGAAAAATAGGTTATGTTATATTGATGGAAGTGACAAATGATATTTACAGACACTATACCTGTCTCTATTTATACAGTACTGCATTTCATTTATTTTATTCTAAGACAAGTTGCATGCTATTGCTCTGTTGCCGCATGTTAAAAATATACATCTGACGTCACATGTACATTAATCTGCCAATAAATTTTTTAAATTTAATTGAATTTAAAAAACAACGATTATGGTCTTCATATATTTCCAAAACAATGTAATTTACTGAGTTTCCAAAAACTTTTCCAACATAGTGGCATTCTCCATTGTAAACTATGGAGAATTGTTTTTGTATTCATTTATTGAATAGATCCAGTAAGATATTAGGTATACATGTATAGGATTTATCATATGCTTAATCTAACAAAAAAATAATTTAAAAGTTTAAAAATCTAAAAACTGATATACTGTAAAAACATTTATTGAACAACTATAATTTTAACTTTCGCATAAAAATGTTTACAGAAGTATAATACCTAACATCATTTGATAAACGATTCAAACATTTTGGACCTAAGCTGTATTCAGAGCAATTCTTTGTTTGACAAACAACACATACATAAACACATAATTCGTATATAAATACGTAGGGAGGGGGTAATATGGTTAATTCTGAATGAGTTTTTATTATTATGTTCTGACCTTTCAATATGTTAAAAGATTATCCTGTAATAGATTTCAAACCAATACAAAATTCATTCAACTTCTTCTTTGGTGTAATAGCAATAGCTTGTTACACATGATTTTATTTAATTAAATGACTGTCTGCTCGAAAAGTCTGATTTTATAAAGGATCTTAGAATTATTTTCGATCCAAAACTTAAGTTTACGCGGCATATGTAGGAATACTTATCAAAATTTAGGCTTTATTTTAAAGAATTCACATCGCTTAGGTTATTGTATATCACTTTCATTAGATTTAACGTTGAATACGGCTCTGTGATATGGAGCCCCATCTACGAATTTCATATTTCTGCAATAGAAAAGGTTTAAAAGAAATTTTTTAAATCAGCAGAATTTGTCTTAGACGGTGTCTATCCCGGAGGCACGGACCAAGCTATTTTCTATAACCGTTTAGAATTGTAAAGCCTAATTTCAAGACTTTATACTGTTTCTCTTTAAAAACTGATGCATTACATTGCTAGCTTAGATACATTGCTGGCGTGTTTAAATTTTAAGGTTCATAGATTTAATAGTCGACTTAACAATGTATTCCTAAAAGATTGCTCACATTATACCTGCACGGACCAGCACATAGCGGATCTGCAAATTTGCACGACGTCGCACACTTGTCCAGCACGGACCGGCAACTTTTTAAGTAGTGATTGAGTGTAGCTCGAAAGGAGAATTTTTTATTTTTGCGATGTTGTATGAATAAGAAGGGAAAAACCCAAGAAAATGAGACAAACTTTCAAGCTCTTGGATCGTCCTCACTTAGAGCACCAAAACACAAGATTTCGCAGAGCAGTGTCATCTGACAAAAGACTTGCAGTTTGTTTAACGTTAAGTAAATAGAAGTTGTTGATTAGCGAGAGTGCCTGACAGTTCATTGGCACATTTATAACTTAACTGGTCGAATATAACGTTGGACTAGCGTGCCCAAGCATAGAAATTGCAGGCCACCGGCACAACCTGTAGTGACGGTCATTGCAGGTGATGGTCCATGCTGGTGCTAGTCTAGTATGCAATGCTCCATAAAATAACATGGAAACTTTTATGAGCAAGCTTTGCAGGTCCGTGCTGCGCTGTATAGGCATAATGTGCGATCTTTTAAAGAACGCGCACATGCAAAATTCGAACTCGGACAATTTTTTTTTGTGACATTCGGAAAAACTGAAAAAAAATTTATTGACCTCTCTCCACTTCAGAAAATAAATGATCAAATTCATACAGTTTTCTCTTTTTATTGATTGGGTGAACCCAAAACTTTCCCATTTTCCTAGCTTCTTACCCCTATATTTAGGTATTATATTTTTATTCGAGCTACACTCAATTACTATTTAAAAACCTCAAATCAACTGCACAAAATGTTGCTGGCCCGCGCTGGGCAAAAACCATCCCAAATTCTCAAAAACTTTGGTGACCAGGGTATCAGAAACTTTAGTATACATAGTTTCAAGAAATTTCGTTCCTATACTTGAAGAGGTGATTTTACACTTAACAACATGAAAAAAGTTTATATAAATTATATGTCAAATTTATTTTGATTTTTGTTTGGATTATTACTAGAATAAACCATTTTTTATATTCAATAATTAAGTTAGTCGATAGTTATTTCTTTAACGTACTTGGAAGGAAATCAAATTATTTTAATTCCTTTAAAGTAAAATACAATAGCCAATAATAATAAAAATGACAGGTTAAGTTATAGTAAAAATATTAAGGAAGCTTCGACTAGATCAAGAAACTATATTTTACTACCAAATGCACTATAAATACACAATTGACTAATTTTGAAACGCGTCTTTTTAAGTACTATTGTTTCACATTGAAAAATTCTTTTTCTAGCCAGATGTGAGATATGTCAGAAGAAAATACTACTACATAGTCATATCTTGGTAGAATACAACTTTTACATATACACAAAGCTGAACTTATTATGATAATCTACTAATATCTAATACAAGGTATATTTTAATAGCCTCATAGAAATAGTCATAAGAAAATGATTAAATATCAATTTCTTTTGCATATCATTTCAATGATATGAAAATGAATGTAAAATTTGTACTATTTCATTATTTAAATTGACTTACCTAAACTAAAGTGGTTGTGTCGTTAGTAATGAATCATGTACTAACTAAGTACATTTTAATTTGATATTATTACTTTTATAAGTATATTTAAAAACCTGGTGGATATTTCACCTAATATATATTCATTCATCTTTCAGTGTTTTTTACCTCTCTGAAGTTCTTTTATTTATATTTCTTTCATATAAAAATATATTTCTTTAATAAAACTTATCACCCTCCTTCCCCCCTAATAGATGGTTAGTTCATTTAGTTCCAAATGTTTAATACATAGCAATATTTGACATCAAAGAACCATCAATTGTCATCAAATGCAAAATGGTGGAAACCTACTAGATATCGATGCGTAAATTAGATATTGGAAATTAAACTATGTGAGTTTTTTACTCAAAAACTGTACTACGTTACTTATCAAAAAGTTGTATGTGACAAAAAACATTCTAAATTTAATAGATATTCAAAAAATATATAAAAAATATATTTTTTTCAATCGAAAATGCACACAATAAAATGTAATGAATAATATACAGGGGGTACTAAAATACTCGGTCAGAAGAAGTTTGCCAAATTTCATTTCCTGATTTCAATGCGTTCGGAGGAATCTAAATAAAACTCTAAATTTATTACCTCCAATTAAGGAGTCGTAACTCTTTAAGGAGGGCAATTTTATATTAAATACCCTTATTAAACCCGGTCGTACAATCTACTTTCAATTTTTTGCACATTATTCGGGAACACCCTGTTTAATAGACAGGTAACATTATCAGTAGCTTGATAATTTCACCCTTATTTCTTTCTTATTGCAGACCAGAGGAAGCGGTAGGTACTTATTGATTAACTTTTCTATAAACTTTGTGTTTGGAATAAAATGATATATTTTATCAGAATAAAGAATGAAATCAGTAATAATTTGTATACAGTAATATAGCTATGAGAAAGGATCTAACATTACTCTGATGGTAAGTAACATTATAACTATAATAAATTATAGTCTGTTTCTTACAATATTTTTACAATTTTATACATTTTCTATGTCCACTATATTTAAATTTGGAAGAACAATCGAAGAGGACAAGGAGGAAAGGGGGAAGGTCACGTTTTCACGTTTTAGAAAAATATGAATTTTAAGTTTTAAACCGTATTGTGAATAGGTTAATGTCAATTACTTATTTAAGTAACCGTTGAAATAGTTATATATTTGCCTGGTAACATTCTAATAAAAATAAATAAATAAATACAGGGTGTGAGAAAAAAATTAATTTCCAATGACTCACATTATGTTCTAAAGCTGTTTTTTTTAGTGTTTTTGTATTTTTTACAACTAACTATAAAAATAATACCCCAAAAAACAAAATTTACTAATAACAAAACGTATCATCCTCGTAGTAAAACTAGATGAATCAAAACCAAAATGAAACTGCTAAAACACAAGCTGTTCCCTAGACAACTTTGAACTTTGACCTTCCCTCTTTCTTCCCTGTGCTTTACAATTATTACTAAATAATAATAATAAAAAATTTTGCCCTGTGAAAAAATTAATTAATCGGTGTAAAACGATATAGCACTTATTATTTTCATTAAAATTCTATAAATATTTCTGTAAACATTTTTTTTTAATTCTTGTAGGTATTCCAGTAAAATATAAATTTAAAGTCGCCTCATTCTACCAAGTTTTTATTTGTAATGGGTACTTATTCTGTAAATAACCAAAAATGGTTGACTTGATAAATTTGTAATGACGTCAAGTTGGTGGAATGCGAAACTTTGAACAGCCGGACATGCCAAGTTAATTCAACATTTCTTTATACTTTTCCTGAGTATTATTTTATATCACAGTGCGGTTGAAAATATGAAATTATTGTTGAATATCAGCCTTTATTAAATATTTAGATATTTCCTGTCAGCATAAGGGGTTAATATTTATTTCCAAAAAGATATTCCAGCGAAAACAAAATTAATTCAGAAATGTTGCTAAAATTAATAACCAAATTCTTACATTTGATAAGAAATACAGACTTGTCTATTATTATTGATCGAAGGAAAAATTAAATACATTTTTGTTAATATATGTACAAGTAAAGTTTATAACTTACCATACAAGGGATGGCAAGGTAGGGAGAGGTATTAATAAATTAGAATACTTATGCAATTCAATTGAAGTGTCACTCCTATAAGAAAAACACAACTACACATCGTCTTTACTTAAAAGAAAGCATTTTTAAGTAAAAACTTAAGTGTAGTAAGTTGAAGCTATGACACAAGGTTAAGAAACTTGGAATTCTTGGCAAACTTTCAACGTAGAGCTACTTCCTTCCTTTATTCTCGGATCGTTTGTTTAATTTTAAACATTATTGGTGTCGGCTATTGCTAGCACAGTATATGATTCACAAAAGTTGATGATCACATCAAAATAAAGGAAATTTCAAGAAATTATATAAATATTAATAATGTATACGTAAGTCGTACATAAAAATAAATTGTTCTATGATTTAAAAAATATATATTTTTTGGTTTCCTGGGCAATTAAATATACGCACATAGATTTTCTGAACAACTATTGGTATTGGTTTAGGATTATGCAGATATTATGATTCTAAAAAAATCAATTTTGAACTGAATTCTTGTTTAGAGACGACTTATATTTCCATTTTGAAATAAAATCATTATAAAAAAAGTCGAAACAATTGTAGTTACCATTACCTATTACGATATTTTGATCGAAGGTATCTTAAAAAATAACGAAGTTACAGACCTGGGCCAGATTTAAGTGGCGGACCCAGTATAGGGTATAAAAAGTAATTTACTGGACTGCAAGAGGTGACTGTGCTGATTAAAATAAGAAATAATTTTTATAATAATATGTCCTAAAGTGCAATACATATAAACAAAACTGCTTTATACCCTCTATAAAGAGGGTATACACTAAGAGTATCGGATACACGTAAACAAGGCAACATTTTTCATATCTATAGTTGTTCACACCATGTATTACTATAAAAAATACCAAATATATACTACAAGAATCAAAAGGTAAACACAGTAGAATTACATCTTTTATACCAAATTGTAAAATTACATATAATGCGCACTAAAATGCGGTTATACTACGAAAAAATACATATATACAAGTGCATGATGTGTATTACAAGTACTGCGAATTTGTAAACAAGCTGCAATGACGACCAGTAAAATTCTTTGCACCATATCACGTGGTAACAAAAGTGAGGTGATGAGTTAAATGTAGGTACGTATATTGTTTTCTAGGAAGCATAACTTTTTTGTGCTATTATGTTATATTTTACAGAGTATATACAAATGACATATTATTTTATATACTTACTTAGGTATTAATTATCGTAATTTTAAATAACAACAGTTTTGAGAAATACATAAGAAAAAAACTATCTCGCACCATGTAATAATGTCTCGGAGGGGCAGAAATATTGTTGCGCCTTTATGTTATTAGCAAAGTTTCCAAATGAGGTAACAGTAACGCTGGAAATAGTACAACGTTTCTATTCAAAATCCATCCGGAAATTACTGTTAGTAATATATAGATGAAGGTTATGACGCGTTAGTTTAGATAAAATAAAAAACTTATATATTTGTTTTCTGTAAATATATCTAAATACAGGGCGTTCAATGCTAGAATTTTATTTTGAAATATCTCAATAACTTTGGAACCTGTCGCAGTATTAGCACAATTATGTTTTTTGGCACTGCAAATAAGAGTTTTTAACTAATTTTGACGTCACTAGTAGAGGGTGCCACTTATGGCACATCGCATTTCTTTTAAATGGCAGAACTTTTTTGCAGCATTGTGTATCCATCTGACTATAGAAACAATCGATTCTCCTACCTGTTATAGAAGAATCGATTGTTTCAATAGACTGTTACACTAAACAGCAAAAAAGTTCTGCCATTTAAAAGAAACATGCTGTGCCATAAGTGGCGCCCTCTACTAGTCACGTCAAAATTAGTTAAAAACTCTTATTTGTCGTGCCAAAAAACATAATTGTGCTAATTTTTTTTGTAATACCCCGACAGGTTTCAAAGTTATTGAGATATTTCAAAATAAAATTCTAGTATTGAACGCCCTGTATTTTTGAAACCAACAACAAGTATATCCAGCTCCGAGATTTCCCAACCTTTCACAGACACCCTGTATAGGTATCTTATATCACTATGGAATGTAGATAAACAAACAAAATCATTAAAACGTCATATTTGCCGTTAACAAGTTTTGAGATCACTGTAATAAGCCTTGATTAGATCGTCAACCGTTGCAACGTTGCAACTATAACCGTCATTGTCTATCAGAGATGTCATCAACTGACTGTGTTCCTCTTGAGCAGAAAGAAATTTCCGATACTGTATATGTACTTAATTACTAAATTGCATTTTCATTCATTTACATAAGACTAAAGAACACTTATCACATACAATACAATAAAAATAATTGAATTGCAGTTGTTAAGAAGCACGCGCGAAAAAACCACATCGACAAATGTAACCAAATATCAAACGGACATACAGATGCATTATTTGTAAAACAAGGATAAACAATGCACGGTGCATTGTTTATCGCTGTAAACGAAGGTGCATAATGCACCTTCGTTTACAGCGGTGCCACTTTTCTTTCTTTTAATAGTAAAATTGTCTTTATTATTTTATTATTATATTATACAGCAACAAAACTACTAAACTAAATGAGAAACGAACTAAACATTAAACTTTTATTTGGTGTTATTGCACTTTTTAGGTAAACATGAAATAAATGAGAAACATCTATATTCGTAGGTTTATTATGTTATTCTTTTTGATTTTTAAATGGATTAAAATATACGAAAAATCTCATGTATCTGTTTCTAACTTCTATAAGTGGCAATTTAAAAAACATATCTACATTTATCAAAAGTTTAAATTTGTAAGATACAATGAGTAACACAAAAACATTGGAAAAAACAATCAAGTAGGTAATTGTCATGTGAACAAATATGTTTTATTATATTGCCTAAAGTATTTTTTTCGCTTAAATAAGTTGAATTAAGATTCTAAAGAATGCAAAATTCATCATAATTATATGAATTTATCTAAAAATAATGTCCTAACTGTAGACAGTATTGCATTATTACGTCTTAATGCTATAATGTAACGCGTCACGTTTCCAGTTGTATAAGATGTTTGAGTAATGTGGTAAGAATTAGGTTACTTTATATTCTCAGAGAAAGTTAACGACGAATTTGTCCTATAACTTCGTTTCTTTTACGCCTACAAGCTTAGTGCGAAATATTCCATGTAATATGATAATTATAACTCTCATAATTTTATTAGTCTCATTACGTTGGTTTACAGCGTAGGTAATAGTAATACACAGATTTTAACCTTAATTTTTCATTTGATTTAAAAGATTAATAAAATAAATAAAAAGTGTTTTGTGCCTTGATATGAAGATGCATTTTCTATTCTAAATAAATTTTCTTGTAATTAAACATTGAAAATAATTTTGTCCCTTTTCTCATAAAATACGGGAAATCCTCAAAAGCACCCACATTGGCTGGCTTTCCAAGTGCATTAAGATAGATGAAATTTATTTTATTGACACTGGTGGGTAAATATTTTAAACACTAATGCGAATAATTATCGTTTAGCTTTTAATAGGCTACGGTGATAGTACTGACACCTGTCGTAGTAGATGCCACCAGGCTTCAAGTACAAACGAAACTTTAAATTTGATCATAAAAGTCTCATAAAGGCGTAGCCTAAACAACTTATCGCATTTTTAAGATTTTACGTAAATACTAAAGTTCAATCATTTTTTTGAGCCAGTATTAGCAATTCTCTGTATTCATTATCTTACACTTCGTTTTCGATATAGAGAAAAATATACTTTTTAAAATATCTCCGGAAATATTTGACGAAGAGTAATAAATTGTGTTAACGCATGGAAAAAAGAGTGATTGCTGTTTTCTTTTGTATATTTGTTATATTTAGTGATAAAACTTATGGAGTAAGTTGTGTTTATAATTTAGTATAGTGTGAGTGTCGATAACAAGTTTCTAATTTTTTACATTTTTGTTCTTTCTAGTTTGTGAAGAACCTGCGTTGACAAAGAACAGGACAATTAGTGGTTTACTATAGTCGACCTCCAAAATTGTAGAGAGTGGCTAATGTTATAAACCTGCTCACAATTTATAGCAGTCAACACAAAGAAATGTACATGCAGCCCGTATATTTTTCCTACAAAATCGTGTGCCGCATATATCTGAGAGCATACCCGATTAAACACCTGCTACGCATGCGCTGCAGTTAATACACGTTAGTACGCATGCGCTGCTGCTTTTTGATTGGCTGCGACAAATTGTTGGATCCAACTGTTTCATTTCCAGCGCTATCATGGGCGGGCATATCGTTCGGGCGGGCAAAATTTCGGGTATATCTTTCCGTTAATTTAATTATGAATGTAATTAATTTCATTAGTGATTTGATCGAAATGAGAAATATCGGATGATGACATGTATGAAGAGTTTAGAGCGCGAGGTCAAAATATGAGTGTAAGTGATGTTGAAATATGTATTTCATTAACAAAATTGTACGTGAATAGCATATGTGTGCAAATAAAAACATGGTAAAGAAGTACAACTGTGAAACGGAAAGTGATGGAAACTCGCGGAAGGAAGATTGTATTTTTAAAATGAGTTTTCCAAAAAAAATTCTATTGTTATATCTTACAAGATGAAACTTAGTCCGTATAAATGAAATCGAAAAGAGTATACTAATAGAAAGGACGAAATAGTGATATGGCGTAGAAACTATTTAAAATAAATATTAAAAAATAAGAATCTGTATTGAAGAATATATTAAATTTTGACGAAACATGGGCATATAAAGGTCACACGGAAAGTGGTACGATATGATATAATAAGTGTTAATGTGTGACCGTTATAGTGACAGTGCTAGTAACCAATAGTAAATAGTGTGTATGTATTCTAAAGCCTTTATTAACTATCTATAACATTATCTATCATTTTCATCATGAAACTGCCATGGTAGATTATCAGAAGCCTAAAACAAATTTATTAACACCACATAATAATGAAAGGGGCAATAATATTTGTATTGTTTGACAGTTTCGCAAATTGCAATTGTCAAAAGTTGAGATTTTTCCGCCATAAATAATTAAAACAGAAGTTGCAAAATTCGTTCAAAAATCCGTGAATTTCGAGTCCATGAGGACAAGGCTTAAGTGTGATATTCGCGGAGTGTTCATCAGGTAGGTGTAAGTGGGTGGTGGTGGGCAATCGCCGTCCAAGAGGACTGCATTCTAATTTGTTGACAGGATGACACAGGTGGCACATTTAAAGTTAATTGTTAATGTGCTAGGTTCAGCCGACGTCAACTTATTTTTGATAATTTTGTGTGCTTTAACTCTTTCCAAGTGACACGCTTAGGTAATCATAACACACGTATCTTCCGTACTCATCTCTGTGTTGTGAATTAGTCACTATCTATTATTTTCGACCTTGGGTAATTGATAATACAAGATAAAAACTTTAAATTTTGAAATATTCTTATTATTTTTATTATCTAACGCCTCGAAATTGGTAAAAACTGTTATATCACTGTGACATTGTTTCTACTCTAAAAATAATGGATGTTATGTAATGCAATTATTTTTGTCATTTTTGTGTATTTTTTATATCTGATCGCATTCAAATTTAGTACGCCTATGAAATGTTGCTCTCCGCACGCTTCGCCCGTCGCTCTAGTCTACAAGCTAGCAATTAGTCACTCTCTATAATTTTGGAAGTCAACTATAGTAAATTATTCTTTTCCTTTTCACTATAAACACCACACCCTGTTTACTGGGATAGGTACTATTAATGACACATATTATTATGATTGTGATTATGTATCAAATATAGGCTTCGTAAGATCTGAACTACGCATTTCAGCTGTAAAATATATGTACACATACTTTTTGGTTTTAAAATAGAGCCGGCTTTTTAGTTGCACGATGTTTAGAAAAGGGCGATCAATCAGGCCAGTAAAGCATGGCATTGTAACTATTGTGCACTAGATTTAGGGAGGGTAAAATGAAACCAAACCAAGCGTGGGGTAGTGCAGCAAGTGTGATATATCTTCTACAGGTTGCACATCTGTCTGATGGTGACGCTCTAGGGGGTGCCCATCAAGTACAGTCATAGTTAAAAGCTTTCACGACGAAACGTATACTTTGAACTTGACGCCTTGAAAACATTTAGCAGATGTGTTCATATGATATAATTCATGGGTTATTAATTCTTTCAAATATTTAGTAATATAAATATTAATGTTACACTCCCTATACAGGGAGTTAAAGAAATAACATGCGTATATTTAACAATCGAATATTTTGACTAAAAAAACTACCAAACTTGTTCTTAAAATTGACAACGCCGCCCTTACAGCACAACTGTGACTTGGACTGTCGCGTGTATTTGTTTTACATTTCGAACTTCGTTGCTTCGAACGAAATTAACTATATTAAAACGCCATTTTCCCTTATTTGGCTTATTGCCATTATATTATTAGCAGGGATGAAAATGCAATACAAATAAAAATATTAGATTGGTTTGTTCAAAATGAAAAAAATATATCCATTGTACTAATCGCTAGTACTAATAAAAAAAGCCTTATCTTCATGGTTTAACTTGAGCTTCTGACAATCTACCATGACAGTCAATGATAATTTTATGATGAGAATGATAGAAAATTTTGTTATTTGCAAAATTCGCCAAAGTTGACATTATTTTCGCCATTAAATATTTCCCGCGAATTTCGCAAAGGTTAACACTCAAACACTTTTTGTATTTGATTTAAGTCAGACTTACACATAACATTATTATTTTTCCCAAATCTGTTAAAAGTCCTAACTATATTACTTATCTAGTTAATGACAACGAAGATGTTCAAAGATTTTGGTGGCCTAGGCCATGTTCTTCATGGAGAATTCCAGAATTAGAAGTCTGAAGGATTGAGATCAGGAGATCTTGAGGGCTAGTAATTGGGACCATTTATTCCTATCCATTTACTTCGTAAATTACATTGGAGTGCTTCGAGTTGCTAATGGAGCCTAATCATGCATATACTTGGAAAAATATTTCTTTAAAAACGTAAATATTTCTTTTCATTCTTCTTTGAGGTAATATGAATGGTTCTATAAGATAATTTCTTGCGGTTCTATCTCACAAATTAATGATGAATTCAAGTGGCAAATTTTTTTTTTAGCAGTTGGAAACTGATAATCTGCTAATTGTAAAAATGATTGATTCCATTTCACATGTGTTCGCCTGTTTATAAAATATTACAAACAAAATTTGATTTTTTTCATATTATATCTTGGTAAAAAGGAAGGCCTCTGGCGTCTTGAGACACGGTATTTACAGGAAGAAGACACATACTAATAGATATCTCCATGGAAAGTCGTGTAACTATCATCCGGCACATGAAGGTCCTAGTTCACCGTGCATTAACGTTGGCTGATGATAACCATCGACAGGAAGAAATATATTCGCTCCGATTTGCATTCATCGCAATTGTATATTTTAAAAAATACATCAATATAGTCAGTAGATCTCGGTGCGAGCAAACAGCAACCACTACTTTACCATACATCCCCAATGTGTCAGATAGTATGGCGAAAATACTACGCAAAAAGGCATGCAAACTACTTTTACACCAACATGTAAAATAAATCAGCAACTCGGAAGATTCGTACCAATGTGTATTACAACCTAGCGCGAAGGGAAGCTCTGGAGATTCTACATTACTTGAACAACATGAACAATTACGAAGGATTGAAGATTAGTCATACACGGATGTCTTTGCTTAAGAATAAACAAGGGAACCGGGCCGTACCTGAACCAGCCATCTGTAACATGCCTGAACCAGTTAACCTAAATATTCCTTGACCAACCTTGACGCATCGACTAGTATAAAATCCCGGCTGAGATACCGAGGTAAACATTCAACCACTGCTGAAGATAGGAGAAGCACTGAAGATGGCATCAGTTAAGAATAGCGAAACGTCTGTAGTTAAGCATCGACCACGACATACGGCTCAGAAAGTGTACATCATTCAATTGACACCGGCCGTGAAAACCTACGAACTACAGTAAGTGGTAAACGTTATTAATTTAAACTTCGTTGTTGTCTTGTTTATTCTCCTCTTACAAATGCATGTGCATAAACCTTTCTTTCTCAAATGTTGCTTTATTCTGACGAGATACAATTGACATTTGTGCACGCTAGCGTCGGTGTAGGTTATTGATGGGCGCTTTTTATTAACCGTAAATGAACTATTTGAACTTTGTTAGAACAAAAACTTTCTATTCTTTTATTTACCATGTACTAATTATTTGTAACCTTTTATAAAAAATAAGACGCACACTTTTTCTTAAAAATGAATCTGTGACACTCTCAAGCATTTTTAAATAGACTTTGGGTATCAATTGTTTCGAGTCCGATTCGTGTTTACCTCTGAATAATGTTTTTCGATTTTTTGTACACAGTACTTATTATACTCCTTGAAAATTAAATTAGATGATAAAAAAGTCTAAAATCCATAGTTTTATAAATACAGTCTTCTTTCGAAGCAGAAAATCAATATTTTCTTTATGTTCTCAAGATTAACAATTGGTTTAGCTTTTAAATTTAAAAAATATCCAATGGGCTTCTCTATTTTTAAAATGTCGTTATGATTTCTTCGCACGTCACTGACTTATGCGACATATTAGTAGGTACGTAGGTACTTTGTATTGAACTTTACAATATAGGTATATTATAATGTGTTTCTAACAGTAATATTTTAGATTGGCAGATTACAATAATTGAAACTGGACTATCTCCAACTTTTTTCACATAACTAATTTAACCATTTACTTTAAAATGTTAAAAATAAAGTAATTATCGTGTTATTTAGTTCCTTATCTTGCCAGATTTCTAGGAATTCTTTAAGCTTATTGACATAATAATATTACCAAAGGAAAATACTGTTTAATGTCTTTTATAAATACCTTGGTAATAATAAAGTTACTTTTGTGAACCTCTCTAGTATGTTTTTTTTACTGTAATAAATGTTTAAAATGAAATTTATTTCTTACCATACACCATCCTCCTATATTTACTTTGATTACAATGAAGAAAAATAACATTTTTTATTTCATTGGCTCATTTCATAGTTGATGTAAAAATTTCATATCCAGTGTTGGTGCTGCCTACGCATCAGTATTTAGCAGTTTCTTAAATAGTAATAGTACTACTATTGTGTTATATTATGTAGTCTGCAAATAGACTCCACTTGAATAATGTGTGTTATTCTGGGCTGATCATTTAATAACGAATTTTTTTATTGTGAATCTCTCCATGCTAAAGTTAATCCAAGAAGAACTTCCTCCAAAGCAGGAATTTCAAATAGTGATTTTTTTCGTTACCACCTTCAAATATTCACAGTCATTTTTTAGATTTAGCAAATTGAAAATACTAATCTTCTAATAATTTTGAACGTACAACAATAGATTCAATCTCTGTCACAAATAAAACAGTTTAAAAGTTTATAACAAGTATAATTTAACAAATTTTCTTTATTGACATATTTAGCCACATATTTTTTATAATAAATATAGGGTATAGGGCTCAAAAATAGGGTCGTTCTATAAAAAAATCTATTTAATGCTGGAATGAGAAAAAGCATAACTACTAGATTATCATCATTATAAAGTTTGATTATGATCAATTTTACTGCTTAAGATTTAGAAATTTTCATTATAAGCACATTGGCACATTGGCTTGTCTTGGTTTTTGATTAATTGCACAATTTACAAAAAACGTTTGAATTTTAACAATCATTTATAAAGGGTGATTCAGTCATGGTGTCTTTAATTTTAAGATAAGGGAAAAATTAGTACCTATAATACGAATACGCCATTAAAAAATTTTTTAAATGCATACGTCGAAAAAATAGTTTCAAATCATTTATTTAAATCCCCTTTTCAGACTGCCAGTAACCGCTACAAACACTCAACTCGGTGTCGACCTGACGCAATGTTGCCAAATTTAAATATTTTCCTAGTACTTACTGTAATATAAACATATGTAATGAATGCTACAAATTATTTTTTAAAACTATGCAATTAACATATTAAGTTCTAGTTTTAAAAATATTTAATATTGAAGCTACAAAATTCCAACAGATCAAATAATAAACCATTTATATTTAATTACATAAATAGTGAGATAAAAATCCAATACTCACTAGGTACAATATTAAGAGAGGCTGAAAAGTTTTTCGTACTTAAATAGGTACTGACAGTAATACAAACAAATTCTCGTCAACAGTCCGATACGTATGTATAAAGGGACAATAGTAATCCAACAACAATTATTAATCTTTACCTACTGTATTTAGGTCAATAACCTTGTTTTCAATGCCAACTCAATGACAAAAGCTGCAGAGCTGCGGAACCGGCAAATAGTCACAGAAACAAACAATTTAAATTTGCATTTTTATAAACACCCGGTGTAATGAATACATAATATTGAGTATTTAACAGATTAGTCTTATAATAAATGCTCAATCGCAGTAATTGGCTATAATGCGGCCTGCTTAATAATAATATGACGCCCCCTCCCCCGCACAAGTCTTTGACTTCTGGGCTAATCCTCGTGATTAGAATGAGGGGTAGAGATATTATTATTATTATTTATTATTAATAAGGACAGCTAAAAAGTTGACAGTCTAAATTTCAGTGTAATACGTTAACGGCGGAATAAACCGAAGTTAATTCGAGTATGGTTTGATATGTAGAACCGCCGTCGAAGCGCATAAAGACACAGATCTCGCCAATACCGTCTAAATTATTTTTCCTACGGTTGCTTATAAAATGAATTTAACTCATTAATAACTACTACAGAAAAGAGTATTTTATGCACATAGTACGTCATGAGATGTGTTGTCATTTAAAAATAAAAAAAACCGCTTATCAAAATCGAAAATAGTATACAATATATTTCTTATCCTTATATCTTTCAAATGGAACAAAAGTGACCTAATTGTGACCGTAGGAAAAGTATAGTGTAAAACACGTACGAAAAGCATTTTTCACACTCATAGAGCTTGTTGCAGTCGTTTGCGGCTCGTGCACAAACTATCCCACTGCGTGTGAAAAATGTCCTTTTCGGCACTTGTTATTCATTATATACTATGTTCTTTTTGTTTACAATTTTTTTTACATTACTAGGTATAGATTTAATTTCAAAGAATACACTTTGGAATAAGGCAGTGGCGCAGCATTCATGGGTAGACACTGAGAGTAAAACATGTAAATTGAGCATAAAATTAAATTATTTTTTGTAAAAGTATCTAGTTTGTACAACAAAATTAAATGTTAAGTATATACTTAATTTATTCGAATTATCTTTTATCAGCCAGTCAGGTAATTCATTTTATCCGATGCTGTTTTTTTTCCCGCCAATACAATTAGAAAATACAATATTTTAGGTAGACAATGTCTATCTTGCAAACACGAAATTCCAACAAACAACAACTCTGTGGGCCCCGATTAGCTTTGAAATACACCTGGAAATCTATAGCAAACAGCTAAAGTCAGCCATGAATACGCGGTGTAGACAATCTACATCTACCGACCGTTTGCAGAGGCACAGTCACATACATGAATCATTCTACATCGCATTAGAAACTATTGAAACCTAGCGATATCTATCGCGATTCGGCGATAACGTAATTCTAGGAAACAACTACTCTGCGGGCTAATGTCCCGACCAGCATTGAATTACACCTGGAAAACTTATAGCAAATAGCTAAAGACACTCGTCAGCAGCACTACGCTCTAAGCGGATTTAAATTTAAAATATGAACCTATTTTCTATATTTACAAAGAATATGAATGGAAAATATTTCACAAATGTTACTACTGTCACAGCAGTTGAAATTCATGAGTTGATTTAAATTTAATCAAAATCAAGTACGTCGAGTGCTACAGCGCTGCAAGTAAGTTGTTGCGCCAAGAAACTTGATTTGTGAGTGGTCACATTTATTAAGAGCTTTCTCTGTATCCGTTTTTGGTATGCTTATATGAATGTTGAAGATGAAGATGAAACTGAAATTGTAAAAATGTCAATTTCCAGTTTCCGTGTTTTTAATAGCGTAATAATTTTATTGTTTCACAAGTTTCATGAATTTTGTTTGTGACACCAAAATTTAGTCCTAAATATTATATTCAAAAATTTTTTCCAGCTGAATTTATTTTACTTCATATTGTAAACATTAAGTTTTACCTAAGTATTTTTTAAAAACTTGATACATTGATCGTAAGGTGTCGTTGTTATTTCCTGAAAATTTACATTTAAAAAGAGTAGCACATACAAATCTGTTTTTTAATTTCCATTAGCAACTCACAAATTGCAAAGCCCACACTATAGAAAACAACATCGAATATATAAATACTAAAAAATGACATCGTCGTCGATTAATATGTTGCTTATCTTTTTGTCTAATTTTAATACGCAACAGTACATTACATACAACGTTTCTCTGTCTGTCAACATCAGAGGTTCTCAAACTTAGTTGGAGTATTGTTTCCTTTCGAATAAATGAAATAGCACTGCTCCAGAAAATGTCCTTCCCTGACAATTTCTCAGTTTCCCAAATGTACTTAATTCATGTAACTAGAACACCTCCATTTTTAATAGCCTCTTGCAATTAACTGGTCTACAGTGGTGCGCAAAGAAGTACAATAAAAAACAATTTGTAATAAGGAGCAATATTAAGAACACACTTTTGAAATTTATTATTACCCGTAGTCATAAACTCGATTTCTGGAAGAAGAACTTTACAATTTGTTTCATTAAGGACTCAATTTTATACATTAATGAAATCATTTGAATTAACATATTTTAATCGTTTCTAATAAGTAGGTACGTAATGTAAAAAATTGGCACCATTTAAGGATGAAAAAATAACATTCCCATTAATATGTACTAATTAATTGTTTTACTAAATCATATAACAAATATTTTAAAAACTTCTGAATTTTTATGGTTCACAAAGCTGTAATTAAATATTTGACTAATAAAACCAAGACAAGCAAAATTTATAATTATTTCATATAAAACTTAAGCATTTTATCTCTTAAAGGATTTGGTATTCTATAACCTTGTTCTGTTAAGAAACAAGTAGGTAAGTACTTAATAAATCAGTAAATGTATTATTTTTGAAAATAAATTTAATTTAAATTTATTTTTATCTTCCCCGATTTTATTTTTTAACGTTGAAAATTATTAATAACAAATTTTATAATAGTTTTCATAAATATACGAAATTATAATTAAATCTAATTTTTTAAGCATATTTAGCTAAAAAAAGAACTCAGAGTCATTAATTACTTTGTGCTACACTTTCAGGAAGTGGTTTATACAGTTAAAGTACAAACGGTTTCTATGGGAATCCTGCATAGGTATCACAATTTATTACTGAAACTGATGACACATTCTCAAATCCGACATTCAAGCCAAATACAGTAGTTAAATAATAATTTGTTACCTTCATTTGCTTTCGAATCACTGGAAGATTTTAATTTCCAACTCAACTCACAACAACTCACACACTTTTCAGAACCGAAATTAAAACACAGTCCACCCGGGGCTTTAGTCCCCCCAAATTTCATGACCTAACTTTGTCCATGCACCTAACAATTTCAGTAGGGTACACTTTTTTCACATAACAAAGGTATACTCGCGTCAAAAATTCAGACGTCTTACGTCACGGCTGACGTTACACATTTGTTTGTATTGTCAAAGTAATTTTCGATATTTGGTCGCGTTAAAAACAATCATATTTTTCAATTTAGTGTAATATATAATACTAACTTTTAGTGTAGTATATAGTTTTATTACTATCAGTTGCAGTTTCTTAAATATTTTGACGAAAATATAATGAATTATTCATTTGTTCGTATGACGTAAGTCGTCTGAATTCTTGTCATGAGTTATAGAATAATCGAATGTTACAATAGTCAAATGTATGTACTAAGCCGTAAAAAGTTCTGTCATTTAAAAGAAGCATGAAATTTGAATTTCCTCGCCCCCAAAAACTCCCCATCACCAAAATGTGTGCAGTTATTTGTATTTTTTAAAAAGTTATTTACAAATACCGAAGGATATAGTTATAGCTAGTTAAAATATTGTATAGAAAAAAAAGTGTTTTCTGATTCCTCTAACCGCCATAATAAGCCACCTTGACTATCTTCGTGGTTGGGAAGCATATAAAATTCTCATAAAAGTCAACAGAAATTCAGAAGTGGGATTCGTGTGAGATCGAATAAGATGCTGTATGAAAGAAGACAAACAAATTTAGAATCCCGAAAAAAAATTACATAACCTCAAAAAAGACGGAGAGAAAATCGATGAAGTCAAGTATATCAAGATGAGCGGAAGAGTGGGAGTAGCGTTCCTTTAGTGCCAATGTCATTAGCAGAGCAATATTAGGGCTCTTGGGTCAGTACTTCCGAAGAGTAGTACAAACATTGAGTGCTGGCCATTCTAATCTACAAAATGCCATACAATCTTTTAGAATTTGAAAAAAATGTTAACATGGCACAAAGTACAACCTGTCAAGACAATTTAATTAAATTAGAAAGTGTGAAAGAAAATACGCAGTCAACTATGGAATCCTTAATAAGGGGGCTTAATTAGTTCATGCAGATGATAAGAATTGTGATAGAGAATCGAATAGCAACAGAAAACAAGTCTCTACATTTATTGACAACAATGAGAAAATTAAACTCTTACCGAGTGTTACCAGATTTTAACCAGGTAATGGCCAATTTTGATGGAAAACATTGGGCAAGACTGCTTTAGATTGTACATAGACTGTTATCTAGTTTAGAAAGTACAATATATTTCATAATTGACCACAGGTATTAGAAATAGCAATTGGTGGGCTCCGCAAGAAAAAGGTATTGTAAAAAATCTAACAAAATTAAATCCTTTCATAATTTTACATTCAAAAAACATTTTCATTAAGATAGAGCAGAAATGAGTTATGGGAGAATATTTGAAAGAGATATCAAAGGGGAAATGAGAGTATCTTTTCATGATCAAGTAACGCTTTGTCATACGAGTATGTTAAATTTTGAATTGCTTGAGGTTAAAGAACAAATATTAGTCGGGTTTCATAATAAGCAGATTGTTCTAAGTTTAGTAGCTACTCGAGCTGGTAATCTAGATGACTTACTACGTGAGATTGTAGAATTTGACATAATTACAACAAAATTCCAGTATGTATACTTTAGTTTTGGACAAAAATATTAAAAGCCAACCCAAGAAAATAATGAGAAACTTCTGATAACTAAGACAGAGTAGTGAAAGAGGATTTCTCAAAAGAGTCTACTCGACTAACACACCAAGATGAAACATTTATTTGTAAGAAGAATGGTAATTTATCGAAATATTGTAGATCTAAAGCAACCATTAAGTGTTTCAATGGTAAGAAAGAAAACATATTGCCAGACTGGCAAACCTAACTAACAGTACATATTGACAATGTTACAGTGATGTAACGTAAAGGTTGGAAGCATACTATATTTTAGGCAAAAAGATGAACCACCATTTTCTAATTTAGAAATTACGGTGACGACAGAACTAAGACCATTAATATTAGAAAGGGACACTACGTTACTGTAGAATAGAATAAATTTTGTAAAAGTAGAAGGAAATCAGATTTTAACTATGAACGTTTCAGAAGAGATAGAGTTAACGAAAGGACAGAAGGTGGAAGAAGAGAAAGGGTCAGTCAAAAAAAAAACAGAAAACAATTAAGAAAGCACAAATAACTAGGGAGGTAATGAGGTTTGACAACGAGTTAAATAACAATGAACAATATGAGCTACTAAAAGTAATGAACAGTTACTGCGATGTGTTCGCAACAGAAATTAGAGAGTTATGATATACCAAGATGATAAAGGTCAACATTGAAGAAGTTGGGAATCCAGTAAGATCAAAACCGTATCGTACAAATCAGAAAGACAGATAAACAAACAGACAGCTTCAGTGTGGCGCGATTGCGGCATAATAAGAGGTGTTCTCTTAAACTTAGTCAATGGCAGAGGTAAAATTTTTTAAAAAGTAAAAAAGTCATGGAAAAACAAATTGTTTTTAGAAAATTATATGCCACTGCGGACATTTCTGTTTTATTCAAATTAATTAAAACCTTTCTCGGACTTTTATTATTACGTTTTTTATATCAACGCTTCTTTTCTAAGATATTTGGCAACAAATTCAATCAAATAACTAAATTGTTATTAATAACTACGTTGTTTTTTAAGATATTCATGGAATATCTTAAAAAACTATTTTTTTTATCAAGCATTTGTATATTTAAGTTTGTGTTTGCAAAACATTAACGTAGGGCTTGGTTTTCATGATATTGTAGTATTTTTAAATAAGCATAAACTTTTTTATTTAAGGCAAGCTTATGGTTCGTTATCCTTAAAAATATTAATTATCAGTAAAAAATGGACCATACTTTAAGGCTAGCTTCTTTGGACAAAAATAATGTGATTTAAATCAAGTACAATTTGAAGTTATAGGCCTGACAAAGTGCTTTTTTATTTATTTTTTTTATGATAATTTTCTTATTTGTTGGATAATTGTACTCAATTTGTGGAAAATAAGAAAATTTGATTGATTTTTAAGTTGAATGTACTGTTGAAGGGCTTTCTGGGCGCCTGTGCTCAGATATACTTACTATTCAGGCATATGATTTCTTTCAGATCTTTTTTAAAGAGAGATTTTTGGAAAATACTGAGTTATCTTGAAACAGCCTTTTTAATTTGTTAGAATTTATATATTGATTTCCAAGCTTAACGAATACATTAAACATAGTTTTCTCGAAAATGGTTCATTTTGGCTTAAAAATAAATTGGATATTCGTGTTTATCTCACTTTCTTTTCCAAAATTGAGTACAATTAAAAATTTTCCTAATTTAGTTAACCTATTTATAGACAGCATCTTCTTAAAATCGATATTTTTAAGTGGAATGTTTGTTAATACCAATACTTTAACCATCGTCGGCTAAATCGCAGCAGCCGTGCTTTTTCTAGTCTGTTCCATTTTCCGTTTGCAGTGACTTACTGTACATGGCAGCACAATACAGCACAAATGACGTAGTCGGTCATAGTCGCCAATTGTTTTATAGAAATTACAATAAATGTAAAATATCTATAAAGCTATACGTTTCCGTTTAAGTCTCATTTTTAAGTTTATAAATTTATACAACCTGAAATAATAAGTATTGTGTTTTATAGTGAAAATGCAGGAGTAGCAGTCCATTATTAATAGGTACGTACCCACTTTTATGAAAAATGTAAAATATTTAGACACAAAAGCTTTGTGTGATGTATTGAAACGGTGTCAGTGCCGTGTATTTTAATGTTTTAAAAAACTAAATAAAAAATACGTAAATTTTTGAGCACCAAATTAAATAAATAGGTTATATTAAAAGATAAGCTATTATAGTGTTAATATCAAATGTCAAATACTAACGTTGGTGCACATTACAGAATTCTATATTGAAATGCAGGTGATTCGACAGACAAGTATTACAAAGGCGACGCGATTTAGCAGACGATGCTTTAACTTCCAGTACCATTTACTTACAGTAGCAATACAGTACAAACTTACAGTATCAATGTAACGGAAAATGGAACAGTCTAGAAAAAGCACGGCTGCTGCGATTTAGCCAACGATGGTTAACGTATTGGGATTAACAAATATTCCACTTAAAAATATCGATTTTAAGAAGATGCTGCCTAACTGTCTAATAGGTTAACTAAATTAGGAAAGTTTTTAACCAAAATCCTCGAATATTGTAAAATATATACTTATACAGGGGTTCAGTAAAAAATGGATCATACTTTAAGGTTAGCTTCCTTGAATAAAAATAGTGGAATTTAAAACTTACCTTAGTACAACTTTGCTTCCTTAAGAGAGTACTTTTATGTTTCATCTTTTACGATAATTTTTTATTCGTTAGACGTGATGTAGAAACATATCTGAACTATGTACGAGGACACTATGATACTTTTGTAATGCTTAGTTCCTAGCATAAGATAAATTGGAAAATTAAACAATAGTCAATGGTTTAATACCACACATTGACAAAAGTCAGAAAATCAAGAAATAGGTACAGTACCAGCGTTAGGCAAGTGCAAATGGTGCACAGCACACGGCCCCGCGTTTTAACCGGCCCCGCACCAGCAGGTTGTTTGAAGCCAAGATCCCTAAACAAAGGAGGTTGCCTACAAACTGCTGATTCCTTCGCTCCGCCCACCCACAAACTCATGTGTGACGCCACTGGTATTTGAATAAAAAATGTCAAATATTGTTTGCTAACAAATTAAAAAGTTACCGTTACGTTTAGGTTATTATTTAAGTGCTGTTGAGAAAACATACTTTTATGCTAAATCTCAAATTGTGTTGCGTTATAATTCTGCAAATCAGCCCCGCAATGTATTTTGCACCAGGCCCCGCAAAAGCTAGAACCGGCCCTGAATAGGTACTTGAACCAAAAAAGCAATACACATTCGTACGTAAAAAGAGTAAGAGTGTATTTCAATCCACTTTTCGTCTATTTGCTTTCTACTTTTTTTCAAAAATACTAAAATGTACTGGTATAATTTATGCTATGCTATGCTAGTTGTGTGAATTTTAATGTTTTCTAAATATAATATTCATCCATTTTAATTTAAGATTAGATTTTAGTATCTACAGAATAATGATACTAATAAATAAGAAAATTTCTAAAATCGAATTATTTCGGTTGACCAGAATCAACAATGCCTCTAAAATCGGAAGGCCTGGTTCCTTTCCCACGCTTAACAATGGTCCCGAGTTCTTAAGAAAGTGCAGATTGCGTCTTCTTTTCGTCAAAGCATGGCACAGCCGCCCATGTCTTTTGATGAAACCAGTTCTATTCTAACAAGGATTTATTGTTATGCAATTTCTTGAGTTCGGAGTAACCAGGGAGTATGATTTATCATTTGTTTAGTTTTGTCCTAATTTTTTAAATATCTACTGGTATGTTTCTTATAAAATAAATATATTTTTGTTTTTCAATGTAGAAACTTGTTTATTTTGCTTTTTTGTTATCGCCCTGTGTATATGTACAAGGTGAGTCCATTGCTTTAGGATTTCAGGGTGACTCAGAAACTACTAAAAACAGAAAAATAACTAAGTAGTAAAATCTGAGTAACTTCAACCTTAGACTGAAAAAGGTACCTACTCTTGTTTATTGTCGATAAAATGTACCATAATAATATTCTAACTTGCTCTAAAGTGACAACTTATTTTATACAGTGTATCTGAAATTATTAAGGAAATAAAATAGAAATGTAAGAATCAGATTAGTCATTAAACAGATTTACATTAATTGCTGCACATACCCTGCACATAGTCTACTAATATGTTTATGTGCTGCGACATGGTGCTCCGCCTCTGCTTGGATTAAATGTTAGACAATATTTAAGTTAATTTAATTTTTCCAACTCGATGAATTGGAAGTGGAAGAAACGCAACTATTCAGTAGCCATTCAGCTCCCCCGATTTTAGTTCATTGTACTTCAGTGTTTGGGGACATGAAGAACGACGCCACTTTAGAAAATGTTAAAACATTACAAATTGTTCATTTGAAATTTAAAAATGTTATTAAATGCAACTCATTTTGCTGAAGTTTTATGAAAAATTTTCAAAAGTAATAAAATATATTAAATAAAATTCTACATTATGACGTTATAAAAAATTGTCCATAGGCGTACGTTTGAAAAAAGTTCTTCCGTTTATACGTTTGTTTTTAGGCGTCGTTTACAATAATGAAGATTTGGTTAATAACAAGAATAATCTCTATAAAATTACAAAGTGATGTGAAAATCTGAAGAAATTATAGCGAAAAAACAATTTTAAAAGTTCAATTTTAACACCCTGTATCTTCTAACGGAGGCTAGGGTAAATCGTCATAGTTTACCGCCAAAAATACAGAGTTAACGGAATTACCTACTTTTTTCTAACACTCTGTATAAGACATGGAAATATCTGCAAAAATGGTAAAGATATAACATCTCAGGGAGGCCACGTCCCTACTACACCCCCTCTGCGGGCGCCCATGTGCTTCAGTGATATGGTCACCAAATTATAATATTGAGTCTTCAAAAGGTTCGTCGTTTTTTGAAACTTCTTCGAATTGATGGTGAATATCCTTCAATTAGTTTTCTTCAATCGATTTCGCTTTCAATTTGATTCACTAGTGAATACAAATAATATTGCATGTTTGACCTTTTTCTGTTTCAGGTTTGCATGCCAGTGTTTTTTTTCTATAAAATTTGTAATTTGATAGTTGAAAACTGACAGAAATTTTCAGAACATCTCAAAATTTGTATAAACGGCTTTACATTCCCATTTACTTATTTGATTTCAAGGGAAGCATTTTTTTAAATTTTTGCGTTTTTTATATTCTTTTTAAAATAAGTTTCAATCCTGGTCCATAATCAGTATAGACATAGAGAATATTTATTATTAAGCGGTCAAAATATCCTTACCGTTAAACAGTAGTTATTGAAATTAGTCTCTTAGATTGTGCTCAGTATTTCACATTAACAATAACAATGTGCAAATCCATATTTTTCCATAAACTTTATAATTCGTATATTCACATACATAGCATTAAAATACGTTTTAAGTATTTTATTTACTGATATTTGCACAACTTTAGAAACGTGTTTCTGTAGAAGTGAATATGTTCGAGGTGTATCATTTTTATATACGTATTAAATTAAGATTTAAGATGTGACAATAAAGATATCGACAGTCTGGTTACCGGTGACAGACAACCGTTTATGCAGCGTCGGCAGCCGAATCGGTACAATTTATACGAGATGGAACACACAGCGGTTTTCACAGCTAGCGGCGCATGGATTTATCATTGGCCATTGGCGTTTTCAAAAAACCAGGCGTGGATCAGCAGCGGGGTATGCTTTTAGTCTAAGATCCCACTATAAAACGACCTTCACCTAGCTGGTTAATGGATGAAAAGTATTTTATAACCAATTAAATATGTCAATAAATATATTGCAAATGGGTTGTCTAAAAAAATTCAGTCCAGAATATGAATAATTAACAATTAAAAATTATTATTTTTTTAAACATTTCACTGGTTTGGTTAATAGACTAATTCCATACTAATCAAAAGTATGAAGCCCATAGAATATGCAAACGTTAGGTTGACTATTTTTTTCCCGTCACAACTCTTGGGTAGGCAGGTATAAACAGGTAAATCTAGTCAACTGTCCTCTATTTTTAAAATGTGTTAATAGGTGTGCCTGAAGATGATAGCCACTGTCTCCAATGATATACATATTATCTTCACATATTTCCCGAATTGTTCTTGAAAGTGAGGATCTCTTGAAGACACGGCTGTCGCGTATGGATCCTGGAAATCTGACAAATATATCTGTAATTTTCATAATATGATCACAGACAACTTGCATCTGAAATAAAATGTGAAATTAAAAGAAACTTAAATAAAGTGCTGTACAATACCTAGCTCTTACCTAAATGGAATAAAATCCTTTTCGGTTTATGTATGAATCTGGAACAACACTTGGTTTGTCTATTTTGATATGACATCCGTTAATCACATCAGCTATAAAATTATAAGAAGCTGATCTTGAGTATTAATTTTACCATTTTGACACAGTAATATTCACTTGCTTCGAAACTTGCCGCCAGTGGTCCAATAATATTTCTACTTAGTCGAAAATGTTCTAAAAAAACTAAATCCCTATATTGGGGCGCTATCATTCGTAGGTAATTTTTATTGTTTTGTCTTACTTCAACATTCAAGAATTCTCCATCACCACTCCACTTTCACTTGAAATCTAGACACATCAAAAAAATCACTGTGCCTTTCCATATTATAATACCGATTATTTCAATTAATAAGTAAGTGAGGATACATAACAGTTAAACAATTTCAGAATCACAAAATTCTTGTAAAATCGCCGAACTTTAAGAACAGTTCAGAACCAGTTCGGAACACAATTTACTCGTCCTTAGAACACGGCACTAGAAGCTCTGAATTTTGAAATCATTTGTTGGAACGGCAAACTGGCTTTGAACTTTTGTTGGAACAAACCTATTACTGGATAATGTGGCAAGTGCCATATTTTTCGAGCAAAATAAACTATGTTGAGAAAAGTATTCAAATTTGTAATTATACTTATTTAGGCATCTAACAAACAATACATTGCCACTGAAAATATCCTCTTTACCTTGACAAGCCTGGAAAAATGTACTAATGAATTTTTTGAAACTTTTTCAACATAAGAATATCAGGCCTGATGCCAACATTGTATAAAATTTAAAAATCAGTTAATGGTTCAAGGACTCAAAGATCTAGCAATAGAATACATTCTAGAAATTTAATTTCTAAGTTGATGATTTAAACGAGGTTGGCATTTTGAATTCTGATTATTAAGCACAGTGAGACAGCAATTAATAAAGTAAGGGTAAATATGTAACACAACTGCAATTCTTTACTGTTTTAGAAAGGTATTTTAAGCTAATATAAATCAAATCTCCTACAATTCCTATCAATGAAGTCATATGTATGTTCTCTGATACCAAACATCTAGGTATGCTAATGAACAATTCCACAGACAAAGCTCTATTCAATAATTATCTAAAGAAAATAATCTAATTTACTCACTCTATAAAAATCTAACTTCACTTTTTTGGCAGTGGGAACACGACAAATTCAACCACAATAGCTGAGATCTGACCTATTTCTGCATTTTTAGGATTGCTTCTTCAGGTGGTCTCCTTTAAGTTGAATCAAATATCTAACTATAAAAATTATTATAAAAATTAAAATTATTTGAAATTAAATATCGACAAAAAAGTGACATCCTGTCAATGAATTAAATATGACAATACCTATTGTGGGTGTAATTCAACGCAGGTTGGGGCTTTTGTCCACTGAGTAGTTAGTTTCACACAATATTATTAATACCTAAAAATATATAAAAACTGCAATTCTTATTATTCATTAAAATGAATTATATTTGTTAAGCATCATATCTTCGTTCTTTCCTGGACCAAATCGACCCTCGCAAAATAGTAATATATAAGGATAGTGCTTACATAAGAGATGAATAGTGTGGCTAATAGATTGCTAAATAGTAAACATTTGACGAGTAGCGTATGTGTGGCACCGGCTTAAGGTGCATGAGGTAAAAGACAGTGTTCAGTAATGTATTTTTCAACAAACTAGATGCATTGCTATTGAAAGATTACCATTTAATTGAGCCCGAATAGGTAACTATTCAGTTTTCTGTGCATTAATAAAAACAATCAGGAACAATAAGTCAGTGTATGTAGGTAGGTACTTTTCTTATCATATGATTTACTTAAATTAGTGTTTTTTTATATTCGCAATATTTTCAAAATTGACAGAAATAATAATTATCCTGCAATTTACTCCATTGGTAAGGTTAAAATACTATTCAGTTTTTTTTATTAATTGCTTAATATGTAGAAATATTCTGATATTTTATTTAGAATATTATAAGATATATTTTTTAAATCGCAAAATTTTGTCTTCTTATTTCACAGTGACTTTTTGTAGGCACGTAGTATCCAGACAAAAATCTTGATTTATATGTTTACAATTTATTGTAAATTATTTCATAGCTGCTGTTCAGTAAAATGGAAGTTACTTCACGGTTTTATGGTTTCTAACGTAAACATTTAAGGAAGTGGAGCTATGCATTTCAAGGTTCCTCACTTGTTCGCAGTACTATCGGTTTACTCATATGTAAATACAGGGTGTTTCAAAACAAAAGCAACAAACATTATCTTTACTTGGTAACACAATCTCTTTCAAATAGCAGGGCATACACGCAGTTTATTTATTTCATAGAATTTTTTGTCAAGGCCCACGTATTTTGTACAGCTTCTAAATCCTGACTAAAATTATTATAAACTATTTTCTATCTATGAATGTAATACCTACAACGAACATACAAAAATACTTACTTGTTCATTCGCAGTACCATCGGTTTACTCATATGTAAATATAGGGTGTTTCAAAACATGAACGAAAAATCATTGGACAATAAAGAGTCCATCCTGGGGGTATCTATACAGGGTGAACCTTAAATAAGTACAAATGTTTTAACCAGCAGTATAGTTCACTGTGTAGAACACATAATTAATAGTTTTTTTACAAAAAAATCAGAAATAAGAAGGTGAAATTTTAAATAAATTTTGTAATTTTTCTGTAAAAAACTTGTTAAGGACCGCTGACTTTCATACATTTATTAGTCATAACACTGCAGATTGAACGTGTTGTTCACAGTGTTGCCAGTGTTACACAAATGTCTTTGATTTTCTTAATATTAAACGCATACGTCAAGCTGCTATTTTGTTATTTAATATTGTGTGTACGTTTATTTTTAAAATTTGTTTCACTGATTAAAGTGCGAAGTCACTTTATGGTTCTGGATTCGAAATGGTTAATACTGACTCATTTGGGAGTATGTGCCGAAAATTAAATTTAATATGCTGTATGAAAATCATAGTTTTTCGTTATTCTTCAGAAAATAACTTAAGGAAATTGTGTCTTGTGTCTCTTTCTAATAGTGTACAATGACATTTAACTTGTGAAATGTGGATTACTGATTAAATAGTTAATTTTTTAACAAACAGGTAAGCTTGTGTGTATGTTTATGTATAATTTTTGAACATTGAACATAGTAATATCACGTGATATCTTCCTAAATACTTTATGGTAGTATGTATTTATATTAGAGGAGATATGGCAACCTCGCAACAAATCATATGGTTCATTAGGTTGGTTATGAAGCGGTCCTCAAAATGTGGGTATTTTTTAAAAAAAATTAATATCTCCGTAAATATTAGAAATTTTAAAAAATGACTATCACTAGATTGATCTATATGATGAAATACACCAGTAGTTAAAATATTTGTACTTATTTAAGGTTCACCCTGTATGCAGGGTGTTCCTAAATAAGTGTCGCAACGGAAAACTGTGATTTCTTATTGGAAAAAGAAACATTTTTTTCCTCTTCCATTTTCCTCTTCGGGCTTTCGTTTTCGAGATACACGGTGTTAGAACTTTATTTTTTTTTTTTAGTTTTTTTCCAATATCTTAGGAACCGTTTGAACTACAGGAATGAGTTTTTGTAAACACATTACCACTATTAATAGCTACTTTTTCGCACCCTTCTCGAATTCATTGGACGTGCCAGTGGTGGAAATTTTAAGGTATCGGAAGGGTTTTTCCCCATAACTTTTACGCCACTGGAAAAATTGACATTTGACAGCAAATTCTGAAGCGCCAATGAATTTTACACAAAAATAGTTTTCTTGGTTCATTGCTCTAAAGTCAACTGTTTTCAATAAAAATGACCTTCTATGAACAAAAAACAAAAATAGGTAGTAATAATTAACAATTTTAAAACGAGATTTAATAACAGATAGGATTTTAACTTTATTTTTATCAATTTGGCGAGTAAAATTTACAAAAACTGTTCAAAAATACGTTCGCGGACTTCAATGTTTCTTTCTGCCGCTGCGGCTTCACCCCTATCGGTCAACTCTTTGGATTATTGACATGGATTTCATAAACGATACTTTTCAGATGTCCCCATCCGGCGGTTCGATTCGTCGTTCTTGGACATTCTCATGAGGTCTTGCACCACCTCTTCCTATCCATCGTTCTCTAAATGTTCTGTTGAGGTGTTGCGGTAACGGCTGAGCTGCGCAACGCCTGTATTCGCTGCGTTTTTCAAATCGTCGAACGCCGTCTGACCGAATATTTCCTCGAACTGAGAGAAGTCTGAAGGAAACCGGAAGTTTTAAACCTAATAAAAGAGACTGCGGGCGGCAAAGAAACCGTAGGGTTCCACAGTTTGAAGAAGATGTACTTCATCTGGTTGAAGAAAATCCAAGAGCAAGTTACCCGAGGAATTGCTCGCGCTTTACAAATACCCCACGTCAATGTGTGGAGAGTCATAGACGAGAAACAACTTTTCATTTTCAGGCTATACAACCGTTACTTCCAGATGAATATGCACCACGATGGAAGTACTGTCGCTGGTTGCTAGACTGATTTGAACAAAATTCTCAATTTCCAAGATCAATTCTGTTTACTGATGAAGCCAATTTTACTACAGTATTTTAAATTTACATAATAATCATTTGTGAAATGAAGAAAACCCCCATGCTATTTTTCATAATAATCAACATACATTTAGCATCAATATATGGGCGGGTATTATTAACAACTATTCGATAGGTGTTGCCGCCAAGACTGACCGGCCCCATTTATTTAAATTGTCTCGAAGAGGTCTTAGCTGAATTATTAGATGATGTCCCCTTAATTATTCGACAACGTATGTGGTTTCAACATGACGGGGCACCCCCGCATTTTGCAGTTGTTGTAAGAGAGTACCTCAACAGAACATTCAGAGAACGATGGATAGGAAGAGGTAGTCTGGTGTCCTGGCCCACCCGGTCGCCGGATTTATCCCCACTTGATTATTTCTTATGGGGTCATATGTAGAGCATTGTCTATTAAACCCCTGTCAATACGGTCGAAGAATTGACTGCTAGGGTTGAAACCACAGCGGAACAAATTAGAAATACCCATCAAATTATGAACAACGTTCATAGAAACATGATCTGACGATGTAATGTGTGCATTGAAGCCAACGGACGTAATTTTGAAAAATTTTTGTAAATTTTACTCGCAAAATTAATTAAAAAAGTTAAAATCCTATCTGTTGTTAAATCTCGTTAAAATTGTTAATTACTACCTATTTTTTGAATTACAAAAGATTTTCGAAACGTTAGCAAAATGTTTGTTTTTTGTTCATAGAAAGTAATTTTTATTGAAAACGGTTGACTTTAGAGCAATGAACCAAGATAACTATTTTTGTGTAAAATTCATTGACGCTTCATAATTTACTGTCAAATGTCAATTTTTCCAGTGGCGTAAAAGTTATGGGGTAAAAAACCCTTCCGATATCTTAAAATCTCCGCTACTGGCACGTCCAATGAATTCGAGAAGGGTGCGAAAAAGTAGCTATTAATAGTGGTAATGTGTTTACAAAAGCCCAGTCCTGTAGTTCAAACGGTTCCTGTTGGAAAAAAACTAAAAAAAAGTTTTGACACTGTGTATTTCGAAAACGAAAGCCCGGAGAGAAAAATGGAAGAGGAAAAAAATGGTTCTCTTTTCAAGAGGAAATTACAGTTTTCTGTTGCGACATTTATTTAGGAACACCCTGTATATAGAGAGGGCATTTGACAAAACAACCTTCCCCAAAGTCAATTCAGCTCTTATAGAAAGGGGAATTTCTCCTATCATCTGTGGCTGGATATCAAATATGCTCACTAAAAGAGCCATACAAATCAGCGTGGCGTAAGAGACATGGTTGTAAAGGGCTGCCCGCCGTCATCACTGCTATGGAACTTGATCTTGGACAGTCTCCTGTGCCACTTTAACTCGGAAATTGGCATCTACACCATCACTTATGCCGATGATCTTATTATGCTGATTAGTGAAAAGGTCGAAGGGATTCTTTGGCAAAGAATTAGGGCTATTTGCCCTAAGAGTCATTGAAAGGTGGTGTGAGGACCATGCTCTGTCTGTCAACCCCAGGAAGACATAAATAGTTCTCTTCATGAGCAAGAGGAAAATGGGGCCAATAAAGGCACCAACTCTCGGAAACACTACGTTAAGTGTATGTGAAATACCTTGGAGTCACAGTTGATGCGAAGCTAACATGGAATCTTCATTTGGAGAGAAGATTAAAAAAGCGTACATATACTATGAGCAGTGCCGCTGGATCATTGGTAAAACCAGGGGAATGAAACTAAAGGTGGTCATGTTATAAACTGCCATTGTGAGACCAATGTTAGCCGTAGCCGAAAGTCCAAGAGACGACAGCTAAACAAAAGTTCAGGTATAAATTAATACTTGCCTAAGCATAACTGGAGCTATGCATACGACACCCACCATAGCAATGGAGATGATGGTATACCTTTGGATATTTATCTAAAAGAAGTAGCTACGACAACTGTGCTTTGTATCAAGAATACTGGCATTATACCAGATATAGGATGTGGACTCTCTGGTGTGCTTCTGTTGTCAGCATTTGTTGAAATTATCAAAGAGGATATCCACAAAAAGTTTAGGAAACGGTGGCATGAAACAAATAACTGTCAATTGGCTAAGGAGTTCCCCTGCAAGGATACAGCCAAAGCATACCTGGTCATATCTAGGATAAATCTTCGCCTGGTGACAGGTATTCAAACAGGACACTGTTGGTTAAGTACGTAAAGACACACTATAATAAGTGTGTCGAAGATCTACCGAAACTGAATCCTTTCCTTTAACTTTTTGACGAAAACGCTCATTTGAAGACAGTGAACAGTACACTGTTTGGTCAAAGAGGATATACAAATAAGAGTTTTCACTTAATAAGAATTACATGTTCCAAGTTTCATTTTTTGGTTTTATTTGGTTGTGTCTCACACATGGTAGCTGTTGACAACCATTCATTAAAATGAGCCAAGGTTATAACAACTTTAATACCGAACAGGCTTTGCCCATTTTCAAATTTTACCCGATCCTTATGTTAAAACAGATATCCACAAATAATATAAACATAAATACACCAAACTATACGACCAAGATTTACGGCACAACGACGACAAATAAAAATGACTAACTGCGTACCGGAAATCAAGCAAAACGAATCATGTTTTCCTCGTTGACTCATTGGCTAAACCGCCTCTGATACGATTCATAGAACTGGTCTCAGAAACTCTAATATTTTCTATTTCACTCTACCCCAAAGTACGGTGACAGAGAAAAAAAATGTGGCAAAGGCAATGCATTAAATCATAGTTGTTAAATTATAACTTCTACTACAACTTGTACTTAGCAATGAAAATTCGGTTCAAATTCGTTGTGCCTGGTGCATATTAGAAAATGACAATACATCGTCCGCGGTTTATGAATAGAGTGAAACTTCTTATTTGTATATCCTCTTTAGTTTTATATCGCATTATATCAGAAATATATACAATAATTTATATTATTTCAAGAGTTTTTTTTTAATAATTCTGCGGGGTGTGATAATATTTATAATGCCATATACGATTTTCTTAGTGTGCAGCAGGCGTATAAAGTAGTCATGATAAAACATAACATAATAATTTTGTTTTCTTATTCTTAATAAGGCAGCAACTCTTTTACATACTGCAGAACATTTGTCCAATTGACACAAGAAAGAGTTTCTTTTCTAACTTGCTTAGAATTTTTTTAGACTGCATTTAAAAACAACTGTAATTTATTAAAAATTGTGTTTAAAAACGGCGCCCTTAATCATTGATTTTTAAGGTTGAAAATTTGGAACTGTGTCTTTTTTCATAACAAGTGAGTGTAAGACTCAACCTCTTTCAGGTATTCAGTTACAACTTCTCTCCAGAAAAAATAAGAAAATGAGAGGAGAGAGCAATCCATTTAATTTTATGCGTTGTCATTGAATATACAAATAAGTTTATTGTGATGTTGTAGTACCAAGACTAATAAGGTATTTCTATTCATGAATAAATTTTAGGTAGTAGCATTAGTACCTTAAGCCTTTAAGAATGAAATTTTATAACCTAACTTTTTATAACCTACCCATTACATTAAAGGTTAAGGACAGTCTAAGTGTCTAACTACCAACTTGATAAGCTACCTACCCAATTTCATAACAAAGAACTAAGCAAACAATACGCAATATTAATTTTGTTACAAACCACTCAAACCTACATCTCGCTAGGTATAGTTTAAATGTTTACCTTACGAGGGTGCAATGTCAGCTTAAATCTCCAATAGAGTTAAAAAAAATACCAAGTTCTTACATACAGAAAAAAATAACAATTTTAGTTAGTATCTGCATAAAAAATAACTAAATTGTCATGTTATAAACAAAAAGCAGTGTTCACTTTTTTTTGGGAGGGAAGAGGAAGAAGGAGGATGGAGAGTTAATTACGCCTATTGCCTTCAGATACACCGTTAAGTGGTGAAATATTCAATTTGAAACTAAACAGGGTGTACGAATGTAGAATGTTTCATTAATGTCAGTGTCTCTTGATAATGATAAGCCTAAAAATGTACAATAATAATTTACCGGCTCGAAGGACCAAAAAAATGTTGCGTGTTAAAGTCGTCATAAATATTTTCAAGATTTTTATATCTTAATGCGAACTGTGTATGACGTGAAGCGTCAGTAACGGCATCATTTCCAATGTCTAAGATTTCAATCAGACGGTTTCGAGGAATATCTCGAAAAGCCTTAGCCTTTTTAATATTATTAGCAGCCATAATATTAAATATATGTATCTAGATAGCAGTAAAAACAAAATACAGTTTATGAAATGCACAGATATAATTTGTCGAAAACTTTCAATAAATGGCAAGTACAGGCCGCGATAAGAAACCACAAAAAAGTTCTTTCTACTTTAAAAAGAGCGCAAAAAACATACGTACTATCTTGGCCGTTTAGCGAAAGAGAATATTTGGCGTTTAAATTAATACGAAAATATGCGTTTTATCACCCAATATTAACAGAAAATTAGTTATTATCTAGGTAATAAAGATAATTAATAAACAATTAGCCTCACTTTTCAAAGCAAAACTGACTGACTATCCATGGCTCGAAGAACCAAAAAAATGTTGCGTTAGTGAACTGTATTGCGTATAAGATAAAATAATTTAATAATGAACACAAAAAAAAAAAATGGCGTAGGTGCTGAGGTAAGACACTTACCCTTAACTGCTTGCCCCAGGCAATCGAATCAGCGATTTTGTTAGAGCGGCGCGGAGGATTCTTTCACTCGCGGGGTAATTTTTGGTATTGTCCTATTTCACTCGCGCACCAGGTCTGCGGTCCAACCTCACACCTTTTTTTGTTTGCCGCGAGATTTTAAATTAAGAAATTGATAATAGATGGGGCTAATTGTTTGTATGTAATCAATTAATACTATAATATACATATATTTACTTAAAATTAATAATGAAACGGCATGACGAACCAGTTAGTATCCATTTTTCTTGAGAACTTTTGCCGACATCTAATTTTAATAAGAGTAACTTTTTATATAAAAACCTTTAGTTTCTATTTTTCCTATGAAATTATCAAAAAATTATATAAAAAAGGTGATATATTTGCACTACCCACCTCCTTATTTTACTTGCCTCTGGACAAACTGTATTGATTTCTTTTTAGCTTTCAAAAAGGGCACTTATTAAAAACCACCATCAAGAACTAACCTTTCACAACCTATACAGGATGTTTCCTAAATAATTTGAAATATTTGAGGTGGGGGGGGTCTGATTCCTCAAGTAATGTTATGAAGAAATATTCATCTAAAGTTTTTTCTAAATGCCTTAGTTTTTGAGTTACAAGGCGTTTAATTTTTTTTAGGTGCTTTGTGAAAATCTATTCTTAGATTGCTGTCACTTTTGGTCAGAGGGTCAATGGCGTATATATATTTTAATACAAATATTAAAGTAACCACTCACATAACCGCTCCTGGTATTATGAAAAAACAAATTCAACAGCCAAAACGTGCCTTCTGTGATGGTGTGTAAGTAACAATAATTTTTAAAAGAAAATTTTAGTTTACTACTTTAGTTTACTAAAAAATTTTAATTTTAACGCCCTGTAACTCAAAAACTAAGGCACTTAGAAAAAACTTTATATACTTGCGTCAAGAATCATTTTTTGCAATTCGGTTTCAATGCTATTTCGTCTTCAATATTTTTTATGTAATTTTTATAGGAAACTTTAATGCCTTTTTATATTTGCCCTTAACTCTTTAAACATGTATTTATTTTTGTCTGTTCTCTTTATATTTTTTTCAATTCAACTTGTAAACCACATATCATATCTACTACGAGGCTTAATATTTGGTATATATTATACATCCAACAAATAAATTGTACCTTAAAAATAATTACATGCTTCATTAATATTGTCACAGTGCTGTAAATAGGACCCAAAATTGCACAAACTTGCGCACAATAATTTAAAATTTGCATTTTTAAATTATAGGACAAAATCGGATTCTGCTGTTTACGTTCATTGCAGGATGATATAAATCTTCTTAAACTGATCTGCTAACTTCAAGTTGGACTGACAAAAAACAAGATCTAGGCGACAGTTGTTAATTTTTTTTATATAATTGAATTGATTTAGACTAAAAAATTTGCATATATACTTTTTTTATTATATTCTACAGCGGACTTTTACAAATACAATTTTGTAAAAAAATTAAAAGGGCAGTGGAAAATGATTTAAAAATACACTTCTGCACGGCACTGGAAACTACGAGTAGTCCACTATAAAACATGATAAGGCGCAAAGGATGCAATCGGCGACCGGGTAAAAAATGGAAAATGGAAAAAAAAGAAATTCCCAAGGAAAGAAATAACACCCGTTTTATACAGCAAGTTCAATTGCTTTTGCTACTATTGCTATTTTATTAATTGAATTAATTTGTGGTTTTAATTAATAAAATAGTTTGACATACCTATACAGGGAGAGTCAGTCATAATGTCATTAATTTTAACCACGTATTCGGGAGGCCTAATAAAGGCAGAAAATTGAAAAAAAAATTTTTACTCGACCTTTAAAAAAAAACGAATCACCCTATAAAAATCGGTAACACGACGCTCCTGGTGCGCTACGAACTTTCTGATGACGCACCCATACGACAATCGAATGCCGGATTAAACATCGTTGCCACATTACATACATAATATCGTCTAATACGTGTTATTCAAATTTACCCCCATTTAGCACTTTCTGCATTTCTCGCATTTCTTTCCCCCGAAATTTGTAGATCACGCCACACATTTGGAGGGGGGATGGAAAGAATACAAGCAGTAAGCAGTAGTTTGTTTCTTTCGGTCTCGCGTATTCGTTGTAAATTCACAATGCATAATTTTACAAATTCCGAATATGTGGAAATGGTAGTGTTATACGGAGAATGTTTACGAAATGCGAATGCCGCTGTTATGGAATATTGGAAATGTCTACTTAACAAGACATTTTCCAGGTGCGCGAACTTTGTGTAAGTGCTTTCGCGATACGGGTTTTGTGAAACTGCGTCGGGTGAATCAAATTGCGGCTGACCCTAATTTTATTAATAAAGTGCTATGGACGGATGAGTGCAGTTTTACTCGAACTGTCATTTTAAACAGGTTAGTACCATACTACTTAAAAAACAATAAATTTCTAGGCTAGATGTACATAACTACAAACTGAATAATTAATTGTACTTACGAGTAATGCTAAAAATTCATATTTATTTGTAAAACGTAATCAAAACGTAGTGAAAACGTAATATCACGTAATGGAACGTAACATTCGAAAACATTTATTTATTATCTACATTTGTTTTTATTAACAAATAAATCAATATTTAAGGAAAATTGATTCATGTATCTAGATTAAAAAATAGTTTTACTCCTTGTCGTTAAATAAGAGTACAAAAACTAGGTAACTAGGTTATTGACCTAATAATACGGTAGGTCAAGATTCACTCTCGATAACTTATGAGCATCAGATCAGAGGCGTGCCTTTTCAGTCTTGGACAGTTTTCTCTCAACAATACGATGGTTTTTTTATTACTTAGTATTTAAACACGAAACACTTTTCATCGTCTCTTAATAATTTACGCATTGGGTATAGGTTTTTTATGTAATGTACGTAAATGGTTTATTATTAGATACGTTGACGTTTTGTAATTTCAATGTAACTAAACTAATTTCTTTGCAGTCATAACAGCTACATTTGCTCAGAGGAAAATCCACACGCTACTTGTCGGTTTAACTTTCAGAGGCGATTTGTTGTCAACGTATGGGCAGGAGTATACGGGTATCGTTTGATTGGACCGTATTTTCTACCGGAAAAACTGAGTGGACCGCGTTACTTGCAATTTTTAATAGAATTATTTGATTATTATTATTTGATTTCATTGGATATTAACATTTTAAAGTATTATTGGCTAAAGTTGAACTGAGCAAGAAAAAATGCTATACTAAAATAGTCAGTACAACCGTTTATTTGTGATGTCTAAAACCTAGGTAGGTAGGTACTAGAAAAATATTTCAACTTGGCAACATTGCATCAAGTCGACATCGAGTTGAACTGTGAGCTGTAAACGACCAAGGCTGTGAGCGGTGACAGTCTGAAAAGGGGGTTTAAATAATGATTAGAAAATATTTTTTTTCGGGGTAAATATGCATTTAGATGTTTTTTTTTAAATCGCGTATTAGCATTATACTCTTTATTTCCTATCTCCTCTTAAAATTAATGACATTATGACTGACTCACCCTGTATACCTACAAACTAACACAATGTGTGCGCCTCGTGTATGCCACACTGCTGTAATAAGCCGTGGACGTCCTGGACGTCCATCTCTTCTACAATTCGGTTTCAAATTTCGTGTTTTACTACACTTACACTCGCTGCACACCACGGTAAAAGTAACTGCATTTGGCATATGTTTACCGGGAAATCGTTCTGCTAAAGCATTTTCGCATCACCACAAATTAAACCGACATCTATCAACTCCGAGTTGTAAGCCATTTTTGACACTTGACGCATCTATTTCCAAATTTTTTTAGATAAGTTCTGAATCACCCTGTATAAACATATGGGAAATTATTAGACTAACTAAAGAGCGATGAATAATTATTTTATTGGTAGGCAGTATGTACATGCTTTTGCAATAATAATGACACTGTCAAAACAGTTTTTGACCTTCTGTAAGTTTTGAGTAGAAATCTCATTAAATCTCTATTAGTGAGTGAAACAACTAAGAACTAATGATAAAAGTTGAAAGTAGATTTCATTACAAATATGTGTTATTATTGCAAACGATTGTATCTAGTATGTGTATTGCAAACGATTGTATCTAGTTCCTAAGTAACTAGATATGCAAAAAATGAAAAAAGTACCTATTTAATATTAGATTTTTATTTAAATTTTGCCTATTAAATAATAGCTTTTTAAAGGCATTAGATCAAATAAATGGTAGGTACAAATAAAATCTAAAACAGCTGAAAGTATCTCGAGAAGTAGGTTGTGAGTTGTGACTACAGCAATGTGTTGTGTTGTCCGAAAAGGAGGCACGTCATGTGTTAAAAATAGAACATAAAACAGAAGTATCTCCTCGATAAAGACTTTCATCAACGACTTAAAGATGCCGGAAGTTCGCAGCATTCCGACACAATATTTAGATAAAAAGTTAAGATAGAAACTGTGTACCGTTGGAAAATAAATTACTATTAGTAACGTTAATACATATTTTTTATATTTTATGAAAAAACAAAATTTGCAAAATTTCTTATTTTTTTAAAATTCTCTGAAAAATATATGATTAGTTACAATCATAATTAATTATTATATTTCTATAGTGGGTCAGATCTCACTGAGATTACAAAGGATCTCGTTTGCTACTATCCCTGATAGCACGTTCTTTGACAAATTTTCGTTACAAATTCATCTGTCACAAAAAAAAGTAGTTGTATATTTTTTGGCATTTTTTTTTCTGATAAATTCAGATGTCTCACCTTTGACACAAGAGAGAAAAAGTAGATGTTTAATCCAGTGGCGGTCAGTAGGTACGATGAGACAGGTGAGGCAGAACCTCAGTAGAAATTTGAAAGTAATAAGTAAAAAATAAGAATCGCTATCTGCTTACTTTAATTATCCAATCAATTTATTACATCCAGTAACAATAGAATATATTGACTATGTAAATCCAATATACCTATATCTATAAATTACTGTAAATTAACATTTCATCGTAAAACCGTCACTGCCATGGAAGATTGTCAGAAACTCAAGTTAAACTTACTAACCCCATATAATGAAAATAGCGATAATATTCATGTTTTGCGAAATTCACGAAGAGTTGACACTTTCCTGTCATTAATATTTTAAAACCAAATTTGTGAAATCCGCGAGAATTTTTGCGAATTTTGCATCCATAACGACAAGGCTATAGTCGTGCGGTTGAAATATGTAGGTAGTTCATTAACAAGAGTGTCCCTGTGTAGTATAAGAATATCGTATAATAAAGAGAGGCAACGAGGAACATACAACTGCGAAACGGAAAATAGTGGAAATAGATAGGAAAATGTGGAAATCTGAATCGAATAATACATATATTACACGGAGGAAACATGGTAAATCAAGACCCCTTGGACGCGACTGCATCATAGTGACCAGTAATGCATATGTCTATAGTGCAGTGTATAAAAGTGTATTGTATAATAACTGTTAACGTAGCCGTTTTAGCGACAGTCTAAGAAACCAGTAGTGTATAGTATGTATAGTGCAGTGTATTAAGTGTTAAAGTGATAATTGGCAATAGTCTGATGTTTTCCTTGTAGTTTCAAATTTAATTCCCTGTGAAAAATGCAAGGTCTGATAGAAATTTTCCATCTACAATTTGATTTTCCAGTATCGTAGTGGTAAACTTCACTTAATTTTTAAGAAAAATGGGTATGAAGTAACAAGTCCCCAATGTAGCATCTACTTGGGCCGAAAAAGTGCGATTGTCCCCTCTTATAATATTAGTTATTTTAACAACCACTTTAATAATATTCATTTGACTTGACGATTTTCCACATAGTGCCTCTTGGTTCTTGTTTTCTGAAACCCCAATTTCAATTCCAATCATAGCTCTGGCTTCATCAGTGACAGTGCAGGAACATTTAAGGAATCCCCCATACTGAGATATCACCTTATTTATAGCACAAAAATGTCCAGGTAGAGTGAAAATTGTGTCACGCAAACTTTTTGGATACATGTTGATTAATATTGTCTACAAGTTTTGCAGTCGTTTGATGCGACACAGACTGTTTAGAATTTTTCGATAATTTTTGAATTGTTTTGCCATTTTGATTGCACAATTTAATAAACACTCTAACCTAATAATTTAGGTTCAAACTTTAAATACAAAACCCAAGCTGTTAACTTACAAACCCATATACCAATCATTCCATAAACCCACCGGTTAATTTAGAAGATTTAAAATTCGTCACGAGATACATCGTGTACCTCCTGAAGTTATTGATAATGTCCAAAAAGAATTTATTAATCGTCTTGGCTACTGTCAGGCAGCCAACGGTGCACAATTTGAACATTTAATTTAGTCGATTTTTTACATAATCATTATCATTTTCAATATTGTGAAAATTAAATTTTAAAATCTTCAAACATTATTTTCTTGAAACACGCTCTTTCAAATGGCATGGAGGTTGCTATTTAAAAAAATTGTCGATGACGTCATGTCTCAAACAACGATGACGTCACAAATGTGGGTCGTATGTCAAAAAGTGCCTTTTTTAAAAACAAAATCGACGTGCCAGGGGATTTTTTCGAAAACTTCTTTTCAACTTCAAAAATTATGAATTTATCCGTTACTTTTCGAAAGCACTGTATAAGCGCATGGGCACTCGAATGTTTGACAGTGGTCCAGTAACTTCATTGCGGTGTTCTATCCAGCGCCAGTGACGTCACTAGCATGTGTATGTGTTATTTTATTTCATCCGTTAGTGTAGAAAGCATATTTATATATTTTTTTTGAGGCCACCTCAACATATTTATTGGCATACATTTGAATCATTGTAACATGATTTGTGAAAAGTATTATTAAAGATTTAATTTGTTTAGCAAAACAAATAGCAATTTTACACTGATAAAAATGATAGTATATTTACATGTTGTTCACATCATACATGAATGTAAAAAATACGAAATCCATGCTGTATTACAAGAAACTTCATACATTTGCGTATTTCATGTAAAATTATATGATTTTTTTCTAAAAATACATAATAACATTGCATTTCATGTTTACAAAAACACGGTTTTACTATGAGAAAATGGATGCTCATAAGTAGTAATTTTCCATTAAAGTTTAACATTACATTCTAGTGTTATTTCACACTATTGACCTAGACAACAAATATCCAATAATCCATCGTGTAATATCGCTAATAATTTTTATCAGTGTATATTAAATGGTTATTGGCTTGATTGAATGAAGAGTACCTACGGGAAAATTTACAAAATACAAAAGAAAATAGTACGATTGTTAAAAGATGAAACTGACAACAGCATACGGTAACGGACCGAATGGTCTTAACAGTTCATCTTTTATTTTCAAATAAGTTTTCAAAATGAAAATAATATGCAGCAAAATTGAGAAATATTTTTGATTTTTTCTATTCACCAAATTAGTTTTTCCTAAAATAATCACTTTTCTACTCTGGTTTTCAGGATAGCACTGTTGTCCCATCTAATTCGAAACAACCTTAAAGTATAGATCCTACAGTTTGATTACGTGAATGGAATTTCTTTCAAAGTATACCTTCATGTAAACAGTTTGAATTACACAAACAAGAAATAATACTTTTATTTTTGATGAAAATTTTAAATGCTTTTTCTCAGAAAAATGAATTATAATTTTTTTTCTTTAGATTTGTTTAATATGTCAACTTATTAGGACATATTTAGTATAAAATATACCCACTCAAATTGGAAAGAACTATCAATCTGTAATTAAGAAATTAAGTAAGTATTTTTTGGTTTTTGCTGTGTTTGTAGTTATTGCTAAACTATTATGTAAAACATACGAAATCTAAAATTATTTGAGATATCTAGGTGTTACTAGGTAGTAAATATAGCGTATCTTAAATATTTATTTATAGAACCAGTGTTACCTGGATATATTTATTGACTTCAACACATTTCCATTGTTAGAGTATAATACCGTAAATATTAACTGAATATACCTAAAATTTTGATGGGATCATTCTAGATACTTTGGCAATATTTATTTCCAGATTTATAGACCATATTTTATAGGTAGTCAAAATATTGAAGGCGTAATTCCTCACATCATTCTACGGAAAAATAACGATAAGGATCAAGGCACATATATATACAATTTCAAGTTTTTGATTTTTTTTTTAAATGCGGAGGCTGCATAGATGCCAAGTTTGTTGCATACGATTCATAAAATTAAACAACTTCCTAAAAATATTATTACAAATTTGAGAAGGGCTAATTATTCGAAATGTTATACCATGATCAAAATGCGATTACCTTGTTTATGTGAAATGTTACAACGTCGCATTCCAAATAGCGTCGTGCTGATATATTTTATATTCAAGCAGTGGATTCGATTGGGGTAAAATAAACACTGACTAATGACAAGATGTAAACTATTTCCTTAATAACCACTCCGCTTTGAATAACATCAAGTTAGATGACTTAAATAGGCATGATATATAGAATTATGTTAATATAATATGCATATATCCACATATTCTAATGATTTTTATGTCACTTGCTTGCACCACTCTATCCCACTATTTACGGTCGGTGTCTCTCTTTTTATATTCCCTTATATCGATGACCGACTATACCCAAATGTATACAGCGGAAATATAGATTGTTTGAACCTAATTTTTCTGGATATATATTTGTGTATATATACAGGGTGTACTTTTATTTGTGTACAAATCCATAAAAACTTTATTCTTCAAGATAATCAAAATTTTTTGTTTTTGTTTTAAATGACAACGAAATTTCAGATGGCGATCCAAGACATGCTATGATTTTTTTTATTCCCCCGAAATTCAATAAAAACGTTTAGATAAACGTTTTTATTGAATTCGCAAGGTATCAAAATATCATAGCAAGCCTTGGATCGCCTTCTTAAACGCCATGATAGGATTAGAAGTAACGATTTTCAATGACATTTAAATCAAAAAAATATTTGTTACGTTATTATGAAAAATACAATTTTTACGATTTTTTTACAAAAATGAAACTTTAAAAACGTGTACAACAAAACACTCAGTATAGTTTTTGTTCAAATTTTACACATAGGAGTTTTTAGTGGTTCTGATTAACACCAGATTTTAAATAAAAAAATCATAGCAGGTCTTAGATCGCCATCTTAAATGCCATGGTAGGGTAAGAGGTTTTCGTCATTTAAAATTAAAAAAAAATGTTTTGATTATCTTGAAGAATAAAGATTTTACGGATTTGTACACAAATAAAAGTAGACAACCTGTATATTTAAAGGTGGTAAATGTATTATTAGTCTTTATTTCGACTTAGGGATGTGTGCGTTTTGCTAAATTGGGTTCAAACAATCTATTTTGACCTCCAGTTTACATATTTTAGAAATACTTAATATTAATGAATATTTTAAATTATTGTTTTTATTTATTTTTTTTATTCAAGATACTCTTAATTGCCAAAAAATATAATTACCTTACAAATAATTTAAACTCTGAATTCATACTTTAATTTCTGAATTCAAACTTTAATCTCTAAATTCAGACTTAAACTCTGAATTCAGACTAATATCCGAACTTACACTGCTAACGAATAAATATTCTGTAAACTTTAGTAGCACTCAGAGCTTTCTAGGATAGAGAATTGAGATTTAGAGGGCATAATATACAGGGGAAAATGAAACTTTACGATATTTGTCATCAACTATGAAATTTTGCAGCATAATTTTACTGCTTTTGATTCTAGAGACGATTTAAGATGCGACTGTACTTGTTTGGGAAATGATTTAGACCACTTAATTATTATTTCTGGATCTAGATTGCCGTGATGTGCTAACATCAATTTCCTGATTAAATTTGATTGTACCATTGTCATGAACAGTATTATTTAAGTACTGGGGTGGTAATAACGTTGCGCCTTTGAATTACACCTGAAATGCCTATAGAAAACAGCCGCAGTTAGTCGTCAGCGGTGCCACTATTTATGTACTGGTTTCGAACTGGTTAGTTCTTGTCAGTATATTACAAATAAAGCCAATAACTCGCAACCTTAACTGTTCACAATCTGTCACAATAGTTAACAGAACATGAGTACAGCTACTCAAAGCTGGGTTTGAATACAGTCACAAGCAGAAAGCAATCCACTATACTGAGAATATCTACTATTAAAAGCTCCAACCATTGCCATATTTTTAAAAGCGGAATTTTAGGAACTAACTACTCTGTGGACTAATGCCCTGACTATATATAGCAAACAACCACGGTTAGTCGTAAGTGGTGCCATCAGACATATATCAGTTTAGAGCTTGTTAGCTTTCATCAGTATGCCACAGGTGAGGCCAAAGACGAGCAACCCTGGCTGTTCATGTTCTGTTATTACTGACGGAAGATATAAGTACGCGGAGCGTAGCATGTAGTGTCTACATTTGGTACTCACTGATTACTCAACGCTGGACCTCAATAAAGCTAGAAGCAGAAAGCGACCCACTACACTGTAGATACTACTGATTTAAAATCTGAATTCAGAGTTAAAAGTCTGAATTCAGAGATTAAACTTTGAATTCAGAGTTTAATGTCTGAATTTAAAAAAAATTGTAGACGTGGCCCTTCTACGGCTTCGTATCTTTCACTGTATTTCGGACAATGTCTAAATCTAGATGATTATTAATATATTATAAGTACTAACGTAAAGAATCATCCAATAAGTATTTATATGTATAGTATAATGTAGTTACCTCCAGATAACAGAATTCAGACTTGTCTTTCAGCATTGTCTCCAATAATTACGTGTTAGATATCGGAAACCTGCAAGAAACAAAAAAATCAAGATACCCTATTGCAGCTGGTGTCAGGAAGTCTTGTATTTCACACATGCTGGTGCATGCTGTAGAAACCATGTTTATTCAACCAATGCACTTTGTTTACATTATTATATTCCCGGTATCGCTTAACATATTTTAAACAAATAGTAAAGCCGTCTTTATCGCTCTTTGAAACACATGTTGAAGAAACTAGGAAAACATGCAATTAAACTAACCAAATGTAGATGATGTATAGTAACGGTGGTTGCTTATGTTGTGGGTTCTTCGGAGAATATAGAGAAAATCTACATTTCAACATTTTTGTTGTCTACTTCTGTCAGCAATTATTATTATTTTATTTTTTTTTTTTAGTTTACGGAAATGAAGTTATCGTCCATACCGAATATTCGAAATGTGTCACATTCCATCTAAAAATTATAGACAGTTGAATGACCTGAAAACGTATGTACTCTAAAGCATAGGCGTACGTGTTACTTTTCTGAAAAAGTTACAAATGGTCAATAAATATAGGTATGAATGGAAATATTTTATTATAATAAAGTTTAATTAGCATTAATATATGTTTAGTTTTTTTGTTGTAATGTGAAGAGATGTAGTATGTTTATGCTTTTACGAAGCACTGTTGTCAGGTATAAGCAAATTTCCACACCACTCCTGAAGTAAAAACCAAAAATTTACATTGAAATAACAAAAATTAAAATAAATATCTCCACAAACAAACAAACAAACAAACCAACAAACGAACAAACGAACCAACGAACGACCAAAGAAACAAATAAATAAATTAATAAATAAATAAAAACCTGCAAATAACATATCTCAGGGTGTAACCTTCACTGTCATCACCATTATCACTATTTCCAATTGGATTATAATTAGATCGATACGATGACATTTTTTGTTCTTCGTTTTGGACGTGACTTACATATTTTTACCAATATTCCGTGCTTACCTTTGCAATTGCTCTTTATTTCCTCCATATAACTGTATATATTTGTCAATCACGAAAGTCTTTCTATCAACCTTCCTGTATTGAAAGAAGAAGTCCTTCCCATTTTAGGAATTATTTCGTTTGCTTCATTAGCTTGAAATACTTTTTCTGATATTGGTAATTCATTGTTAAAAAAGGTTCGTCGTATAACTTTTTTGCTTGGAAGTGTTGAGGGTTCCGGAATATTTTCGATCATTCAATATAAGCTTTCAAAAAATGTATACCTACCCTTTGGAGATTAGGCTATCCGATCACTCTGGAATCTTTATAGGTACTAAACTTGATGATCTACTTCATTCCTTAAAACGTATTAAATATCGTTATATATGTGAAAATAATCTCATTGATTTAAGAAATTACCTGGATAGATTAAATTGGGATTTTTGTATGTAACACTCATGTTAATATTAGTATATAAGATGTTTATAAAAATAATTGTTGCTGCTGTCGATGAATAGTTACCTGTAAAAAGCAAATTAATACATACGTGTAAAATATCTGGTTTATCTTGATTTGGTGAAAGTTTGAAGCAGATGCATGTTCTTCATGATTTTATCGTTTTATATATCGTAAGAAAATATCAGTCTAAAGTAAAGTATAATGATAATTATGTACGTAATCATAATAATCCACAAAAATCAATGTGGAACATTATATAGTCTTAAAATTGATCCTAACCCTATTTTGTCTACTGTTACTGCTGAAGAATTTAACAACTTCTTTGGTGATATAGCCGACAATTTTTTAAATAATATACCTGCTCAAAATTTACAGCTTAAGGATTATTTATGCAGTAGTGAAAAATAAAATAATTTTCAATTCATGGAAGTAACACGTTAGGAAGTTGCCAATGCCATTATGACATTAAAAAATAAAAATGTGAAGACGTTTATAACCTAAATATGCAAATATTGAAAAGTATAATAAATTCAATACTAATTCCTATTACCAGTTTAATTAACACTAACACGTCGAGTATTTTCCCACTCTTTAAAAGTTGCTGGAGTAGTACCAATATAGAGGGTGTCCGGAAATGATGAGCAAAAAATTCAGGGGATAATTCTAGATCGAAAATAAATGCTACCTCTTTCTATAACATTTTTTCCAAAACTGATGTTTATTAACGTTTATTAACGAAGTTACAGGATGTTCAAGTTAAATTTTATTTGCAGTTCTTTTGCAATACCTTTTGCCACATTCATAATATTTTGACGAAATTTCGTATATGGGAGTTTTTGGGGATGAGGATTATAAATTTGCCCACCGTTTTTTCGTAAGGCAACTAAGCGCTTGTTTCCAAAGCATGGCTATGTTTAATGTAGAAAATAAATTAAAATGATTTCGTATTCATCACATTCAAGGAATGTTATTTTAGCGTTTTTCTCGAAAACGGTTAGATTTATCGAAACAAATAAAGTATACCTTTTTTATGTCAAAAGGTTAGGAGAACAAAAATATTCAGTCAAAAGTCGCATAAAGTGTAGCACAAAAAAGTTGGAAGCATTCAAACCAAAAGACTCGTATGTGGCGCCCTCTACAAAATTCGAAAAAACGGTGTATAAATTTATAATCCTCATCCCGAAATACCTCCATATACAAAATTTCGTCAAAATAATATGAGTGTGGCAAAAGGTATTGCAAAAAATTGCAAATAAAATTTAACTTTAACACCCTGTAGCTCCGTTAATAATCAGTTTTAGAAAAAATGTTACAGAAAAAGGTAGCATTTATTTTCGGTCCAGAATTCTCTCCTGAATGTTTTGCTTATCATTTCCGGACACCCTGTATAAAAGAATGACGTAAATGATCCTTCCAATTTTAGACCCATTTTCATAATTCCATATGATGCAAAATTTTTTGAATACATAATGAAAATTCAAATTACCAATTACTTTGATACGTGCAATATCATAAATTCTAACCAGTATGGTTTTCGCAATGGTTGTTCTACAACATTAGTGGTAAACAAACTAGTATCATATATTAATGAAGGTTTTGAAAATAGTGTGTGTGAAATTGTGACTATATAGCCACACAATTTTTAGACTTAACAAAAGCTTTTGATTGTGCATCTTATAATATTCTTATTAAAAAGTTACGATTTTATGGATTTACCGAGGATAGTATATAGTTGTTGAGTTCTTACTTGACAGACAGGCAGCAATTTGTGAATTATAATAATGTAAAATATGGCTTAAAAACTATTAAACATGGAGTACCCCAGGGGTCGATACTGGGACCCATACTTTTTAGAATTTATTGAAATGTGGATATGCATAAAACCGGAAAGGCAGAAAAGTGTTTTTTATCACACTGTAGGTATCCTATTTTCTGCTAGATTTTTTTTTGTTTTTTATGTAAATTGTTTAGTTTTTTAACAAAATTATAAAACGCAGAGGGATGATTGCTCTATTATTTACATACATTTCATAAGCGAACTCTGTTTTAAGAATATATACAATCAATATATATTTTTTTATACTTGGTCGACTCGCAGGGTTTGTGCCAAGGCGGCACAAACCGCTGTGTTTGTCATTGTCCTAATACTAATTGTACTATCAAAATATTACCATATACATGTTTTCCATTTTAGCTCAACTGAGACTATTTCTACGGACGCTCATGCATGCATGCAAACAACTTTTTATTAACAAATAAATAGGCTCTTCTGTATCTACACTTCTGCAGCGCCTAAAAATTGTTCTAAAGTTATAAAAATCGGTATTTTTTCAGCTGTACATTTAGTCTCTGTAAATAATAATTTTCTTACCTATAGGTACTGTTCATATAAATGTTTTATCATGTTTTTGATAAAGGAATACACTGACAGGATATCATAAATTTTAACTTATTCAGTATATAACCATATGAGGGAGGATTAAATTACCAACAATATGATATGCACATTGTTGCACCCCATACGTCATATTCACTTCAATATTCCACGCGACACACCATCAATGTTATTATTTTGATAAAGTCCGAATAGCTTTGAGTTAGCCAACCCTGATCTAGACATTTTATATAGATAACAATAGATCATTTAAATAATGCACAAAACGGGTTATTTTCATCAGCAAAGTAGGTTATGGGACTACATATATAAATTAATAATATAGACTTTACAGAATTATTTGAAAAGAATCTGTTTGTTTCCAACCTTGGTCCATTTTCATCAGTTTGATCACAAGAATATCCATTAGGCTATTTAATTTTTGAATAGGATCCATGTTGACAACAGTATAGTATTCAAAACAAAAATTCATAATACCTAGTAGCAAGTTCTAAAGATGCAGTCATAACAGTCGCATGTAAGTGAAAATGCTTTTTTCAGCCATTTCATCAGACTTAATAGACAGAGGGTAAACAGATAGAACACAGGCGACACATAGGGGATTTTCAGCGAAAAACAATTCAATAAAACAATAATTTATTTATTGTGTTTTAGTAATACGAATCTAATGATAATGTAAATAACATGATGTATCTCTTGTAGAAATTATAAACGTAGTTTCAGTTCTTGTTATACTCGTATGACAGTAAAAAATATATTTCTATGTCACAAAAACCTTTCACTACAGTATAGGCAATACAGGGAACTGTTCCTTTCGTATTGACAAACATTTGATGCATAAAGTCACGTGATACTATAGACCCTAAATATACAAAAACTAACCAGTATCAATATTAACATTAATATACATCTATATTTTGATTTTATAAATTTCAGCTGCTTTCACAAAAATACATGCTTCCCAGCATTGAGCACATCATAAGGCCTAAATTTCACAAATTGTGGTAACGTTCTCCTAGAAGTAACTTATAAAAGTTTATTCCTATTTCGGTTATTCTTTGGTAAAAAGGATCTGACTGCAAATCAAACCATTCTAGTTGAAGGTCTGCTCTGCATGCATTCTCAACAGAAATAGTAAGTGGCTGAGTAACAACTGAAATGTCTCCTTCGATTTCCATAAAGTCGTTAAATCGGTTTTCAAGTTCTTCTGAAATAAGTCTGTCCACAAAATCTTAATATTAATTGGAAACAGTCTTTTTTTAGTTATTCGTAGTAGAAATGCTTTATAAAGAGCCAGGCTAGAATACGTTCCCTCAGTTAGAGGCTAGCCGTATGTCTCATGCTTTCCGAGGTAGCTGCGGATCCTGAGCGAGTATAGATCTCATTTAAACCGAGCAAGAAATTGTTCGTGTCATTGCTGTTTTTTTCACAATGGACCTCATGAACTTCATATTTCTTTTATAATGGGTTTAAGTTATAATTTAACCAATTTTAATTATATTACTTCTATTGTGTCAATATATTTTAAAAATTTAAATATGAAACTTTCTCATCCTTCATTTGTTCAAATTCGTTCGTTACAGGTTGGAGAAAAATGTTGATCATGTTTTTCTAGTGAAGACTAGAAAACCTTCCCTCTTATGTGGCCACACATAAATGGGCAATATTCTGCTGTTTTTCTTGTAACTTCAGTGATGTTAACTGATGTGCATAGTGTACCTAAGTACTGTACTTGATGACAGCATGCTCAAAATCAGTTTAACTATGGATTTGTTCTTAAAACCGATAACTTTTAAGACCGTAACAATGGCTCATGTACAGTGGCCGCAACATAAAGGTTTCCAACTTAGCATGTATACTTACTACTTTTAAAAGCGTAAGACAGTGGACTATTAATAGGAATTTTGGTAGGCATCAATGATTAGGTCATATGCATACGTGCCAATAATTGGTTTTGTCTAGGCACATGTGTGATGTAAAAGCTGTTAAGTCGTCATAATTTAAACAAAATATCATGATTCGGGCAGGAAAGCTTTTTGATGCGGTGAGTGTACATTCTACGCGTGCGCTTCGCACGAAATTCAACTATGCTCCGCCTGGTTTTGTTACTGTGGATGTGAAGCTTATGATACAAACTTTACATATTAATATGGCATTAGTTTAAAACACAGCATATCGTAATCATAATATGTATCTACTGAATGGAAACTATTCAGCCATATCTTAAAATATAGCTATTTGTTTATGTGATAAAAATATCTTATGTGCTTCATGCGGAAATTATAATATTGAAGAGAAAATACTACATAACCCGCCACTGATTTACGGAGTCAAAATTAAAGTAGAAATGACACAGAACGGAGAATTGTTCAACTGCACTCTAATTATTGCACCTCATCTGCTCAAATGGGACTGGACCTTTTACCTCTCCAAGATTCTTTTATATTTCCATTTTGAATGCAGAGCAAACTCACAATAGAAGAAAACAATCTTGTAATGCGACCCAAATGAAAAATTAATCTATATAATTTATAGGTATATAAAATATAGTCCACCTAGCTATAAAATTTCACTACTATTTTAATTATTAAGCATAGTTAACTTTTATGCCAATAGTAAATAACATATTTACACTTTTATTCAAAATAGTATATTAGGATTACACATAAAGTAAATTAAATAAGAATATTGGGCAAAGCATTTTATAGAACCGTCAACAAAATTAGACTATTTGATTTTATTTTTTTGTCTATCTGAATAGTAATATCGAATAATTTTAAGTCATATTTAGCTTCAAAAGAATAAAATTAAATTACGCCTTTATATGTAGCACTTGAAAGAATGCAATGTGAAGATGAATTCTAACCCCCATAAGAAACTTTGTGAATGCAATATATTATAAGATAGATTACTCGCACACCATACCTATGTCAAAACTCAACATTTCCATTTCAGTTTCTTCAATTCCAAATTCACCAGAATCGAACAGACCATAACATTGTCGAAATTTTGAACCCAGATCGAAAAATTTTTGAACTTGAAAACAATTAGCTAATCGTGATTTTGCCTGCAATGCGCATGCTTAGACAAAAACTTGAGCGAAAACTGTTGGACTGCAAAACAGCTTTTACAGACGCTTTGAAAAGTAATTATTTTGTTTGGGAAACTTGAAATAGTAACAATTAATAAACAAAATATCAAGAATATTATTTATTACTTTCGTTTATATGTTTTATTTTTCGAGATTTCTGTACCTTAAAATCCACAAATTTATCACTTTACGTCGACAAATATCGCGACCTTAATAAATTCTTATAATAAAATTCGCACCATTTTCATTTCAAAATAACGTAATTTACACATATATTACTTACAAAGTAGTTTAGTTTTTCTTGACATTGATATTGTACTTTGTAATTTTATATAATTTACGAAAAAATAAGATATTTTGGTAAATTATAGTGAAAATATGTGTTAGAAAATTTCTAAGTGCAAAATTATCTTTAAGCGGGTCCGGACATGGGCCGTTAAAGGAGGCCTTGGTTCGAAAAATATACCCAAATTTTTTCTGTATATTTTTTGATAATTTCATAGCAAAAATTCAGGATTTCCACATAAAAAAGATACTCTTGTTGAAATTCGATGTTGGCAACAGTTTTCGAGAAAAATTAATTTTTACATCTAAGCGCATGCTCAATCTCACTAAAAATCTATGGAACTTGAAACATAGTAGGCTTTTAAATTAAAGAAAGTCAACAATTTTGACATCAATGAATATTATATGTATGAAAATGTTTTCTTCTTAGTTTTTATATACAAACATTGTTTGCAAACTTCCGAAAACTAAATATATTTTACTTTTTCTATTCATTATTATCGTCATTATAATTTACCAATTTTATGCGTATAGGTTAAGAATAACCCTATTTTATAGAAAATATGTTAAAATTACTATTAACAAAAAATATAACGAATCTATGCAATATTTACCAATAATACACAAATACACTTCTCTGTGTTCTACAATATATAGGGTGTGTCAGACTTTTAAGACAGTTGACCTAAGCCGGAAGTTATACGAGTCGGCGAAAAAGAAGAGAAGACAGAAAAGCGTCATAGTCCATTGAAATTACATTTGGAGTGGCATTTTTTAGAGGACGCAATTCTATTGTTTAGATGTGAGGGGGAGGGGGGGTCAAAAAAACTTAACTTGAAGTTTGTGGAGTCGCCTCCAACTTCGGCCGCCATCTTAGAAATAGGGGGTTAAATTGTTTTTAGCATTTTTCAGGTAAACTATTGGTCATATAAAATTTTTTTAAAACATTTTTTATTGCAAATTGAATCCTCTACAATTTTAGTCTAGTAACTTTTTGTTGTAAAATCAAAAATAACAAAGATATTAAAGAAAAACAATCAACATTTTTGGACGCCATAATTTATTTATATTTTTTTTGTTTAAAAAAATGATATCAGAGAATTTTTGTAGAGTGGTTTTCAACGAAGAATTTGTATTATATACTTTTTTTATTATATTCATTAGTTTGGGTTTTACAGCGCTGTGAAGTGAACACTAATTTTGCCTACTGATAAGTATAAATTTATATCAATGATATGGCATAGTTTTTAATTATTTTTATAATAATGTTTTTTATTATGGACATTACAATATTGTTATTTAATAGTTATTGACTCTTTTCCCCACCACCACCAAAAGTTTCATTTAATTTTTTTTAAATCCATCCATTAATTTACAAGGTTTTTAGAGATTGTGTAGTTTCAAACAGCCTGTTAATTTTTTAATTAATTGCTGTTCTACTAGAGCCTTGCTAAATCTCTGATCAAAATTTTTTTATTCCATTAATTTTTAGGGTTTTGGTCGAGGTTTTTTAAACACCCTGTATTTTTTTCGTTAATTAGTGTTCTGAGAAACCCTTGTTAGAAGTTTTACCAAAAACAATTTTTTAGTTGTCTTAATTTTAAGTTTTTTTTAACGGTAAAAAATGTTTCAATACTGTGTATACAGAACGGTTCTCGCACGATTAATAACCGTTGCGAAGCCAAAACTTCAAAAATAAAATTTTCTCGAAATTGGAAATTTTATTTTCTCCTTATTAATATTTATATTAGCACCCTGTCTATCACTCTGTTAAATTATACGAGTAACGAATTTTAGGATGAACTGTGACGTTTTAAAAGCGGATCTTTATTGCAAGTTCCCAAACGTCTCACGTACCAACTTAAAATTTCAGTAAATTTAGGAAATTATTGGAAAATTTAGAACCATTTCTCTATTATTTTTGTATACAGGGTGTTTATTAATTGAATGCCGATACTTAAGGGTGTGAATCCTTCGGTCATTTCAAGAAGAAAACTTAATATCAACATATGTCCTAAACCTCTTACTTTTTGAGCTACAGGGTGTTACAGTTTTAAGAAAAAATGTACTTTTTTAATATAATTTTCTTATCACTTCAGATATTTTTATGAAATTTTGTACACATCTATTAATCATTAAGGAGCATTGTTTGATGTAAAAAATGTTTTAAAATCTTTGCTAATGACTTGGGTAAAAAACTTTTTTTGGTTTTAATTTTGTTACGTGGAAATGGTGCGTCGTACGAGAGTAAGTCTAGGGACCGAATTTGCTGTAAAATAAATGGAGATTTTAAAAATAATTTTAGTTTTTAGAAAAGGCAGTGGCATTTGTATCTTCAAAAATGTTTATTTCAAACCTCGTACGGACGTCATTGTAACTCAAAAATTAAGAGATTTAGGACATATGTTGATATTAAATTTTCTTCTTAAAATGACCGAAGGATTCACACCTTTAAGTATCGCCATTCAATTAATAAACACCCTATATTGGAATGGGACAAACGTGAAAAATCATTAAAAAAATATATCTATAACTTGATCGTGGCCGAATTTCCGCTTATAAGGGAAACAAAAATCGAAAATTATAATTTTTTTGTATTTCTGAAATTATTAGCAAAATTCTAACGCGAGGAAGTTATAGATCATTATTAAATAGACAGATACAGTTAAAAATTAAATTATATTGTCGGAAAATAAAGGAGAAAAATGGGTTACAGCTTATTCAGGCACTGCGAAACCAGCCTTTTCAATACTTTTCTTTCTTAAAATGGCTCTAAATTTAAGATTTACTTAAATAATGATATTTTGTTAAAATATGAATAAAATATTACAGAGTAGGTTATTTCTTCCTTAAATTATAGGTTTGCACGAATTAAGATTATGAATATTTTGTATAATAATATTTATACAGGTGGTCCCGGAACTCCGTGCAGAAAAATTAGGGAGTGATAGTACTCGACAAAATAATGTGTGAAGTTCATGTAACATTTTCTCGAAAGTTAATATTAACGCAGTTACGTAACTTCAAGTTATTTTTTTTAATTTGTTTTTTGGCTACAACTTTTTTAATACTAGAACGATTGTTTCCAAATTTGGCATACTTGTTACTTTTATAGAGACGCAGTTTCAAGTAAAATATATCTAAAATTACAGCATCCTAAAAGGCAGAAAGGGCACGTGCTAGGTGAATAAATGATCATAACTTTTTTGTCTTCAATTTTATTAAGATTTTGATGGCATTCCTTTAAAGAAATGAGTTTATATAAAAATTTGATACTCTTGTTTGAAGTCAAAGAAAATAACCGTTTCCAATTTCTTTTACGATTAAGCAAAGTATACTTTGAAAACAATTGAATGATAGGTGTCATATCGGTCAGTGGTCGCGCGGTTTAAGATGTCAGTACTTGAATCGAAGTGACTAGTACGCTGTGGGTTTGACCTCCGCAGCCGGTAGACCGTATATAAGCTATATTCGTGGAGAGATTGACGCCCTCTCTGCGGGTATGGTAGAGTGGAAGAATGGTTAGCTTGGGTCAATGTGAGAGATTGATACCGGTTGACATTTGACTACCCCCCTAATTAATGAGGTTTTCCAGGTTTCCCTCATTCCTGCACTGAATGGTGGTTAAGGTCTACCAACGTAAGTCGTTCCTGGGCGTAAATGCGGCCTGCTTAATAATAATATGCCGCTCCCTCTCCCGCACAAGTCTTCGACTTCTGGGCTAATCCTCGTGATTAGAATGGGGTGTAGAGATATTATTATTATATTACTTTGACGGTAATTTCAAACCTTATATGCTTCATTCATACAAGATACAAACAGAAACGCAGAAACTTTTTATGAGAGAATTTGATGCATTCAACTAATTTATTCTAACCTTGGTAGAACAATTTCCAAACTGGTCGCCACAACGTCGGTTTAGCTTCCTTGACGTTTGACATAATGTTATCTTCCTCAGAAGCAACTTTGAAACATTACGTTAACCTTATCATATGTCTCTGGAAACGTAAAAAAGTTACACATATTCGATCTCTTCGCCTAGCACAGGATTGTGTTTTTTTGTGATAAAATGTATAATTATTTTTTACAGTGAAACTGTCCGAACCAAATTTTGTATGTGTGTATGTTTATTCTTACATGAAGCTAATGTTCCTTTAAAGTTTACACACTTCCTTATAAGTCACCCTGTGTATGTTGTACGGCATAAAGTTACCAATAGTAATTGTTTTGAAATTATAAGTAGGTAAACAATGTGTATTTATTACTTTTGAAAAATCACCATGAATGCATACCATATACCCTATTCTTAGTAAATTAATCATAAGAGCACTTGTATCAGCAACAATTGTTTACTAACATCCGGATATCAAGGCATTACTAACTAATCATTACATCACCGTTTATAGTTTTAGTTCGTGTAATCGAGGACTTCTACAAATTTTGTATATAGTAAATTGTGTTTTTCGTATCTGTATACAGTATGATTTTATTTTCTTTTATGGTAGATTCCTACATTGTTAACATGCAATTTTAAGAACCGATTCATGTTATTCATGAAACTTGTTTCAGTTTCTATACAATAAGTTGAAAATGGAATTGGAAACTATTTAGAACCATTCTAAAACCATTTAAATACAGAGCCAAAACAAGCCAATGATCATGACTCTAGATCGCCTTTTATTTTGTATTATACAGGGGTCATCTTTTAAAATATTGCATTAGTAGAGGTATTTATTCGTATACCTTACAAGAACTTCTGAACTAATCGTTTAATAAAAAGAAGCGAGCATAACAAAATGGCAGTTGTTAAAAATGTATCCCAGATAAATTTTTTCTTTAACTCACTGTATAAATGCCATCGAATATAGATCATGGAAAGGAAATTTGATTTGATATATCTCCTTAATAGCACACGACGTCCAAAGGACGTCCATTTAATGTCTATTTAACGTACAGACGTCCATGGACCATAAATGGACATTCGATGGATGTCCATACCTGGACATATTTGAACATACATTGGACATCCGATGAATGTCTTTGTGGGACATATTTTGATGGTACATATATTGGATATCCGATGGATATCCTTTATGGAACATATTTTTATAGTATATTATTATGTTCTGTTATAATTTGAATTCGTACAGCCCATGTGTATTGAAAAAAAAAATGGGTCCAGAATCCAGATGTAACGCTTAAAGAAATTGTTCAGTTTATTTATTTATTTATTTATTTATTTTATTTATACTTTATTCCAGAGATCAAAAACTATATAAGCTATACAATTCCTGATATAGGAATTCATGTATAGAACAATAATGATAAAATAATAGAAAAGTAAAAGTAAAAGCCACAGATATATAGTAGTAAATAACATTATGTACTCAGAACAATGCACAGCACACTATCTATTAAAATATTCATCAGCAGAATAAAAGGCACAATGTATGAGGAATCTTTTTAAATCATTTTTAAACTTATTCATAGATACATTATTTTTCAATGGAGCAGGTAACTTATTATAAATTCGAATGCACATAGAATGTAATCCTTTAACGCATAATTCCGTTCTGCATTGAGGTTGCCTTAAGTCGGACTTCTGTCTAGTGTTATAAGCGTGAGTGTTTAATTGTTTTGGGAATTTGTCTAATTTTTTTTACATACACTGCACAAAAATAAATATATATGTTACACACAATACTCGAATTCGGACAATGTCCGAAAAAAGTATGCAAAACTAGTTCTGAGCTCCGAAAAATTCCCAAACCCGAAATTATACATTTAAACGGTTACTGCATATTACAAAATATGAGGGATTAGTTCTGGGCATTATAAGGTGTTCAAAACTAGTTTTGTGCATTTTGAAATGACCAGAACTAGTTCTATTCATTTTCTAAAAGTTATGTTACACACGATACTCGAATTCGGACAATGTCCGAAAAAAGTATGCAAAACTAGTTCTGAGCTGACTATTGCAAAATATGAAGGACTACAATTAGATACTTTATTAAGGGGCCACGCTAGTTGCAGCCATACAAATTCGTACAGCTCGCGTTCCGTTAAGCTCACTACACTCCTATGACTTTCCTTACACCTTCCATTTTTGCGTGCCGCCTCGTATCTCACATCGCCTGAATCTATTTGAACGTATGCCATTGCATTTTCTTAGTTCCAAATTAACAAAGTTATTATCTAGACAATTTAAATTAATAAAATAATGCATCGCTTCTAGGATGGTCATTTATTTTGTTCTCTTTACGTTTTAAACCCTAGTTTATTCGTATAAAAAAATATGATTTAAGCATCTTAGGAACTTTATTTTTTTCTAAGAAAAGTGGTGCAAACCGCATCAAAATCGGGAGTTATTTTGCAACTAGTTTTAAGATACCTAAATAGGCCCCTTAAGATTTATGCTCAATATGCATGTACATATATCGGAACGAGATGGTAATTGAATAGTTACAACATAAGAATGCAGATGTATTATTTTAGATATTTTATTTCAATATATTGCCAACTGTAATAAAAAATAAAATTTTGTTTTTATATAGCTATAAAAAATATACATATTAAAAAATGTATTATTTATTTGAGCACGAACTGGAATGATGACATTTTGAGTTGCACAATATATTCTTCGAGAAGAACACGCTCGATTCATACATTTACGAGTTAATTCTTAAACACCACTGTGTGATAACTGATGACAATACAGACATAACCCTACTTTTAATTTGTTCATTGGTATAACTTTCAGAAAATGAATAGAACTAGTTCTGGTCATTTCAAAATGCACAAAACTAGTTTTGAACACCTTATAATGCCCAGAACTAGTTCTTCATATTTTGTAATATACAATAACCGTTTAAATGTATAATTTCGGGTTTGGGAATTTTTCGGAGCTCAGAACTAGTTTTGCACACTTTTTTCGGACATTGTCCGAATTCGAGTATTGTGTGTAACATATATTCTAGGAGCGGCTAATAAGTTGATAAAGTGATAAACGTTGATGAGTAAACCCTATAGAAGAATAAATTAGGAAACCGAAGCAATATAAATCACATTTTGAAGTAAGTAAATTTGTATTTTCTATGTTTAGTCTATTTATAAATAATTGAATTATTTGTTGGCTAGGCTAAATTCATAACATCTTTATGTAGATAATTATGTCACAGTATAATTATGTACTAATAAGCGACAACAGTCGTTTTCGTTTTTAGATAAAGAAGTTTTCATTTTCAGTCTAGTTGTTGAGTTTTCTCGTTTTTAGTTTTGTTAAAGAATTATGTATGGTTTTGTTCTTGTTGCATGTTATATAGATGTTTTATTTGTATCTCTTAATTATTTATGTATTTGTTATTCATATAATAATTAGAAAAACAATAAATACATATTATGAAAAAGTGTTTCTATAATTTCAATGCAAACCTCCATTAAATGTCCAAAACAGGACATCCAAGGGTAGCACAAATTTGGTACAGAGGCGGACATCTGTGGGTCCAAAAGTGGTACAGTAGTAGAGTGGTAGTAGACGTCCCTGAGTTGCACCATTGTATTTATTTATATAATGGTTGCACGGAGTTGTGACATTTGTGCGTTCGTGGGACTGCCAATGGACGTCCATCGAACAAAAAACGGACGTCCACTGGATGTCCGGACTTCAGACTTTGGACATGCTTTGGATGTCCGGACTTCCGACTTTGGACATCTTTTGCATGTTCATAGGACGTCCTTGTGCTATTAGGGCTATATCTTGTTGATATCTATATGGAATGTTAAAATTAAACAGTCAGTGATAAAAAAATAGTTAAATTGGTAGAATATTGTGCAATTTAATTAATAATAATTTGGAGAGAAATGGAAAATATCTATTAGTTTCTGAAATGTAAAAAATATAAAATTTTGAAATTTATATTTTATGTAGTGGAGTGGACGGAGAAACACAGGGTACAAATGGCAACCACACTTGTATACAAGGTGATTCAGTCATAATGTCATTAATTTTAACCAAGTATTCGAACGGCCTAATAAAGACAGAAAATCGAAAACAAAATTTTTACTCAACCTTTCAAAAGATAAACAAATCACCCCATAACAATCGGTAACACGGTGCTCCTAGTACGCTACAAATGTTCTGATGACTCGTACGATTATTGAAGCTATATAGAATTCCAGCAACATTGCCACTCAAGACCACATAAAAACAGGGTGTTTGTAAATAAGTGCGAAATATTTTAGGGGGTGATTGCAGAAGTTATTTTGTGAAAAAAACTTTATATAAACATAGCTCCAAATATGCTTCGTTTCGGAGATACAATTTTAATTTTGTATTTCTTTTTATTATTTCAAAGAGTTTTAAAGATATTGACTTGAAATTTGAAACATGCTTTGGAGGGATAAATGTGCATTTTTTGGGGTGATCCGAATATTTCTACTTGCACAAGTGACGTTCGTGCGAGAATGTCACAACTTTTCTTAATAAAAAAATGGTACGCCACTGACTTTTCCCGTTTGATATTTTTTTAGATATCCGCCATTAATTCTGAACGAAATTGGTCTCTTCAATTTTTTTCCTAGGATGCAGCGTTTGGAGGAAAAAACAAAACATATTTTATTGCAAGTTCTGTGTTTTAGTAGGTTGCTGTCAATATTTCTAAATAAAATACAATCATCTCGTCAAAATGTCAATTCATTATTTGCTTGCTGCAAAATTAATGTCAATAAGTGTCTTGAAAAAAAAAAAAAAAAATTTTGTAAATGCGGAAATGACAGATATGTATTTTACCTATGGTCGAATGGAAATCCTGTGCCAGCTTGACGACTGTATGCTGAGTTGTATAAGAACGTAGGATACCTCATCACACAATATTTGCTCACCTTCACCAACTTTTGCGCGAAAATGGTACATTTATGAAACGAACTGCTGACTGTAGGCGCCCTCGAGGAGTACGAACTGTGCAACTAGAAGAAGCAGTTCTCGATATAGTTTCGGAGTCACTTGAAACTAGCACTCGAAAAATTGCCAACATATTGAATGTAAGCAATTTCACCGTATTTAAAATTCTAAAAGAGCAGCAATTGTATCCGTTTCATATTCAACGTGTACAGGCGCTACTACCTCGAGACTTTTTACCGCGTCTAGTTTTTTGCCAATGTAACCGCTTAAAATCCTAATTTTTTAAATAGCGTTTTGTTTACTGACACAGCAATTTGTTCAAGAGATTCTATACGAAATTTTCATAACAATCACTTATGAGCTAATAAAAATCCGCATGGATTTTTGAAGGTCATTTTCAACATCAATTTTCAGTAAACGTGTGGCTTGAAGTACTTAATGATTATTTAATTGGCCCATATTTCCTCCCATTACAATTAAATGGCGAATCTTATCATCACTTCCTACATGAAGAGTTACCTGCTCTTCTTACAGAAATTCCTCTGCTCTGCTCAGACAAAATTTATGATTCATGCACGATGGTGCCCCAGTCCACTTTAGTATTAATGTATGACGTCACTTAGATACAGTATATCCAAATCGTTGGATAGGTAGGGGAGGTACACAACAATGTCCAGCTCGCTCTCCGGATTTAAATCTGTTAGATTTTTGCATTTGGAGTTTTCTCAAGTCATTAGTTTACTCCAATCCTGTCGAAAATGTTGAAGACCTTAGGAATCGAATTACAGCCGGCTGTGAGACAATAAGAAATACAGTAGGACTATTTCAGCTAATACAGTCAATGAAGCGAAGAATTGCATTATTTGTGAGGGAGGTTATTTTCAACATATGTTATAGGTTTGCGACTATTAAACAATATTTTTATTACTGTTGTTTTGTGTTATTGTTTTGATTTAATGTTTCTGTATTAGATAATATATTTTTTTAAATATTAAAGAGAAAAAATTTCGGAAAAAAGTCAATGGCGTACCAGTTTTTTTAATTAAAAATGTTGTGGTATTCCTGCACGAACGTCACTGACGCAAGTAAAAATATTCGGATCACCCCAAAAATGCACATTTATCCCTCCAAAGCGTGTTTCAAATGTCCAGTCAATATCTTTAAAACGCTTTGAAATAATTAATAAAAATAAATAAAAAATAAAAATTCAAACACTCTGTATCTCTGAAACGAAGCATATTTCGGCCTACGTTTATATGAATTCTCTTTCACAAAATAACTTCGGCAACCATCCCCGAAAATATCTCGCATTTATTTACAAACACCCTGTATAATAACAGCATGTTCGGTACTAAACTGATAGATTTTTTTTCTTATGGCAAACTTCTTTACCATCTAAAATGTAAACACGTCGTCTATTCTTTGAGATACCTTTAAAAATTGTTGCATTTTGTCAAGTTCTGACGTAAAGTTCATTCGTCATGCCGTCGTAATGTAAGTTCAAAAGGTCCGCAAAATTTTATACAGTAAATAATTTTGGATCATGGGCGTATCTATGATTTTATCTTGGAGGGGGTAAAGTTGTAAAGACTTATAACATCAACAGACTAAAGAACTAAACATAAATAAAGACTTTTGTTAAATAAAAGAAGTTAATATCCAATATCAATAATAAAATGTAAATTAAAAATTTATGCATTGCAGCAGTATTATAAAAATAAAAGATAATGGAAATTAAATAAATTTTTCTATTTTTTTTACTTGCATATCAATAATTGAAATGTCTAACTTAATATGTCTATGTATATGTACATTGACTTAAAAAGTCAATGATATGTAGAAGAGCAAGGATTTTTTATGAACAGAATAGGGAAAGAGCAAGTTTTTGCCGGGGACGAAAGCATATTTAAAAATATGGTATTTTTCTAGATCAGAGGTATTTTCAGCATTCATATATGCAGCAACATCGAGCAAAATTACAGAATTTAGGCTTGAAAGTCACATTAGTAAACGCTAAATATTACTTATAGAAATATTACTTATTACATAATTTAATATTGTTTGCATGCGATTATCAAGTAATTCAAATTACAAATACTTCACCCCTGTTTTATTACATGGAAAATTATAAAGTAATGTATTTCATTTCAGTAAGCTTCTTGGGGGGGGGGGGGGTGGTAATTACCCCCATTACCACCCTCCCATGGATACGCCCCTGTTTTGGATAAAATATTAAAAACATCAACTTTTTTGTTGTGTTCTTGAAAGCAGAATCAAGTTGAGCTCGTGCGTTGATATTCCCAAATCGCATTTGATTATGAATTAGGACCAAATCTATTACTCATGATCAGTAGGTACTGAATAACACAGCCGCACACGGAAAATAGACGCAAATGTCTTTTATTTATTTTTTTACGGCTCTGTTCAGCAAAGAACAACCGCAGTCTTTCACTACTTCACTTTACCCAACTTGAATTGCGTTTTTATTTAGGCAAATAGCAATTTTTTTTATAATTATAAACTACACTGGTGACACAAACACATGAAATTTGCTAAACTCTACCAAGCGAAAATAATGACTGATGAATGAAGAAGGGAGAGATGTTCGACCTAAAAACGTGTCAGCATCTCTGTATAATTTAACTTAGTATTATATTTCGATATCTTCGTCCAGTTAAATAACACATGTAGTACACAGTCGTGTTCTTTGTCGAGCACATTTAAAATATGAATCGTTTCAACCAAAAAATTATTCCATAACTATTCTTTATACCGCTAGCCGGACATACATTACACTGTCGAGAATGAAGTAGAGTTACTAGTGAAAGCCATAATTAACGATTCCAAAAACCAGGAAATTATTAATAAAGTTCATAAACAGAATTATTCCTAGGTAAAACTGTAAACCTATATGAATAAAAATCAGCTAAAATTATTAAGCCTGTGAAATTAATCAGCCAAGTCTATGACTGGCGATACTTGCTGAGAGATTTTTATCCTTCTCTGGTGAGGTCGATTTTGGATCAGTTCCGGGTAAAATGTTGAAAAGAAATAGGTTAATAGTGAAAACAATAAAGGAAAATGTTAATAATGAAGTTAATTTATAGTTATCAGAATTATTCATAGATAAAATGGTAAATCTATATGAATAACAATCAGCAAAAATCATTTAAGCTGTGAAGTTAATCACCCTGGTCTATGAATGGTCATATTACTCTTTTCTCTATTTATTTTTTGTTAATAAATAGATAGAGATACTATTTTCTCCCAAGATGAAGTTGATTCTAGAACAGTTTATATAAAAAAGGACAATAGTGAAAACAATAAGGAAATATTGAAAAAGAAAAGGAGATAATTATCAATGAAATTCATACTTACATGAATTATTCATAAGTGTAACAGTAAACTCATACGAGTAAAAATCAGCTAAAACAGCTATAGCTGTTAAATTAATAGGCCAAGTCTATGAATGGCAGTGCTTACTTTATATTTTGAAAGGCAGATGTTTTCCTTAAATGAGACAGAGAGAGGCTATATCAGATCTTTGAGATGAGGTTAAATTTATGCATAGTTTATACAGTTGGTCGAGTGAAGGTTCCAGAGGGTGTGGCTAAATCGCGGCTAAATGCGCAATGAACACCAATGAAATTCATTTGTACACAACGAAGTGGGAGAAAATCTATTTCTTGACAAATGTGGGCGGCTAAATGCGCAGTCGTCTTTTAGTCGTCTAAAAAAACGAAATCTGGGACCTCGACATCAAAGGAGCCGACGTGAAGAAGACAGACTGTATAATAGACTGTGATTTATGTTTCATAGAATATGACGAATAGAATTAGTTAATAGCGAAAATAATAATAAACTATTGAAAAAGTAAAGGAGAAAATTGTTAAAGACGTAAATATAAACTTCATAGGTATAACAGTAAACCTATATGATAGTTAAAGCTGTTAAGGAAAGAGAATTTTGCTGCATTAAGTGAGAAAATTATTAATGACGTTAATCAATAGTAATAATAATAAAGGTTTATTATTTACACAAAATTTTACAAAAATGTGGTATACAAAAATACTATATAATTATACATGTATATGCACATATATACACAATTGTTCATAACAGTAAACCTATATGAATAACAATTAGTTGAAACCGTTTAACTGTAAAATTAGTCAAATGGCAGTATTTAGTTTGTTCTATATACGGTAACGAGGATTTCTGGTTTCATTTCAGGAAAAATCGTAGTAAGGGTTAAGAAAGATATAATCCTTAAAGTCTATGAAAGATATATTGTAGGAAATTTTTTATTTCCTTAGATAAAGATGATCCTGGATCTGTGTGGTTAGAAATCTGCAACTGTGTGGTTAGAATTCTAACATTACATACCTATTACAATTCTGAACAAATTCCTTTAGATACAACTTCCTATTGATATATGTAAACTCATTTGCAAGGGCCTTGGTCCAAAACTTCAAGTGATTAAAGACAAACAATGTTCTGTAGTTAAATCTATTGTATTCAACAATGTTATAATTTTGGCAAATCAATACCCTACATGTTTCTTGTTCATTTCGAAATTACTGTTGCCGACTGTCTAATAAGTTATCGTAATAAAAATAATATTTGTGGGGTTCCAAAAATTTTGTCTAATTTAACAAAAATTTAATTTTGTGCTCACTATTGGTTTGTACCCAGCTGATTAGCTTTAGTGTCGTTTCTACAGCAAGATGACATGCACGAGGTAAACATCTTATATGTAGCAAATTACTTACAACATTTTCTGAGTTGATTCTCCTGTCTGGGCCATATACGCAACTCCATAATTATTCACAAAACGCGTTCTCTATAAAATTTTGCGTCCATAGCTGTACCAACGGTTAAACGCAGTTATAAAAAGTAATATCACACTGAAGTAGGTACACTTCATATTTTAATTTTGAAAAAAATTTAACGTGACAAAACTGGCATTGCACTTGTTGTCTAATTGGTAGTGACCACACAGAATATGCCTTTTCAAAATTTTCCAAATGGTTCTTTATCCTCATGTAAAAATATTGACGTGCTTTTCAATGTCTGCAATTGTATGAATTCCATCCAATCAAGATATTCTTGCAAATACAACAAGATGCCACTACACTGCCATACATTAATTCTGGAAAACACATTTGTTCGTTAGTCAACGGGGAAGATTTAATATCGTATAGGTATGTAAGTTCATTGGCTGGCCAGCTCTATTAATCAGTCATGGTTTTCTATCTTTTTAAGATTATCATTACAAAGCCAAAAATGCAGCCTAATAAACATTTTGCCGCCTTTTAACACTAGATACGTATTATAGAAGCTTTCCCTGATGGTTTAGAAACTCTCGTCAATTCTTTTTTATTGAAATATAAGAAATTCCCATCATATTGAAGTCACTTAAAATGAAACTCTCTTTTATCTGTAAAAGGTGTATATACACCCTTTATACATCTTGCATCTATATTATACATTCAGAAATAGTGATTACTTTACCAAAAGAAAAATATTTACTTTTACAATGCAAACGCAGTCCCACTTACAGGGATTCTTTTACTTATAACATATAAGTCAACTCTATCTTTAATTTTGAATATATTGAATACCGGCAAGTTATTACCAAATCGGTTCTAAAGGTTGCTTTCCGAATGAAAATGTAGTTTTACTAAGAATAATGTAACTTGGGATTCCTGCGCAGTTTTAAATGATATATAAAATTACTTGAGAAAATTTATCGATAGAAAAGAGAACCAAGAAATTAGTAATGCTTGTTTTATTATGTTAGCTTCATTGGTTCCTTATTTAGAATACAATCTAAAATCAATATTATTAGAGAAAAAATAGTATAGAAATTTATATTACAGATATATTGAAATAGCAAATCACTATTTAACTTCAATTTGTTTGTTGAACGCCCTGAACTGTGTTTGGCTAAAACCTTATTAAAATAATTAAGAAAGTTGTTGTTTTTTAGAAATAACAAATGTTACTTAATTTCAACGAATTTAAAGCAATTTTGTATCACATCTGAATCTGTATAAGCCGCTGAGTAAAAATATTATGAAAGCTAGTGGAATAAACACTCAAGAATTTAAAAGTGATGATATTATGGTACTGAGTAACCCAGCAGTTCTACTCCATTGTGCGTAATCTAAGTTTGTTCAGCCTGCTTTGGAGTTCTTAAATTGCGAATCAGCGAATATGAATGTGGCTGTAGTAAAGAACGTCCTATTAAAATAGTAATATTCGTTATAACTACGAGTGTATACAATTTAGCGAATATAATAATAAAGTAAATAAATAAATAAATAAAATAAAATTATGCATTTAAGGAACAAATTATATGTTATTAATAATTTGTGACCGTTTTCTATAATTACATTTGGTAGCTTGCTTTGCCCTTGATGGCATTATTGAGAATACGGTTGGGAGTCCTTTTTGCTCAAATTTTGACAGCTATATACGTAGTATAGTATGAATTATCAGATAATATAATACTTTTAAATATTCTCAAATCTTAGTTATGAAAGTCAACGACATTGGATCAAATGAATTAGGTGGTTTAAACTGTGTTACACACAAGTACGTCAGCATCTTATAAAGCATAGAGATTAATGTCGAAGCTTAATAATGTTTCAATAAACATTTAACTGGATAGCCAAAAATGTCGGAAATATTGGCTAAAATTTACATATAACAGGCATCTACGACATAAATTTAACTTTATAGAAATAATTGCTACTGAAATGTAAAACAAATGTCAGTCAACTTGTACCTAATTAATTAAACATTATAAATCTATACAGGTGATATTTATTAAATTGGGAAAAGTTTGCATAAAAATATTTGGCAAGCTAATAGTTTTACTTTCAAATAAAATGCTATATTAAAATAACAAAACGAAAATTGATTATCTTTAAACATCTACATGTACTATCTAAATGGACGAGGATATCGAAATATAATTACAAGAACAAACGACTTACCTGTAGGAAATTCGTTCTGAATTATATGACATATACTCGTCCAATTAAATAGGTCCCACCCTGCAAACCCTTCCAATTATCAACTTTGCGTTTTAACTTCAACAGTGTAATCAATGTCTGGCTAGCGGTATAAAGACTAGTTATGGAATCATTTTTTTGTTGTGATGATTCATCTCTTAAATGTGTTCGACAAAGAACACGACTGTGTACTACATATGTTATCTAATTGGATGAGTATATCTCATATAATTCAGAACGAACTTCCTACAGGTAAGTCGTTTGTTCTTGTAATTGGATTTTATTTCACTATTTATGTAATGAAATGTGAATGGTTTATTTTGATCCGTTGGAGTTTTTTAATTTCAATATTAAATATTTTTTATGTTTAAACTTAATATGTTAATTGCATAGTTTAAAAAAATAATTTATAGCACGTGTTGCAATAAGTAGGTACTATCGGAAAATATTTAAATTGGACAAAGTCGTGTCAGGCCGACACTGACTTGAATTGTCGCCATCGATCAGTGGCAGTCTGAAAAGAGGGTTTAAATAATGGTTAGAAAATACTTTATTTTCGGTGTAAATATGGATTTATTTTTTTATATCGTGTGTTCGTATTATACTCATTTTTCCCTTTCTTCTCTTAAAATTAGTGACATTATGACTGAATCACCCTGTATACATATCTAATATATTCAGCAGCATTCTTCGGCACACTTCCTTCTTGGTTTCTAACCTTAAAAAATCCTAAAATCACTACAACCATAGATACAACATCTCTTCTTCTCCTTCTTAACAAGTAAGTGCATTAAATTCAAATGAAGTTTCTACAATTGTTACAACTGATTTAATCCAACTTTTTTCGGAGAAGTAGTAATCTTTTTCTCTAAACCATATAATTTTAAGAGAGACTGACAAAAGACTGACTGACTGTGTAATCGACAAGTAATTAATTTTCTTAGAACGTCTTCCGCGTACGCCACTGATGCAGGACGTTGTGGTAGAGTTTTATTGTTTTACACGCCCTTATAATGTATACTGAATTTGAATAGATATATTTCGTGAATTCTTAAATATTAATGAAAAACCGTTAAGAGTGTAATAGTCTGCAACTTACAAACAAATCGTTTTTGGTGTACCTACACAAGTTCTGTGGTATGACCATTATTTTCAAGAACACATCACATCACAAAAACTTTTGTGAAACAGTACACACTTTCTTTGGAAATTAATAATAACAAATAGTCAAAATGTAATTAAAACCATTGTGTTGGTTAGCGGAATAGTCATTAAACTTAATATAAAAAATATTGATCATTTAAAAGTGCTTGATAATTGAATCGATCTTTAGATCGCTAAAATTTAATATATTTTGTAATTAATAGGATATTTCGGAACTAGATGTGACAATTCCGCTGACAAGTTTACTAGTTCAAATATCAACGATTTTTAGATTATAGTAGGAATCAGTGCAGTACGTATATATTTTTAAACTTAATTTTGCAATAGCTGCGGCTACTGTTTTGTGTCTGCTAGATTTCAATAGGTTTGTGATTCATAAGATTTTAAAACCTACTGTAAATAGTTTTTGTGTGTACGAAAAAATACTGCCCTCAGGAATCTTTCTTGGAGTTTTTCTTTAAAATACATGTTCACATACAAAAATGTCCATTAGTAGGTACGAATTTAACGAATTCTTGACTTTTTTACTTAGTCTACAAATAAGGTAATAACGAGGGAGTCCGATTAAAATGACTAGTACCAACACACTTGAAGTGACACAACAAGTAAAAGTTGGTTTCGCAAATACCTTTACCGCCTGCGGATGTAATTTCATTAAATTATGTCATAACAACCGATATTGTTCCGATTATATAATCTTCTTTATGAACTAAATACCATTATTAAATACTAGGAACAAGGATGTAATAAACTGTCGAGAACAACCTAGCTTCCTGCTACTACATTTTTGATTTTATTTTAACCGTATAGGCTATTGCAGAATAATCTGTTAATAATTATAAACTTTGAATAATACGGTCTTTGAGTATTATCGATTTGAATAATAAATTAATATCTAGGTATTACTCTTATTTTACTATGCAATTATCTTTTCAAATAGAGCCATAAATAAATAGTACATATATCGTCCTCATTATTTTGAAATGGAACTTCGTTTATATGTAAATTTACAGTGATGAGTTTTCTAAAGTTATGCCATACCTAGAGGTCCGAAGGCACGGGTCCTAACAGTTGTACTCCTCTTACGATTTTCATTACAACTTTGGGATCTCAGTCTTGACAACATTGGCATCTGGTAGGCCAATGTGTTTGCAGTATTCAAAAACTACGTGTTTCATCCAGTAACAAGATGCCAAAAGAGAGACGAAATAAATGAGATTTTTCAAACATGGTTTGGAAATAATCCTGCAGATTATAAGGACATACATATTCAAGTAAATGAACTGTATTGTAATGTTAATAAACGAATTAAAAATTCTTCTACTAAAGCTAAAGTGACAAAGCATTTGAACATACATATCTCGTACAGTGATGACGATTACTTACACAAGATTTTTTCCTAGCAATATTCAATTTTTCTAATTAGAGAAAAGTTCATGAACAAGAAAGTCACTCATGAGAGTATGTTAAGACGAGGAAACTTGGATTAGGTTTATAAATTGTAGTCAAATTAATGGACGAAGATATTGCGAAATTTTTTGTTTACTCTATTACATAGGCAAAGTGCTGGAAGAGAGGTTTTTAATAATATTTTACCAGACACACCTGATATTTGCCTTTCAAATCATTTGTATGTAAGTAAATAGAGGACTTGACTAGAAAACGTAACGTATTGTGGGTAACATTTTGGTACCATAAAGAATGTTATTTAATACTTTAAACCAAATCAAACTATAAATTAATAGTATATGCTATATTTTATTAGTTAATGCAATAAAGAAATTAGAATCACATACATTATTTTGCTAGTTGAACCATTTCACATATTAGATACTATAGAACAATTATTGTTGATAATATTTATAGATTTTGCTAATAAAAATTTGGAAGCCTACCATATTTTGGAAAATATACTACGTAATAAAGAAAGGTTCAACACCCACTAAATAACATTTTATTTTGATATTTTTTTGCATATTTACTTCTCTCGGTGAAATTGAAAATGATTACTTTTTCAGGTATATGCTGATGAGTTTTTTTGAAGTTTGCATAGGTCGTACTTTGATAAGGTTAGTATTCTGTTCCAAAAATGTCTGCTCATATTTGTGTTGAATGTGTTGTAAACCTTATTGCAAATCACATTTTTGACTTTGAGAGAGGACGGATTGTTGGGTTGGTGAAATAGGTTTGTCAGTGAAATAAATTTCTAGAAGGATTAACAGCTAATCACGTACTATAGTATGGTGTTAGTAGACGTGGACTCAGGATGGCTGTGGACACAGCGCGAGTCACCAACCGTCGTAGGGGAACCACAGAGCGTGAAGATCGTCGAATGCGACTTTTAGCTCTCAGAGACCGATTTAGCAGTAACCGGCTATTTCAAATCAGTGGTTTAAAGAACATGAGGGACGGTAGGTATGCACACAATATATCGTGGAATACGAAGTTTTGTCCTATTGTCTTATTGTCCACATTAGGTGCTGCCTCTTACTCGTCAACATCAAGCTAACCGCTTACAATGGTACAAAGAGAGGATTCAGTGGAACGAATCGGAATCAGGTGATATTTTGTTCCCGTTTTTGTCTGGGGATGCATGATGGTTGAGCAAGAGTGAGAAGGCGACGTGGTGAAAAATCAAGACCCCTAAACAGATGAGATTGTCTACAAACTAATGATTCCCTTCGCTCCACCCGCCCACAAATTCACCAGTGACGTCATAGGTATTTAAAATGAAAATGTCAAATATTGCTAGCTAATGAATTTTAGCTTTTATTTGTATTTTAGAAGTATTCCTGGGTCCCGTGTTATTATTTTTGAGTTACTGTAATTATTTTTGGCGTAAAAACTGTTGTTCTGGTATTTGTTACCATTATGTTTTGGTTGCTATTTCAGTACTGTTGAAAATACACACCTTTATGACAAATCACAAATTATGTTGTGTTATAATTCTGGGGGCACAATTTATATTGTGGCTACTTGTAGAACCGAAATGAAAATAGGAAACTGGGGGAATCTATTACTTTCCATAGTGTCTCAAATGAACTTTAATTAAGAAGAGACGAGAAGAGAAGAAATGTAGACACAAAATCGTACAGATAAGTAAGGACTACCACTACCTACAATTAACTGAAGAGTTACTGAGATTGTATTGCACTACTTGTAATTAGTATTTGCTTATACCAATTAATATTTTCATATTGTATTTCTTTTATGTAATATTGCTTAAGAAAATAAATAATGATTGTCAAGAAAATTGTGATTTGTTAATTACCTCAAATTAGTGCAACTTCCTTTTCTTTTCTGATTTGATATAAGTACAGATGAGATGTACAAAAGTTCTAGTTGTGGAGTAAGTTTTTATTTAAATACGTTTCCAAAAGTCTTCAACCTTTAATTTTCAAAACCGAGTATAATGTATATGCATAAATTTGTTGAGGGAGTTTTTTAATTTAATTTAATTTTTACGTCGTCAAAATTTCGATCTGGATAAAAATAAAATTGGCAAAGGCGTGTTACCACCGTGCTACTATAACATCTTTAATGTTAAGAATTTTTATTTTTTTGTGGTGCATTATCAAGTTATGTTCATAATTTTTTCACAACATATATAAAAAACTACAGCGCTTCTAATGGTACATACCAATTTTTAATAACTTAAAGCCTTTTCGAAAAAAATTGTTCCAAAGTCAATACCAGTAAATTTGTGCATTAAAAACTTTATTATGTGGAGAGCTACATTAATTATTGAAAATAGAACTATAGTTATATCGAGAGAAATGTAGTCGATAGTATGAAAAAGTTTTTTAAAAAAAGTTTACTTCGCTACGTGTTACGGTTTTCAAGAAATTGAATTTTACATATGCTCGTGTTTCGTGTGTAAGCTAAGTTTATACTTGCGGTGCAGAATAGGACAATGCATTCATTCGGAAAGTCAGAAACATCCATATTTTCCATAATTTTTATGTCGAATAAGATTAAATTTTAGTTTTTTATGCTCGTATTTTTTTAATAAAGAAAACTTATCGTAGATCATAGAAAATACATACATAGATCTACCAAAATACTTACTTATTTTAATTATATCTGTAGATATAAATATTCTTATAATAAAAAATTACTTGATAATAAAAATTGTTCAATATTTATAATTAAGTGTATGAAACTAATGGTTAAATGTGGGGTTAGGATAGCTACAAATGCATGTCTTACAGACGCTTTTCAAAATTATTATTTTATTTGAGTAAAATTTAAACAGTAACTGTGAATAAACACAACATCAATAAGTTACCTTTGTTGTATATGTTATATTTTTTGAGATTTCAATAGTTAAAAATACAATTTTCACTGCGAGAAATACGGCGATGTAAGTAAGCGGTTCTTAATTTTTATTTCTGTTAAAAACTTTTTTCATAAAGTTGTGTGAAAATCGAAGTACTTACTACTTAAACATGTAGTTTCAAAGGAACAAACAAATTCCATTTTTAATTGTTATGCTACTTTTCCCATAAATACTCAAGTAGTTAATTTATATTTACAATGTTATCAAGTATACTATAGAAATTAATAAAATCTTAAAATAATGCATTGCATTATTTTACTGAAAAAAAATATTTTTTTTGTGCTATTTATTTTATTAAACTCTTTTGTACTTTTCGAAAAATAATAGTAGGTCATGATATTTTGGTACATAAGGCATTTCACACATATTTTTATTGTTGATTTTTTTTGGAAAACATAATTCCTGATAGTTAATTTTATTTATAAAAATTCATAAAATAGAAAAATGAACAGAATGCTTTGTATATGCTTGTAAACAGTAATTTTTTATTTTTCTTCGGTTTTAGGATAATTATGTTGATTGACATTTTTCACAAAAAAATAAAGATGAAAAATTTGAACATTGTTTACTTTCGAACACCATATTTTATCATAAGTTGGACTACAGTTTGTAATATCTCAAGACAAGCAACATTTTTTTTAAATCAAGAATGATCTTTTATTAAATAATCGACATTAAAATAGTTGACCAGAATACGTTACCCCATCTAGAAAGGCACTTTCTAACAAAGAAATATCACTTTTAACGGTAGGATCCAAAATAGTTCCACTAATTGCGATGCTTAATTTTTTGTTTGTTCCTTTAATACTAAAATATAAATACTTTCACTTGACATAGGGCTCAACTTAAATCAGAAAATATGAAATAAAGAGATAATTTCATTTGTAGAATAAAATGCTTTTGACACATTTTTTCTTTCTATGTGTATTTCTACTAAGTTTGGATTTGCAACAAATAGTATATTATTATTTACTGAAGTGCTGAGAAGCAAACCATCGATACCATGTAAAAAAATACTATGCGACAAAAATAAAATTAGATAAACAAAACCATATTTCAATAACATTTTTATATATTCCATAAATCTCAACTATCCATTTGCATTCCCCATTTTTTTAATATTTATTAAAAATATTAATTATATTTTAATGAATACGTCTATTTAGCAATGTCTTAGCTGGTGTCTATTATTCAGTAGGCAAACACAGAATATTATATTAAAAATAATCTATATTTCTGTATTTGAAAAATATTATATTTTTAGTTTCAAGATTTAACAAATTCGTAATTATAATAAAGCTGTTAAACTACAATACGTAATCATTTCTCTTTGTCTTTTATAAAATCCGTCGCGTGTCAGTCCTTTTATTTTATTTTTTCGGTTTTCGTTCGGTAACTATGTATATATATATATATATGTTATTCTATTTTTTATATACTACAAATATTATTTTACATCGAGTGAAAAATTGTAAATAAAAAAAAATTTTTACATTACTCAACATTTTAAGAAACAGCATTGATGTAAAATAATATTTGTAGTCTATTAAAAAAAAAACGCTTATTTTTATCATTTTCCGTTGAGCAGTTATTGAGCGAAAACGTGGCGAAAACTATATTCCTTATGAAGCATTTACCGTTAGCCTGAATCACTTCTCTCAGTGTTGGACATTTAGAATCTAATGTGATCGTCTCTTTTATCAATGCCACCGCAAGGTGGCAGCATTTTATTGCTAACAAATATTTTTTTAGTTTTCGCTCAGTAGCTCCTCAAGGGATAAAGATAAAAATATGCGGTTTTTTTTTAATAGACTACAAATATTAATTTACATCGATGCTGTGTTTTGAAATTTCGGAAAAGAGCAAAATTCATTTTAAAAAAATAATTTTACAGTTTTTCAAAATTTCAAAACACAGCGTCGATGTAAAATAATATTTGTAGTATATTAAAAAAAACCGCATATTTTTATTTTTATCCCTTGAGGAGTTATTGAGCGAAAACTTTATATCGTCTTATAGAGCGCTCACCGTAAGCCTTAAGGTTAAGAATTTTGATTTTTTTTTATAGTATTTTATCATTTGGGGGGAAAAATATGTGATATTTTACTATATCTGCTGAGTTATGTACCATGTCAGGTATACATAATGCTAACTGCTGAATATGCACTCGATGAACTTGAAACTTTTTTAGAGGTATAAAATATGTTCCGTCTCGTACCTAGATAGTGCTTCTCTAGTAAAAATAACTTGCCCATGCGGGAAGTAAGTCACAATGTTATGATTTGTAACGTAACCGCACCTGAACCGAAATTTTGTGGAAGCATCGAAAACACTTGGCATACCTAAATACTCAATTATGAGTTACAGAATAAACTGTCTGATTGTGATTTTTTGTTATATGTTCTAAACTGTTAATAATATTGAAATAGTACTATTTAACAACATATATCCACACAGAAATTTTTTAAACGACTGAAAATTGAAATATAATTAACACTGAGTTAAATGACGAAAACTATAATTAAATACCTTCTATATTATCCAGTCTCAAAATTACTGCAATGTTGTTGGCCTAAAGTTTGTAGGCAACCTCCTCTGTTTAGGGATCTTGGTGAAAGACCCACAATTTGACAGAAAGCGTAATGTCCATCACACACTAAGTGTTATGGTATGGGGTGCTATCGCGTATGGTAGCAGATCGCCACTAGTTTCCATTAGAGGCATGTTGCCTCGCGACAGCCCAACGCTACATCCAGGAAGTGGAGCCATATGTCATTCCATCCAAAATGTCATTTTCCAGCAAGACAGTGATGATGACCTCATGATGTCAGATAAACAATAACTTTTATGGATCAACATCAGATCAACCGTTTACCCTAGCCACCAAGATCGCCGGGTCTGTCCCCTATTGAACACGTTTGGGACATGGTTGGCCGTAGATTGCTGCATTTTCAACATCCTCCACATACTTTAGCAGTTCTTTCCTATGAAGTTCAGATAGCTTGGGATAACCCAAGGACGTATCGACAACCTTATTAGATCCTAGCCCAGGCGATGAGTGTATTAGAAATTATGGGTGTGTTGAGAATACACTATTGAACCAATTTTTGCAGTAGATGCTCTGCTGAAAATGTAACCTGTGTACCAAAAATTATTAAAATCTAATGAACATATATTTGTGTTTATCTTTCTTTGTCTCGTGGTATATAAAGGGTGTTTTTTTAGATGTATAGAACTTTAAAATTAAATAAAAAATATCAAAATCATGGTAATAGCCATGGTATTGGTTTTATTGGATAGATAATTTAATGTCATTAGTGCTTAAATATGACTTCGTGCATATGGGCGCCGCGGCGGGCTCGAATGAAGCGCAATCTGGAAGTCCAATTCTCGACCACTTTTTCAAGGCTAAACTGAATTTTTTGGGGGGAATAAGAGTCAAGAACAATCTGATTTTCGGCCCATTCACCGAACGTACGACGCACATGATGGTCACGCGGCTTCAGCTCTTGCACAAGTTGGATCTTGTAAGCTTGTAGACCAAGATCTTTTCGCAAGATTTTCCATAAGGTGGATGGACACAGCTCCAATTGTTGTGCACGATGGCGAATAGACTCATTGGGATCGTTTTGAACATTACGCTCCACAGCAGCAACAATTTCTTCGGTGCGCACTGTACGACGTCTTTGGGGATGCGCATTATCAATTAAGGTAAATGTGGTGTGAAAACGCTCCATGGTTATTCGAATAACTTGCTCAGATTGACGATTATGTCGACCGTAAAATCGATGTAGTGCTCGATAGGTTTCGCGAACTGAACCACGATTTTCAAAATAAATTTGCAAGTGTTGTTCTGGCATAAGTCTATTCATGATGAAATGACAAAACATACTGAACACAAATCAGCCGTCGCCTATCTAATTGACCGCCGGTAGAAGCAGTGTTGCCAAATCGAAAAACGAACCTCTGAAACAAACACCCAGTATGTAATGTTCTAGCTGGAAGTTAAAGCTCAAAACAGTGTAACTTTACTTCAGAAAAGTCCCTAGTGATATCTTTTAAATATAGCTGGTTTGATGCTGCCACCATTGTCTATAGCAGAGGTTTAGTGGTCAAGGGCCAAAAATGTGTTCACATATTTAGTGAAGGACCGCATAGTATTTTTTATATACATATATTTTATATACAGAATTACCCATATGAAAGTGGCACGCCCCTCTAAATGATTTATTGTTGGCGCTTTAGAAGATTTTTTTTCAGTACCAGAGATTCAATAACTCTACTCTAATGCCAAATTTCAGAACGAAAATTAAAATTCTAAGACCTACTTTTTTATGAGCAAAAATGAAAAAAGACGATTTTTTTATTTATAATCCGGGTGCACCACTGGATTTATTATAGTTTCAAATGAGCGTGATCAAAATTTAAAAAAAAAATGTATTTGTTTCTAATATCAATTGAATAGTCAGTCTTCGTCATGTAAATCAGAACTTTGTAAATAATATTTTATATTTACAAGGACAATTAAAATCAAATAGTTTGAGAAGATAATAATAAATCGGGATCTAATAAATAAACTGCTCATTTTTATTACATCAAATAACAAATAATTACTACATTGCAAAAAAATATTACCTATTTTACAAATTTTCCAAAAATTATTACTTTTATAAGAAAAAAACATGATAACATAAACAAAATTATAATAATATCACAGTATACTCAGTATAGATAGACCAGCAATTTCACTCCGCTGTCGGCACTTTGAACTAAAGTCAAGCGTGCGCGGTGACTTTGAAATGCGCATATAGCCATCGAATCCAAGAGAAATAGGGAATCAACGATCAGAACCGTAATAAGAATTATTATTTGCGCAAAAAAATATACCACTTATTCAGCTTGATTTAATTTATATATAATATTTTAGCCATTAAAAAAACTATAATTTTTAAAATCAGTGAAGTATTTTCTGCCTTTAGGATATTTAAAATATTCAGAAACCTGAATACCGGCTAATTTTCTTGATGGATGAAACTAATAAATCAATAGTTTATATCATTTAAATTTATATTTGCAAGAAAACTTTTTAAACAACTTTTTAGTTCTTTTAATTTTTCTATTTATCTTTTCAAATAACAGTTTACATTTTACAATTTTTGTATAAATGCCTTATTTTTTTATTGTAGGTGGATATAAATATAGATTTTTTACTTGTTTGAGTAACTGAATAACTGTTGTGTCATGTTTTATATCAGTTTTGAAGATAAAAATGGGTAGTATCCAATAAGTATTTTATTTGAATTTTATATATTTTTATTATTATTTTGTTTTGAGAAAAAGATGAAATACATTATACTGTATAGTGTATATGTAAAAATATATGATAAGTATCAATAATCTTCGAAAAATAAATAAATAATTACCTACCCTTTATTAAATTTTAGGCATGATTTTACTAAACTGCAAAAAAAAATCACGACTTGTAAACTTGTACGGCAATTCTGAATATGTTACAGCTACTTCATATCTTGAATCTTAATACTGACATTTTAAAACACTTATTAAATTTGTTATATTATATTACATTCATTGGTGTCATCTTTTGTTAATGACAATAAGAAAAAATATATAAAAGTAGTATAAATAATTACAGTTTAGATATTTCCACATGACCATACTTACACTCATTACAATGCCTAAAAGCAATATTTGACATAATTTGAATCCCCTTGTGCCAGAAATATAGTCGAAATGACCAAAAACACACTTAAATGAGAAGTATTTATAGTACTATATTACCAAGTTCATAAAGATTGAAGCAGGTATGGCAATAGCAGCTAAACATAACCTAGAATTTTTACAGTATACCTACTACCTATTTAAAGAAACTTAAATTGCCATTGCAAGATCTGTTTAAACATTTAATAGCTGCAGCGAGTCATTCCTCGATTTCGACTCATAATTTTACATTAATCCACTTCTGTACAAAGGATGCTTGCATTTAAGATGCATATAGTAGTGGTGTCGTATCAATTCGTTATATTATTATAATTATAGGCAAATAATATTTATTCCAGCAAAGTAGAAGGAATTAGGTTGTTAAAAAATTACACATAAATAAATAGACAATAAATTTTAAACTAAATAAAAACATGATTATTTTATATATAAAATTCTAATACGCATCGATCATCTACTATACCGATGCTGAGAATTCTGTTTAGACCTTCGCGAAAACTGTGGATTATAGAACTCTAGAGATTTAAAATTTTTCTAAATGGTGCTAAAACTTATGCAACTAAAACTTATAATTTATACGAATATATTTTCTTAAAAACTAAAGCATACATCTTCGAAAAAAGCCACATTTTCAAATATGTCTGCACAGGTAAATATTTTTGTAACATAAACTTAGTATTAAATATAAAATTATTATTTATTTATAAGGATATGAAAATAATAATTATTAAAATGTGGAGTTTGTAAAGTAACAAATTCCTTTTAAACATTATTAATTTTATTTGAAAATTTAAATAATAACAATGAATAAACAGATCAAGAATTTTATGTTTGTACTTCTTTTGTTCTGCTTGTTCTTTTTTCGAAATTTCGGTACCTAAAGTCACCAGAAATTGGACCATTTTGCGGCAAGAAATACTGCCACTTTAACTTATTGTTAAATTTTTCAATATATACTATTTTGTTTCAATGTTTCGGTTTCAAGAAATCAGTATAATTTCAAACCGAATGAAAAGAGGATTTTTTAGCTTTGGGATGATGAATTAAATATAAAAAGTTCAATAACATGCATAAACATATAAGAAAAATTTGGTTACAATTTGTCTCACATAATAAAAAATCTGATCCAGTGGTAAATCTTTCTCAATTTAATCTGATATTTAACAGTTTCCAACAACTCAATACATCATCACTAAAATGGCTTATTCTGAATATCGCATGGTTTGCTTATAATTCATTAACTTTCACATTTAGGTAAACAAATTAATTAGTGCGAGAGTTCTTTATTTTGACCATTTATGTCAGCAACTACACTATACTAATTCTGTTTTCTCAGCATGTTTTAGTAAATTTTAACCAAAAATATAAATCAGTAAGTATTTACATTATACAGGGTGTTAAAAAAAGAGTGTAAAATATTTTAGGAGGTAATAGTATGAACCAAAATAAGCAGAAAAGTCTTAATAAATATGGGTCCGCAAAGTAACGGTTGCGGAGATATGGACCACTATTCGTTTTTCAAACATTTTATTTTATTAGGAATAAGCCGACAAAGCAAGCTTTTAACAAACAAAAAACAAAGTTACAGAAGATGTTGAAAGTAGCTACAGCTCTTCTAGGCTATTTACAGGAGTACCATACACTAATGTCTTCAAATATCCCCAAACAAAGAAATCTAGAGGGTTCAGAACAGGCGATCTTAGAGGCCATAAAACAGGTCCGGCTCTTCCTATCCATCTATGTGGAAAAGTTTGGTGCAAATCCTCTCTAACGGCCATGAACAACACCATCATGCTGGAACCACATTTGTTGCCTCTGATTCAAAGGAATGTCTTCCAAAAACTCATACAGTATGTTCTGCAGAAAGTTGAGGTAAGCAGCGCCTGTTAATCGGTTTGGTAAAACAATAGGACCTATAAACATGTCACCTACAATACCCATCCAAATGTTTAATGAAAAGGGGCTAAAAAACATAAAACATTCCATATCTCCGCAACCGTTACTTTGCGGACCCATGTTTATTGAGACTTTTCTGCTTATTTTGGTTCATACTATTACGTCCTTAAATATTTTACACTCTTTTTTTAACACGCTGTATTTGAGTTTATTTTAATTGTAAAGTGCGGATTACCTTAGTACCACGTCATGCCAAAAATGAAAACGTACACTGTAAAATGGGTAATTTTTTCAGAACAAAATTTCTAAAAATTAGAAACAACATATTGCGACCCACAAATCGTACCCTTGTGTACAGGATCAGGATCGTCCACCACTGCTGTCAGTGGACTGTAGGGTGACTGGCTAAACTCAGTGAAGATGGGGTGGTTTTTAAAATGTGGTTCAAAATATATATTAATATATAAATATATATATAAATAGAAAAAACAGTTGGTAAAGGGCGCCAGACAAATTTAATTCACCCGCCAATCAACCCAAGTGTCGGTATAATCACGAAAATTTGTCAAACGAGATTATCAATAAAAGGCTAATATACAACTAAGGGCTATTTATTTAATTTAATGAAATTTTATTTATACAAAATTCTGAGTAAATTCAAGAAATTGTCAAACTCGAAATATTAAACGTGAAATATTGAATAGAAAAAAGTCAAGCTGAGCTAAGTTTTAAAGCAATACAGACCACAGCCTTTTTACGATTAGATGGATTGAGTATACCATAAAAAAATATATATCTAGTTAAATTCCGTAAAATTAAGGGCGATAAAAAAATGCAAGCGCATATTTAGCAGTATAAGCAGGAAGTAAAAAATCTATAGTAGCGTCGCTTGAGCTCAGGCGCAACCGCTTAACGTTGGAAAAAATATATATACCTATACACATACATATGTAACGAAATTAACCAAACGCTCCTTAATTCTTGGCAGGTATAACTGGTAATAGGATTTATATAGCTTGGCAAATCAATTAGTAATAATTGCTTAAAAATTTACCCAGCAAACAAAAATAAGCTAAATTAAAATACTAACTTATAATCTTAATAAACTATTAAATAACAATTAAGTTTAACTAAATCAATTAGTGTTTAACTGACTCCTAAAAAAAAGATAACGAAGAATAAGCGTGTTAAACTATGTTAAATAGTATAATATTATTTTAATTATTAAACTTTAATTAATAATAATAATAATAATAATAATAATAATATTGCCTTTATTATTTATACACAAGAGTACATACAAAATATAGTTGATATAAGGTTGGCGCCGTTCGGCAACATGCCGCTCTTCCACGTAACCAACCAGCCATAGAAAAAGTAGTAGACAAACCATAGAAACAATGTATACATATTGTACTTAACCTAACATACATAAAAATAACGCAACAGTTATCGATTAGAACAAATCCAGGCCTTGATTCGCTTCCGGAACAAATGAATATTAGACGAGGACTTAACAGAAATAGGAATGTCATTGAAAATTTTACCAGCGTTATAAGTAAAACATTTTTCAAATTGCGCAGTGTTATGTTTAGGTACGGTATACAGATCCCTTCCACGAGTAGGCAATTGATGCGTATCACAACCACGTATCAACTTCTCGTAAAGATAAATAGGTAAGTGAAAATAATTTATTTTAAAGACAAGACAGGATAAATGATAACAAAATCTTTCACTTAGATTAAGCCACTTGGAGCGTACAAAATCAGCCGATACGTGATCAAATTTCCGCAAATTAAAACAATATCGTAAGCAAGAATTTTGTATCTTTTGGAGCGTATTTTTATTTTTAAGAGTTAACGCAGGCCAATATATAACATCACAGTAAGCTAATTGCGATAGAATTAGAGAGTCGCACAACAGTAGCTTTGTGTCAGTATTAAGAAAATCTCTCTGCATATAAAGAACTTTTAATTTATTGTACGATTTTTGAACTAGACTGTTTATATGATTGTTAAATGTAAGATTACCATCAATAATAAGACCTAAACTTCTACAATGATCAGCTGGCTTTAAAAGTACATCATTAATTTTTACCTCAAAATCAGGGTTATCCACCAACCGTAGCCTATTTTTGCCAAAAATTAACATTTCAGTCTTTTTCTCATTTAATACCAAACAATGTAAACTAGCAACATGCACTAACGTTTCTAAATCCCTATTAATATAGTTAGCAGCGACTGAAGCATTCGTCGAATCAAAAGAAAAGTAAAGTTGTGTGTCATCCGCAAATTGATGAATTTTACAGTGAGTGAAAAATGAGTGAAAGTCTGCAGTATAAATTGAAAAAAGTGTAGGCCCCAATATACTCCCTTGTGGAATCCCTTGCTTAATAAATCTATAAGACGAGCAGATGTTCCCTGAACAAGCTTTTTGACGACGGTTAGATAGATAACTAGAAAAAAATGATAGTGCGTTGTTACCAAATCCGAAATATTTCATTTTGTTAAGCAAAATTGTGTGATCAATAGTATCAAAGGCTTTACTAAAATCTACCAAGATTAAGCAAGTATTATGATTTAGGTCATTAGCCTTGAAAATGTCATCTGTGATATGTAATAGAGCTGTAGTTGTACTATGAAACTCCCTAAAACCAGATTGGACAAGAGGTAATACATGGTTTTCAGACAAAAATGTATTAAGTTGTCCAGCAACAATTCTCTCTAGCACCTTGGATAATGTAGGCAAAATACTGATAGGACGGAAATCAGAATAAGCCTCCGGATTATTCTTTTTCGGACACGGTAAGACATGAGCATCTTTCCAGACCGCAGGAAATATACCTGAGGTTAAACACTCATTAATAATAAATGTAAAATGATTACTAAGAATTGGGAAAACATATAGCAACATCTTTTGGTTAATGTTGTCACAACCTTTAGCTTGAGTTTTTATGTTGTAAATAATTTTTTGCACTTGGTCAGCAGTAACAGTATTAAACTTAAATTCTCCTCTCGTTCCTGGAAATCTGCCCATGTATTTATCTAATAAACCTAAATCCAAAATATTAGGAGGCTGAGGCAACTCATCACACAGAAAGTTATTATACATATCGGGATTGATTTCAAAGGCACTATCATTAGATTCAGTGACATTTAGATATTTTAAGGTTTTCCAAAAGGTTTTAGGATTATTTTTAAACTGAAAAAGTAAAAATGCTTTTTTCTCCGCCCTGACACATCTGTTTACCAAATTGCGTAAGTCTTTATACTCGTCATGAGATGAATCCGTTTTCAATTTTTTATATTTAGCAAACGCGCGCTTTTTAAGACTAATCATGAGCTTGAGATTGGGAGTAAGCCAAGGTGCCGGTTTCTTGGTAACTTTAAAGGTTCTGATTGGAGCATGAATATCAAAAACTGAAAGTAAAGATGTATTCCAAAAATGTAGCATTTCATCAACAGAGGCCAGTGAATATATATCATCCCAATTAACAAGGGCTAGATCCAACTTAAAATTATCAAAATCAAAATTAGAAAAGTCTCTAATTGTCACCATTTTTGGTTTTTGACAAATTTTCTTAATTTTTAAGTCACATTTTATTAAAGAATGCTTTGACACCTGTCCCATGTCAATCACAACCGAGTCACTTACCAGGTTAGTATCAGAAACAATTATCAAATCTATAAGGGTCTCTGAATTACCCACTTTATGTGTTGGTGATGTAATTAATTGGTGTAATCCATACCTCTCCAACAATCCGAACAATCTAGTCCTATAAATATTACCGACATCCAACACATTAATATTAAGATCGCCTCCAAATACAATACAATCAAAATTAGGAAAAAAGTGAATTAATATATTCTCCAAATGTTCTAAACAAATTGAAGCATTTGAAGAAGGTGGTCTGTACAACGTACCCAAACAACAATTTCTTCCAGATATTTTTACACTTATCCAAAGACATTCCAAAGCGCTATCAGTAAAATCAGGACATTCCAACACTTTATATTTAATACCATTCTTAATGTAAAAAGCTACGCCCCCAGCACGTGAGGGACGATCATTGCGAATTAACTTATAGTTATGTATATTGACTCCATAATTAGGAAATGAGGAATTCAACCAGGTCTCAGAAAGTCCAACGATGTCTAAAGAGTTATCTGTAATAAAATCTGAAAGCAAATCAAAGCCCGTAAAAATAGATCCAACATTAAAATGTGAGAAATTAACATATGCATTACTAGGCATGTAGCAGAAGTACTTAAACGCTAAAACAGAGCTCCTTCTAAAAATAATTTTACGCATTTCATTATACAGTAAAAAACAGAGATGAAAAAAAAATTTATACAAAATAGGTTAATAATCTTAATATCAAATTAATTAACTATATATTTTATAAAATGCAATGATAAAAATATGTATTGTTTGAAACCATATAGCCAAAACCCAAAAAAGAAGTGATAATTGAAAAAAAAACAACATAGATAATTACAATACAAAAACCAATAAGTAGAATACAGCAAGATATGCGAACCACTGTTAACCTCTACCGCATCGTTAAACCAGTAGGTCCTCTTCACATGTCACAACAAACTTCTTCCGCTTTTCCTCGGACCAGGCATAGATATTACCATCAATGGACCAAGCATTTTTAATTCCCATCTTCTTCTTCGCCACGTTAAGCAGATTGAAACGAATTTTAGTGAGGTCCTCAAAGATAAATACTGAGCCACCCTTCAATAATTTCCTCGCTAAAAATATTTCTTTGCGTTTAACTAAACTTGCAAACTTCACTAAAACTATACGGGGTTTGGCCTCTTTACTATCGTGTCTGTTAATACGATAAATACTAATAAAGTCGTCTGCAGAACAATTAACACCCAGTTTTTCCATAAAGAAATTTATAACATGTTCAACGACGGAGCATCGATCACCTTCTTCGATTAATCCACATATTCTCAAGCTGTTAATTAAATTCAACTAAATCATTCAGCCAGTGATTAACTGGTATATGATAAAAAAAGAAGAACAAGATAGAGATGATAACTTGCGTGAGTCCTTTAGTACTCAGATGGTTACGTAAGCATTCCACAGGAACCCAGGAAGAGGCTGATGTCGAAGCCGCAGCACCGAACCAGAGGAAATGGGATTACTTCTAATGCAGAGGAATAGCACTGGGATTCCAAGGTTGGACTAAATACAGCACCTGGACTCGAGTGAATTCCCAAGAACTCCGCCACAGTTCCAAATTCGGATCCAAAATTGAATTACAAGTAGCAGCAGACCTAGGACTACGACTAGAACCAAAACTCAAATCTCGATCTTGAACGTATAGGTGAAGGTAAAGGTGAAGGTGAAGGTGAAGGTGAACCCTGTATAAATACAGAAAAACGATATAATATCGTGTATGCAAAAAAAATATTAACTACCAAATATAATTACTTTTTAAACGCTTAGGTATTTAAAATAGTTACAAAAGAGAAAAAGCTCAGAAACACTTACCCTAATTAATAAGGGGTTCCTTTTTAACAATACTGTGTACTGTGATAACTCACAATTGCAATGGTGTTGTGATAATGGCCAAAATAAATGCTCGTCGTGTGATACCTAATCCTTCACAATGAAGAAGAATAATCTTGGACTTCTGCACAAAAATATACCAATCTAACGATGAAGCAGCTACCAAGCATTCGTTTGGGTTGTCGGAAAACAGAATCCTCAACGAGGTGATTGTAGAAATCACAGATATTTCACGACAACCTCACACCACATACATTTGCCCATTCCAGATGTTCCCGATCGCCGCAAGGCAGATTCGAACCAACAAAAAACTAAACCACTCTCTGATTGGTTCAAAACTGACCAATAGGAATTTTATTCAACTATAACTTAACTTAAAATACTAGGATTATCGAATAATATATATATATATATATATATATATATTATTCGATAATCCTAGTATATATATATATATATATATATATATATATATATATATATATATATATATATATATATATATAGAAAAATTAATAATATTACATATTATTGTAAATCAATTAAATCAAAATTGGGAAATGAGATAATTAGGAATTTTCTATTCGGAAAATGCTACGCGCAATCGTGCGACACCGCACCGCGCAGAATCTACTCAACCTAAGTCGATCAATACTTTGTGGAGGCAATATGGCGAAATGTCAAATCTAAGTAAACGAACAACCAATGTCCATGTTAAATTTATGAAGCCTGTTGGACATATACACCAAGTAGGTTACAATAGTTACGTTATTAGATACTTAAATAATCTCTAAACTGTGTACGAATTAAATTAGCTCATACAAAACAAATGTAAACATTTATAAACTATAGTTTTAATTATTTTATTCTTTATTTTAGGGCTCCAGTATTTCCGTGTTTTGAAATAACAACAGCTGCCTACAAAAACCACGCTGATTTAAAAATGTGATTTACTTTTATTTAAAAATTTTACTTTTCAGCTAAGAATGCAGTGGAAACTTTTCGAGAAAGACCATTAGACGGGCAACATAAATACCCTTTTTTTTCTCCTTCTGTTGACAAAATTAGCGAGTCAAATATTATCAATATAGTGTGATTTTTAATTAGGACTAATATATACAAAATTAACGTGTGTTTATAAAGGTATGAATAAAATATTATATATACTGGGTGTTTTAATTTTAATTTAGGATATAACATATGTAGTTTGTTTTCAAATCAAAATTAAACGTTACAATATAAACTGGTACTTTAAAATTACATTGAATATGAAATAATGCTAAATTAAAGAAAATGTACACCTTTTGTATGAAATTTGTTACGTGTAAGTAAAATTCCAATAAAAGTATTAAATATTTTCTATAAAATATAGGAAATTTTAGGTTTTACTTATGAGCATTACTTAATTTCTGGAATATTTATATACGGGAGTAGGAACTATATTCCCACCTCGTTGTTCGACTGAATGCTCTTCCGATTACAAAGGGCAGACGACAGACGCATACATTAGTGGTGATAACATTTGTTATGTTATTACCACTTAGTTTCAAATTTTATTTTTTTACTGCAAAGGTGTTATTATTTATTTGCAAGACGCGACAAGCAGTGCAAATGCAAATGGCTAACACTGGTAACGGGTAGTATCTACCCTGTCCTCTCGGTTTTGTTTTCCACCCACTTACCCACTACGTATAGTTCATTCCTAGGTCTGTTCTTGTGATAATTATGTGTCTGACATAAGAGTATTTTATACTGAACTGTATAATATTTTTTAAACACCACATCCATTTTAAGTTTGATAGTTTATATTCTGTTCCATATATTAACTATGTTTGTACTCTACCTATGTATTTACATTTTTTTAGGAATTATTAGTTCTTCCTCTTGTATTTTTTCAGTAAAAAATAAGAAATAGCAATATTTTAGTTGTATATGGAAATTTATTTAGGCAATTATATTAATTGGTGACCATTAATTCTAGTAAAATGGAAACAGAGAAGTTCATCCAGATCAGAAAACTAAAGGTGCTGCCTTTTCGGTATCACAAAAGAAATCTAATAAATAAAAAAATTTGCAGAATTTAAGTTTTGAGTTTACGTCATTCATGTCATTCTTGTTCCAGCGAGGTGTGGTATATATTTTGTGTACTAACAATGTATTCTTTAAATTTGTTTTTGTTATGTGCTTCTTTATATATTACATTGGGTTAATAAATTTATTTCTACACATTTTATCTTTAAATTTAATATTTAAACCTGTTATGCTTTTGATATAGTAATTATACTTTACATAATTAAAAAGAAAATGATCTAAACATTAGAAATCGTCCATTGTGCTGCAAACTTTTCATAAAATTTTAACAACATCGAAAGTACTCATTAGTACTGACCCACCTATTCACAAAGAGAAAAATAGTAAAATTATTCAAGTAATACACATAGAAATATTTACATTTTCAATTTTCTCATACAAACTTTAAAGTGATTGGATTTTTATAAAAAAAATACGAAGTCATTTTGAGACTTGTAAAGTGATATAATGTTATTAGATTGCGTAAATAGTATTTAAAACGTTATTGTGGCATTTGTTCACACTTCACAGTATCCTAATTCACCTAAATCAAATCAATCAGTATCCAAAATAGTAGAAAGTGACTAATTTACAGCACTTAGATACCTACGTAAGGAAAGTGGGATTTGATTGAGGAACAAGATTCCATAGATGGACCACTTGAGAAGGGTTCAAAAAACATACAATTACCAAAAATAAGTTGACGTTGACTGAACCCAGCACTTCAATAGTTTACTTTAAAAATTTTATAAACTCCCTACAATTGCAGAATGGAATTTGGATGACGATGGGCCACCACCACTCACTTACACCTATCTGATGCGCCTTCCGCAAATATCACACTTTAACTTAACACATACATTGCACTATACATACACACTACTGGTTAATAGCAGTGTCACTATAACGGTCACATATTAACACTTATTACACACTACACTATAAACATATACATTACTCGTCACTAGCTCTGTTACTGTCACTGTCACCACTAGAACTGCATCCATCACTAGAACTGCTGCTGTCTCCAAGGGTGATTACGAGATCCCACGTGCGTTCTTTATCGTTCCGAACATACATAATGCATATTCTCTATGTTTCTGCAGTAACTAGATTCATTTTTTCATACAAGACATTACATCCTGTAATTTAAATGTCTTTCACTTTCGCATTACTCCATTCACTCAATGGGATTCAATTCATAGTGGCTGGGTGGCAAACAAATTACTATAATCCTGGCCATTCATCTACTACATATTTAATGTATTGGCCGTTTTCTGTTTCCGTGATTTTGGGTAATTCAGGTTTAAGCATTGTCTTGTCGAATTCGATCCATTTCGATTTTAACCAGTCCGCCGTTTAATTTCCGCCTTTTGCCGTGTTGATGTTGGCAACTTTTCTAATGCCAGCTGGTTGCTTTCGATATCGTAATCGTGCCACACTTTTATCACCGTATGGCCTTCATTTATCCATGTTTTACCCGTGTCACATATTCTTAAATTTTGAGTTTCTAATATTTGGCAAAGTTTCATTCTGTGAGATAGCAACTTGATTTTTTTTTGTCGGAAGTCCATCCATGAATTGTTTCATAAATCGTGTATTTTGTGTCGCAATTAACCTCTATCCTCTTCCTTCCGCGAGGTTCCACTACTTTCGGTTTCGCAATTGCATGTTCTTCTTTGCCACTGTATATTACATGATATACAGGATGGTTTCGAAAATAGTTGAGGAAAATGAAACAATGAATTCTTTAACCGATTTTAGAGGGAGTGTTGCGTATAAAAAAAATAATATTAACATTCCCTAATAATAACAGCTGACAACTAAAATGACAGGAACCTACTATAAAAAGTATCTTTTGGAGAATCAGAGGATATAGGTATAGGGTATTCGGAATTTGTGCAGAGACAAAAAAGTTTAGTTTTGAACATATTGTTACGGAAGCTCACCTACCTTGTTAGTTTGTTAATTATGTTGCGTTAGAATTGATAATTTTTGAAATACCTTTATTTTGACGTTTTCTAGAATAGTCCAGGCTATATTCTATTTCATTCTCGACACGTTCTCGATGCCGCTGAAACTTTGCAAATCCGAAAAACATATATAAGCGGTTGTGGGTTTCGCCACTGGAGCTTAGTTTATATTGTGCAACGTCGAAGACGTTTTGACGGATATTTCTTGTACAATCAAAAGTGACATTAAAGTTTATTTGTCTACGTGACGTGTTCCCACGCACGTTCTCCCTCTATAAAATCGACCCAGGAATCCACTGTTTCATTTTCTCAACTATTTTCGAAACACCCTGTACATTAGTCAAGGAAATTTTTGATAATTACTTACACATTTTAAACGCATCACTTACTCTCATATTTTGGTCTCGGCCCCTAATCTCTTCATATACATTTTTATCATCCCCGCTTGTTAGATTAAGGCGTTTACGATTTTGAGAACACTCGGTAGACCTTGAATTATTTTTCATTCTTAAATACACAAAATCATTAATAAATTAATTATAATCACAATTAAATTAGCGGAAAGATGTATTCAGTCTTTTCCTGTGCGTACACCCATGGCAGCCATGCAGCTGGAATACCCGAATGCGTATTAACGCAGCCTAATTGACGTCATTTCAATAGAAGTCTAGCATTCTGGTGTGGAAGTGTTCTGGTTATATTTAAATGATGGTTTTTTGTTTCTCTTTATATGAGCACAAGCCAAGGGTGGTAGACCCATGAGTGGTTCTGGTTTCATGCTTCCCGGATCGAAAATGATATATCTGATTCTCTACCTAAAACTTTTATGTTTATTTAATATACTACCAGGTTTTATTTTATAATAATTTTGATTTTTAAGACATGCAGAAATTGATAGCAATCAACTTACCTAAGATTCAACTTAACATTACAAAATTGACGCCAAGAATGTCTGAAAATGCAGGTCAACTAAAATAGCACATTTGTAGTGTGTATTATGTGCATTTACGAACGATAGAATCCACAAATATCACGAGGACACTGAACTTTACTTTGGACATATGCGTCTTGTACATTAACTGAAATCACTTTTCTCATTTCATATTGTTTAGACAATTATTTTATATTCTCAAAAATTAACAAAACTTATATTTTATTGTATTTATAAATTACTTTAGTCGAGGATATAAATCAAATGTTGTATTAATAATTACCTAATATATTCCTCTCCTAAAAAGAGATACATCTACTAGTGATAGAAGCAAGGGTCAAGTGCAGTGGTTTTTAACATGGGGTGCGTGCGCTACTTGGGGTGCGTAGACGCATTTTCAAGGGTGCGAAAGAAATGTCATAATTTGCTATTGATCCATTCTATACCATACATATTCACCAAATGACCATTTGCCACAAGCTACTTGTGTGAAATGGAATTTTTATTACTTCCGGACATAAAAGCAAAAGCTAGAAATCGAAAAATTTTATACAACAATAACGTAGCCATAAAAAACGGCTATATTATTTTGTATGTATATAAAGGCAGTATATTGTTATATGTATAAATGTATACGGTGATCACGCGAAAACGTTGGATTGGGCTATAACTTTCCTACTGCTATTGTTTGCGAGATATTGGTGATTCCATAACTAAAACTTATTGATCAGATGGTATATCTATAACAATGTTAAAATACTGTTCGTTTTTTAATTTATTTCACATATTATTAATTGCTGTACTCGGCAACAATATGTTCCTTATGCCTGGATAATTGCCATTAGTGCATCACTTCAAAAAAATCTAATCCATCATCTATGGAGGATTTAAGAATAATTAGTATCTTATCAGTCACGTCAAAAATATTTGAAAAAATACTTTACAACCAGATTGTTTATTACTTTATATTAAATATTACTTTTTGATTTACTTAGGCTTGGTTAGTGTATTGATATTATTAGATTTTTTAAAAGCTTTCGATACTGTGAATCATGGGCTACTTCTATGTGCCAAATTAAAATATTATGGCTTTAGTGATTCAGCTTTTCATTAGTAGCAGCATATTGAAAATATAGGGATCAATATATTATGGTTAATAATGAAACATAAAATAATTTGAAGATCTATTCAGGGGTGTTCCAGGGTTCCATTTTGGGTCCTCTATTTTTTATAATTTATACTGGCGCAATTTTAAACTCTGCTCACAATTATCAGATACAGGCATCGCTGATGATAGACAAGGTTCATGATTCTGCTAAGACCAATGAAATTATTAATAGTGAGCTTAACAGTATCAAAAATTTAGCTTTTGAACACGATCTTAAATTAAATTCTAATAAATCTTCTGTATTATATTTTGGAAAGAATAGACAGGCAAATTCTTTAGAACATGCTTTAAGTATTCATATTGATAATAATTTACCTTACCTATTGTTGATTCCGTAAAAAATCATGTCATTATTGACATTTATTTTAGGTTATTATTTTCAAACAGACATATTTTGAATTTTAAGTTAAAAGTCCATTTATATGATTCTTTTGTACTTCACAAATTAATTATTACGATTTCATTTATGGACCTTGTCTTTTGGCTGTAGATAAAGAAACAATATAGGTTGAGAATTCATGTTGCAGATTTATTTATGGGTTTAGAAAATATAATCATATATCAGATATAATTCATAATCTCGAAGGTTCGTTAAAAATGGAAAATCGTAAAATGTTTCATTTGGATAATTTTGTTCATTCAATTGTAAACCAATCAAATGCTTCATTTTTGTTTAAAAAAAATATTCCCCGCTCTGGTGTGTATAGTAAAAATGTAAGATGTATAAACAAGTTCACTCTGCCTCATCAACATCGTTTGGCTTTGTTTCAGAGATCATTTATTTACAATTCAGTTAAACTCTATAACTCATTACGTAATGAATATAATAATTATAGTGCTACTAAATTTAAACATAAATACAAATTCCTTGTGTTAGACAGATAAATTACTTAAATAGTTGCATATGTGTTTACTTATTTTTTTACATAATATAAGATTTACTTCACTTATGGATTTATTTAGGTTAAGTATGAGTAGCATTTTTGCTAGACTTCGTCTGTTAAATCCATCACATTCAGTAATTCACTATTTGTATTATTTTTATTGCGTCAATTAAATAAAATATGTAAAATATGAAAAAAGAATTTTATAAGTTCAACTTTAATACCCTGTTTCTTTTAATGGAGTAATTTTTATATATAGATAAGTAGGGTTAAATCGTCATATTTTGCCGTCAAAACTACGCAGTTTACATGCATGTTTTTTGGTACAACCTGTTTGGTGCAATTCTTGAATATTTTTTTGATAAAAATAATAGATAAACTGTGTTTGCTTTTCAGTAAATATATTGTTACAGGTTTCATACCTAACTTCTTCTCTTACTATAGAAAAGCAATCAGTTAATTATTCACAGATCTATATTCAACACTGTGTACACCAATGAATACTAAATACAACTAAACTAATAAATCACTATCCAAATCGCTCTCAATCTCCAGTTGATCTTACCGAAATATCCAAATGAAAAACTGTCCCGCTCTGTCCGCTTATTCTCCTTATATAGGCAAAATACTCTTAAGTATTTTCTAGTAGCTTTGTATCTCATTTTGGAGCGGCTCGCGAATCTTCCTGATGCGTCTCGATCGACAGCATCATCGTTTGGCAGTTTATCAGACTTGCGCGGGCGATCGGGGCAAATCTAGCGTGTCGTGAATCCAATAGCCACCAAGTGTGATCGGAGCAAATCCTGTGACACTGCTCCCTCCTTAGGACCGATCGTCCCGTCAGTGACGGAAAAATCCGTGGGGCTCGCTATCACTCTGGTGCCGCTGACGGAATTTTCCGTCATTTCTCTGGTGTCATTTATAGCTGGGTTATTTACGTTGACACTGCATTTGACGAACGGTGACATAGGCACTATGAAAAGGTTTTATGACATAGTTTTTTGCGTACGGTTTAAGATTTTTGCTTGTCTGGACCTGGACAACATGTTATCGAAACTGCCACCGGCAGCGAACCTGTTAAGTGATCTTAATTTTTTCCGCGTGGGGTTGTAGAGTCACACAAGGTCGCCTTGTCGGATTCTGACTGAATTGGCCCGGACGTTGTATAGAGTCTGCATGCGGTCCCTGTTTCGTCGACTGCTATTTTTCCTTCTAGCTCATGGACATAAGTACCTGACGCTGTGGACTGTTTTGCATGACGACCAAATACCAAATCTGCTGGAAGGCGAAGCTCTCTCCCAAATATGATTCGTGCGGGAGTCTTCCCAGTCGTTTTATGGACAGCTGAGCGGTAAGCTAACAGGAAGAACGGAATAAGCTTGTCCCAGTCTGTCTGCCTCTCGTTCACAAACATCCTCAGATTGGTTTCTAACGTGGCGCTGAAACGTTCCACCATACCGTCTGACTGGGGATACAGTGGTGTAGTTCTGGTTTTCCGGATTCCTATAAGCTCGCAGACGTTAATGAACACACCTGATTCCAAATTTGTGCACTGATGAGAATGTAGTTCCATGGTACACCAAATCTGCAGAACGAGTTGTTAACTAGCGTGTCCGCTATGGTTGTGGTTTTTTGATTGATCCAGTCATTTGCTGTAGTAGTCCATGGCTACTAGTAGATATTGGTTTCCACCCTGAGTTTTCGGAAAGGGGCCAGCTATATCAATGGAAATCATCTCGAACGGCGCTTCTACAATGTACTGGCGCATTTTGCCTCTGGAGCGGGAGTCGTTTTAGACGGGACATTCGGATTCAACGCCCCACAAAAAGTCCCTATTATGATTTTCGGGTGGTTTTTGGCAATCTTCTCAGGAAAATTCTCGGAGATGACGTCCGCGTCCAGGTTCCGGCGCACCAGGTGCCCGTCCCACGAAGATGACGTTCATCGGCGTTCCTGAGCTCCTGGTGTTCGGGGGGTCATATTCGTGATCAGCGACCTCGAAAACCCCCGAGTACCCGATCTGGGCCAGTTCTGACACTTATTTACCAAGTTTTGACATCTTCCAAGAGGCCTCTCAAATAATGCATTTTTGGCTGCAGCAATGCAATTTCCGATTTGTCTTCGTTCCCTTGCTGGCTGTACATATCACATTTTCGGCACCAATCTTCTACATCCGTTCTACAGCTCAACCAGTAAAAACGTTCCCTAATGTTCTGTAGAGTTCGATTGACTCCGAAATGGCCACCGCCGTACCTCTATATACTTCCCGCAGCACTTCCTCGATCCGGAACCTCGGGGGTAGTACTTGTTTCTTGACTTCCATTCCGTCACTGTTGTCCCACGCTCTTTTTAGGACTCCATATTCCAACACCAGAGAATTCCATTGGGCCCAGTAGCTCTTTAATATGGGGCTTTTACTATTGACTTCAGCCCAAGAGGGTCGGCTGTTGACTTCGTTCCAGTCTAGTAAGAACTTGGTAAATAAGTGTCAGAACTGGCCCAGATCGAGTACTCGTAGGTTTTCGAGGTCGCTGATCACGAATATGATGTTCAAATTGACCCCCTGAACACCTGGAGCTCAGGACCGCCTTTTGGGTCGCTAAATCCAAATCTGGCATCGGCGAACACCCCACGGGCACCTGGTGTGCCGGAACCTGGACGCGGACGTCATCTCCGAGAATTTTCCTGAGAAGAGTGCCAAAAACCACCCGAAAATCATAACAGGGGCGTTTTGTGGGCGTTGAATCCGAATTTCACGTCGGAAACGACCCCCCGAACACCTAGTGCACCAGAACCTGACCCTAAACTTCATCTCTGTGGCTTTTACTGACACAATCAAAAAAGGCGAACCGAAAATCGTTATGGGAGTTTTTTTGGGGCGCTGAATCCGAATTTCACGTCGATAACGACCCCCCGAACCCCTGGTGGACCGGAACCTCACCCGGAACATCTTGTCCGAGGGGTTTCGATACACGATCGAAAAAGACTTGCTGGCATCCCGGAATCCATTAGGATGGGATGTGTAAACCTTAATAGACCAGAAAAACAACAATATTATGTTATTTTAAGAATAAATCTCACATTTTTTATAGCTTTCCTTAATTAAAAAATATATTTACTTGTCGCCTCGGAAGTTAGATATCTAACTTGAAGAAGTATACTATTCTAATGGATATATCTCTTTTATTATTTGAGGTAGACCAATAAAACTCGTTTTTGAGACATTCTGTATTGTTTTTACTGTATTGTTTTGTATTTTTAGTTATCTGAAAGCTGTCAATGAAATTTTAGATTGTTACATTGGTATTATTGTCAGTTACATAATAAAATTTTATTTCCATCTAGGTAATATGTTTCTGTTTTATCTGTATTTAGATAAAATTGTATAATACATATTTCTTGGCACTGCATCTACATTAATCTTCTAGAAAAAAATCATTCAACAGGTGCTTAAACATCGCTCATCTTTCATGTGTCCATACTATGTAAATCATTTTTGTAATGGTTAAACCGTAAGTCAAACTTTTTCTTCTTCTGAAATAGATATTAAGTAATAGTTCTGACAAAATAAGACCTTGAGAGTTGTAAAGTGTCATATGTTTAAAAAGTTTGGAATTTGTTTTACTGTATTGTAAAGGTATCTGAAATACCTTAATATTATAAATCAATTTTCCTTCAATTCCTATTAATGAAGTCATGTATATTCGTTGATACCAAATTTCTAGTAAATATACCAAATATATATATATAGTAAATAATTATAAAAAATAAAAATTAATCTAGCTAAATTTACTAACAAAAAAACATATCTGCCATGATAAAATCATTCTATAATTTTCCAGCCACAGTCAATGAAATCTAATATAGTTCTTAGCATACCTATTTGGTATCGTCATGTTTATAATACTATTATATAGATAATTTAAATCTCCAGAAGAGAAGCAAAAGTGAAGCCGAATTAAAGTGAGAGGAGAATATTTAAGGGAACTTGTGCACATGCGCTAATTTCGAATGCCGTGGTTGGTGTAACCGATGTGTGCAATAAATACACATATGTTATGATTTGTAGTATTTCCCTTATAGATCTTTGTTCTGCAAATCGGCTTCACGGCGCATTCGGTATGTCTGCTCCTCCCTGGCATCAATGAACATACATATTATGTCTTCATTAATAAGAATTGTAAGAAAATTGATTTATGCTAAAATACTTTTACGATACAATAAAAAATCTGCAAAAGCTAATAATAAAAAATATATGGGTAGATATTGTAGATGTAATTCTACTCTGGTCGGGGTTTTAATCGGTACAGTAGCTAGCCTTACACAAAATTGTAACCTCTACGTTGACTTAGCCTTGAAATACGGCACGTAGAAAAAACAAACAAACTATTGTCACTACCTGATCACATAACGAATATACTTCAAAGAAATTCGCAATTTTTCTTCCAATGATCTGTGTTCACAACTGTCAAATTTTTACTTTGACGTTTCTGTTGCTCGCGTATGACTTGTGTTCAGACGAAACCGATCCGCTTATATATTTTTTAGGGTTCTCGAAGTTTCCGCGGTCTTTAGAACGTGTCGAGTAACAAATAGAATATAGCCTGGAATGTTCTAGAAAACGTCAAAATAAAGGTATTATAAAAATTATAAATTCTTACGCAAACAGAGACACAATTAACAAACTAAAAAGGTGGGTGAGGTGAGCTTCTGTAACACTTAGAACTGATCTTCCCGAATAGGTTACTCCACTACATAATCTCCTTTAATGTATAAGTACTACAATGTGGACACCATTCTTCTACATCGAAACGACTTTCAAGCCAATAAAATCGTTCTCTGAATCGTTCACTTATACCACTATGGAGAGCTTCAAGAACTTCTGGCAGTCTTTTTCGGGGTAATACAGTTTGCTAAATCCTTTCTTTGCCATTAGGACTTTCCAGTACTCTGTGCAATAAACCATTCTGTATTATTAAGGAATTCCATAGGGTCCAGTTTTTCCAAGACGATTATTGGAAATGTCACTCTAGTTAGGTCTATCCAACTTTTTAATCTTCCACTAGAATATAACCCCGAAGTCTGAATCTCCACTCTGTTCTTTAGCAAGAGTTTCATTATTTCATTCATTCGGGCTCTGCAACTTAGTTCTTTGGCACAAAAATTTGTCGTTTCTCTCCATTCATTCAAGTTAGTTGTTAAAGTTACTATGCTACTTTGTAATTCTTCTTCCACTGATAATTTTTCTTTTTCTATCCATTTCAACCGAGTTTCCAACTTGTTTGTATCGATATATTTTAAAATTTTCGACAGTTATTCTTTTTCTTTAACCCACTGAGCTTCTTTTCGTTTCAATTGATCTTGAATTATCAGGAAGTAACTTCTAAAGTTTTATTCTGATTGTACAGATTAATTACTATTTTCTACTCCTTTTCCAGTCTCTGTCTTAATTTTAATAATTGATTCTTGTGTGTCTCAACATTGGAACTCTGGAGTTCTGGCTGGACTCTTTTTCTGCTTGTTCTTCAGTTGTCAAGCTCTTTCCGATTTCGACTGAATGTATTCCTAGGGCACTGATTTTGTTGATGCGGTTGGGTAAGCTAGCTTCACCATATGTGCTATATCTGCCTCAAATTGCTGCAGATTTTCTTCGAAGCGTTGTCTTCAACCTGTTAGTTGTGCTTAGTAAACGTGTTGTAGATGAGCCTCACCATACTATAACGCAATTTTCAATGTTTGATAATCTTTTTGTTTATCCTCGGCTAGCGTTCTTAGAATCTTCATGGCTTCACCCCGTAGCGCAACTATACAGGGTGTAACTTTGAAGGGGGTTCCGGTTTGGAGGGGGGTACCCGTGACCTTTACAAACACATATCATAAGTTTGTTTTCTTAAATTCTGTCACAAAAACTGATTTTTTATAGCCTTTTTTCGCAATTTTCATTGTACGCCACTGGGCAGACAAGCGCTGAGCATATCTAGTTGCAGCGTCACCAGCATTGTTGCCATATTTAATTATTGAAGTGGAAGATGGAAAAAGAAGTTCCATTAGAGAGCAAAAGGCCCACGCCACTCGTGAGGCACTGCTTTTTGACACATACATTTGTTTGTAGTGGGTGTTCGCTTTATTATTCCATATAAACAAAAAATAAAAAAATGTATTCTTTTACCGATATCACACTATAAAACAGAAACAAGTCAACTAACAGAAAACTCAATAATAAATAAATACATACTTAATCCTTGCCTATTTACTTACTTAGAGTCTTCTTCTACAGTATTTAAAATATTTGGTTCAAGATTATTACTTTCCGAGTTTGTTTTTACTCTTAAATGTTGAACTAATCATACAGACATTTTCTTATATGGTACGTGTCTATCGCGGTAATCCATCTGATACCGTTTTCTTTCAACCGCCGTCTAATTTTGATAAAAAAATGAAGCTTTAGACATATTAGCTCTTTCTTAATTTGTATACATATTTTTTTCATAATACCACACACACTTGAAAATGAAAACTGACCTATATAAGGTTATTATACACAGAACAACACATTCCACAAAATACCGCTTTAAATTATTACGAAATTAAACTTGGCAAAATACAACCCTGCATTGAACAAATTGTAATTCGATTTCAGCAAAAAATCCTCGCAGATAACTTGCTCTCTCTCTCATATCTGTATATTTTTTATATAAAACAACCTAGTCTGATTTCATGTATCGTGTGCAGTATTTATGCGATATTTTTACTTTATAAACTAGGTCAATGGTCAATGTCACGGTTATTTAAAGGACATTGATGGAGCCCTTAAAAATAGTATCAAATCCTCGATCAAATCCTTTGCACTGAAACTGTTTTTTTAAAACATTTTAAAGCTATCAGATTAATAATTTGCTTATTTTTAATTACGTACATTTTATAAAACAGCAACAATTATCTGAAAACATTAAGTTTTACTGGCAATAATTAGTAGGTAATGTATTAAAATCCACCTACCAATACTATTATTTAATAATAATAATTAGTTAATAGATCAGTAAAAAATTGTATTTTATACGTACATTTACAACACTCGAAAATGGTTCTAGGATCCATACTTCATCAGGATTGACAGAAAGGTATAATGACTGATGAGTCGCAATGTTATAAAAAAGCATATTTAAAACATTATTCATTGCAGTTTTTTCTTTTTTGTATCTCCGTTACTTAACATCTAGACGTCGGAACTTGCCATATCATTAGCGATTTATTAGGATCAGACTGAGGTGTATACATGCAAAAATATGTTAAACATAAGTATTTACACTGAATTGGTTATGTTATTCCTAATGACTCGCATCGCCGAAATCTCATCACAATAAATTGGAAGCTGTAGACTGCATATCCAGACTATTGTCTTCTGCATTCACATTACCTAACTAAAAAAAATCCTCATTTTCACATTTCACGGCCCCACAATTATGTCAAACCATGTCCCTATTTTTGTTATAGCTTCTGCATTTGCATGTTCTAGTATTTTTGATGCGATCAGATGAGATCTTGTAGCAAATTTTTCTTCCAATGCACTTGTTATAACGTGTTATTTTCCATCCACCAGCAGTAGTTGTTTTGTCAACACTTAACCATAAATACTTGTCCTTTAAATCGGAGCGAATACTGGCTTTTACGGTTGATTTTCGTTTGCAGTCAAGTAAAATATTACATAGAGTACATTGTATCATTAAATACTAACTTTGGCAAATCGTGAATCCATTTTTCTATGGTTTTTCTGCACGGTATCCGTCGTGACATTGTGTACAGATAATTTGTACTCATGAACGTAATGTAAATGCATAACACGTAGTACACACCATCAAAGCTACGTATGTACTGAATTCATTATAAAATATCAACTTCGGTCGCGCTGCGCTGCGTGAAATACGACCCTGAAATGACGGAACAAGTTCCGACGTCTAGACTGGTAACAACTAACTGGAAACACCATAGATATGGTTCTGCAGTGAAACTTGGACGCTGTACAGGGGCGGCGTGTATAGCAGTTTGGGTGCAGTTTAAAAAATTAATTATAACTCGGCTATTTATTTGATTGAAAAAAAACTAATTTCAGATTAGCAATCTAGGGAACACGGACTACCTCCCCTCCAAACCGGACCCCTTTCAAAGTTGCACCCTGTATATGTGATTCTTCCGACCACTTGTATTACCAAGGCAGCTGCTTCGAATTGTTTAAGGTAAGTACTCCATTACATCTTTCAATCAAATGTTGGTGCCTTAAACCTTGACGACGTAAGAAAACGGCTTTCAGTCGACTTGGACTTTATCTTATATCTCAATTCTTAATTGATTGATTTCCTCTTCAACAGTTTCCTCAAATTCATTGAGTTTAACCTTAATTGTCTCTTCTAACTTATTGTTTTCTTGTAAACTGCATTTCATTTCGTTTCGACTATCCTTCATTTCCTCTAAACTGTTCTTCATTTTCTCTTGATGGTTTTTCATTTTCTTTATGTCTACTTTCATTTAGATTTTTAATGAATGCGGATGATATGATTTGAGATAGGTGTTCAACTGTAGATAATAAGAGTGGCAACTTAGTGCACTCGTCATATTTGGTGCAAAATACCTTTTGATTTAGAAAACTGCATTATTTGATGAAAGTGGTTTTAAAAAATAATGGACAGAAAGTAAAGTGTGATAAGTTTTTTCTAGACAAAAACTGTCCTTTTAATTCTGTATATGTGCAGATCTGGACCGACTCGTGATTTATTCTTGTAAATTAAACAATAACAGAATGTTAGAAGTACTTTGCTCTAAATGTAAGAAAAAAATTAATGACAATGAGAGTTCGTTAAAATGTCAAGGTTCATGTTCGCATTATTTTCACCCCAAATGTGTTAATATAAGTAGACAACTCGATGTCAATGAAAATTGTAATGGTATAAAATGGTACTGTGAAATCTGTATTGAATATCAAGATCTTTGTAAACTTACTAGTGAAATTGAGCAATTGAAATTACAATTCCTAGGTGAAATTAATGATTTAAAAAGTGTTTTTCATTCTTGTATCGATGAAAAGAAGATTAACTTGCTAAATCCACTTAAAACCTATGCAGAAGACCAAAGAAGTTATACAGAAAAACAAAACCAGAGAATCTTGAAGTAGGAATAACGAAACTGAAGAACATTGAAGAAGGGGGAGTACTAATAAAATGTAAAAACAAAGAAGAGCAAGAAAAGATTAGAAAGGCTGCAGAGAAAAAATTAAACAAAAATTACGAAATCAAAGCTCACGCCTTAAAAATCCCTGTATCAAAATATTAAATATTGAAGAAAAATTTAGTTGTGATGACCTTTTGAATTTAATAAGAAAACAAAATGTTTCAATATTTCATGACAATACTGAACTAAATGTTAAAGTTGTAAAGAAAATGAAGACAAAATATATGGCGATTATCGAGTGAGATGAGTTAGATAGCTGTTCAAGTAGCCTTCCATAGTGCTTAAATTGTTTGGAAACAAGTTTAATTTGGACATTGATTCTAATCATTCGATTTATAACAATAATTGTCCTGTTTATTTAAAGAAAATTGAAATTCAAAAGAAGAAAATTAAATATTTCACAGTTGATAAGATGACTTTTTTAGGCCGAGAAAACCAAGTCCTGTTCTGAACAATTCGTATACTTTTAGTGTACAGGATAACAGTAGAAGTTGCCACAATCAATCTTTGGAATTAAACGATAAATTTAGTAAGATTTGCCATTTTAATGCCAGATCGGTAGCAAACAAATTTAACGATATAAAACGACTATAAAAAATTCTGTTTTAATTGATGGAATCAGTGAGACTTGGTTTTCTGCTGATTCTGATGACATGTTTAATATACCGAATTATGTTTTAATAAGATCCTAGCTCATCACAAGAGGTAGAGGTGCTACTTTTTATATAAGAACATCGGAATTCAAATCATATTCGGTATTAACAATTCCAACTAATAAAATTTATGATATTGAATATTTAATTGTAAAATTGAGATTTGGTTGTCAAACCTTTGCTGTGGGTGTATTTTATAAGACTCCTGATTCTCATTATTCAAATCTTTGTATTTTGGCTGATGTTGTTCAATACTTTATGGAAAATAACATTCATGATTTTGTATTTCTTGGAGACTTTAATGTAAATATGCTAACTAACGGGCCTGATTTTATATTCCTTAATGACTTGTTATTTACTTGTGACTGTAAACAATATGTCTCTGATTCCACGAGAGTGACTGCTGATACTGAATCTTCACTTGGCTTAATAATTGCTAGCTCTGATTTGTGTATTAAAAATGTTGAAGATTTAGATATTTGTTTCTCAGATCATAATGTAACATCTTGTCATATTGCAAACCAGTAGCGTGCCTAAACCTGTTGTAAATGAATATCGTTGCTTCCGTTGCTTGGTTAGCTTTTAATCGTGATGCTGCCAGTATTGATTGGAATCACATTTATAATATTGATTCTTAGTTTAGTAAAGTAAAATTTTTCAATGATTCTATTTTAAGCCTTTTTGACAGACATGCTCTATTAAAGAAGCATACTCTTAAATCTTCTAATAATAGAGAACGGATATCTTATGGGAAATAAGAAAAATTAAAAATAGGGCCTGTTTAAGATACAAAAAAAGTAGAAATGCTGTTCATTGAAAATTTTTTTGTGACATTCGCAATTATTATAGTATTGCTGTAATGTAAGAACGCGCTGCCATTTATTCTCACAATATAAATAGAATTAAAAATGATTCAAAGCAATTATGGTCAAAATTAAGATCTTGGGGGGGTTGTAAGTGATAGACTAAATGAAAATCTTTCTGACGAATTGCGCAATGCTACTCTTATTAATAATTATTTCATTGATTCTACACCTAATTTAAATGTTAATAAAGATTATATTTCTTACTTTTATAATTCTAAATTTATGAATGAACGATTTGAAATTTACATACAGTTATACAGATATTAATAAAATAGAAGATATTATTATGAAACAAAAATCTCATACTATAGGTTTAGATGGTATTTCTGGTAAAATGCAGCAGATGTCGGTTAAATGGACATCAGTGCCTCTGACACACATAATAAATTTTTCATTGGAGATTGATCAATTACCGGAACAATGGAAAGTTGCTTGTATCAAACCATTACCAAAAAAATCCTAAAGAAGATCTCCGTCCAATCAGTACGCTATCTGTACCTCTCAAAATTACTGAATCTGCTATCTCTGAACAATTGGTTAAATATTGTGTTAAAAATTCTATAATTCCTGTAAATCAGTCAGGTTTTCAGAAAGGGGTTAGTTCTTCAACATTATTGGCTAGTTTAACTGCTGATATTTTGAGAGCTATTGACAATTCCCAGATTTCATCTCTCACTTTACTAGACATGACTAAGGCATTTGACTCAATCGACATTAATTGCTTTATAGCTAAACTTCATTATTAAGGTATATCTAGTAATATATTGTGCTGGTTTTGCAATTATTTACATGGCAGAGAATATACTAAGTTAAATACTCGTTCCTCGATACTTACTTTACCTTACAGATCAGTTGGTTCTGGTGTTCCTCAGGGATATATATTAGGACCACTTTTATTTAACATTTTCGCAGCACAGACTTGTCGAGAGTTCCTTTGAATTATAAACTAAATATGTACGCTGACGATATACAACTTCTTTATAGTTTGAAGTCTTCCAATTTAAATACTGCCACAGAAGTTATTAATAATGATTTAAAACTAATTTATGACTGGACCATAGAAAATACTTTATATATATTAGTTATTCCTAATAAAAGTCAAAACATTCTATTTGGAGCATCAGTTCAATTGCGAGATTTGGATAATTTTTCCGTTTTAATTAATAATGAAAATATTTCATCAACTAATGTTAAAAATCTTGGCTTAACTTTTGATTCCTCCTTAAGTTTTTCGAATCATGGAACTGATATATGTAAGAAAGCATTTTTATCCTTACAATAGCTGCAATGCTTTAAAAAGTATCTAAATTCTCAGACTAAAGTTTTACTTTCCGAATCTTTAGTTCTATCTCATTTGAATTATGCTGATATTGTATATGGTCCCTGCCTTTCTCAAGACGATAAACACCGAATGCAAAAAATACAGAATTATTGTGTTCGTTTTATTACAACTGTCCCTCAGTTTAGTCACATAACTCCATATTTGCAACCTTTCAATTTGTTGAGCATGTCTGAGGAGACTTATTCATTTTGTCAGTTTTCTACTTAATATTTTCAAGAATAACAAACCTACATATTTATGGGATAAAATAAAATGAAGATCTGAATCACACTAAAAATTTGAGTAGCAAAGTGAGTATTCCTTTTCATAAAACTGAAAAATTTAAAAATTCTTTTTCATATTTGGCTTCTTATATTATAAATAATTGACCAGTTTAGTATCACAATTTGTTAGTGTCAGTAGTTAAACATATGATAAATAATAATATACTTTCCTCTGATTTGGTATTGTTTGATGTACGTAGATTTTAATTGTTTTTTTTTTTCTGTTTACATTTTGTCTCATTGATTGTTCTACTGTATTTATTTGTTTTTATTCTACTCTTTTTGCCTCAGGACGTGTTGTTGATACTCTGTCCTTTTGTAAAAAAACGTTTTACTATTATTATTATTTTCTTTCTTCATTTCGTCTGTTCTTTATTTCTTCTTGAGTCTTCTTTATATCTTTCATCATCTTTATTAACTCTTTGAATGTTTTCTCCATTCTGTAGACTTTGCTCTTGTAACTGGCATTCACTTTTCACTTAAATTTCTCCTCTACGGTACGTCGCATATCTGACACCAATGTAACCTCTACGTTGACTTGAGCTTGAAATACGTCATGTAGAAAAAAAAAACTCTATTGCCACTACTTGATTACAGAACGAATATACTTTAAACAAATTTGGAACTGTCAAATGTTTACTTTGACGTTTCGTGTCGCTCGCGTATGATTCGTGTTCGGCTGCACGACATAAATTGAACTGAGGAGAAGAAACCGATCCGCTTATGTATATTTAGGTAGGTTCTCGAAGTTTCCGCGGTCTTTAGAACTTGTTGAAAATCAAATAGAATATAGGCTGGAATGTTCTAGAAAATATCAAAATAAGGATATCATAAAAATTATAAATTCTAACGAAAATAGGAACATAATTAGCAAACTAAAAAGGTAGGTGAGCTTCCGTAACTATATTATTAATACCGTACCTAATAAGAAATGTGTAAAAAATAAAAATACTAATTGCAGCTATTTGGGGTAAACTTGCGCAATAATTAAGAAATTTATATTTTTGAGCAGAAACTTTTTAACGTACTTTAGAACGACTTGTATAAATAAATTTGTTGCATAAGTTAATATTTGCAGTTTGTACAAATTAACATATTATCCGTTGATACCGGAAATTAGTCTCAGAGGAAGTGGAGAAAAGAGGAAATCTTACGAAATAAAGTCTACATTAGATTTAGCAATAAAATTCCAAGGCAAGAATAATTTTGTACCGGCTAGCAGTAGGTAGAGCGTGACTAATACTTATCCTGTTCTTTTCACATCGTTCACTTTACTATAGAAATAATTATAGTATCCTAATATTTATTGAAAAAAAGCCAATATTGTACTCGAAATATTGTGGATTTATTTATAACAGTTATTAAATTATCTTGCCTTTTGGAATTTTGTTACCCTGTATATTATATATTTTTTAATTAATACCTCTTAAATGACTTCTAAATAAAATAAATGTAAAGCGATATTTTCAAAAATATATTTTTTATGTGATGAGGGAAAAATTAATATTTGACAACTCTAAATATTTAAAAAATAACTGTTTGAACTTTTGATGGTGGTATTTTGTATTTGAAAAGAATTCTTATAGAGATATTATTTATAGAAGCAGTTTCAGAGCATATTTTTTATTTTAAAGTTACTGTAAAATAAAATAAAATTGAAATATTTAGTAGCTTACAATCATTTGCAATAGTAATGGGACTCTTTAAACTCTTGAACTGCTCACGTATTTGTAATGAAATCTACTTTCAACATTAGTTCTGAGTTGTTTCACTCATCAATTGAGATTTAATTAAATGTCTACTTAGAACTTCCAGAAGTTCAAAAATTGTTTTGAGAGAGTGGCATTATTCTTATAAAAGTATGTAGCATAAGAGTACTATGATTTTTTTACCGCTTTTGGATTGAAAATAAATTATTGATTATATTATAAAATTTTTTCCAATTTAATGTAGCAAGTGTTTGTTTATATGAATAGTCATTGTTTCTATGTCGAAAACACACAGTTTGTAATTAATACGTGAAAGAATAAATAATATTTTTATAGCTACTAAAAACTACAGCCTGACGTTAGCGGTTTCCATTTACTCAACATTGTCTTCGCTTCAGCCTCAGTAAAAGGTGCGGCTGCTTTCCGGAAGTCCCAGTCAAGGTCACTTACTCCAGGTCATAGCTGTTCCCATCCTAGGTGAACGGTAAGGTAAACGAATGTCTACAGAGGCGTCTCCACATAATATCTACTTGTTATTAGATAATTTAATGAAGCAAAAAATAATATGGTAGTATAATGTCTACAAATTCACTAACGAGTGTTGTTGAGTTTGCAATAACATTATAAAATTAAAAATATATATATAGTATATAGTCGTATGCACATATAATACTACTAATTACTAATAATCAGCAGATAGTGGCATTCTACCTTGAAATAATATATATACAGGGTACACCTTAAATAAGTACAAATATTTTAACTGATGGTGTAGTTCGTCATATAGATCAGTCTAGTGAAAGCCATTTTTAAAAATTTCTAATATTTACGGAGATATAATTTTTTTTTAAATACCCACATTTTGAGGACCGCTGTCATAACCAACCTAATGAACTATATGATTTGTTGCGAGGTTGCCATATCTCCTCTAATATAAATATTTAGTTTCCTTAACCGTAATAGGAAACTAATACGGTTAAATTATATTTAAAAAAAACTTGTTTGAAGCAGTACAGTAAAGTTGGGTATGTAGTATGATACGCAGTATTATTAACATAAATTTTAACTGCTTAACTGACCTTACTATAAACGATTAAAAATGAATGTCCGCAAGTTAAATACATACTACCATAAAGTATTTAGGAAGATATTACGTGACATTACTATGTTCAATGTTCAAAAATTATACATAAACGTGCACACAAGCTTACCTGTTTGTTAAAAAATTAACTATTTAATCAGCAATCCACATTTCACAAGTTAAATGTCATTGTACACTGTTAGAAAAAGACACAAGACACAATTTCCTTAAGTCAATTTATGAAGAATAACGAAAAACTATGATTTTCACACAGCATATTAAATTTAATTTCCGCCACATAACCCCAAATGAGTCAGTATTAACCATTTCGAATCCAGAACCATAAAGTGACTTCTCACTTTAATCAGTGAAACGAATTATAAAAATAAAGGCACACACAATATTAAATAACAAAATAGCAGCTTGACGTATGCGTTTAATATCAAGAAAAGCAAAGACATTTGTGTAACACTGGCAACACTGTGAACCACACATTCAATCTGCAGTGCTATGACTCATAAATGTATGAGAGTCAGCGGTCCTCAACAAGTTTTCTACAGAAAAATTACAAAATTTATTTAAAATTTTACTTTTTTATTTCTGATTTTTTTGTAAAAAACTATTAATTATGGAGATGTTTCATGGTTTAATAATTTAATCTCACGTTTTCTAAGTATACAATAAGCTTTTATAATTTATTTTGCTAAGAATTTTGTCATTTTTTATAGACGTCTTGAGAAAGAAAATAGACATTTCCGAAAGCTTGACAAGCCCTTAGCACTGTTGACTTCAATTCTAAATACATCACTGGTTATATATATATATATATATATATATATATATATATATAAATAACTCGCCAAATAAAAAATAAGTTTTAAGTTTTACCTAAAATTCAATGAAATATGTTCTGAATACTTACAAATATACCTATGTTTTATTCATATAACCAGAATAAACAACTATAGTACAATACAGATTGATATAAGAGAATAAAAAACGACATACGAAACTGCAATTAAAACATTAAAAGCTTCCGCATCCAACTGGTAAGAAGTAGACAGGACCGTATTTATTTTAGATACCAGTATTCGCTAAGAGGGTGGGATTAGGATTGGGTAGGGTAAAAGTACATAAGAAGAACAAAAAAAAAACAGAGAAAAAATAACTAATAAGTTAAATTATATCTCTTTAAAACAAAACAAAATATAAAATAATAATAGACAACAACTATACAAACATATTTCTTGAATATATTTATATCCTAGTGATATATAGACACAATATATAACAAAAATAATATATTTCCAATATACTTCATGCTTCAATGCTGACTGAACTAGATCCATCTTGCAAATAACAGTGAATACAATGTTCACTAAACCAGTGATATCTCTCATAACTATTTTAAGAAGACAATATCTTCTAATCCACTGACTGCAAACTTCATTGTAGGCAGCCTTAAATGGTTTCATGATGGCACGGTCTAGTAGTTGTAATTTGTGTGTAGTGTGGGGACGCAAATTTATCATGTGAATATTATGTTCCCCTGCATAGAGAATAACTTTCAAATGTTTGTGGCTGCAATGTCCATTTAAAGCAATATGAACTGGTTGATCCTCTGTAGGTTTGACTTTGGGAGTTAAACATCTTAAACCACATCAAAAAAACATTAGCTTTTCCATCCACTTTCTTCAGCAATAAAGCAGCTGCCCCCAAAAGTATATTTTTTCAATTCATCGGCCAATTTCTTCCGAGGAAATACAAATAGTGATGCAAGAAATATGTCACCACTCATGTTAATAGACAACAAAATTGTAATATTTTTGTGTCTCTCGCATGAAGTAACTTGCTTTTTTCCTTTTAAAGTCATGATTTTCGTGCACTACTGAAATTCCAGTTTCATCACAGTTAAAAATTTGTGATGCAGAAAAATTGTACTTTAAAAATAATTCTCCATATTTCGAAAAAAGAGATCAACTTGCTCTTTGTCAAACCAAGTGACTCTTTGGCTGCTAGTAGACTGTGGACAGACTAGAGAAAATTCAGGATGACGTTCTTTTTGTTTTTATTAAATTGAAAATGATTTTTTAAAACGTTCCAGTTGAAAAGTCAGAAATTTCTTTACCATTCCGTATATATTTTATTCTATCTCCCAGAGTAGTTTTTAGAACAAAGAAATGAAGCGTGGCTTCTCTTACTTCTACTTACATTACTTTATTTAAAACTGCTTTTTTCACAGCAAGTTTCTGACCACTTTCCTCTCTTTGGAACAATCTTATAATCTGAAATACACACCTCTTACTTTACAAACTGGATATTAACTTTTTAATATCTTCTGAATACTGTCCACGTTACTGTCCTATCCGATGCTGAGAAACAGGAATGGCTAGAAATAGGATGGCGTACCAGTGTTGTACACTTTTTTCGATGATCTATAATTTGCACCAAAAAAATTATAGTGAAGCTTCATGCGCTGACATAGTCGGCAGCATTATGTCGAAACACCATTATTATGAGCAAAATTTAAAATATATAAGTAGTTTTAAGGAAAAAAAAAAAAATAAAACCAAGTGAAACCACTTTTATGTTTGACGCTTTTTCTGTAATTAGCTGATGTAATTTTATCCACTTCGCTTCTTATAACATTTTTAACTGTTTAGTCAAATTTTGGAAAGGTATCACAGTACTGAAAAATACTGTCCTGTACTGCCAGCAAAGTAAACAAGTAGTAATCTAAGTTGCATCGTTAATTGCCCTCTTTGTCTTTCTTACAGTGTTTAGGAACGACGTATGTCGGTGAGTTAGTAGACGAGATACTGCATAGTTGCCAAGCCTACGATTCATAAAATTAAACAATTTCCTAAAAATGTTATTACGAATTTGCAAAGTGCTAATTATTCGAAATGTCATATACTTATACATATTTAATACCTGTTAAAGGATTAAATTTTATAAAAACAAGGTTCCATGATATACAGAAAGCGGTTACCTTGTTTATGTGAAATGTTACAACGTCGCATTCCAAATAGCGCCGTGCTGATATAAGTTTTTATATTCGAGCAGTGATTTCGATTGGGGTAAAATAAACACTGATTGATGACAAGATGTAAAATATTTTCTTAATAACCACCCCGCTTTAAATCGAGTTGATGACTTAAATTGGCATGATATTATATGGAATTATGTTAATATACTTACTATGGATATATCCACATTCCAAAAATTATTATGTCACGTATTTGAAATTATATTGCACCACTCTATCCCACTCTTCACTGCCGGTGTCTTTTGAAATTTTTTATATACCCTATCGACTATATCATTTATTTTATGATAGGTAACGAAAAATAAAATAAATAATTGTTGGCTAAATTTAATTGTCTACTACGCCTCTGTAATAGATGATACTTATGGCATACACGTGCCTAACAACTTGTATTACTATACGGATCTTTATCGGTTACGTGAACCATAGTGGGTAATTTGAATGCATATTCCCGAGAATTTTAATTAATAACTACTTCTGATTTATTTGTTATGCGCGGCGCAGTTCCGTTTTGTCATAAGACAGTTATTTGATATGGGAAAAGTATCAACAGCTCCGCCGCCCATTACCGGGTGATATGCAACAATTTTTTTCGACAGCGTAACCTAATCTGGCAGCTATGTTTTCTGTAGTGTACATTAATAAATAATTTTAATTATTTTATTTTAATTATATTATACAGGATGTTTGTAAATAAGTGCGAAATATATTAGGGCGTTGTTGTCGAAGTTATTTTGTGAAAAAAGTTCATATAATCGTAGGTCGAAATATTCTTCGTTTCCGAGATACAGAGTGTTTAAATTTTATTTTCTTTTATTTTTATTAATTATTACAAAGATATTGACTCGAAATTTGAAACGCGCTTTGGAGGGATAAATGTGCATTTTTTGAGGTGATCCGAATATTTCTACTCGCACCAGTGACGTTCGTGCGAGAATGTCACAACCTTTTTAAATAAAAAAATGGTACGCTAGTGACTTTTTCCCGATTTGATATTTTTTCAGAAATCCGCCATCAATTCTGAATGAAATTGGTCTCTTCAATTTTTTTCGTAGGATGCACCGTTTTTGAGGAAAAAATAACATAAATATATACATAAATAACATATTTTATCTATTCCTATTAATTTATATATTAATTATTCAACTGCTTTTGAGCAATTAATAGTATCAATAAGCAAATAGCGTGAGTTTTTATAGTGAGTTATTATAACTCACGCTAGGCTTCTACAATGATCATTCGGTATGTAAATAGTGTATGCAGTAAATTCTTGGAAATTTTCAAGCCGATAAATACGTTCCATTGGTGTAAAATGGAAAGAATTTTTAACAAGTGGAAAGGAATGAATAATTAAAAGATTTTAAAATTATTAAATTGCCAACGCCCCTCCTCTCAGTAAGCGGAACTGTCAATTATTATCATTGAGGGGACTAATGTCATTTGATATTTTAACAAAATAATTTTGACGTTTTCAAATCAATTTTCTTTCTCGATACTTGTATCTTAGTATTTATTGTTATAGTCGTAGATAAAGTATAGTATTCAACTTGCGGTAATGGTCATAACTCACTTGATGAACTTGATCTGCGTGAGTTATGACCCGCATTACCGCTCGTTAAATAATATACTATTATTGCAAGTTCTGTGTTCCTAATTTCTATTGATATATTATCTGTTGCTGTCAATATTTCTAAATAAAATACAACCATCTCGTCAAAATGTCAAATTAACATTTTTTCATTATTTGTTTGCTACAAAATTAATGTCAATAAGTGAATAATTTTTGTGTCTTCAAAAATAAACAAAAAATGGAAAATTTTACAAATATGGAAATGGCAGATATGAATTTTGCCTATGGTCAAGGTAATGGAAATACTCTGCAAGCTTGACGACTGTATGCTGAATTGTATCAAGAACGTAGGATTCATCACACAATATTTGCTCGCCTTCACCAACGATTGCGCGAAAATGGTACATTTATGAAACGAACAGCTGATTGGGCGCCCTTGTACGAGCTGTGCAACTAGAACAAGCAGTTCTCGATATAGTTCCGGAGTCACCTGAAACTAGCACTCGAAAAATTGCCAACATATTGAATGTAAGCAACAGTATTTAAAATTCTAAATGTAGACGTACTTTTATCACAATGCCAAACATTTTTTGCACTTGTTTATATCAATTTTGATTGTTTAAGATATTGCTACAAGCCACTGCGAGCCTGGTCAACGATGACGAGGTCTTCGAGATGCAGCAGGAACAATCTGGTCGCTGTACTGCAATCGGGTAGAAGGTTCGAAACATTCCCGATATTTCGAATTAGAAATCTAGTTTAATTAGTTCGGTTGAGATTTTGGCAGTGACAACTTGATTTCATTCTATAGTTTCTACATGTAGGAAGGTAAATAAAATCTGTGTTTATTTGATGTTTCTTATGAGAAGCAGGAGTAACTGAAGACACCTGTAACAATTTGGTGCCTTGAGTGAGGATTACTTTATGGCTACCTGTAAAGTGTCAAAATAAGTAGTAATGTAGGGAACACTATTTAAATATGCATTGTATATTATTCATAAAAAGAGCTCCTTTGATCAGCAGCCCTCGACGTTTATTTGGATAAATTAAAGTTCCCGATGATAAGCACCTGAATTTGTTGTTTCACCTAGATTATAACATTACACAAACGAATACTTTCCTTGTTCCAGAAAATGAAAAGTTGTCGGCTTATGGGTATGCCGACTTCATTGTTGTCCACTCTTAGGAGTGAAATGATCCAGAACATGGTCATGTAAAACCTATTAAAAAAAAAAACAATATTTCAGCAGTTAGGTTTTCGCTGTAGCTTTTTATGGTAACTTTTACTGACAAGTTAACAAATCTACAGGGCAAACTTCGGCAGAGTTTGAATATAACCATTCATATTTAATGCATAATTCAACATCGGAAAGAGATCTAACTTCGAAAACATTGCAGCATTAAGAAGAATTTGATCTAAAAAACAACAAGTGTAAAACTCCAGTACACAGGATTCAATTAATTTAATTTAACTAATTAATCGTAGGAAATGACACCAGTTTCAGAAAAGCCCAAGTCAGAAACTACTTGATAGGTAACGGTAGATTTCCTGTTCATTTGTTTCGCTATTCTAAGTGACTGCGGATGTAACGAAATTATTTTTGTTTTGGGAACATTTAAGATATGTCTGACGTTTTGGGAGAGAGTAGTTTCTTTCCGGGTATGATTATCACCATGAAGACATCAAATCGACAAATCTAGCCCTCGATAGCATTTGTTATCAAATAAAATTTTTTTAAGATCTATTATTTCCTGAAACATGTCTACTGTATTATAAATAACATTGTATCCAGTACCACACATTTCAGTATTGTATGTTCAAAGTATTCGATTTTTAGTAAAAAAAATCAGTAATTATATAGACAAATTTCAGTATTCTGAAGTTTTGTATTGACACCAATTTTTAACTTGGTCAAATACGAGTGAAATATTGTTTTGTGTACTCATGATTATATGTTTTAAGGCTACAGGTGATGTGATGTCCTCTTTATTATATCTCGTTGTAATTGTCTGCACATAACTCCAGTGGATTGCTGTAACTGTCTCTCCTACTCTGACCATACATCCGTTACGTTCACTCTGCTCATCGGGTTGATATATGCTTGTCTTCCTCGATTAATTGCCTTTTTAAGTATACTACCATCTCTTGCATCGGAGTAAAGATATGTTTTGATACCAATATCTTCAGTTGCGCGTTTAATCGCCTTGTCGATTTTATGGTATAGTTTGTAGTCTAACATTTAAAAAATCGCTATACATATTTTCAACATACGTTTGCTATAATTTTTGTGCATAAAATTCGCACAATGTTTAACATTATTTAATAGTTTTTTTTTTAATTTGGGAGTGAATAATAATGCCACTTATTAAAAATTTACAATAATTAATATTACATATTTTGAAAAAACAACAAATTTACGTATGCTTTTATATTTATATGCACAAATAAATTGCTTTAAATGCACAATTGTGCATGTATGGGATCAAAGCAATGGTTCTATTTGTGGGCTTCAAGAAAGCATATGATTTGATCAAAAGGAATAAACTAAGTAAAATTTTGAAACAATTTGGGATACCAGCCAAACTGATTAGGCTATTGAAAATGACTTTAGAAAATACCAAATCCAAAGTACGAATAAAAGGTGAATGTTCGGAAGGCTTTACTATTGATACACGACTGAGACAAGGAGACCCACTCTCAACGCTTTTTTTTAATTTAGTACTAGAAAAGGTCATAAGAGATAGTCAGTTGAACAGAGAAGGACACATATTGTTTAAAAGTCATCAAATTGTAAGTTATGCAGATGACGTGGCTATTATTGCTGGAGATAGTAGGGAATTAGAAGAAGTAACGAGAAAACTTGTGAAGGAAGCACGTAAAGTGGGATTGCAGATAAATCAAGAGAAAAGTAAGCTTTTGAGAATAGGAGAACAAAAAAAGGACACCAATTTTAAATTGATAACAGAGCATGGAGAGATGGAGTTGAGGAATATGTATATTTGGGGGCGCTAATAACAGCTAACTGTGATGAGGAACAAGAAATAAATAGGAGAATAATAAAAGCAAACAGAAGTTCGGCAGCAGTCAACCACTTATTGAAATCAAAAAATTTGTCCAGAGGAGTAAAATTTAGAATGTATAAAACAATTTTGAGACCGACAGCGCTGTATGGTAGTGAAACCTGGGTTCTCAATAAGAAGTCAAGAGAAAACCTTTTAAGGTGGGAAAGGAAAATCTTAAGGAGAATTCTAGGGGGTAAGAAGACGGAGGAAGGCTATGTACGGAGAAATGATGAGGAAATATATGCAATGTACCAGGCACCAACAATAGACGAAATTGTAAAAGCCAGAAGAGTGCAGTGGCTAGGGCATCTAGAACGTATGGAAGATGAAAGGGCAGTTAAGAAAATAGTAGGGAGTAAACCTAACTACAAGAAAAAAAGAGGTAGACCGAGGAAGCGATGGAGAGAGGCAGTGACAGTAGATCTAAGGGAGAAAAATGTAACGGATTGGAAAAGGAAGGCGAATGACAGAATAGAATGGAGGAGAATAACACAGCTCTGGGCCTAAAAGGCCTGTAAACAGCTTTATATATATATATATATATATATATATATATATATATATATATATATATATATATATATATATATATATATATATATATAAATATTATGTTAGTGTCACGGAATCTGCCCCGCTCGCACCCAATTTAACGACTGCGGTGTCGCAAAACGCGAGATTGCCCCAATCAACCCTACGCGATTGTGGTAAACAAATAAATAATGCCGTGTATCGAGGCGCAACTGGAAAAATTGAGAATCGACGAGAAGGGTTCGAGAGTCGTTCGAGAAATGGATCTAGAGTTGCTAGAAAATACCTGGAATATTAAAAAAAGTAAATGTTCGTTGCTTATTATTTTTTGTATCTGGTATATGTATTATTTAGGTCACCTTTGTTCACCACATTATCAATCGTCATTTTCGTTAGTTTATCAGTTCTATACGCACCGGCAATTCCAATTATTAGTACCACCTAAAATAATTACAATGTCTTATGTTATAAAGAATAAGATTTTAATATAACTCGCGTCAAGAATTCAGACGACTTACGTCACGGCTGAAGTTACACATTTGTTTTTATTGTCAACGTAATTTTCGATGTTTGGTCGCGTTAAAAACAATCACTTTTAGCAATTTAGTGAAATATATAATGCAAACTTTTAGTGTAGTATATATACTACTAAATGCGTTAGTGATGCGTTCTTTTTTTTTTGTTATTGTTGTTGAAAGCTACTAATTAAAATTCTCATTTTCGTTTTTGTTTACTTAATTGTTTTTCAGAACCCATTAGGTAATTTAATTTGTTACTGGTAAACGATGTGTCAAACGAAAAAAAGGAAGTAGCCTTTTTTTGTTGTAAATTGAACAAGGATTCTAGAAATAGTTTTTATTTCTAAAAAAACATTGGCGCACCATTTTTTTCATTAAAATTTCCCGAATATCTATCCGTACGCGCGCCACTGGTGGAAGAAAAATAATATTTTTTACGTAAAAATATGTATCTAGATTACCTATTCAAAGCTTCCAATTTTCATTTAAATATCTAAAGTAGTTTTAAAAATATTAATAAATTTGGAATTTTTGATAATAATTTTGACACCCTGTAGCGAAGCATTTTTCGAATATAATTTATACAAACTGATATTATTTTGTGATTCTCTGTATGCCTCTAAAGTTTCCGCTTTCAGTGGGCCACCCTGTATACAGGATGAATCTTAAATAAGTACAAATATTTTAACCAGCAGTATAGTTCACTGTGTAGAACACATAATTAATAGTTTTTTACAAAAAAAATCAAATAAAAAAGTGAAATTTTAAATGAATTTTGTAATTTTTCTGTAGAAAACTTGTTGAGGACCGCTGACTTTCATACATTTATGAGTCATAGCACTGCAGATTGAATGTGTGGTTCACAGTGTTGCCAGTGTTACACAAATGTCTTTGCTTTTCTTGATATTAAACGCATACGTCAAGTTGCTATTTTGTTATTTAATATTGTGTGTACCTTTATTTTTTAAATTTGTTTCACTGATTAAAGTGCGAAGTCACTTTATGGTTCTGGATTCGAAATAAATGGTTAATACTGACTTGTTTGTGGTTATGTGGCGAAAATTAAATAATATGCTGTGTGAAAATCATAGTTTTTCGTTATTCTTCATAAAATAACTTAAGGAAATTGTGTCTTGTGTCTCTTTCTAATAGTGTACAATGAAATTTAACTTGTGAAATGTGGATTACTGAGTAAATAGTTAATTTTTCAACAAACAGGTAAGCTTGTGTGCACGTTTATGTATAATTTTTGAACATTGAACATAGTAGTATCACGTAATATCTTCCTAAATACTTTATGATAGTATGTATTTAACTTGCGGAAATTAATTTTTAATCGTTTATAGTAAGGTCAGTTAAGCAATTAAAATTTATGTTAATAATACTGCAACTTTATTGTACTTATGCTTCAAACAATTATTTTTAAAATAGAATTTAACCGTATTACTTTACTATTATGTTAAAGGAAACTTAATATTTATATTAGAGGAGATATGGCAACCTCGCAACAAATCATATGGTTCATTAGGTTGGTTATGACAGCGGTCCTTAAAATGTGGGTATTTTAAAAAAAATTAATATCCATAAATATTAGAAATTTTTAAAAATGGCTTTCACTAGACTGATTTATATGACGAACTACACCAGCAGTTAAAATATTTGTACTTATTTAAGGTTCACCCTGTATATTGATTGTCTTTGTCATTAAGTATATATCATCTGGAGCGTCCATTAAAGATGTAATTATATCTTGTTGATTGAACGTATTTTAGCAATATAACTAACTGATTTCATCTTTAAAAGGGTGGTTATTTTCGTATAACATCCAATATCAAAATTTTTCCTGACATATGGTATTGCTTTTAACATTGAATAAATTGATCATAATGTCGAAAACTTATAATATATTTTTTAAATTCGGATATGTATGTTATGCCGCATCCACACTCCCGGCGAGACAGTCCGAGACCGGTCGAGCACGAGAGTGTGGATGGAGCCCTCGTCGAGTATCGCGCTCGCTATGGCCCTCTCGCCTGCTCTCGCCGAGAGTGTGGATGCGGCATTAAAATTACACTTTTACTGTATTTTTCACGTATTTTTTACTTTTTTTGAAAAGCACCAATTCATAAATAGCTTTGTACTGTAAATTGTATATTTTCTTTGACTTGTTGGGTAATAAATAAAGCATTACTTACCACGATCGTAGCGAAAGAATGCCTACTTTCGCGCCTCTAAAGGCTCGCAAAAATAGCATTTTCACCTAGCGCAGGAAAAACAAGTTTTCCTCTCCCGGCAGTAACCCGTGGCTACACTGATTCGAGAAATATGAGAAATTCCCACAAGTTTAAATCAATTTTCCCTACGTGACAAATTTTGACATCATAATTAATATAATTAATTTATAGCTGTAGCCATCTAAGAAAAAAATAAATATTATAAATTTGTAATATTCAAATGTTTATCTTTCCTGAAAGTTTAGGATTAAGATGTATGTATCTAAATATGCAGATAAATCGCTTGAAGTAAAAGATGATCTGTTTACAAACCGGACGTTCCTTTGCGGCTGAGAAAAGTAATGTTTCCGGTCGACTTTTTTTTGAAAGGATGGCTCTAATTTCCAACGACACGATAGCCCGATAAACACGGATGTAGACACACCAAAAGTGTTTCATATATATAACGTGTGAGAAATTGAAAAAGTGTAGGTCGAATCACGGACATGACCGAGGAGCTTCCCGTTGCTTGCTTTTGATGTGTTCCGTTATCGTTGTACGAGAAAAGAAGCATTAGCACAGATTGGAAATGCTTGCACTACCGGCCAGTAACGGGAGGTTTGCCATAGCACTTGATGTTACATGTGGACCAGATGCCATAGACGTAGGTTGAGGCTAATCGACACGTAGAAATAGCAAATAATTTTGAAACAAAAGATACAATCAAGTAAAAATATAATTGAAAGCGCAATATACAGGATGTCCGGGAAAATGTGGAAAATTTCTCGAGTGCAGGTAGGACATGAAAAAATAAGATGAAAAGTTCATATAAATTTGTGTCCCTGAAGGACGCCGCTGGAAATCGGTTTTTCTTGAATAAACTTTTAAAGTACTTAATATAATTTAATAAATATTTAATGCGATTGACACTAGTAAGCATCTCTTAAAATATTAAATCTGGGTAGATTCAATCTCAGACTAAAAAAGATACTCTTGTTTGTTCTCGATAAAATGTACCGTTTACGAGAAAGAGTTTGACCTAAGATCGCATGTTGAATCCTCTTATGAAGTTTTTCAATAATTTCGTTAAGGTACCTCCTGGGACACCACTGCGTATTTTTTCGGATTAAAATGAAACATTCCTGTCTGAATGACTTTCGTATTGCACTTTGTTATCGAGAAAAAAAAATAGATATCATGGCCCTTTTTATTAAAAATAAAACATGAATTCGTTTATTATTATTTTTTTCGTAAACGGTTCATTTTATCGACAATAAACAAGAGTACCTTTTTAGTCTAAGGTTGAAGCTACTCAGATTTATTATTTTAAAGTCTTTATCATACAGGGTGTTAAAAATGTGGGCATTAAGATGTAAAGCTTAATCCGCCTCTGGTAAAAAGCAAAAAGCTAAATATGTTTTAAGGACACTATTTTAAGAGAGCCTTACTAGTGTCCCTCACCTTAAATTTGTATTAAATTATATTAAGTACTTTAATAACTATTCAAGAAAAACCGATTTCTAGTCGCGTCCTTCAGGGATACATATCTCCGTCGGGAGGGCCTGTAGGAAACAAAATTATAGGAACATCTTATCTTTTCATGTTTTATCTGCGCCCGAGAGATTTCCCACATTTTAGTTGTTGCGAGTAAATGACTTTTGTTGTGAATTTAAAATCTTTTGACTTTGACACTTCACATCAGTTTGATAAGGCACTTCTAAGCCAAATGAATCCAACTAAGGTTGTCGAACCCAATGAGTGTGATGAGTCGAATGTGCATTAGGGTTGATTTGGGTAATTTTTTTATTTCTGCGGATGTATGTAATGAGTTTGCGTGCGATACACCGCCTGAATCCAATGTGTGCCTCAAACAAACATCAAAGATTAGGTCAGTTCTAATACTTTCCTTAACTTTAGCCTTTTCACGTCTGTACGTAGCTTTAAACTATTTCAGATCGTATGTGTTACAGTACCACAGTGGAGAAAATCCCAAATTCGGAGGAGACTATTGGGATATCGGAAATTATATAGACTACCTCAGAGTCTAGAGCGGTCCAATTTCAAGTGGCCGCTATAGATAAGATTGCGGTTGTCAAGGCCACATCATAAAATACTTCGTATGCAACTTTATCAGAGATTTGTAATAGGTACAAAATAGTCTGACTTGATGTTCGTTCGTTATTTTTCATTGCTGCGTACCGCACACCAGAACAAAATAACTACAGTTACAATTGAGAAGTTTTCGAAAAATGTCACTTTTTGACATACGACCACATTTGTGAAGTCATCGTTGTTCGAGATATGACGTCATCGACAATTTTTTTGAATAGCAACCCCTAATTTTGACCATGTCATTTGAAAGAGCGTATCATTCTACATAATATGCATCGTCAAAAACCATGGTTGCCTGACAGTAGCCTTAGCGACCGAGAATGTTTTTATTGCTGACAGATAAAAACTTGAAATCGTACTTTATTATTTTTTTTGTTTTTTGAGTTATTTCTTTAGTTCTTATCTTTTGTTTGACAAAAGTAATGCGTTTGAAGTGTTTATTGACTAGTAACTTTGTCATTTTATAAAAAAATGGTTAAACTGAACAAGAACGAATTGAAATTCTTTGCATGATCAGATTTGGAGACAGAATACGCACCCAAAAAGAAGTAGTTGAATTGTTCAATGAAACTTATCCTGATCGACATCCCATTAGCCAAAGCATGGTAAGCAATATTGAGTCTAAATATCGTAACTTTGGACATGTTCGTGATCTTCTAAATCTGGTCGACCGTCAAAATCAGTAGATGATGAGCTTAATGTTTTGTTGACAATACAAGAAAATCATCACTCAACACTTAACCAATTTGCTTCTGATTTCAACATGGGAGCGTCCACAGTTCACAAAATTATAAAAAAATCAAAGTATCATCCTTATAAGGTATCTTAGAAGACGACTTTGATCGCCGAAATCAATTCTGCAAGCAAATGCAAGAGCTATGTAATAATGATAATAATTGCGTAAAAAAACGTAATTTTTTCTGACGAGGCTACGTTTGTTTTGAACTGCCATGTCAATAGGCAAAGCTGCAGTTATTGGGTTACCGAGAATCCCCGATGGATGATGGAGTTTCACACTCAAAGTCCCCAGAAAATAAATGTGTAGTGCGGCATAGTCGACGGAAGAATTCTGGGTCCCTATTTCTTTGACGTCAACTTAACTGGTGCAAGATATTTGGATTTTCTTCGAGACGGCCTCATTCTTAAACTAATAACTTTATATCCAGATATAGAGGGACATGATCCTCCAAGAAAATACATTTTCTTTTAACAAGGTGGGGCACCTCCCCATTATGCAATACCTGTTCGTGCTTATTTAGATGAGCTGTTCCCGAATCGTTGGATAGGGAGTAGGGGGCCGATTAAGTGGCCAGCCAGATCGACTGATTTGACACTCCTAGATTATTTCTTGTGGGGATACATAAAAAGCAAAGTATACGTCACTTGACCGGTTAATTTAGAAGATTTAAAAGCAGGAATTCATCACGAGATACATCGTATACCTCCTGAAGTTATTGATAATGTTCAAAAATAATTTATTAATCGTCTTGGCTACTGTCAGGCAGCCAACGGTGCACAATTTGAACATTTAATTTAGTCGATTTTTTACATAATCATTATCATTTTCAGTATAGTGAAAATTAAATTTTAAAATCTTCAAACATTATTTTCTTGAAATTTTTGTTATGCAACACCATAATTTTTCATGCTGTATGTATGTAGAATGGCACGCTCTTTCAAATGGCACGGTCAAAATGGGGGTTGTTATTTAAAAAGTACCTTTTTAAAAAACAAAATCGACGTGCCAGGGGATTTTTTCGAAAACTTCTCAATTTCAAAAATAATGAATTTATTCGTTACTTTTCGAAAGCACTGTATGTAAACGCATGGCCACTCGAATGTTCGAGAGCGGTCCAGCAAAATCTCCAATGTTCCAGTAATTTCGTTGCGGTGTTCTATTCAGCGCCAGTGGCATCACATTACTTATGGGTTTTATGTTGGATAGACCTGCCTCAGACCAATGCGGCAAAGCGGTCACGTTCGAGATGACGGCAACTACGCGTAAAGTGCGGGCAGCAGCAAAACTTTTCTATTCACACAGCTGCGGTAATGCGGACACAGGCACGGCAACGGAAATTATATGCAATTAGCTAGCTTCTTCTCATTGAACGATTAGGAAAAACAAATCTAACCTAGGTACACCTTAAATAATTTATTAGAAGGATGACATACAAAGCAAGATTCAGCTATTGTTTACTAAGCGTTATACATACCAAATCATATACCGCTGCTACTCGTGGACTCGTTTTCTGAAAACGTCTCGGCCAATGATATGAACTACGCGCCATACCCCCATAAATTTTACCGATTCGGCTGCTGAGACGACACAAACTGCTATGTATGTCATCGCCCATCACCCTTATACTCATCAGTTTGTTTAATTGTAGACCTATTTCATACTTTATAATAGATTTGTTCAAGAAAGGAATACAAAGTGCTTTCAGACTGTCAGAAATATTCGACCAATAAAGTTATGAATTTGTTTTCAGCAAACATCATGCAAAAAGTAGTTGCACGAACATGTCTGATAATTTAACTAGTTCCTGATTATTGCTTGAACTAATCTAATATTTTCTATTGTTTTTATATAGGATGTTATTGGTCACAGACCACCTGGTTGTAAAAATATTAAGAATACACTCTTTACATGTGGGGGCAAATATTAATATTAACAGAAATACAGGGCGTTAAAGTGAAACATTTTACAAAAATTTCAGTTGTTGGGACATCACTGAAGCAAACATTCTTAAAAAATGTAATTTGAACTTTTTCAGTGAAAACTATAATAACTTGACACAAACTGGCATTTTATTTCATCTATAGTGGTTTTCCAGATTGTTATGCTATGACCTAGGTAACTGGTCGCTGCCAATAAAATAATTAAAGTGCACATCCCTAGTCTTAGCTGGAATTATTCCAGTGCCGCATACTCCCCATGGAAACATGGGATGCGACCAGTTACGGAGGCGGCTACGGGACGTCTCGGAAGATCACCATTATCCGAGCAACAATTCCGACCGTAGCAGTGGTACCAACAGCGGGAGCTAAAATCCGCTCCTACAGCACCTAGCTCGAGAACAACAAAAACAGGTCAAAGATTTCTAACTAAGACTAGGGATGTGCACTTTAATTCTATTACTGGCGGCGACCAGTTACCTAGGTCATAGCATAACAACCCAGAAAACCACCACAAACCAGTCAAATAGTAACAAATCTAGTACATACACCAAATTTAATTTAAATCAGATAAAAGATCTTGAAGATACATACTATAACAGCTAAACTAAGCAGATTTATATACGGTAATTTAAGTAAATCAGTGGATCATAGAAATAATGAATTCAAAATATGAATCTAACTGAAACATTACTATTTACTAACAAATTTCCCGGGACCACACCTTTTTTAGGGACCCGTGCCCGGACCCGCCCAAATTTTTCATTTAGAGTTTTATTATAATTTTTATATTTACTACATTATTTTATTATTTCGTAAATTATATAAAATTTATACAAAATATAATACCTAACACAGTCGGTAAAAAATTTGTAAGCATTATATGTGTAAATTATGTTGTTTTGAAACGAAGATGGTGCGAATTATTATTTATTACAAGAATGCATTAAGATTGATAATAATGGTTCAAGATTATTTGTCATATTTAGGTTTATCAGCTATTGAGTTAGATATGCCTAATAGTTGTGACTTTAGTGCAACAATAGATTAATTGAAGTCAAAAGACTCCCCGTTATATTAAGTACCATTAGCATATACTTTGGCAAAAACTGTTTAGGTATTTGTTCAGTGTTTTTTGTTTAATGTTTTTTGATAATTTAAAGTATAAAGGTACGGCGCCTCTACTTCATTTCGTGGTGGCGTTTAAAAGACGCGATTAAACGTTTCGACATAAGATTAAGTTGTGTTGTACATTTTGTTCATTTTAAACCGCGCTGATTTAGTAGTACAATTTTTTGAAAATGGAAAAGTTATTTGTTGCTAGACGGCAGATGGCAAAAGGGAAATATACTGGTTTTATTGTATTTTGATAAAAAGCGACAGAAGGTAAAAAAACATACTTTTGTACCGAGAAACTGAAGATGACTGGTTCCAAATTTTAGTAACGTGCAAACACGGATGCCGTCTCATTTCATTTATAAAGTTATTAAGTATTTCATTCTCCTCTAAAGAGGAATGCAAACGAACGTTTATCCGCTTTTGGCCATTTTCTTTGGGGCGATTACAAATATCACGCGGTTTTTTATCTTTGGAGCAAGTCGATTTTTAGACGCTTCGATATTACTGGTAGTGACTAAAAGATCGCGCACGTTTATAGTACATTTAAAACAGCGGTAAAAGGTCGGGAAACGCCGGACTTGACGAGACCACTTGTCCCCTAAATATTTTGGGGCGCTGATTACGAAAATAAGGGTTAAAGCTACCTGCAATTCTTGGAACAACCCTAAAATTGCAAAAAAAACACCCCTAAATAGTAGTGTTTTTCGACTGTACTTGTTGTTTTGCAAGAAAACACCTCTAAATAGGGGTGTTTTTCGACTGTACTTGTTGTTTTACAAACTAACCCATTTCATATGTTTTTTGGGGCGCTGATTACGAAAATGGTGGTTAAAACTTGTAGCAATGGTTGAACCACCCCCAACTTAGGAGTGTTTTGTACAATTTTGGGGATGGTTGGAGCCATTGCTGCTTGTTTCAACCTCCATTTTCGTAATCAGCGTCCCAAGAAACATATAAAATGGCTAAATTTGCAAAACAACAAGTACAGTCAAAAAACACCCCCCATTTAGGGGCGTTTTCTTGCAATTTTGGGGGTGGTTGGAACCATTGCTGCAAGTTTTAACCTCCATTTTCGTAATCAGCGCCCCAAAAAACATATAAGATGGCTAAATTTGCAAAACAACAAGTACAGTCGAAAACACTCCTATTTAGGGGTGTTTTTTTGCAATTTTAGGGGTGTTCCAAGAATTGCAGGTAGCTTTAACCCTCATTTTCGTAATCAGCGCCCCAAAATACGTAGGGGACAAGTGGTCTCGTCAAGTCCGGCGTTTCCCGACCTTTTACCGCTGTTTTAAATGTACTAATGCATGGAGCAGCACAGCGCGGACCTGCAAATCTGCACGATTTCGCACGCTTGCAAATTTTTTTGCAGATTATGTAGTTCATCCTATCAATAAAAAGAGAAAACTGTATGGTGAATTTAATAATTTATTTTCTGAACTGGAGAGAGAGATCAACAAATTTTTGTCACTATTTCCGAATGTCACAAAAAAATGTTTCAGCTCTTGGATCGTAATCGCCACCAAAACATAAGATATCGCAGCGCAATGTCATCTGACGAAACACTTGAAGTCTGTTTAAGGTAAGTAAATAAAGGTTGTTGATAAGCGAGGGTCTTCAGCGACACAGTCACAACTTAACTGGTCGAATATTTCTAACACTTTGAAATCAATTCCTGACTTTTGTGGTAACAGAACTTACGTTGGACAAACGCGGCCAAGCATACAAATTGCAGGCCACCGACACGTCCTGCAGTGACGGTCGTTGCAGGTGCCGGTCCATGTAGGTGCTGGTCTAGTGTGCGATGCTCCATTAAATAACATGGAAATCTTCATGAACAGGCTTTGCAGATCCGTGCCGGGCTGTGCAGGCATAACGTACGCGATCTTTAATAGAAAACAATGAACCAGTTTCACATAAGTTAATTTGAACTAATGGCGCGATTAAACGTAGCTACTAAGCGCTTCGTCTAAACGAACCGTACCTGAAGTGTATTTATTTATTTATTTAAATATGATATCCCACAGGCAAATGCCCAGTTACGGGATAAAGCAGTAACAAAATCAAGAAATGAAAAAAGTCATAAAAATAAAAATACAAGCTTACATATGCACACACACCATACTTACACATAAGAATATAATAAAATATAGTAAATATATAAATTATATACACAACACAGCAACAGTACAGTTCTTATCTACAATAACACAATTCATTATTTGGTTTACATTTGAACTGAAAATATTTGTTAAACTGATACAATCTAGTTTATTATATACAATATTATAAAAAAATATTATAGAAGCTAGCACTCTTCTCTTTTTTAGCACATCATGGGGATACCTTCTATAAGGATAAATACGATCGATTACATAAACTGCAGCAACTATGATACGTTTCCGTAAATCATCAATAGTATGTTTCCACTTCGGTGCGATACACTTCATTTTTAAATATCCCACAAAAAGAAGTCCAAATTATTTAAAGTCAAGAGATTGTTGTGGCCATGGTACTAGTTCTACTCGTCCAATCCCTTGGTGTTAATGCTTGGACATGCTGTACATGGTACGGATATAATTGAGTCTCGTGTATGATATGTCATACTGCTGCAATAGACCGTGGAAGTTCTGGACCTCCATTTCATCCACGATTCGCTTTCAAATTCCTCTCGCGTTGCAATAAATTTACACTCACTGCACACCGCGGTACAAGTACAATCGTTTGCAATAATAACGACACTCTCTTAAAACAGTTTTTGAACTTCTGGAAGCTCTGAATAGAAATTTCATTAAATGTCTCTTGGTAAGTGAAACAACCAATAACTAATGTTAAAAATTTAAAGCAAATTTCAATATGAATACGCCAGAAGTTCAAAAGAAATCGCAAAATTCATTTTAGTGAGTGTCATTAATATTGCAAACGATAGTACCTACATTTGGTATATGTTGACCGGGAAAACGTTCTGCTAAAGCAGCTTCACAGCGTAATAAATTAAAACGATATCCATCAACTCCGAGTTACTACTATACACGTAAGTCATTATTGACACTTGAAAAACTAATGTACAGTGGTGTCACAAAAACTTTAGTGCCTACAAAAAGTAATCGGATTTCAATATTCGGAATCGCTTGTCTAGAGACTACAGTGGCCCAGCTATGTAAAGGTTGAAAATGCTACGACTTCAATAATGAAACTATACTCGGAAACTATAAGAATTTTATAAAAAAAAAATTACTATATCGACTCCATGTTTCATGAAGCATCTATTCCCAAATTCTTTGAGATAAATTCTGAATCACCTTGTATATGATATCAACTTAACCATGATTATCCAGGTTTTTTTTCACACAAAAACTGGATTGTGCACATAAGGTTCGTAAAAGTAGACCTACCCTACATAATATCATACCCGACGTATGCCTAGAAACCATTGTTATTATTACTATTAGTCTTAAAGTATTAGTTTTATGTTTCATTTATGTATTTATTTAAAACATGAATGTTATTGAATATACTCGCGTCAAGAATTCATACGTCTTACGTCACGGCTGACGTTACACATTTGTTTTTATTGTCAACGTAATTTTCGATGATTGGTTGCGTTAACAACAATCATTTTTTGCAATTTAGTGCAATATATAATGCAAACTTTTAGTGTAGTATATAGTTTTATTACTATCAGTTGCAGTTTCTTAAATATTTTGATGAAAATATAATGAATTATTGATTTGTTCGCATGACGTAAGTCGTCTGAATTCTTGTCGCGAGTATATATGCATTTCGTATCGATGTATGAAACAATTTAATCAGATAAATCCAAAAGTATAAATACTTGTTTAATAGTTTGTTGCCGTCGTGTGCGTTGGGGACTAACATATTTATACTAGATTCCTCGAATTGTAAATATTTTAATGCCGTTATGTAGCCTTACATAAATTTAAAGAAAATACACAATGACCTTGAACTTCCTGGAAAAAATTTCACATTACTAGCAAAATTTTTGCCCCAGGACCCGCTCTAGTTCTGGACGGCCATGCCTACGTGTATGTTCTTAAAGTACTGGAAATAAGATTCTTCCAATAATAACAAAAGCCAACTCATCATTATGATATAAATTGATAAAAATAATATAAAGGAAGGAAAATAATTTTCTTTACTAAATTGTCCTTGTAAATTAATAAGAAATTTTTCATTCGTGAATTTAAAAAGTCTTTTCTATTCGTATTCTATTTAGTTACAAACTAGTGCTTCAATGTCATTATATTTGTTAAACCATGGTGCGTGCTGTTTATAAATTATAAACAAAAAACGATTAGTCTGCCGGCAGTTTTGCTAACTTTTATTATCATTTTTCCGCTCTCCTAGTTTTCAGCGGAACGCGTTTACAGAAATGCTTTACAGATTTGGAAAGGAATCGGTGACTTTCAAACTGCTTTATCATGTAAAAAATGTTGGCATTCATGCATAGTACAATAGGAAGTAATTTGAGTGACCATGGCCATTACAATGACAGGTGAAATTATGATCATCGTAGCGCTTCCGTAAAAATATATCGAATGAATGATTACTTGTGTAGAATAATCTTAAAAATAGTGTGTAAACTTGTTTATATGGAATACAACGAATATATAGATCATAATAATAATAATAATGAGTTATAAGTATATTTGCTACAAAATTGTACATAAAACCATTTACAAATATATTTATATGTAGGAAACAACTTAGAGGTACACTCACTAAAGGCTTAGCCTATACGTGAGGGAACAAAATTAAGTATATAAAATAATAATAATAAAAAGAAACAAACAAAAGTGTTGACAAACAATACATATAAGTATAATTTATAATTAGCTAGCTATAGTCAATAGCCAAAATATTTTGTTACTTAACTTAAAACATTATCATTAATTAGTTTAAAGATTTTTTTGGATTTCATATTGATTCTAAAAAAATATTATTCAATTCGTCTAAATTTGCTTTTATTCATTGACAGTAATTTGAAATATATTTCATTAAATCTGCAGCAAGTTGCTTGTACCCCAGCATGAATATGAAATAAATCTAAAACATCACTGTTTGTGTAGTCATTTCTATTGATACCATTAACGTTTAGAATTTTGTAGAAGTAATTTTTAAATCTTAAGTCTGTAACAAAATCTATTACGCGATATAACAAGAACTGTTGCATTAGAAGCAGTGAATAAGGTATACAGAAGTGCGACTCAACTTTCCGTCAAAATGAAACCGCCATGTTTTTGTAAGTTAGGTACTTTATTTGTCACATAATATCGATGTCATGTCATTTTTGAAACGTCTAACCACGAAGCATACTATAGTTTGCCTTATCTGCTGTTGCAACAATAAAATTTTGCGCCCATCTTACCCAGTTTTTACAAACTAACACAAATGTTTCTGCTTTAAATCGTGAGTAAGTCATCAATAGTGTCTACTTCGGTGCGATACACTCGATTTTTTAAATATCCCCACAAAAAGAATTTAAAGCCAGGAGATCGTGGCGGCCATGGTACCGGTCCTTCTCGTCCAATCCCTTGGCATTAATGCTTGACCACCGTACATGATACGGATATAATTGAGTCTCATGTATAATACGTCACACTACTGTAATACGCTCTGGATCCCCCTTCGGTTGCAAATATTCTGTGTCACACTAGCGTGCACTACACTTACACTCACTGCACACCACGATAAAGGTAGCTTCCATTGGCACATGTTTACCGGGAAACCGCTCTGCTAAAGCATTTTCACTTCACAATAAAACGATATCCATCAACTTCCAGTAGCTATACACTTAAGACATTTTTGACACTTGAAAAACTAATGTAAACACTCGCATCACAAAAATGTTAATACTATAAGTAATGAAAGCGTAGTATAGAATAAATACCAAGTGAAAAAAGTAAGTCGGACGGAAAGATCAATATTACTTGACTGCGAACACAAACTTTGCAGGAATAAAATGCATTTGTGTACGATGGTTGATATTTGATGAAAATAACCTTAATTAGTGCATGTATATAATTTGCCAAAGATTAACATTTTACTAACTGCAAGTTTTTACAAATACACTATAGTTTGCAACATCACTAATCTAATTGATCAGCAATAACGCCAATGGTGATATTGCCTAACATTGGTAAGTATGGATGGTATATGTATTTTCAATTTATGTTTCAGTTACTATACTTAAAGAAAGGAACTGTGCATTAAGAGAAAAATGAGACGAGGGGAATATGCAACGCATTATAACTACTGTTGGAAATGGAATATCTATTAATTTAGCTAGTAATGGTGCCTCGTAGAACATTACGAGATTATTTAAGTAGACCTCTTACATCAAAATGTTCAATGGGATGAAAATCTATTCTTGATAAAAAAATAAGAGGTATGAATAACTCGTCTGGTTGAAGTAGGATACCGACTAATGTCTAAAATTTTACCACGATGCGTGTTTAATTTTTGCAATACAAATAAAATTGAGAATGTATTTAACAAAGAAACTAAAATAGCTGGTCGATTCTTGAACAGACAGCCATAAATAAGAAATCGCAAGGCTCAAAGCATGAACCCTGTAGAGCTCAAAACCTTAATAAATAGCCACTTGTCTTTAGAAAATTAAGAGATATTATGAACAATCTGCACGATATGGATAAGCCTCAATGTATTTATAATATGAATGAAAACGGATGCAGGTTGTCACTGCACCATCAACAATCCGTTCTGGCAAAACAGGAAGCCAAACACCTTGTAGCAAACGAACATGGACAAAACCTCACAATCGTTTCATGTGGTAATGCCATAGGTTCTGCGACTCCACCTAATATTATTTAAGAAAAAAATAATGAGCCTGAGTGGGTAGATCCGTTACCACCGGAAAACATGGTAATTTTAACAGCTGAAGGAAGCATGACAATAGAAGCATTTAAACAATGGATACCTTTCACAGTACAAAGCACTTGTGTCCTGCCTTATGATTTTTGATGGTGCTAAATGCCATTCAGACTATTCCATTGCGAGGAGTTAACACCATCCACTAGTAGCAACGAATGGATAAATCAGTATTTGTAATCCTCAAATATTAGGCAAGACTATAACGAAACAACGTTTTGGAAACATTTTTCTATACTTTGGGACAAAAGCATGACACCATTAAATACAAGATAAGGTATCTCATGAATGGGAATTTACCTATTTAATCCAGATATTATATCGCTGGAAGCGTTTGCTCCAAGCAGTGTAACAGAATAAGAAAATGTCGAAGATGTAGGTCCTTCAAAAACTGAGATGTCTTTATCTAAACAAATTTTGACAAACTGTAGCAGTTCTCGTGACCAGTACCCTCAAAAAATTCTAGAAAACGCCAAGTAAGTCAATTCAGGTCAGGTAATTCAGAACTGACTGAAATTCAGATAAGTTTGACTGATGACGAAGAAAACGAAATCGAAGAATTTGAAGAGAACAAACAAAACAAAAGAAAAATAAGACATTTCATTTTCCGATATGCTCACTATATAAATGTGAAACCAGGCGTAGAAAGCCAGCGATTAAGTTGTTACCAAGAACCTGTTCAGGGAAGTAGATTTAACGAATAAAATGTCTAATCCCAATTCACCGACTTCAAGAATATCTTCTTCTGCAAAAAAGGTTTAGAATTAAAAGAGAACACTTCAATGAGTGACAACTGGCACTGTACTGGTAAGTTTGCAAAGACGGCAGAGTGGCAGATATGCGTCTGTGCGTTCTTTGCAAATGCTATTTGCATGAGGATTGTTAGAAATTGACAAAAGAAGATAAGATTGATGGATGTACCTATACATATATATCCTTATTGTTCTTAAAATGACATCTTAACCGATTTTGTCCTAAATAAAAAGTTACTTCTGAAATTTGAGTATATTTTGTTAATTTTTTTAATCAAAAAATATTATGGTTTAAAAGTATGCAATGACGTTATTGCTAAAACAATGTTGATAATATCGCCAATTTGCACTGCTTAAAAAACAGCAAATAAAATCAGTTCGAGAGAGAAGATTTTAGCCTGTTTTATTTATCCTTAATTATTACTATAGATATAACTTTACATGCCATGAATTTAGTTAGTTTGTTGTTAAAAAATGTACATCACTTTCCATAACATGGCTTACTTACACTTACCTGTATATTTGTTTCCAATTTTGAAGAAATGCAAAACACTTATTTTAAAATGGTATTTTGATATAGTGAAGACATCCCTTACAATGTCTTTTATTATATATTAAAATTATTCTTTAGATTAAGATTTTTTTTACTGTCAAATTTGCCAGAAACAATTTGCAACTGTTGCAACAACAAAGCTTCTAGGAAGATAATTACATATTTTACATCATATTTATGATAATAAAATTAAAAGTTTTGAACCATAATGCGGGATAATTTTTGGAAACTTATTGTATTAATAATTAAGGAAGCAGGCATACATTATAATAATTTTTATTGCTTCTTTCTTGTAAATATATAATTTGTGTTGTAAAATATGATAAAAAACATTATGGCACTTTAATTTTTCTGTAATATTGTGTAAATCTGCAATTTAGTAAACAATATAATTTTAACATTTATTCTTTTCCAGTATAGACACTAAATTATCGTATTTACGTCTTTGTACAATATATTCTGAACCTTTTTTGTATAAAATCGCAATTGTTTCGTAATAGTTTTTACAATTTCAAATTTCGCGGTGGAACTGCCAGATATAAGGTTCAATTTATAAATCCAGGAAAGCAAAGGATTTTGATGAGTATATGCGGTATAAGTTTGTCATTTTCATTGCCGTCTCTGATAAGATTTAAATGAGTTAGCTATAATAAAAATTCTTTAATAATTCAAAAACTAGAAGAGAACTATTATTACTATATTACTAATCGAAAGAGAATAAAATTCTCGATTCGATGGTATAAAAATATTATATAATGGATTTGAAAAAAAAACAAAAAGTTTTATATATTTGAATTTGACGAAAGATGAAATTGAATTCTGAACATCCTGTATGTAATTAGGTCCTGCTCTAAGCTTTTCATATAGTTCAGTAATGTGACTAGTTGTTTTCCAAAAATAATCTCCTTAACTTTAGTTTTAATATCTTTATAATTGGCAAATTTTAAAGTTAAAAAAAACCGAATATTTCGGAAACTATTAAGTTTAGATACGAGGATAATGGACAATGTATGCAATACAAATTGTAAGATTCCATTTAAAATAATGAAGTTGATAGCTGCTTCTGGTCTGGTGTCTGGTATCAGCGGAAGTGCCATGATCCTCAGATTATTTTCGTTACAAAAGTAACAATTAAGTAGATACATTTTCAGAGAACAACGATCACACAAAATTTTTCAAATATTTTTTTGTTTGTTTTGCAAAAGTAAACAAAATTAAAAACTGGTGAAAATACGGTAATCATTTTAAAATAATAAAGTTGGTATCGATTTTCGATATAATCAGAAATAAAAGAATCTTGTAAATATATACAGGGTGACTACATAAAAAATAATAGGGGTTGATAATATTCATAAAAATGAGTTCTTCTGATAATCTATATAAACGGATTTAAATAAACACAGTTTTTTTTAATTAATTGCAAAAGTTTCTAAACTAATTCGAATTATTTTTTCTACAATTACTATTAATGATGTCATGTAAGCATACTTTTTGAACTAACTCTAGATATGCTAAAGAAATAAATGATAAAATATTGGATTAAAAAAATATTTAAAAATAAAATCTAGCTAAAATTACAAGCGCATAAACATACTTGACTTAGGCCGAAAACATAGTGGAGGGACAATAAAAGTGGCGAGCAAAGCGACGAAATATCAAAGAGATGCAAGCACTTAGTGAGAAGTCATTTTCGCCCTGAAAATGTTGCGTACCAGACGTTTAGATAGTAACTTCTGTTCATGAAGTAAACATGTCTCGGAAGATGTTTGGAGAACATCACCATATTTATGAGATATTGCCGGATGGTCTTTAGAAGTACTTTCAATATACCAAAATGTCAATGGAAAGCTTTGATTATCTTTTTGAAAATTTCTTTGAAACACTTCAAGTTCTACTACTTATAGTAGAAATACGAACAGAGCGACGGGTTCAAATAATTTAAACTTGTCGCTTGACTCTTTGCATACAGTGCCATGTCTCCTTGTCGCGTCGCTTTGCTATGCGTATTCTTAAAAACCTCATTCTTATTGACATAGCTTTTGCGATGTCATCCCGTAGTTTCATGTTCAAGCTGGCTAAGGTAACAACCGTTTTGACACCGGATTCATCATGTATCTCTGGTTTGAATGCTAGAAAAATTACAAATGACGCTTAACCAATTTGAACACGAAAACTGCGCGCAATGACACCGCAAAAGCGGCATCGCGCAAATCTCACCGCTCCAACGATGTCAATATGAACGGGGTCTTAGCAGTGTTGTTCAAGACAGTACAATTGTACTAAATTCAGTACACTTGACAGTGTGAATGCACGACAGTACCCCTTTATAAAATTTAGTACAATTATCGTATCACAAACAACAGATTCAGGAGGATTCATATATCTACCTATACCCTACTTATTCTGTAGTATGTGATATTTCTTAGTTTTGTTTTTTTAATGGATAAACAATGTCTGAACCATTGTCGGCTAAATCGCAGCAGCCGTGCTTTTTCAAGGCGACACAATTTAGCAGACGATGGCTGAACCATCGTCTGCTAAATCGCGTCGCCTTAAAATCTGTCGAATCACCTGAATTTCAATATAGAATTCTGTAATGTGCTGTAGTGTGACGACACCAACGTCAGTATTTGGAAACATACATATCATTCTATAAATGTCAGAATTTGATATTGACACTATAATAGTTTATCTTTTAATAGAACCTACGTATTTCATTCGGTTTGCAAGAATGTACGTATTTTTTATTTATTATTTTAAAACATTAAAATACGTGGTGGCACTGATACCGTTCCAATACTTCACACAAAGCTTTCGTGTCTAAATATTTTACATTTATTATAAAACTGGGTACATACGTATTAATAATGGACAGCATTTTCACCTTGAAACACAATACTTATTATTTTAGGTTGTATTAATTTATAAATTTAAAAAGAGACGTAAACAGAAACGTACAGCTTAACAGATATTTGATATTTGTCATAATTTCTATCAAACAATTGACGACTATGTCTGACTACGTTATTTGAGCTGTATAGTGCTGCCACGCGCGGGGAGTCACTGCAAACGGACAAAGGAACAGACTAGAAAAACATGACAATTGCGATTTAGCTGACGATGGCTGAATTAACTGAAATGAAACACGTGCAAAAGTAACCTGCACCATAAAATGACTAAGTATTTTTATTAATTTTGTATTGATATTTAGTGATAGTACGACCCTGTATTTTAAAAATGTAAGGCAAAAATAAAATCCATGACAAATTTCAAAACTAAATAAATGAAACACCTAAATTCTGTAGCAATAAGAAAATACCAACATGGGAAAAATTCGCGTTTCGCGAAGAACCCAGTAAAACAGGTTATATGCCTAAATTACGAAGAAGAAGAATAGAAAATTTTAGTACCATCTAATGTCAATTTAGTACAATTTTCCCCTGCAACCTAGTACAATTATTTGTATTCCCAGAACAACACTGGGTCTTAGGCCAAAAGATTTTTTAATAATCTTAGTCTTAGCGTTGAGTGAATAAGTTTATTCACTCAACGGTCTTAGGCTATGCGCAGAGTGACGCGTCAAGCGATGTGTCGATACTCAAAGAAGTGGACTTTCACGGTGACACGGCAGTAAATACGCTCAAAGTGCCTCGAAAGTAAAATGTTGCATTGTATGGACAATATGCCTTGTGCACTATGTACGCTGCCGTCTAAATACAGGTGATCGTGGCATATTATCCATTATACAATGCAACATTTCACTTTCGAGGCATTTTGAGCGTAACTACTGCCATGCCACTTACTTTGAACTCACTCTGCACCTAGCTTAACTAATTTATATACATATATTTTAGCTAATTCAAATTAATTTTCTTACAATTACTATCAATGAAGCAATATCGTGTTTCTCATTAAATAATCTAGTATTTTGTTAATAAAACTTTCTTTAAAAGCGCCGTAAATTATTATACGTGGCAACGCGGTGCTCTGTCACTACCTTTGAGAACTTTGACTTTGGCAAAATATACTTAACCTCGCAGTTGACAGGCGGCATAGTCGCCGAGAAATTAGGGGTTAATAAGGTTTTGAAAATTATTTTTTTTTCGCTTTATAAATATTTAAGTTTGGAATTTTTTAAGGGTGATACCGTTAATTCAGAATTTTTCCTATCCCCTCTTAAAATATTTGTACTAAGTCATAGTTAATCCTGTATATATAGTATGCATTTATAGTGTTATATATATATTTTTTACAAGTCTATTATAAATATTAAATATTTAGTAATAAAAATGGTAACAAAAATATCAATTCTAGTTTGGATTCTAGAACCGAGTAATTAAGTAAATACATTGATATAAATAATTTTTTGTTCAAGCTGTGCAAAATATAGTTTTTTAAAATATATATGAATAGTTAATATATTATATTTCAAGTAAAATGTGTTTTATTGTCTTTACTAAAAAACAAACATTTAATATTCTTAAAGGCTACATTTTTTACATTACAAACTCCTGTAATGAAAAGCAATATTTCATTATAATTTTTTTGCATGATTAATGAGGTATACTTTTTCCAATATTGATTTTATTGTATTTCAGAACAATCAATAAATTTTTCATCAGTCTATATGTCATTTATTCCACACGGTCATTTCTCTCAGTGAATTAGACTGGCTAAATTCAAGGTCACAAAATTTTGTCCCCCAAACTTCAAAGTGTCAGTAGTTTTTGTCACGTCTCTATGGTTGTTATTTTCGGCTATTATACATATAATTAACTATACTCAATCTCCTAAAATCTAGAGAGTGACTCATTACTAGCTTCTGAGCTAGTGCGACAAGCAAAGCGTACCAACGTTCCATTGGCGTACTAGAAGATAGAGGGCACCCAAATATCAAATAAAAATGTCAATAAAAATAATTGTGTGCTATAATAGTTTTGTTAATTTCGGTTCGGATAATAAAGATGAGTTCTTTCTAAGGTCTACAGCTTTTATGTTGTATCGGTACACGTCAATTTAGAAATTTTACCAAGAAAATTTAAAAAAGAATCTTAGCAACATTGTAAATATAAAAGTATTGATCCTTCTTCGCACTTACGCCATTTTCAGCAGTGACATTGCTTAATTTAATGGTGGTGTTATTTCGTAATAGTTAATTTTTTTACCAAACTAATTCTATTGGATTTAATCCACAGTGGTATGACGGTAAACGGGGTATATGCTAGATAAAGAATCATGGAATAATAATTATATGTGTACCTAATGGTGTCTCTCAGTATCTCTGCCCTATGCCCTGGTTGATATAATTAATTGTACATATACAAATTTAGTGAATTTTTACTGTTATTTTGCTACAATGTTCTGATCCAAGAAATCACTTTTCTGTTCTGCTTAAAGATCATTCTGTATATCAGTGGCGCATGCAACAGGGTAATCGGGGTTATTCGTTAACACCGGAATTAAATCCATGCTGTCAAATGACAACAGAATGTAATGAAATTTGTAGGTAATTATAATTATTTATTAACAAAAATATGGATTATGATAAATAATTAAATATTCAAAAACATTGTTTTGTTTATGATAACTTTTTGTTTATTTTTATATTTTTCTATTCAAGCATTACACCTACAACTGTTATTTTTTTTGTTTATTAATAGCTTGTTATTTATTTTTTAAAATAATAAGAAAACCTTGTCTTACAATTCTGATTATGAATGAGTCATACAAAATTTAGTATACATTTTACAAGATTTCTTCTCCCTAGTGTTGTATGAAAAGAATTTTTTATGTTGACATCGTTATTGTTGATGGTGTACACAATTTTTAATAAACAATTTTAAGACCATAAATCACTTATATATGTTATTTAAAAAATAAGACACAGAAAATAAAATATCTATCTCTTTCTACAGTATAAATTATTCAACGCATATTTTGCATTGTTGCGTTCTATATGACTATGTGAGAAAAATCCTCAACGAATTGTTAAATCCATCCCGGAACTCACGAGTCTCTCTATTATTTCCATAGACATAACTCGGTAAAGCAAGAGGTCACCTTATTGCTTTCTACAATTCACAACAACGGAACAAATACTGACCATGGATCACTAGAGGCGGATATTCGAAGACATAATATAAATTCTGTGTTGCAATGTTTTCTTAATGCGAATTATTACAGCGTGAAATACATTTTATTTTTTTTCTGAGACGTGTAGCTCAGTGTCGAAACAAAGAAGATATTTAAAAATATCTAATAAAATGTTAACATTCATTTCAAATTATAAAAAGTCCTGAAAAACCTATTATTAAAATAAACAAACATACATAAAAAGTGCTTTTCTGTAACAATTGCTAAATGTTTTTCTTGGTAATTGAATATGAAGAATTCTTATTAAAAAAAAACTTTATTCTTTAGGTATAATATATGTTCAGAATGAGTCGAAAATACCGTATTCTTCTGTTTTTTGAACTTTTCAAAAATTATCCCAGAAATGTTAGGAACACATATTTTCTGGTAAGTTTAAAGCCGGTTACAGACGGTGAGCGTTACCTAATATAATATTATATCTCCAATATATTACAAAAATATCAGTTGTGATTAAAAAGCATCCAACGCTGCATTGAAGCTGTAATATATATTTATATATATGCGGTTTATGTTTTTGTAGGCATATATCTTATTACAAAAATATAAATATACAAAGTGATTCAGAAGTTATCTAAAAAATTTTTTTCAGTGACAGGGGACTTACAAATATAGGTAATTTTGTAAAAAAAATCAGAAAGGGCTGTTCGAAAATAATTTAAAAATACACTTCTGCACGACACTACTGGAAACTGGTCCACTGTAAAACCTAATAGGGCGGTAAAGCGTGCAATCTGCGTCTGAATAAAAAAGAAATGCTCAAGGAAAGAAATAAATAACATTTTATAACGCTGATTTTATATAACAAATTTAACTGCTTTTGCCGCTATTGTTATTAATTATTAAAAAATTTAATTTATGGTTTTAATTAATAAAATGGTGTGACATACCTTACAACAACATTTTGGGCCCGTTTCACCCAGTTTCTACAAACTAACGCAGATGTTTCTGCTTCTTGTCCGTGGACTTGTAAATTATTGGCAGCTGTTATGCGCGTTGCACTACACTTGCGCTCATTGCACACCGCGGTAAAAGTAGCTGAATTTGGCACATATTTATCGGGAAATCATTCTGCTAAGGCATTTTCACATCGCCATACATTAAGACGATATGCATCAACTCCGAGTTGCTACTATATACGTATCACAAAAAACCGGTGTGAAATCATCCACAGCCACACATTTAGGTAGGACTATAATCGATAAAGTCGTGGTCAGAAAATGAAGTCGAATTTTACACAAATTTTTTAAATAATTCATATGGGGCTGATCACACAGAATATTAAAAACCTGAAAAATAAAAAAAATCCACCCACCCTTCCTATTTCTCAGGCAGTTAGGGTTGTGCAAAGGGGCTGCAATTATTAAAACAGAAAATATTCAAATAAATAAAAATATAACTTGGTCGCTCACCATAGTCACAGAAAACATAAAACAAACATATTAAGAGATTTCACCCACCCGTTTATTTTTCCAGGCCGCTACGGTTGGTGAAAGGGGTGTAGATTTGATAACATTTTTATTTGGAAATATTCCAAATAAAAACAAATATTTCTTGACCGGACATCATATTCACAGAGAATGTTAAAAATTAGCATATTAAGAGATCCCACCTACCCGTTTCATTTTCCAGGCCGTCAGGGTTGGCGATAAGGGGTGGATTTGATAAAACACGAAATATTTCAAATAAAAAAAACTATATCTTGACCGGCCTCCAAATTCATAGAGAATGTTAAAAATAAGCATATTAAGAGTTCCCACCCACCCGTTTCATTTTCCAGGCCGTCAGGGTTGGTGATAAGGGGTGGATTTGATAAAATACGAAATATTTCAAATAAAAAAAATATTTCTTGACCGGCCACCAAATTCATAGAGAATGTTAAAAATAAGCATATTAAGAAATCCCGCCCACCCGTTTCATTTTCCAGGCCGTCAGGGTTGGGGATAAGGGGTGGATTTGATAAAATACGAAATATTTCAAATAAAAAAAACTATTTCTTGACCGGCCACCAAATTCATAGAGAATGTTAAAAATAAGCATATTAAGAGATCCCACCCACCCGTTTCATTTTCCAGGCCGTCAGGGTTGGTGATAAGGGGTGGATTAGATAAAATACGAAATATTTCAAATAAAAAAACCATTTCTTGACCGGCCACCAAATACATAGAGAATGTTAAAAATAAGCATATTAAGTGATCCCGCCCACCCGTTTCATTTTCCAGGCCGTCAGGGTTGGTGATAAGGGGTGGATTTGATAAAATACGAAATATTCCAAATAAAAACAACTATTTCTTGACCGGCCACCAAATTCATAGAGAACGTTAAAAATAAGCATATTAAGAGATCCCACCCACCAGTTTCATTTTCCAGGCCGTCAGGGTTGGTGATAAGGGGTGGATTTGATAAAATACGAAATATTTCAAATAAAAAAAACTATTTCTTGACCGGCCACCAAATTCATAGAGAATGTTAAAAATAAGCATATTAAGAAATCCCGCCCACCCGTTTCATTTTCCAGGCCGTCAGGGTTGGCGATAAAGGGTGGATTTGATAAAATACGAAATATTTCAAATAAAAAAAACTATTTCTTGACCGGCCACCAAATTCATAGAGAATGTTAAAAATAAGCATATTAAGAGATCCCACCCACCCGTTTCATTTTCCAGGCCGTCAGGGTTGGCGATAAGGGGTGGATTTGATAAAACACGAAATATTTCAAATAAAAAAACCATTTCTTGACCGGCCACCAAATACATAGAGAATGTTAAAAATAAGCATATTAAGAGATCCCGCCCACCCGTTTCATTTTCCAGGCCGTCAGGGTTGGTGATAAGGGGTGGATTTGATAAAATACGAAATATTCCAAATAAAAACAACTATTTCTTGACCGGCCACCAAATTCATAGAGAATGTTAAAAATAAGCATATTAAGAGATCCCACCCACCCGTTTCATTTTCCAGGCCGTCAGGGTTGGTGATAAGGGGTGGATTTGATAAAATACGAAATATTTCAAATAAAAAAAAACTATTTCTTGACCGTACGCCATATTCATAGACAATGTTAAAAATTAGCATATTAAGATATCCCTCTCAACCGTTTCATTTTCCAGGTCGACAGGGTTAGTGATAAGGGGTAGATTTGATAAAATACGAAATATTTCCAATAAAAAAAAAACTATTTCTTAACCGGATGCCATATTCATAGAAAATGTTAAAAATTAGCATATTAAGAAATCCCACCCACCCGTTTCATTTTCCAGGTCGATAGGGTTAGTGATAAAGGGTAGATTTGATAAAATACGAAATATTTCAAATAAAAAAAAAACTATTTCTTCACCGGCCACCAAATTCACAGATAATTTAAAAATATGCAGATTATCATCCGTTTCATTTTCCAGGCCGTCAGGGTTGGTGAGAAAAAAATGGGAATAAATAAATTAAATTTGTTGACTGTCTGTTATTAGGGATAATATGAAAAAATAATAAAACGAAGTTTCCCGACCAATTTTAAGGCAAATAAGTTTCGGTAGGGGTGATACTTCCTAAAGGTATTGTTTTGAAAATGTTTTACATAACTCGCAGAATTTTTTATTAATATTTCTACATCCTTTGTGGTAAAGCCTATGACATGATGTACAATTTTCATCATTAGCATCTGCATCGTCACCACAAGAATTAATTTTTTATGTTTGAAACATTTCGTATTTTATCAAATCCACCCCTTATCGCCAACCCTGACCGCCTGGAAAATGAAACGGGTGGGCGGGATCTCTTAATATGCTTATTTTTAACATTCTCTATGACTTTGGTGGAAGGTCAAGATATAGTTTTTTCTATTTGAAATATTTCGTATTTTATCAAATCTACCCCTTATCGCCAACCCTGACGGTCTGGAAAATGAAACGGGTGGGTGGGATCTCTTAATATGCTTATTTTTAACATTCTCTATGAATTTGGTGGCCGGTCAAGAAATAATTTTTTTTATTTGAAATATTTCGTATTTTATCAAATCCACCCCTTATCACCAACCCTGACGGCCTGGAAAATGAAACTGGTGGGTGGGATCTCTTAATATGCTTATTTTTAACATTCTGTATAAATTTGGAGGCCGGTCAAGATATAGTTTTTTTTATTTGAAATGTTTCGTATTTTATGAAATCCACCCTTTATCGCCAACCGTGACGGCCTGGAAAATGAAACGGGTGGGTGGGATCTCTTAATATGCTTATTTTTAACATTCTCTATGAATTTGGTGGCCGGTCAAGAAATAGTTGTTTTTATTTGGAATATTTCGTATTTTATCAAGTCCACCCCTTATCGCCAACCCTGACGGCCTGGAAAATGAAACGGGTGGATGGGATTTCTTAATATGCTTATTTTTAACATTCTCTATGAATTTGGTGGCCGGTCAAGAAATAGTTTTTTTTATTTGAAATATTTCGTATTTTATCAAATCCACCCCTTATCACCAACCCTGACGGCCTGGAAAATGAAACGGGTGGGTGGGATCTCTTAATATGCTTATTTTTAACATTCTCTATGAATTTGGTGGCCGGTCAAGAAATAGTTTTTTTTATTTGAAATATTTCCTATTTTATCAAATCCACCCCTTATCGCCAACCCTGACGGCCTGGAAAATGAAACTGGTGGGTGGGATCTCTTAATATGCTTATTTTTAACATTCTCTATGAATTTGGTGGTCGGTCAAGAAATAGTTGTTTTTATTTGGAATATTTCGTATTTTATCAAATCCACCCCTTATCGCCAACCCTGACGGCCTGGAAAATGAAACGGGTGGGCGGGATCTCTTAATATGCTTATTTTTAACATTCTCTATGAATTTGGTGGCCGGTCAAGAAATAGTTTTTTTATTTGAAATATTTCGTATTTTATCTAATCCACCCCTTGTCACCAACCCTGACGGTCTGGAAAATGAAACGGGTGGGTGGGATCTCTTAATATGCTTATTTTTAACATTCTCTATGAATTTGGTGGCCGGTCAAGAAATAGTTTTTTTTATTTGAAATATTTCCTATTTTATCAAATCCACCCCTTATCGCCAACCCTGACGGCCTGGAAAATGAAACGGGTGGGTGGGATCTCTTAATATGCTTATTTTTAACATTCTCTATGAGTTTGAAGGCCGGTCAAGATATAGTTTTTTTTTATTTGAAATATTTCGTATTTTATCAAATCCACCCCTTACCGCCAACCTTGACGGCCTGGAAAATGAAACGGGTGGGTGGGATCTCTTAATATGCTAATTTTTAACATTCTCTGTGAATATGGTGTCCGGTCAAGAAATATTTGTTTTTATTTGGAATATTTCCAAATAAAAATGTTATCAAATCTACCCCTTTCACCAACCGTAGCGGCCTGGAAAAATAAACGGGTGGGTGAAATCTCTTAATATGTTTATGTATTATGTTTTCTGTGACTATGGTGAGCGACCAAGTTATATTTTTATTTATTTGAATATTTTCTATTTTAATAATTGCAGCCCCTTTGCACAACCCTAACAGCCTGAGAAATAGGAAGGGTGGGTGGATTTTTTTTATTTTTCAGGTTTTTAATATTCTGTGTGATCAGCCCCATATGAATTATTTAAGAAAATTGTGTAAAATTCGACTTCATTTTCTGACCACGACTTTATCGATTATAGTCCTACCTAAATGTGTGGCTGTGGATGATTTCACACCGGTTCACAAAAACGTTTAATCCCTACAAAAAGTAATCGAATTTCAATATTCCGAATCGCCTGGCTAGATACTACAGTAGCTCAGCTATATAAATGTTGAAAATACTACAACTTCAACATTTTTTTACTCGGAAACTATAAGGATTTTACCCCATTTTTCATGAGGCATATATTCCCAAATTCTTTTAGATAAATTCTGAATTACCCTGTATATTATATTATCGCACACGCTCCGTAACTGGCTTAGGGCATATGTGGGATCTGATATTAATCCACCGCGATATAATTTGCGAAATTAATATTCTTAGATATTCTTAGATATCTTGTAGGTACATTGTGTCCTGTCAGAGAAAGATGTATGATGTTTGTAGAGACCCAGTTCGATTGTACTTTTCTAAGTATCTTTTTGTATTCATTACATATTTTTTATGTTAGTCGCTTTCACTAACTGTGCTGAATAAAACTAGAAATATTTTGGTAACCCAGTGATTTCCAATTACGCAACCTTTTTATTAAAAATCTTTTTAACATGACAATTTCTTATAAAATTAAAATAGAGCCTCGCTCGTCAACTATTTCATATTTTCTTTTTTATATGTAGTTATGTTAATATAGTCTTTTAGATGTAATGCGCTAGTAATGCAAATTTTTGTAGTCCAGTCATTTAAGGAGTTCACCTACGAAAATTGAGATACCCAGCTATAGATTCATATAAAGTTGTATTTTGACATCCTAAAACTGTTCTCAAAATTCACATTCGATGTCTGCAACTTTAAAAATCGGGGGTCAAAGGTCAAACAAATCGATTTTTTTTATCACATTTTTTGCAAAAATCTCGTTTCCTATAGGCTTTACGCTATTTGTATTTATTATCAATATTGTAGAGAATTAAATTCTCTACAACTTTTGTTTCAAAAATTTTTTTATACGTTGAATCGTTTTCGAGATAGAGAGCAGAGAGCGCGGGGTTAGTATATCATTTAAAATCAACTGGTAGTCCGGATCGAAATCATCTCATATAAGGTTTATAAATTGTTCCTAAATCTATAATTATAAATAATTTCCATTTTTTATTAACAATTACATTATATTTAAATATTTTTCTGCTTAATTACTTATTTTCAATTAAGTATCAATTTATTTAAAAATTTGTAGAGGGAAACATTTAAATCATATTATAATTTAATTCTTATTTATAGTAATTATTCTTTAATAAATGAAAAAGAATAGAAAAGAAATAAAATTTTAAATAATGTTTTTATTAAAAAATGTCATTCGATACATTTGTGATTGCCAAAATTAAAAAAAAGTTCTTCTTCAGCGTTGTCGTCTTCCCGCAGCTGTAGAATTCCAAGGTCGTTATCATCTTCAACAAGATTTGTCTCTAATTCTTCCATGATTTCTGGACCAAAGGTCATATCTTCATTGACATCGGTCTCATATGGTACAGCATTGAGACAACCTTGCCCATTACACTGGCCACAAGCTAAAGAGCACTGCAACCCCGCTTTGCTGCATCCACATCTTGAACCACAACCACTCTTGCAGTTACAGAATATTGTGTTGAGTAATTCATCTGGAGCAGGTGGTAAAATTGTCATGATAGGTTGTTGGAGTTCCAAATCATGCCCTAACCAAGTTTGAACTTAGTAATAAACACGATTGAAATGTTGGTGAGCTGCTCCACTTGTTGGTGGGATATTTGATAACTGCACAGGTTTATTGAGCTTTGTTAACTTGACGTATTGTGCATAACGGAGATGATCGATACTGTCCACAGATTTTGGAGCATTATAAACTACTAATAAAGTTTGCAATCCATTCTCAAATAATCTTTGAATCGAACAGTTTTCTTCAAATGCTGCAGCAAGTTCATCCAAATTAGGCAGTTTCTCAAATGTTCTTAAAAACGATTTTTTTTCCTTTCTTAAACAGCGCAGAAGTCGTGTCACAGCCACTTAATGCGTGAAGAAACAAAATGTGTTTTTAGAACGAAAATATTTATCGAAACTTTTAGAGGAGTATATTTCCGTTTCCACATTTGCTTTGCCAACTTTTTTAAAGAAAATTTTTTGTTCAAGAGATAGTGTACGCCCAATTAAAATGACAAGTAAACCAATATCTTCACCTATTATAATTGAGGATTTTTCACGTTAAGATTCTTCAATAGCTGTTTCAATGATGAGAACATCCGCATCATCTCTGGCCTGTTTTGTATTGATATCAACAGCTTGTAATTTTTCAATAAGCATAGTAATTAATTTTTCTTTATTATTGCGATTTGATAGAAATTTTTCTTTTAGAGATTTTAAATAAGATGTACGTTAACGAGAATACAATTAAAATGTAATTAAAGTATATCCCTTAATGATTTTTCAATGACAGGAATAAATTACGAGTATTATTGAATTCATAGATAGGTTCATTAATGAAAAAAATATTTAAATATAATGTAATTGTTAATAAAAAATGAAAATTATTCATAATTATATATTTAGCAATAAGTTATAAACCTTATATGAGATGATTTCGATCGGGACTACCAGTTGATTTCAAATGTTATTCTAATCCCGCGCTCTCTGCCTTCTATTTCGAAAACGATTCAACGTATAGAAAAATGTTTGCAACAAAAGTTGTAGAGAATTTAATTCTCTACAATATTGATAAATACAAATAGCGCAAAACCTATAGGAAACGAAATTTTTGCAAAAAATGAGAAAAAAATCGATTTTTTTGACCTTTGACCCCCGATTTTTAAAGTTGCGGACATCGAATCATATGTGAACTTAGAGAACAGTTTTAGGACAAGTTTATACGAGTTTACAGCTGGGTATCTCAATTTTCTGAGATACTTGCCTAAATCTACCTAAAATGACTGGGCCTATTGGTAGAAGTCAAGTAAACAAATCATTTTCATTTTGGTAAAATATTACTTCCGTTCATTTGGAACAATACAAACATTATAAAATCATGCACTAAATAGTAATTAAGACTTAACAAATAAAAATCTATTTTCTACATTCAGTTAACTACGTCATTTTAGAGAAAAATTAAAAAAATATTATAATTCAAGATGGTAACTTTAACAAGTTCATACGTAGGTATGTACAGGATGATAACGCGTTAACGTTAGATTCGGTTGTAATTTTACTATTCAAGGAGATATCAGAAGACTGAAACGTATATTTTTTGATTAATTTTTGATATTCAATTTTTTTAATCGAAAAAAAAAATCAGTTTTAATTATCGAGTTATTTATTTAATCACCAATATCTTGCAAACAGTTTTATATTAGTGCAATTAGAAAAAAATGAATAATGCAAAAATGTAATACCTAATATACAGGGTATTTTATAAGAAAATACAAAGTTAATATCAATATATCTGTAGTGCGATGCCCGATTGCTTTTTTGATAAAAAAATTCAAATCTGACTGACAGTCCACAATTTTTAATGACAAAATGCTTCAACTAAAAATCTGCATTTCTATAAGTATAGTATTAAGGTCGCCATATTTCTCGCCGTAAAATGATCAAATTTGTGGTGTTTTTTAAGTACTGGAATCTCGAATAATAAAATACGTAGAGCAAAAGTAATATCAAAAATAAAATTACTGCTGTTTTGTTTATCCACTTTTACTATTTAAACTCTTATCAAATAATATAATAACTTTTAAAATGCATTTGTATGACACTCATTATTTCGCTATTCTAACCCCACATTTTAACAATTATTTTCACATACTTATAAACAAAAGTGAACGAGGTTATATGCAGAACTATGTAAGTATATGCTATAACAATGTTTACATCTATAATTGAATTTAAAAAAATACGTATTTTGAAAGATTTCAGTACCTAAAAATTTGCTGGATAGGTCGCTTTCTGACGTACGTATATTGATTTTACTTCGGTACCTTTGAATATTCGCAGGTGGCATGAGATAACATTCTTGTTATTTACTAAACTCTATATTATTCAGTTCTTAAATCTCTAAAATTACTTGTATTTGTAGAAAACACTATTTCAAGAATACGGCGTCCTTAAGGCTTGAGCATTTCAACACTTTTTAGTAAATGACTAAATAAACATCCGTCAAACACTGTAACGTGTACCTAACCGTTTACTTTGTTTGACGAGAGTTAAATAGGCAATCCCTGAAATGATGAAAAATTTCAGTCAAGCAACGAAATATTTATTTGATTGCAGCCTTTGCCGGTAATATGACGAATGTCTAGGCTTTTCGCGAAATGACGCCTCACGGACGCGAAATTCGCGAAAATTTGCGCGAATTATTTAATGGCGGTAAAAGTCTAAACTTTTAGGGAATTTTGCCAACTGCATTGGACGAGGAGGACTGGTACTATGGCCGCAACGATCTCCTGACTTTAAATCATTTGGACCTATTTTTGTGGGGATTTAAAAAATGAACTGGATACTATTGATGATTTACGAAAATGTATCATAGCTGCTGCTTAATTATATTAATAACTAATAACAATAGCGGCAAAAGCAGCTGAATTTGCTGCATTGAAATAGGTGTTGTAAAATGCAATTTATATCTTTCCCTGGAATTTTTTGTCCGCTCGTCGATTAAACGCCTTATCAAGTTTCACAGTGGACCAGTTTCCAGTGCCGTGCAAAAGCATACTTTTAAATCATTTATGAACTACTTTTTTTTGTTATTTATAGAAAATTGTAATTGTAAGCAACATTAAACTTTTTTTTTAGATAAGTTCTGAATTCCCTGTATAACTTGGGTCCTCATTTAGTTTTAATTTCACATTTTATGTTACTATGGTAAGCTTGAGGGTTTATTTGCAAGGAAAGTCTGCTGTCTAGTGATGACGGATTCCATAAGAATCCGGACGTGGACAATAAAACCAGCCTACACATTATGGCTACCTCTCCGAAATCGCCAACAGCATCGAGAGGATTGTTTACAGCTCTCCAGTTTGGTTTAGATCTATAATAATAATTTTGCATTCAAGGTTGATTTAAATTTTAAATCGTTCTTTGATACTTTGTGACAGTGTTAATATATCCTAGAAATCGTCAGATATTCAGAATATGTGTTATAAATTAAGTAGATTCTATAACAATAAACCGAAAGACCCTATGAGGTAGGACAAAAATATACTAGGTCATAGGCGTACTAAATTTGAAGGCGATAAGATTAATATACAAAAATTCATTATTTTTAGTAGAAACAGTGATATAACAGTTTTTGCCAGTTTTGAGGCTTTAGATAATAAAACTGATAAGAGTTATTTCCAAATTTAAAGTTTTTGTCCTGTATTATCAGGTCGAAAGTCGAAAATAATAGAGAGTGACTAATTCACAGCTCAGAGATAAGTCCGGAAGGTGAGAGGTTGCATGATTACCTAAACATGCCACTTGAGAAGGGTTCAAAGCACACACAATTATCAAAAATAAGTTGACGCCGAGTGAACCTAGCACATTAACAATTTGCTTTAAATGTCCCCCCTATGCCTTCTTCTCCACAAATTAGAATGCCACCACAATGCTGCAATACGCCGTGGACAACCTGGATCTCCATGTCTTCTACGATTCTGTTTAAAATTATCTTCGCGTTGCACCACACTTGGACTGACTCTACACCGCGGTGGTAAAAGTAGCTGCATTTTTTTTGCTAAAGCATTTTCACATAGCCATAAATTAAAACGATATCCATTAACTCCGATTTTTGACACTTGAAAAACTAATGTAAAGACTCACTCACAAAGTGTACTGTACAAAAATTAATCGGATTTCAATATTCGGAATCACCTGTCTAGTGACTATAGTAGCCCAACGATGTAAAGGTTGAAAATACTACATTACTCAGAAACTATAAGGATTTTACAGATTTTTTTTTAGGATATTGACTCCATTTTTCATAACGCATCTATTCCCAATTTTTTTTTAGATAAGTTTTAAATCACCCAGTATTCTTCGATCCAAATTCCGACCTTTTAATAATTATTTGAAATAGTTTCTTCGCCATATCACTATTTCGTCATTTTCTGTCAGTATACTCTTTTCGATTTCATTTATACGGAAACTCACATACCATAATTCATATGTCACGCATAATTTGCAAAAACACCCTTGTATATATTCTAGGCAAAGTTTCATCTTGTAAGATATAGCAACCCATTTTTTTTTTGTCGAAAACTCGTTTTTAAAATACCATCTGCCTTTCGCGAGTTTCCACTGTTTTCCGTTTTGCGTTGTACTTTACTACACTTTTTTGCATTATGCATATATACTACTTATGTACATTCGTGTTAATGAACGATATTTCTGACTTGTTAAATTAGTGCATTTACGATTTACGAGAATACGCTGTAGAGCTTCAATTATTCTCCATTCTTAAGAACACAAAATCACTAATAAATTAATTACATTCATAATTAAATTAGCGGAAAGATATACCCGAAATTTTGTCTCGAAAGATATATCCGCCCATGGTAGCACTGGAAATAGAATAGGTGGATCTGTCACTTTACCACAATCAATAGAAGGCCAACTTTTTCGATCTGGCGTACTTGCTACAGCAGAATTTGTGTAATCGGATATGCTCTCAGAGTTATGCGGCACACGATTTTATAGAAAAAATATACGAACTGCACGCATGTCTTCTTGTGTCGACTGCTATTAATTGTGAGCGGATTTTGCCCGGACTAGCTCTATCTCTATCGCATACATCTGAGCATCAACGATTTGTATAGGCAGAAAACGGTTTTGGGCGCGTCCATGATTTATAAGGTCTATGGGTGTACTAGAAAAATCTGTCAACCAGCGACAGAGATACTGTAAAATCCACAGAACCGAGCCCGCCATATCTCCGTTCTTTACCGTAATTTTGATTGTAAGAACGATCTAAGTTCTATCAGCGGTTTGTAAATGAACCAGATATACTGACTGGTACACGTTTAATATCGCAAAACTTAGCAAGGTAATTTTTCCACAGTAGTCTTAGATTTAAAACAATAATGAAATTTTGGTTAGGCAAACTTAATTTCAAAAATAACCCTTGACTGATCCGTTTGGCGCAAGGGCTTATTTAATTAACCTTTATTTTTTTCAGAAGTGTGGCAAAAACCCAATAAAACTAAAGAAAAACAATCTTTGTACTTGTGCTTGGTTCTTCTTCTACCAGTGCTAAGATTTGTTTCTTTTGTTAAGGGCTTAATTTTCTATGTAGGCCGCAAATTCCGAACTTCTGATTCATAAACTTTCCGGTTTCACGAAGATGTCGATCCAAATTTAAGAAAACCTTCTCTTTAGGATGTGATCTGTTGGGATAAGGGAGCTCACTATTTTTTCCTGACATTCATCGGCCGCTAAGACATTTGTAACCCATCAATACAGCATTTAAACAAAAAAATACGAAAGAGATAAACTGATCAGAAGAAAATTCTACGTTTGATATTTCAAGAAAAAGCTGCATAGGCGTACATAGAAATAATTAGAGGGGATAAAGGGTACTGCACCCTCAGTTACCTCCATTCGCCATTCGATTTTTTTCCCCAAAATTACATGATAAGTATCCTGGAATAGGATAAAAGTACGTGCAAAAGTTCAAGTCTGTATCTTACAAAACAATGGAATTATTAACAAAAATAGTTTTTTAAAATGCAACTTTAACACCCTGTATATTGAAACAGGGACGTCCAAATAAAAAATGGCATGAGAAAAGTCGCATTATTTTTGTCCTGTATATTTACTTTATTAATTTACAAAATTTCCATGTCAATTGAAGAGTAGAAATTAGAAAGGACCTAAGTGCCATATTTTCCAAAATCAAGTTTTCACGTAGAAATGTTCTATGTACCATCCTTTATGTCCTATAGGAACCTCTCGTGTATGTCGATAGTTGCATGTGAGTAAGCATTTTGCTTAGAAAGTCCAATAGGTTATAACATCAGTAATGTCTAGATATTTATTTGCATGCGTAAGAAAGGAACTAAAGCATATGTACCCTCAGACCTCCACGGAATAGTGGAATCAGCAAGGTACACTCCACTTTTCAATGTTGTTGACATAACCCCATGCGGTTTTTGGGACCTAAAACGAACAACAGATGAATGTATTAACACTATATTAAGTTAATTATCAGAATCCTACACTTATTAGGATAAGAAATTTATTTTCCGATCTTGAAGAAGAAGTGCAAGTTAATGTTTTAAAGAAAGCGAAAACTTTAGCTGGACTTAGACAGGCTGCCATCAGAAAGCAAGGTATCGGAAAATAAAAAAGAAATCTCTTCGAATCATGATTCCTTATCTTAAAAATCCAGAACATCAACGCTTCTAAAAACAGCTACTTCAGATTGAAGACAATTATTTAGTATAACAAAAGAAGAACGAAGAGATATTTTATGTATGTTTCTTTATTAAACATCAGCGGTTATGGCACTTGGCCTTTTCCCGTCTTTTCCTAATGTCACACTTTTAAACATGTATAATATGTTGCAGTACAATGTTTAGTTTGCCAAGTTTTGATAATAAACCTCATTGTTCATTGTTTTAGTTTGTTATGTTCATAAACGTTTACTTATGAAACTTATCTGAGTTTTATTTAGTTTTTCTTGATAATCTCAATACTTTGTTTTTGGCACTTAGGCCCTTTCTAATTTCCACTCTTCAATTATTTTTAATAAATAAATTAAATAATTTTAATTCAAATTTAGATGTTTTAAGAAGAGAACAACCTAGTAAGTAGTACGCAATAGGGCAAAAAGTAATTATTTTACCCTCCAGAAAGATACTACTTTAATAAATAATAAAAGCTACCTCATATAGGTTAAACAGGTATCACTATTAAGGAAGCTGCCCATTATCAAACTAATTCAAAACGATTTTAGTTACTGATGCAATAAGTAATACGTAACGGGACATTTATTATGGATAACATGTTTCATATCTCACTGATCCGCCTAGAGGGGGTCATTGAATCCAGTAGGAAGTCGTAATCGTAGGCGGTTAACAATATTTAAGAAAAACCACAGCGTGCTTTCTGTAATCATTTCACAATGGCACAGAACTACCTTTACCGGCGTTATATAACAGAGATCATAGGCGAACCTAGACGTTTTCTAACGGGATCAATGCAATTATTTCGTACATAGATTTTATTATAAAAAAGGACTTCAGCACGTTTTACGTACAATGAAAAGCTATTATTTATTATTTTAGATAGATGCATCATAAGTTTTAGGAAAATATCTTTTAACATTAATGTACGGTATTTATTACGAATGGCACACACCTTAAGATTTCTTAAGTCAGAATATGGTGATTAAATCAGTACAATGTTATTGATTCTGTAACTGTTTTTAGGGCGCAAATTTCAAAAATAATATTCACTATGACGCTCTGATTAGAAAGACCCCGAGCTATATTTTGATTACCCTGTAAAGTAGGACATTTTTTAAATGGCCTTATTGACGTTATTTTATTTATACTAATCTATAAAGAAAGTATAATTGTTTTCGTCACACTGTAGATGAGTGGTGGCGTCATCAATATTTTTTTTAATACTCTCTTTCCAAATATATACACTTTGTATCACTTTCCATAAAGAATTTTCGAGAAAAAAAAAAAACTTTGAGTCTTTGACTTTGAGTTTGTAGGGCTCGCTTTCTAAATCATATCAAATTGTTGTTACCGTTCAAGTTTAATTTTTTAAACAAAATATATGATATTAATGAATAAGTTGATATGCTGCTGGTTTATTATGAATGTTATAGAAAAAATGCATCCCTTCCAACCTCTTTGGTAGCGACTTTACAATTATATCAACATAATCCTAATAGAATTTCCCCTAACAGAAGAAAGTTTAATAAACTTCAAGTGTAGTGTATAGTAAATCTAAGACAATACGGATAGAAAAAAAGAATTTCTTTAGGCTATGCTTCTAATGAAAATCAAGAAGTGTGCAGGAAAATCCGAATACTTTCATACGGGGATTAACCAGGAGTTATAACATACACGTTACGTACTGCTACCTGTCATATGAGTAAATGTATATTCAGTTACTGTATACAGGGTATTAAAAAAAAGAGTGTAAAATATTTTAGGAGGTAATAGTATGAACTAATAAGCTAATAAGCAGTCTTAATAAACATGGGTCCGCAAAGTAACGGTTGCGGAGATATGAATCACTATTCGTTTTGAAACATTTTATTTTATTAGGAATAAACCGACAAAGGAAACTTTTAACAAACAAAAAACAAAGTTACAGAAGATGTTCAAAGTGCCCTCCGTCCATTTCCAAGCAGGCACGACATCTTCGTCTCAACGATATTCGAACTCTTTCGAAAACACTCTCTTTGGTTTGGATTTCTTGACACTTTTGATTAATCCGTAGCTGCAGCTCTTCCAGACTATTTACAGGAGTACCATACACTAATGTCTTCAAATATCCCCAAACAAAGAAATCTAGAGGGTTCAGATCAGGCGATCTTGGAGGCCATAAAACAGGTCCGGCTCTTCCTACCCATCTATGTGGAAAATTTTGGTGTAAATGCTCTCTAACGGCCATGGAAAAATGCGCTGGAGCACCACCATGCTGGAACCACATTTGTTGCCTCTGATTCAAAGGAATGTCTTCCAAAAACTCATACAGTGTGTTCTGCAGAAAGTTGAGGTAAGCAGCGTCTGTTAATCGGTTTGGTAAAACAATAGAACCTAGAAACCTGTCACCTACAATACCAATCCAAATGTTTAATGAAAAGGGGCTAAAAAACATAAAACATTCCATATCTCCGCAACCGTTACTTTGCGAACACACATTTATTGAGACTTTTCTGCTTATTTTGGTTCATACTATCTACCTCCTTAAATATTTTACACTCTTTTTTTAACACCCTGTATACTGAACTGAATATTCATTTACTCATATAACAGGTAGCAGTACGTAAAATTGCTGGAATCTCTATATGTCTAGAGGAGAGAGAAAAACCACCCTAAGATACTTATGTCTCTTTACGATTAAACAGACACAGTTGTAAAGGATGTGAATTTAATTCTCACCTGCGTTGTCGCGAAACCTGCACCTCGTGACATTGCTTAAGCCAATCCTATGTCGAGAGTTGAGATGTTTGTGGCCCGTTAGGAGACCGGTGACAATCCTAATGTTGGTTCTGTTAAGCATAATACATTTTCGATTTGTATTAACCCATGGGCCCTCTATAAGAAGCCTGATCTGACCAGATCCACCCGACCAATCTTTTTTTGATCCAGTTATCAATGGACCTTGCGAGATAGCATTTTGATAAGCCCAATACTGGTTAAGGTCCCACAGATTGACTACTTGAGCCTTGTCTAGCCAACAGTGAGGTGACATGAGAGGGCTGTCTCATGTCACTCACCTCACTGTCCCTGGAACCCAGGCCAGCTTAACATTATTGTCGTTTTCCAAGTGGGAAATAACCTGAACATATTCTAGGACCACACGGGAGGTGATTCTGAAAAAACAGAGACGCTTGTAGAGCGTCCGTGTACCAGACGAGCCCTTTTGAGACCTAAGCATCAGGATTAGCGAGCCAGGCTTCCCTAGTCGGAATCTCTACTTTAAAATTCCTTTGAAATACATGTCATGATATATTTCTTTGCTATATCCTCCACTGTTTTAGCCGATAGGAGATCCTTCTCACCTCCCCTTCAACTACGAGATGCAATTTTGGAATAAACAGGAAAGTCTTTAAGGCCTCTGCGGGAGCTGTGCGTATCACCCCTATCGTGTTGGCACACGCAAGTCGCTGAAATTTCTTTAGGCGCTGAGTAAAGCTAAGCGCATACTATTAACACCGCACGAAACGGGCGGAACAGATTTTATTTGGCAACATCCCATTAGTAGGATATAGCGTATTATTAGCATCGAACCGACTGCATATGCAGAATTGAATGTGATGTTGCCATATGAAATCCGTTCTGTGCGATATCAATAGTGTATGAACATTTCTTAATTTTGTTAATACTGTTAACAGCAGACTGTTAATAGTGTGTAAAGTTTTTTAAAGTAAAATAGCTCAATTAAAGTGAAATAATATATAATATTTCTTCGTTGCAGATAGTCAGCTCCCTGAAGTCAACTATCTTCCGTCTTCTTGTGAAGAGGATAAGATCAACCTTAGAGGGATTCACCCTAAGCCCTTATTCTATGCAACAGCTTTCTATGATGTCTAAAGCTCTTTAAGTGAGTTGACTAATAACGCTCAGCGATTTTCCTGATATGAGTCATCATCGTAGGCTTTGGTATGATCCCTCTTTCGTTGAGCCCATGAAGAAGACCATCGAGCATACGGCACAATAGAAACGGAAAAAGAACTCCACTCTGCGGACATCCTCGATCTACTCTATCATGGCCTTGATCCATCTTACTATGGTGGAAGAGATGCCAGGCAATTGCACCGCTCTTTGCAAAGCTTAAAAAATAATATTTTTGGATTATATGAGTTAAGTTAAAAATAATCTAATTTTGTTGAACATCACCATTTCATTTATAAAAACCTTGTTTTCATGATATTCCATGCTAATAAGGATATTAAACTTGAGGTTTGTAGTTTGTTTCAAACAATTTTGTATATGCTTCTATACTTCAAAGATTAGATTTTCATTGATTCTTTATTAATATGCTTCCTCACAACAACTATGTAAACTAATATCCAATCATAAAAAAATGTGGTGACCAATAATTCAAAATGGTATCTCATTCCACTGCAAATATTCCAAAAATTAAACAAATTAATTGTATTCTCAATATATATTTGATAACCAAAATAATTATGCACTTGAAAATGCGCAGATTCAATACCTTCCAGCTAAATTTAAAATATAATATCATTATTATTAATATTTTTTATTATTATGTGTCTTATTATTTTTATTTCATAATAAATATATTGTTACTAAATACATTTTTATCGTAGGTATTTCAAATTTAAGTATATAACAAGTTAATGTTCTTGTGTATAAAGTTTTTACTCAGAATTAAACACATTTTTATAACATTTTTTTCAATTTCTATGTAGGAACCAAAAAGTTAGAATTATGTTTACTGCACAAATACAGTGTAATTATTAACATTCTCCACCGATTCGTACAAAATATTTTTTTTTCAGTTTGATTAATGAAATGGTTTTCGAAATATTGCCAAATAAAATTTTTTATAATTTTGACAATATATGGTGTTCACTTACTAATCGACTATACCCGAGGTCCAAAATAACAGAGAGTGATTTATTCATAGCATTTAGATGAGTACTGAAGGTGAGAGATGCAGGGGACAAGATTCAATAGGCGTGCCAGTTTGAACTAACAACCTACATTTTTTATTGCCAGAAGCTCATTTTTAAAATACCTACCATCCATTAACTGTTCGCATATTTTGTATCTTCAACATCTTCTTCATTCCGTAAGTTTCTAGTAGTTGTAGATTGTTACGGAAGTTCACCTACCTTTTTAGTTTGTTAATTACGTTCCGGTTTGCTTTAGAATTTATCATTTTTGTTTTTTTTTTGACGTTTTGTAGAATATTTCACGCCATATTCGATTTGATTTCAGATAAGTTCTCGAGGCCGCGGAAACTTCTATAACGCATAGTTTAGTTCATGTCGGTTTTAAGTTCAGAAACCGAGGGTGATTGACAAACATCAAAGTAAAGTTGACAGTTGTGAAATTTGGAGGATATTTATGGTATAATCAAGTAATGATAATAAAGTTTGTTTTTATATGTGACGTATTTCAAGGCTAAGTCAACGTAGAGGTTTGTTATTCTCGGGTAGAGGATACAATGGTGTCAGAAGTGTGACAATCCACGAAAAAGGTGTTGGAGTTGAAAAGAGAATGCCAGTAACGAGATCAAAAGCGACGGAGATGGAGGAAGCATTCAATTAATGGAAATGATGAAAAATATGAAAATAAGCCAAAGAGACATGAAGGAAGACTTAAAGAATAAAATGAAGAACAGCTATGACAAAATGAAGAAAGACTTAAAGAAAGAAATAAAGAAAAACCATGGCGAAATGAAGAAAGATTTAAAGGAGGAAATGAAGACAGTCAAGATGAAATGAAGAGTAACCAAGATTAAATAATGGAAAATTTGAAATAGAAATGAAAAACAAATCAATTGCGAAGTGACAAGTACAAGATAAACTCCAACTCGTAGAAGAAAATATAATTAAATTAGAACATGAGGTTACAAATCTAAACTCACAGTTATCTGCTAAGGATGCCACCAACGTTTGATGGAGGTCACGGGGCACTTACCTTAAACAATTCGAAGCAGCCGTCTTGGCAAACAACTGGTTAGACGAAGAAAATACCCCTTTGAATGTAGTATATACGATATTATTACTGCTTTACATGGTGACATAATATTTATTTTACAATTATAAAAAATATTCCAACAGATTTTAGTGTTTTTTTTTCTGTGAGAAAATATATAAATTACATCTTCTTCACTTGAATATGTCCTAGTCTTCAATCCTAGTATTCTTCTAATCCTAGGACGGTTTCAGATCCATTTTTATCGCCGTGTGTCTGCTATTTAATTTCCATTAACACTAATATGTATGTTGCTGTCTGCCAGTTCGCTTAGTAATCGTACAGTTGCAAACAAATTTTAGGCAAAAATTGTTAAAATTTAATACCTTTACTGCATTTATATTATAGTAAAGATTTATGCTTGGAATACTCTAGGTAAGACTCCATTTATTTCAACTGTAAACAGTAGAACATTGGCTACTAAGGTGTGGATAAGTAGACTGAGACAGTAAAATCCTTTTAGTAATTCACGTGTTTGCATTTATCCACCCATACAGTCCGCTTGTATGTGCGGTTTGTGGTAAAAATTAATTTCATAAATAAAATACTTATTTTTATGAATTACAAAAAATATTACATTACATCTATCTATTTCATTACGCTTATTTTAGTACCAAATACTATTTTTACTCCGTTTAAACGTACTCGTTCAACTAGAAGCGAAGCGAAATAAAGCGAAGTGTTATTTTGAACCTGTATCCGCGCACTAGGAAAAGCGACGGAAGGGAAAATACCACGTGGCTTTTGATTCTGATCGACGTGGGTGTATAAAAGACACCTGCTTTGTGGTCGTGTGTGGATATAAAATCAAAATGACGTTTTACATTGCTCATTTCATCAATCTGATAATCTTAACAGAACCTATGTTAACGAATAAACCAAATAAATGGTATGAATATAAATTCAACACATATTCTTTCAAGATAACAACTTTGACAACACCCAGTACCTACATGGATCTCGGAAAATAAATACATATGAGAAATTTTGTTTAGTTCCTGAAATCCCTGCAGAAAACTGAAAAAGTGAATTCTCTTTTTTGCCTTTTACTATATTTTTAAACTAATTATCAGGGTCCTGGGTGGACTGTGAAAATATATATTTTTTAATTTGATGTTTATGAATATTTTTTTTTTGTGGGGGGTCTAAGCTCCCGCCTAACTTCGCCCATGCTAATTATATTGTTGCCAGAAGCTTTCCAAGGTAGAAGGCAGAAACGGAACACTCCGCCTACTAGATGCCTTTTGATTTTCTTATGGCAACCAGATTTGATTCTGATACCATTGAGAAGACGAATTCAACCTGGTTTATAAGGATGATTAAAAAATCGCTGACAGACTTCTAGTACATCAAAACTTAAATATAAAAGATCATAATAAATATAGGCATGCAGATGCCTTTCTTTAAAATTATCTTCGATAATTCTAAAACGCCTTAACACTTCTATTCCAAATTTGTCACCTGTAATTGGCACTTAAAATCCAGTTATTTGATGTACTATCGTGTGCAATAATAATGGCTCTCTTTGAAATTAATCTTGCGATTTCTTTTGAACTGTTGACGTATTCTTAATGCAATCTGCTTTCAAATTTTAACATTAGTTCTTAGTTGTTTTTGTTTTATACTCAAAATTTCCAGAAGATCAAAAACTGTTTTGAAGGAGTGTCGTACAGGGTGTTCCGCATTAGAACTGACACAAATCAGGTGTATGTAGGAAGTCTCAAAATATTGCGATTTAACCAAACATACCTATATACAAAGTTCCACACAGGCGAAGTTACAGGCCTTCAAATTGGGGCCAAAACGAACTAACACCCTCTTATGCGGAACACCCTGTAGAAGCGAAGGCAACAGCACACTTTTGTACACATTTTTTACGCCACTGCTAATTTTTTGTTCGTATATAGTACTCAATTAGCTATCAAATTACTTGGTTGATTCCTTAGAAAATTTTTCAGATTGAAATAATGTTGTTAGTCTTATTTTATTCGCATTTATTTTAGTTTATCATAGTAAGCTTATTCTATTAAAAATAAAAATAAAACAGCAGCTCAGTATTGTCAATAAATGAGCAATATGAGTTAACTAAAGTGACTTATTCTGGGCATTTTTACTATTATTGCTATTCCACAATTTTCGAACTTAGGAAGAGCTTGGAAATGTAGTGCTGGATAATTGGTAACCGTGCCTCATTAACAACTGGGTAAAGCTATAGGTATTAATAAAAACTACTGCGTATTAGTGCGTATTTAATATTGTATTACATAAGAAATAAGTATAGTATTTTTTTCCGTTAAAGCAGTTGCAACAAAACATCAGTAAGAAATTTAATTGTTAAATTATTTATCATTTTTATAAACATGAAACAAATATTTTAAATTGAAATTTTAACTGATGTATTCGATATAAGAGTTGGAAGCTATATTTGGAGAATAACTTGTACACCAAATTGTTATTCACTGGCTACATATTTAATAAACCAGTTAGGGAAGTACAAAATCATAGTTCGTAGAATTATACCATTTAATTATAATGTCACCACAAAAAATATTTTTCCATTACAGCATTAAATTTCCCCCTTTTTGTCCGCCAAATCTGGTTGCTTATTCTAGCAACTCATTTAAATATTGCTAGTAATTTAGGTACTTCTAATAAAAGAAGCAACATTATATAAGTTACGTTATATGTATACAAATAGAAGTTCTATTTATTTATATTTATTTTTATTATTTATCTATTATGCTTGGAGAACATTTTTATTATGTTTGGAGAATATTTATAATATGACTTTCAATTTTAGAAAGTGTTCGCTATGTGATTAATTTTACAATCGGTATCTAGTGATAACCTGATAAATGTAAAATTAATAATAACGTAAAAGTAAATAATTATATCAACAGTAGAGTAGCCTGATTATACATATCTATATTGATATCTCAAAATCAGTAGGTATTAATATTTTCATGTTGTTTTAGATAAATTATGACAACCATTTGTGCATATTTATTATCCCATGAATATTATCTTATTTGTAAATTGTGGATCGAATTATACTATAATGTGTGTGTGAAGAAAACCAGGGTGGCATGCATATGTGTAAGTCTATCTTCCTCGCACGGGAGCTCGCCTCAGCGAAGTATATCCTGACATTCCACACATTAATGTCGGTATAGGATTTTCGCGCGTGATTTCTTACCTTCGGTAATTCCTTTATTTTTATTCTTTTATATGCGATTTAAATAAGTGAGTGTTTAAATGTATATGAAATAAGTGTTCTTTCATTGTTTAAAAAGAATTTGTGAAAAAGTGAATATTCAAAACATTGTAATAGTTTAATGATCTGTGTGACAGGTTGTGATCTAAAGATTTTTTTGAGAATTTCAATTGCGTGATGTGTAATTTTTAGTATACAGTAACTATGCAGTTATAACGTTATTGTGATTTGATATTGAATTATGCAAAATATTTCGCTCGACGCTTCAAAGCAAAACAAGTTTTCGTATTTCAGCAGGAAAAAAAATGCAAGTGTCTTTTAAGAGATCATTCGTGTCCAAGGAAGAATTAATAGAAATGTATTTCAAAATAAAAAAAAATATAGAATTTTGAGAGACGAAAAAGCGTATGGAGAAAACGAAATAATTCCTAAAATAGGAAAGGACACATTGAGAAAAGTTTTACATAACATGAACTTTCAGTACGAGAAATAATTTTCTGATTGACAAATATGGAGGGCAAATTATCAGAAAATTAAAGAATATCGGCAATAAGGAAGAAAAATGTATTAATTTATTACACGGGTCAACGAGGGATATACAGTTAAAGTACGGCAAGATGGTAATGTGACAAATGTTCGACAAGCAGCAAGTAGTAGAAGATTAGTCTACTGGTTTATGAATGACGTCTGCAAAGGGTTGTAATTTGATAGTAATACACATAGGAAGTGATAGCGGATTTCTGGATAATGTGGAAATGATACTTCAGTAAAAAAAAGAGCGAAGATTAACACTAAGAGATTAATGCAGAAGTTTTTGAAAAATGGTTTGAACGCATTCTTGAAAATTTAGAACCCAGTGTGTCGTCGTTATGGACAATGATCCATACTACAGTCGAAAATGTGAAGAAGAAGAATGGTTACGAGGCAAAAGGATTCCATTTGATCAAAACGAACTAAAACCCAACTTATGGAAATTTGTGCCAGGCAATATACAAAAATTGCTGTGGATGAAATGGCATTGATAGGCGAGGAATAACAGTATTAAGACAACCCCCTAATCAATGTGAACTAAGTCCAATAGAATTGATATGGGCGCAAATAAAAAGAGACATACGAATGAGAATAGGACATTTGAATATGTCATGTAGAAGTAATGCTTAAAAGAACAGTTGCAAAAGTAAAAGAGTAAATGTACTAGGCGGTCGTAGTCCGGGGGCACTGTGGACCATGCTAGTCTTGTACTCGTCTAGTGAAGACTCTTGCAACGAATTTAAATGTTTGCATTAGTACGTCGGAAGCTGGACTCCCTCACGTCGCGGTCCCGCCGAAAACTTTTTGGAGAAATTCAACCAGTCGCGTAAATTAAAAGAGCTAATAAAATACATCTTCCACAGAACATATTTTGACACTTAAATAATACAGTAAAACAAGTCGGAAATGCATAGAGAACGCCAGATGCAACTGTTTTTCTAGAAGTCCGTGATCAGTTAGGCACAGAGCGGTCCGCGATGCGCCTAGACCGCGACTTCAAGGTGGGTTCTTAGCAAAAATGTATAAGGTACGTCCAAAAACAAGAACAAAAAATGAGGGATTTAGATCTTGAAATCGATGCAATTATAATCCATATTAGAAATAGTAATTGTGATAGTGGTGATGGCAGTTACTGCTAATGAAGGTTATACTCTGAGGTGTGTTATTTACATTCTGAAAAGATTTCATTTATCTATTTTTACTAGAAATAGTAATCTTGTTAAATTAAAATATGTTTATTTTTTATATTTTGTTACCTGTTGATTTTATAGGTATTTATTTTAATATTTGTTATTTAAATGTTGATTTTTGGTTTTTATGTGGGAAATAGGGCTACTGGCAAAACACCCAGTAAAAAATGGCAACGCACCATAAGTAATACTTTAGGAGTGGTGTGGAAATTTCTTTATAACTAACAACAAAGCTTTGTAGAAGCAACACATGCTATGTTTATTTACATTACTGTAAAAATCTATAGTCTGTTTGGAAATGAAAGAGAGTAATAAAACCCCGAGATAAGAACCGGCCATGGGCGTAGTAATATTTCGTTTCAGGTAATTATCGGGTAACACTAATGCTAACAGGTAATGGGTGTACATTAGTATATTTTACTAGATACATCATGGGGTAGGAGCCAGTGTATTGTGACAGATCAATCTAGTCTTAAAGCTGAATATACGAAGACGTGCTAGTGCAGTAGAGTAAAATTCGACTTGTGTTTAGTGACTATTGTGCCAGTGGATACTTTTATATATTTTTAGGTATTAATAATATTGTGTCAAACGAACTACTCAGTGGACAAAAGCCCCAACCTGCGTTGAATTACACCCACAATATCTACCCATATGACTTCATTGATAGGAATTGTAGGAAATTTGATTCATATTAGCTTAAAATACCTTTCTAAAACAGTAAGAAAATGGATATAATATTGTTTGGGTAAAACGTCGAGCTTATCAGATTACGTACCTGCTAAACGCGTGAAAAGATGTGCTGTGTCTCAGAATGAGAAGATTATTATATTAAATGTATTTAATGCATTGAAACACCAAAATCCTATCAACAGTGTTGACAACATCGTGGAAAAGTGTTCCAAAATGACAGGGATTGAAAAATCGACTATTTACAGACTTAAAGGAAATAAAAAATGAACAAGATACTGTAAATCCCCCAAAATCATCTACAGGGAGGTCAAAAGTCGTTATAGATAATTTCTTCAAAAATGTCATTTGCAGAAAAGTACACTCATTTTATTTTAAAAAAGACCAACGCTAAAAAAAAATTTAAGTGAACTTTTAGAGGACAACGATTTGCCAAAAATCAGTAGAAGCAAATTATGGGCCGTCTTATGAGAGTTGAATTTTTACTGAGAAAAGGAGATATAGCGCGAAATAATACGACATTTAAATTAAGTGACGTGAAAATTTTGTTAAAAAATTCCTTGGAACGAGTAACTGCAGATAACTGCCAAAGATGTATGCATCATGTACAAAAAGAAGAGGAGAAAATGTGGGAACTCGATCATTTAATTGACGTTACTGTGGAACCTATCGTTATCAATCTAGGAGACGCAGATTATTCATCAGAATATTCAGAGGATGAATTTTAATATACCTACTTTTTTATTTTCTTTATTGTACATTAATACAACACTACATTTACTCACCGTAATTTGAATGTTCAAAATACATATTTCTGTGTGGAATAAAAGTCTATTCATTAAATTTAAATAAATATTTTGATAATAATATTGAGTAATTTTATATGAATTAATAAAAACCCTCTTAACCCGGTCACACAAAGTTTTTTTAAAAGTACACCTCATCTATACCGATAATACATAATATAAAAATATTGAATATAAGCACCAGTACTACATTTATTTACGATTTGCATACATAATAAGCTTTTATTACTCTCCTTCATTTCTAAACAGACTATAAACATATTAATGCTAATTAAACTTTATTAAAATAAAATATCTCCATTCATACCTATATTTACTGATCATTTGTAACCTTTTCAGAAAAGTAACACGTACGCCTATGTTTTAGAGTATATACGTTGCAACTGCAGGTCATTCAGCTGTCTATAATGAAAACCATATTTTTCATATATGTATGTAGTTTCCGGTTTTTTAGTATTCCTCAATGGACCCACATAAAGTTATATACTATTTGCCATCTACTTCAATTATTTTTATTTGTAAATTAGAACAAAAAAATATTGTTACGGAAGGTCATCTAATTTTTTAATTATGCTTGTTAATTATGTTCCTGTTTACGTTAGAATTTATACTTTTTGTAACATTTTTATTTTGACGTTTTCCAGAATATTTCATGCTATATTCTATTTGTTTTTCCACACGTTCTCGAGATTTCAGAAACTTTGAGAACTCTAAAAACCTATATAAGCGGATCGTTTCGCCGTCACAGTTCAGTTTATATTGAGCAGTCAGACGCGAAGGATATTTCTTGTGTAATCAAGAGTGACAGTAAAGTTTGTTTGTCTACGCTAACCCAACGTAGACATTATCAAATTGTTCACGCAGTGCCTTACAGACTAAAACTCTTCCCATGTAGTCACATTCCCAGTACCTAACTTTTTAATGCCCTTTTTAATAATCATCACGTTGTACTTCTTCCTAATATAATCATAATGACTTTCACTCTTTTATACTTTTTGTAGACCATAAAAAATCATGATATTACTCGTGGAATCGTTTACCAAATTCTAGTTAGTTGTAAATATGAACTTAATTTGAGGCATGCTCTGATTGTTACATGTGTCTGTTAGTGTGTATTTCCTACGCTCTGGCCTATCTGTTTCAAAGTTAAATGTGCAGTAGTATCGTGCTTTAACGTGTCTAATAGTCGAAGTCACTCAAGTACTGTCTAAAGATTAACGGAAGATTGTGCCTAAAGTTTCATATCTTTGGTTTTGATACATTCAGCAGAACCCACCGATGACCATTCCATGGCCAATCAATTGCTTAATGTACAATGTACCTACCTAAAAAGGATGATGATTAGGGAATCAAAAAATGGAAATAAATTCGTTTCGCTATTTCTGAAGTATATGTATGTAGTTTTAAGGGACATTGGATTCAGCTCCCTATTTAATGGTTTTATAAACACACTTGGCCTAAACAATAGGCCAGCTTATAACACGATATCTAGCAGCATTAATTCATTGACAAGTGCACAGTTGAACTTGTATACCGAAGAACATATTTTAAATTAAAGTTGTTTAGTTGCATTTTATTTAATTAAATTTCAAGTATCTTAATAATTCAGAAGTGGGATTGTTATCTATGTGGTAGTTTAATAGAAATTGAGAAGTGTTTACTAACTCTTTGTTGGGGTTTTTGTGAGTTCAGAGCTTATTTCTTTTACTTCTTCTTTCGGGGAATAATAATACTTAGATATTATTTTAACTTTATTAGCACTTCACTGCTATTGATTGGCATGTAGGAATATTGCAAGTAAGAATGTACAACGAGAAAATAACTAATCAGAGGAGAACATGTGATTTATAATATATTGACATATAAACAGCTCGATCGATTGTTTCATACTAAATTCTAGATCGGTTGGCAAGGCTGGATCGCAGCGAGGCAGAGGGCTCGCCCTACCGGTACGATAGTTAACTTTTAGAAAAGCGGACTAATTTAAATTCACAACACTCTTCTTTTAGTTACTACTTTAGACAAACACATATCCGCATGCTTTTTTTAAATACCTGCCTCATACTATTGAGTAATGTTTACTTTCGTATACCACGTGGGTACACGAGGCAACAAAGTTTGTTTTACTGTGATTCCCCTAGAACTAATATACTAGCAAAATCTCCTATTTACTTAATGTGTAATTTGTATAATAAAATTGCTAAGGATTGTGATATTTTTAATGGCAGCTTAAAGTCTCTGTGTTATTGTGTTTCTCACTTAGCCTAACTTATACATTTTTTGTGTGTTATACGATTTTGTCTCTTTATTAGTGTATATTATATGTATTTATTTTAATTTCTTATTACCACTTAGTTATGTTTATTACTTATTCCTGTAATTGGGTGTTCCTGTTGGAATAATAAAGATTATTATTATTATTATTATTAAATAAATACGTGTTACTGACTGTAAATATTAGAGATTGTTATGTTGTTGTATTTAATTATATTCTACACGGTTTTCGAACCTTAAATGGCACTTTATTGAAAGCAAAACATTTAACAGTAGGTAACATGCAAAATTAAAGAATAGTTCCTTCATATAATTAAATTGTACTAGTAGCAATAAAACTGAAAACTAGTGAAAACATCTTCAAATAAGCTTTTCGGACTGTAGGATTAATGATGTTTCACTTGTACCAAACAAGATGACACTTGTTCAACAGTAATCAACAGGCTTAAGTTTTAGCGCATGAGGCACAAGCTAGAATCGCCAAAAGTGATTACGCGATGAAAAGACGCTATGTCAAAAATCTCAATCCAGCAATTAGTAGGAGTTAGGGTTGGTGACATATGGTTATGATGGAAAGAACATCAATGAAACCTTGTTCAAAAGTACACTGAACATGTGAAGGTATAACCGGTCCAAACGACCGGTACCATGAAAATAGTTTATTCAAAGACGAAAAACGTTTCAAAGAAGTAGTTCTAGCAACACGGTGAAGTTATTCACAACTTAGAAAGTATTATAATTAGAGATAATGGCATATATTATGCGTTACTTATAGAGATGAAGTTACAAGTACGTAACAGAGTGTGTATCCTTCAACTCATTGTGATGAATATTTAAATTACGCATCAGAGTGTATTAGTGTATTATTTGAAATTATAGGTACTATTGTTATGATTGTTGAATGCCCTAAGTCATTCTGTCTACTGCACTTCGAGATGTACCTATCGAGTTTCTTCCAGTAATACTACGAGTTTTTTCTTGAGTACTTTGGCTGGTAATCTGTTGTGCTCCAGGTGATTTTTTTGATAATATTTTACAGTTGCAGAATCACATTTAAGCAAATATGTTGAAAATCTTTTGTTGTAAACTGATGAAGCTTGAGTTGATTACTTAACTTACTATATCAACGAGTAATGAAAATACTGGGAGGCAATGCCACTAAGAATCCTTGAAGTTCAACAATGCTGGATATTTTGGAAATTCATTCAGTCCATTTGTATTTAAAAGAAACATTTCTTGCATATACTTATTCAAAAAAATTAATCATTTCTGAGTTACTAATTTTTTTATCTAAAAAGCTAACTGTTCTGTTGAATAAATCGAAACTAACTGTAAAATTGTCCATTTAACAAACAAAATTGATAGTAATTTTTTTGTTGTTAATTTTGAACGCATTTTTACACCTTTATTCTTTCTAGATTTTTTACGATTGCATTATACTTAAAATAATATTTGTTACAGAAAAATCTTATACCTATATTTTTTTGTTATGATTATGGCAAACTTATGTTGAACTAAAAACATAATTATCCGTTAATGGGCTTTTCCATTGATCTACGTAGCGCAGAAACTTTTAAGGGTTTTTAATAACTTGTGTTCCAGTAAATCTTAAAATAATTATTGTATGTGAACCTAATTAAATTGCTTCAAGTACAACAACTTTCTAGATATTTCATTCAATGTGATATTTTTAAAAAAACTTTACCGCCTTATGCTCTAGTAAGATTAAATTTAATGGAGGCAGTTAATAAATTTGTTCATTATCATACAAGTAATACTTACTTACGTACTTAGTAGGTAAATAGATAAGTATGACATGATAGGTACAAAGGCAATATTTTTGGCTTAAAAGTACTTGATTTAAACGCAGGATATAATCCTTATAGACGCTTACATGATGACATGCTTTCGTTACCTATTTCAACTAAAAATTTTCTGAATTAATTATTACTCACTTACTGAAAAATTGAGTATATTAAGGTGCCATATTTTTTATGAAATCCATACTACTGAAAACATGAACATTTTAGGTGTTAATTAAATAAAAACAATTTTTTGCCATCCACTTCCATTAATTTGATTTACGTCATACGAGGTTATTTTAACTTGTATACGAAAAGAATAACGTATCCAGTCGCGCTGTTGGAAGTTCTAAAAATTCTTTTAGGTCGTTTTGTGCTGGGCATATCCGGTTGTTACTGCGTGGTAGTCTGATTCGAGAACTCTGGTTGGTTCTTCTCCTTGCAAGGTCAGCGACTGATCCAGCATCCAAGTTGACTTGGCGTTCGACCCCTCTCCCCGCTTCTTCCTTCCTTCCTCCAAAGCTGACAGACCACCACATTCCATCAACACGCTGCGTTGCCACATTAACGGATAAATCATTACCAAGCGAAGTTACTAAAAGGTAGGATTAATAATACATGTACCTATTAGAAATATTTATATGGGCTATTGCCCCACTTCTGCGAATAAATAATTGAAAGAATTATTCTTAATCTCTCAGTTAACTCCGATATACTTTGAGAAGCACTTGTTGATTTTAGAGCGGAAGAATCATAACATGTTTATATCACTACGAGTTAATTTTTCGTAAACTCCTTGGAACGTAAGTAAATTGGAAAAGACATTCAAATACGTACACCTAATAAATATGTATACCATGAATTATCAGTGTCTACTTGCCTATAGATTGCAACAAAATACAAAAGTGTGAATCAAAAATAAATGTAATTTACCTAAATATAAAATAATTACTGAATGAAGCCAATAAATAAGTATCATTACTTTTCTGTTTATCTGTTTTGAAAATCTCTCGGAATATCAATCGATAATAAGAAAATTGCAAAATAAGTGTTAAAGTTTGAAGACAATATGTAATTATTAAAAATTTTATACGCATATTTACACCTATACAGGGTGATTCAAAACTTATCTAAACAAAATTGGGAAAGATGCCACATGAAAAGTCGAGACGTTATCGTAAAAAAAAAATTTGTAATCCTTATAGTTTCCGAGTAAAAATATGATTGATTTTTGTGAGGCGGGTATTTACATTAGTTGTTCAAATGTAATAAATGGTTTAAGTGAAATAATTTATGGTAAAGTGAAAATGCTATAGCACAACGAATTCCCGGTGCCAAATTCAGCTACTTTTATTGCGGTGTGCAGTGAGTGTAAGTGTAGTGCAACGAGAGGAAAATTTGAAATCGACTTGGACGAGATGGAGGTCCATTATGTCTACGGCATATGCAGTATGGTGCGTGTCCAAGCATTAATACAAAGGGATGGCCGCGACATCTCCTGACTTTAAATCATTTAGACTTCTTTTTGTGGGAATATTTAATAAATGAAGTATGTTTCGGATCGAAGTGGATACCTACTATTGATGAGATTTACGCAAACATATCATATTTGCTGCCAATAACTTACGAGCTCAAGACGAACAATAAACAGAAACATTTTTGTGTCCATTTGTAGAAATTAAATAAGACGGACCCAAAATTTTGTTGTAACATCATCAGGTATGTCAAACTACTTACTATTAGTTAAAACCATACATTAATTCTATTAATCATTAATAACAATAGCTTCAAAAGCAGTTGAAGTTGCTGTACAAAATAGGTGCTATAAAATGTATTTCTTCGTTTGGAAATTTCTTTCTATATTTGTCTGTCGCCGATTGCACGCTTTATCACCTTATCATGTTTTACAGTGGACTAGTTTCCAATACCGTGCAGAAGTGTATTTTTAAATCCAAGAAATTTTTTTAGATAAGTTCTGAATCACCCTGCATATTTTTAAATTAAACAGTACAAATTACATTTTCACTATTAATTTATTAATATAATAGATAACGGAAGATTGTTAGTTCCTTATCCGAAATCCACAAGTGGATCTCAGTGAGCTCACCTTTCACATCACAACTTGTGCAGCATGTTAAATAACGATTAACGTAAAGCGACGCCACTCTTATTATAGTATAGTGGCATACTTTATCTCCACTAACCTCTTTGATCTCTACAATTGCTTTTATTAAGCTCATTGCTTGTAATGGCGTAATTTGGTAAAGCTCAAAAGGTGCTCCTTTTGGCTGATGTTATATAATTGTTCCGTGCGGTCATCTGCACTTACCAAATTAAGATGTAAAAAAAACTATTAGGCAATAAATAAGAAAACAAATATAAAGCTATTGGGTATTTCAACAGAAACTTTAAAATGGATTACATTTGCTGGAACAGTAAACATCTTCAAACTGTGTAGATAAATCGAACAACCGTTTCAAAAAATCTAAGAAATATGTTATATGAAGATATTAACTATAACTTTAGTTTTATGGCAGACATATGTAGAATGTGATATTAGTCATTATATGTGCAATATCAGCAGCAAATTACTCAATCATAATGATTGTCAAGTACCTACAAAAGCTAATTGTGATTTTTTTAGGTAGCTAAACAAAATTCAAAAACTGTAAAATGCAAACTAAATTTCGTATGGTAGTTTTTAGGCTTTCTATTATTTGATAAAGAGTGATTTTCCGGGTTGCTATGCCATGACCTTGATAACTGGTCCCTGCGAGTAATAGCTCAGTTGCGGTGAAGCTTTTGCGGAATCACCACTGAAGATGCTGATAGTGAAGAAAGGCGAAACGTTTAGAAGTGCGGGATGCGGCCAGTTACAGAGGCGGTTACAGGACGTCTAGGAAAACCATCATTATCTGAGGAATGCCAATAACATTCAGTAGTCGAAATCAATATATGGACGGGCCCAGAGATACCGATAGCGGGTCTGATTTTATTACAGAAAAAATAATTGTAGGTACAAAAACAGTCTTGTCTGCTAATAAATAATAGTAACTACATAATTTATTACATATTACTTTTTTGTCTTTATCGTCATGTACATTTTTGAGAATAAATAATACAAAACAAGCTACTGTGCTACTGTTGTGTCATACATTAGTATTCATTACGTACTGTTATTTGCTCCACCATAGTACCCACACATGGAACTTTCATGGTTCTGTTCAAATTATTACGGTTTTTCGGGTTGTTACGCCGTATGCTAGGTAACTGGTCACCGTGCGTCACATAATTAATGCGCACTTCCCTAGCCTTAGCTTGAAGTCTTTTACCTAACCTGGTTGGACTAAGGCTAGGTTCTGTGGGGAAAGATTCGTATATTGATTTTGATCCCTACTATTGATTTTAAAACTGTTCAAGAGCTTTTTAGTCGCGGATTGATTTTGGTTTCTATGGTTGGTTCTAAGGTCCTTAAGATCAGATCATTTCCTAGAAAATAGTATTTCTCTGAGGCCGTCACCCTCAGTCCTTGACTTTTTGTTGTAATTGTAACCGAATTTGTTCCGCTCACAGTCACATTGTACGGTTTATGCACGTTTTTTTTTCTGTCACAAGCTTAGGTTTGTCGGCATATCTGACACAACTAAAAAATTGGCAGTTCAAATTCCCGTTTAATATGTTACGGGCGGAATAAGTCGGAACATTGTTCGAGTCCGTTTTCCTATGCACGTAAGCCCACTGTCGATTGCATTGCAGTTATCCTTTTCGCGTGGTAGAGGTTGGTGAATTTTGTGTGTTTGTGTCGCCAGAGTAGTTTAAAATTATTAATTAAATTTGCTATTTGCCTAAATAAACATGCAATTCAAGTTGGGTAAAATGAATTAAGTGAAGTAGTGAAATACTGCGGTTGTTTTCTGCATTGGAAAAATTTATAAGACATTTTAATAGACATGTGCGTCTGTGTTATTCGGTACCTACTAATCCTGAGTAATGGATTTGATCCTGATTCTGACTGTCTGATATGAGGATATCAACGTACAAGCTCAACTTGATATAACGAAAAGGCGATAAAAAAATAGGTATATTTTTAATGTTTTATCCAAAATGATTTAGAGCTTTTGAATTTGCATTACGAGGGCATGGTGAATGAATTTTACGTCAGAACTTGACTAACGCTTAATGAATAGGTACCTTAAAAATGCAACAATTTTTAAAGGTACTCAAAAATTATACAAAATGCATACATTTTAGATTGCAAACAAGAAGTTTGTCATTAGAAAAAAATCGCTAACGCTTCAACATCGAACATGCTTTTACTATATGTATGTGGTCCTGAGTGGCAACGCTGTTGGACTTCTATATAGCTTCAACACTTGAACGCATCATCAAAAAATGTCTAGCGTACCAGGAGCATTGTGTTACCGTTGACTTTTATTGAGTGATTTGTTTATCTTTTGAAAGGTCGAGTAAATACGTGCTTAAAATGAATGACATTATTACTGAATCACCCTGTATTTATAAGTTTGATGCAGAATTTTACTTACACCTAAGGAAAAGAAAACGGCCAGTGAACGACAAAACGACTGAAGTGCATTTCTCCAAACGGCTAATAAAGAACGTGAAAATCTTGTTCAGAAGAGTACACGTGATAAAGTAGCAAATTTGGTGGCGGATACGTAATAATTACTCCGTGAAGGTTCCAGTCTCAATTAGTGTTACTTTACTGTTAGTGTTGCTGGTGCAGTTGGGACATTTGTTGGTTAAAAATGCTTAATTGTTAAAACACAGCCGGGACTGAAATTAATTTTAAAAATAAACTACTGATGAACCAATATTGCTTAAGAAAAAAATAACTGTTTTCATTTACCAGTATTCATAATATGTAATAGATATATGATAAATCGCTATTAATTTGGTTCATAAATACATAATCATACATTTCAAAAATAATAAATTAAAAACAAGTCGATCTTAATATATACCCTCACTACTGCCCTTTGTTAAAACGATACTTAAGACTGTCTATTTTTAGCTTATGAAACAATCATCACAAACGTAGTCATAAGTTTCTCTGGGGTCGGCAAATTACTTTGTTTAATTATAATTACACTGTATGTAGGGCTCGTACTTCCTTTACTAGAAAAGTAGAATAAATAGATATATGTATTATTATAATTTATAACCTACGTTTATCATTGAATTAATAATTATTATTAATTGTATAGGACCTTTGAAAAATTCGGATCGATACTGAACTGCCTAGAATTATACATACAGGGTGTTAGAAGTTTGACCGCCATAATTTTAACAGGCGATGATAGCATACATCAACATAAACAAAAAAGTCCTATATAACATGGGTCCTAATCCCAACCGTTTTCGACAAAAAACTCGCTCTGTAATTTTTTTGCATAGAATATCATAAAATGCAATGTTTACTACCTCTATTATTTACTTTGAGTAATAGAATAATTTTTTCATAATTAAATATGCAAATGCGATTCATGTCATATTGTGCGACATCAACTTCATCGAATTTTATTGACTAAGAAATAAATTATTCTAACTAAGAGTAAATAATATAGGTAGTAAACATTGCATTGTATGATATTCTATGCAGAAAATTACGGAGATTCCTAAATTAACTGAACTTTTGCACATCAAACTGGATATTTTGATAAACTCTTTTCTCGACAACAGTTGGAATTATGACCCATTGATTTTGATATACAGATAGGGGAAATATTTAACCGATCATATGAAATCCCTTTCACTGCTCGCCGTCCAAGTTTGACGCGTCCTCCCCTATTTTGGGGGACTAAACCAGTATTCGTATAGCACACTATTCGTTTGGCGTTCGTCCGTGGGCGTAGGAGAGTAGGGGAGTACTGACTAAACCCGCCCTGCCGTGCGTCATCTTCCCACCAATACCCCATGCATTTGAAATGTATGTAATAGAATCTCCCCATGATCGGTTAAATATTTTCTCTATCTGTATACTACGGTTGTTAAAATTTTGGCAGTCAAACCTCTAATACCCATACATACTGCGTTTCGACTCGAAAATCGACATTTTGAAAACACACTTTCTTAATAATAATAAACGACTTTATTGCAAATTATAATTAAATTACAATTTACAAAGAGTGAAGTTTAGCTAAAAGCCATTCACACTTAACCCTTTTTAACCTACGTAATTAGTCTAAGCTTAACCTAACCTAACCTAAATAACATAATAAACAGATACAATAAAATAAGAAACAGAAATGCAAATTTAAAACATATTATTGCGAGCACATAAGGTATTGCTTAAGTTTTATTTTAAAAGATTTGTTTTGACTAATTCTTAAATCAGGATTAAGTTAATTATTAAATTTTATTATATGTAATAAAAGAATTATATGTAAATGATCTGTGGAACATGGCTGACCTATGATGAGGTATAGTAATTGTCGAAAGATTCCGTAAAGCTAAATTGCGAACTGATTCCCGAAATATAATTTTTTATTTCAAATATTCTGGAGACATTGTGTATATTAAGCGACACAGAAAAGTAATGAAATGATATTTGAATCGATTACTAATATGTAACCACTTTAAATTTTTAAAGGGAATAGAAATATGGTCATATTTTCTTAAATTGTTAATTAATCTACAGCAGCTATACTGTAATTTTTGCAATCTAGTGCGAGTTACAGAGTCCAGACAAGGATAGTATACTATATCGCCATAAGTTAAACGTGAAAGTATAAAATTCTCACAAAGTTTCTTTCTAGTTTTAAAATTTAATAAGTTTCTATTTGCATATAATAACTTCAGTCTGATATAGCATTGTTTTAAAATATTAGTGGAATGATCAACAAATCTTAAATTTTCGTCAAAGAATAAACCCAAATTTTTGGCACTATTAACAAAATATATGCTTTGGCCTTCTATATTTATATTCATATTTACCTTCAACGAGTCTCTTTTACTCTTGGGACAAAATAATATAATTTTTGATTTATCGGAATTTAAATGTAAATTATGATTCTTAGCATGTTTACTAGGTCATTATTAATATCATCTGTAGCTTATGCAAAATTTCCTGCATCGTCGTGTCGTCGGCAAATATTTGAACATTACAATTAGCAACAGCCCTCGTTAGATCTGCCGTGTATAGTAAAAACAGACCTGTTAATTACATTTTTTACAACATTCGAAATGTTGGAGCCCCTGTATATAGTTTTCTAGAATACTTCTACAAATCGGGAAAAAATATTTAAGGGCACCATTTTTATGAGCAATATTTAACAAATTTATAGCTGTTTTTAGAGACAATCTAAAAAAATCTAAGCAAAGCAAAAATGTCATTTCACTGTGCTAATTATACAAATCATATCCATGGTGTATAACAACTGACAGGTATACATTCACAATAAGAAATAAAGCATATTTTCACCTGTTATGTTTTATCAAAGTTTCCTGTATATGTAATTATCTTACCAAAAGCGTGATTTTAGTTCATAACATGCCAATCTTAAGAACTTTACTTGTTCTGCTGAGCAAGAATAAATAGTGAAGAAAACAGTCTCTTTAATTTTTAGAATTTTAAATGTTTTTCTTCTGAATGAATTCTAGATAACAAATATTAAAGCTTATTGGTGCAACTATAATAATCAAGTATATACCCAACATTGCATAGTTTTCTAAATACATTAATTATAAAAACGATTTTTTTCAAATTCAGTCCGTATCTGCCCTATTTCTAATTGTTTAAATTATTATATGTGTAGGTACTATAACTACTATATTTGTTTTCTTACAGAGCTACAAATTTTCCTTACAGTTTTATTATTTGGAAGATATTTTTTGACTCACATAATAAAGTAATAAAGACTTTACAAAAATATATTTCTGTGCAATGCTCCGATTTCAAAATATCATTCTATGTTTACGTAATTATTACTAAAAGTGTGATACATCAAATTATTAAAAAAATTATAATAATAATAATGCAAGTGATTAAATTACCTATGAATGCAATCAAATATTATTTACATGTGTTTAGTTTTCAGGATTTAAATAGAGACATTTTTCTGGTGACCGCTAGTCAAAATTTGAAACCAAAATTCCATATTAGAATACTGCGAACAAAACAAAAGAATGATCTTTATTTTTATGTTGTGTTTCAAATACATCCAGAAAAATTGTAAACATTAAATTAACCACCTCTTACACACTCTCCCTTCCTTTCTCCCTCTCTCTTTTTCTGGAGTAGATACTACTGTCATTGCAACGCAGTTTAAAACATCATATTTATTAATACCGTTTTGTATGAAAACAGAGGTGCTTAGATTCCTCTATGATTCCAGGAATTGTAGGTACACTATCAATATAAGAACAGGCAGGTATTCCTGAAATTTACATTGTATTTTTCAATAACTCCATTGTGAAAAGATTTTAGCGCTAAGAAAGTAAATACCATCGTCAGTTATTTCTTTTTCTACAGTACAAAAGTGCGATGTTATGAGGGAGCATTTTGTGAACCGTCAAAGCAATGGACTGTGCATCCGGTACATTATGTGGCCTATCGATTAATCATTCCCACTTTGCACTTAAGCAGAAGATTTTTCATAGCCGTAGATGAGGGTATATGTTCAGGGTGTGCAACAAATTACTATTTTTATTGAGATTTATTTGGCAGCCATTTTATAAAGTGATAGGTTACAGATGCCTAAAAAAAAGAAATCTTTAGATCTCGAATATACACAGTGGAAAGTTTAGTTCGAAAAAATTCTGCAACTTAATGAATAAAGGTTTGCCGTTTTCCTGAAATACGTCAATTTTTATTTTTATTGGGGCATATTACAAAGAGGTTTGTTTGTTTTTTAATTATGTGCGGGGTTTCAGCAACTCCCAACTTTTTTTTAAATGGAAGGGTAGGTTGATTATTTCTTTTATTTTAAATCTTTTTCAATTGTAAATACAATTACGTTTTTTTGTTACTATTTATAAAAAAATGTATTGAAAAATAACTCTTTTTAAAAATCTGACCATATTATTATGAATTTTTATAAGTACCTATTTAAAATTTATGCTACAATCTTATTTTCATGACCTGCTAATGAATTTATAGCAAGAAAATAATTTATTGATATACTAAAGCTACTCTACATCCTTGAGGTATGGCATATAATACAAAAAATCAAAATAATAAAATCCTTTATGACATCCATAAGAAAAAACAAAGTTATTGTTAAAAATTGTCAATAAAAAAATTAACTATCTACATTTCTAAAATCATAAATAATAAACATCTACTCTACATTATAATGGATAATGAATTTTTCTTTCTTTCTCAATCTCAATCCTCTTAATAAAATCTAAACGAATTTAATTCTTTTCTCAGACGGATGTTGCCCATTTCAGTTTTTCATGTATCTTTAACAGTTTTCGAGACTCCTGTAAGCCATTATGTATAATTCAAATTTTGTCATTATATGTAATAAACTAAATTACTTATCGCTATCGTTTATTTTTAATTCATTTATATTCTTCAGATATTGCTGAAAATCCAGACAAAATGTATGTAACGCCTATGGAATGAACGATGCATTTTTGATTCTTCGGTGACTAAACAGCCTGCGGAACTGTCTTTGTTCGGAACCTGGCTTTCCAAGTAAATCCTTGTGGCACAGGTATATATACCTGTAAATTTATACAAAGAGACATCAAGATGACCCTCAAGTTAAATGGTAACATAGAAGAAAAAAAATGTATCGGTTAGCAGTTTTTAATCAGAGTTGCACAAAATTTCCTTTACATACCTACCGATCGTTATACATAATTTAGTTTTTATCTAAACTTATTTGTGAAGTAGTTCATAATTATATATGAGTTATGTTTTTAAGACTTATGTAACCTAAAAATATAACATAAAGATACTACGTCTCGTTTTTATGAAAAAAAAAAATATTAAAATCATCAAAATTGATTATTTAGCTATTGTTTAGAATAAGAAAATGCCAAAGTGCATAGGAATAAACAATAGGAAATTAAATATCAAAACCTGATTAAAAACTCTCATAATATTACGACTATTGTGTCTAAAAAATATTAGGTTTATTACGACAGGAACCCAAGCAATAGAATTGCACATCAATGTGCTACAGATTATATCATCATGCTTTCAACGAACTCGGTTTTAAAGAATAACGTAAAATAAATGAGAAGTAGCAATAGGTGAAGCAACTGTTACGAATTGTTGTAATCCCAACTTTGTTTGATTCTAGAAATTATACTGCAACCTAGCAAAAAAATATTAATCCAGTTGATCCCCTAATAAATTGACGAAATTCAATTGTTTGTAATTGACTAATTAAGTACCTACTTTTTATTTTAAATAATGTAATATTTTACTCTCGATACTAATAATAATACTCTTACCTACTGGCAAGAAAGTATTTTAATCATACACGGTGGACATTGTGTGAGAAAATACAATTAACTAATATTATTTCGAATTAAAATAATATAAATAATGATTAAATAAAAGTTGAATGAGAAATGTTTTTTAAGACTAAAATTGTTTCATTTTTGTGAATTATTATTAATTCAAATAAGTATACTAACACTAAATTTTAATGATACAGATATAGTCGCGGCAAGAATTCAGATTACTTACGTCATTGCTGACGTTACGCAATTATTTTTATTTTCAACATAATTTTTGATATTTGGTCGCGTTAAAAACAATAATTGTTTGAAATTTAGTGCAACATATAGTTCAAACATTTAGTGTGGTATATAGTTTCATTATTTTAGTTACTGTTTCATAAATATGTTGATGAAAATATAAAGAATTATTCATTTGTTCGTACGACGTAAGTCGTCTGAATTCTTGCCGCAATTATAGAAATTGGTGACAAATGAAAAGGGATCAACAGGTTGTGCAAAATAAGTAGCAAATATATCCAAAATTAGCAAAAATAAAGATAGAAATACATTCATAAAATTAGGAAGGTAAAAATGAGACATACAAGGTGTAAAATAAATGCATTCCTTCAAGGGGTAAGGTAGCGTAAAAATAAACAGTTTTCATTAAGCAATTGTGATCTTTTATTTTCAAATGTTCACATGCTGTTTTAATTTGGAATCTGTATAATTTTTACATAAGTAGGTATACCTATATATATTAGCTTTATTTAATTACATTGGCTTTACGGAGAATTAGTTAAATTACACAGTATATACTCGTAGGTATGTACTTCATTTCCATGGCAAAAAATGTAGGTATAATTTTTACTTTTAATTAATTACATTTTTTAATATAATAATTTTTAATTTTATAAAATATTAGTAAATTTACATATTATGTTTGATTTGATATATAGTGATTTCCCGGTTTATTATGCCGTGACCTAGGTATCTGGTCACTGCCAGTAACAGAATTAAAGTGCACATCTATAGCATATGGAGAAATTTTTTGTCCTGCTCTAGTTGCTCTCAGGCTATAATACTTTGTGGGGACAGACCCGCTGTCAGTTTCTCTGGGCTCGCCCATATATTGATTTCGGCGGCTGTTGTTGGTATTAGGACTGTAGGGTCGAAATCGTTCCTCGGATAATAGTAGTCTTTCGAGAAGTCCCGTAGTCACCTCACATCCCATGCTTCCAAACGTTTCGCCGCTCTTCACTGTCGGCATCTTCAGTGGCGACTCCGCAAAAGCCTCGCAGCGACAAAGCTCACTGCCCGTTTGTGCAGGTGTATAGGCGCGCAAACAGCGCATGGGATCGCTAACGAGGCCCCAAACTGCCTTTTGCGGAGTCACCACTGTAGATGCCGACAGTGAAGAGCGTCGGAACGTCGGAAGCATTGGATGCGACTAGTTACAGAGACGGCTACGGGACGTCTCGGAAAATCACCATTATTCGAGGAACGATTCTGACCGTAGCAGTCATAATACCAACAACAAGAGACGGTATCAATATATGGACGCGTTCAGAGATACCGATAGCAGGTCTGGCCCCTACAGAGCCTAGTCCGAGAACAACCAGGACAGGTCAAAGAACCCCAGTTTATGCTAAGGATGTACACTTTAATTCTGTTACTAGCAGTGACCAGTTATCGAGGTCACGGCATATGTGAATATATTAATAGTTTGTAAAATTAGAATGTAATTAATGCAAATAAAAATTATACTTATACATTATATTTTTATCACGGAAATGAAGTACCTACCTACGAGTATATCCCGTGTAAATCAACTAATTCTCCACAAAACTCCAATGTAATAAAGTTGATATACCTAGATCAGCAATCTATAAACATGAGCCTGCAAATGTTTCTTTACCAAGATAAAAAAAGAGCTTTAAGAAGTTAAGAAAAATAAATCTAGCGTGTAACATAAATATTTTATGTAAAAAAATATTTCTATAGATTCCAAAATCCTAACCTTAAAATAATAATAACTCATAACATTTCTGATTTTGTAGTAAGCTATTTAGAACGTTCATTATTTCAATACAATATGCTGATGACGTTTGAAGAAATTGGATAAATTCAGTAAGTAAATAATTATAATTTTAACGCACCCTATCCTAAAAAGAAAATACGGCAACTCCATAATTTAAAGTAAAAAATCATAGTTTTTAATGTTCTGTTACCTTCAGTAGTGGAAGCATAATGAAATGAAATTCTATTTCGTGATGTAGTAAATATAAGCAAAATATTATATTTCTATAATTTATTATCATGTTTTCAAAACATATAATAGTATAGTAGTACAGCATCTTCCCCGAAAAAATAAAATGATTTTAGCTTATGTCTGCTTATACGTCACAAACTAAAATTCTTCTTATCACTCTTTCACTGCAGAATTAATCTTCCGTTATTCTGAATTACCCTGCATATTTGGTGAAGATTTTGACGGTGACGGTAAATAATAATAGTATATCCAAAATTAGAATTTTATCATCATCCTTCCACTGAAGAATTAATCGTACGAAATTCTGATGACCCTGCATATTTAGTAAAGGTTTTGACGGTACAAAGAAGAAATAATAATAGTACACATCTATATAACAGCAGCGTGTATAGATCCAAAGAGCGGTTGACCAAGCAGCAAATCTTTAAATGAATACCTGGGCATCAGAAGTTCACCTATAATACCGGAAGTCGTAACTGGTTCGAGCAATCAACGTGACTGTTCATGCCCGAAGGACGTAGAAATAATGAGCTTTCAAAGGAAATATTATGCCGACAATAACACAGAAATGGACTTGATCACTTGGCCGCCCATTTACGAATTAAAATTTAAAGATCGAATGAGAACACATGTTTCAGTATTTCGACATAAGAAGCATGTAATTTATTTTAAAATATCCACAGTAAATTATTATTATAATTAATTCAAAGGTATAGTGTTAAACTAAAGCAGGGAAGTCTATTTAAACTAAAAGTTTTTTTTTCATTCCTAAAAAACATGAAATACGGCAGTAAATAATTCCAATATCAATTTTTTTATTAATGGTTGTTGGGATAATATATTAGAAAAACTTGTAAACAGTCCATGGCATATTTGATTTTTGGAACCTAAATTTTAAAAATTCTTTGCAAGTTTGTACACAGTAAAAAATAACATAATTTATGAGTGATATTATTTTAGTATTGAATTTTGAGTAATTAAACATTTTAACAAAGAATGAGCTTATCAACACAATAGAGATGGTTTGTGAAGAAAACAACGAAATATATTGATAATATAATTACATTTTGTGTTGTGTAGTCATCGCTCAGTAAGCTAACTCAAAAGTTATTCAATGTTACTCATAAAAGATTTATTTAGCTAACAAATAACTGAGTAAATATTATTCAACGAATTATGTTATTATTTTAACACAATTGGGTCGGACTCGTTTTAACAACGAATTGTGTTGATTTTTATTCAAATTTTTTTACACTGTAACGACACCGAATTCGGAAACATTGCACAATTAATGAAAAACAAAGTTAAATACGATATTGCCAACATTGTACTATACGCTGCATAAGACAAAAACAATTTTGAACTGTATGTAATTGCTGGTGGGAAAATGTTTTTGAATAATTTCTTATTTTCATTAATAGTGTCGTTATTCAAACTATTATAGTTTTCGTGGTCTATACTTTAGTTTCAAAATAGTAGAAGGTGATTAATTCACATCGTTTAGATAAGTATAGATAGTGAGTGTTGCAAGAGACACGATTTCATACGCTACTTGAGAAGGGTTTAGAGAATACAATAATACCAAAAATAAGTTGACGTTGCATGAACCTAGCACATTAATAGTTTACTTTTAAAAAATTATAAATTCGCCCGTGACATCCTCTCAACAATTGTAGAATCCCGCCATTTTAGATGGTGATGGCATACCATCCACTTACACCTACCTGATATGCAGATATAATTCTAATAATACACTGCACTATATTGTACAGAGAAACAAAAACTAATCACTTTCATTATTTATGCCATAAAATTTTCTGCATGCAATATACAATACTGGTCACTGTCACTATTACGGTCACATATTAACATTTTAGCGTCGTCTATGAATGGTGCATTATCCAGGTTAATATATGTGGTACATTTCTTCAAATACTTCACTATCCATATCCTCATGATAGTCTCCTGTTACTCGTAATTCCAAAACAAATAACCTCTGATCCAAAAATCTTGCAGTACTTCCAATATGCGTGCTATTCCAGAAGGTGACTTTAATTCAGTCGAAAGTCCTTCAAGAAATGCCTGCTGTTTGCTTTTAATATTACAATCGTGCCATACGTTTATCTTTTTCTATAAGCATATTCCTTTGATTTCGTTTTATAAAGTGAAAATTCTCAAAAGCATCCTTCTAGATATTTTAGTTTTATCCCTTGAGATAGTATCCTCACTTGATTATTGTCGGAAGTTCATTTTTAAAATGCCATCAATTGTTTTTTCACAAATCGCGTATTTTGTGGCATCATCAACCTCTATCTTCTTCCTCCCCGAGCATGTTCTTTGCAACTCTTTATTGCACTCTGTGCACTACTCACAGACGACACAGTACGACCTATTTCAACCGCATCACTTGCACTCATATTTTGATCTCACGCGCTAATCCCTTCGTACACATTCATCATCCTCACTATGCAGAATACACAATTTTATACCAAAAATTTACAACAGCTCGTATTTAGAATCCCGGTTATGGAATCCCAGGGATACTTACCCATAACAGATCAACTTCTCCAAAGCTTAGCGCGGGAATAACAGAAGCAGATCAAAGGTTTCTAGTTATAAAAGGCTAGAAAAGTTCATAGTGTGGAAAAAGATCAGTTACTTATCAGGAGGACATAACATGAAAACCCAAAAAAAAATTGTAATTAGTTTTCAATCGTTATTATTTGAAAATAAAATATGAGAGTTAATCTTCAAGTTTGTTGCTAATTTTTAATTAAAAATAAATTTGTAAAATAAAGTCACTTTGTTTTTCTAATAGGTAATTTTATTTATCAGTTAAATTTAAAAATATCACGATTTTATAATCAGAAATATTTCATTTGGAAAAAAAAATACTTTATTTTTATAAGTAGTGCAAAATCTAGTAATATAATAATAATGAAAACGTGCTTTAATAACTGCAGTTTTCTTTGTTTGTTTTGAATTTGTTGGATTTGATTTTACCTTGCTATTAAGATTTTAAATCCAAATATGAATGGCTGTTTTACTTGTAGATACAATATACGTAAAACCATAGACTAAATACATTTAGTACTAACAAATACTTCTGGACGTAAAATTGATGTGTGAGCCCGTCTCTGTTGCCCCGCTAAGGTTGCAACCAGCAAAAAATACCCGTTCCGTATCATCGGTGGGTTCACAGGTTCATTAGCTGCCCTGTACATTTAAAAGGTTCTTCAGTGAACGGATGTTGTAATTATTTTCTTACGAGTTTTTTCTGTCACTAAACTGACTGAACTGAAACTGTTCACAAAGTGAAAATAGTTTATGCTTTAATAATGTTCGTTTAGAAGTGATAAAATATATTCTATATTTTTAATATTAGATAATCTTTTATAGTAGGAAAAATATATTCGAAGGAAACATGCAATGCATGTGGAGAGCATTCATTGTACCGTGTATCAAAAGCTACGACTCTCTATTTTTTATTCAATTTAAAAAGAATAATCCAACGGTGTATGATAATTTTTCCTTAACATTGGAAGAAAGTATCTACTATTTACAATATTTTCCTACTTCATCTTCGTCACATTGGGTACGTGTTTCTTAGGCAATTTGAGTCATTTGCAGATTGAATATAAAGAAATTTTTATTTGTTTTTAGAAACAGTGAGTGGTAGATCAGCTTATTTGAAATCAAAATTCTGCCATAAATTTTTATGACAAAGCCTATGATGACACTGAAAAAAGCCGTTTCGTTCAGAAGCGGTAAGTATTGTACAAGAGCAAGGGTTGATTTTCAAAAAACTTTAAGTAGATGCGACATGTTTAATATTAGATATGGATTTTTTTTTATATATATAAACAAAGTACTCTTCATTTAACACGTCAGATTGAACGCTATTCCAGATATTTGCTTTTAAAGTTATTACAATATGTACATGCTTCTGCAATAATAATGACACTCTCTCTAAATAATTTTTTGAAATTCTGGAAGTTCGGAGCAGAAATTTCATTAAATCTCTATTGGTGAATGAAACAACCAATAATTAATGTTAAAAATTTAAAGTAGTTTTGATTACGAATACATCAGCAGTTCAAAAGAAATAGCAAAATTCATTTTAATGAATGTCATTATTATTGCAAACGGTTATACATCAGATTCGTTTAAATTAAAAGTAAGTTACCAAATTTTAAAAAGTGTATGAAGATACCTTGTAGAAATACGAATAAGATTTATTTCCACAATTTATTAACCAAAAGCAAATCGTATAATATTTTTTTACTTTTTATACACAGTCTCGGATTTTACACTAAAACATTTATCGAAAAGCGTTTAAACTTTATCAGACTGTTTTTAATTCGAACAAAGCTACATATAAATTTCAAATGCAAATATGTGGAATAGCATTGACTTTGTGAAAATTAAAAACTACAACTACCCTGTTAAACAGATATCTGCAGATATGTTCAATGTCGTAATCGAATTCGCCATAAAATTTATGACAGAATACCAAATTTCAGAAAACTGATTCTCTTTTCTTATTTTAATTAAAAATCAAAATCACTGCTTTTACATTGTATAGAAAAAAAAGCTAAATATTTCTAAGGATTTCTTTATTGAGTGTAAACAATGGAAATGAAAAAATAGATATCAATCCGACCCAGAACTTTTTCAAAAACTACTTGTTTATGAAATAATTTATTTACTCAAGCAAGTTTTATACTTTTACCGATGTAACCTTGAATGAGCAAATTTCCCAGTCTTTATTACTCATCAATAGATATTTACCATATATTTACAATACACGTATCTGCATCTTTAAGTTACTACCTAGTTGTGTAAACATGTATCAATTTAAGATACCACAAAATAAAATAAGCAGAAATACGTATATTTTGAGATACAAAAATTTGTTCACAGACTTTATTTTTTTTGTAGCGGTTGGCGCATCATCGGGACCGGTCCAACTTATAAGTTTCAAACAATCGGTCAACATTCCAACCAGTTTTTGTTGTAAGGTTTAATAAAACGGATCTTTTACTTCCCTCAAAGTGTACCACGCATACATATACTTGTTAGACTTCCTTTATTAAAAATTTGTTTTTAGCTATTATATTTTTTTGTATTTTTCGCATTTCTAGTTAGTCTCTCTTCGTCAATAATTTTGCACCAAACATGCAAAAGTCAGACATTGTCCAAAGTCACATTTCCATGTTCATTTGCGCATTTTGTCACGTGTGAAGAAATTAAGTACTTTTTAAATTTAAATTTATCTATTTCCATTTGCACTGTAAATAAATGTAAGTTTATATAGTTACGGCAAGAATTCAGACGAATTACGTCAGACGAACAAATAAATAATTCACTATATTTCATACAAATATTTAAAAAACTGCAACTGAGAATAATAAAAATGTATACTACACTAAATATTTACACTATATCTTCCACTAAATTACAAAAAATGATTGCTTTTAACTCGACAAACTATTGAAAATTATGTTGGCAATAAAAACAATTGCGTAAAAACAGCATTGACGTAAGTCGTCTGAATTCTTGCCGCAAGCATAGTTTGTTTGTATGCTTACATATGTAGCTAGAAATTTAGAAATACGGTATTTATTTCTTATTATTATTTCAATATTTGTAGCAAACAAGTAGCATAGTTTCACGAAATAATTTGACAGATAACTTTCATCATTTTGTAAAATTATCACTATTTTTTATCCAATCATTATTTTTGTTTTCCAAAATTTTGGCCGACCCCCAATAAATTTTGCGACCGTTTTCCTAAACGTGTTCATAATTTTTTTAAATACCCAATTTTCACTTTTTATATAGCCTCTCCTAATGTTTCTTATATTCACAAGGTAAACAGATAATAAACTGATTATGTTGAATAATTATTACTATGTGCTCATGTTTTGTTCTAAATTCTTCAAAAATCTTTCAGCGAGGTCGTGATGCAGGTGATCATAAAATATGACTTCTTAGAAACTAAATTTTTTTCTGAAAAAACTGGTGCAAGCCGCATCGAAATCAGATCATTATTACGGGAGTTATTTTGAAATTAATAGTTTCAAAATACCTAAATAGGCGTCCAATCTTCAGTTTATTTTGTATTATAAATCAAACAAAATTTGAACACAAAATTAAATTATAAAAATTTAAAATTTAAAAATAAACATTTATCCCAATTGAACAGCAAACATTATCTGCATTGTTTTGCGAAACGGTTTTTAATAATCTTTAATATTCGGCTGTTTAATTATTTTTAATGCCAGGAAATTCAAAAGTTATAATCAAATTTTTAAGTCAGATGGAGCCATTTGTGTTCTTCAGGGTTTCAGTGTATCCAATTGAAAACAAATTGCTGGAGTTAATATTAAGTTTTCGAATAATACCTCGTATATTATTTATTTTTATTAATATTCCAAGAGTCCAGAAACAATCTCTTGCAGTGGAACTTAGAAGAAACCTTGTAGGTATACTACTAAAAATTAAATAGAATGATTTTACTTTAAAGTGCATTTTGCTATTTGTATGTACAGGGTGATTCAGAACTTATCTAAAAGAATTTGGGAATAGATGCGTCATGAAAAATGGTATGCTTTGGTCATTTTTTAGTATTTAATATTAATTTATTGATTTTGATATTTCTATATGTATATTAATTAATTTGAGACAAATTATTTTACTGTATTTAAAGATGTTACTGTACATACCATTTTTATAACTTCAGCATTTTGAAACTTTGGTATTATCAGAAATGTTTGAGTGTAAAATTTACATGACACAATAAAGTTACATAATTATTGCATATTACACTTTTTTTAATAAATACCAGTACAAAGAACTTACTTATTGGTTCATACAAAAACAATGTTTGATGTTTTATTTGAAAAATGTTTGCTTCAAATTCTAATTCTTTTATAGCATCTTTCGAATGAAGATTCGAATTTTTATCGGCGTACCGCGTAAAATTTTATATCGTGACCTATTTCTTTATATTAGTTGATGAAATATAAAATACATACCTTGAACAATGGAAAAAGGAAAAACCACGTCTTGAGGGACAATTATTCACAGTACAATATATCATGGGCATTTTTAGAAGAAAAATAAAATAAACACTAACATATATTCAAAGTTTTTTTGTCTCACACTATATCGATCGCATTCAACACGTTACAGTTCTAGCGTCGGCCACCGTGTAGGATCCTGAGTAAAGGACGGTCCCCGAGACGGGTGAGGAGAGCGGAATTGGTAGGGCGGGGCGTGTTCGAGAGTGAAATAACTTATGTATTTATTCTGTAAACTTTGATTATAGTCTGTTTGGAAATGAAAGAGAGTAATAAAACCCCGAGATAAGAACCGGCCATGGGCGTCGTAATATTTCGTTCCAGGTAATTATCGTAATTTTATTTTAAAAAAGAAATACCAACGCTAAACAAAATTTTAAGTGAAATTTCAGAGGACAACGATTTACCAAAAACCAGTAGAAGCAAATTATGGGCCGTCTTACGAGAGTTGAATTTTTGCTGAGAAAAGCAGAACAGGAAGTCAGTTCTTATCGATAAAGATGAAATTATTTGTTGGCGAAGATCCTACTTAAGATCAATTAGATAATTCCGTGATGAAGGGAGGAATATTTATTATCTAGACGAAACTTGAGTCAACGACGGATATACTGTAACAAAAGTATGGCAAGATAAAAATGTGAAAAGTTTTCGACAAGCATTTTTAGATGGACTTTCAACAGGGTTCAAGGCACCTTCAGGTAAAGGGCTAAGATTAATAGTGACACATATAGGTAGTGCCAGTGATTTTGTAGATGGCGGTTTACTTTTATTTGAATCTAAAAATACAGGTGACTATCACGAAGACATGAACGCAGATGTTTTCGAAGAGTATTTTACACAGATGTTGGATCTTATTCCTCCGGGGTCTGTAATTGTCATGAATAATGCCAGTTACCATTCACGGCAGACCGAGCGGACGCCTACGACTGCTTGGAGGAAAGCCGATATAATTCAATGGTCATCCGGAAAAAACATTTCTTTTGAAACAAATATGATGAAAAAGGAACTTTTGACACTTCTTAATAAAGATCAGAAAAAATATGTTACCGATGAAATAGCAACAAATCGCCAAATAACGGTACTACGGTTACCACCTTATCACTGTGAACTTAACCCAATCGAATTAGTCTGGACGCAGGTAAAAGGAGATGTAGCGCGAAATAATACGGCGTTTAAATTAAGTGACGTGAAAATTTTGTTAAAAAATTCCTTGGAACGAGTAAGTGCAGATAACTGGCAAAGATGTATACATCATGTACAAAAAGAAGAGGAGAAAATGTGGCAACTCGATAATTTAATTGACGTTACTGTGGAACCTATCGTTATCAATCGAAGATCGAGACGAAGATAATTCATCAGAATATTCAGAGGATGAATTTTAATATACCTACTCTTTCATTTTCTTTATTGTACATTTATACAACACTACATTTACTCACCATAATTCGAATTTTCAAAATATATATATTTTTGTGTGGAATAAAAGTCTATTCATTAAATTTAAATAAATATTGTGATAATAATATTGATAATTTTATTTGAATTCCTAAAAATCCTCTTAACCCGGTTATAATGCTTAAAGTTGCCTCATGTTTTGAAATGCTGTTTTTATATTGTCTACTTATAAAAGAAATGGACCGAGAAATTGAAGCGGCATAGACAAAGACGGATTGTCGGGAATTAAAATTTAGCTACCTACTACAATTTAGTACAGTTCGATCACACAAAGTTTTTTTAAAAGTACACCTCATCTATACCGATAATACATGATATAAAAATATTGAATATAAGCACCAGTACTACATTTATTTACGATTTGCATACATAATAACCTTTTATTACTCTCTTTCATTTCTAAACAGACTATAGTTTTTGTGTACCAAAGCTTTTGTGACGCCAGTGTTTACATTAGTTTTTCAACTGTCAAAAATGGCTTACATGTATGGTAATAACTCGTTGATCGATACCGTTCTAATTTATTACGCTGTGAAAATGCTGTAGCAGAACGGTTTCGAGGTAAACATATGCCAAATGCAGCTACTTTTATCGCGGTGTGCAGTGACTGTAAATGTAGTGCAATGCGAGGGAAATTTGAAACCGAATTGTGGAAGAAATGGAGGTCCAGGACTTCCACGGCTTGCAGCAGTGTGACGAATCATACACGAGGCTCAATTATATCCGTAGTGTGTACCATGTCCAAGCATTAACACCAAGGGATTTGACGAGGAGGACCGGTACCATGGCCGCCACGATCTCCTGACTTCAAATCATTTGAGCTTCTTTTTGTGAGGATATTTAAAAAATGAAGTGCATCGCACCGAAGTGGATACAAACTATTGATGATTTACGTAAACGTATCATAGCTGCTGCCAATTTGTGTTCATTTGTGGAAACTGAGTAAGACGGGCCCAAAATGTTGTTGTAACATCAGGTATGTCAAACTATTTTAGTAATTAAAACCACAAATTAAATCTCTTAATTAATAACAATAGCGACAAAAGCAGTTAAATTTGCTGTATAAAATCGGCGTTATAAAATATTATTTATTCCTTTCCTTGAGCATTTCTTCCCAATTTTTACCCAGTCGCAGATTACCACATTCTCAGGTTTTACAGTGGACCAGTTTTCAGTGCCGTGCAGAAGTGTATTTTTAAATCATTTTCGAACTATGGGAGTCCCCTGTACACTCAGAATTAAATAAATCACCCTGTATACATTAAATGTTCTATCTAGACCACTGTTTTAAACGCTTGTGATTTTAGCCTATAAAATATTTCAAAGCTATGTCAGTCACTACATTACAATGACAGTAGGCACAGTGTATAGGTATAGGTCCTTGAACCGGAACCAGTTTTACCAAGTTGCAATAATGATGAACTTATTACTAGTTTTGTAGAAATTTCAAAGGTTAATTTTGATGCAATAGTAATTAACCGGTAAAGTCTAAACTTTTTAGGATATTGCTTTTTTGCACGATTCTACTCTGAAGTCGTAGAGCCTGATCCATTATTACCTTGAGACAGCAGCGTACGTATTTATAACTACCTATATTGACGCATATTTTCGAATGATTGGGCGGAAGTTGAAGTTCAAGTTCAGTTGAATGTCTTACTTTATTCCGAGAAAGATATGTGGGAATATCGCGAACAGGCTTTGTTCAACTGATGGTGACCTCTCCCACCAAGATCCTACCGACGTACATTTATCGATAGTTTTCTTTCAGAATTACATTGAAATTTAAAATTAAATACACAATCTACATAAAAATATATATAATGATATTTTTTTAGTATTTAATAATAAATATAATAAAATATGTAAGAAGCGGAAGAAGAACAACTTACATATAGCTTTACCATCGTTAAATTCAAGTAAATCTGTGTAATTTACTGAATAATTGCCCGGAGAGAAAAATGTCTTCAGGTTTTTCAAAATTGTCAAATTTCGATTTCGGTTTTATCATTTTCATGTTTGAAAAGTTACGAACTATTATATTATTATTATTTATCTCTTGGAATATTGGATTTATATTGAAGTGAAGTTGTGGGTTTCATTAATCACCATAAACCAATTATTCGGTGAAGTCATCATCGACGCTATTTTTCATAAATCAATAAAAAAATTAAAAAGAATAACAATTTAGTAACTTAACCTACAGTACACTACAGTTACGCATAAGAGAATAATACTGAATTTTTTCACAACTTTTATAACTCTTTACGTAATATAAATTATAGTTTTGCTAAAGCTGTGTCCAAACCAAATAAGCCAACAATAACGAGAGAAAGCATACTCACTCGCGCTTTGTTCTGATCCATGAGGTATCGGAACATGTTCCCTCTTTTGCATCTTCATTCTGGACGGGATATTTATTGTTTACATATAGGAGTGATATTCGGTAAAAATTCTTAAAATTTGATACCTAATAAATCTATATATATATATATATATATATATATATATATATATATATATATATATATATATACAGGGTGAATCTTAAATAAGTACAAATATTTTAACTGCTGGTGTAGTTCGTCATATAGATCAGTCTAGTGAAAGCCATTTTTAAAAATTTCTAATATTTACGGAGATATTAATTTTTTAAAAAAATACCCACATTTTGAGGACCGCTGGCTGATTTATCATCCAACAACCTAATGAAACATATGATTTGTTGCGAGGTTGCCATATCTCCTCCAATATAAATATTACGTTTCCTTTAACGTAATAGTTCTATTTTAAAAATACTTGTTTTAAGCATAAGTACAGTAAAATTGGGTATGTAGTATGATACGCAGCAATATTAACATAAATTTTAACATCTGAACTAACCTTAAAATACTTAAAACGATTAAAAATGAATTTCCGCAAGTTCAATACTACCGTAAAATATTTAGGAAGATATTACGTGATATTACTATGTCCAATGTTCAAAAATTATACATAAACATGTACACAAGCTTACCTGTTTGTTAAAAAATTAACTATTTAATCAGTAATCCACATTTCACAAGTTAAATGTCATTGTACACTGTTAGAAAGGGACACAAAACACAATTTCCTTAAGTTATTTTATGAAGAATAACGAAAAACTATGATTTTCACACATTAAATTTAATTTTCGCCACATAACCCGAAATGAGTCAATATTAACTATTTCGAATACAGAACCATAAGTGATTTCGCACTTTAATCAGTGAAAAAATTTTAAAAAATAAAGGTACACACAATCACAATATTAAATAACAAAATAAGCAGCTTGACGTATGCGTTTAATATCAAGAAAAAATGTATAAAATGCATACATTTAGACGGCAGATCCAGCAAAGTAAAATATTTTCTCTCTAATGAAATGTGTTGTGGGTTGCCGGTACAAATGGGAAAGGGAAATATGCTGGACGAATTATTAAGAGGTCGATTTATTATGGGCTTTTCAAAAGGCGCAGCTCGAGACAGATTTCATGAAGATGTTTAAAAAAGGTGTATATCGCATATAAAAAAAGCTGGTCAGAAAAACCATCAAGGTAAGTTTTCAGTAATGTGCCTACGACAGGTAGGTATCACGGGCAGTAGGCGGAAACGTCGAGCAAGCAAAACTATGCCAGTCATAGGTGTACTAAATTTGAATGCGATCAGATATAAAAAACATACAAAATTGACAAAAATAATTGCATTACATGACATCCATTATTTTTAGAGTAGAAACAGTGATATAACAGTTTTTACCAATTTCGAGGCGCTAGATAATAAAAATAATAACAATTATTTCAAAATTTAAAGTTCTTATCTTATATTTTCAATTGCCCAAGGTCGAAAATAATAGAGAGTGACTAATTCACAACACAGATATGAGTACGGAAGATCGGGTAGTATGATTACCTAAGCGTACCACTTGAGAAGAGCTAAAGCACACAAAATTATCAAAAATAAATTGACGTCGGCTGAACCTAGCACATTAACAATTTACTTTTTCTACGTTCATGCGGAAAGCAAAACTTTATTGAACTATATTTAGTGGAAAAAGTGGTTATTTATTGCACTAGTGCAATAAAATGTTTATTGCATTCATCTGTCATTCTACTACAGCGTTTTGTCATCATGACAAACATAAACGTTCAAATCGACGTCACATTTTCCTAGATTTAGTGTCATCTAAATAACATTTTATGGTTTTTTCATGAACGTAGATAAAATTTGTTTTTCCACCATTAAATAAATAGTGCAAATATTTGCGAATTCCGCATTCAAAAGGACAAAAGGCTTTAGAATACATACACACTATTTACTATAGGTTACGCACTGTCACTATAACGGTCACACATTAACACTTATTATAATCATATATCGTACCGCTTTCCGTATGACATTCATACGTCCATGTTTCGTAAAAATTTAGTATATTATTCTTCGATCCAGATTTTTATTTTTTAATATTTATTCTAAATAGTTTCTTCGCCATATCACTATTTCGCCCTTTCTATCAGTATACTCTTTTCGATTTCATTTATATGGACTAAGTTTCATTTTGTAAGATATAGTAATAATTTTTTTTTTTTTTGGAAAACTCATTTTAAAAATACAATCTTCCTTCCGCGAGTTTCCATCACTTTCCGTTTCACAGTTGTACTTCTTTACCACTTTTTTATTTGCACACATAAGCTATTCACGTACAATTTTGTTAATGAAATATAAATTTCAACATCACTTACACTCATATTTTCACCTCGCGCACTAAACTCTTCATTTGTCATCATCCGATATTCCTCATTTCGATCAAATCACTAACAAAATTAATTACATTCATAATTAAATTAACGAAAAGATATACCCGAACGATATACCCGCCCATGATAGCCTTGGAAATGAAACAGTTGGATCCGACAATTCGTCGCAGCCAATGAAATGCCAGCATCGCATACGTACTAACTGCAGCGCATGCGTACTAACTGAGCGCATGCGTAGCAGAAGCAGATAACATTAGTCACTCTCTACAATTTTGAAAGACTGGTATATAACGTATAAAACGTATTTAAATCTTTTTAATATTTTCTCAGGCAGTGTTTTTCTATTAAGTGTCTTGTGTATTTAATTAATATTTTTAGTGAAATACAGTGTAATTAAGTAGAATATGGCGCATTATTCAAACAGTGAAAAGGTTGACATGCTAAAAGCATATTTTTTAAGCAACGAAAATGCACTTGCTGCAAAAAGATTATATACAAATTGGTATGGAGGAGAAAGAAATATACCAAATGAACGTACATTTGTCAATATTGTTCAAGGATTACGGGACCATGGATCTTTTAAACTTCAAACCCAGGATCGGGGTCGTCCACAAACAAGAAGAGTGAGAAACGTTGAGCCACAAATTTTAAATGCAGTAGAGGAGAATCCGGGCACATCATCTAGAAGATTATCTCATGAATTTCATGTATCCCAGAGAACGGTACTAAGAACTTTGCACATGCAAGGACTTCATCCATATCATGTACAAAAGGTGCAAGCCTTACTACCAGACGATTTACCCAGGCGAAGAGAATTTTGTGAATGGATTCTGAGGAAGTGTGAGTTAGAGGAGGACTTTTTGAGATATATTTTATGGACAGATGAAGCGGGATTTACGAGAGAGGGGATGTTTAACGCCCATAACACTCATATTTGGGCTGATGAAAATCCAAATGCCATCAGGGAAACTCATTATCAGCAACAATTTTCATTAAATATTTGGGCAGGAATTGTAGATAATACATTGATAGGACCCCATGTATTGCCAAGAAGACTAACAGGTCAAATGTACCTTGAACTTCTTGATAATAACTTGGAAGATTTGTTGGAAAATGTACCTCTTGCTGTGAGGCAACAAATGTGGATTCAACATGACGGTGCTCCCCCTCACAGTGCTCGAATTGTATCAGACTGGTTGAATAATAATTATAGGGATAAATGGATAGGAAGATATGGACCTATACCTTGGCCGCCAAGATCACCAGATTTGAACCCATGTGACTTCTACCTATGGGGACATATGAAACAACTAGTTTATTCAGAACCTGTTAACACTTTGGAGCAACTGCGAGTTCGTATAGATAACGCAGGAGATATGATAAGAAGAAATATTACAATTTTTCAAAATGTACGTGAGTCGATGATAAGAAGAGCAAGAGCATGCTTAGAAAGCAATGGTGGTCATTTCGAACATCTGCTATAATACCGGTGATACTGACAGTGCAGTGACAGTGATGTGCATTCTTAGTGAAGTGCAGTGATAGTGACAGTGGAGTGTAGTGACAGTGGAATGTAGTGACAGTGGAGTGCAGTGACAGTGGAGTGCAGTGACAGTGCAGTGCAGTGACAGTGGAGTGCAGTAACAGTGGAGTGCAGTGATGAGTTCAGTGATAATGATATTAGTCTTGTGAGAAATCAGTTGGAGTGTAGAAAAAATGATTATAGATCACATTCTGGATCTGTGAGTACAGAACCTGTTTTATGTTTTCAGTTTCATGTTTGTACATAGACGTACTTTATTGGTGAGGTATAGGTATGGCAATGAGGGGAGGAGGTGGCCATACACATTTTTTATAAACAGCCATTCTTTGACATGTCTAAAAATTCTAGTTATGCCTTGTCTTCATGAACACGAAATTCGCGAAAATGCACGCGTTTTTTATTTAAAATGGAAAAGTGTCAACTTTTAGCAAATTTTATTATTGCTATTTTCATGCATTATGTGGGGTTAGCAAGTTTAACTTGGGCTTCCGATAATCTGTCATGACAGTCAATGACAGTTTGATAATAAAAATAATATAAAATGTTACAGTTGACGAAATTCGCTAAAAGTTGAGATTTTTTCCCACCATCAAATAATTCGAGCGAATATTCGCAAATTTTGCGTCCATAAGGACAACATTTTAAAACTCCCTTGAAGCAAAGACATTTGTGTAACACTGGCAACACTGTGAACCACACGTTCAGTCTGCAGCACTATGACTTATAAAAGTATGAAAGGGTATGTCTAGGCCAGCGGTCCTCAACAAGTTTTCTGCTGAAAAATTACGAAATTTATTTAAAATTTCACTTTTTTATTACTGATTTGTTTGTAAAAAAACTATTAATTATGTGTTCTACACACCAAACTATACTGTTGGTTAAAATATTTGTACTTATTTAAGATTCACCCTGTATATATATATATATATATATATATATATATATATATAATTCTCGTGTCACAGTGTTAGACGCCATACTCCTCGGAAACAGCTTGACCGATTTTTATGAAATTTTATATGTGTATTCGGTAGGTCTGAGAATCAGTCGTAATCTATTTTTCATACCCCTAAGTGATAGGGGTGGTCCACACCAAAATTTTTTTTTAAATTTTTTGGACAAATTTTTTTATTTTTATTTTTTTATGATGTGACATTAAAAAATACGTGCAACCCTTCATTTTCACCCTTGTATCACAAACCCCTATTAATAGCCATTTTAGTAATTTAATCATTTTTAACCCTGGTCGATAACTGATTATCACTAGATCAGTTATCCCCGCTAGGCGTCTACCGGTGTCACTTCTCACCCAATAAACAGCACGGAGTAGGGATGAGAACAAAGCCGACCACCAAAATATTCACTAGAAATCATTCATACGGCAAAACAACGTTTGCTGGGTCTCCTAGTAATCTATAAAAAGGAGATAAACATAATATGATTATGTTTCAGCTTCAAGCTTAAGCTTCAAGAATAACAAAAGTCCAGGTAGAGAACATCAGGTACGTAGAAGATTTAAGACAAAAAATATACGAAATGATACTAAAGACATGGAGAAGAGAATGTATGTCTGACAATTGGATTATACCAATTTTAAAAAAGGGAGGTGCAACAGACCACAGAAACTGTAGAGATATATCAGTGCTGGATATAAGGTATAATAATTATGGCAATGTTAATAAAACATAGAATAGAATCCATAGCAGAACTAAAAATAGGGGAGTATCAAGCGGGTTTTAAGGAGAGAAACAACAGATCAAATTTTCATGGAGAAGGAAAGCACATGATTCTGTCAAAAGGAATAAACTAAGTACAATAATGAAACAATTTGTGATACCTATTTAGCTGATTACACAAACAAACATTTTTTTTCAGCAAATAATTCAATTTATTTAAACATAAGCAAAGTACGAATAAAAGGTGACCAAATAGTAAGTTATGCAGATGATGTGGCCATAATTGCAAGAGATAGTAGGGAATTAGAAAAGATAACGAGAAAACTTGTAGAGGAAGCAAGTAAAGAGGTCTTTCAGATCAAGAGAAAAGTAAGTATGTTGAGATGGGAAAAAAAGATATTAAAAAGAATCCTAGGAGGAAGAAGACGGAGCAGGGCTATGTAAGGAAAAATATAGGGAATGTACAGGCACCAAAAACAGAGTTATAAAATCCAGAAGAGTGTAGGCGATGAAGACAGGCAGTGGTAATAGAAAAGGAGAACAAGAAACAGAAGGAAATAGAGAAAAATAACGATGTTTTAGGTCAAAATGACCTGTGAATAGCTTTATATATTTACTACACCAACCAATACAAACAGCGTGGGCCCTAAATTTTGTTTTGATGTGAAAATTAAAGAAAACGCCCGTTAATTATTGTTTTGAGAGAATACATTCCATGGATGCACTCATTTCCCCAGATTTGTTACCCCTACTCGGGAGTGGCCTTAAAATCTTAAATGGAAACTGACATTGTGATACATAATTATAAAAGGCGTTCAATTATTCTTTTCACACCATCTAGTTTTTTAATTTGGGATGATTAGTTCACGAGAAATTAAAGGTGAGAACTTGAGTATTCAGTAGGTCCTTTATTTCAAATCCATTCTTGAAACGTGTCTTTAAAACTTGCCTTACAGCCATCTCATAATGTTTTTAGGCATGATAGCTATCATTTTTCAATAAATCCAAATATATTTCTTTGAATAAATTTCCAGACAAAAAAGCAATCTCCAAAAATGTTTGCCCAAATGTTGAATTTTTCTGGATGCTGAGTGTGTTACTTACGAAATATTCACATCTGATAATTTTCTTGTACTCACAGTAGGTTCCATCACAATGTGGGCTAAAACAGCAACTTCACTTGCTTCATTAAATCTGAATTTTAGATAATCATTTTTTTTTATAACAGATTCAGTTTCACGACATTTTGTCAATAGGTTGCCGATATATGTTTATGGGAGTCGTTCATTAAATAAGTCTGCAACAGCTCTAGCGCTATTATTATTCTGAAAGAAAAGATAAATTATTTCAATTTTTTAGAATACTACCATTTAAATAATAAACCATAAAACGTAAAAGTAAATGCAGTATTAAACTTTTTATTTGTTAAATTTTACATAAAATACATTATTTTTTTTAAGAAACAGAACGGAAACAAAAAAGGAGATGATGTTGGAAAAATAGTTGAATGCTCTTTCAAATTATATATCACTTGGCTTAAATCACACAAAACCACGTTCCTTTTAAGATTTTAAAAGTGAAGGTCTTCCTCTTAGGGGTAGAAATTTGGAAAGATCCATCCATAAAATATGTCTTATTAAAAACAAACGTTGATAAATTCAAGCAGTTTTTTAGTTTCTATATCAAAACAAAGCAAACTTGAATGACAACGTTTCAGTAATGCTATTATTTACCATACACCATTAATACAAAATAAAATAATTATAATAAATGAGATCAAAATACTGTTTTCTGTAATGAATATTATTAGTTGGACATGTTCCTAATGGGTGCGGAGTTAGCGCCGTTAATAGCATCCAATTTGAACTGCTATGTAAGCAGAAATTTTCCAAATTTACTTGTCTGTAAATATTAAACTGAAATACATGTTAAAACAGTTAGGTAATAATTTTTTGATGCTAATATTTTGAATCACGATTGAATGATAGCTTTTTAGAAATCCTTATAAAAAGGAGACAGGGATGGACATATTTGGTCGTCTGGTGAACAATTAACTGGAGATCTACCTGTACCAATAACTGATTTTTGGAATTGCAATCTTTTGATTATTGATTTATAAATTATATGATAAAGCAATTAATGAAAAACTGAAACCTTAAGTAATTCAGCCAGTTAATGAAGCAGGATATATGGTATAAGTGGGTTAATAGATTTTGATTACTTTGCACAACTTGCACTGTACGTGTCAGACAATTAAAATGACCAACGTCTAATTCTACTAAATAATTATCTTTTGAATTCGTTTCAGTTCCTGTTCTATTAGATTTAATTCACTAATTTCCATATAATATATTATGTACTAAATTATAACTACTACGTACAGATAAAGTCGGTATCATATCAAACAGACCTTTGTTGGTATAGGATTCCATTTAATTCCATAGTTCATTTGAACTACCGGTAGCATTCATAAAATTTCATATTCAATACTCGTACTTCTTGTAATAAGCATGATGCAGTCATGTCAGGATCGACAATTGTTGCCAGCTAGCATTTGTTTGCGGTGTTCAGGTTTTCAAAGGTTTATGAATTATGTATTAAATCGTTGATACATTGATCCCACATATGGCAATAAAAAGAATGAGAATTTTTGTACGAATATTGCATATATCAGCAAATACGAATATAATATTATTTATCAATAAAATATACATACATGATGATTTATTTATAAAGAAATTGCTTACAAAGTACTGTAAATATTTTTTACTTTGTTGAAGTCGGTACATACGTACATCAAATTTTTAAAATTATTAATTTGTTAGAAAAATGTTTTGAAAATTCTACTACGTCTACAAAATTGGTCAATTAAGTTATTATTTTGATGCTCGCTCACTAAACATTTTGATTCTGTGTCTGCACACTGGGACAGAGACGAAAAAGAAAAACCACGTGACGACGTACGTAATGTATAAAAGCCATGTCATATTTTCTCTACGGTACAGCAAGGTTGCTACACGACCTTGGCTGACTTTATGATGGGGAAAGCCTGGCACTCAATTTTCAAGAGTGGCATGTCATTTTTAAAAAATGTCAAATTCCGTCAATTTTGAGGTGTTCCAACACCCTGTATTTTAAAAGTTGAGTCGGGTTGTCTTTATTTGATGTTGAAAGTTATATATATATATATATATATATATATATATATATATATATATATATATTTAATTCCATTAATTTTGAGAGTTTTTAGAGATTGATTTGATTTTTCTAAATACCTTGAATTTTTTCCGTTCCGTTCTTACCGTTCTTATAGACCCTTAAGTTTAATCAAGAGATCATTTCAGTTCACTTAATTTTAAGGTTTTCAATACTTTGTATACGGAACAGTATTTCGTACGTTCGATAACCGTTCTGAAACGAAAACACCGAAAGTTTCAACATCCTGGCTCTCAAGCTTTTTTTAATCACCGTATAATGTTGAAGTGACACGGCAGTGATTCCGGAAAAGTAAACAAAACTTTTAAAATGTTCAAATTAAGATTTATAGCTACAATATTGTTCCCAAAGAACTGGAGCAGATCTCGGAAGGTACAATACTGTCCTCTCCGACGTCCAAACGACTCGAAAAACATCGCAAAGTACTAATATTCTTTATTCCTCTAATATTAAATTTTTTGTAGGGAGAGGTTCTGCACCATGTTCAGCAAAAAAAATAGAACGGCTTACATCAACAGAAAGCAATACTTAAGATACAAATACAATGCTAACAAACCTACAGACAGAAACCATAAACACTATATTACTATATTATTATCATTCACTCAGCACAAAAGATCGAAGTTGCAGAAAACCCATTATGAAACCAGCCAACAACTTGGTATTACTTAATGTTAAACCATCAAGCACAGCAACGAAAGAATTAAGCAGTAGATTTCTCAATTGTGGGAGTTTTAAACAAAATACTCCATAAAAATATTCTCGATAGTTTCCAATTTGCACTGGTTGCACAATGTACACAATTCAAACGGATTGGTAGAGCACAGTATAATTAGTATAATGTGGGTAGAGTATCAGATGCCATTAAAACACATACCAAATTTGTTACAAAGATGAAGTTGCGAAATAAGTCTGATAATGGCAATTGCAACTTCAGATAAGAAACGGTGTCCCTTGTAAATTCTTTATACAAAATAGGTGTTGTAGACGTCATAACTAGAACTAAATCTTTCTTATAAAGCTTTTTATCCTTATATTTTTGTAACATGGTAGGCATATTATATGTCTCTTTAGACGAAAGTAAGTCAAGTTGTCCAGGACATCCACACAATCTATAATGTGAAGCATCTGTTTGAAGGAGCCAATTATAACGAATGTCAATATTTAGTACTTAGTTGTAGTTGCCTAACAAAACACGCACGTGCATAACGATTGGTTTCCATTGCCAAAAATCTAAGTAACCAGTTTAGAGCTGTCTTAAAAACCAGTAAAGACAGCCTGCTAGTTCCTACTTCAAGTCCAACAATATAACCAGACGTGTTTAGAGACAATAATAAAAGTCTTTTATCTGATGGCATGTCATAATGACAATGTTATGTCACTCAATTTTGATGACATAAGGAAGCTCATTATGGTACTTAGTCCCATAATGAAATTCTATATGAAAACAGAGAGATCATGGAGAGATCAAAAAAGTTTATTAAAAATGCATAACTATGTACAAAAATATTTATTATAAATGGTAAAAGGGCTATTACTACAATTTGCGATATTAATTCCACTGGACTCTAGAGTTTCTACATCAGTAGTTGATGCTTTTTGGTAAACTTGTAATCCTGTTTGATTGTTGGCACCAAAAATTGCTTCTGATATTTTTTCTTTTGCCCTTTCGAATTTTCGATGTAACCTTCAGCAACAGTATTGCTTTTCCATCCGCCATGGCGTTTCACGGTACACAGATCAGCTCCAGAATCGGCCAAAAATGAAGTAGACGATCGCCGAAAACAGTGTCCAGTATATTCTTCAGGGTCAGGTAAATGCAAAAAAGTGGCAATAACTTTTGGCATTTTACCAAAAGTGTGAATTCCAACACAATGAAAAAAAAACGTCGATGGTTTGTGTTGCAAGGTCGTATTTTCACATATTGTCTGACAAGTTCTACCATATTCAATCCTGGGATATTCCCCGATGTTACAAAAAATTCTCGCATTACCTTTGTTTTTGTATTCGGTAAAGTAATTCTAAAACGGATCACATTTTCAACAAGCATATTTGTCAGTTCCTCTCTTCTGCATGCTCCACTTAGTCCAATTATCACAGCAACTTTTTTAAATAAACGTGTATCATCTGATGCTTCCGTTAAAAACTTTGTGACATCTTGTTTAGTCTATAACCTTCTGATTTACGTTTTAGTAATGCAACCAGCTGTAGGTACTTACTAATATCAATGTTTTTTCTTGTTAATAAAATACTTCTTATCATCGAATAATACGACCAGAGAGAAGATGGTTTTCTTTCCTTAGATAAGCATTCAAAGTAAGCCAACAATACTTTTTCATGAGTGATATTCTTGATTTTCTTACTACAACACCATTCTTCGTACCGATTAAACGCTATTTCATATACACTCCGTGATTTTTCTGGCAAAAGGGAGTCCACGATATTTCGCGTCATTTCTTCCAAATCAGACGGTAAACTACCAGAGGAGGAAAAAATAACTCCTAGATATGTAAAATAATTAAAAATCTCAACAGATAGATTATTAAGTAGGGAAGGAAAAGTATTACAGCGACCGCCACGAGAGAAGCACATGATTTTAGTTTTTTGAGTGTTCAACGTTAATTGATTTAGTGTTACGTACTTTTCAAGGATATTGAGTTTACGACATAGGTCCATTTCCCAATCAGCCAATAGCACTAAATCGTTATCATATAAGAGCATACGTATTTCGTTATGGTTATCAACATTGAGCAGACCAGCGTTAAACACATAAAAAAACCACAATATCATCAATAAAAAGAGAAAACAAAAGAGCACTTAAGGACTCTCCTTGCAAAACACCTGAAGTAATTGGCTTATATCTCTGTACCTCTACCCTCTGTACGAATTTTAATGTGCGCGTGAGAATACAGTTTCTTAAGAAACATTATATTGGAACTTAAATCTAGAACATTTAATTTTTCCCACCAAAGAGAATGATTAATAGAAGCAAACACACGTTTAAAATCTATAAATGCTGCAAAAACCTGCCGGCCCTTTAGCCTTATCTGAAACTGAATTATAGAATTAAGCACGTAAACGTTATCATCGATGCATCTCCGACCCTTTCGGAATCCAGCGTGTGATTTAGGGAGTATTTTATTGGACTCTACCTAGTCGGTTAGTCTTGAGAGAAAAATGGTAGTAAACACTTTCGCAAAATAATTAATCAATGCTATTCAGCGATAATTAGCGTTTTCCTTCCTTTTGACGTTTCGCCCAACATTTGGGAGTGCTCCAGGTACGTGTTCCTCGCAGAAAATCGCCAACGGTCACCGAGGAGCCTCAAAGAAAGAGAAATTTAGCTAAAAAAATGTGAAAAAGGCTTTACTGATTATTACTTCATAAACTCATGACCAGGCCATGTATATCATTGGCAACTGCCACGGAAGCCTGTAAAGTAATAAATATTAGTGGTTCTATCACGTGGCAAGCTGCATAATACCAGTTTTCGGTTTCAAAATGCTTGTTGAAGAAATTGTATTACTTTTAGACAAAAAAATTACCATGAAGATGCATAAAACCACTTACACTTGATTGGTTGCATAACTAATAGCACAACCACTGAGGTTGTGCAACTGACAGTGGCCAGGTGAGCTAGCCAGCACTAACTTCAATAATTTTTATTTGATTGACAAATTCGCGTCTCTATGAAATAAGGGCCCAACTATTTATAACAAATCGCGAACAGTAATGTTTGTAATATACTTAATTAGATATCATAATTTGATATATGTTAGAGTATATCATTGATTATACAAGCTTCGCTATATTATATCTAATGAGTATATGTAGGTATATACCATTATTAACTTTTAACCATTTTAGAGATGTGCTTTTATTGTACTTACCTATAATAATTTTTGAATGATAATAAATTTTAGTTACTTCAAGTCATGGAGTGCAATTAATTATTATAAATTATAGAAACTTAAATAGCACATCTGAGTGCTGAGTGTATACAGACAAAAGTACCGCGCCAATTGCGCTCAGACTGTATAGCCGCATGCACATCTGAGCAAATGATTCAAGTGAGCACGCCGAGTCGAATGAGCATATGTGACAAACACGCTCACGTCGACGCGCGTCTTATCAATACACCAAAATGAGCACGATTTGCATTTGGGTATGTGTAGGACTATAGACTTTTAGGACAAAGACCGCTTGTCTAAAATGAGCCTCGTGTGTCTTGTCCATAGATGAAAGAAAGAACAAGCGTAGCGGCAGTCAACGATTGACTCATGGTTACGACAATGTGCCGAGTCGGTCGCCGCTCGTCTGAAATGAGTCTCATGTGTCTTTCCAAAAGATTGCAAATTCTTTATTTTATTTTTTTTTACTTTATTTGAAAAGATTTTTAAAATTAATTGTAATTTCTCATTGCCATATTTCTGTTCTATCAAATGACGTTATCAGGTGTTTAGGTCGACGTTTTGATTCCTGTGGACCCATTACCAAATTCATTTGTTTAATTATGAACCTGGATGTTTTATTTCAGATTTCAAAAGAGCTCGTCTTGTGTGGCACTTGTTACATAATTTAACTTTGCGGCGTAGAATTGAAAATCACACAAAGGAGGAGGGCCTCTAAGACCGGTTTTACGGCCCCCTTTGTTTTTTTTTCACAAAAAAAAATCGCCAGTAAGTATAGGTCATAAACAGTCGATTTGACCCTAAACGGAACCTCAAATATCCCCCCCCCCCTCCTTATTCACTCCACAGTCCCTATGATAAAATAATAGGGTAGCACAAACGCCTTGTAAGTGACTAACTATTTGCCAGAGTACTACCCGTGAGCCCTCTTACATATTAATTCACTCATACCCTGCCCCCCGTTGATTTTATTGAAACTACTCTTAGCGTTACCCAGATACAACGACGTGGACGTGATAGGTATTTGTTTCTCTTGGGGTGCTTTATTAACGTGAGTCTCCTTGCTTCTCGCGGGGGTGCTTTATTATCGTGAGTCCCTTGTCTCTCACTGGAGTGCTTTATTACCGTGAGTCCACTTGCCTCTCACTACACGGTTTTCAACTGTTCTTACTCACTCTTGTTCTTCATTTTCTGAAGCCTTGCTCTCAGACCAGTTCGCAGCATCAACTTGGAAATCTGCATACTGATCACTATGGTACTTTGGTTTATGCTACCCTATTAGGTATTACAAAATAGATACAAACTATGTTCATATACCCTGCTGTCCATATTATCATGGTAATCTCCTGTTTGTCGTGTAGTTCATATTCAGTTCCGATATGTGTAACTATTAATCGCCCCTTCTATGAGGGGGCCTTCTGCCTTCAATCCCGCAGAAAATATATTTAAAAATGCTTCTCGTCTTCTGTTGATATTTAAATCTTGCCGAACTTTAGAGACTGTACATCCTTCATTTATTCATGCCTCGTCGAGATAATAAATTTCTTTTTTAATGTACAACACTATTATTTTTTCTAAATACTTGCTGCACAACTATTTCGTTCTTTTCTAACATCAGCCTGTTTCTTGTGTTTTAAGAAATGAAAATTCATTTTATACACACAGTGAAATTTTTCGGGACAATCTAGATAAATCTTGGTCTTCTACGATTGCAGTTTCAATTTTCTTTAGTGTGTAGTGCTACTAGTATACAAGGTGGTTCGTTTTTCATAGCTCGCCATTGGCATCTTGGAAACCGTAAAATATAAAAGGTCGCTCAAATTAGAAAAAAATTGCGCCTTTTGATGGTCATTAAGATAAACCAAACAAATCTAAAATATCTGCTGCCGTTGCTGAAATATTGTGAATAAACTGAAAATAGAGATTTTAGAAAATGTGTTCTAGCGTCATTATTTATCAACAGAAAGAGCTGAAATTTGCTATAGAGGGATAAGAATATACAAGAAATCGATTTTCGTCGATAGAGCATCTCTAAGACTCCTAGCTTTGGTTATCCAACTTTCAATTGTGTAACCAAAATATATTTTTCTTATGGGCGCTATATTGGATCTTCACTACTATTTTATTTGAACAATAACTCGTAGTATGAGTTACAGTTGCATCCAATAGGGCGCCTGTGAAAATCGATTTCCCGTATATTTCTCTATACCAAATTTCAACTCTTTTAGTTGAGAAATAATGGTGCTAGATGGCATTTTCTAAAATTGCGATTTTTAGTTTTTCTTTAATATTTCAGCAACGGCAACAGATATCTTGGATCTATTTGGTTTATCTCAATAGTCATCAAAAGGTGCAACTATTTTATAATTGGAGTCGCCCTGTTTAGTAATTTGCCAAGTTTATGCGAACCTTTATAGACGCAACTTGCTCTCACATACTCGCCTAATATAATTTGCAATTACCTAGTAATTACCGCGTAGTGAGTAGCTGGCTTTAGGTGACTTATAGGCAAAGTAAAACTCTTGATGTAACTGCCTTGATCATTTAATTTTTTATTAATTAAAAGATTATTCAGTTATTTACTATTTCAAGGTGACATTACAATTAAAAAAAGGATAGTTTTATTTACAAAAATAATACGTTACCTACATTCTAACCAGGTGACATGTGACCAACAATTCTTACCTATTGTACTATATATACCCTATTAATCAACGCATATTATGTTAGTTGATGTCTAGCTACCTGCAAGCTTTTAACTTTTAGGTTCAAATGAGGAACGCCCTTTTCTAATAAGAACATGCACCATAAAAATTAAGGAACAGAAAAATTCTTTGAAATCGTAATTTATTGCTAAGAACCAAATAACTGATTACAAAAGAAGACCATACAACTGAAAAAAAACTCGAACCAGAATCACGAATAAAACGAATACACTAAGCTTATACGAAATTTAAATAAATACGGGTACCTATAAATGAAAATTGAATCTTTAATAAGTATTAATTTAGGTTATAGTTTTGGGAATTTGGAAAAACTGGACAAGTAGATTTCTTATTTTATTTTGCAGTGATAGTTATAGAAAATTTAAATTGTCATTTTTTGATAATGAATCATGGTTTCAAGCATATTCATTATACAGTTCTTTATGGAATAATTTATATGATCATAAAAAAAATAAAAAAAAACGTTTATATTTAGCCGTTTATTTTAGAAAAACATATTTTGCACATAGGTATATGATGTTACAACACCTTTCGAATTTATCATTTTTTTTATTTGAATATTTTTTATTATGAAAAGTTTATTTGCGATCATAGAAAACATACCCTAAAAACGGTATATGAATCACTAGTCTGTTTGTTGTTTTATTTTTCGAAATTTTGGTAGGTACCTAACACCAGAAATTTAATCTTTTCGAGGTGAGAAATACGGCGACCTTTAATAGTTATTTATGCAACAAGTACAAAAAGTAAGTGTTTATTGCATAGGACGTGAAATTGTCCAACGAGGACGTCAGGCCGAGTAGACAACACGTCGAGTGCAATAAGCACTTTTTGTACGAGTTGCATACAATATTTTTTCTACGTTCATGCAAAAACCAAAAAATGTTGTATTTAAATGACACAAGTCTAGGAAAATATGACGTCGATTTGAAAGTTTATGTTTGTCATGATGACAAAACGCTGTAGTAGAATGATAGATGAATGCAATAAACATTTTATTGCACTAGTGCAATAAAGAACCACTTTTTCCACTAAATATAGTTCAATAAAGTTTTGTTTTTTACATGAACGTAGAAAAAATAATTTTGATTGACGAATTGCGTTGGCTGTTTTAAGTTTGTCTAACCTGACAGAAGACTGAGTACGCTGTGTAGCCACTGAAATGTAATTTTATATTAAGATGAGTGGAATGCTCGAAAAGCTGGGCGAATGGGGTTACTCATGATCAGCGCCATATTTGTTTTGTTCCTCCTAGCAATGGCGGAGCAATAAAGATTTAGCTGATTGTGAATTGAAATGAAATTGAATTCTGGATATGAAGAAATATTTGGTGCTATATGCTGATTAATTTTACAGTCCCTTATAAAACAAGACATGTTTCAATAATAATACCCACAAAAATACACAAAGAATAATACTAACGAGATACAAGATAAAAGAATTTACTGGTTAACGACACTGTACGCCAATGACGTAATTACAAATAAAATAATGGGAAATTAAGAACACAATTCATATCGTACGTGCAGATGATTGTCTCTCTCGCACCCATATACACAACCAATGAAGTATTTCTTTGCTGAGTTTCATGTACCTTCTTTTGTCTGCTCCTAGGTGTGGTACCTTTATTTGAATGCGCAATGGAACTAAGAGCATTCCACATCGTACATTTCAGTGTGTGTAGCAAAGCTACATCTGGCGGCCATTCGCTACTCCATGCCGGATTGAAATACCACAGACACGAAGCGTTCTACATAGCAGTAGACACCATTGAAAGCTATCGATCTCTGTCGCAATTAAGAGGAAACGATATTTTGCAAAAACTGACGAACCGACTTTCGTCCATCTAAAGAACGTGCCGAAAAAGGTTCTGATCAACAGTTCCTACATTTACTTCAATTTGAGCTGTAAAATTAAGTCTGTTTTCAATTTGACACTCAAACAAATGCTCCAAATTGTGATTTTTGTAGTCATAATACCTATTTGTCTTTAAAATTCGTTGAACGGTTGATTTATCCAAATTCAATTTTCGCTAGGCTGCCATATAGAATTTCGTGAATTTTGATCGAAATACTGTAACAGTCTAGCTGTATTAACATTGGTTCTTATCCTTCTGTTAATTATTTGATTGATTCTGAACAGAAAATGCATCTACATTTAGTCGCAAGGTTGCCTCCAATATTGTAAAGGTTCTATGATCAGGAATAAGGCACTCTGGATACCTTTCTCGACATAACTCTAGGTATAGCTCTTCTTGAATTTGACTCTCCGTAATTTAGCAAGATATCAACTTTTTCTAAATGAGAACACATATTGTAAGTATAAAAATTATACGTTTGACGTTCGTGTTGAGTAATGACAAGAATTTTGTGGCATTTATGCACAATGAACATTCAATTATTTACCAACGATACTTGATCCTTCCACCGCTAATGTGATTTTTAGGTGGTACCTGTTTCTTTTGAGACTCTAGGACGATATTGTTTAAAAAACGGGAAGTAATATAGAAAAAATTGTCAAATAAAAGTTTATTAGAAAAAAATAGTTTTTTATCAGGAAACAAACTTGGGTATGTTTCTGGAAAAAATATAATTGATGACGTCATTAATCATTTCTGTCAAATCCCAAAGATAATACTTTCAACTGAAAATAGAGCTTACGTGTCCCAAATTTTATTTAAATTTTTTGTATCTTCACAGTAATCCCATACTATCGACTTTGAGACACCCTATACAATGTTGTTTCAGTTTCTTTTTTTTAATTAGTAGCCTGCACAGTTAGGGTAGAAACAAAAATGATGTATTGTAAGGTAGTTAAAATAGATCTCATTGAATGACATGCTGCAAAAAAACTAAAATTGATTTATGCGTTTTACAACACAATGGTGACGCTCGAAGTGAAACGCACTGTATATGTATTAGCAACATTTATTTTTTGTTCATTGCAAAATTGAAACACTTAATGAAACGGATACAATTTAATTATCTTACCAAGCACATTCACAAACTAGTCTTTTTGTAGTAAAAAGTAGGATATCCTGTATTTATAGAGAAGCAATTATGCCATAAAACAGGTGAGCGGATGGTACAGGTTTAAGAGGAAATTATAGAATCCTACGGCTACCTTAATAAGATGCAATTACTGCCTTTAAAATTGATCCATCTCCAGCGTTACGTGAAAACCTCTATAGATTTGCAGCTAGAACTCTGATTTTTTAAAATATATTTTTACTTGCACAGGAATTGTAGAGTATTTGAGCAGTCATGAAAATGATATTTAATACAAAAATATACAGAACTTAATTTAAATATTAAATTGAGTGAAACATTGATAATAATCGTATTGAATAATAAGAATGTACTTATATACAGGGAGAATCTTAACACCATATAGTTCTCAGCAAACTAAGCAAGTTCTTCGAGTAACGTTTTTCTTGAAATCTAAAAACCGACCGAAATATGGAATGCATATGAAATTCTTAAAAAATAAAACAAATTACTAAAATGTTTTATAAATTCAATGTAATAATTGGAAATAATAAATCGCACAAAAAATTATCAGCACTATAAAAACGTAAAATGTTCACGATTTTTTCTTGTTTGTCAGTTTATGTACGATTTTGTATAGCAATCCAGATTTTTGATTGGACGTGAATTTTGACTAACAGTTATAAGTGTTTGATAATGTTGTTGGTATACGGGGTCACCATATCATCGCAGCTTCGTGATTGTACGCCGAGATGATCCTGTAGGTTAATTTATCTTGCTGGAAAGGAAATCTAAAAGCAATTTTAGACCTAGGTTTTTCAGTATGCTCTTCTAGGATCACACAAATTGAGAAACATATTTTAGATATCGTTCAAAAAGATTCAACACCTGAAATATCTCAGATGTAAAAGATCATGCACATTATTCCTGCACGGACCTCGCAAACGCGAGAATTGAAAAGAGATAACGAAATTTTTTTCAATATTTTCGAATGTCACAAATAGTTATTTTTGTTAAGGCGCGTATAGACTTGCGAGTTGAGCGGCTCATGAGCCGCCCATAAGGCACTCGTGGAAAAAATAAATGTCCGAGTCTCCTACGAGCACTAAGTGAGCCAATATTGGTTGCGAGCAAATCCACCACACCATTCAGTTTGTTCGTTTGTTTCAATTTATTAAGATGTCTGAACAAGAAACTTTGTTTGCTATGATGGTTGCAAGTGTAGCTGGTATAGTAATGGCCAATTTGTATAAGAAAAAGAAACCCCGTCGTCACAAAAGGAAATGGAGCTGAATTGATGTTGGACATGAAGTTTCAGAGCATTGGTGGGCAGTATAAAAATTTTTGAAAATTTCCTGTTTCTATTAGTCTAAATATCTCTTCATCTAGCCAAGTCATCATGGTTTGATTCAAAAAGCCTGTCCACTCTTGCGAACACGTAGTTTTGCTGTCCAAACTGACCCTGAGCATCTCTTTGTGCTCGCCGAAAAAACCGACTCCCGTCAGCTCGCAGCAAGCGGCTCAAAGTCGGCTCGAACTACGCTCAAAACCCCATCCTCACTGGCGACACTTGTTACGTGAGCTCATGAGCCGCTCATCTCGCAAATCTATACGCGCCTTTATAAGTACCAAAAATACAGTTACTTTCATCTGCTATTTCAGCTTCGGCTTCGCTTCGTCTGGAAACAGCAAAAATTCATCCAAAAAACTTTTTATGTATAATGGCGGAAATTCAAAAGTGAACGACTCTTTGAACAGATTTGGCTAGTTTTGAGTAGTGTGCATTGAACTGTATCCAGTGGCGTAATCTATGTAGAACTATTGTTACAGTAAATCAAATAATGCAGGTCATATTAAGAAACTAATTTAATAAGAAAGTGTAATTCTAAATTTACAAGGAAAACAAATAATAATTTATAAAGAAAACTGCAAAAGGCAGGTTCTGTAGTCTGAGAAAAGATTTATTAATATTCTTTACAATTTGTTTTGCAAGTACTATCAAAAGTGACAAATTTCAGCGCTAATGATTAAAACAAACAAAAAAAAAACGTTCACTTTTCGGTTTCCGCCATTGTACATATTACAAACAATATTTTTTTGTTAAAGCTGCCAAAAAATCAATTCAAACCTTTTATGATTAATGTGATCAGAACAAATATTTCTTGTAAATAGTGAGCTTTGGATTTTAATTTTACCATAGTAACTAGATTGTTTCATGAAAACACAGAATAATTAACTATTAACGTTTATTTTGTATAAAATACGTCATGTCAACTTTTTGGGATCAGGTCCGATAAAGACTCATTTTAGAAAATGCGTCCGAAAAATAGCGTTTTCGGATCGCGTACAAAAATTTGGAGCTCTTGGATCGTCCTCGTCTACAGCACCAAAACACAAGATATAGCAGTTTCTTTAAGGTAAGTAAATAGAGGTTATTGATGACAGATGGGCCCAACAGTTCAGCGACATACCCACCACTTAACTGATCGAATATTTCTAACAGTTTGAAACCAATCCGTAACATTTGTGGGAACAGACCTAACGTCCGACTAGCGCGGCCGGGCGTGGAAATCGTAGGTCACCGGCACGGCCTGCAGTGATGGTCGTTGCGAGTGACGGTACGTACTGGTGCTGGTCTAGTGTGCGCTGCTCCATTAAATATCATTATGGATGCCTTCATGAGCAGGTTTTGCTGATCTGCGCAGGTATAATGCGCGCGATCATTTAAATCAACTTATCCCTATTACGTGCAACAAGTTCAAGTTTAAGCCGTGTACACACTTGCAACAGAACCTTATCGTGTAACGTCAACACGACCGTTGGGACACGGTCCTGTAATTTCGTCGCGTCACATGATTGTTCACGTCATGATTTGCAACGTTCCCAACCCTTGTCAATATATTCGTGTGGCGTTAAAAGATAATATGGTATTTGGTTACGTAGTGTGATAGAGATGGGCCGTTCCTGAACAAATCGTTCTAAAGGAGCTATACCGGAGTCGGATTCGAAGGATTCAATTGCTACGGTGTTAGATTTATGATTCACCGAGTTCCCGGTATCTGTTTCGACGCAATTAGGTGATTCCACTCGCCGATACCGGGTTTATATCGCATAATTTTGAAGGTAATTTATATGTTTATGAATCAGGAATCATATATTTCACGTCACACTAGTTAACTGTGATTTCAAACAGCGACGAAATTCAACTCAACAAAAAAGCCATAAGTAGATATCGCTCAATTTCAGAATTTATTGTCATTATATATTTGAATTTATAATATATATAATATATTTATAATATCTAAATTCCTAGGTAACAATAATTTCTTAAATAAATATAGTTTTCTGTATTTGAAAATAATTAAAATATTCATTATTAAATATTAACTTTAAGAAAAACAATATTTGTCGTTGAAAGTTGGCTACATTTTAAACCGTGAACTCTGTTGTTGAATTACATATATATCAACTACCAGTCCGATTTCAATATCCCACACTTGCAACTTGAGCACTTACAGTAACAGCGGTGTCGAAACCGGCAAGGGGATTGACTCCGGTGATTCGAATCATCAAAACGGATTAGTCCAGCTCTATTGTGTGTACACGAAAAACATTTTTTTCTAACACAGTTGACTGGACTGCGCATAACATAAAAATATCAATATATTCGTGTCGCAGCGAAATTCTTTCGGAGATACATTTTCCGTCAACATGTTACCCACTTTGATCCTATTCGAGGCGCAACCCATCGAGGTTCTGTTACAAGTGTGTATGGGGCTTTAATGCCACACTATCATTTCCATAATGTACCTACATTTTTGTTAGTGGCTAGTAGAATGCTCGTAATAAAAATGTTACTAAATTTATTTTGGTTCTGGGATGAATTTTTACTCGGCATACATAATTTTCTAACAGTGATTATCTTTAGATATTGGGGCCGGTATTGTTGACGGTATGTTTATTGTACTTTTTTTTGTTTCAGACCAAATGGCTTAAACTATCTCCATTTTTTGCAATATAATTTGCCAAAACTATTTTAGAATGATTAAATGTTAGATAATCCATGTGGCGCTTACATGACGGTGTTCCACTTCATTTTAGATGCGAAGTCCGGGACTTTTTAAATAACCTATTTTCCAGACCCCCCTCCAGACCCAGAGATATAATGAAATATATAATTATTATTGATTAACAAAATGAGAAGGCTCGACTTTGTTATTCATTGTTTGTGAGAATTTATTTATTTATTTTTCTATAGAAATATTATTATAATATTATTATATTACTCATTATGTATAGTCATACAAAATTTAGTTACAAGATTTTTCGACTGAAATTAACAAAGTGGGAAAGTTGCGAGAACAGATAGAAAACGCCGTGGAAATAATTCAAGAAAAAAGATCTTATGTACCGAGTCGTGACTAAGAAAAGTAATAAAATGCTAGATTTATTAGATCTGACGGTATCAATTACAATACTCTTCTAGGAAGAGTTGAATAACAAGTAAATATCAGTATTGTTTCATCCATATCTCGTCTAAAAAATTCTGAAAATGTCACCGACTGATTTCCACCAGTGCCTTTTTGTTTAGCAACGAGGCGTATCTTACAAGATTCAGAATCACCAACTTGCACCAACAAACATTTTTATGCGGATGAAACCTACATACTAACTATCAGCATCAATTCAAAATACATGTTTAGGCAAGTATTGATCGCTACATTTATGGTTATTGCAGGCAATATGGTATATTCACGACGGTGTTTCACTTCACTTTTCAATTGCTGTTCGGTAGTATTTACACGGCCAATATGCCAACCAATGGATGGGAAGAGGTAATGATGCACGCCTGTAGGATAGCCACCACGTTCTCCAGATTTCCAAATTTCCCGGACCCACGTCTCCATTACGGACCATTCAAGTTTAATTTTGCATTTTAATTTTTTTTTTCCGTTTTATTATAATGTTTAAATTTATTAAATTATCTATTGTTTTATAAGTTATATAAAATGCATGGAAAATATTATACACAGTTGGTAAAAAATTACTTTGTAAGTATTGCATGTGTAAATTATGTGATTTTGAACTGAAAATGGTGTGAATTACCTATTATTTAAAAAAAACCATAAGGCCCAAAATCATTTGTCATATACAGGGTGAGTCATTAATAATGGTACATAGCTTAAGGACAGATTGTTAACGTCATAATAAAACTATTGAGCCCAACATGCTTTATTCAATTGTTGCTCCTTTTAATTCTACATGGTGTTAGAGTTGAAAAAATGTTTTCGATTTTTTGCTATATTTTAAGAACGCATGGACCGATTGTTTTGAAAATTTGTACAGTGTTGAGGTCACGACTAGAGGGCGCTAGTTATACTGTACTGTCGATGTAAAAATATGTCTAACTTTTTGTATTTTACACTTTTGAAATAAGAAACTGCTGAACTAGCTTCAATTTTAACTAGAAAAGGTATACCTGTTACAAATCGATAAACTCAACCGTTTTCGAGAAACAGACGATTTAAGTTTTTGAGATTCGGCGAGAATTAAATTAGAAAATTATTTTTTCCAAAGTAGTGGACGTGGAAAGTAGACAGCAGTCACTAAAATACCATATTGTTTCTGTCAATGCCACTCAATTCATAAATCAGGCAGTAGTGTGCTTTTTTTTGTTATTTTTTATTTAAAATACCCCGTCATAATAATTTTTTGAACATTGCAGTAACGAGGTACTTGAAATTATATCGAGATAACAGACAACCTGATCATACGACTATTTAAGAGATTGTACGACAGATTACGTGAAACAGGGCAAATATTGATAGAGAACTCTTGCTGAAAATGTACTTCTCTTGGGAGATGAGGATTTTCTAGTTCTCCATTTAAAAATACCACGTCGGGTAAATGTGGCTTTGTCCGTAAATAATATTTTATTATAAAATGGTGGGTCCTCATTTTGTTGTTGTCGAAGAAACTGTGCAAACCGTAACGTAGCTAGAGGGTCTCGTGACGTTAAATGTTGAACAGAAGTAAAATGATAATGATACAATTTTTCTTTGTGGAGTATTCTGCTAATGGAAGACTAGCTGTAGCTGCTGAAATTTGACGTGTGTTTTCAGCAAATCACACTAAAACATCATCTTGCTCCGCTGTAATATTTTCGGCCTTCCAACGTCTCTTTTTCCGGCGAAATGATCCTGCTTCACCTAATCTGTCGTACAATCTCTTAAATAGTCGTATGATCGGGTTGCCTGTTATCTCGACATAATTCTAAGTACCTGACTGCTGCACGACAATCTCAAAAATTTTCTTGGGCATATACACATATGTTTCTCATTTCATTGTTCGAAAAATTATTATGACAGGGCATTTAAAATATAAAAAATAACAAAAAAAAACATTAAGTACTGTCTGATCTATGATTTGAGTGGCATTGACAGAAACAATATGGTATTGTAGTGACAGCTATTGTTTCTCGAAAACGGTTGAGTTTATCGATTTGTAACAGGTATACCTTTTCTAGTTAAAATTGACGATAGTTCAATAGTTCCTTATTAAAAAATTCAAAAGTGTAAAATACAAAAAGTTAGACGTATTTTTACATCGACAGTAGCGCCCTCTAGTCGTGACCTCAACACTGTTTGCATATTTGTAATTGCCATCTCAAAAAACATAAGACTACAAATTTTCAAAACAATCGGTCCATGCGTTCTTAAAATATAGCAAAAAACATTTTTTCAACTTTAACACCCTGTAGAATGGAAAGCAGCACCAATTGAATAAGGCATGTTGGGCCCAATAGCTTTATTATGACGTTAACAATCTGCCCTTAAGCTATGTACCATTATTAATGACTCATTCTGTATAGATTTATAAGCTATTGAGTCAGATTTGGCTAAAAGTTGTGACAAATTGTATTTTTTATACGTCGATCCAGTGGTGGCATTCTGCAAATTGGCATTTATGAAAATAATTAAATTAATTTTGATTGCTTTCATGTATAATCGTAGCTATAGTAGATGCCCAAAATAATAGTGATTCATGTCATAAACCCACTCGCCATTTAAAGCAGTCAACACAAAGATAAATACATGCAGCCCATATATTTATCATATAAAATACGATTACATAGCTTCTGCTGCAGCAAATACGCATGCACCAGTTCGATATGTTCAATTTCTAGTAGTAGAGACACCTTGACGGATACAGTTGTTCCATCTACCACACTACCTTGGGCGTACACGTGGAAAAATTCGGCATATATTTCCGCTAGTAATTGTAATTGTATTTAATTTATCAATGATTTTGTTTTTATGTACTTAAGGATGCCATATTCTTGAAATAGTGTTTTCTACAAATACAAATAATTTTAGATATTTAATAACTGAATAATCTAGGACTTAGCAAATAATAGGAATGTTATCTCATGCCACCAGCAAAATACCAAAGTAAACGGAAGACCGCAGAGCAAACAATACATTTTTAAGTAGAGAAATGTTTGAAAATGCGTATTTTTTTATTTTTTAGCTATAGATGTAGATATTGTTATAATATAAACTTAATACTACACATAAGAGTGTTCACTTTGATTTATATGTGAAAATAATAGTTAATATGTGAGGATAAATAGCAAAATAATGTGTTTTACAAAAGATTTTTAAAAAATATTATTTTATTTGAGGAAAATTTAAACAGTATCAATGAATAAGAATTTTATTTTTGATATTATTTTTGTTCTATATGTATTAATTTTCTAGATTTCTGTACTTAAATATACCGCAAATTTGATCATTTTACGACGAGAAATATGGCGATTTTAAAGAATGGATATAATTTAAGCTCTACAGCGTGATCTCAAAATCGTACACGCCCTAATCTAACAAGTGAGGGATATCGGATGATAAGAAAATTGTATTTAGAAATTAGGGCTCGAGACCAAAATATGAAGGTAAGAAATGCGATTGAAATACATAGTTCATTAACAAGAATGTCTGTGAGTAGTGAATATCGTGCAATAAAAATGGCAAAGAAGAATATACAACTGTGTAACAGAAAATACTGGAATAACGGAATGAAGAAGATGTAGGTTGATGATACAAAATATGCGAACAATTCATTGATGGTATTTTATAAATGAGCTTCCGACAAAAAGAAAATCAGGTTGCTATCTCACAGAATGCAACTTTGCCTAGAATTTCTAGAAGGGTGCTTTTACGAATTATGCATGACATGAATTTTCGATTTATAAAACGATGCTGATAGAAAAAAATTAAATAGTGATATGGCAAAATAACTATTTAAAACAAATATTAGAAGGTCGAAGTCTGAATCGAAGAATATATTTTATATACTTAGATTATATAAATATTGATGGAAGATGGATAAATGAAGGCCATACGATGACAAAAATGTGGTACTGTTTTGTCACATATGGAACCTGGTGTTGTCGCATGGAAAATGCATCCTATAATAAATTTGTTCGTAGTACATTAGAATCAGTGTTTTCAACCATCAGAAGCAGCACACTGTATCTAAACGGAAGCATTTTCAACCTGTGAGGGCATTATAAACACAATGCGCGTGCGTCTGATGGTTGCAAACTGTTTTCAACTGTTCTACGTACAGGCATAATAGCCGACGCTGTGTTAACGTGTTACCATTATAGTGACAGTGGTAGTAATTGATAGTGCAGTGTATTATGTACTAAAGCGTGATATCCGCGAAGTGCGCATCAGATAAGTGGAACTGATTGATGGCAGGCCATCGCCGTCTAAAAGAACAGCATTCTACGGGTGAGCATAAACTTTTTAAAGTAGACTATTAAAGTACTACATTCACTCAACTTATTTTTGGTAATTTTGTGTTTTTTGAACCCTTCGCAAGTGGCACGTCTATAGACTCGTCTTCTGAAACCGTCTTCTCCCGTATTCATTTAAATGTTCTCTATTATTTTGGGCTTCAACTATACATAAAATAAATAAAATTATTAAACTGAGGGATTTTCTTAATATTCGTTTTTTCTGTAAATAACAATAGAGATATTTATTGTACTTGCGTACTTTGCAACACTGGCAAACTACGTTAGATATTCTTTAATTAACTCGTTATTAAAAAGTTTTGTTTAAAGAGTAATACCTAGATTTATAAACAAAATTTTTACAATACGTAGACGTTGTACGTAATATATTGTAATTATTAAAAACTGTCACCGACTCGTGAACATTTTTGGCTCTTTAAAAAACGTTATTACAAAGAACTTACTGGTGCCCACTTTATATGTTTGATAACATCTAGATGCCCACACATAAGTACACATCCCTAAACAGGAAACTACAGTCTGTGCATTTCGATAAGCCTAATAATACGTGTATGTGTGCTCACACTGGCAGGTAAACATGATGTAAATAGGTGTTTGTACACAATAACTCTTTCATAGGAACGGAACGGAACCTTATATACAGTGTCATCAATAAAATTTGCATCGTATAGATATTTTTTCTCAAGTATTTTTTTTCAATAGTTTTATTTAAAAAACAATGCAAATGATGCGTAAGTACAAAAGCAATCATGCTTTAGTTTTAATTCTATAATCACATACATGTACTGTGGCATTAACAGTTTATGTCATACAGAGTGGTTTATCACCATTGCCTATAACTATAATCGATAATAACTTTCACATCTATTTACGTACATGCGAAAGATTATTTCATACAAAAGTAATGGGTACTTATCTTGTCCGTGTAAAATTCCAGGACAGGTCTCTATTAACAAGAAAAATGGAACAGTAATAAAAGAATGTCGCAATATTAAAAGAATTAAATAATAAGATATTATGTGTACAAATCATGTTTTTAACATGATACTTTCGACATTTTAAAAGTTTCAACATCGCCAAATAGATAAACATATATAGATTTTACTTCGATATAAATTTAAAACTTTGTTTTCCTATGCTAACTGCATACATGTTTTTCTTTAGTTTTATTGGGTTTTTGCCACACCTATGAAAAAATAAAGATTAATTAAATAAGCTCTTGTGCCAAACGGATCAGTCAAGGGTTATTTTTGAAACTAAGTTTGCCTAACCAAAAAATCTCACGCTGAAAAAAAAAGATAAGTTTTAACCCTTGACTGATCCGTTTGGCGCAACGGCTTATTTAATTAATCTTTATTTTTTCAGAAGTGTGGCAAAAACCCAATAAAACTAAATAAACTAAAAACTAAACTAAAATTATGCCACAAATAAACCAGCTTCAGACAATATCTTAGCTACATGTTATCTATAAATTGCAAAAAAATATCTAAAAGTCATAGAGTCATCATAAACAAAGGATAACTATGTAGAGCGGAATCTGCAATGAGTAGAGCTTAATCGAGCGACTAAAGCGCCAAAACTTTGAGGTACTTTTAGGATGTCTAAAAAAACACGTTGCATAAAAATCACCTTAGAAAATTATCCACCCATTAGAAGAAACAACACCTCAGAGTTTCAAAAAATATATATAACGGCTGTAATTTGATAAATGCATAATAATACAATTTTACAGAAATTTCCTACTAATGCATATGCAACTTCTCAAGAATTTTTTGAAAACTTTGGGTTGAAATAAGCATCTCCTAAAGTTATTTTTTACTACAATTATTTGTTTGACAAAAATTGAGTTTTCACAAATATATATCGGATAGCCTGATTTATTTTAAAACTTTCACATCTTTTTTTTTTCGTTTTTTTTTCAAATTACCTAGAACTTCTATTCCATTTTTTGTATTTTTATGCAAAATGTATTATATTTAGCTGCCTTCAATATTTTGTTGGGTACTGTTCAATAAAACAACAAATTTCAATAAAAGAAAAACAAACTGAAAATCAAACTGATTTTGTATTATTGCATAGTTGTATATATATCACAAAAGAAACGATAAAATAACACATTTCCCAATTACTGAGAAATTTCAGAATTATGCAGATGTGACAACTGAGTTTACTACCTTGCTCAAGTTTTTATGATTTTTAAATTTTTTAGATAATAATTTCAAATAACAAGCAATATTTTCATTTTTTAATAATTTTAAGTATCAAAAGTACATATCCTTTTAAAGCAGTACAAAAAATAGTAGGTACATTTTGGAAAGAAGATAAAAATATAATTATCATCCTATCACTTTAATATCCAACTTTACTAAGGTATTTGAAACAATCTTTTAAGATAGATATATCAATCTATATTACCAATCTATTCTGTATCACTCAGTATATTTCAAATTTTATGGATGCTAATATACAAGTTGATGTTATTTACGCTTGATTGGTTAAATTGTCATACTCATTGACAAATTAAGTAAATTCGGTATCATCAACCCTACTTAAGTTTTTCGAGTTATACGTCAGTGTTTCGCAGGGTTCTATACTGAATTCCCTTTTATTTATAATTTTTATTAATAACATAGTGAATAATCTGGATGTGTATTATTTGCTATTTACAGAGGATATGAAACTTTATTGACAAGTAGAATCCAGAATAACTTAAATAAAATCGATGATTGGTATCTAAGAAATAAACTTTCGATTAATATTGATAAATGTTCATTCTGCAATTCATTAGGTTTAAGTTCTATTCAAAACTATGTTTTCTAGTTGCGAGTTTGACGTCAAAAAAACAATTAGAATAAAATCTCATCATTCTACTTTCATGCGAAACGAATGTCTTCGTTTTTTTTAAGTATTGTCATAATTAAAAACTTATTAATTAGAGTAATTTAAAATGAAATATGCAATTGTCGCCGCTATCATTATCGTTAGCATAATGGGTAAAAGTGCATAAGGCACATTCAATATTATATTATATTTCGATATCCTCGTTCAATTAGATAACACATGTAGTAACAGAGTCGTGTTCTTTGTCGAGCACATTTAAAAGATGAATCATTACAACCAAAAAATGATTTCATAACTTCTCTTTTAACCGCTAGCCGGACATTCATTACACTGTTGTGCTTTGTCGAGATAACACGATTTGAGTTCAGGTGTGTGAAAAGTGAAAATGCCGTTGAAGCTGTGAAGTTAGTCAGAAAGAAGTATCGTCATTCAACAAATAAAATCCACTCCCACTTATATCTCAGCGACCAATCACCATCTTTACCTTTCGCTTTCGCAAGAGATGTCGCTACTTGTGCAACACCAACTCCGGTATTCTGATATTTTACCAGCGGTCGAAATTGTGGACAGTGACTAATCGCTAGCTTGTTCACCAGCGCGACGGGCGAAGCGTGCGAGGAGCAAGATTTCATAGGCGTACTAAATGTGAATGCGATCAGATATAAGAAATATATAAAAATGACAAAAATAGTTCCATTACATAACATCCATTATTTTTAGAGTAGAAACAGTGATATAACAGTTTTTACCAATTTCGAGGCGTTAGATAATAAAAATTATAAGAATTATTTCAAAATTTAAACTTTTTATCTTGTCAATTACCCAAGGTCGAAAATAATAGAAAGTGACTAACTCACAACACAGAGATGAGTACGGAAGGGTAAGGGTGGTATGATTACCTAAGCGTGCCACTTGAGAAGAGTTAAGGCACACAAATTTATCAAAAATAAGTTGACGTCGGCTGAACCTAGCACATTAACAATTTACTTTAAATGTGTCCCTGTTCTTATGGACGGCGATTGCCCACTACCACCCACTTACACCTACCGGATGCGTACTCCGCAGATAACACACTTAAGCCTTGTCCTCATGGACACGAAATTCACGGATTTTTGCACGAATTTTGCAACTTCTGTTTTAATCATTTATGGCGGGAAAATCTCAACTTTTCACAATTGCAATTTGCGATACTGTCAAACACTACAAATATTAATGCCCCTTTCATTATTATGTGGTGTTAATAAGCTTGTTTTGAACTTCTGATAATACCATGGCAGTTTCATGATGAAAATGGTAGAAAATGTTATAGGTAGTTGACAACATTTGTTGCAAATAGAGATTTTTCCACCGTTAAATAAATCGCGCAAATATTTGCCAATTCTGCATTGAAAAGGACAAAAGGCTTTAGAATACATACACACTATTTACTATTGGTTACTAGCACTGTCACTATAACGGTCACATATTAACACTTATTATGTCATATCGTACCGCTTTCCGTATGACCTTCATACGCCCATGTTTCGTCAAAATTTAATATATTCTTCGATCCAGATTCTTATTTTTTAATATTTATTTTTTTTATTAGTTTCTTCACCATATCACTATTTCGTCCTTTCTATCAGTATACTCTTTTCGATTTCATTTATACGGACTTAGTTTCATCTTGTAAGATATAGCAATAGAATTTTTATTTGGAAAACTCATTTTAAATATACAATCTTCCTTCCGCGAGTTTCCATCACTTTCCGTTTCACAGTTGTACTTCTTTACCAGTTCGAGCATTAAATATCAACTTTGAGGATGTGTGGTTTCAACAAAACGGTTGTCCCGCTCATAATGCACGTCGAGTAACAGCATATTTAGAAACCATATTCTCTCAGCATCTATTAGTACAAGAGGCACTATTCCATGGCCCCCCAGATCGCCAGATTTATCGCCCAACGACTTCTTTCTTTGGGGGCATTTAAAACAGGCCATTTACGGACATTCACATGATAGGCCACGTAATTTAGTCAATTTACAGGCCCGAATTGAAGACGTCCTACATAATATTTCTCCTGAAATGCTAGAATACGTAAGAACCGAATTCTATGACAGATTAGGGTATTGCGAGGCACAAAGGGGGGCATTTTTGAACAACTTATTAGTTAAACATCAACATTAATTTTTTTCTTTCGTTTTTACTGCAATAAGTTTATTTATGTTTTAGAGTTTTAGTATTACTTTCTGCCAGAGCGGCTATTAAATAAATACAAAAGCGGAAAATAATTGCAATTATTTTCATACACCGTTAGGTGGTAGTTTTATGAAATAATTCTAAATAGTTAAAAGTACGTAAGAATTTGCTTTGTTTTAAGCAAATGCGTCCTACTCCGCACATAGAAACATCGGCACTGAAGCTGCCAGCTGCCTGAAGCTGATAGAAGCCTGCCAAACCTTCCGGTCAATCGGATGCGCTCGGTTAGAAGTGGGAGCGATTGCTCAGATGTTATTCTAATTTATAAAACGTCGTCAATATAGTCATCCTTGTCTATCGCACGGATTTCTATACTTTACTTTGTCGCTCTCGTGTAAACTCAGATAGACTATCAGCGTTTTCCGGTCCGTATATGCCGTTGAAGCTAGTCAGAAAGAAGTAGAGTTACTAGTGAAAACGATAATTAACGATTCAAAAAGCAGGAAATTATTAACGAAGTTCACATAAACTTCAGAATTATTCCTAGGGGAAACTGTAAACCTAGATATGATAAACTTACTAAAAGTTATTCATAGGTAAAACTGTAAACCTATATGAATAAAAATCATGTAAAATTATTAAGCCTGTGAAGTTAATCAGCCAAGTCTATGACTGGCGACATTTCCCGAGAAATTTTGTCCTCCTCAGGTGAGGTCGATTTTGGATCAATTTCAGGTAAAATGTTGAAAAGAAATACGTAGTTAATAGTGAAAACAATAACGGAAAATGTTATTTATAATTAATGAAGTTATACTTATCAGAATTATTCATAGATAAAATGGTAAATCTATATGTATAACAATCAGCAAAAATCATTGAAGCTGTTAATCACTCCGGTCTATGAATGGCCATATTACTCTTTTAAAAATATAGAGATATTTATAAAGATGAAGTTGATTCTAGAACAGTTTATAGAAAAAAAAAGACAATAGTAAACACAATAATGAACTATTGAAAAATGAAAGGAAAAAATTATCAATGAAATCCATACAAACTTATATGAATTATTCATAAGTGTAACAGTAAACTCATTCGAGTAAAAATCAGCTAAAACAGTTATAGCTGTTAAATTAATCGGCCAAGTCTATGAGTACTTTATATTTTGAATGAGACAAAGAGAGAGGCTATGTCAGATCTTTGAGATGATGTTTTATAGAAAATGACGAAAAGAATTAGTTAATAGCGAAAATAATAATAAACTACTAGAAAAGTAAAGGATAAAATTGTTAATGACGTAAATATAAACTGTACATAATTATTATTCATAGTTATAACAGTAAACCTATCTGATAGTTAAAGCCGTTAAGCTGTTAAAGTAACCAGTCAAAATTACAGTATTTATTTTTCTTTAATGTATGACAAGGAGGATTTTGCTTCCCTAAGTGAGAAAATTATTAATGACGTTAATATGAACTTAGAATTAATAATAAAGGTTTATTTATTTTCACAAAATTTTACAAAAATGTAGTATACCAAAATACTACATAATTATACATGTATATATACATATATATAGAATTATTCATAGGTATAACTAAACCTATATGAATAACAATTACTTAAAACCGTTTAACTATTAAAATTAGTCAAATGGCCGTATTTAGTTTGTTCTTTATACGGTAAGGAGGATTTTTAGTTTCATTTTTGGAAAAATAGTATCCTTAGTCTATGAACGGTCATATTTAAGTTCTTCTATATATTGCAAAGATATATTGTATGAACATTTTTTCTTCTTCCTTAGATAAAGATGATTCTAAATCTGTGTGGTTAGATTTCTGCAACTGTGTGGTTGAATTCTAACATTACATACCTATTACTGGCATACAATTCTGAAAATATTTCTCCAAATACAAGTTCCTATTGATATATGTAAACTCATTTATATGGGTTTAAGTCCAAAACTTCAAGTGATTAAAGACAAACCATGTTATGTAGTTAATCGATTGTACTCAACAATTTTATAATTTTGGCAATTCAGTACCCAACACGTTTCTTGTTCATTTCGAAACTACTGCTGCCGACTGCCTTTAATAAATTATTGTAATAAAAATAATGTTTGTGGGGTTTCAAAAAATTTTGTCTAATTTAACAAAAGTTCAATTTTGTGCTCACTATTTATTTTCCAGCTGGTTAGCTATAGTGCAGTTTCTACAGCAAGATGACATGCACGAAGTAAACATCTTATTTGTAGCAAATTATTTACAACATTTTCTGAGTTGATCCTCTCGTCTGCCATACACGCAGCTCCATAATTATTCACAAGACGCACTCTTTTTTAATTCTTGCGCCCATAGCTGCATCAACTGTAAAATGCAATTGTAAAAAGTAATATGTACAGTTTATATTTTAATTTTGAAAAAATTTGAACGTGACAAAACTGGTATCGCACTTGTCTAGTTGGTAGTGACAACACAGAAATATACTTTTCAAAATTTTCGAAATAGTTCTTTATCCAGCGTACTGAGAAATTTTACAAATGCTTAACGTAAAAATATTGATGTACTTTTCAATGTCTGCAATTGTATGAATTCCATCCAATTAAGATATCATTACAAATACAATAAGATGTCACTGCACTGCCATACATTATTTCTGGAAAATACATTTGTTCTAAGTCGACGGGGAAGATTTAATATCGCATAGGTATGTACGTTCATTGGATGCGCTGGTGATTCCTCGGAACAGGCCAGCTCTATTAATCAGCATGGTTTTCTTTTTAAGATTATCATTACAAAGCCAAAAGTGCATCCTAATAATCCTTTTGCCGCCTGTCCCGCTGTCCCGTTTTGAGAGATTCATTTGCTTATCTCTCTTATCTCTTGCTGCATTTCTTAATCTATGTATATATTTAACTCATATAAGTCAACTCTCTCTCAATATTTAATTTTGAATATATTGAATACCGACGAGTTATTAACAAATCGATCCTATAAAGGTTGCATTCCGAATTAAAATCTAGTTTTACTAAGAATAATGTAACTTGGGATTCCTGCGAAGTTTTAAATGATATATAAAATTCCTTAGAAAACTTAGCGATAGAAAAGAGAGCTAAGAAATTAGTAATGTTAGCTTCATTGGTTCCTTATTTAGAATACAATCTAAAATCAATATAACTAATATTATTAGAGAAAAAATATAGTATACAAATTTATAATACAGATATATTGAAATAATAAACCAGTATTTAAGTTCAAGTGATTTGAACGTCCTGAACTGTGTTTTGCTAAAACCTTATTAAAATAATTAAGAAAGTTGTCGTTTTTAGAAATAACAAATATTACTTAATTTCAACGAATTTAAAGCAATTTTGTATCACATCTGAATCTGTATAAGCCGCTGAATAAAAATATTATGGAAGCTAGTGGAATAAACACTCATAGTAAATATCATACTACTATAATTAGTGCTGCGTAACCCAGCAGTTCCACTCCATTGTGCGTAGTTTAATCTTTTTTAGCCTGCTTTGAGGTTCTTGAATTGCGAAACAGCGAATATGAAAGTGGCTGTAGTAAAGAATGTTCTATTAAAATAGTAATATAATATATAGTTATAATTACGAGTGTATACAATACAGTGAATATAATAATAAAATAAATAAATAAAATAAAATTATTCATTTAAGGAACAAATTATATATGTTATTAATAATTTGTGACCGTTTTCTATAATTACATTAGGTAGTTTGCTTTGCCCTTGATAGCATTATTGAAAATATGGTTGGAAATCCCTTTTGCTCAAATTTTGACAGCTATATATGTAGTATAGTATGAATTACCGGAAGACATAATACTTTTAAATATTCTCAAATCTTAGTTATAAGGAAAGCCAACGACTTTGGATCAAATAATTTAAGTGATTTAAGCTGTGGTACTAGACACGCAAGTACGTCAGCAGCTTATAAAGCATAGAGATTAGGCCCGGTGCAAAATGAGACGCAGCTTGGTGACGTGACGCAGCGTGAGTCACGGCGAGTTTTATGCGGGAGGAAACTGCTAGCGCGGGTACCGCGCACATACGATTGCAGTTTTCACTTCGCAGGCAAGCCATATTACTGAAAAATGGCATCACTGCTACTGCACTCATTGATTATCAATTTAGTTATGAATTTGATTCAGAAGACGAGTTTGAGTGCGAAATGGAATCGTGTATCACCCAGATGGGTAGTAATAAAAAGTCAATGAAAAGCTTGTACTTGAAAAAAAAAACTAAAAACTCATGGAGAATTTGCCTTAACTAAAGAATTAAGTGACGATTTTGTTCTAATGTAATCTACATGGCTTGTATCGTACAAAACTTGTCGAATTCGTAGTCTGGATTAATTTCTTTTCCATGTTTTCAAACACGCGCCGTGATTTCTAAAACTGCGGCAACTACACTGCGTTCCGCAGGATAACGTTGAGCCAAAACTGCGTCACGTCACGCTGCGAAGAAATATGCGGAATAACTACGAGGGTTGTCCGTAAATTAAGGTCTCCAATAAGCTCCCCTAGCTTAAATCTGACAACAGCACCGTGTTCCTTGCTTTCCCCACCACTAATTTGGCTGGTCACTGCCTCGCTGTGACGGTCAATCTGGGAGTCTTGGCCAGTGTTGTTAACACGTAGGGAAATTCCCTACTTGTAGGAAAAATTTGTCAATAAATCGGTTGATAGGGAAAATATTCTTATTTTGTAGGGGATAAAGAACTTTAACAAAATAATAAGTTTCACAAATGCTTACTATTTTACCATTTAAAAGAAAATAAGATTTTATGGATCATTTCTCATATTCGTTTGTAAACAATAATATGTCAACAGCGCTTTATCTTTTATACAGAACTTTAACATTTATAACTTGGGTTTGGTCTATGGCTTGGGCAGACAGCGTAGGGAAATTTATAGTAGAGTAGGGGAATTTCATACTTCGTCGTAGGGAGACAAATTTTAAAAGGTTAACATCACTGGTTTTGGCTTAGCAGCTGTTAACGATGGAAGGAAAAATCGACGCTCCTGCCAAGTGTGAATTGCGTTTGGTGATTAGATTTTTGTGGTTTAAGGGGTCACCCCCTATTGAAATTCATCGTCAGTTGACCGATGTGTATGGAGAAAAGTGTATGGACACAAAAAATGTGATGTAGAGTTTGCAGCCGGTCGTACAAACGTGCATGACGAGGCCGGCCGCGGGCGTCCATCAGTTTCGGACGAGTCAGTGACGAAATTTGAGGAGCATTTGCTTGTGGAAATCATAGACCATCCTCCTTACAGCCCTGATTTGGCCCATAGTGACTACTATTTGTTTCCCAACCTGAAACAACACTTAGGAGGAATGAAATTCTCCATCGACGAAGAGCTGACGGCAGCCGTCGATACCTTCCTCCGCGAGTCGGCGGGAGAGTGGTACGATGCGGGTATGAAAAAGCTACCAGAACGACTCCAAAAATGCATTGATCGTGACGGGGACTACGTTGAAAAATAGCTAAATGTCCAAGCTTTCAGAGTATGTACTTAGTTTTGCAATAAAAAGATGTTTACTATTTGAAAAAACATTGGAGACTTTAAATTACGGACAACCCTCGTATTATTACTTAGATTCACAAAAACTCATCGTGACTCACGCTGCGTCTCATTTTGCGCCGGGTCTTAATGTTGAAGCTCTTAAAAAATTTAACTGGATAACCAAAAAAGTTGAAAGAATTTGCTAAAATTTACATATAATACATTATATCTACGACATAAATTTAATTTTATAGAAATAATTGCTAATGATATGTAAAACAATTGTCAGTCAACTTGTACCTAATTAATTAAACATTATTATAATACCTATATAGGTGATATTTATTAAATTGGGAAAGATTTGCGTAAAAATATTTGGTAAGCTAATAGTTAACTAAGCAAAATGCTATATTAAAATAACAAAACGAAAATTGATTATCTTTAAACATCTACATGTGTTATCTTATTGGACGAGGACATCGAAATATAATTACAGAAAGTCCCACAATGTAAGCCCTCCCAATTATCAATTTTGCGTTTTAACTTCAACAGTGTAATAAATGTCCGGCTAGCGGTTAAAAGAGAAGTTATGGAATCATTTTTTGGTTGTGATGATTCATCTTTTAAATGTGTTTGATAAAGAACACGACTGTGTTACTACATATGTTATCTAATTGGACGAGTATATCTCTTATAATTCAGAACGAACTTCCTACAGGTAAGTCGTTTGTTTTTGTTATTATATAGGTATTTTTATAATTTAAATGTAAATCAGTAGTACCTAACTCTTCTATTAGTAGTAATGTTATCCCGGCTAATTCTAGGGATGTGTATTTTAACTCTGTTTCTGGCAGCTACCAGTTACCGAGGTCATGGCACAACAACCCTGAAAATCACTATGTATCAAATGATAGCACCGACCTTGAAAGCCTAGAAACCACAATGACGAAGGTCGTATAAATAATGTTAGAGGTGTCGATTAAAATAACCTTTATTTGAATTTCGCCCTCTTAAACCTTTTTCTCCTTGCGCCACTGCTGTAAGCATATAAAAAATATTGTTGTAATCTAAGACTTCACTTCAAAATATAAGAATATTTAGAACTATAATCTAATTGAGGGGTTATTTATTTCGACCCGAACAGCTGAAAATTGTTTTTGTTAACTCACCACCTGGTCAGATTTTCATATAATCAGCTTTTGAAAGGCAGATGATTTTGATTTCTACCTCCTTCTGCATAAGTTAATAATTATATGTGCACAACATTGTATTTTCTGAACGTAAAGTTTTTGCTTGATTTGACCAATGTCTACGCAATTCGTAATTATTGATTGCTTAAACGTTTTATCTGGTACCACATAATGGAAGCTTAAATAATCTATTATATACGGGATGTTTCTAAAATAGAGCTCCAAACTAAATAAAAATCTACTCTATTTACAAGGGTTTGAAAACGCTCAGTAAAATAATGTTTTAAAATAATTTCATACTTTCTTTTAAAATGAAAACCCAATAAACGCTCATGAGAAATTCAAATTACTCGAAAAAACCAGTAATTTCCTATGTATTTACTAGACAGTTTGGAAAAACTTACAGGTTCATTTGACACCCCTGAGGAGTACATATTCTATTATATATTAGAAAAAAATATTGGTAATGAATTAAAACAGTAAGACAAATATACAAATTTGCAATCCGATACAAATATTGAAAATATAGCTATACAGGGTGTCCAGAAACTAGTGATGAAAAATAGTTCATACAGGGGCAGTCAAAATAATGTCAGTACTTCATATACTTTTTTGTACTATCTGACTTCCTTACGTATATACAGGGCGTCCAAGTAAGAAGTTAAATATTGAATTTCAGTTATAATTTCTAAATTTGGATGATAGTAGTAATTCATAGCAATACAAGTTTCACTGTTTAAATTGCAGTTAGATATGCTTTATTATATAGGTACGGTCAAAATTTATACAATTTTGGCAGTGTTGTCAAATTTGAAATTTTGCATTAGCAGAACGATCTTTTATAATCTTTGAGATAAACGAATATTTAATGATGTACCTATGTAATTTTTATAGTTGTAGTTAATATTTAAGACAGAGAAAAAAATAACACGCAAAACGTGTTGGGATCATTTTTATTTTTTACCTAAAAAAAATAAAAATTTTACTAAAAGAAGGAACATTGATAAGTTTAAAATTGGAAAAATAAAATTTTTTTACTTACCTTAATTTAACAACATTTTAAGTAAAATTCGAATACCTACTATAAAATATATTTCCATGTGATGTTTAGGCACTTTATTATTGGTGGCAGAGAATAAGCATATTTTAATTTTTGTAAAAGCAAATCCTTTGGAGGCCCTGATACCTTCCTCAAAGCAGCCTTCGGTTGTGTATTTATTTCAAATTAAAGGTTTGCCAAAGCTTCGCAATAGGTATATTTTAAGGGCTAATTTCACAAATAATTTGATATAAACAGTATTTTATAAATCTCATACATTACTCGAAATATCGTAACAAAACCATAAACACAGAGCTAATTGGTAAATTATATGAATAACAGCATCAAAGAACAGCTGAAAGTGTTAAAAAGTAGCTAACTTTAACCCCGCCTCCACCAGGTGTATGCGGGCGATTTAAAATTAAAAGTTGCCTTCATGATACCATCTTCAGTCAGAGCTAAACCTCATTATAGATAGAACTGACGAAGATATCGGTCAACAATAAACCAATCATAATATGAAATATGTCATATCGAGACAATAATAGCCAAGTATCGTCTTGCATGTTCTTTTGTGATACATCTAAAAACGAAAATCCCTGGATATACGAAACGTGCAGCTCTCGTGTGGCATCAGCAGATGAGAGTTTTTCAAAAGAAGTGTCCAGCAAGCAGCCTTTGAGAGAGAAAAATAGAAAAAATTGTGGTTATCGTCACGTGCCTCACAAAGACAAGCCAGCGCAGGTTGTTGCCAGAAGGAATGCAAGGGAAAGAAGACGAGTCCAAGCTGTCAATACCGCCTTTGTAAGATTGAGAAAAGCTGTTCCAATTCAAAATGTTAGGTAATATGATATTTTTCATTTTGCCTCACTTAAATGCTTAGAATAACAGACGTGTATAGGTACCAAAAGTGTCCAGTTACTTTTTAAAAAGATTTCAATTTCAAGAACTCTAAACATCTACAGATTGCATTTATCGGTTTGTTATTTATTTATGCGTAATAAAAATATTTGTTAATAAAGTTTTTCCTTTATATAAACTTTCGAAATAATTATATAAATGAATAAAAGCATGCATCGTTTACAATTACCAGAATGTCATAAAATCTCTATACTTCTATACTCTAATATAATTTAGATATCATTTTGCTATTTACATCAATGACACTTGTTTTTTACTTTAAAAAGTTATGTCCGAACGATTCTTATGGTTATCCATACGTCTGTATAAGTAGGTGCATAAATATAATTAGGGAATATAGCTAATACATTATTTGTTTGAAAAATAATATTTTACGTTATAAGTCCGGTAGGTGTCTTGTTATAGTAGAAGTTATTTTACGAAATACAACAAATGCTGTATTAACACCTAACGGACGTATATTTTATTTCATACTATACTTTTTTTAAATTAATAAAAAGTTATAATTATTGAAATTAAAAAAAATATTTTTATTGGCAATATTTTGCTTGTCATTGTCAAATAAAATAACATCATTTTTGCATTGTTTTGTATTATGGAAATTTCGGAGGAGATTTTAAATAAATCTGCGGAAGCAACGTGACAATTACTTACAATAGAGATAGATAGATACCTATATTCCTATAAATTCTTAACAGTGTTAATGTAACTCCAACTTAAATATAATTAAGCAAAATTTTAAATAGTGTTGCTAGGCAATATACACATTGCGGTATCAGAAACTGTAATGTTCCATTTTCCGACCGCAAATGACTCCGGGAAATAGTTATTTAATGGACAGTATGAAATAACAAAAATTGTGTACAACCTAATAATTTTTATTATATGTTAAATTTAATTGATAACCAATTAAGAGAGTTACGTGACTAGTTCTTCAAAAAATGAATCATATTATTCTTTTTGTAAAACCTGGTGTCTGTTTACTCAAAGACAAGTGATTTGTTAGTTGATATTTTCATTTATTACAATGTAGATAAAGTTACAAAGAAATGTTTCGTATAAAAATTACTAGTTTTTTTGCTCCTTACCAAAGTTAACCTCGTTATGACCTTGAAAATATAGTCAAGGTTAAAAAATTGCTAAGTCATTTTATTTGCCGTCCGACATTGACTAACTTCTATTTGACACATTTTTTCATAGGACTCGCGGTTTTCAAAATATATAGCTTTCTCAAGTTAAATGGGCCACCCAGTATAGTAGGGATAGATAGGAGTAATCAATAGTGAGTGAAACATTTTTTAAGAAAGCCGTTTAGCTGAAGAAATTATAGTAAAATATTAATTTAAAAAAATACACAGTTATGCAACTTTGCTAATAAGTTTGTAATGCAGAAGTAGAATGCTCAAAATGTTCTCTAATATCATATAGCATTAGTAAGGGGGATGTAGTGGTAACTGGCTACTCCATGCTGGATTTGAACAGCTACAACATCAAGAGACTTACCACAGCTTCTGATCTTTGTCGTCATCGGCGATTACGATATTTGCAAATGCGGAATTTCAGGAAACAACTATTCTGTCTTATAATGTCGCGACCAGCATTGAATTACTCCTTTTTTATGTCGGTTATGACGGACACGAGGTACAACATATTGCAATAATAATGGCACTCTAAAAATGAATTTAGTGACTTATTTTGAACTGCTGATGTATTTGTAATGAAATCTACTTTCATCTTTTAACATTAGTTCTTTTTTCCACTTACCAAAAGAGGGCTAATAAAATTTCTACCCGCAACTTCCAGTGGTTAAAAAACGTTTCTGAGGAACTGCCATTATTATTGCAATAACATTGTACACACTTGAAAAACTCAATGTTTGGGCACACATTTTTGGAGGTCGCATTGTTCACCCTTTTTGACCTGGAATTTTAACTTGAGCACTACTTGAGCATCCCAGATTAAAAAAACTGGATGACATTGAAAATATAATTTAATGTATTTTAAATTAATGTATCACATATTTCAATAAGTACTTTTAAATGTCTTGAATTTATACATTTTTTGAAGAACTTTTGAATATCATAAATTTATAGATTATCTATATCATTTCAGGGGAAAACGAGTAAGTAAGGTAAAAACGTTGCAACATGCAATAAACTACATTCGTGCATTGCAGAGAATTTTGCAAGACCACAGAAGCTGCGACTCCTCTTATACTATCGTAAGTATATTATTTAATATTTAATGATTACATATATATTTTGTAATAAAGTTGTTAATTTATTATACAAACAGGATAAACATTCTACTGTTGCTGATTACATAGTCAACAAAATTGTTTAGAGAAAAAACATTATTTTTGGCGCACTCTTTAACTTTTAGGTATACAGGGTGTTCCACTGAGAATTGCGTTGATTGTTACCTGAAAAAATACTATTCCAAAAAATTTGAAAATATTGCCACATGGCAAAGTCCCTGGGGCAACTCAAGTTTCCAGAACTCTCCAACACTTTTATATATTCGCCTCAAGAATTCAGACGTCTTACGTCACGGCTGACGTTACACATTTGTTTTGATTGTCAAAGTAATTTTCGATATTTGGTCGCGTTAAAAACAATCATTTTTTGCAATTTATTGCAATATATAATGCAAACGTTTAGTGTAGGATATAGTTTTATTACTATCAGTTGCAGTTTCTTAAATATTTTGATGAAAGTATAATGAATTATTCATTTGTTCGTATGACGTAAGTCGTTTGAATTCTTGTCGCGAGTATACCAGATGTCGACCCTTGCATTTTTGGATTCTACGAGTCGTTTTGTTTAACATCCCCTATAGCTAGGAGTTATAGATTTTGTGATTTTTATTTATTAACAAAAAATGTACCTATGCTAGCGCAAGGTGCTAGCAATTTTTTCCTAGAAATATATATTAAGTTGATATTTAGTATTCATAAAGAACTCGGATAGCGGTAAATTATGGTATATCCGTAAAATTAAAATATTTATACTAAGCGTTTTAGTTTTGCTATTACATTTTGACAACTTCAAACAGTTTTTACTTTTTTTATCTCAAATCAAACAAATTTGCCATGGATATAAACGTTTCAAAAACAATAAAATTGGCTTGGCATGTATCAAATACTGCTGTGTTGTGCCTCCATAGTTTATATCTATGATAAATTTGATATGATAAATAAACATTCCATACATGACAAAAACTGTCCACATAGTAGAAATTTGCAAATATTTCCAAAAGTAGTCATTGTAACCCTAACAATGCTTATATGGGTTGAAAGGCAATTTCAATGTGCACAAGACACAAAAAATACAGTATTCTATTCAGGATAAAAAAGTTATCACTGTTTGAATTTGTCAAAATGTAACTACGAGAATAAAACGCTTGTTATAATATTTTTAAATTTACGAATATACCGTAATTTAGCATCGTTTAAGTTTTTTGCGAATACCAAATCAATTTGATATCATTTTCCAGGAAAAAGTATGTGGCAATAATTGTTAAAATGTGGGGTTAGATTAGTAAAATAATCTGTGTCTTACACACGATTATTTTATTTGAGGAGAATTTAAATAGTAAAAGTGAATAAACAAAGCATCAAGGATTTTATTTTTGATGTTTTTGTCCTACGTGATTTCTGTACCTAAAAACATCACAAATTTGAGCAGTTTACGGCGAGGAATATGGCGACCTTAAATAAACTGTTATGCCAATAGGACCATGGATTGTTTTTGAGGTTATCTCAGTCAAATAATTATTACATGAAAAAAAAAATAATAAAATTAAATCTATTCATTTAAAAAACTCATTTTTATGTGACAAAATACTCAGTTAAACTAAAGAAAAAAATAAAATATATCATAGAAACAATTTTAAACGGAGCTTTTTAATTTCCAGAATAAATACTTACAGTACAAACACGACCATTTCCATGGTATGGACTACGAGGAGTTTTAACACATCAACTTTCTCCAATACATTTCAAATTATGTTGACATTATCACTGACTTCATTTATAGATGGAGATACGATCGATTAAAGTACCAGAGATGATTAATACGTACTAGAGCATCTTCTAAATCATTTAAATGAAATTACTTTCTTTGTATGATAACATTAAGTTCGATTAATTTTGCTTTAAAGGAAATAGAAAAATGTCTTTTTCTGATATATTTAGAATATGTTTTCATGGTCCCACACAGAAAAGTGTTGCATTCAAATATGGCAGGGTGTTCCATTTAGTGATAGTGCATACCAACATAATTTGAAACACATTATACAGAGTGTTTCTGAAATAAATGCGTTCCTTCAAACGGGTAGGTAATACAACCTGTGGTCTGAAATGAAAATAGATATGTTCAAGCAAGGAATCCAGACTGGTTTCAAATTGTCAAAAACATTCGTCCAACTACTTATTGCATGAGGTTTACTGAAAACAAATTCATAACTTTACTGGTCTAATATTTCTGATAGTATGGAACTCTGAATTCCTTGCTTGAACAGACCTAAATTTTCGAAATAAAAAAAATGTTCGGTAGTTTTTTGCACTGTTCTCGATTATTGTCTTTAGTGACAACAGTTCGCATAGAAACGACAAATGGGAAGTCATATTTAAATCTTATTCGCACTCCCCGTACATTAATACCATATATACAAATTTCTGATTTTAATAAGCATTTCGAAATAAATCAATCCATAGTCAGTCTGCTTAGTAAACATTTCATCAAGTAGACAAATTTTTTGGAAACATGACACTTTAGACCACATATTGCTTGATGAAAATGTTGTATTTTTACATTCTCTTTGAAGGTACGGATTTATTTCAAATACATCCTGTATACCCCTTCCTGCATACTAGTCATAAATATTTTTAAGTTTAAAAAATGTCTAGTCATTTAGATATATGTATTTATTACTTAATATAACACCTATTTAATTTAATTATATCGATCACCTTTCTGAAGTTTTTGGAAATATTTTTTTCAATAATAAAACAGTGAAATGTATTTATACAATGCAATTATATATCAATAAAATGTTTCGAATTTATTTTTTCAATTTTTATTTTGAAGCGAAAGCGGAGTGAAAAATTCGGTCAATAAAAGTCGATGTTGATGAAAAGAAAATGCACAATACACAAAACATCTGGTTTTACTATAGCCTAAACTCGTCACTCGTCAGTTTCCAATTTTACAGAAATCTGTTAATTTTTTACTGACAGTGTATATTTAAAAGTATGAATAAATTATTTTGCAATACATCGATGTACAGATGGGCAAAAGATCTGTTGTATGTATACAGGGTGTTTCAGGTATATCTGGCATCCTTGGAAGGACTGATTGTACAGTCAAAATAAATGAGATTTAGTCAAATATACCTATATCTCAATCCACCGTTTCCAAGATACAGGGAGAAACTTTTACTATATTTTTTATTTACTTGGAAACCTTTTGTGATAAAACATCAATAGTTCTAAGCTGTAATGAGATATTTTTCGTCTAATTATTCAGTACGTTTAAATATTCCCATTAGTGGCGCTCCTCTTTTATTTAAAATAAAAATGGTACGCCACTGTATTAATTATAAAAAAACCGTAAGATACTTTAAATTTTGATCATTTTGAACAAATAATTATTATTTAAAATGTTCTTTAAAATGCATCGTATTTAGGTAATCGTTCTATAAAAATTTCTCTGCATTTCGTAGTTTGTGCGTGGTGAGATCTATTATGCTTCAGTAATATAGGGTGTCCCGAAATTAATGCACCATAGGGCAACAGTAGATTCCTGATGACAGAATATTAATAGCTTAACTTACTTTAATCAAGTGTCAGAGTAAAAATGTTATTTTCGATATTTGTAAATACATACATACATAAATTTTGGAGATCGGGGGTTTTTGGGGGCGAGAAATTCAAATTTGTTTCTAATTTTGACGCTACTTGTAGAGGATACCACTTATGGCACATCATGCTTTTTTGAAATCGCAGAACATTTTTGTGGCTTAATGTATATATCTGACTATTAAAACAATTGATTATTTCTACTTTCTTTATGTGAAAAAGCTATACCTTGCTGAAGTCATTAAGATTAACCGTTTTCGAAATAATCCTATTTAAAATGTTCAATGTACCGAGGAAAAATTGTTTAGGATTCAGATAAAGCGCCTTTTCCGCTGAAAATACAGCAAAATGTTACTTGAAAGAAGTTATTCAAAATGGTTAACAACTGCAGAGAATAATTATTTGTTCAAAATAATCAAACTTAAAGTATCTTACGTTTTTTATAATTGTGACAGTGGCGTACTATATTTTGTTGTAAACAAAAGAAGAATGGTACAGGGTTTCTACGCAACTGGTGATAATGAGAATATTTAAACGTACTGAATAAGTAGACCTAAGGTTTACTAATACCCTGTAGATTGCAAATATGACGAACAGTGCATTTCACATACAATACTGTATGGTCTAAACTTTTAGTTTTGAAAAAATATTGTTTGTACCTATTCATTATATTCCTTCGAAATTAATACTAGCATTATTATCCGCACAGGAAGCTGCTAATTTTGTTTTTAATTTATTCTTGCTTAAAATGTCGAATAATTAAATTAATTTTCTTTCCAGATACACCAAACATTTACACACGTTTTCTTATCGATGTATTTTTATGGTTACAAGCTTGAGAAAATAATGCAAATACTCGTATTATTGCCTAGTTCTAATTGCTTTTGTTAAAACAATACATACAAGCTGCAAAATAAAAAATCCAGGTGTTTAAGTAAATCTAGGACAATTTAAGATTAAAAATGATTAACTAAGGCAATTTTGTTTGTAAGTAGGTAGTTTTGCAATTTTTAAATTTTTACTAAATATTTGTAGTTGTGAAAACAAAAACGTATTTTCGAATTTTATACTAGACTTGGCATTTGGCACATACATAACTATAGTCTGTTTGGAAAAGAAAGAGAGTAATAAAACCCCGAGATAAGAACCGGTCATGGGCGTGGTAATATTTCGTTTCAGGTAATTATCCTAATTTTATTTTAAAAAAGAAATACCAACGCTAAACAAAATGTTAAGTGAACTTTGAGAGGACAACGATTTGCCAAAAATCAGTAAAAGCAAATTATTGGCAGTCTTACGAGAGTTGAATTTTTGCTGGGGAAAGCAGAACAGGAAGTCAGTTCTTATCGATAAAGATGAAATTATTTGTTGGCGAAGATCCTACTTAAGATCAATTAGATAATTCCGTGACGAAGGGAGGAATATTTATTATCTAGACTAAACTTGGGCCAACGACGTATATACTGTAACAAAAGTATGGCAAGATAAAAATGTAAAAAGTTTTCGACAAGCATTTTTAGATGGACTTTCAAAAGGGTTCAAGGCACCTTCAGGTAAAGGGCGAAGATTAATAGTGACACATATAGGTAGTGCCAGTGGTTTTGTAGATGGCGGTTTACTTTTATTTGAATCTAAAAATACAGGTGACTATCACGAAGACATGAACGCAGATATTTTCGAAGAGTATTTTACACAGATGTTGGATCTTATTCCTCCGTGGTCTCTAATTGTCATGGATAATGCCAGTTACCATTCACGGAAGACCGAGCGGACGCCTACGACTGCTTGGAGGAAAGCCGATATAATTCAATGGTTATCCGGAAAAAAAACATTTCTTTTGAAACAAATATGGTGAAAAAAGAACTTTTAACACTTGTCAATGTTAATAAAGCTCAGAAAAAATATGTTATCGATGAAATGACAACAAATCACCAAATAACGGTACTACGGTTGCCACCTTATCACTGTGAACTTAACCCAATCGAATTAGTCTGGGTGTAGGTAAAAGGAGATGTAGCGCGAAATAATACGACGTTTAAATTAGGCAACGTGAAAACTTTGTTAAAAAATTTCTTAGAATGAGTAACTGCAGATAACTGGCAAAGATCTATACATCATGTACAAAAAGAAGAGAGGAAAATGTGGGAACTCGATAATTTAATTGGCGTTACTGTGGAACCTATCGTTATCAATCTAGGAGACGAAGATAATTCATCAGAATATTCAGAGGATGAATTTTAATATACCTACTTTTTTATTTTCTTTATTGTACATTTATACAACACTACATTTACTCACAATAATTTGAATTTTCAAAATACATATATTTTTGTGTGGAATAAAAGTCTATGCATTAAATTTAAATAAATATTTTGATAATAATATTGAATAATTTTATTTGAATTACTAAAAACCCTCTTATCCCGATTATGATGCACATGTTTTGAAATGCTGTTTTTATATTGTTTACTTATAAGAGAAATGGACCGAGAAATTGAAGCGACATAGACAAAGACGAATTGTCGGGGATTAAATTTTAGCTACCTGCTAGAATTTAGTACGGTTCGATCACACAGTTTTTTTAAAAGTACACCTTATCTATACCGATAATACATAATACAAAAATATTGATTATAAGCACCAGTACTACATTTATTTACGATTTGCATTCATAATAAGCTTTTATTACTCTCTAAACAGATTATAAGTGGTATCTGGGTAGATTATTCTTTACCGAAATATTTGTGTCAATGTACAAATACCCATACCATTGGTTTTATAAACTTTAATGACCACACTAAGAAAAACATAAATAAAATTGTGTCTCTAGTACTAGAACAACAGTTTGGCAAAAATACTGTTTACAATGTTTACATGAAAATAATCACAATACAGTAGTTTTAATAAATATTTAAATCAAATTATTACGAAAATGCATATTTGTAACATGAAATGTAGGTACATAAGTAGTTAAAAAGAAAAAGAATTATCTCAGAATCGCAATCTAGTTTATGAATTCATAAAATACAGACTTAAAACACTGCATAAATGTCAAATTCTCCTAATTTATTATAAAAGGAATATTTGAACCAACTTATTATTACTAAATTCTATTTACGATTTTATATCTTATTATTTTATGATTAAAAATAATTTCTTTATTCAATATTCAAGTGTTACTACTAATTATTATTAAAAAAATTCTTATGGGCACCATATTGGATCTTGACAGTAACAGTATATGTCTGGGCAGAAAAACGATATATCGATTCGAATCGAATCTAAACATTTACGCGCAGCTTTAAATTACTCAATTTTTGATTTATTTTACTGCAGGTTAGAATGTTATTTACAATAAAAAAAATGGAAAATATATAGGATGTCCTATTTAAAAATCGTATTTGGATGCGCTATCCGTTAAACCACGCCTAACTGTTAATTCAAATAAACTGAACTGAACTGAATGAAAATATAGTTTTTTTTGTACCCCAAATTGTTTTCGTTCTACTTGGTAATTAAAGAATCCAAAAGATTGTGATCATCATCAGATATGATACCATTTTACAAGAAAATAAAGGCCAGACACTTTGAAAATAATTGGAAAGGGATGAAATAAACTACCCCTTTCAGTTTTTTTAACTATACTTTCAAAAAACTTCTTTAACGACGTAGAAAAAAATAAATTAGGTTAAGAAGATTCATTTAGAAACTTTTTTCTTTCTTATATTTTTTTGATAAAATTAACTGTTTCGACGTTAAAAAATAAAATGTAAAGTATTGCACGTCGGGAAGAAGCAGTTTTACTACACCCATTATTAGGAAAAACTAGTTGGCTGCTGTCAATTTCCAGATGTTTCCATTGCTGCTTTGACAGATAGCAAATGGTTTGTACTTCCCTGTGTCGGCCTGTATCAAAACTTCTTTTTTTGAATTTTCCGGATTCACATTGCCTTCGATGACGCTTATCAAATATACTGTGATGAGGAATTCTACTATTAGGATATGCTTCTGCATAAAGGCGACAAGCATGTAAGGAATTTCCATTTGCCCGGCCGTATATAAAATGCATGTCTGTCATTTTTGCATTTGTGAAAATAACCATTTTTGTTGTATTAACTTAGTATTGAATCCCAACGTAGTCCACAATCAAACACATCACACAACGAAAGGCAAATTATCCCGTAAACCACTATCAAAATGTTAAAATAGTACAAACCATTTGCTGTTGTCAAAGCAACAATGGAAACATCCGGAAATTGACAGTAGCCAACTAGTTTTTCCTAATAATGGGTGTAGTAAAACTGTATCTTCCCGACGTGCACTACTTTACATTTTATTTTTTAACGTTGAAACAGTTAATTTTATCAAAAAAATATAAGAGAGAAAAAAGTTTCTAAATGAATCGGCTTATCTTAATTTATTTTTTTTACGTCGTTAAGGAAGTTTTTTGAAGGTATAGTTAAAAAAACTGAAAGGGGTAGTTTATTTCAACTCTTTCCAATTATTTTCAAAAAATGAAAAAATATGTCACAAGTGTCTTTTGATGATGGTAACACTTCCACAAAATTTTACCATTCCCACGTTTTTTGTTTACCAGAAAAATAATAAAAACACTCTTTTTTCCGCCATCTTTGCAACGCTATATCTCCCTAATAGTTGACTTGTGACCCAACGTTTGTATAACAAACTACCTTTTATTTTCAACAAGGAATCACCCCCTGAAATTGTTCGCCTTTGTTTTGAAACACCCTGTATATAAATTCGCCTAGCATCAGTACCATTTCCATCTGCAAGACATACATGTAAACCATATTGGTCATTTCAGCATTTGAATATGTATAAGCCCTTATTAAAACTTAATCCTTTTAAAAAATAAGCTTAATTTGACAATACACAATATTAAATACGATGACGGCTTATTATTATTATTTTGCTTGCTAAGATATGTTTAAGTCATTTAAGTAACTGTGTAAATAAATCAGTTTTCTTGTTAAGCGGTTTGGAATACAAAAAGAAACAAAAAGTGAAGATAATACAATGGCGCATATGATGACCTATTTTATTTGTAATATTATACAAGGTGATATATTTTTTATTGGAAAATAATGATCGATGATACCCACACTTCCGCCACTGATAAGTTTCTAAAGCTGGTAATTTTTGTTTCATACCTACTGTCATACTAAATATGCACACCGAACTTGGTTAAATTATCTCAAGCGATTTAAAAGTTATATATAAACTGTTTTTTTTTATTTTTGACACGCTGTGGTTGGACAATGTCTGTCCTAGGACTACATATTTATATAGCAAAAACCCTTATTTTTGGCCTCAGAATACTTCCCTAGATTTTTGATCTTTACTTAAGAAACACTCTGTATAGGTACTTCATTTAATAATTTGTCAAAATGAATATGTCGTAGAACATATATTTTAGTTGCATCCTGTATATAATGTATGTCAATTATTCAGAGCAAATTAAAAGCAAAATTCCAAGACTCAAATTATATCAAGGACATATTCTATTTTTAGGAATTTAACAATGTGGGTGCCCTCACAATGATATTTTGAATAGTAATTAGTTCATTTAAGAACTATAGTAATGACACCATGCACTGGTAATATTATTTTTAAACGCTATGAATGCATATCTATCTTTTAACATATATTTGTTAACTTGTTAACATTATTTAACTTGACATTAAATAAATTATATTAGGCTGAATAATACAAGAATACCCATTCAGAATGGGTCGTATTTAACACATTGATCATATCATTTTGTTTAAACATTCATAGCAACTAAAAGTAAAATAATAAATATATATAAATATCATAAGAAAAGTTATCACATATTTATTGCATACTGCAGTAAATTGCGACAGCTTTGAGGATGGTTTTATTAATAAAGAAAACCGAACCGTTGTTGTCCGAAATGCGATAAACTAATTATAAAGCTGTTTTAATTTAGTAGAGGTAACAAAAAGTAGGAAAAATAATAATACATACATAAAACAATAATTACTAAACAAGTGTAAGTATGCTATTCAAAGACTAAGCTTCTAAAGTTAACAATTCACTCCGGCAGCAAGCGTTAATATCAATGTCTTCATTAATATAGTTGAAGTTATTGGACATTACTTATACATGAGACTTTAAAGCAGGGGAGCCAACATTGTCCTAAAATAATTTATGTAAAAATAATAAACTTGCTAACGATCTTCTAGTGCTAAGTGATTGAATGTTAAATTTTTGTAAAAGTAAATTGTACCTAATCGTATCCCTTAAATGGATAAAAATAGTTAGGTAATTCTAAAAGGCAAGAGTTTTAAAAATTGACGTTGAATTTGTGCTACCTCTTGAATGTCAAAATTATTATAATGAGGATACCAAATAAGACTACAATATGCAAGCTTAGAACTACTACTACTACTAACGAAAATTAAAGACGCTTAAGACGATTATATCATTAAATGATGTCGTGTTTCTAATGAGAAACTGAGCCTTTTATGTGCACTATTAGCTACTGGAAAGAAATGATTAGAGGCAATCGTCAGTACATGAAATGCTACGAAACAATTTTAAGTCGTCAGCAAAAAAAAAGATGACAATATTTCAAACACAAAGATAGATCATTCACAAATGAAACAAAAGTAAGTTAAATTTGACCATTGTGGGACTACGGAAGTTACTAAAAACGTATTTGAAGACAGTTGTTACGAAGTTTGAAACACTATAACTATGTATTACTATACTGTTCCTTTTTTTTTCAAAAATAATATTATTCATTCCGAAGGGAATTTAAGCAAATTACAATATATACACTTTGATGGGGGGGTCCGGTTTGGAGGGGGGAGGTACCTTTATAAACACACCACCCGTGAGGTACTGTTTTTTAGCGCGTTACTTTTATTGAGTGGGTGTTCGCCTATAGCCCTATTATCCCACATAAATAAAAAATATATTCTTTTAAATAAAATAAACTATAAATCAACAACAATTCAACTAACAGAAAATTAAGTCAGAACAGTAATAAATAAATAAAAATAAATACATAATATTTTTCTACTCACGTGATGTTTATAGGGAGGTTTACAGCATATGTTCAAAATGTCCTCCATTGTTGTCTAAGCATGCATCAACGCGTCGCATTAAGGATTGTCTTACCTTATTTATATCCATGTTCCGCTGTATGTGGTCCGTCGCGTTCTGCACTCTTTGGCGTAGTTCTTCAACACTGTTGATAGGAGATGAATACACTAAAGATTTCATATGACCCCACAAATGAAAATCGCACGAATTCAAATTTGGGGATCTTAGTGGCCAAGCTACAGGTCCGAAACGTCCAATCTACTTGTCTTGATAATTTTCATTCAACCATTCGGTAACAATTCGTGCACTGTGTGGCGGTGCCCCGTCATGTTGATACCACATATCTCTTCTTATATCCAGTGGTATATCTTCAAGTAAATCTTCCAACTTATTTCTCAGAAAATTAAGGTAATTTTCACCATTAAGTCTATCATCCATCACGTAAGGTCTTATCAGTGTATTGACTATTCCAGCCCAGATGTTTATTGAAAATTTTTCTTGAAAATGAGAATTTTCATCATACCAAAAATGTGTGTTATGAATATTAAAAACTCCTTCTCTGGTAAATCCTGCTTCATCGGTCCATAATACACATTTTGAAAAGTTGTCTCCTTCTCCGTTTCATTTTCTCCTATACCATTCGCAGAATTCTACACGCCTTGCTAAATCTTCGGGTTTCAACGCCTGTATTTTCTGAACATGATAGGGATACAACGTTCGTTGTACAGTCATATGACATACTTCAAATCTTGTTGCCAACCTTCGAGTGCTGGTACCAGGGTCCTCTTCTACGGCGTTTAGAACATTGGGTTCTAAGTTTCTCACTCTCCGAGTTTGTTCTCTTCCAACATTAGCGTAATGACGTTCAAATCTACCATAATCTCTTAAACGTTGAACCAATTTTACAAACAATTTCTTATTAGGTACGTGTCGATCGGGATAATCCATCTGATAACGTCTTCTTGCAACTGCACTGTTTTCTCCTGACAAAAAATGGGCTCTAACCATATCAACTCTTTCTTGATTGATACATGTTTTTTCATAATATTACACACACTTGACAATGAAAGCACACTTTTATAAGTTATACACTTACACTACACAAGACACTGAACAAAATACCACTTTAAACTAATACGAAAATAAATTTGGTAAAACACAATACTGCACTGAACAAATTCTATTTTGATTTCACTAAAAACTCACATAAAAACTTTCAAAAATACCCACCGTGTCACATCCTCCTCCTCATGCGACAAAAGGAAAACTGAATCTAAGTCAAAATCAAAACAAAGCTGTGGCATATCTGACTCATTGGCCAGTTGTTATTTTGCCGCTTTGACTACTGTCAATTGACGGTAGCATCATATTATTCTAACAGGTGCGTGTTAAGGGTGCCATAACCAGCACATTCCCGTATGCTAACATCGCAAGTTATAGTAGTACTTTAACTTTATCTTTTTCGTATATCTGTATATTTTTTACATAAAACGACAAATAGTTTAATACAATTGCACACATGTTCACTAACTATACATAAAATTTAATACAAATAATTCTGCACAATAGAATAGTAAACAAAAATGCAAATTTGCTTTTGACCATTTCCGGGCACAATTTGTGTAAAACAAATTAACAACAGAGTTATAAATGTGATAACTCAAGTTTATATGGTTTTTGGTGATAACTGGCAAGGCTTATTTTAATCGAACGAAAGTGTCGTCTGTGGGGCCCTTCAGTATACTTACTATACATATATCATATCCATCCTCTGTATTATTAGGTATTTTATAAGCTAGGCCAGAGCAAAGGTTATTCAAGGGTCATTGACACACTGTTAAAAAAAACAAATACTTTGTATTAAAAACTATTACTTTAAAAATATTTTAAATCTATCATATTAATAAGTAAAGTTACTTATTTTTAATTATGTAGATACATTTTATAAAACAACAAAAATTACATTACAACAAGCTTTGCTGACAATAATTAGTACCTAACGTATGCTTATTCATCCACCAATATTATTATTTAAGATTAATAATTAGTTAATACATTATACTGTAGACGACATACCTCTCTCTCATGTTTGTATATTTTTTATATAAAACGATCTAGTCTGGTTTCATGTATTGTGTGCAGTATTTACGCGATATTTTTATTTTATAAACTAGGTCAATGTCACGGTTATTGAAGGGACATTGACAAAACCCTTAAAATAGTATCAAATCCTTTGTACAGAAACTGTTTTTTTTTAACATTTTAAAGCTATCAGACTAATAATTTGCTTATTTTTAATTACGTACATTTGATAAAACAGCAACAATTATTTTAAAAAATTTTACTGGCAATAATTTGTAGGTAACGTATTAAAATCCACCTACCAATACTATTATTTAATAATAATAATTAGTTAATCGATCAATAAAGAATTGTATTTTTTACGTACTCTTACATTACGTACTTTTTTACACCCGAAAATGGTTCTAGGATCCATACTTCATCATAATTGACAGAAAAGTATAATGACATGAGTGGCAATGTTATAAAAAAGCATATTTAAAAGATTATTCATTGCAGTTTTTTCTTTTTTGTATCTCCGTTACTTAACATCTAGACGTCGGAACTTGTCGTATCATTGGCAGTTTATTACGATCAAACTGAGGTGTGTACATGCAAAAATATGTTAAAGTCGTTAAACATAGGTATTTACATTGAATTGGTGCTCTGTTATTTCTAGTGACTCGCATCGCCGAAATCTCATCACAATAAATTGGAAGATGTAGTTTTGCATATCCAGACTATTGTCTTCTGCATTCACATTACCTCACTAAAAAAATCCTCACTTTCACATTTCACAGCCTCACAACTATGTCACTATTTTTGTTATAACTTCTGCATTTGCGTGTTCTAGTACTTTTGATGCGATCAGATGAGATCCTGTGGCAACATTTTTTTCCAATGCACCTGTTATAACGTGTTACTAACACGTAGTGCACACCAACAAAGCTACGTATGTACTGAATTCATTATAAAATATCAGCTTCGGCCGCGCGCGCTACGTGGAATACGACCCTGGGCCTGAAATGACTGGACAAGTTCCGACGTCTAGGCTGGTAACAACTAACTGGCAACGCCGTAGACATGGTTCTGCAGTGAAACTCGGACGCTGTACAGGGGCGGCGTGTATAGCAATTTGGGTGCAGTTTAAAAAATTAATTATAACTCGGCTATTTATTTGATTTAAAAATAACTAATTTCAGATTAGCAATCTAGGGAACACGGACTATCCCCCCTCCAAACCGGACCCCCCTTCAAAGTTACACCCTGTATATACAGGGTGATTCAGGTTTAATCTTGATAACGTCAATCGATAGAACAGGTTAAAATAATGTCCATTTGTCCATAAACTTATTTCCCTCACAACTTTTGAACCACTTATCCGATTTAAGTGGAATTCAGAACACAAACACTCCTTATGATCTTATATAAGCTTCTTAAGTTTGAACTACCTATCCCTCTTAGAAGTGTATTTTGTATACTACCACCCTCTTACTTTATTTCAAAACTACAAAAAAAATTAATTTCAATAAAACATCTACACACCACTTTGACCTGATAAATTTGGAAACTTTTTCGTCTCCTGTTTTTTTTTTCAACGTTTGGTCTTGTCTCTGAGATATTCAAAGGAAACAAAACTCAGTGATTTGTGTAAACTAACGTTTTGGGCGCCGCGATAGCCGAGGTGGCTGGGAGACGACTGCTCGTGAAACCAGTCTGGATCGGTTATGTCGGTGTGGGTTTGAATCCCACTGTAGTACCATGGATGTTTGTGCTCGTCGAGAGATGCACAATAAGTCTATAGGCTGCGGTGCTTCCGGGAACACTGTCGGACGGCTCTCAAAAAAAAACTGACGTTGGTGAAAATCATTGTCAAAAATATTATTTAAAGAGTGTTCTTAGTGTTAAGAAAAAATGCCAATAACCTCAAACATAAATTTAGTAACAACTACTTATTACAAGATTTACAACAAACTTATCAACTACTAAAAAAATTACAATAATTGTTCAAAGTGCATTTCTCCTGCCTCAATACATTTTTGGCATCGACGAACTAGTGTATTAACCGCAGCTCCTATTTGAACGGATTGTTTTTTATGTCATCACAAGCATGTCCTATCCTTTGGATCAAATTGTTATGTTTTCATTTTTCCTCTGATGGATGCCGAGTGGGTACTGTGGTTTCAAAAAAATGAGATATATTAAGTGATCCTTAACCTATACGCATAAATTTAATTGAGGTTTCAAAATAAGACGAATAATCTATATATGTAAACATGTGTAAACATGTATCCTAAAATGTTTCCTTATCCATATACAGGTATCAAAGGTTAGTTATTAATAACGGTTTTTAATTAGTATTTCCCAAAGGCGTAGAGATAAATTTGGCACAATCCCATAACTTTTTATGGTCTTTTTGAAAATCTAAACAGTTTATTTCAAACTTCACCTGATGATGTTTTGTAAATTTTGAAAATTAAAAATATTGTACTTTTTTTTCATTAATTATAATACTTATAAATTGACACGTACGTTCACAGTAAAAGCAGGTTGAAGCTGGTCAGCGCCGGAAACATGGCGTGCCCGTTTTTATAGGAATGAAAATTTCATTTATTTCTTCTTTTGCGATTAACATTTTGTTTTCTTTTTAAATTAATAATTAAAGAATTCAAATTAATCAAATCGTTATCGTTTAATAAAAAAATAAAGGCGTAACGGATTAAATCCTCGCGTCTTCCCGCTTTTACTCTGTGTTGGTCTTGACGAGAGAAAACCGCTCCGATAAGTACGAGCATATAACTAACTCAAAATGAAGGCTCGGCGCGTGAAAAGCATACACAATACACATGTTAAAACCTGAGCAAGCCAGATCGAAAAATGAAGATCCGCCAAATCGCTTTGCATCGCGCCACAGGGCGAGAACGCGCCATCAGTTCAGCATACATATATTGAGATTACTCAGATCGCGCACATTATGCCTGCATGGACCTGAAAAGCCTGTTCATGAAAGTTACCATGTTATTTTACACTAGACCAGCACCTGCATGGATCTACATCTGCAACGACCGTCACGGCAGGTCGTTATGTTCCCATAAAAATCAGGAATTGGTGTCAAGCTGTTGGAAATATTCCACCAGTTAAGTTGTGAATGTGTTGCTGAACTGTCGGACACCCTCGCTTATCAATAATCTCTATTTACTTACCTTAAACAAACTGTAAGTCTTTCGTCAGATTACACTGCGCTGTGAAATCTTATGTTTTGCTGGCGAAGACGTTTCAAGAGCTCAAGACAATTTTTTTTGTGACATTCGGAAATACTGAACAAAATTATGTTGATCTGTAGTTCAGAAAATAAATGATGAAATTCACCATCCAGTTTTTGTTTTTATTGCTAGGATGAAACCAAACTTTCTCATATTCCTCGCTTTTTTCCGCTCTTCCTCTTCATACGATATCGTTAAAATTTCTTCTTTCGAGCTACACTCAATTATTATTTCAAAACGTCTGCCACACATATAATCTGCACAAAAAGTTGCTGGTCCGTGTCAGACAAGTCGTGCAGGTGCGCGATCTGCGCAAAGGCTTACCTGACCGTGTACCTATATGCCCATTATGACATTTTGTACCTACCCTTTTAGTAGGTGTAAGTTTTTGGACAAACTTTTCCGACTAAGTTGATTGGTTGCAACGGATCAGACCCGTGGCCACCGAGATCACCGGACCTAAACCCTTGTGATTTTGTTTTTATAGCGGTACATGCAGTGTATAGTGTTTCAAATGCCAGCAAAGGGATTGATGGGCCTGTTAAAAATATAAACTGTAGAAACAATACGATGAAAACAGCGCTATCGGTGTAGCACGCCAATCGTGCAGATCGTTTTGTTGAAGCAAATGGTGACAATTTTGAACATACAAGTTACGTTTTAGATATGATCTTATTGTTTTAGTTTTCAACAAACATCTAGTAATCAAAAACTTTTTAAAACAGTTTTAAAAACATGCATTATTTTCACTGGATTTTATATGGTTAGTTAGGAAGTGCAATAAAGATTTTCAAGCTAATGTGATCAGGTGACTTAGAAGTAACTGATTGTTTTGCAAATGATAAATGAAACTAGTGTTTAGTTCTAGTATCTATAAAATGAATATCTTTGTTAAGCATAAATTTGTTTGTATTTGTATTAACATATGCACATAATTCAAAATTAACAGTGACGGACAGTTAAATTGCTAAATTTAACAATAATTCCCCTACAAGTAATGCATATTTGAGATATTAGTTGAAGTTCTAAAGATTTTTGCCTGGGGCAGAGTAGAATCACCCTATAAACATATTCCGTAATGAATACGAGAATCTACCCAAGCATAATACAAACTTAATGATTGTCTTGGTTCATACATCTTTAATAATATTGAACAAAAAATTTATTCAGAAAAATGAAACTAGATTTTCACAATGTTCTGAGTTCTGAGGTACTTTTAACTAAAGAATTAATAATTTCTATGGATTTGTGAAATTTGTGTTTTATCACTATTTAAATATTAGCGTTTTGCTGAAATCAATTACATAAGAACTGCATAATTTTATAATATTTGTACCGTAAATCAATATCAAATTTGTGTGACATAATCAAAGAAAGATCATCTGCATATTATGAGTAACAAGTATTATCCAGTATAATTCCAATACCATTCATATATAAAATGGACAAAAGAACAAAACAGGTTAAAATTTTACAGATGTTAAATAATTATTACCTCAATAACAAATAGAGGTAAAATGTTTTCTACAGTTAATAAACGAGGAAATCTACTATAATGACATTAAGTACTAACTAGTAAATGGTTTTCGTCTTAGACCATAGTCAGACAGTCTTTTTTACTTAAAAAATAACCCAGTTTACATTATAAATAGATATATATTTTAACAAATTTTGCAAGAGTAAATCTTGAAAAATATTTAAATATGAAATAAAATATCGAGATAGCTGATACTAGTAAATTTTCTTAACACTGTCTGCTTTCTGGGTTACTACTCTAGACTGTAGACAAGTAACCTACAGAAAAAGTTGTACGTAATAGAACCTATTGAACCATGACTATGTACTTCCTGAAGTAAACTGTGTCGATCAATGGACAGGTAATTCTTATTATTCTACGCAATTTTTTCATTACTTTATAGCGCAAAATATTACACGAATTATCGGATAACAGCATAGGCGTGCTGATAAATAATATGTGGCCATAAAAGGTGTTTTCTTGTGTTTGAGTTGTTAAGCTAAATTTAATAAGTTGTTGTCTTGATATTAAATGCTTAGATATATTGTATTTATATTTTCACAAAAAGTGCCTGTATTAGAATAGTATTTCTGAAAGTAGTTTTCCTTTTAATATTCAACGAACATATATTTATGTTGACCCAATCAAAAATATATATGGTGTTTATAATTTCAGTAATCACATACAATCATATATGTTAGATTAGAAATATAAAAAAATCATTATTTGCATATACATATATCTCCTTATTTCCTCTTAGTAAATATTTTGTCATTAAATATAAAAAAATGGTATTTCGAATATGTTAAATAATTTCCTCAATTAATTCAGTCAATTTTATAATCGCAGGCAAAAAAAATTGAATAAGTATATACTAGGTATATTGACATCCACGTTTGTGTATATAATTATGTGTGTAACTTTGTACAGGAAAGTATTACAAAATTTGCAGAACATGTTAATTTGCTCAAATTGTTTGTGTTTTTAAACATTTGTTTTTTCATAGCAAATAATAAAACTAAAGATTTTTGCATAAAAAGGTGGCATTCACCTAATGTTAATAACATATTCATATGTTCAGAGTTTGCAAAATGATTCATTTTTTGCAACGATTGTCGACTGCTTGTAAATCAAAATTTTTATGATAACAAAAAACCACACCATCTACTAATCAATGGTTATTGCAAAGCAGTTTTTTTGTAGCCAAATTTTTATTTGCTAGACGAACTGCTGATAGTCGAATAAGGTTATATATTAAGACAACTTAACCTCACTTCTCTCTTCACTAAACGATATTTTAGCAATTTATTCAGAAAGCAAATGCTAGCACACTGCTTAGTTCTTGCCCCATTGAATGTGTCCACTTATTATCAAATTTCTATTCTAATATTATATTTATTCCTTATGTAACAGCAACGTTTAACGTCAAACATTACATCCACTGAATTCTTGCCAAAACTGTAGTCTTAGTTTTACTTTTTACCTTCGTATATTGGCTTTTAACATTAATACAATTGTAAAAATATACAATTAGATAATAATAAATTATTCATTAAAATGTTTGCAGCACAAAAATGGCTTGTCTACAACACTAACACTGAAACCACAAAATACACCGTATTCTAGGCGAAAACTACTACAATATTTTCAGAAACTTCAACAAAGGTAACATTTTTCAAAACAAAATACTCAAGTTTGAAAAGACCCTTCAGCCGTGGTTTCTTGTTCCTGAAGATATTTTAGTATAAATAAAAATCTATAAGTAAAAACATTTAAACTCACGTTGTTTATTGACTTTTTCATCAATTTTGATTCCCAAATTTATGAGAACATAACCTCCATTTTGTAGATTGTCAAATATCTCTTACAGATCATAATTATTATGAAGCTTATATGACCAATAATTAGACTATTATCATATTATAAGGTCACATTGTTTTTGAAAATTACTTTACTTGTTTTAAAATTTAAATGTAGGAATCAGAGATTACGAGTACGAATTACGAGTTACGAATTGTTACGAATATAAAATATATACATAAATATAAATTGTCAAATTTTTTGTATCTTTTATGACCTTCACAAAACATGCTTAGAAGACGTCCATCCTCTATTGGTGATTAGAATAACTAAGAACTAATGCTGAAAGTTGAAAGTAGAATTCATTACGAATAAGCCTGCAGTTCAAAAAATATCGCAAAATTCATGTTTATTGATATTAATATTGCAAAAGCTTGTACAAAAAATATTATTTTCCAATTAACATAATTAAAAATAAACAAAAACCTTCAAATTGAACATGCTATTATATTCAGTAGTACAACGTGTTTTAACTTATAATCAAAAGTTTAAGTCAACTCCTTATGTTTTTAAAAAAATAAATATTGACAAGAAATAATAATAAAAATAATTCGTAACTTGTTATAATATAATTCTTTCTGTGTCAGTATTGTCAAAACTGAATCAAAATTTATCAACTTATGTATTCTGAACCAGGCAAGAAAAATTTTTTTAAAAATTCGGTGGTATACAGCAAATTGGGCCGTCCGTGGTAGAATTACAAAATACTCTTGCATTTTTTACAAGCTACTGTTTTTTGATAAAGTATTTATTATTTCGTTTTTGCGTGTTAGATTAGGATTATTATATGTAAAATTATCACAGAAATCACATTTCCATACAATAAAATATAGAAAATAATCTTTAATTTTTAATTGCATATCTGTTATTGACTATTTCATACAATGATTTAAAATTTATTTAGATGCACATAAAATACATACTATTAAAATGAAAATTAAAACGACAATAAATTATGGAAAACTTGTGTTACCATTGTTATCATCAATTATTTGAATATGTAACAATCACAGATAAATTTTAGTACAAAAAAAACTTTAAACTATACCTATAAATGCATTATGGAAATATGTATCTAGACTTAAAAGGGTCATTCTCGTACCTAAGCGCAATTCTATGGAATTGTTTATGTCCATTGGATTCATAGAAATAAACATCTATTTGTCTATACAGTTGCCAGAAAAATAATTATAATGTAAACTTCCACAAATCAATAAATCATCACGTTTTGTACTTTTTTTGTATAAACCAATGAAAAAGTAAACAATTATAAATTACATTTTATTGTACGGAAAATGGAATGAAATTTGAATGGAATTGTGATAGAAACTTTAATTAACTTGGTGAAAATTTCAAGAATATTCACCGAAATAAAATTATTGAAATGTGTATTTTCCGACAAATTTACCTGATCTCAACTTCGTTTATGATCCGACACTGGCTAAAATAAGTCCGGAAGACGCTCGACAAGAGTTTGCTGGAGCAGATATTCGAATGCGGGACACGGACTACTTTCCCTTTCCTTTACGTAATATTGCATAACACAGGCATTCCTTAATATTATAATAAAGAAAATTACGTCATTTGTGTATATTTTAAAGCAGGCAGACTACATCTTATGACGTAATTAAAGACCCAAATTAATATAAATTTAGTGTTCCACATATTTGATTCAATGTAACTAAATAACACTAGACATACATATAACTATGTTAATTTATTATACGATATGGTCACCGAAAACTTGTCATTTAGATTTTTTTTCATTTTTATGAAAAAAAACTAATAACACGCTAGGATACGTCAACTTTTGTTTTGAAGGGGGCATATTTTATGGATGTTGTACCTACCTATTCCTCAAAATTTCTACTATTAAGCGGGGGTGACTTTTTACTTTTTCCTTTAAAATTTTAAATAGAACGTGGTATTGAGTATGTATATAAAGAGAATTCAATTGAATGAGTTATTTCTAAAAGACTTCAACTCCAGAAAAGTAAATTTTATAGAACAAGAAAATGTTTCATTTTGATATTAGTCAGGATATCCATTTCTTTTCTGAACAAAGTCTCAAATTGCGATACATGTTAGAGTTCCAATAACAAAAAAGTATGTAACAAGTTCTTTTGACTAGATATTCAGTCTTTTTTTAAGCAAATCATTAAAACTGTTACAAAATAGATACATATATCTTGTTAAAAAAATAAAAGCAAATGATTCTGATCGCTTCTTCAGACAAGGTCAAGATTGAAATTATGCAGATTTATAATAGTAGTCCTTGTTGACTTATTCTTGTATCATAATTCATATCTCTCTAAACTAGTTGCAGTGGTTGCAGAAAATATATAAAGGAAACATTTTTGTGGCCATCTTTTAACAACCTTTATTCACATTTATGACCCATGTCCATATAGTCTTTTTTTATATATATCAACAAGGTAGAATATCGATTTCTTTTCTGAACAAAGTCTCAAATGCGGTCATTTTGCATTTTTTTATTTCACTAATCGAAAATTCTTAATCAGAAAAGCCTATATGCAAAAAATTACATTTTTCTGTCGCCAATTTCACTCCTAAAATCGCCCTAATTGGCTTTCTTGAAAGCGAGGCTTGGCTAAGTCTCAAATGCGGTCATTTTGCATTTTTTTATTTCACTAATCGAAAATTCTTAATCAGAAAAGCCTATATGCAAAAAATTACATTTTTCTGTCGCCAATTTCACTCCTAAAATCGCCCTAATTGGCTTTCTTGAAAGCGAGGCTTGGCTAAGTGCTACGTTATTAGCACAGTGTGGCTAAATCGGGGCTAAATGCGCAATGAACACCAATGAAATTCATTTGTACACGACGAAGTGGGAGAAAATCTATTTCTTGACAAATCATCGTGCCCCTTGAGCGCGCGAATGTGTGTGACTAAATGCGCAGTCGTCTTTTAGTCGTCTAAAAAAAACGAAATTTGGGACCTCGACATCAAAGGAGCCGACGTGAAGACGACGGACTGTATAATAGACTGTGTTATTAGTTCCTAACGGCCGCGCGCCGCACGTTCATTGGCTGCATTGTTAGCGCTAAGCTGGTCAGTACGTGTGCGCGGTGGTTGAAAGTTCAGGGTATTTCATAACATTTGTCCTGTTATGAGCGAAAAGAAAAATTGTAAGTATTGTACCAAAATGTGGAAATACAACCTAATAAACATTTTATTACCATGCCAAGGGACGAGAAAAGTAGGACATCGTGGCAGTGTAAATTAAACTGTTTTAAAGTTTCTGTACAAAAACCAACGGAACCAGTTTTTCAATCTTTCACTTGGTCGAAATATAAAAGTTGCAATATCATAAAATTTTTAATAGATTATACACGTGACAGCTTAATTTGTTTTATTTCAAGAGGCGGTCGTACAACAAATATGTAACACGATTGTTGAAAAATCGGAATTTTTAAATTTTATAGAACCAAATGCACAAATACTAAGTGATAGAGGATTTAAACACTTAGCAAGATCAAATTGTATATTAGGTCACCTACTGTATCCGCTAGTAATAAAATACCGAATGTGAGGTAAAAGAGGCAAACATTATAGTCAATTTAAGAATACATGTGGAATGGGTGATTTCAAGAGTTCGATAATTATAGTTTCATTAAGTATTTAATAACTGAAATAATGTATGTATATTTATATTTCAAATTTTCCACTTACAGATCAATTATTTGATGCGCTGCTCAATATTTTACGGACAATAGTGACGTAGAAGCGGGAGCAATGTGACCCAATATTAAAAATATTTTCAGTTATCTGTCAAATTAATATCTTGAATATCTTTTGAAAATATCAACTATATACATTTACGTAAAACACGTTTGAAATAATTATATTTTTGGACATATAAGGAAGAATTAGAGTAGGTGCTGGAAGTAATACAATCATTCGGCGCACGCTTCTATTTTCCGGGCAAAGAATTTTCTCATTCTTTCAAAATAGGACGAACAAAATTATTTCAAACATGTTTTATTTACAGAAGATTGACTTTATAAAAATTTTCAACATGGAAATTATATGGATTTGACAAAATTAGCAGAGGCGTGCAAAGTATTTTTAATTATTGCATAGTACCATTGAATATTGAGGCAAGTATATTTGTAGAGCAACTTTGAAAAATTCACCCTCTTCAATGAAGTCCATGACCACTACACAAGGAATAGCAAAGATATTTACATAAATAATATTAATTTGTCTTTGAGCAAAAAGCACCAACGTACCTATGTAGCACTATATACAGGGTGAGTCAGTCATAGTGTCATTAATTTTAACCACGTATTCGGAAGGCCTAATAAAGGCAGGAAATCGAAAAAAAATTTTTATTCGACCTTTAAAAAAATAAACAATCACCCTATAAAAATCGGTAACACGACGCTCCTGGTGCGCTACGAACTTTCTGATGACGCACCCATACGACAATCGAATGCCGGATTAAACATCGTTGTCACATCATGTTTACATACATACTTAATATACATACTTAATAACACTTCAGCGTGATATTCAAATTTACCTTCATTTAGCACTTTCTGCATTTCCCGCATTTCTTTCCCCCCAAATTTGTAGATCACGCCACACCTTTGGAATGGGGATGAAGAGAATACAAGCAGTAAGCAATAGTTTGTTTATTTTGGTCTTGCGTATTCGTCGTAAATTCGCAATGCATAATTTTACAAATTCCGAATATGCGAAAATGGTAGTGTTATACGGAGAATGTGCGCGAATCTTGTGTAAGTGCCTTCGCGATACGAGTTCTGTGAAACTGCGTCGGGTGACCCTAATTTTATTGACAAAGTGCTGTGGACGATTGAGTGCAGTTTTAATCGAACTGAAATTTTAAACAGGTTAGTACCATACTACTTAAAAACAATAAATTTCTAGGCTAGATGTACGTAACTACAAACTGAATAATTAATTGTACTTACTAGTAATACTAAAAATTCATATTTATTTGTAAAACGTAGTGAAAACGTAATATCAAAATTATTATACTGTAATAACCTAACATTCGAAAACATCTATTTATTATCTACATTTGTTTTATTAACAAATAAATCAATATTTAAGGAAAATTATGTAATGTATGTAAATGGTTTATTACTCGGTTTATTATTAGATACGCTGGAGTTTTGTGATTTCAATGTAACTAAGCTAATTTCAGTCATAACAGCTACATTTGCTCAGAGGAAAATTCACACGCTACTTGTCGGTTTAGCTTTCAGAGGCGATTTGTTGTCAACATATGGGGGGCGTGTACGGGTATCGTTTGATTGGACCGTATTTTCTACTGGAAAACCTGAGTGGACCGCGTTACTTGAAATTTTTAATAGAATTATTTGATTATTATTATTTGATTTCATTGGATATTAACATTTTAAATTCTTATTGGTTGAAGTTGAACTGAGCAAGAAAAAATGATATTCTAAAATAGTCAGTACAACCGTTTATTTGTGATGTCTAAAATCTAGGTAGGTAGGTACTAGAAAAATATTTCAACTTACCAACATTGCATCAGGTCGACATCGAGTTGAACTGTGAGCTGTAAACTGTGACTGTAAACGACCAAGGCTGTGAGCGGTCAGTGACAGTCTGAAAAGGGGGTTTAAGTAATGATTTGAAAATATTTTTTTTCGGTGTAAATATGCATTTAGATTTTTTTTTAATCGCGTATTCGCATTATACTGATTATTTCCTATCTCCTCTTAAAATTAATGACATTATGACTGACTCACCCTGTATAATAAACTACCAAATGTAATAAAAGATGTAAGATATGAAAATAGGTTTAAAAAGAAATTAAAGGCATATCTTATAGAGAAATGTTTTTATGACCTCCGAGATTTTTTAAAAATGTAGCTGAACGTGATTTGTATGTCTTCTAAAATGTATTTGTCTTATGATTTACGTTTATAACATTCGAGACTGTAAGTTATAACTTTATTTTGTAACTTTGTACTTTACCGGGTAAACGATTAACCCGCTTTTTATGACGTATCATGTCCTTACTTGTAAGGTTTTTTCTAATGAATAAAGTAATATTATTATTATTAATAAGTACAATTGTTATTCAATGATAGTACATCAAATAATTGGTCTTTAGGTGGTAACTGCATGTAGAGAGTTGAAATAGAAACTTGTCTTAATTTTTATTGTACTTGCAGCTCTAGAAGTCTTTCAATGTTTTTTAATCACCCTATACTGTTATAGATATCTTGATTCGTGATTATAGAAATGAACCCTACATATTAAGGTTTGCTGACAATTACTTACTTCAATTACGTAAATATTGTATCATTTTCAATTTATAGATAGTTTTTATAATATTTATTTAAAATGTAGAACTTTTACCATACATATTGTCCAAAAACAGATAGTTCTAAAAATAAGTTGAATATCTAAATACTCTTCGAATTACTCTTTATACTCTAAGACCCGCTGCAGACTATGCGTGAATTCGAGATTCGCGATATGTGAGGAATTCGCGAATAGTGTGTAGGGTCTTGTTCGTAAAAAATCCATTCATAAAAACCCTAAACACTATGCATGAATTTCATACGAATCACGCATCATGCATCGCGAAACGCGAATTCACGCATAGTCTGTGGCGGGCATAAGTCTTTAATAGATAATATTTACATTTATTTTTAAAACGTTTTTAGCTTTGAAGGAAAAAAATAAAAACTGTTCTTCCTTATTTTTTTCAAGAAATTAAAGAATGAAAAAAATTGAACAAAAAATCTAGTTCAGTTTGCTGATGAAAAAGTGCCAATAATATAGTTTATTTTATTTAAAATAAGACATTCATTATCAGCAAATTTCCAAAAAAAAAATTGTTTTTATCTGTCTCAACACTAGGTATATTTTATCAATCATCACTATTTTCTTATATAACTACGTAATGAATGTTTTGAAAGGTCATAAGGATTTCTTCAACGTATTGCAATGATTGTTGTACTCAATTTCAGATGGTATTAAATAACAGCCGTGGCGATGATGGGAACAGTTACGCTACCAGTAATGCTTGTCGTAATGGAGGAAATGAGGTTAAAAAAAAGAGCTGAGATTTCGGTGTAATTATTTATTTAAACGTAGGTACTAACTAATAACAGGAAGATAAATAATACACATTACACGTGTTGTGATATTTAATAACAATTATCTGAATAGGTAATACGAATATACAGAATAAGTCAAGATTAGGCGCAAAAAAATTTAAGGAGTTACTCATCGGGACAAAATAATTATTATAATAATTAAATAAATGCAAAATTATGTTTTGACCGTTAATTATTTTTGTACAAATTATTGGAAATAAGAAGAGTGCTTCCACTTTCTCGTTTCATTTGTTAACCCGTCACAAGTGGTGAAAAATGTATGAAATTAAAAAAAAAAACTATGAACAGATATCATTTTAACTGTAATAATTTTTATAGAGAACGTTGGAAGTAAAAATAAAGCAATTCAACATAAGTTTCATTTGTCAACCTGTCATAGATGATGAGGGATGAAAATAAAAAAATAATAAACTCAGAAAATATAATTTTCCGTAAAGACCGTAACCGTAATGATTTTCATTGAGGACGTTGGAATACGATTAGCTATTCCACATACTAATATCATTTGTCAGCTCGTCACAATAAATAAAAACTCGTCAATAATAATATAATATCGAAAATGAAATTACAGAAAGCATGGACTTTCATATAAATATGTTCAGTTTCTTACCATATTCGTTTTGATTAACTGCTGTAATTTTTCTGTAAATTTCCACCCGGCATTGTCGCTTTTTACTGAACTCCATATTTGTAAGATGCGTGTAGTACTGTAGTTCAACTTCTCAATAACTACTAAGTATAAAAAAAATAACCTACGTCTTTACATATATCTTTACTGAATCGTTATCTGAGTGTATCCCCGTCTGAAAGGCGCATAAAAGCAGTGTTGTCGTGGTAGTATGTATATATATGTGGTAGTATTGTTAAATAAAGATGAAGAACCACTCAAAAAAAGAAGAAAATGGTGCAAAAATTGGTTGCAACAACGGCAACTGTACTCCCATATGAACTTATTACGTGAACTAAGTGCCAATGAACCAGCAAATTTCAAGAATTACTTACGAATGAATGAAGATTCTTTTAAATCATTATGTTAGAATTGGTGCGCCCTAAAAGCATCAAACAAAATACAAAGTTCAGAGACGCGATTAGTCCTGACCTTAAATTTCTTACGGTTAATCACATCAATCCATTGGTCAAATAATTCCAGAAACATGCTGGTCAATTTACGAATGTTTAAAAAACACAATCACAATTTCAATAAATTCTGACCAAAACTTCTCATTATTTTCCATTTTTATAAATTTCGTATATTTGCAACGAGCGATATGGTTTCGACAAGTAGCGCTTGCACATAAACTATCCAATCTGGTCGTATGTACTACCGCATTGTACTACGGATTTTCTGCATGCTGTACAGGGTGACCCAGAACTGATGGTTGGCCGCAATTACGTAAAAACATAAAGAGCAATCGAAAGACCGTACACGTAAGTGTTTGTGGTATGATGTAGTGAGTGTTTACCATAAAATACCATCTTGGTAAATTTAACACCCAATGTACAGTGACGTCATCTAAATAATTTTTCCCAATTACATACCTATTTTTTGGCATAATATAAAAGTTCTCATTTTTATCAATGACTTTCATTAAAACTTTTTTTTTATATCACCTTTCGTGTAAAAGATATAAGACCATATGTACAGAAAAATTAAACAAAAGTCTCTATCACGTATGTTGATGATTTTGACAACGTTGCCAAATCAATACTGCCAATGTTATGTTACTCATATTTATCGATAAAATTTACCTATCAAATTGTTGTTTTGTTTTAATTATTTATATGCAGATTTACTGTTTACTAAGATGAATAGACATAATGGAAAGGTAGATATACTTTTAAATTTTGGAGAAGCTAGAAAAAATTTAAAATTTGCAGTACGGATTTACAGTGAAAAATATCCTGACCGCCAGGTACTAGATTATAGAAGGTTCTTGAGATTGGAACAAGCACTAAGACGGAATACAGAGCTTTTAAAGTCCAAAAAAACGTTCAAAAATAAATCCGTTTGCAATCCGTTAATATGGTGGCTCAAGTGTGTGAGTATTTCAATAACAATCCTAGAAAATCAATACGAGATACCAGCCGAGAACTAAATATTTCTTATAGTTTAATTAAAAAATGTTGAAGAAAAAGTATCACGATTATAAAATTTTAAACGTGCAAGTCCTATCTGAAAATCATAGGCTACGCCAGATAAATTTTATTTAGGAGATTGTTGATATCAAGTTAGATGTGCCAAACATTTATAAATATATACTATGGACAGACCAGGACCACGGACTTTGTCAGCAATGGAGTACCAAATAAAAATATACACACTATTGGGCAACTGAAAACCCTCTGGAAATTAACCAGGTTGAAAATCAAGAACATTTTGGTATAAATGTATGGTGTGGCATTATAGGCAGACACCTAATTGGTCCATACTTTTACAATAGTGCACTAAACGGAGAGCGTTATTTAACATTTTTAAGGAACCAGTTATCAACTTTATTGGAAGAAGTGCTATTACAACTACCCATTTAAAAATCCGACATAGACTAGAAATGTGCTTACAACAATTTGGTGGACATGTAGAAAATTTAACAGAATTATTTTCCACGATGATACGTACCTAATATTGCTCTTGTTTTGTTCATATTTTAAATTTTATATAATTTTATTATTAAATACGTAATCGTTATAGCTTTTATTGTGTATTATTTGAACCAAAAATACTTACTAAATTTGTTTATTTGTTATACTCTTTTTGGGTATAGGTACACATAACAATAAATAATTTTGATGGAAAATTTTGTTTTCCATGGCAACGTTGTAAAAATCATCAACATACGTAATCGAGACTTTGTTTAATTTTTCTATACATATGGCCTTATATCTTTTACACGAAAGGTGATATCGAAAAAAGGTTTTAATAAAAGTTATTGATACAAATGAGGACTTTTATATTATGTAAAAAAAATAGTTATGAAAATGGGAAAAATGATTTCGATGACGTCACTGTCCATTAGGTGCTAAATTTACCAGGATGGTATTTTATGGTAAACACTCACTACATCATACCATAAACACCCACGTTTACGGTTTTTCGATTTCTCTTTCTGTTTTTACGTAATGGCGGCCAACCATCAGTTCTGGGTCACCCTGTACTGCTGTACGATACGACCGCGTCGTACTGCAGGTTGTACTACAACGCCACTAACTATCCAACCGTTGTTCCAACGGTCGAATCAACTTCGTGTTGTACAACCTGTAGTACGACAAATCGTATAATGTGTGGCCCGTTTTAATATTTTATTAAACTCAGTTATGGTTTGTTTTTTTTAGTAAAATATAACCTGGTTATTTTATGCCACATCCACACTCTTGGCGAGACAGTCCGAGACCAGTCGAGCACGAGAGTGTGGATGGAGCCCTCGTCGAGTATCGCGCTCGCTATAGCCCTCTCGCCTGCGCTCGCCCAGATGTTTCGTCGAGAGTGTTGATGCGGTATTAAATATATTGGACAAATTTAAAAAATATATCTACAATAATTAATAGCAAATTTAAATTTGCCATAGATTTATTAAATAAAGCATTTATTTTTAATGATAGATGTCTTCTGTGGTAAGATATCTCATTTTTCAAATTCAGTATATATTTTTTTATATTCATTTTTATAAAAAAAAATGAGTACATTTTAAAAAAGTGCTATCTTAACACCGAGCGCATACCGTCGCCGGCGACTAGATGGACGAGATAACGAAATTTTGCAGCCGGATACTGTAGCAGTCGCGTGTGAAAGTCTCCTTTATGAACGCATGCATTTTCTGTATGCGATTCCGTATCTCGGATACAGTTCAGTATCTGAGAGCATTTCAGACGGGGATACAGTTGGATACAGCTATACATACTTTTAGGCGTATTATTTTAGGCGAGTTATTTTTGTGTACCTACAGGGAGTTGAACTGTACGTATCTTGCAGTTGCAAATTTATAAGTTTATACATTTATAGATTGATTATTCAGTCCAAATATAAATCACCTTTTGTTCATCATAACATTTATGTTAATTTAGGGTTAAATGTTATATTTCATCGCCTTAAATATTATATCATATCTTCCCAGCCAGCACAGCAACGTACTGACGATGTACTTTTAAAGTGCATCTAGTACATGCGATGTCGCAACAAAAGTACTGTTTATGTTGCATAGAAGGACATACAACCACCATATGTCCTCCCTGGTGCACTTAAACGTACATCTCGGTGAAGTATTGTTGTGACCTTTGTCAGACATCACTTTAAATTAGAGATGGGCAGTTCCCGAGTGAACTGGTTTAAAAGAACGGGTTTCGACACTGAAATACGAGAATCAGTTCTCGAGAAGTTGACAAATCAGTTCTTTGCGAATTTGTATCGATTGATGTAGAGTGCGAGAGATATTTTCAAGTTTATACGTCAGAAGGAACTGTTCAATGAATATTGAACGAGTGTTCACAGCCTATGTGAGCTTCAAAATCATACGGGCGATCTGAATTCTGAATAACTGATTGGTGATCCGATTGCGGAGCGTTAATATCATTCTTAGTTAAATATAATATCCAAGAACTGCATACCAGCGCACATAGGCGTCCGTATCAAATTGTTACATTAATAAAAACGATATAGGTATGTGCCATTAATTATAATTATATGATGTATAAGAATTAAGAACTGAATTTTATTAACAAGTAAAATACAACAACTTTACAAAAATATAAATTAAATTCTGCAATAAAAAATAAATAAAAATCAGTATCTAAACGATTCGAGATATTTTGGAAAAAAGAGACTTCAAATATTTTGATTAAGAATTCTTATTCTAAAGTCTAAACGCTAAACGGGTCGCAATCGTAAATCGCGGAAGAAACCGACCGTCTGCGATTGACGGAGATGCGGGATTCGGAGAGAAGCGTTTCTGTGCAGTGTTTGACGTAAAACCAGTTCTTAAAGAGCTATTTTTAAGAATCAGTTCTTTTTAGTGATTCAGTTCTCGAGAACTGATTCATTAAAATGAACTGCTAAGCCCATCTCTACTTTAAATGTTCCTGGTAATGTACTTAAGGGATGTCCGTCAAATATCGTTACTAATGTAATGCTAACATTCCATTACTTATTATATACTTGTCGGACATTTAAAAGCTATACATTACATTCTGTTGATACATATCAGTAATGAATTTAAGGCATACGTTTCTAATATTACTATTTATGGTAATTATTTACATTAGAGGAAACCTCCCCGATCAAAATTTCTGAAGAGGTTTCCGCTAATATAAATAATTATGATAAATTGTAATATTAGAAACATATTCATTAAATTAATTACCGATATGTATCAACATAATGTAATGTAGCTTTTATAAATAATTACACTACTTTTGTAATATTAACATTCTACTTGGACTTGGAAGTATTAAGGATATTATAATTTCTAATGTTTATGTAACTGATTTATAGGATGATTTTTGTTAATGGTAAAATAAGCAGAAATAAAAGTTAAATAAATAAAACAAACATTTTATTCACAGAAAACTAAGTTTTAATAAATTAACAAATAATTTAAAAAATAATAATAAATTCATTTTATTTTAAGTAAGAAGAAGATGAAGACAAAACTTAGCAACATAGGGGTGATATAATGTGTTTGGAGTCGCACTTAAGATACAAAATTCAAAATCACTTGAAATGTTTGTTGTTGTTGTTTTCTTAAAAATTAGGAATTGAAGAGGTGATGGGTAATGGATTAATCTGATTCAGTTCAAGAGGGACTGTTGTTTTTCTGATCGAAAAGGGTGATGGAGACTTGATCGTTTTTAATACCTGCTGCCGCAGTATCTTCTCCTGCGTCTTGCCGAAAGATTTCTTATCGGTTTATACATATTTACCACTTATTGTTTATCACTGAAATAACAAATATTCTTTCACAAAACTTCTCACCAAAGTCAAATAAACACAAACATAAAACTGCATAAAAACTATAAAATAGAAACAGCTTTTGAATCTTGGATGGCTGTGATTGAATAAGGCAATGACGCCAGGCACAAAATATAAACTAGAACTAATAGACTGTGCTAGAACGCCAGGAAATAACAAAGTTAAGGTTATGTTACGCTATGCGTCGTGATGGAAACATTAAAATTAAAGGTACTTATATGTAACATGAATAAGGCACGATTAGTTAAAGTTATAAATATACATACATGTTATATGCTATCTATGCTATTCATAAAACCTCAAATTTCCACATTTTATTAATCTTCCATAGATATCACACAAATATGTAGCGAAAAAGTCGCTATAGTACAATCTACATCTAGGCACTATGTAACTGAGCGGTTTATGGCACCTTACAAATGAATGTATCTTTGTCGCCTAAAAAGAACATCACAAAAGTGCCCAGTTACGTTACATGCTGGCTGGGTTATATCACCTTGGAACGTAGATAAACAAACCAAATCATTGAAATATCATACCACAAAGTATACACTGGATGATACTTTCGTCATACTCTCTCAGTGTGAGATATTTTGTTTGTATTTTTAGGCAAGCCAACCTCTTGACTGACCCAGGCGCAAGAGGTTACCTATTTGTTAATATTTTTATATTTCAGTGGCAGGAATAACTAATTAAAAACAAAAAAGTAACATATATGGGAACCACGTAGGACGTCTCCTTTTCACTTTTTTTATTTTATATTCAAAAGATACCGTAACATCGTACACTATCCGGCATCCATTCTATCTGCTCCGCTGAGAAACGATGACTAAACTGAGACGTCATATCTGACAAGTCGCCGGTAAATTTCAATTGCAGATCATAGAAATCATAAAATATATAGAATGCCGCAGATGGTGGAGCTTAGAAAGCAGCCATCTAAGGAAAACTTAATGTAAGCTGTATTTTAATCCCAGCATACACTTGAAACCAAAACGGAATGTTTATAACTGGACTATAGAAATAATATGTTTCTACGAATTGGACGTAACATTTTCATATTATTATATTTTGAAATTCCCGTCCATTAGTGTGAAGCTACCCCGTTAGAGCCACTAACTCATAAAAGCTAAGTTACTGCAATATTATCAGACCCGCGTTTTCTCCATATGTTGACTATTTTCCGTACCTCTTTTGGCGTTCTATATATTTTATCCGTCCGAGAGCGCTATTTTAGATCGTGAAGACTTGCCAATATATTCATCATTGTCTACGGCACAGATGTCACTGTACTGACTTACTTCGTTCCTCTTGTGCAAAAGTAATGGAAAGACATAAACTTCCCGATATTATATGGCAAATAATGTTACACGCAAATTCTTCAATTATTGTCTTATTCTCTAAATCCACTTTTTGCCAGAAGTTCTTATCTGTTTTCCATAATACCTAAGTGTAATACATACCTATCTATGCAATACATGAGTTACGACTTATTGAAACTTTTAGAAGAGGATTTAGTTTAAAAATAAAAACAAGTGATAGAATTTATAAGTAGATAGGCCAAAAAGGCCCCTGAATGTTCTTTATACTTTTCTCCTAGATTAAAGTGACTATATTTCGCAAAGCTTGAAGTGGGGCAATAAATAACAAATACTTCAGTTCTTCAGTGAACAACAAAAAATAAACGGGGTTTTTAAAAGGGAACAGCGTGTGCAGTTAATATGACGAATAAAATACCGATGTGAAGTTCGTGGCCAGAACTTAGCAGCCAGTTTCCGAAAACACCCGAACATTCATAGGAGTACCTAACAATGTCAGATATAGACCAATGACAAAATATAAATTAAACAAATTATAAAAAAATAAATAAAAATAAATTATGTATTTCTTAATGTACAATATTTATAAAAATTAATATGCATTGAAAAACAACCCCTGTGTAATAAATAAAATTTCCATATAGAAAACATGTGCCGATTAAAATAATATTACAATGACTAATTTTACATTTGAAAGATAATTAAACTTTGGAAGAAATTTCATTGCAAGCCGCCTAAGGGATGAAAATCTACCCTCTAGATATATTTAAAATATGGCATGACGGAAAAAGAGTGCAAGGGTAATATTAACAGGAAAAGTAGATGTTATTTTTAGAAGGAACATATCCCAACGACACCTCCTAGCAAGCCGTCTACAGGGTCAGCAGCCACTCCCGAATTCTTCCAAGACACGAAGGATTGCGAGTGCCAGGTTGATATTACCAGGGAAGGTAATTGCTTTGCGTCTGATATTTTTACGTATTAATATTAATAGGAATGATCCCCCGGACGCCACTGGATAAGACAAAATAAATCAAATTAAGGCAGATTAAAAGTCGGCATTAGGGTTCTTCAGATATTCTATATGTATATATTTTTAATTTCAACACCTTGTATCTCCGAAACGAAGCATTTGTGGACACAGGTTCATAGGAACTTTTGTTCTTATTTTTGTTCAAGGAAACTCTCCCTGATTTTTCGCAATATTGACGGGACAGTCTGTATATCATTTGAAAATATACATTCAACAACATAATTATGTCAGTCATAAACAGCTAAGTAACTATTACATATTTTTCTTTTTGATGAGTTTGATTCAAAAATGATATATTTTTGAAAAGTTCATTATAAAACTTAATACATACATAATTATATTTTACAGTAATGTGTTCAAGATTAGTTTTGGAAAATATTTTTTTATAAAAGCTGGACAAAAGTGGAATATGGATTATAAAAGCGGGACACGTGCTGAAACGGGATGGGTGGCTGAAAATCGGGACTGTCCCGCCTAAATCGGAACGGATGGTCACTTTATCTTAGAAATGTGAATAATGAGTTCACTGACTTCTTCAAATGAATTGAATGAACCGGTGTCTCTAAAATATGTTTTTAAATTACGCATGATACAAAAAGTAATGCCAAAATTTAAAATAAATACTTTTAAAAACACTGTGTATATGGCGTGCTCAATAAAAGATGGGGACATCCGGTATTTTAATGCCCCTCATCTCCATTTGTAAAGACTGGATCACATTGGGATATTTTTGGTGGATTCAACAAATGTGTGAACAAACAGTTCCTATTTAGCGCTCGCAGAAAAATTGCTCAGTGGGAGCCAAAATGGAAAACGTACAGGCTTTTGCAATAATAATGACACTTTCTCAAAATGGTTTTTGAATTTCTGGAAGTTCTGGGTAGAAATTTCATTAAATCTCTATTGGTGAGTGAAACAACTAATAACTATAATGTTAAAATTTTAATGTAGCTTTCATTACGAATACGTCAGAAGTTCAAAACAAATCGTAAAATTCATATTAATGAGTGCCACTATTACTGCAAACAATTGTACATATGTATATAAAATGTATAATTTCAAGAGAGACACGCCCCCCCCCCCCTCTTACGGGCACCCATAGATAGATCAGGGGTGGCTATGGCTGCCTACAAGTTACAGGTCACATCCGGCTTGTGGCTTTTGTACCTATTGGTATTTGTGAATCACGAAGAAAGATTATGTGTCAAGAATCTTTGAGAAATATATTACAACATTTCGTATACATGCCAATGCCATACTATAAATGTACATTCCTATGTTAATATTATAACGTTTGTTAAAAAATATTGATTTTTATACAAGGAAATAAAACGGCTTAAACCTTTAACTTATAATAAGTTAACTGTGACTGAACGAGCGCGCTAGATAGAGAACTGTATACACTGTACAGTACCTATATTGTGACATAACCCTGATTTACTGTTGAATACGTTGCTAAGGTAGGTACGTCACTTCCTTACTTAGCTCCATATGTCGTAATTATTCGTACGCGGAAGAACGGCTTTTATTTAGTAAGTACAAACGTATTTCCCATTAAGATAACAATAACATAATGATACAAAGAAATTAATTAATATTCACAAACGCTTATTCAAGGGGCACTATGCATGTACTTATGGATAAATATATATAGGCTTGGTGGTAATGTGCAAGTTTTTTTGGATTTTCTCACGTGCAAAGGACATCACTCATAAGGCAAGGACGTGGATTTAATCGGTTATTACGGTTTGTCACTTTAAAATTCATGTTAAATCCTATTATGTTATTCATTATTGATTCCACGTAATGCCAGGGTAGTACTGAGTGTTTAGGTTGGACTTTGTTACGTAAATAATTTGTTTCAACTCTTGGTATTTGAGATACATTTTCATTAGTTAAGTCAAAATTTTCAATACTAAGGAAGGAGATTGAATGTTTACTGGTATCAATAAATACAAATACCTACAGGGTGGTCCGTTTTTCATAGCTCACTATTGTCATCTAGAAAACCATAAAATATACAAGGTGGCTCAAATTAGAAAAAAAATTTTTCATGACCATTAAACTAAACCAAACAAATCCAAGATACTTGCTGACCTTATTGAAACATTGTAAAAAAAATGTAAAGAGGATTTTAGAAAATGGCATCTGGTGTTATTATTTCACAATAGGAATAGTTGAAATGTGGTACAGAAAGATAAGAATAATACGGGAAAATTGCATGAGTTTTCCAAATACGTGCAGAAGAAGGATTGTATTATTTTAATCGAAATGGCGTTTGTCCTAGACACTTAAGCCTAAAAACGGTATTTAAAAATTTAGTCTGGCTACGCCCTCACAAAACCTCGCCATCACAGCGTAGACCAGTGACGTCAGACGCCGTTCACACTTATACGTATACATATATACCTAAATACAGCAGTGTGCTTTAGTTCACGTCTGTATACGATTTCGATACTTTTGAACCACGCGGTATATACGTTTAGAAGAGTTAATTTGTGAAGTGATATTAGGTGTAGTAAATAGCAATAAAAATTTATTAAATTAATTTAAAAAAAATAAATGTTAAATATCATTATTCATTACTATTTTATAACCTAACAGCATTGTCGCCGTAATCGTCACGAACGGATCTATTTTGTTAACTAAGGAATAAGTTACGTTTAACAATACTGTAAGTTCACTACATCGCCACTTATAATTATAGCATTAAATACACAGTATTTACACTATGTTAATTATTATGTGATTATTGCCGCCAGACACTTGTTCTGACCTTCCAATATATTTGAAACATTACCCTGTAATACATTTCAAACCAATATAAAATTCATGCAAGTTTCCCATTTATGAGGAATCTATTTCGTTTCGTTTCGAATATATAACTACTATTTTTTTTTATAAAAAAATATATTATGCTATTGTTGTTCGGTATATATAACAAACTAATTAATAAAAATACTCATATTGTTCAAGACGCTAAGCAAAATTAGATAAATGATTTAGAAATCTATAAAAATCAGCAATCATACAGTAGATAGAAACCGGAAAAATTATAAAATAAAAAAAAACTTAAACCTTGTACTATTTGCTCAATAATTGTGTTACATTAATACTAACTCTTTTTCTTTTTTATTTTCGTATCTCGGAACCTGTTTCGCTTCAAGTTTTTTTGAACATGAATATTGTTGAGTATTTCTCCGGATCCGGTACTGCCTACATGTAAGAAAGAAACAGCAGTATCTATACACCTAAGAATGTTTACATCCTGTTACGCTACGAAGTCTATGTAGTAACTATTTATTAACAATAATTTACAATTAACGGAATGTTCGCACTTTTTATTAATGGTTTGCATTTAATTATTCCAAAACTCAAAACTACTTTTATGTATGAATTAGAACATTTCATAATTTTCTGTGATTAACAGAGACAACGTACTTACTTAAGTGCCAAATATAATTATGAAAAGAAATATGTAAATATATTATATAATGCAGCCATGTCTAGTAAGGAGCTGTATGGTAGATAAGTAAAATTTAAAATAAAGAAGTTTGTGTTATTGACGAAAATCACGAAGTGGCTGACATCTGTTGGTAGATTTCGAAACTGCTGTAGAGGTAAACAACAAATTACTTGCATAATAGAACTGTGAAATTTTGTCTTTTTTTTACTATTTTCGTAAAGTTGAAACACGTAAGTTGTAATCTGCTGAATAGTCACGGAAATATATGGTGCGGTCTACAATAAACTTATGATCCAGCTTTTTTTTGTTTTGATGCAAAAACTAAAAAAAAAATGCTCGCATCCGTTTCTTGTGGATGTACTTTTTCTCAAATGTCTACCCCCTAAACGAGGACGACCTTCTCATTAAAATCTGAAATGGAAAGTGTGATAGGTAGATTATATTTTCAACGTCTGATTAGTTCTCGAGAAATTAAAGGTGAAAAGTTCAGATCATCAAAATGTCTAGACTTATAGAGCATTTGTGGAATAATAACGTTACACTAACTTGTGTACAAAGCGTTTCCGCGAGTCTTGTAATGATTTAGGCTGTGTCGCATAAATTTTAGTCTTTAAATTACCCCACAGAAGAATGTGCATACTATGGAGACAAATTTGGTCAACCTACTAGTCATTCAATATGTCCTCTTTCTCCAATCCATTTCTTAAATGTTTTTCTTAAAATTAAATTTTCGGCATGGTAACGATCTTCTTGATATCGGTTAAGATGAAAATAATTATTAATGTATATCTTCGGTTAAATTCCCAGATAAAAAATTGACAATGCGATCTCCAAAAAATCTTGCCCAAACGTTTTTATGGATCTCGTGAAATATTCTTGGATTGTTATCCGACCAATAACGACAGTGGCAGTTAACTGATTCATAAACAAAAAAGAGTAGCATTTGTCAGAATACAGTTCGTTGACGGATGACCTCACAAAATTCTTCATTAGGCTTAAGTTTTATATGAGCGAAATTTATGGTGTCTTAATATTCTTCAAAACAGCAACTTCAACTGCTTCATATTTCTTACTCGATTTTGGACACCTCTTTCTGATTTGTACAAATCCAGTTTTACAAATGTTTCTCACTAGTTTGCCGAAATAAGCATGGGTTATTGGGCTGTTGTTCATTAAATAAATTTGCAGCACTTCATATGGTAGGTAGTACTGCAATAACGATGTTTACACAGAAGTAAATGTAGTGTAATTACGCTCTTTGTACACTTAGGTACACAGTTTTGGCTGTGTGGGAAAAATCGAACGATGAAAATCCGATCCCGCGAAAAGTTGCCTTCGTAGTATACGATTTATACACCGTTATTTCCTGTCATAAATAAAATAGCTAATAAAAATACATCTTACACATAACATATTTTGACATTTGAATAATACAGTAGAACAAGTCGGAAGCGCATAGAGAATGACATAAGCTACTGATTTCGTAGATGCCCATGATCTGTTCGGCACAGAGCGGTCCTTAATGCGTCTAGACTCTCCTTAAGAGTTATATAGGTAAATAAGATCCCATATGTAATTTTTAACCTATTACTCCTTTGTATTTTCAATTTTTGACACATTTTATAAAAATAACAACTATCTATTCACACCTTTGTGTTTTTATTTCAGATGGTTTCAAATTTTAAACAAATCGTTAATATTTGTCATAAATTGAAGAACTAGATGCTGAAGAAGGCAAAAACACTGGCCGGAATCGCCTCGATCCGGATTTTTTCATATATTGAATTGAATTTAAATATTTGTAAAGCAATTTCGCGCCATGCATCAACAATATATATATGTCAGTGTAACGTTTGGGCCACAATGATCTGAAATCGGCTTGGACGAAATTTAAGGCTCTTTTTATAGGAAACCTTTATTTAGTTTATTTTTATATTAATTCTAACCCTAACAGTTCTAATATAATTAATAAAATATTAGAAATTCGATGCTAGACATTTAAGTTTGATTCATGAAACGTCGAAAAGCGGTCCATCAGAAAGATAGTAAAATATTGAGTATTTTTTTTAATATAAAGTTTGTTCACTTTTTTCCAATATTTAAGTAGGTATGTACTTGTTTTCGAGACATGTCGACTTCAATATGCAATGTATGGTAACAGAAAAATGTCGTGTACATATAAATTTCATTGGCGTTCATTGCGCATTTAGCCGCGATTTAGCCACACCCTCTGGAACCTTCACTCGACGAACTGTATAATAAACTGTGGTCGCACTTTGGTTTTACACACAGTATACTAAGCAATGTATACTGTGGTTTTACCATATATGTAATACTACTATATTGCGGGTTCCCTCTTGAGAAAGCGTTAGCTGACATCCTATATCTCTATTTCTTATTTCTAGTGCACTTGTTGCTTCTGCGCATGCGCCGATTAAATGTGGCCACGCCCCCATTCCCCTTCGTATTTTTATTGTGTTTTTATTTTGATTACAAAACTGTCAAAGTCACAAAACATTTGTTTTATAACCTTATTTTAGTGGATTTTCATATAAAATATAACCTATTTAATTTAGGTAATGTTTTATATGTCGCTGATTTTGAATTTGCATATCCCAGTTCAAATTCCACTTTTCTGATAAAATCGCTCTTGCCATCAGGAGCCCTTGAAGCAACTATAATATCTACTAAATTCTTAATATAATGTACAATAACTAAGAATTTAGATCAATTTAGGTAATATATTAGATAGATGTTTAACACTGAAAATTATTTTTGTTTAAATATATATTTGTTGTAAATTTTTAGCAGATAGATAGACATTTCTAATAAAAAGCTTAAGGTACATCTACATCTGACATTTGCATCCGTACATATATGTCAAGTATCAGACATAGGTTTATCGCTAGTGACTGTTTACATTCTGATAAAAATTGCTATAAATTTGTGTCTAGAAGCTCTAAATTTACAATAAATATTGAATCGTTTACATATTTCTTAAATACACTTGTGTCATACACATCCATTCATTGTAGGAAGACAATGTTCAGTTGTGAAACGATGAGAATATTGAAACAAAAAAATGTTCCTTGTGCGATTATTGTGGAGATACAGAAAAATAGAATAAAGCGTTCACTGTGGATTCAAGAGTGAATTTTGAGATACGAAGAATTAGGTTAATGTTATATTTTTTGGGGATGAAGCCAACTCAGTTTGAGAAACTTGTTTGTAAAATTGGTCTAACAAGCAAGCTACCAAACAAGTTTTAATATAATTTGGTATGCCACCAAATGACGCAAAGGGCACTATACCATTTAGTTTGTTAAGATTGTATTTCTCAAATCTTTTTCAAAGTGAATACAAGTCACAGTTTTACTATGTATCTTTTTTCATTTAAGGGTTAGTTGTAGTATGATTGGCAAGCTTGATAATTAATAAAATATAAAAGGGGTGTGAAAGTAATCCAAACAAATTGAGTGAAAGATGTCAAGTGATGTTATGTTAAAAATTTTAATAACTTTATATATTTACTAAAGATAGTATGGATTGTAAGGGGCTTTGGAGCTCCCAAGAATTAAAATTTGTGTCAAATTATTTCTCAAGTTGATTATGTACCTAATAATTATATTTAATTTCTAAATCAACATATACAGGGCGTTGTATGACATATTGGAAAAATATAAGGTTCCAGAGGTCATTCTGAGTAAAAAAAAGTTATAATATACATGGTTACGTGTCAACGTGCTTGTGCTGTTTTCAAATATTTTTGTTTCTATTTGTACTGTCATTTTGTTATTATTATTCCTGACAATCAAACATACTAAAAGTTTAAATAAAATTTGTGTACATGTAAGTACTTATTTCTAAACTTTGAAGGCCAATTCTCATTAGATATGCCAGGCATGGTCCAGTCACAGCCAAATCATCACCATTGGGATCTCTTTATTTACTACAAAACTTTTGTTGAGCCTGGGTCATGATTTGACAGTGACTGAACTGTGCCCGGCACGTCAAGTGAGAATCGGTCTTATAGGTCTATAGCTCGGTAACCATGGAGAATTGACCCCATGCACATATATTTTAAAAATTTTTACTCAGTTTGTACAGTACGTCATGCAACACCTTGTATTTATATTTGAAAACTGTTTTGAAAGTATGAGTAAAAACAAAAAAATTTCAATTTTCAGAATTCAAAAAAATATTTTTACCGAGTTTACAGTCCTCTGACCTGAATGGGTCATTCTATAACACTTGTGGTGCCTTTAATGTTAAATATATTTCTAGTTTATTATTTAATTGCAATATGTTTTGCGATTAACTGATGAATTTTCAGTTTATGATCAAGACGATTTCATTTTCCAAATTGTTTGGTGTTGTAGTGAAATTGTTAGTAGTTATTGAAAGAGTTGTTAAAGAGGCAGTTACTTGTGGTTTATAAATCTGACATTTTCAAGCCAACCACTTTCCTTGTTTTAAAATGGTAAGTGTGGCATTTATTTAAAATAAAATTTTTGGTTTTGAGCCGATTTATTTTCATGAATTGTATTTTAAATTTGTAGTGCTTTAGAACCGTATTTAATTTATTACAAACTAATATGAATATTTGAAAATAACTGAATATAATGTTAGAAACTTGAAATAAAACAGATTTTAAAAGAAAAATTACAAGCCGTATATTACTTAAAGTTGGACAGTAAATAAGCTAACAATAATCGAATGTGCTACTATGTTAGGATCTATATATCGAATGCCGTGTCTTGATCGTTGATTCCGCTATTCCTCCCGATCAAGGGGCTATTGTATTTCCTCTTTCGTCTCTCGAGGTGCCACCAAGTAAGAGTTCCAGCATCCGTCATCATTTTTAACAATAAGTAAGATATTAATATCATTGGTTTTATAAACTTCTCTACCAGATAAGTCAAAGTAGGGATTCACACAAATATTATTCCGTCCAAAGTTATGAGCCCTTCCAAATCCAAAGGTCATTGCTATCGACATCCCCAGATCTAACAAATTAAGTATTTATTAAAATTATTTATTATATTTAATACCTTTGTTACTCTATTATAATAGTATAAGTTACAAATTACCTCTTTTACTGGCATAGGTTCTGAGACCTGGCAATGTCTATTTCAATGCCTGACATTTTGCAAACGTCAAAATTTGTGGGCAATATAAAAAATTAAACGGACCTTCTAATTCCTACAAATCGAATGATTATGCTCCTAAACAAGGTGAAAATTTCAAGATTGTTTAAATTAATTGCATCCTGAAATATTTAATAAATACGCTTCGGCATGTCATGTATCATAATACATATAAATATGTATTATTTCATCTATTTCTTGGCATTCTTGCACTGTTGAGCCTATTTTATTAAAAATAAAGTTATTTCTGTAAATATTCGTATCGAACACCATTCTTATAGTTATGTTTTCATATTCAATTCTTAATTTTTTTATAGGTATATTTAACACTCTCTCACTGTTTGTGTAACCAGATTCTAATTAAAACACATTTATTTCCTTGTTTTATATTTCTTTTTATTTCAAAAGATGTTTTACTAAATCAAATAACTATTTACTGTCACTGTTAGAAATAGGTTAGTGTTTTTCTAGGTTAAAAATTTAAAACAACCCGTTGACGAAGTGGATGGTAGGTGGGCGGTGTCATTTTAGAAGTTTAATTTCATTGGATGTATGAATCGATTCCGCGCATGCGCATTTCTCACAAGTGCATCAGACGAACAAAGAGGGCATAAAGTTCTCGGCTGAATTCGTAGGCCGAAACCCGCAATATAGTAGTATTACATATATGGGTTTTACACATGTTCAAGACCACAAACCTAGAAAAAATATAGACTGTGCCAGTGTCATATTGCCGGCGACCGCAAATTCATGGCTGCCCTAAAAGGTCCAAATCGCTAAAACTTGGTTATTTTGCCAATTTACGTTGGTTGTATTGTAGCGTGAAGCTCATTTGTTTACTGTGATTGGTCACATTTATGTCACATTCTTTAATGACATTTAAAATGACAGCAAGTTAGTTAATTTCAGATTGCAATGCAGCCATCATATTTGCAGAACCGCCAACATAAAGCAAATAAAATATCCATTTTCTGGACCGTAGGTCCCTAGAAAACGCGGTACCTGTCATGTGACCTATATCATGAACCCACGCAGTCTACATTTTTTCTAAGAGATGTCACCCGTACCAACCTAAAAGTAATTTTAATTTTTGGCGTTATATCATTCCCATTTGTATACGAAACAAAAACTGTTAAAAATGAAAAGTAATTTTACTAATTATATTTTAAGGCAAAGAAAAGTGAGAAACAGGTAAAAAAGCTTTCATTGCATTTATTATTGCTGCTGCTCGCTTACTGGTTAAATATTTACATTTATTTTAGGTTGGTATTCGTGAATTGAAGTAAAAATTGACGAAAAATTAGAACAAGTTTTAAGTCGTCAATAACGAAGTTTTTCATCAATTTATTTGACGTCCAAGTTTTAGTATTATATTTGTCAATTGACTTGTCGAGACCACTGGATCAATTAATGGACAAAGAAATTGTTAATGTAAAGCTGACTTAACAAATGATCAACTACAGAAAAAGTAACAGAAAATATTTAAAATAATAATAATAGAGATGTAGATGTAGTTACTGAAGTAAGTTAAAACAAAGATTAATAATAAATGTTCAAAATTACGTCGTTCAGCATTAATACACCAATGTTAGACTTCTCGTTACTTCGACGTTACGGGCTCTTAATAAATAAAATGAAAATGTCACATTTAAATGAGCCACCTATGACTGAATCGGCGGGAATTTCAAAATATGAAAATTTGTTATTTCTATGGTGCAACTACAAATATTCCGTTTTGGATTCAATTGTATGATACCAATTTAAAAACATAATCATAATTAGAAATTGATTATATAACGTGAAATAACCTTATGATTCACCTACTATTGCAATAAATCTTATGGTCACATGACTCACATGGAGATTGTAAAATCGGTTTTAGAAAAAGTTAATAAAAAATCATGAGGGTGGTAAAACTAGTTATGCAACACAAAATACATTTATTGATATGTAACTACCGGATACCCATATGCGGATACTATAGTTTAGGTTTTAGGTTATGAACCGTTTTTTTAGTTCACGTGTAAATGTAAACTGTGGCATTATGCGGTAATGTGGTGCAAATTGTAAAATTTTATTATCGTCATATTTGTACACATCGTATCGAACATATTGAATGATAATAAATCATTTGATTAAAATAGAGTTATAAGCTAATATGGTGAGTTTATCTTATTTCTTAATATTGAATGATGAAATTATTTTTAATAATAGGTAACAGTAGAAAGGAAAGGAACTTTCAAAGTTGAATATCTTCAAAAAATTGAAAGGGATGTTCAAACACGTTGGCAGAATGAAAAAATTTATGAAGAAGATGCTCCGTCGAGGGGATCTAATCAAGAAAAATTCCTGTGCACCTTTCCTTATCCATATATGAATGGTCGCTTACATTTAGGTCACACATTTTCTTTATCAAAATGTGAATTTGCAGTTCGATATCACAGACTGAAAGGAAAAAGAGTTAAGTTATTTAAAATCAGTTTTAATATAATTTTTATTCATTTATTTGATCAAAAAAATTAAATATTTTATTTTATTAGGTGCTATTTCCATTTGGATTTCATTGCACAGGCATGCCAATAAAAGCCTGTGCTGATAAATTAAAAAGAGAAATGGAACTTTATGGTTTCCCACCACTATTTCCTCAAAGCGAAGAAATTGCTGTTGAAGAAGATAGCGACGGGATTCCTAAAGATAAAAGTAAAGGAAAAAAGGTATCTAAAATCATTCATAATGAAATTATTATATATCACAATTTTTATATTTTAGAGTAAAGCAGTTGCTAAAACTGGTTCGGCAAAGTACCAATGGCAGATTATGAGAAGTTTAGGTTTAAAAAATGAAGAAATAAAAAAATTTGCAGATGCAAATTATTGGCTAGATTATTTTCCTCCATTAGCTGTTCAGGATTTAAATGCATTTGGAATACATGTAGGTATTTTATAAAAGGTTGTTGTAGACTGTAGGTGTCTTATACATGAGTTACTCGCATTGAAATATTTGTTTTTATAGTTTCTGCAAGAATTCAAATGTTTTACGTCACGGCTGCTCGTTAAAAGTAATCATTTTTTGTAATTTATAGCAAATATTTGATGTAGTATATAAGTAGTTTTATTATTCCCAGCTGCAGTTTCTTAAATATTTTGATAAAAATATCATGAATTCACACTTTATGTCGATTTTTAAACCTCAATAAATTCTGCGTCATTGAAAGGTACACCAAATAAAATCTGTTTAATATGTTTACAATGCAAGTTTGCTACTTTGCTTCAAAACCATTAAAATTTTTAAATTTTGATAGAAATTAGTTATAAAAAAAAATATAGCTTAATTTTCTCTCTACTTGCTAATATTAAAATGTAATTCTGATAGTACATGCAGAGTGCCGGATATAAAACCATAATTTTATTTTGATAGTTTTTTATAAGCACATTTCACTAACACCTTGATAGGCTTAATATGAATATGATTTTCTAATTTTTGACAAAACTGCTTGAGCGCCATGAAATTGAGATAGAAAAAAATGTATGTTAAGATAAATGTTTTCACAGTTCATGCTATAAAAAAAAATTGACACGATATAATCCTAAAATACAAGGGTGGTTTTGCATAAAATTGAATACACTGTATGTAAAGGGTGTCAGGTAACACTGAAATCTCGGAAACTGTAAAAGATAGAACGCTTAAATTATTGCAAGTTGTGAAATTTAGTATTATTTAAAAATGTAATATCCAGAAAATATGAAGTTTTGAAAATTTATTTGAAGATTTTTTTCAAATTACTTTTTTCATTTTTTTAAATACATTCCCGAATGTTATATTTTAGATTCCAAAAGAGCTTATCTAAAAAAGATAGTGTTGGTTATTTTTGTTGTCATTTTATAGTATTGATATCCTATGATTGTTGATTTTGTAAAAAATAACATATATTTATAATATAAAGACATAGGATGTTTTCTTCTATATATACATTTTATTTATATTAAAATTTGCAATGTTGTAGCAAATTTTATAGAAGACAACCTCTTTTGAAATCTGAAATAAACTTAAATGTTGAAGGCAAATATTAATACCTAATGCCATTTTGTAAATAATAAAAAATTATTGGTTCTAATTTTTTAATTAATAATATAAGAAAAAAATAAATAAGAATTTTAAAAATGTAATTTTGTCCGAATATCCATAAGTATTTAAGTTTCTTATATTTTTAACTATAAGCATTGGAATGAGTACCAAATTGCACAACTTTGCCGCAATTTGTGCGTTTTTGTATCGTTTACAGTTTTCGAGATACCAACTAATTGTAACCTTGGATTTGGGACTCCTTATATACTCGCGACAAGAATTCAGACGACTTACGTCATACGAAAAAATGAATAATTCATTATATTTTCATCAAAATATTTAAGAAATTGCAACTGATAGTAATAAAACTATATACTACACTAAAAGTTTGCATTATATATTGCATTTAATTGCAAAAAATGATTGTTTTTAACACGATCAAATATCGAAAATTACGTTGACAATAAAAACAAATGTGTAACGTCAGTCGTGACGTAAGACGTCTGAATTCTTAACGTGAGTATATGTATATATTATATATTAATTTAAAAATGTACTTATATTGCAAAGTATTAATATTAAACATTATTGCAATTATATATTATATTCTTGTAGACTGATTGGAGGCGAACATTTATTACTACAGATGTAAATCCATTTTATGATTCCTTTGTGAGGTGGCAGTTTATAAGATTAAAGGAAAGAAATAAAATACAGTTTGGCAAACGATATACAATTTATTCCATTCGCGACGGTCAACCATGTATGGATCATGACAGAGCTTCGGGAGAAGGTGTTGGTCCACAAGAATATACCCTAATTAAGATGAAAGTTTTAGAACCCTACCCTGCTAAATTAAGGTAATTTCAAATTCTAAGCTGAATTTTTCAATTCTAAATTAATTTCTACAGCAAAATTACTGACATCATAATTTCAATGTTATTTTAACGATTAACAATTGGAAACAACATTCCAGATTAAAAATACAGCTGATTTAAGATCACTGACATTCACTGGTAAAGCTCAAATTGCAAACTGTTTCTTTACTTGATTTATTTATTGCCTTTAGTGGTCACAAAAACTTTCTAGAAATATTTTACATACTCACTTGGCAGCTTTTATTGGTAACACAGATATTGATTTGTTATCATGTAATTTCTTTTTCTCAAAACAGATTTACATAAACTCGGCCCCTTATATGTGGACAATATATTTTCTTTTTTATAATAAGTTTGAGCAGAGGAAATGGTTACACCGTTTATATCTTTTGTGTATGATCTCATTTCACACTACCTGCTTTCCAGTGTCCAAATTTGAGCGTGCAAAGGAGCCCATGAGTGAATGTTTCAAATGCGTCAAGCCCATGGTACCTCACCCCTTTATCCTGAAGTACAAATCAAAAAGTTCTACTTTCCTCGTGTTTTTTTCGGGTTCAACATCAATATAACATATAATACCTATAAGTATGTTATTTCTGTTTTTAAATCTGAACTTTTTGAAAAATGTTATGTACTATAGTGAGCGGACGAAATTGTGGACAGTGACTAATCGCTAGTTTGTAGACAAGCGCGACGGGCGAAGCTTGCGGGGAGCAACATTTCATAGACGTACTAAATTTGAATGCGATCAGATATAAAAAAATACACAAAAATGACAAAAATAATTGCATTACATGACATCCATTATTTTTAGAGTAGAAGCAGTGATATAACAGTTTTTACCAATTTCGAGGCGCTAGATCATAAAAATAATTTATTTATTTCAAAATTTTAAGTTTTTATCTTATATTTTCAATTGCCCAAGGTCGAAAATAATAGAGAGTGACTAATTCACAACACAGATATGAGTACGGAAGATACGGGTAGTATGATTACCAAGCGTGCCATTTGAGAAGAGTTAAAGCACAGAAAATTATCAAAAATAAGTTGACGTCGGCTGAACCTCGCACATTAACAATTTACTTTAAATGTGCCACGTGTGTTATTCTCTCTACAAATTAGAATGCCGTCCTTTTGGACGGCGATTGCCCACTACTACCCACTTACACCTACCTGATGCGCACTTCGCAAATATCACACTTACCTTGTCCTCATGGACACGAAATTCACGGATTTTGCAACTTCCGTTTTAATTATTTATGGCGGGAAAATCTCAACTATTGACAATTGCAATTTGCGAAACTGTCAAACACTACAAATATTATTGCCTCCTTTTATTATGTGGTGTTAATAAATTTGTTTTGAGCTTCTGATAATCTACTATGGCAGTTTTACGATGAGAATGATAGAAAATGTTATAGGTAGTTGACAAAATTTGTTTTTCCACCATTAAATAAATCGTGCAAATATTTGCGAATTCCGCATTCAAAAGAACAAAAGACTTTAGAATACATACACACTATTTACTATTAGTTACTAGCACTGTCACTATAACGGTCACACATTAACATTTATTATAATCATATCGTACCGCTTTCCGTATGGCATTCATACGTCCATGTTTGGTCAAAATTTAGTATATCCTTCCATCCAGATTCTTATTTTTTAATATTTATTTTAAATAGTTTCTTCATCATATCACTATTTCGTCCTTTCTATCAGTATACTCTTTTCAATTTCATTTATACGGACTAAGTTTCATCTTGTAAGATATAGCAATAGAATTTTTTTTTTGGAAAACTCATTTTAAAAAAATTAATAAAATTAATTACATTCATAATTAAATTAACGACCCGCCCATGATAGCCTTGGGAATGAAACAGCTGAATCCGACAATTTGTTGCAGCCAATGAAATGCCAGCAGCGCATGCGTACTAACGTGTACTAATGCAGCGCATGCGTAGCAGAAGCTGTGTAATCGGGTATGCTCTCAGAGATATGCGGCACACGATTTTGTAGGAAAAATATAAGGGCTGCATGTATATTTCTTTGTGTTGACTGCTATAAATTGGGAGCAGGTTTATAACATTAGTCACTCTCTACAATTTTGGAAGTCTGGTATAATAGGTAACAATTTTAAGAATTTGTTTTGTAATCTCCAACCGCCAAATTTGATTGGAATTTATAGTATTTTGGTGGTGCATTTGCATTACAAGCATGGTGTTGCAAGCCCATGTGCTCCATGTGCAAAAAATAAATTCACTGGAAAGCACTAGTACACAACTAGTGTGATGTCAACATATGCAACCTACATCATTTTGTGCCATAAGAAATTATATATCTCAAATCAAGTGTTCTTACATCGTCTGTTAAATTGCATCGCCTTTGTAATACTTGTCTGTCGAATCACCTGAATTTCAATTTAGAATTTTGCAATATGCTGTAGTGTGTCGATACCTATGTTAGTATTTGGAAACCTACACAACAGGCCATGAATGTCAGAATTTAACATTGAGACTGTAATAACTTATCTTTTAATAGAACCTACTTATTCAATTTGGTTTGTAAAAATGTATGTATTTTATATCTACTACTTTTAAACTTTAAAATATGCATGCAAACATTAATACCATTTCTGTCCTAGTACTGTAGATTGTTGTAAAATACATACACAATAATGGATTTGCTACTTCACTTTCACCAGGAAAAACACAATACTACATTATTTTAAGTTGTATCAATTTATAAATTTAAAAATAACACGTTAACAGAAATGTACACACAACAGATATTTTAATTCTGTCATAAGTTTTAAGAAACGTCAAATTACTGACAACTATGACATATGTGCTGTAGAGTTCTGGCATGCACAGTGAGTCACTGCAAACGGGCAAAGGAACAAGCTAGAAAAAGCGCGGCCACTGCGATTTAGCAGACGATGGTTCTTATAGCTGTCTTAGGGTGGAATTCATAGATCACAGTTAAGGTTAAGTGTGCACTTATTTTATATTAGCTTTGCAATTTACAAGATAAAAATGCAGGGGGTGACAACTTACTAATTGTTTCGTACCGCACTTTAATAAATTTCCAATAAGGTTAAATGAAACAAAATAATGACATCTTATTTAAGTATACTTAAAATAAAAAGTCGCAGTTCAGTGAAGTGCTGACTATGAATTCCGCCCTTAATAGAACTTATATTTAAGGGCAAATTATTTGTTTTTAAAAAAGGGAATATCCACGACAAATGATTCAGTTATTCCGAAGTCTATCTACAAGTATTACATGAATATGAAATATAAAGCCATTCTACAACTCTAAGCCTAGATTATGAATAGTACCTGATTTGACATAGAGTAACCTGCTCAGCACGCGCTGAAGTTATTGTCCCAGCATTTCTCTGATCACATGTCAAGATGGGGGCGTTTGTCCTACAATTCCCATATTCCCATAGCCACTCAACCCATTTTGCTGTTTGTTTACATATTGTTATATATGGGAGGGAAAAAGATTATAAAATGTGTTACAAAACTTAACCCAAGAAAACCTATGTTTTATTATCTTCCACATTTTTATTATTCTTTTCTTTTTTTTTGTGTTTTAGTAAATTAACAAACAAGCAAGTGTACTTAGTAGCAGCAACTTTAAGACCTGAAACAATGTATGGACAAACGAACTGCTGGGTTAGACCAGATATGAAATATGTTGCTCTAGAACTAAAAAATGGAGAAGTATTTATTTGTACTCATAGAGCTGCAAAAAATATGTCTTACCAAGGATTCACAGAGGGTGAAGGCAAGCTTAATATAATATTAGAACTATTAGGTCAGGTAAGTGAACGTGAAAGTTGTTGTCAAAATGTATTTAAGAAGTATGAATAGTTAGTTGGTAATGTCTCTGATGGAAAATTTACAGTAATTAAAAAAAATGCTACATCAAATAATTTGAAATAGGATAATTTGAATTTCAATATTGACAAATCATTCAATACAACATTTAGGTCATAGTTTGGAACAAACTTGTAATAGTAATACTCATTATATTGCAAGTTTATTTTGAACTAAGACATAAATGAATACAACCATTAATTTCTAGATCATTGTACACTTTTAGGAATTTATTTGCAAACTTCAAATATTAATAATAATATCTCTACCCCTCATTCTAATCACAGGGATTAGTCCAGAAGTCGGAAACTTGTGCGGGAGAGGGGGCGGCATATTATTATTAAGCAGGCCGCATTTAGGCTCAGGAACGACTTACGTTGGTAGGCCCTAACCACTATTCAGTGCAGGAATGAGGGAAACTTAGAAAACCTCATTAATTAGGGGGGTAGTCAAATATCAACCGGTATCAATCTCTCACATTGACCCAAGCCAACATTCTTCCACCCTACCATACCCGCAGAGAGGGTGCCAATCGTCTCCACGAATATAGCTTATATACGGTCTACCGGCAGCTGGGCGCGAACCAACACCGATCTAGTCACCTCGATTCAAGTACTGACGCCTTAAACCGCGCGACCACTGACCGATATTATCCCCATAAATTATTTTTCCCTATTTCTGCCCCATGAGAATGGAACTGCAACTTGTCTGAATCGAAGTATGATATAATAATGTAAAATTTATAGCACTGTTTAGCTTGAGAAATCTGAGAGAAATAGCTATATTCAAAAACCAAAACAAAATAAAGCATATAAAATTAATACATAATTTAATTCGGAAATGAAAATCACGGATTATTATGTATGTTAATAATATGTATATACAAATGAAAGTATTTGGTAATTCAGACTTTTTGAAAATTTGGATTACTGTAGTTGTAATCGAGAGCATTGTATATTTCTCCATTTTATTGATAATTATTGTAGCTAAAGGTGAATTTTTAGTTATGTCAAGGTGATAAATTATTACTTTTGTTCAAAAATTTCATATTCAGTTATTATATACGCTCGTTAAGTTGAATTTATTTAGTGTAGCTTTCCAGAGATAGACATGCATATCAGTGGGTATATGCAGTAAAAATCCTTGTTATTAAACAGTCAAACAATACATACAATGCAATGTTGTATTTGATGGGATGTTTAAATTTATTTTACGTTCATGCAAAAAACAAAACTATTGAATTATATTTAGTGGTAGTTCTTTATTGCACTAGTGTAATAAAATGTTTATTGCATTCATCTGTCATTCTACTACAGTGTTTTGTCATCATGACAAACATAAATGTTTAAATAGATGTCATATTTTCCTAGACTTGGTATCATCTAAATAAAACATTTTTTGGTTTTTGCATGAACGTAGAAAAAATATTGTATGCAACTCGTACAAAAAGTGTTTATTGCACTCGACGTGTTGTCCTACTCGGCACACTTACTTTTTGTACTTGTTGCATAAACAACTATTTATAAACTGTAAATTTGCCCATAGTTTTGATAGATCAAATTTATGTGCATGTATGTTAAGTAGACTTCATATAAAATTGCAGTTGAATGAGATTTCCGATATTCCATTTAATATTAAGTTAAAAAAATATTGTAGGATATTCTTGGATGCCCTCTAAAAGCACCAATGACGAAATATCAGAAAATATATGCACTTCCTATGCTTACTATAAAAGAAGATAAAGGCACAGGTGTTGTTACTAGTGTTCCTTCCGATTCGCCTGACGACTATGCTGCTTTAGTAGATTTAAAAAAGAAGCAACCATTCAGAGAAAAGTATGGTATAACTGATGAAATGGTACTTCCTTTTGAGCCAGTGCCCATAATTGAAGTACCCGAGTTTGGACAACTTTCTGCAGTTACTGCCTACGAGAGTTTAAAAATTCAAAGCCAAAATGATAAAGAAAAACTTACTCAAGCAAAGGAAATGGTTTATTTAAAGGGCTTTTATGATGGGGTATGTAATATCTACATATTTTTTTATTAGTAGTAATAAGTTTCTTTTTGCCCTACAGGCTTAAATAATTACAATATTCCTTACAGTAGACATTAATTACAAAACTCGAAACAAAATTAAACTCTATTCTGCCTGGCCCTCGATTCTCTAACTTCCTTAACTATCTTCATCCATTTTAAACCTCTTCCGTCCTCGTTCAAAATTTGCTCTCTGCTTTCATGTCTTCCCCTCATTTCTTTACAATCGCGCAGTAGATGTTCTATCGTTTCTCTGTCTTTCCAACAGACCCTACATCTTGTTTCACTTTCATCTGTTCAGCATTTATTATCTTTTTCCTCATTGTTACACCTGAATCTTGCTAACATTATCCTTTCCTTCTTACTTTCCCTCTTTAAGGATAATATAGATGATAAAATTCAATATATGGAAACTATCATAACTAGATTATTTAATGTGCATGCTCCCTTAAGGAAAATTAGACTTACTAAGAAATTTAATTCTTGGATAACATCAAATATTAAACATATGATGCACATTAGAGACAAGGCTCTATCTGATTATCGTAAATATCTAAAAAGTTTAAATTTTTCAAATGCACAAACTCAAGCAAAGTGGAATTTTTATAAAAATATGAGAACCCTTTTTACAGTTTCTATTCGAAGAGAGAAGAAAGCATATATAGAAAATGAACTAAAAACAAATTATAAAAATTCCTAACTTTTATGGAACTCTCTAAATAAATTAAATATTTATACAAAAAATAGAACACCAGCCATACCCAATGAATTAAAAGATCCGGATCAATTAAATAAATAATTTTTTTATTAATTCAATAGAAAAGACAGACGCGGACCCAGAAACAGTGTCGTTTTTTAATATGAACATATCTGATAGAGTTACTGATTATATCACATAAGACAAATGTGTTATTAGTTGGAACTAATACTCAGTGTAATAAAGTCAATCTTTTTGAATCTTTACCATTACGAAATCAATGCAAGAGTCTCGGCATAATCATTGATCAAAACTTATCATTTTCTTCTCACGTTGATAATTTAATTAAAACTGCATATGGGAGGTTAAGATCTATATATAAATTTGAATATATTTTAAGTACTCCTATTAAACTGAAAATTACCGAACCTTTAATTTTGTCTTTTTTCGATTATTGCGATACAGTTTACGGCCCATGTTTTTCAGCTCATGATTCACATCGTATTCAAGTAGTTCAAAATGCATGTATGAGGTTTTCTACAAACCTGAGAAGAAGAAATCACGTCACACCTAGTTATATTGAATATGGCTGATTTAAAATGAACATTAGAAGAGACATACATTTTGCATGTTTTGTTCAGAAAATAATTGTTCCAAGTGCCCCTACGTATTTAAAAGAAAAAATTATTTTTGCAGATGACTGTGTACTTACTGCATATGTATAATTTAAGATTTTTATAGTATAAATGTTTCAGGTTGGACAAAAGCAGCCTTAGGCTGAGTCACGCCTTAGTAAAGACATTATTTATTTATTTATTTAAGTATCTCGTTATTTCTCTGTTATCAACCTCTCATATTTTGTGTTGTATCTTGAGTCCTTATTTTCGTTCTTCTTTCTTGCCTGTCTATATCTTTGTCTCTTAGCTGTAATTCTTTTCTTATCTGTCTGCCTCCCGTTCTTAAGCATTCTATTTCTGTATAGTACCCATTTCGTCGGTAGTATTTCTCACTATCTGTCTCTGTCTCTCCTCCTGCCTTCTTTTTTTATAACTAGCACTGTTGTAGTATCTAGCAGTCTCTCCTTCTAATTATCTTTTCTTGGTATTTTACTGCTAAGTTTCCTGCTTTCACCCTCATTTTATCTCTTTCTTTCTTCTCTGACAATGTACCCCGGAGTTTTTCTGTCTGTTCCTAGTATCCACCATAGATATTTCTCTTGTACTTTTTCTATTTCTTCAAATTCGCTTCATTCCCACACCTCGACCCCATACAGGAGTATGCTCCCCACCAAACAGTCGAATAACATTAGTTGTCTTTTAAAGTCTTGTCCCAATTTTCTTTCTCCTATCCCCAAAACTATCCCCATTGCTTGATTTGATTTCCTTTATTTTTTATATGTGCTGCAAATCCTGCAAATGTATTCCTTGAGTTGAAAACAAACCCTAAGTATTTGAACTCGTTTACTTGATCTATTTGTTTTCCTTCCCAATTCCACTGGTATCCTTCTCTCTTTTTCCTTCCTTTTTAAAAATTCATCAATAGAGACCGTATATCGTTCACACATGACGTCATTATCAGGGGCGCACTTAGGACGCTAACGTTAACGTTTGTGGAAGTCTAGTAAATACGTACATTTATTGTCAAATACAGTTAATATCAACATCTTACCTTGTACTGGTGATATGTATGTTGTCCAATATGGTTCATATTAAGTTGTTTACAAAACACTATACTATTCACTTTTAGTACTGAAATAAAACTCAATAACCAGCAACTGTTGTTAAGTTGTGACGCTTAAAATCCATTTCAGTTTCGAAAACGTACGTTCAACGTCCATAGAGGTCACTGTGGCATATTTAAAATATGTATAATTTTTCACTGCCTCACTTTGTATAAAATTCTATGTGTTCCATCCCGTTCACTTTCACTCTATTCAACGTTGTTTTATATATCTCCTTAAGTTTTCCTAAAGAGGACGTACATCATCCAGCTCTTATGATTATCATGTCACTTAATACGTTACCTAATGTTAACTTTCCTAGTAATACACATTGTAAAACTTACAATTTTCGTAAAGCAGATTATCCTGGGTTATATAATGCTATTTTACATCAGGACTGGAGCTTTCTTTGTAATTTAAATAATGTTAATGATGCTTGTTCTGAACTTTATAACACTTTATATTCTGTTTTAGATAATTATGTTCCCATTTATTACACTAGAATTAAAAACACATTTCCTAAATGGTACACCCCTGAAATTATAAATAACATCAAACTAAAAGATAAATATCGTAGGCAGTATAAAAATAGTAAACAAGATTTCTTTTTACAGCAATTTAAACGACTGAGAGTCATTGTAAAAACACAAATAAATACTGCCTATAAAAATTATGTTAATAAAATACAAAATTTAGTAGTAGAAGATCCCTCGAGTTTTTGGTCGTTTATTCACAACAGAAAAAATTCAACAAGAATTCCTGGTTCACTTGTGTACAACAATAATACTTATGACAACCCTAATTCCATAATAAATAAATTTGCTGAATTTTTCAGTAGTGTGTATACAGATAATAATCATGATACATTCAATTTTGCATTTAACAGCTATACATCAAGTTTGAATATTTACAATGTATCAGAAACTGAAATAATTTTAGCAATCTCCAGATTGAAAAATAAGATGACATCTGGCCATGATAAAATTCCGTCTTATTTTGTAAAGGATTGTGCACACATATTAGCTCAGCCTCTCGCAGTTATTTTTAACTTAGCTTTAAGAACGGGTACTTTTCCTGAGGTGTGGAAATTGTCCAGAGTATGTCCAGTTTTTAAAAGTGGCAATCAATCAGAAATTAACAATTATAGGCCTATATCAATTCTGTGTAATTTTTCAAAGGTGTTCGAGATCGTATTGTTCAATCGTATTTATCCCATCGTTAAAACATTAATAACATTAGATCAGCACGGATTTATGGAAAAAAGATCTACAACTTCCAATTTATGTTGCCTAAATCAGTATATTTCTAGTGAACTTGATATTCAAGGGCAAGTTGATGTGGTGTACACCGACTTTACGAAGGCTTTTGACCGTATTGACCATGAACTTCTCTTAAATAAATTAAATACTTTCGGCTTTAGTTCTCATCTTTGCAACTTTTTCAAAACATATCTGTACAACAGAAAACAGTTTGTTACATATTGTGGGCATGAATCATCAATATTCAGAGCAACCTCCGGCGTACCTCAAGGTTCAAATCTGGGACCCTTACTTTTTTTGTTGTTTATAAATGACATCAGTAAAGTTATCACCTGTGATAAATTATTATTTGCAGACGACTTAAAGCTTTTTATAAGAATTAAAAGCATTGATGATTGTTTCTTATTACAAACTCAACTGTATAAATTGGAAAACTGGTGTAAGAATAATTATTTGACGTTGAATGTAAACAAATGTAGAACAGTAAGCTATACTCGTAAGAGTAACCCAATTGTTTATAATTATACTTTGAATGGTACAATACTTCAACGCTGCGATACAATAAAAGATTTAGGAGTTGTGTTTGATTCTAAACTTACTTTTTCTAACCATATTAAGCATGCCACAAATTCAGCTCTAAAAATGCTTGGCTTTATTATCAGAAACTGTCAACAATTTTCAAATGAAGTTGCCTTGAAAACTTTGTATTACTCTTACATACGGTCAAAGCTGGAGTACTGTTCGCCTGTATGGTATCCCCATTATGAAAACCATAAGTACACCATTGAGAATATACAACGTAAATTTCTTAAGTTTTTAAGTTTAAAAATTGATAATTTTTATCCAGAAAGAGGATATGATCATTCGCTTTTACTTCATAGGTTTAATTTTTCTACTTTAGAACTACGTCGCATTATATTATATATAGCTTAAAAATGTTATATAATATATTTCATAATAATGTGGAGTGTCCTGAACTATTAAGTCAGTTCAATTTTCAAATACCTCGAATCAATTCTCGACAAAATATAACTTTCTACAATAGAGCGGCTAGAACCAACGTACTTTTCAAGTCTCCTGTATATGTTATGAGCAGAAATTTCAATACGATATCGGACACCTGCGACATTAATATTAGTACCCTTTCGCAAATCATTAACTGTGCCAATGTTAAATTCAATACTTAGTATATAAATTTAACTGTGTCATATATACACCACTTTATTTTAGAATACACATGTATGTACCTTATTTTACAATATGTCCTGTAAATGGATGATATCTGTTGGGAAATAAATGGATTATTATTATTATTATTATTATCAGGTATTTATCTACTCCTCTGTTTTTTAGACGTTCCCACAGTTTTCGTCTTTGTACATTATCAAAAGCCGCTTTTAGGTCTATGAATAACGCATACATCTTTCCATTTTTCTTCTGCATTTCTTTGTTAATTAGATGGTGCAATATGTAGACATTGTCAATTGCACCTCTACCCTTTCTGTACGCTGCCTGCCCGTCTGGTATCATTTCTTTTTCCTCCAAATCCGCCTTTAGTTTTTTGTCCAGTACCATCGCATATATCCTGTATGCTGTGTTCAACAGGGTAATCCCTCTATAACTATTTGTTACTTGTTTTGACCCTTTTTGCAAATGGAGGAGATTATTCCTTCTCTCCAGCTTTTTGGTAAACCCTTCCCTGCCTACACTTCATTGATAATTTCACAGAGATTGTTTACTACAGTGTCCGTGCTGTAAAGCCAGGTCTCATTTTGTATTGTGTCCTTTCCAGGACTTTTTCCTTTCTTTAAATTATCCTTACTATCTCTTTATTCATATTCTTCATTTCCACTTAATAATTTTACAAAATAACTTTTTCATTCTTCCATTTTTATCTGCTCGCTCACCTTTTCTCGCTTCTTTCTCTCTTTATTAATATCCATGCTTCTGTTTCTGTTTTTATTTTCTTAATTTTCTTCTCTTCTTCTTTCTCCTGACTTTGTTTCTTTTCCTTACATCTTACTCTATACTTGTTTTCCGCTTGCATATATTCCTCTTTTGTAGTTTTGTTCCGTCTCTATTTTCTTAGTTGCCCTCTGGCTTGTCGTTTCAGTTCTCTGCATTCCACCAGCTGTTTCTTTTATCCTTTTTAAATATGTTCTTTTTCTCTGTTGCTCCCCCTATCCATTCTGCCAATTCCCTCATCTTCTCATAGACTGTTTTTCCTTTAAACTTCATCATCTACATTCTTTCTCTGTACTTTATTATTTCCTCTTCTCTCCATTTCATTATTTCTACTTCTTCTCTTATTCTTGGTTGTCTCTCTGTTGCTTCAATCACGTTTTCCGGACCCCTAAACGTTATTTTTAAAGGCATATGATCTGACTCCACCCTGTCTCCTATTTCAAACTTTTCCACTTCCTCCCAAGCATCTTCATTGACTATTGCATAATCAATTACCGACTCTCCTCTTCGTCCCAGATATGTCCAGTTTCCTTTCTCGTCTCCCACCTTATTTCCATTCAGTACGTCCCATCCATTCTCTCTCATCATTTCCTTTATTAATCTTCCCTCTTTATTTTCTATTTTATCATGTCTTTCTTTTCCTTTCTCCCTTTTCCGACTCTTCTCTTCTTTTTGCCTTGTCTCCCATTCGACCGTTAAAATCTGCTATTAACATTTTGTCCTTGGAACCATCATTTACTTTTTCGCAATTCGTGACTTCAAATCTTTCGTCCCTGTTCTATATACCCTTATTATTCTCCATGTATTCTTTCCTATGTTTACGCTGCTACTTCATGCTCTTGTGTTTTTCATTTCTTATTACATTTATTCCCTCTCATATTCCCATTATCAACTCACCCTTCGCTCTGCTTTTCCTCTTCACCCTCTTGGAATTTCCATTTGAAACGTTTTAGTAATCTGTACTTAATTTGCCTACTTATTTGTTACATCTGCTACGTTCCAAAACAGTGCTCTTGTCTTTCTTCCTGATCTCTTCTTTCCCCTGTCCTGTGTTTTTGCCCCACCTCTCTCAGTTTATTCTTAAAATTACTTTCCCCTTTCTTATCCATGTTCATTTGCTTTGTTCATTGCCTGTCCTGCCTCCGCTTTTCCCTGTATCAGTGTTTTGACGTCTCCGCTACCCTTCCTTCCTTTTCGTTCCATGCGTACATTTTTCCATCCACCAGCAGCTTTTGATGACTTATCCTAACCTGAGCTTCTCTATTTCTTTATATTTTTGCATGATCTCTTAATTCCTTCTGTATTTTCCGTTCCTTATATGTTAAATTCACTATCTATATACATATTTGTTCCTCTCATTTTTGGCTTATTTTTCAATATCTCCAACTTATCTTCCCAGTTATACATTTGTACTATGTACTTACTATCTCTTATCTTGTGAACTTCCTTTATTTCCTTGTCGATGTTCAGTTGTTCCTTTAAGCTGCTCTATATTTCTTCTTTTGACTTTATGCCCCCTTGATTTCATCTCAATGCCTGTTATTACCAAGTTCCTTCTAATCCTAATTCTTTCTTTTTCCAGCATCTCTATTTTTGCTTTGGTTTGTGTGATTCTACTTACTAGAAACTCCTTTTCTTGTTTCCATTCTCTATTCCGTGCCTCCATCTTGTCTCTCAATTCTTTGAGTTCTTCCCTATTTTCCCTTATTTCTTCCTTCACCATCCCTATATCATTCTTTATCTTTCAAAATTTCGTAACAACTTTCCATAATTTTTTATTATTTTCATAATTACTTACTGTGATTATTTTCAGGTTATGCTTGTAGGTGAATTCAAGGGAAGGAAAATTATGGATGTAAAAAAATTACTTCAAAAAAATTTACTTGACAAAAAAGAAGCTGTTGTTTATTATGAACCTGAAAAAACAGTGATTTCTCGATCAGGTGATGAATGTGTTGTGGCACTTTGCGATCAGTGGTTTCTGGATTATGGCGAAGAAAACTGGAAGAAGCAAGCACATAAATTACTCGACAAAATAAATACGTATCATGATGAGGTTAGAAAGAATTTCAATGGATGTTTGAACTGGTTACACGAACATGCTTGCTCTAGAACTTATGGACTTGGTTCAAAATTGCCATGGGATGAAAACTGGTTAATAGAATCATTATCAGATTCTACAATTTATATGGCTTATTACACAGTAGCACATTTACTACAGGGTAATAGTTTCAAGTAAGTGTTTTGGAATCAGTATATTTCAACTGCTCCACTTTTGTGCAGGGTGTTAGGAAACTATAAGTTCAAATTCAAAGGACGAATTGTAATAATAATAGTGCAAGTTCCCATGACATTTTTGTTAAAATCTCATTATTCATGAAATTATCGTCTGTTATTATTATTTTTTTTTAATTAATATTTTTTGATACAAATCGTGTCATAGGCATGAGAGAAAGACCAAGTCAGTGCATGCCGACTTGTTTTATTCTAAATAGTAGTGGGGTGAATGCAGGTAGTTTGAGGATACTTTTCGAAAAAAAATGAGATCTAAAAATAAAATATTCGTTGCATCTGTGTCATATTCCTTTCTGTAGAATGAATGGCCATATTCAGGCGAGGTCAGCCGCTGAGTAAGAATTCAGCTAAATGCGTGCATTTATACAGCTGTATACCTAGAATAATTAGAATGGCAAATACACTTATTGATTTAGACATTTATTCATCACTAAATAGATTTAAAATCCGTCTTCTAGGTACACATTTTGCTAATATTTGCTTATATTTCTATAGTAATTTTCGCAAATTTTAAAATTTCTCTATTTGCCATTTGTTCATGTAATTTTACTTAATTTTATTATACCATATTTATGTTTTGTTTTTATTTGCTGTATTTTAAAATTGGATTATTGTATATTTAATTATATTTTACTTGTTTTAACTATTTTACTACATTTTTTGTTATTACTTAAGTGGGCTTGCCAGTCAATGAATAATTAACTAAATGTCAGTTAATTCATTAAAATTACACAATATCATGCCAAAAATAAATAAAGTTGTTTTAATATCTTGTGGCAATTAATCGTAGTGGTTGTCAAATGATACTGAATCCATGGTAACATACATTTACATGTCGATATTTTTATTTTATTTATTTATTTATTTTTTTGTGATTTAATTAACTAAATTGTTGGTTGTAGTGATGAGCTTTACCTTAATATTATTATTATTTTTTTTTTTTTGGAAAATATATTATGTCCTATTGACTAATTGATTCAACTAGCATATTTTTTTCTCCCTTCCCTTGGGATGAAAAGAGCTGCTCAGATACTAAAGACTTAATTTTTTTGATATATTTTTTCTGCAAAGCATGTTTGAAGTGATCCAACACTGGTTTCTCCTTTTCTTTCAAGAAATGTCTAATATTTTATTATACATTGTTCAGTAAATCTTAATAAAAACCGAACTAAACATAGAATTTTTATTTTATATTGTTGCTAGATGTAACAACTCTGTTTATGGATTTTTCTGGTCATTCACATTTTATAATTTTTATATGGACTTATAATGTGAGTTATATACATATTTGTTAATACTGTATTTCTTGTTAATTAAAAAAAAAATTAAGAAATATTTGTAAATATTCTTGCAACAAATGAAACACATCATGACTTAAAAATATTCTAAATAGTAACGTAGGTATATACAAGGTGTCCGGGAAACTGTGGGAAATCTCTAGGGTGCAGATAGAACATGAAAAAATAAGAAAATTTTTTTCTACAGGCCCTCCTGTGTCTCTGAATGACGCCGCTGGAAATCGGTTTTTCTTGAATAACGTTTACTTAATGCTGTTCTTAATATAATTTAATTCAAATTTAATACAAATTTAATTTGATGGACACTAGTAAGGACCTCTTAAAATAGTGTCTTTGAAACATATTTAGCTTTTTTAGTTTACTAGGGGCGGGCTAAGCTTTACAACTTAATGTCTAAATTTTTAACACCCTGTATGATAAAGACTTTAGAATAATAAATCTGGGTAGCTTCAACCTTAGACGAAAAAAAAACTTTTATTGATAAAATGAAGCATTACGAGAAAAAGTTCAACCTAAGATCGCATGTTGAACCCTCTTACGAAGTTTTTCAATAATTTTGTTAAAGTGCCTCCTGGGACACCACAGCATTTTTTAAATTTTGTATTTTTTCAGATTAAACATCTTATGAAAATTTCGTATTGCCCTTTGTTGTCGAGAAAAAAAATAGAAATCATCGCCCTTTATTAAAAATAAAAGACGAATTCGTTTATTATTCTTTTTCATATCTCATAAATGGTTTATTTTATCTAAAATAAACGAGAGTACCTTTTTTAGTCTATGGTTGAAGCTACTTCGATCTATTATTTTAAAGTTTTTATCATACAGGGTGTTAAAAATTTAGACATTAAGTTGGAAAGCTTAGTCCGCTCCTGGTAAACTGAAAAAGCTAAATATGTTTCAAGGACACTATTTTCAGAGGTACTTACTAGTGTTCATCACAATAAATTTTTATTAAATTATATTGAGTACTTTAAAAGTTATTCAATAAAAACCGATTTCCAGCAGCATCCTTCAGAGACACATATCTCCGTAGAGGGCCTGTAGGAAAAAGTTTTATAGAAACTTGTCATTTTATTTTTCCGTGTTCTATCTGCACCCGAAAGATTTCTCACAGTTTCCCGGACACCCTGTATATTATTTGTCTAGGGATGAGAACAAATAATATGTACAGATAGATTTGTATTAAATTTTAAAATAACCTGATAAGTTAATTCCATATTATTCAATTAAAATAGTGAAAACAAAGCTAAGAATGTTGTCTTTTGTGTATCTCTTGCAGCAGGTCTAGAAAGTAATAAAATCGAACCTCATAATTTTTTTATACTAATGAAAGTATTTTCAATATGTCAATTTTTGTTTACCAAATTATGCAACAGTTCTAGTTTCCAAAGTGTGCAACAAACAATACTGCTCTCATTATTTAATGAGAATCAACACAAAAAATTAAATCCATTTCTTATTTGTTTAGTTATTATTAAGTGCTGATTACCTGATTATAATTTTTAGAGGAAACAAACCAAATGCATTAGGAATAAAAGCAGAACAACTCACTCCTGAAGTATGGGATTATGTTTTCTTCAAAGATGCAAAATATCCCACCAATTGTGGTATTAACAAGGAATTGCTGGACCGTATGAAGAGGGAATTTGAATTTTGGTATCCAGTTGATTTACGTGTATCTGGAAAAGATTTGATACAAAATCATTTAACATATTTCATATATAACCACTGCGCAATTTGGCCGAATGATGAAAGTAAATGGCCTAAAAGTATACGAGCTAATGGCCATCTCCTTCTGAATTCTGCAAAGATGTCCAAATCTGAAGGAAATTTTTTGACACTTACAGAAGCTATTAACAAGTTCAGTGCCGATGGTATGAGACTATGCCTTGCTGATGCGGGTGATTCAGTAGAGGATGCCAATTTTGTAGAAAATATGGCCGATGCAGGTATCTTGAGACTGTACACTTTTATTGAGTGGGTTAAGGAAGTGTTAGCCAATAAGGATCAGTTCAGGTAAAATAGTAATTATATATATTATATGAGTTTAAATGTCAACAAAAAACATTTTGAGTAGAATAGATCAATGGAATTTATAAGATCAATTCTTATGACCAACATGTGTTTATCGTTTAACAATTGAAATGTGTACGAGTATAATAATCTGGAAAACTAGGACCCTTGAAATTATTTAGAAGTTTTAGAGATCTGAATATTTGTATAATTTTCTGAAAATAAAAATTAAATTTTAATTGTATTTGGCCTATATCTACAACTTCAGTTCTGCAGTGTTTATGTGTTTATCATCTGGTTGTATATTTATTGGTTAGCTAATTTTATTAGTTTAACATGACACAAATACGCGATGACGACGATGATGGCATTGGCGATAGAACTCGTCTTTAATAAACAAATGTATATGCAAATACTTATTGCAACCTATTGGCTATAGAAGAGGCTAGTTCAATGATCGATCGTGATATACTAATACATAGCATTCAAATGCTGCAGATCCAATTTGAATGCTAATCAATTTATATATGGATTTCATTGATAAATTAATAAAACAAGTTAAAAAAGTTTAATGTATTATTTGATCTGTAGCATCCTGATTCTAAGAACGTATCAATAAAAAATTTAAATATAAGGCGATAATACCACATAATGCAATTAGGAGTAACTGGTAAATAATCATTTTCTTTATTAATTTTTAATTAAATTTATAGAGATGGAAAATTTCCAGGTTTTGAAAATATTCCCAAAATATATGTTGCCAAATATTTGCCGTGATTAATCCCAGGGAGTATTTTCTTGGCTACTTTCCAGGGAAATATTTCCTAGAGAAGTTGCTGAGCAAATATTTTTTGCCACTGTATTCCAGAAATTTTGCCTAATACTTTAATTTCTTGAAAACAAGTTTGTATTATAGACTTATTTTTAGGCATTGCAGGTAGATAGGATCTGGAAACTGTTTGAACATGTATTTACATTTTACAGCAATTATTTGTCTTTATAATTTTTTAGTATTTTTTGTAACTTTAATTTACCAATTACAGATTTTTTAAAAAATGTACAAATAACAAGAAAAGGAGTGAGAATGATGCACAAAAATCGAAAATGCCTTTAACAGATAACGTCAATACAACATAATTCCTAAGATTATGTTGTTGTTGTTATGCATGTTATAATTTGTCGGGAAATCCAAAATAATACAGAAATATTTCCCGGAAACTTCCTGAAATCTTCCCAGGAATATTTCTTGGAAATATTTCCTGAACAGGATTCTTCCTTTCCCGGAAAGTTCCTATTTTGGAAACTTTTCTATATGGAAACTTATCAGTGGCTCATCTCTATAAATCACTATTATCAATGCTATGCTATAGCCATCGTGATCACGGTTGCGTATATGTGTCATCTGCATAAGTAGGGTTGATACTGGATTTAAGTAAAAGTATTTACTTTTCATAAATTTCATAATTAAAGTAATTCAGTACACAAGCTCTAGAAATTTGATGCCACTGAATAATTTTGAAATTCAATCAATCCATTTTACTCATCATATTTTAAAGCAGAAGAAATGCAATTATTATTCAAAATAAGAAATTACATAGTTGAATAAATTGAAAACAGTTCATTTCACAAAAAAATATAATTTGTTTGTTGCAAATGCTATTCCAAATTTAGAATTGTAAAAGTTTGTATTATATAAATTATCCCTTTCTTATCATAAGTTATTGTATTGGTAACAATTTTTTTTTTTTTTTTTCTGTGAAAACAGTTGTAGAGTAATTTTTGATTTACTAAATTGCATGGTAAAGAAACTTAGAACTCGAATAAAGTTCATTTTTAAAATAACATGATTGATATATTTTTTTTCAAACACAATTAGGTATGAACTGGACTAATCAAATTTCCACAATATTCAGTATCCTGAAGTTATGGGGTTCTTAGTATGGTGCTCCAAATATATCTAATTTTTACTTTTACTTAATTAAAAGTAAAATTTTATTAATTTGTATCAAATAGTTTGTGTAGATGCAATATTTTTCCTAAAGATTTACACACTTTGAGAATTAGAGTGCTTAAATATGTTCATAACAACTTTTTACTTTAAAATAGTTTAAAAAACAATCATCCATTTTAATTAAATTAGTCAATTCAATCAGTTTCCTTCCTACAGTTCCTACAAAAAAAGTCATATGAATTATTAAATTAATAATTCAGTAAAAAAAAATAAAATAAAAATTAATCTTGCTAAATTTACTAAGGAAAAAGCATACCTAGCATAATGAAACTCAAATATATGACTTGATTGATAACATAACATAGATACTAATAATATACGGAATATGCATGACAATCTGTTAAGATTTAAACAAGTAACATTTTTCAAATACCTCAATTTTAATATTAACTTCTCACATATAGTCAACGAAATAAAATAAGAGGAAGGCAGAATTTTTATAAATATATAAATAAACAAAAATAAAATGTCCTAGATTTCTATTCTTAAGCAGGATGACCTTCGCTCTTAAAATCTGAAATGGGAAGTGGTATTATAAAGGTCATTCAATTAACTCTTCAAAGCTATCTAGTTTTTTAGTTTTGAATGACAAATTAAAGATGAAAAGTTCACCAGTTCATCATCAAATTCACTAATTTTGTTTTATTAAACATTGAAAGTGTTCACCATTAAACTACATGCAATAATAAGAGACATTGTTCCCTAACATTATAGTGCATTTATGAAGTAATCACTTGTGTACGATGCCGTAAGTCTTGTATTGATGCAGCCTGTGTGACATAAATTTTTGTTTTTGGCCTCACAGCAACAACTTCAGCGAAGACAAATCTGGAGAAAGTTCTGGCCATTCAATACTTTAGTAGGTCCTCCTCCATTCCATTCTTAAAATGTTTTATTAAAAAATTGTCACACAGGAATTGCATAATATGGAGGAGCTTCATCTTGATAAAAAATTAAGTTTTCGGCAGCGTAACTACCATCTTGTTCAAGTATTTATTAAGTCCTTAGCTTACAGATATAAACCCAATTACAAGGCAAGATCGAAGAGAAACATAGAACATACAAAAGCGTTAATCATAAACATAATAAATCACACTGATTATAAACAAAATAACAAACATAAATTGAAATTACAAGTAAATAAAAGCTAAAAACGAGAAAACAAATAGTGAAATATAAAGTGAGGCAAACATAAAAATTAAAAATAAAAAAATAATGATTATGAAATTGGAGAATTAAGAATACCAGAGTTTTCAGTACTGCAATATCAATGTTCTAGAGATGGTTGACAGGACGAGGAAACCTCCTCAATTTTTTCGCAATATTAACGGGACAGCCTGTATAATATTCTTGCTGACTTGTATAACAAATTACAATTTACCTCAGTAAAAATAAAAACAGTTATTATAAATCAAATCAAAATACTAATCAGTTTTCTATAATAAATATTATTAGTCGGACATCTTTCCAATGACTGCACCCGCTCCAATGTTCCCAGAGCCATTGATTAATAGAAATTGTAGGAAAATTGAATTGATTACCATAAATACCTTTACAATAAAGTAAAAAAAAAAAAACTACAAAAGGTAATAATGAAAATATTTGAGTAAAATATTGTGGATGTAATTCAACACTGATCAGGGAGTTAGCCACAGAGTAATTTCACACAATGTTGATACCTATTAAAAAATATTAAAGGCACCTTATATTATAAGAATATTTTTGATCCTCTTAAGATTTCATTACTCTATTCCACGATGTAGGTATTTAATCTAAATAACTGTAATTTAATTTATACGATGAGGACAGTATATTAAAATAATTAATTTATTTAATGAATGTAGGTTTTTTTATTATAAAAAAGTATATTTCAGGATTGGTCCAGCAACAACTTTCAATGATCAAGTTTTTCAAAGCGAGATCAACCTGAATATTCAAGCAACTGATGAGTTTTACAAAAAAATGCTTTTTAAGGAAGCTCTTAGAACTGGTTTCTTTGAAATGCAAGCTGCTAGAGATAAGTACAGGGAGCTCTGCTTGGAGGGTATGCACATAGATTTGGTACTTAAGTTTATAGAAGTACAGACGATATTAATTTCCCCTATTTGTCCCCATGTTGCAGAACACGTTTGGGAATTATTAGGAAATGTAAGCATTTTTACATATTTAAAATCATTAATTAATATTATTAAAAAATTAAATAAAATTGTTCCAAAGAGGTTGATGAAAAATTTCCAGCACAGATATATTTATAGTTAGTTTTTATTAACAGACCTGTTTCCATGAAATTGTGTTTCCTACAGATGGTATTAAACGTTTAATTGCCGAGTGATTTGAGACTTAATGAAAATAAACAATTTTCTTTGATCTAAACGTCGTAATTTCATGAAATAAAAATTGAATAATTAAAGAAATGTTTACTTTTTGCACACTTTAATTTAAAAACAATAGAAATGAACTATATACTATACATCGATATTAGGTAATTCTATAGAAATTGTTAGAAATTATATTACAATAAAACATGCTTCTAACCAACGGTCACTTTAAATTACAAGTTTCTTGATGAAAATTATTTATTTTCACGTCCTATTGAAGCTAGACAATTATTTTAGAAACACCCTATATATTTGAAGATCAAACTTTAAAAAAGTTAATTGTCAAAATTTAACGTTAAAATTTCCTATACACCGCCATTGTCGATAATGTTTTTAAATAAGTTAGAAGTTACCACTTTTTTGGAATGTAAATACTAAGAATTCCTAAGCAATATACTTGCTAATAATGCATCATAATAGTTTATAATTTTAACATTGTTTGATGACACTATAGTGAGCGGACGAAATTGTGGACAGTGACTAATTGCTAGCTTGTAGACAAGTGCGACGGGCGAAGCGTGCGGAGAGCAACATTTCATAGGTGTACTAAATTTGAATGCGATCAAACATACAAAAATATACAAAAATGACAAAAATAATTGCATTACATGACATCCATTATTTTTAGAGTAGAAACAGTGATATAACAGTTTTTACCAATTTCGAGGCGCTAGATTATAAAAATAATTTATTTATTTCAAAATTTAAAGTTTTTATCTTATATTTTCAATTGCCCAAGGTCTAAAATAATAGAGAGTGACTAATTCACAACACAGATATGAGTACGGAAGATACGGGTAGTATGATTACCGAAGCGTGGCATTTGAGAAGAGTTAAAGCACAGAAAATTATCAAAAATAAGTTGACGTCGGCTGAACCTCGCACATTAACAATTTACTTTAAATGTGCCACCTGTGTCATCCTTTCTACAAATTAGAATGCCGTCCTTATGGACGGCGATAGCCCACTACCATCCACTTACACCTACCTGATGCGCACTTCGCAAATATCATACTTAAGCCTTGTCCTCATGAACGCGAAATTCACGGATTTTTGCACGAATGTGCAACTTCTGTTTTAATTATTTATGGCGGGAAAATCTCAACTTTTGACAATTGCATTATGTGGTGTTAATAAATTTGTTTTGAGCTTCTGACAATCTACCATGACAGTTTTACGATGAAAATGATAGAAAATGTTATAGGTAGTTGACAAAATTTGTTTTTCCACCATTAAATAAATTATGCAAATATTTGCGAATTCCGCATTCACAAGGACAAAAGACTTTAGAATACATACACACTATTTACTATTAGTTACTAGCACTGTCACTATAACGGTTACACATTATCACTTATTATAATCATATCGTTCCGCTTTCCGTATGGCATTCATACGTCCATGTTTCGTCAAAATTTAGTATATCCTTCCATCCAGATTCTTATTTTTTAATATTTATTCTAAATAGTTTCTTCACCATATCACTATTTTGTCCTCTCTATCAGTATACTCTTTTCGATTTCATTTATACGGACTAAGTTTCATCTTGTAAGATATAGCAATAGAATTTTTTTTTTGGAAAACTCATTTTAAAAATACAATCTTCCTTCCGCGAGTTTCCATCCCTTTCCTTTTCACAGTTGTATTTCTTTACCACTTTTTTATTTGCACGCATATGCTATTCACGTACAATTTTGTTAATGAAATATATATTTCAACATCACTTACACTCATATTTTGACGTCACGCACTAAACTTTTCATACATGTCATCATCCGATATTCCTCATTTCGATCAAATCACTAATAAAATTAATTACAATCATAATTAATTTAACGAAAAGATATACCCGAAATTTTGCCCGCCCGAACGATATACCCGCCCTTGATAGCCTTGGAAATGAAACAGCTGGATCCGACAATTCATCACAGCCAATGAAATGTCAGCAGGGCATGTGTACTAACGCAGCGCATGCGTAGCAGAAGCTGTGTAATCGGGTATGCTCTCAGAGATATGCGGCACACGATTTTGTAGGAAAAATATAAGGGCTGCATGTATATTTCTTTGTGTTGACTGCTATAAATTGTGAGCAGGTTTATAACATTAGTCACTCTCTACAATTTTGGAAGTCTGGTATAACTTTATGCGATTTTTTTAAATTTTATTTTGCTTAAAAAATAATAGTACTAATGCAATGTCCATGAAAAATCATGTAATTTTCTGTATATCAACATTAAAGTTAGTTCCAGAGAATTCCAAAAATAATGTTTTGGCAGTGCATTGAAAATCTTCAGAATTTGAATTTTATACTCATATATCAATTTTCAGTACTTTAGTAACATTTTTGCTTATTTACATATAAAAATGTTGAATGTATTCAACAGATTGTTAAATTCCTCTACCAGAACAATTTGCATTGCGAATTAATTATTAAGCTAATTATGTTTCTTGAAGTTTTTATCTATTTTAATATTGGTATTGCTAATGACATCAATATAATAATAATTTTAGAACCATCCATTTATTGGGGAAATGATCATTTAATTATATGTCATCAACACAGTCAAAAAGGTTGTTTTCCAAGAAAGTTCTATAAAGATCATTTAAGACATATACAGGCAGTAAATTATTGATACCCTAAACGTTAACACTGAAACCTTGCTGAAATTGTCTTGATCTAATTATATGCGAATGTTCATTATGATTATTTATTTATGCCATCCCTAGTAAAACACGCTTTTTCGGACCACATGATAAGGGAAATGAATGTATCATTTTGTGGATGTTGTTGAAGTAACAAGCCACAAAATTCTAATCGCTGAGTATCTCCAGCATGTAACGCTTGTACATTTTAGTAATAAAATTGATGTTTGAACATTTTTCTGTTCAATACACACCATACAACATTTGTTGATAAATGAAGATTACTATACACCAAACACTAATTGAAGAGTTGTCAGCATTTATTATGTTTTCATCATTTTGTACATTCACTTCAGTAGGACGAATGGTCTTTTTGGAGTGGGGTTATCTTCTTCTCGAAGTCCACGAAATGTTGGAATAAGGACTATGTGGGCAGGTGTCTATTTGAGTAACTTCGTCAGTATTCTTAGACTGCTTGTCTCAGTCGTGGCTGGTGAAATTTCAGATATGTCATATCTTAATAATCAGACATGGGACTCAAACCAAACTTTAGAGTTCTAAGTTCTCTAAGTGAGTGGGCCAAAAGCTGGCCCTCCACTGCGACTCTGTGGTCTATTGTGGCTAACATACTTATTACACTTCACCCAACAGATTTAGCCTCTTTATGAAGCTGGAAGAGGCACTCCGCCTTACTAACGAGTCCGCTGCCTCGTTTCCCTGGATACCCGCATGACCAGGTATCCAAACCAGGGTTACTCTGTTGCTTGTACCTAACCGCTCCAGAGCCTTTTGACAATTCCATACCGTTCTTGAATTAATATTGCCACAGTACATATACCCTAAAGTGTGATTTGGGTTCCATGTCTGGCTATTGAGATATGACATACCTGAAATCTCACCAGCCGCCACTGGCTTATTTAGCATCCCCATTGGAATATCCATATATAAAGACAATATTTGTATACTCTTCAGTTGTAAATAAAAGCATTTTTTATGTAGCACTTAAAGTTAAGTGTCAAATGAATAAACAAAATGACACAAATAATAATTATTGTTATAGCAGCCATAATTTTTATTGGCTACCTTGATTCAAATATGAAATTATATTTTTTAAAATGCTTGTAACTTCTATAGTTATTTATGCAACAAGTACAAAAAGTAAGTGTTTATTGCACGTGACATGAAATTGTCCAAAGAGGCCGTCAGGCCGAGTAGGACAACACGTCTAGTGCAATAAGCAGTTTTTGTACGAGTTGCATACAATATTTTTTCTATATTCATACAAAAATCAAAAAATGATATTTAGATGACACTAAGTCTAGGAAAATGTGACGTCGATTTGAACGTTTATGTTTTCATGGGTTGCTATAACATTAAATGAAATTTACGCGGCTGGTGCGCTACACTGTCACCAATTTCTTTGAATATCTCAGAAACAAGACCAAACGTCGAAAAAAAACAGGAGACGAAAAAGTTTAGAAATTAATCAGGTCAAAGTGGTGTGTAGATGTTTTATTGAAATATTTTTTTTTTTTTTGTAGTTTTCAAATAAAGTAAGAGGGGGGGAGTAGCAAACAAAATACACTTCTAAGAGGGGTAGACAGTTCACACTTAAGAAGCTTATGTAAGATCATAAGGAGTGTTTGTGTTCCGAATTTCACTTAAATCGGATAAGTGGTTCAAAAGTTATGAGGGAAAAACGAGAAAAAAATTCCTACTTCAACGCCCTCTATCTCGGAAGCGATGCGTTTTAGGAAATAAGTTTATATCATAAATGAACATTATTTTAACCTGTTCTATCGATTCCTGAAGTTATCAAGATTAAACCTGAATCACCTTGTATATGTATAGCCAGTTATTGATATTGAGTGGGTAGGCAGGAAAAAGAGCGTCGCAAGAAGGAAAAGTACGAACTTATAACGATATTATGGACTGTGGGCATGTACGCTCTTGTATTTCACAGCTATATCTATCCTATATTATTTGATTTTTGTTTAGGCAAATAACGGAAACAGAAAAAAAATTATATAAAATAAACAGATATTTCCACAGAATGACAATGTTGGAAGTGTTTTTTCTTTCTGTCTCACTGCCTCAACATAAGAGTCTATTCAGGAACATTTGTCTTTCTGAATCTGTATATTTTTAGTAATGGAGATATGTCTAAAAATAAAACCAACAGTGTGTAAAAAAGATTTATTACTTACATATTGTCATAATTATATTTTCATATACTTACAGAAATACATATTTATTATAAAGGTTATATTGTTAAATATATTAGGTTTATTCCAAATGCATAGAAAACCGTACAATGTACTGTTCAAGTCTGCGCAATACCAAAAAACTGTTCCAAATCAAAAATTATCATTTATTGTACGATTTCTTTAGCGTTCCTAATATCTTTGTTACGAGCATTGAACCGTACTACGGCGATAATATCAGTACATGGTCATGTGTAGGAACTACTTGTGAACTGTTTGTATAGACATGTACACTGGCTGACACTGAGTAATCTCGTTTAGATTTGACATTAAAGCTGTTCAATTTAGTCGTTTTTTTGATTGGTAAATGGTAAATTGAATTTTGAAATGTCCATCCATGACTCTAGTTTTTTATTTTAAATAATGACTTGCATTGTTTGTCCCCACTCATTTCTCGGTCAAGTAAACGTTCCAAACATTGACGGTATCGTGGCCATACAAAAGTATTTATTTGGAACAAATCTATTGTCTACTATTTACCAAAAATACTTTAGTATGAATATAAATAAATATTACGTACCATATATTTATTCCTTATGGTAAGCTTTTGCCCTCATCCGGAATATGTATTATGATTATGAATAACTACATTTAGTGAAATTGCGCTTATACTTTTCAGAAAACTAGTGTTGTAAAGTCATCTTGGCCACAGGCAGGTCCTATAGATGAGATTCAAATAAAGGCCTCCAATTATCTTATGGAAACTGCTCATTCATTCCGTATCCATCTGAAAACATATCTGCAAGGTATTAAAACAAAATCTAATCCGAATCCACCATCAATTGAGAAACCAAATGTAATTAGTGTTTGGGTGGCAAAAACGTTTCCTTCTTGGCAAAGTTGCGTTTTGACTACGTTAAAAAATCATTTAGAGGTATGCATGTGATGGATACATCCTGAACTTAATTATTAGATATTTATAAACATATTTCTTTCAGAAAAATGGCGAGCTACCAGATAACAAGACATTGTCATCCGAATTTGCAAAAATGGATGTACTGAAAAAACACATGAAACGAGTTATGCCCTTTGTACAGACCACTCGTGAAAAAGTTAACCAGCTTGGTGTTAAAGCTTTAGCTTTGACTTTAGAATTTGATGAAGCCGAAGTGCTGAGAAATAACAGTGGTTATTTGGCCAATACTTTAGATGTAAGTAAAATGTAAAATGTTTTTCTACTATTTTGAACATTCTAAATATAGTGTTTATTTTTTTTTAATTAACCAATTGTAATTATTTTGCAGTAAAAATTTTTTTATTTTTAAGGTGGAAGAAGTCGTTATTAAATTTACTGACGACAAAGAAGCATCTGAAAAAATGAAGGAATGTTGTCCTGGTACCCCATTTGTGCTATTTTCTACAAAACCAGGTGTAAAAGTAGATTTTACAAACCCAATACTACATAACGGATTGTTCTCCAAATTTGTTACTATTAGTGATGGTGACAGCTATATGAAAGTTATTCAGCGGTTAGCAAAAGACATAAAAATTATAAAAAGTAAGTCTATTTTTCTTGATTATATTGTCCCTGTTTAATTTACTGTTAGTATATATCTCAATCTTTTGGTCTCTTTAATTTATTACAAAACCAGCCATTTATACCTATTTATCCTACAATTTTTAATGTTTATTGTTTTACTTTTGTGTTACTTTGGTTTTATGTGATGATATTTGTACAAATTTTAAATACATTATTATTTGTTGAACGAAATATATTTTTAAAATATAGTAATGTGTAATATAAAGTTGTGATTTGACACAAAATTTAAGAATATTAGAAATACTTCTAGATTTCCCAAAAACAAGTTTCTTTTTTAATAAAAATAGATACTGTTCATAAAATATCCATATTTATGTAGTGTTCAGTAAAGAACTTTACAGAACTTTATATTATGACTAGCTTCCTTGGACAAAAATAATGTCAATTAAATCAACTTATCTTAGTACAATTTTGCTTCCTTAAGAAGTTGTAGACCTGAGGAAGCACTTTTTCATTTCATATTTTTACAATATATATATTTTCTTATTAGTTGGGTAATTGTCCTCAAGTTTTGGAAAATAAGGTATTTTTTTGTTAGATAAAAACGCGTTCTGAGTGCCTGTACCACCATATTATTCCCTTCAGATTTTTTTAAGGATAGAGATTTTTAGAGAATGAGTTAGTTATTTTGAAATAGACTAGATTAGTTTTATAAAAGCTGTATACTTATTGCATGTTGCCATACTGCACCATTTTAGAGAAAACTGTGTTTAATGTACTTATTAAGCTTGAATAAAATAAATAAATTCTAACAAATTCAAATTAATATATTAATTCAAAAAGTTATTACATTTAGTAATGTGGCTTCTATGTTTTTTTTTATGTTAATTAAATATTAAGTAAATAATGTTTCAAACCTTTAGATAAATTATCGTCTAAGGATTAACGTAAAATTCAGTCAAAACAGATTAATTCTATATTACTATTACGGGCATTACTTTTTCAGGTGGTCTTTAAAAATATAGAATCAATATAACAGATATTTATGTTTTATATGTAAATGAACCTATTAATTTTCAAACATTTACTCGATATTTTAAAGTATATCGCTTGAAAGCAAACACTCTTTAAAATGTAGAGATTAATGACATATTTCTGCAGAATTTTGTCAGTCTATATGCAAAGTAATCCAGGAAATAATTTTATAAAGATTTCATTATTGACTGAATTAATTTATTATAAATTAAAATACAGAGATGTACACCTTGAACCATCCTGTACACTCACAACAACATAAAGGTTTCCAACCTAAAAGCCATTCTACTTTCAAAAGGGTAAACTGAAAATCGAAATTTTATTATAAAATTTTTGCTGAAAAATATTTGTTATTACTGTATGTCATTTTAGAACAAAACAATTTTTTTGTTTAGCAGATAATAAAAAAAAAATAAAGTTGGACACCCTGAATCATGAAAATGTAATATTTTAGAGAAAAATGTTATAAGGAAAGACCGTTACTATTTTTTATTGTGTCAGTGTCATAAAATCGTTTATTGCCCATTTTATAGAATGTATCGAAAGAACTACGTAATACCTTTTTGATGTCTTTTAAGATAATCTTTAACAAAATTTTATTATTTTATCAGAAATACTACACATTTCACTTTTTTATTTTAGTTAAAAAAAAATTAAGCTATTTTGTGCATTTCTACCACTGTGAATAAGAAAAAAACTCGTTCCTAAAATTATTAGAATCGATAATTTAAAGATTTAAGTATACTAAGTACAATTAATTTGAATCTGACAAGTTATTTAAGGACTAAAGACATAAATGAAAATTTTTTCGTTGTTTGGAAAACATATTTAGATTGTTTAACACCATTTCACGCAAAAAATTTAGTATAAATTGCATATGAATGCAAATATTTGAAATACTTGAAATAATCATATAAAATACCTCGATAATATTTTCCTGAATACCTCTTTGAACATTATTTTAAAATAGGTTTGGATAGTTTCAGTCCCGGTTAATGATTCTATTAGTACCTATTTTGACTTCATTTTGTATACATAAATATTCTGTTTTATTTACAGAACCTGATTCAGTTCAGTTATGGAGATACCAGGACCCTATTCTAGGACCTTTCAGATTACCTAACTTCAATGAACCCAAGAAAGATAAAATATTAATACCAACAAACAGTATTTTTAAGGTTGACGTTCAAAACAAGAAAGTACTAATAAATATTGGAAAAGAAATTGTAGAAGTTGGTACACAAATTTCTTACTTAGTAGTGTAAAACTTTGTATTATCTTAAATATTTATTTATTTATCGAATATTGTTTACATTAACAACATATTTCTTGACATCAATGTATTGTTTGGTGACAGACATGATTAAAACATAATATTTACAGAACTATTTTTTAATCCATAGGATAAAACTTATCCTATAACTTTTTTTGTATTGTAACACATCTAATTATAAAATAGGCAATTAATGGACTTATGGCAGTGGGGGCTGGTGTATAGGTGCTGCAGAGCTGCAGAACTGCCAAAAAAATTAGATCTTTGTATATTTTCGCGGAGTAATAATTACTAAAATTTATTAATAAAATAATTTGGGTAATTGGTGCAGCTAAACAGCATCCTATGCCCGCCGACGCTGTCCGCTGTGTCGAGCCGTCGTGCTTTCGTTAAAATCGCATTCTGCCCGCCGTTCTCTATTGAGTAGTAGACCAGATGAATTATTTGGGCCCTTACGAGAGCGCGTCACGGTACATTGAACTGGGCCACACGAGGTGGTTCTGTGCACGGTTCAGCACACCCGTCCTCCCCCTCAACTCCCGCGACGATTCACAATTGACGCTCGCAAATGCACAAATTTACACGGTCAGTGAGCTGCATTTTTTCCAGCAAAGTGAATGTTTACTCGTAGAATTGCGGACGTAAACGTACCTATTTCGTATTTAGTGTTAATTTGAGATTTTAAATACTGTATTGGTGCTTTGTGAATTTGTATAGTGATTTATTGTACTAATTATTATTTATATACTGCGAGAATGGATTTAGTTTATAATTTAGTTCATGTGATGCGATTTTTTAAATACTCTTATGAAGAAAAATTGATAGTAGGCCATTGTCCGATATTGTTATTGAGACTGCAGGTGTTAGCCGTGCAAAAACATAAAAACGTTAATTTAATAGAAACATTTATTCGAAGAACAATTGGATTTGTAGGTGCAACAAAAAAAAATGCGTTATTTTGTTTTCCTTGTTTACTTTTTGGCGGTGATAAAGCATGGACGGAGGTAGGGGTGACAGATTTGGTGCACTTAACTGAAAAAATAAAAAAGCAAGACAACTTCAAAAGCCATCTACATAATACAATGGAATTAGCTTTATTAGGGACAACTAATATTAAACACAAAATAATTTAGATGAAACATTTCGGGAAACAAAAAAATTATTAGAAATTGTTGCAACAACATCCATGTCAACATCAGAAGCTGAAAGATGCTTTTCAACTTTAAAAAGAATCAAAACTTCGAAATTCAATGTCCCAGGATCGTTTGTCAGCTCTATCGATGCTTTCCATTGAAAAAATATTTATTTCACAAATTGATGGGTTCAACGAAAAGGTTATAGACAAGTTTGCTTCTATGAAGGATTGCATGATTGAATTGACTTTCAAAAAATAGGTGAGTAAATATTTGCAGAACACCCGTTTCATTTCATCACGAGCCGCCACTGACTTATGGAAAAAATAATTTTAAATTTGTATCCTGAAGTAATGTATATGAAAGCCACTTTGGGATATAATGCAGACAATGCATAAGATAATAAATTAAACTGAGCAGCTAATGGCATAAGAAGGACTTATGGAAAATACCTGCAGCTACATCAAATACTAGTTCTATACTCAACGGCCAAAAATCTCGAGAGTGATTCATGTTATAAACCGACTGACAATTTATAGCAGTCGACACAAAGAAACATACATCCATTTTATTAGTAATTTTGTGTTCTTAAGAATGGAAAATAATTCAAGCTCTACAGCATATTCTCAAAATTATCCTAATTTAACAAGTGAGGATTATCGGATGATGACATGTATGAGGAATTTAGGGTGCAAGGTCAAAATATGAGTGTAAGTGCTGTTGAATATGTAGTTCATTGACAAGAATGTACGTAAGTAGCATAAATGTATAGTGCAAAAAAAGTGGTAAAAAAGTACAACTGCGAAAGGGAAAATAGGGAAAACTCGCGAAAAGAAGAATATTTTTAAAATGAATTTTCGACAAAAAAAATATTCGATTGCTATATCTTCTAAGATGGAACTTTGCCTAGAATATATACAAGGGTGCTTTTGCGAATTATGCTTATGAAATATGAATTATGGTATGTGAATTTCCATATAAATGAAATCGAAGAGAGTATACTGATAGAAAAAGACGAAATAGTGATATGGCCAATAGTAACCAATAGTGAATAGTGTGTGTATGCTAGTAACCAATAGTGAATAGTATGTATGTATTCTTAAGCTTTTTGTCTGCAAATAGTTACACAATTTATTTAATTATGGGAAAATCTTTACTTGCAACGAATTTTATCAAGTATAACATTTTCTATCATTTTCATCATGAAACTGCCATGGTAGATTGTCAGAAGCACAAAATAAATTTATTAACACCACATAATAATGAAAGTAGCAATAATATTCACGGTGTTTTACTGTTTTGCAAAATTTGTCAAAAGCTGAGATTTTCCCGCCATGGATGACGGTGATGGTAATGTTGATTAAAACAGAAGTTGTAAAATTAATGCAAAAATCCGTTTCTCGTCCATGAAGACAAGGCTTAAATGTGATATCCGCGGAGGGCACATCAGGTAGGTGTAAGTGGATGCTGGTGGACCTTTCGCTGTCTAACAGGACGGTACTCTAATTTGTGGAGGATGGCACAAGGGGCACATTTAAAGTAAACTTAGTTAGGTTCACTCGACATCAACTTATTTTTGATAATTTTGTGTGCTTTGAACCCTTCTCAAGAGGCATGCTTATGTAATCATACAACCCTCACCTTCCGTAGTCATCTCTGTGCTGTGAATTAGTCTATTTTCAACTTTAGGTAATTGATAATACAAGATAAACACTTCTCTAGATTTTCGGCCGTTGAGTATAAGTATTTTTTGATGTGATGTTATGGTACCACCAAATATTTCGCCATAAACACGCAATGTCACTACATATTTAACTTATACCAGTTTGTAGTCGATTCAATTAATATATTTCATACATTTTTGAAAAATTGTTAGTCAGTCCTGTACTTAAAAATGGTGATATCATTTGTTAATAATTATCGTCCTATAGCATTGTTGTCAAATTTTGCTAAGGCATTAAAAGTGTGTTTATATAATCACATTTTTCCTTCTATTAAACATCTGCTTTCATCTACCCAGCATGGATTTTTAACTGGTAAATCAACTCAAAGTAATCTACTAGTTTTTACTCAATATTTGTCAGATATTTTGGACTCTCACGGCAGAGTAGATGTAATTTACACAGATATATCTAAGGCTTTTGATAGAATAGACCAGTGTATTCTGTTGAAAAAGCTGGAAGGGTTTGGTTTTAGCCCTGCTTTGTTGGATCTATTTTCGTCTTATATTGATAACAGAGTCTACTTCGTTGCGTTTAATGGGTTCAAATCTCAGCAGCTGCTTGCAACATCAGGTGTCTCCCAAGGATCCAATTTAGGCCCTTTGCTGTTCTTAGTTTTTATAAATGATGTTTGCTGTATCTTAAAATGTGAAAATCTTATTTTTGCCAATGATATGAAAATTTATAGGAATATTGATGGTATGTCAGACTGCTTGAGCTTGCAAAATGATTTGACTAATATTGAAGCATGGTGTAGGGCAAACCGGTTAGAGCTTAATATTTCTAACTGTAAAGTGGTTACGTATACGAGAAAATTGAATTATGGAAAATATATTTATAAAATTAATAATCAGAATTTGCAGTCTGTGGAAACAATTGCAGATTTAGGAGTTTTGTTTGATTGTAGTGTAAGTTTTGTCAATCACATCAATCGCCAGGAAAATGTTTGCGTTTATTATTCGTAACTGTCATTCATTTACTAATATTAAAGCTTTGGAAATTCAGTATTATACGTTCGTTAGATCGAAACTTGAGTATTGCTCGTTGATTTGGAATCCTTATTATCAGGTACAGTCCGCCACTCTTGAAAATGTACAAGGGCGTTTTTTGAAATTTTTATCTTTTAAGTCTACTGGCACTGGTTTTGATCACAATGCATTATTAAATATGTTCAATTTCCGCTGACGATGTCAATCGGTGAAATTCCTGTACAATCTAATTCACAATAAAATTGATTGCCCAGATTTGTTGGAGCAACTAAGTTTCTTAGTAAATGAGATGAGAATTCATGCCGCTTTTTATTTACCAAGGGCTAACACAAATTTATTACTAAAATCTCCAGTGTATTTTATGTACAAGACATTTAATTCAATTTGTAATTTTTGCGATATAAATTATTGTTCTGTCAAAACTTTATGCATGAATATAGTAAACCATGTTCACAGTTGATGTACGCTGCTTTCTGTCTCTAGATCCAGTCTTTTTTCGCTTTAAGTTATGTGTCATAGGTTAGTTTTTCCCATTAATTCCTGCACTTTACTGTACTTTCATATTCATTTGTTTCATTATTTTTATTGTTGTGGAATTTATCATTATTTATATCAGTTATTCCAGTGTAATTTAGCTCTCTAAATGGAGATACTTCTGTTGGGCTAATAGATTATTATTATTATTATTACATCCAATGGGGAAGTTGCATGAATGGTCAAAACATGTGTCTGGCGGCAATATTCATATAATAATTAAAATATTAACATTAGTATATCGCCATAAAATGTAAACAAAACTACGTGGCCGAAAACGCCATATCATTGACATCATATGCTGTTCAGTACGGTTTGTTTCCGTAGATACAGGTGCAAGCTACAGTGTTAGTAATGTAAACAGGTGTCTATTTTTTGTGTTTTTGCGGCATCTTTGGCTGATAGATAGTGTAAATACATTGTAGGTAATACCATAATTATTAGTGATGATGTGGTGGACTTATGGTATTGTTAAATGTATCCTTTGTTTAAAATATAGAAACAATATTAATACAATAGGTGTTTAAAATAGAGAGAGAGAGAGAGAGTATGCGTACAATTTTATTTTATCTAGTTTGCGTGGATTTCCTTCGAGGTGTAGGCCTGTATTACATAGAATACACGGAACACCGGTAGATACGACGCTGCCATTTATATGTCGGTATACCTGATTTGGAGGCTACCTATTGACCATTGTACCAACTAAGAATGAAATCAACAGAAACGTAAATAAATAAAAATAAGATAAAGAAATAAAATAATTTTCTCAGGTATTAGCAAATATCACATTCAGGTATAAAAATCACTATAAAATTCTGCATCATAATATATACTGACAAAATAAAACCATAATGTTCTTAAAACAAATATAAACATTACTATCTTTTTTTTTTTTTTTGAGAAAACCATTACTATATTTTTTGGAGTAATAAATAATTTAATATTAAATGTTCAAGGCTGAGATGGATAAAAGGGTTATACCAATATTAAATTTGTATAAAGTACTTTCATTGTTTTTTTGTAGTTTCATATAAATGTTACCAGCTCATTTCTTGAAAACCAACCGTTAACAAACACATGTACAAAATTTTCTTCTTAATTTATCGCACATAAAATCCCCTACGAAGCTTAATTCAGCAGATTTAAATATTTTATAGTTAATTACACGCTATTCGGTTAAGGAAATATGACAATATCACAAGAAAACAGCTGAAATAAGAGCTCATCGGTTTTTATTGGAACATTCCCCTCGTTTGCATATGCCTTCTAATAAAAGAATGAAACACCACATTCTAGCTAAGTGTATTTGCCAAGTGGAAATAAAACTAGAATTATACGAACTGATTTCAATAACAATAATAATAAATTAATATTTATCTATCTAGATACCAGGTTCCTTCAGTATATTAAAGAATATAATATTTCTGAATAGCTTAACCAAGGGTTGCCTACTTCTTCTGAACTTGACCATAAAAAGGAAGAAATATCCACGAGGCACAAGTGATAACTGATATTCTAGAAAAAAAAATGTACATACAAAAATAGATTTGAAATTTTAAGTGTTGGTAGCGACATCTTCCGGTACAAGGTAGATTTATGTAACTGTATTAAGAGTTGCATACTCATCAGTAATTGAAGACTATATATTTTAATTTTGAATTTACTTATAATAAACCTGTAAACTAAATGTAAATACTATCATACAAGAACCTTTCACACGGATTAAAAAGGGAGTAATCTAGGTAATAATAATAACAACACATCAATGACAAACTAAACTATATAAATGTACCTTTGTTGGTAGGAAAAAAATACCAGCAAATCTTGTCCCCTGCAGCCCTCGCCTCCGAACTGATCTAAGACCTAAGTGATGTAAATGAGTTTGTTCCAACACAGTAAGAATCGATTCCGAACCGTCCAGAACTAGTTAGTCAGTTCAGTTGTTAATGTACTCTCGTCGAATGCGACGTAATACGGTGTTGGTCACATATTTTTCACGGTTCTGAACCAGTTCTCGACGGCTGTTGGAACAGACCTAATGAATCATTTTGGGTCGCGGGTATAGTATACAGTGCAAATCATTTTTGCATCTTGTCACATTTTTTCAGTTGTCTGTGTAATCCTAAATAAATTTCTGCACCACAGGTGTCATGTCTTGACATTTCATAGACGTAGACGTTACTTAGCTGAACTGAGGTGTCAAATTAAATTAAAATATTGTCATGAAAAGGAGACTGTCCTCCACCAAATGGGACTACGAGACCTTTGCCAGATTATGTCACTCTATACCTTTGAATATTTCAAATAACACCTGGGACAATAATAATTATTGTCTTCTTGGACTTCGGGACAGTTAAATAAAATTAACTTTTCAATATAAATTTATTTAAACAGCAACTATAATTACAATAGAGGAACCGCTTAAGGTTGGTCATGAACTGATGGCTGACATTAGCCCAATTTCAATATTTATACACATTAGATAAATGCTGAGTGGATCAAAACTATAATATCTATATTGAAACAATGAGAACGGCCAACAAGTCTATCACTTAGTTTCTAGAGAAAGCAAGAAGGATAGACATAGTTTAATTTGCTAGTAATCTTTGCAACTGGACACTTTTTCATTGTTTTGAATTTTATTTGTCACACATTGATTGTAAATATGACATATAAATTTGGTTTGATAAATTAATTTAATTTTTCTTTAGTTTTATCGGGTTTTTGCCACACTTCTGAAAAATAATAAAAATTAATTAAATAAGCCCTTGCGCCAAACGGAATAGTCAAGGGTTATTTTTGAAACTAAGTTTGCCTAACCAAAAAATCTCACACTGAAAAAAGCAGATAAGTGAAAAATAACAAAAATCACATCACTATTGCGCACTTCCGTATTATTGACGTTTCGAAAAACTTTGTTTTCGTTTTCAAAATGGTAGTAAAAGTATTAAACGTATGTACGCTATAAAAGGTGTTTCATTTAAAATAAATAATTTTTCTTTAGTTTTATTGAGTTTTTGCCACACTTCTGAAAAAATATAGATTCAAGGTTCAAGAGTCAAGGTTTATTTTTGAAACTAAGTTTTCCTAACCAAAAAAAATCTCACACTGAAAAAGCAGATAAGTAAAAAATAACAAAAATCATATCATTATTGCGCACTTCCGTATTATTGACGTTTCGAAAAACTTTGTTTTCGTTCTCAAAATAGTAGTAAAAGTATTAAACGTACGTCAAGTTTGACAGTTTAAAATTTGTTTATCTGCTTCCATAGAGATGTTAGTACTAGTAAAGAGCGGGCGGCCTCAGCCTGGCAATTAGGCCACACGTAACCTTTTTGCCTACCCTAGCATCCCATCACCTCTTCACTATTCGCCCTCAGTCTTCCTCGAACCTACCCAACGCCCTAATGTACGACAGGATCTTGGTCCATGGTAGATCCCTCATCTCTTCCCTTTGCAGCTCCTCTGTGCCAAAGATCCTATATCTTAGTCTTCCAAGGGCCGCACAATATCCTAGAAAATGGATTAGGGTCTCTTCCCCCTCTCCACATTCCGGACATAAAGGACTCTCCTCTATGCCTATCAAATTCAAATGCCTTCTGAGTCTGCAGTGGCCTGTCAGGACCCCCACCATTTGGTTCAGGGACCTTCGACTAAGGCTCAGCAGCCATATAGTCCTAGATTTATTAGATTCATTGAAAAAGTCGTGGCCCTGTCTACATTTTCCATTCCTTCTCCAATTCCCTCCTAGTGTTTGATAGGCCCATTAAGAGCACTATTCATACTGCCTCGCGTAATTCCCAAAAATGGTTCGGATCCCTGGCAAGGTGCCCCAGATCCGAGACGAGCTAGCAAGTCAGCCGTCTCATTACCGAGGATTCCCTTATGGTCAGGAACCCAGACCAACTCCACCTCCCTTTGTCTGGCCAGGGACTCCAGGGTCTCCACACTCTTGAACAAGTCTAGATCTCGTCCTCGGAGAGATAAGAGCCCTGAGTGCAGCCTGACTATCAGAGCAGATGAAGATTTTCTCCACACAATTCCTTACTTCTTCCTTGCTTGCTACCATCAAAATAGCAAAAACCTCCGCCTGGAAAATCGTGGAGTATGTGCCCAGTGAAAAGATCTGCCGGATATCCAGGTGTTCCAGATATATTCCTGCCCCAGAAAACTCATCCCCTACCCAGGATCCATCTGTATAGCATATCAGAGATCCCGTGGGAAACATGTTCTCTGCTCTCTCCCACCGCTCTCTTGAAGGGAAACAGCGGTATACCTCCTTCCCAACCTTAGTTTATCCTTTGCTTCAATAACCCTCAAAGCGGATACTGGAATCGCATTCTCCGCCCTTAAACATGGCCAATGCGACCTCCTTGTACTGAAGGGCCTTCTCTTCCTTATGTACAATACTATGTAGCGCTGTCTTCGTGGACCTGCCTCACCTATAAGCTTGCTGGTTCACATGGATCGGGTGTCTGAAACACTCTATCCACGAGGTACCTGTCCACAATCCTTTCCATCGTTTTGAATAGGAAGGATGTGAGACTGATTGCTCTAAACGCCTTTGCCGTTGTGTAGTCTTCCTTCCCAGCTTTTGGGATGAAGACTACCTTGGCTGCCCTCCATGCCAGTGGAACGTATACCATCGCCAGACTGGCCCGAAAAACCCTCACCAGAGAACATCTTGGCCTTTCTGTAACAGTGAAGGAAAAACTCCGCCGGCCCTGCAGCCTTGTAGGGTTCGAACACGTTCACTGCCCAAGTTACTGCCTCACCGCTGAATATTTCCCCGGCAAGGGGCCAATCTATACTTAGCGTTGGCTCCGCCATGGTAGTTACAGCGACGCGTCCTTCACCCGCAAAGTGAGTCTCCAGCAAGAGTTCTAAACATTCTTCACTGGAGGTGGTCCACGTTCCATCTCCCCTTTTTAATGAGCCTATATTCTCCCTTTTATCATAACTTAAGGTTTTCATCAGTCTAGCCGTTTCAGGCAGTGACTCTAGCTCACTACAATATGCCTTCCAGCCAGACCGTTTACTACGTCTTAATTCCTTCTTAAAATCTCTTCTTGCCGCCTTGTAGCCTTCCATTTATTAACCAAATTTGATACATGATTTAGGTTTATTATTGATCTTCTTTGACTATGAGTTCAAGTAAATTGAAACACTATAAACATTGAGGGTGAGTCGCTCCTAAAATTGTACCAACTTTTTTCCATTGATCGAATTTAAAAAGAATGATAAAATCCTGCGCAGAAAATCCTTTTTTACTCGTTAAATTTTAAACCTAAGGATTTCAAGAAAAAATGAATTAATTAAAACAAGATTTTAATTATGTTTATATTAGATGAAATCAAGAGTCAGCCGGTCAATCTTAAAAATTTGACAGTTAACTAATATTAGATATTTATTGTATAAGTGTTTTAAGTAGCATTTTATCCACGCAGGTATGTTTAAACGCGAGAACATAGTTCGAGCGTTTAATATTCTTAAATGAATAAAAGGCAATTAAAACACGAATGCAATACAATGTTTAATTACATCACAATCATATTTATGGATTCATAATTATTAGAATTTAATAAAAAAATATTCGCACGATTTGATATGTCTTAGTATGTACTCAATGAATAACAACTTGATATTGCAAAATCCAAGGAAAATATAGCTGCTCCTTACAAGAAGAGACATCCGTAACTTGTGTAAATTCTTCACAAACTTCGGCAGATGTTATGCGTTCCGAAAATAATGCCAACGATGCTGCAAGAGTTTTTATTAACTCAAACAAAGATAAATGTGATAAAATAAAAAACGAAATGTGTATTACTAAATGTAAATGTTAATGGTAATAAGTAAATAAATTAAATTTGATTTATTATTATAGGTTTATTATTTTTTCATTATTCTACTAGTGAAATAAAGTTACTTTATTCTACTAGTGGTTAAAAAATCACTAGACGGTTTATATGTGTGGATAAAAGTCCGATTATAAGGTGATTGTGGATAAAACTATTTTTATTTTTGCTACTGTCTATTGTTGAAAATAGCTGGAAAATTTACATTCAGCAAATAAGTTGACTTGTTAGTTGTGCTAGGTTTCTTGAAATAAACTGTAGAAGAATATCGTAGGAGATTTCCAAATCGAGTGATGCTCCATAGATAAATATTTTCTAATGTTGAAAGCCGGACTTGAGAGACAGGAAAGTTTTTCAGTAATATCCGAGAATATCCTAGTATAATAAGAGTACAAGATGAAGAAAATGTTTACAAAAAGTTGAAGATGAATCGCAATTAAGTGCTACTACTTTCTCGAGAAACTTGATCTACACCGATTTTTTAATCGTAATCTACCACAACCATATCACATTCAAAAAGTGCAAAAGCTATAGGTTCAAGCTTTGGATGGATGAGTGCCTTTTTGTGAGTTTATCTGGCATCAGAGGATATTAATTTTAACAAGAAAATTCTCTTCACTGATGAGGCTTGTTGGCAAATGTTCACAACTTTCAAGAATATTTCGCTGTAAACCCCTATGCAATAACTTTTGAACGCGAGTTTAAAATAAATTCGTTATATTTGATTGAACGAGACATTTTGCCAAATCGATTAAATGGCGAGTTATTTAGAATTTTTGTAAAATGCTTTCCCAAATTTTTAATCAAAAATTTACCATTGCAACGTAGACTAGAGTTTCGGCTTATGTATGATGAGGCACCACCTCATTTTAGTCGTACTGTTGAGACATTTTGAATTTTAAGTTTCCCAATAAATGGTTAGGGCGAGGAAATAATTGTCCTCAAAATTGATCAGCACGATCGCCACACCTCATTCTTTGGGAAACATTGAAGGATTTTGTTTATTCCTCGCCAATTGAATACCAAGAAGTTTTGTGGAATCGTATTACGAATAGTCCAGGGCATTCAGATCAAAATCGATCGGAATAGCGGAAATTTTTAGGCACAGCAGACATCGAGATGCGGTTCTCTGCATTGTGTTCAGGAAGGTCCCAGGAAAAAGTCTATTATCGTCTGGTTTAGCCATTTTTTGAAAAATGCCTTCTGGTCCGGAAAATGCATTACACCATTATAGGAACGACTGGAAACTCGGAAACTCGCCGAATTCATTTCTGGCATTAGAATTACACAGGGGTATAAATAATAACAATTTTGATTGAATATTAACCCTTTCAGGTCCAGGTTGCCACATATGGCAACCAACCGACTATGCGTTGCCAGACCAGGGTGCCACATATGGCACCCAATAGTTTAGCATTACTATAAGACATTTGTAAGGCTGGTATAATTTTGTGAACATTGTTTTATGCGTGGGTTATCAGTTTCTCAAGAAATTATGGTGGGGGTCGTAAGTTTTGATTGGTTCTTTCAAGGTCAACTCTACATCTCCGTAAGTATTTGTATTGTACGTTAGTCATTTCGCTGCAAGGAAAGGGTGCTGTTGTACGTTCTTTTGTGTGTAAAAATGAATGATAACAGCGATAATGAAGAACCATATGAAGATTCTGAATCCGAATATTTACCCGATCATTCCGATGAGGAAGAAGACGATAGTTGGTCCAGTGCTTCGGACACTGACAATGAAGTAGATGTACCGGTAACTATGGGTGATTTCACTGTCGTAGCAGATCCGTTTTCTGTAATTTCTCTTATTACTATTTTTGTCATTAAATATTAATGTTTTTTTTTTATTTTAGGATGACAGAGCTTCAGTGATAGTGCCATTTTCAAGTATGTTTGAAGGCATTCATCCCGCTGTTGAGTTGGAGGACATGAAGCGTGCTGAGGATTGTTTCCTAGCATTCATGTCTAAGAATATTGTCCAGTGTCTTTGTAATTGGACAAACGAACGTGCAGGAAAGTACCTGGTAGAGAATGGCACTCAGAAAGTGTATGACATTATATGGAAAGATGTTACTGTTCCTGAAATGTACACATTTTTGGCTCTACATTTATATATGGGACTTATTCATTATCCTACAATACACGACTACTGGAGTCATGACTTCTTGTTTAGAGGGCCAAATATATTTTGCGCTGAAGTAATGAGTAGAAACAGATTTTGTGCGATTTTAAAATTCTTGAGATTTAGTGATCCACGTGCGTTCATTCCAGGTAAACCTATTACTCGTTTAGGAATGTTTTTTGCGTATGTGAAAGAAAATTGCAAAAATCTAGTAGACCCGGGAGAAATAATTGCTGTCGATGAATGTTTAGTTTTATACAAAGGTAGAATCCATTTCAAACAGTTTATAAAAACTAAGCGTTCACGTTTTGGAATGAAGATGTTTTGCGCATGTCCCAGTAGTCCAGATTTACGTGGGTACACGTATAACTTCGTCATGTACTTTGGAAAAGACACATTCAATGTTGATCACATTCCAGGATCACATGTTCTATCTATGTCTGAGAGAATTGTGGTATTCCTACTGCAAGATTTATTAGAGCAAGGGAGAGAAATAATAATTGATAACTGGTACACGTCTTTGAGACTAGCAGAGTTTCTACTAACAAAAAATACATATGTCACTGGAACTATTCGAGTGAATAGAGGTGTACCTAAGGAGCTAACAGAGACTCATTTGGAAACCTTTCAAACATGTTTTATCAGAAAAGGTGATGTTCTGATTGCTAGATATAAGGATAAGAGAGATGTTCATTTACTGACTACTAAGCATAAAGCCGGTTATATAGAAAAAAATCGTTTCCAGCCATCTATATCTAGAAATGTACCTATTTTAAAGCCAAATATTATTGAACATTACAATCTAAATATGGGAGGAGTGGATGCGATTGATCAGGATATTGAACCCTATGATTGTACTCGAAAAAGCTACACTTGGTTTAAAAAAATTGGTTTTCATATAATACAGCGCATGGTGTTGAATTCTAAAGTTCTTTATACAAATGCTGGAGGAAAGGAGAAAACTGTGCTCGGGTTTACAAAAATACTAATTGATCGTCTTTTGGCTAAATATTCACCTGGATACAAGAAAATAAAAGAAAATTACAAAGAACGTTGTGCTCCCAGAAGAGTATCTAGCGGAGATCACCCGGCTAAAAATAGACACATTTTTGGGTGTAATGTCAAAGAAACTGGGCACCGCCGCAAAAGAGGAAAATGTAGAGTATGTTACCAAACTGCGAAGAAGAAATCATACACAAGCAATTTATGTGGGCAATGCCCAAATGGCCCTATCTATCTATGTTCCAAGGCTCATTTCGACATATTTCATGGTTATGATTGATATGACATATTTTGTATTTTTTAGTTCGAAATAAATATTTCTCTGTAGACCTCCGCCACTGTCTTTATTATATCTTCAGCCCTGTCATTGACTTGCTTCACAATTAGTGAAAATAAATGTATTAGCATACATTAGCTATGCTGGCATTCAATAAATAAAACATATTTGAGTTTATTACATATAAATTTTTAATTACTAATTAAAGAGTAACCAGTTTTTCATCAAATCTGGTATAATGCTGTGAACAAAGAATATCAATTTGGGCGCGAAAGGGTTAAATAAACAAATATTACACATATTATAAAAAAAATTGCTTTAGAAGTCTTTTATGCCTCTAAACTAGATTTGAAAATGGCGCCAAAGCTATAAAGAGAGTAGAGTATCGTTTAATTCGAAAACCCTCGAGTATCGATTTTGGAGTGATTTTCATGGACGCTGCCATTTCCCCCCCAATCACCCCCAGACAACCCCACAGAGGAAGGTACCCCCGGGGAAATCTAATGCTAGAATTGAATTCGGCATCCCCGAAAACCTCCCGAGTAGCGAGTTTGAAGCGCTTCCCATGGACTATGCAATTTCCTCCTCAGAATGACCCTCCTGATACCCCCGCGAAACCACCCCGAGCGCCCCCGAGTAATTCCAATACTAGAATTGAATTCGGCATCCCCGAAAACCCCCTAGTAACGAGTTTGGAGCGATTTTCATGCATGCTGCCATTTCTCCCCAATTCACTACCCGCGCACCCCCACAGAGCCACCCCCGTGCATCCCCGGGTAATTCTAATGCCAAAATCGAGTTCGGTAACCCCGAAAACCCCCGAGTAACGATTTCCGAGCGATTTTTCCGAGTTTCCAGTCGTTCCTATAATGGTGTAATGCATTTTCTGGCCCAGAAGGCATTTTAAAAAAAATGGCTAAACCAGACGATATAGACTTTTTTCCTGGGACCTTCCTGAACACAATCCAGAAAACCGCATCTCGATATCTGCTGTTCCTAAAAATTTCCGCTATTTTTCCTAACTTTCCTGGTTTCAGAGAAAATGGTGTCCATTTTGAACAATTTCTTTAGTTTTAATTTTATTTAATTTTGTAATTTTATTACTAACTGTCAAATTTTAAATACAAAGCCTACTACCTACTGACTTTTTGATTTCTTGTAACAAACACTATTAATATTTTGTGTGTTTTAAAATATATTCTGCGCTAAATATTATCATTATTTTTAATATCGATCAATGGAAAACAGTTTGGTATAATTTTAGAGATGACTTCCCCTCAACGAACACCTAGTAGTGTTTCAATTTCCTGGAACTCATAATCAAAAAATACCAATAATAAACCTAAATCATGTACCAAATTTGGTTATTCCATTTTAAAGTAATTCAGCGATATTATTTTTTTTTTTAGAAATATTTGGCCTCTCTGAAGGCCTGTATAACTTAGCTTGTGCGCAACTTTGTTCTGCCTACATGTACCTACTCTGTGTCTGTTCTTATGCGGGACATCCTGTAGAATGCTCAGTATAAATTATATAGTAGAGTCTATGGCATTGTATTTGTCGGTTTACTGAAAAAACTTATACTTTTAAATACTGTGAATGTTGTATATACTTAATATTTACTGTTGTGGGAAACAACTCTGCTATTACCCCTATGTTAGCATTGAATTACATCCACAGTATTTATGTGTTATTCTGTTATTGTATTTTATACTGCAGCTTAAATGATGAAAAATGCTTTACGTTTCATGTAACTTTTGAAGATATTTCAATATAACTACCTATACTTGTATAAAAGTTACAGGGGAATTAAAATAGTGGCTATTGTTATATTTGTTTCAACCCTCATATCACCTGCACCTTTGAAGTAACCATAGTTTCTTTCTGCATTCCTCCATGAAATTATTGCAATCGATTTTATTGGGATCTGATCAGCTGTGAAGTTATTTAAAAAATATGTTTTTAGCAGTAGCTAGGTACATGTTTTTGCAATAATAATTTATTTATTTATTTATTTATTCATTTACGAGCAAGCCCACTTAAGTAACAGTATAAAAAATGTAGAATAGTGCAAACAGTCGTACTAAAAATAATAAAACAAATAGTTAAAACAAGTGAAATACAATTAAATATACAATCACACAAAGCCAGAATACAATAAAATACAGTAAACAAAAAACATACATATACTATACTAAAAACAATTACAAGAACAAAATGACAAATTGAGAAATTTAGGAAAAAGGAAAATGTTAACTCAAAACATCATACCTGAGTGCTTAGAAGACGCTTCTTAAACCTATCTAACGATGCATCAAATACGTCTACATCAGTAACTGCATTTGCCATTCTAAGCATTCTAGGTATACAGCTATTTAGAGTGACATTCATTCTGCAGAAAGGCACATGGAACAGATGCAATTGCCTAGTACAGCGATTAGGTACAAGGAGCTTAATTTTCGATAATAGTTCAGGACAATTACATCTGCCATTTATGATGTTTGAGAATAGCAAAAGATCTCTGTGTTTCCTTCTGACAGATAGAGACTGCATCTTTAAATATTCTTCGATTGAATTGTAATTCCAGTTAATATGTAACTTAAAAGCTATATATCTAAGAAAATTATTTTGAACCGAATTAATTTTTTGGATATGTGTTACATAATGCGGGGACCATACACAGGAACAATATTCCAAATGAGTTCTCACCAATGTGCAGTAAAGAGTTTTGATGGCAAAAGTATCAGTAAAATCACAAGTTAGCCTCTTGACAAAACCCAACATCTTCAATGATTTTGCCGTGACAGCAGAAATGTGATGATTGAAATTAAGAGCAGTATCAAAAATAACACCAAGATCTTTAATTTGATGAACAACGTCTAATATCTGACCACTAATATTATAATCAAGCAATATAGGCTGTCGAGTACGATTAAAACTAATTTTATGACATTTCTCAGCATTTAAATCCATATCATTATACGTGCACCAGTTTACCAGGTTATTTAAGTCAGATTGCAATTGGAAAGCATTGGTAATACTATTAACAACTTTAAATAATTTCAGATCATCAGCAAATAATAAGGTGTTACTATGAGTAAAACAGGAAGTAATGTCGTTTATAAATAATTTGAATAAAAGAGGTCCTAGGTGAGAGCCCTGAGGAACACCGGAAGTAACAGAAATATAATTAGAATAATGATGATTTACTCTGACTATCTGTGTTCTATTTACTAGATAGTTGGCAAGCCATTTCAACAGTATACCACGCAGCCCAAAATTTTCCAATTTTTTTAGTAATAATTCATGATTCACTCTGTCAAAAGCCTTGGAAAAATCAGTGTATATAGAATCCACCTGATAGCCTTTCTCCAAGGCTTCCGACAGAAATGTAACATAAGAGACCAGGTTCAACTCAGTAGACTTGCCAGCACAAAAACCAAACTGTTCTGGAATAATAATATTAGAGCAGTCATAGCTAAGGTAGTCAGTTATTATACTCTCAAAAAGCTTGGGAATTGTACTAATTATTGATATGGGTCGATAATTTTTTATATTTGATTTATCCCCAGATTTATAGATGGGTGTAATATAAGAAAGTTTCCAGCAGTCAGGAAAAACTCCTATATCGAGTGATTTGTTGAAAATATAAAACAATGGACGAGACAAGACAAAGCTACAATTCCTAAGTAACACTGGAGGAATAGCATCAGGACCTGGTCCCTTTCTGATGTCAAGTTCTGACAAATTCTCATAAATTTTGGAAATTGGAATGTGATAAGAGGAAACATCTATTTCCGTCTGAATGTGATTTTCATGTATATCTATGTTGTGACTGGTATATACTGAGGAAAAATACTTGGCAAAGAGATTGGCAATTTCAGCACCAGAACAAACAACATCATCATCCAAGTGCATTTTGTCTGGAATAACATTATTTTTTTTCTTACTTCCAACGGCGGATGGTGGTCATCAGGTTTAATTAAAATATCAATGGCTTCATATACACTGAGCTCAGAAGGAGAGAGAATGAGATCCAGAATAACACCATTATGATTGACAATACTATTAGACTGAAACAAATTATTGACTGCGCATAAGTTTGACATAATTTCAATAGCTTCAACGTCAGCAGGAGAGGCTATGCCAGATGCGGTGACCGTGGAACAGAAGTCGTCCATTTCCCATTTGGCCAGAGGAAGGTTGTAGTCTCCAAATAGATAAAATTTGATATTAGGGTACTGGTCACTTAAAGTTTCTAGCTGCAGATAGTGATCAAGATATGCATTGAAGTGGGATTTAGGTGGAAAATATGTGGAGCCCAAAATACACTTGTTACTATTAGTGCCAATTTGAACAAACAGCTGTTCAATTGTAGAAACCGAGGGTACAAGGCTACTGCATAGTATTTTATTCACAGCTATTAAAACACCTCCGCCTCTGCTACAAATACTGGACTCAGTTGTACGATCCTGCCTATATATATTATAATTAATGAGACCCAATTCAGCATCTTTGATGTCACCATGTAACCATGTTTCAGTAAGGACAATTACATCATAAGAACAGTTTAAAACATTATTACAAAGTTGAGTTAGTTTGGTACGTAGGCCTCTAACATTCTGATAATAAACGGAGAGCTTGCCCGAGTCAATGTGCTTTAGTGGTTTTTTGCAATTATCTTCGGAACATTGTTCAAATACTTTATTGTTAAATCATGCTCGCCATTACTCTGTCTTGACAATCTATCAAAACAGTTTTTGAACTTTTGAAAGTTCTGAGTAGGAATTTCATTAAATATCTATTGTGTGAAACAACTAATAATAGCTAATAATAACTACTGCTACTACTTTAAAGTAGATTTCATTACGAATACGTCAGCAGTTCAAAGGAAATCGCAAAATTCATTTTAATGAGTCTCATTATTATTGCAAACGATCTTTAGCACCCTGTGTAATTGGTTGTTTAACCTGTTAAAAATAAATAAATAGATATTTAGAAATAAGAAAGGCAGTACATCCAGGTTAGTCGCGTTCAGCGTTATATTTATATTAAATATAAATAGGCTGCAAATGTTTAACCATTATTTTTTTTTCTGTTGGATTTGTATAGAAAACCCAAGTGAAAAACTTAACTTTTTCGTTTGCTACTAGGTGCATTCATTTGCACAAGATTATTACAGGTATCTATTTAAGTTAGATTAAAAAATAGCATGTCTTTAAAAAGAATCATTTGTTTAAAATTACTGAAATTAAAGTATCTAGGTATTACGATTTCTTTAGACCAAAATATTCTTTAGTGTGTGTCGATATAATTGTAGTGAATGAAACCCAATTATGTCAGAACTTATCATTTTTCTTTTCGGCAAATACGTTTCTACAAACATGTTTAATTTTATTTTCATTATTAAGAAGACATTTCAAATTCTGATAACTTTGCTGTCTTAGAAACAGTGAGTGTTATAGATGATGTTATATTGAGGCAAACTTCGTTAAAGATTTGTTGCATATGAGACATATTTGGATAGATATTATTTTCTGTACTGATATTTGAAGCATTTTTTTAACAATTGGAATAAAAGTGATAACAACTGCTGGACAAATGTTCTAGTTTTTTCAATCTTTTGTAAGATACTTATGTGAAAGATAAGATTTTGTTAAATATTCTTAAATTTTGTTTTTAATTAATATATGAAATATTTGAATAAACAATTGTATACATAATTCAGTGATGAATACCATCATGCTTCAAGAAAAAATTATACTGATGAATACATTTCACGCAACCACCGAAAGAGGGATTACACATTTGGCTGATAAACCGTAATACAATATTAAGTTTTTCAAAACTCATATAATTAAATATGGATTTATTAACTCTTTTAATTAGTCTAAATATTATAAAATAGTCCTAAAGCTCGTACAATATATAATAAATATTAATATAATAAAAACTACCAGTAAACTATATCAAGAAATTTCTTCATGGTGTTTTGCAAACATATTTGTAATGCAGATAATTTAGTGTCCAATATTTACAAAATAATTCACAAATTTCACAGAATGTAAGAACGAGAAAGGTGTGGACAGTCTCGCACCGGGGGGTTGGCTGGACCTTCCTATTTTAAACCCCGTTTTACAACCTCAGTGATGTACACAATGGGGCGGCAACCTTTAATTTAAATCGGGCAGAATGAATTTAGGAGATTATCCGAGAAATTTGTGGAATAATAGAAATCTTTCAGCGTCACTGCCCGATGACAAATAGCTTAGGTCGTTAAAAGATAATTCAATTGTATTACTTACAGAACTCACCGTGAAATATATTCCAGGCGCTAGCTACTACTAGAACCTATCATAAATATTTTAGAAAAGTGTGCTTTGTAGATCGAAATTGCTAAACATCCAATAAGGAACAATGCAATTCTTAATTTGATTCCCATCATGTTCACAGCGTATCTACTAAGTAGTAGATACATAATATATCATTTCTGAAATATATTGTCATTTTATTTGATAGGTTTGTATTGTTTCAAATAAGTTGTATTTATGACCAATGTGCTTGCTGAAAATATTTGTATCATCAGGACATGCTGAACTTGAACGTGCATGAATATGTGAATTACTAGCTGTTCGGAGCGCTAATGGTATTGCTTGGTGTTACCTTTTTACCAACTGTATATAGCTAATGATGTGACAGAGGATAAAACTGCAAAAGAAAATAATTTTATAAAAATAGATACTCTTATATAACAAAATAACATGTCGCAAACATGTTATTTTAATGTTACCATATTTGATGTTTTGTAAAACGTACAGGATGTTCCAATTTCGTTGTAATTGCAGGGTATTTCAGAAACTACAAAAGATAGAAGAATGTGGTTTTTGCAACATTGGACTACTTTTTCGAGAAACTTAAGATGCCGCAATCAGAACTTTCATAGATCTCTTTATCTTTGAGATACAGGGCAAAATTAAAAAAAAATACATTTAAGGGATTCTTCCGATCTCAGACAATGACTGACATATTGGAATGGTGAAAATTGCTTTCTGTTTTTACGTAAAATGCAGTGGCGTACTTGTAAATTTTGTACATGCTGTCTCCTTTAAAATTTGACCCAAACATATATTTTGGAATTCTGGACACTTGCTGGTTTTCGCCATGTGACCTCTTTCCTTACTTTCCTCCTCTGTCCTGAATTTGTACATCTCCTACACAGCAGATTACTGTCTTCCTCTTCTTGATATATTTTTTTCTTATGGCCATACCATCAGCATCTAAAGCACTATGTGACTGACACCCTCTCTGAAACTGAGCACATATTAAGCCCAATCCTTCTTCCAATGCGCTTTTTGCTATTTCCCCTTCTATTTGCAACGATAGTGCTTGGTTCCCAGTAGAGATTACTTATATTAAACGATTTTTTATTCGCTTCAGAAATTGTAATTTTTGCTTGTATATTTTCATCTTTTTCTATTTCCTTGTTTAGGTGTCTTAACACTTTGTCTTTTTTGTCTATAACTATGATAGCTTCACCTTGTTTGGTCATCCTATCATATTTTGTACGTTAGGTCACCGTGCTATCAGCAGCGATGTTAGACTTGATCGATTGCTAGAGACAAGTATACGACTCTGTGGCCTGACTGACTATCATGCTTCGGCCTTTCCTTCATTCTCTTATCTTCTCTCATAGAGTCCTTTCCTCTGTCTTTAACAAATACTAAACATTTCACCTTCGTATTGTTAAACAAATACCGCACCATTTTCCTAGTGTTTAATCCATCCTTATCTTCTCTTGGATCGTCCAGCGCTTTAGTTATATTCTCCCTTACTTTTTCTAGTACACTAAACCAATCTGAATCATTGACATCGTTCTTGTAATTGTTGTTACTGGCTTTTATAGCTTAGCTATTATAGATTTTCCTCTCCATTTCCTTGAGCTTTGGATATCTATCCTCATGCCTACGTTCCCATCCTGATCTTCTGACTCCATCTCTGGCTCCTATAGAACTAGCAAATCTGCATCTGCCTCTGTCCTGGAGAGATAGATGATGACCTATATATGTTCGCAGGCTATATCTTATTTTTCATACTTGTTAAGCTTTCGAAATCTCGGACCGAGATGAGTTGCTCTTCGAAATCCTCTCCTCTCCTTTTCTATCTACAGTATGCCCGCGGATTGAGTTTACAAGAGGGCAAAAGGACCAAACAGTGAAAAATACGAATCTCGACAAAAATGTTTGCTTGTTTAGAAAACACAAGTCACCATGACGAACTTCAATTTTGTTGTACAAGGTGGATCAAAAACACAAAAATGTTATTTTGCGTAAGAGTACAAATACCCTATTTTGCAAGATATAAAAAGGCATTCTTGATAAAAGTTTTTACTTGTTTAGAAAAGACGAATCACCATGATGAACTTCTATTCTGTCGTACAGAGTGAATCAAAAACACAAAAATGTTGTTTTGCATAGAAATTTGTGGGTACGCCATTCTGTCACCTCACGAGCACCATGGACAATAATCCTGTTAAAAATACATTTTTTTCCGAGAGTTAATGGTAAATTTACGAGTTCTTCGCTAAAAAATGTGTCAAGCATTTTTAAGTATGATATTCTATTGCAGGTGTTATTGTAGAAATATGAGCCTATACTGTCTTCGTGACATTATTCTAAACTCAGGGTTTTCTTGAGACCAATACCTGACGTGATGAGATGCTGACATCCATTAGTAGAAAATGGGCATTCATCAGAAAACATAATAAATTCATAAAAATCAATATTTCCATTTAAGATTTTGTCTCCTATCCACAAACAAAAATCTAATATTTTCGCTTCATCTCCCTCTTCCAAAGTTTGATTAAAGTGTGGTTAGAACGGATATAATATATTTTTTTTTTAAATCTTCTGAATATGACTTTTTTCACAACTTCTAACTGTTTAGCACGATTTCTAAGGAACATTACAGGAGTTTCTCCAACAGAGTTGAGAGCTAAAACTGTGGCAACATCGTTATGGCCATATTTCTTCTTTTTCTTTTTGAGGTTTAAAACCGTACCAGTTCTTTGAAACTTTTTTATTATCTTGCAGACTGCCATCCGACTTATTGGAATTCCTACAAATTGTTCCATGACGTAGTACGATATCGTGTGTGTACTCTATCTCATCGGTATAAGGAAATATAAAAAAATCAAAAGACGCCGACCGTAAGTAGTGGGATAAAGTGGTGCAATATAATTTCAAGCAAGTGACGCAAAAATCATTAGAATATGTGGATATGTGCGCATAGTATATTAACATAATTCTACAGGGTGATTCAGAACTTATCTAAAAGCATTTGGGAATAGATGCGCCATGAAAAATGGAGTCAATATCGTAAAAAAATTGTGTAAAGTTTTTATAGTTTCAGAGAAAACGATTATTGAAGTTCTAGTAGTTTCAATCTTTACATCGCTAGTCTACTGTAGCCTCTAGCCAGGCGATTTCAAATATACGATTACTTAGTATTTAGATTAGCAATTCGCAGTTGATGGATATCGTTTTAATTCATGGTGAAGTGAAAATGCTTTAGCAAGACGATTTCCCGATAAACATGTGCCAAATGCAGCTACTTTTACAACGGTGTGTAGTGAGTGAAAGTGTAGGGAAAACGCTGGCTTGACATGGGAAATTTGTAACCGAATCGTGAAACAGATGGAGGTCCATGACGTCCACGGCCTATTATTGTAGCAGTCTGGCATACACGAGGTTCAATTATATCAGTACCATGTACAGCGTGTCCAAGCATTAATATCACGGGATTGCACGAGAAGGACCGGTACCATGGCCGCCATGATCTCCTCATTTTAAATCATTTGAACTTATTTTTGTGGAAATATTTAAAAAATTACGTATCATAGCTGCTGCCAATAACTTACAAGGTCAAAATGGATAAGCAGGAGAAACATTTGCGCTAGTTTGTAGAAACTGGGTAAGAGAGGCCGAAAATGTTGTTGTAAACATCATGTATGTCAAACTATTTTCCTAATTAAAACCATAAATTAATTCTATTAATAATTAATAACAATAACGGCAAAAGCAGTTGAATTTGCTGTATAAAAATAGATGTTTTAAAATGTAATTTATTTCTTTCCTTGGGAATTTCTTTTAATTTTTTGTCCGATCGCTGATTATAAGCCTTATCAGGTTTTACAGTGAACCAGTTTCCAGTGCTGTGCGGAAGGGTTTTTTAAAATCATTTTTGAACTGCTCATTTTGATTTTATTTTTACAAAATTGTGTTTGTAAGAGTCCCCTATATATATTCAAAAATAAATTTTTCGATAAGGTTAGCTATTTGGAATGCGACGTTGTAACATTTCACAAAAACCTTGTATTTATAAAATTTAGGCCTTTAACAGGTATTAATAAATATGTAGATATGATATTTCGGATAATTAACACTTTGCAAATCCGTGATATCATTTTTAAGAAGTTGTTTAATTTTATGAATCGTAGGCAACGTACAACAGAAAATATTGTAGCGGTATAAAAGTGTAGTGGTTACAGACGATATATATTGGAAAATTGTGTGGTAAGTTGTCGTGGCGATTTCAGTGGAGTATACAAGTCTATACATGACATACTGTACGATCGCGATCCGCGATAGGGTGCGACTTCAGTACAAATAGACGCAGTTTTCGAGGAACAGTGTTGAAAACATGGCTAAAATAGTAAAATGGAAATACGAAATTATCGATTTCTTTGATTTTTGTCTTTAATTTGTCTTCAATGATGTCTACTATGTAGTGCTAATAACAACATAATACGTTTTTTATTCAATGTTACACCCATAATAGTTTTTTCATTGGCACTATTCCAACTTTACTGAAACTACCGACAACAGCGACGAAAATATTCTATTTTGATAATTTATTCTTAAAGTAAGAAATTAGTAGTCTTGATATTTATCGCATTATGTGAAAGCACTAGCTTACCGCGATACGATTTGCAGCGTAAGGCCCGCTACAAACTATTCGTGAATTCGCGATGCGCGATGCGTGGTTGGTAAGGAATTCGTGCATCACGTTCTGAATGGATTTTTAACGAACAAGACCCTACACACTATCCGCGAATTCAACGCATATCACGAATCGCGTATAACGACACGCATAGTCTGTTGTGTAGCGAGCCTCAGATAAATTGTAACAAACATATCGCTTTCCCGTAATGTGCAAACGCTCTAAAAAACCTTTAGTAGTTTGAAGAAAGTAGAAATTATAGTAAACATTCTGCTAGAACTTTTTCTCTGCTGCTTTCAATATTATACCACCAGTTGTCAAAAACGTAAGCAAAATTAAAATTGTCCCAAAATGGCATATCTTTATTCCTTTTAGTGTTTTTAAGCAAGATAAAAAAATAATTACTTAAAAGCTACCTTTGACAGAAAAACAGATAATAAAACAAACCTTGAGACAATATTTTGTCATCCTTATATTTCTGAATAGTATTATTGTTTTAAAAATAGTACCTACAAGAAATCAAATAAAGTGTATTATTTATCCCATTTAGAAGATGGCACATCTAGTCTAATATTTAAAACATTTAATTGTTGGTTCTAAAATATATGTAATAACACTGAAATTAAGTTTTTTGTTCGCTCTGTGGAAATTGTTTAGGTTCATAATATTTACTCAACAATTTAAAATTTTCTAACTCTGGCTTAACGACAACTTAATACAATTCTAAAGAATCTTAATACTAACCGCAAACAAACACGTCAATAGAAAAGTTATCACCATTATAAATGTGAAATACTTATTTGCCTAGATTTAAAATATTTTAGAAAAGACAATATGTAATTTATGATAATGCCAATTTTTATATTCAGATTAATCCTAAAACTCGCAAGAATATTATTTCAATGTGAATAGTTAAGTAAGTTATCTCTACACTTCGCACTTGATAAGTTATGATAAAATTAAATTTCGAAAAACAATTGTAAGAATACAAAATATTTTATTATTATCGTCTGTGACATGGAATAGCAGAAGGGAGAAAACGATATTATTTAAACATCAACACAGATTTTTTTCACCCATATTTTTTTCCTATAATATAGCTAATTTATTTCATTGCACAGTGAACTTAAATACTGACTTCAGTATTTTTTTCTTATATTTGATCACAACAGAAAAATTATTTTACTGTATTAGAAAGGTATTTTAAGCTAATATATATCAAATCTCCTACAATTCCTATCAATGAAGTCATATGTATGTTCTCTGATACCAAACATCTAGGTATGCTAATGAACAATTCCACAGACAAAGCTCTATTCAATAAATATCTAAAGAAATTAATCTATCTAAATTTACTAACCTTGTTTAATGAAAACACTCTATAAATATGTAACTTCAATTTGACAAAGGGAACTCGAGAATTCAACCACAATAGATGAGATCTGACCTATTTCTGCATTTTTAGGATTGCTTCATCAGGTGGGCTCCTTTAAGTTGAATCAAATATCGAACTATAAAAATTATTATACCAATATAATAAAAAAAATAAAGGAGGCCACCTGATGAAGCAATCCTAAAAATGAAGAAATAGGTCAGATCTCATCTATTGTGGTTGAATTATCGAGTTCCCACTGTCAAATTGAAGTTAGATATTTATAGAGTGTTTTCATTAAACCAGGTTAGTAAATTTAGATAGATTAATTTCTTTAGATATTTATTGAATAGAGCTTTGTCTGTGGATTGTTCATTAGCATACCTAGATGTTTGATATCAGAGAACATACATATGACTTCATTGATAGGAATTGTAGGAGAATTGATATATATTAGCTTAAAATACCTTTCTAATACTGTAAAAAATGTTACAAAAGCTAATAATAAAGAATATACGGGTAGATATTGTGGGTGTAATTCAATGCTGGTTGGGGCTTTAGTCCACAGAGTAGTTAGTTTCACACAATATTGTTAATACTTAAAAATATATAAAAAACAGACAAATACATTTTCAATAAGTTTATCATTCCAATTTGCAATAATGCGTCATAATTTAATATTTTGTCTGAAATTCACTGATAAGTTGATAAAAACATTTTCTTTTTTGAACTGTGGTGGTGTTTAAGATTCCATTTGTTTCTGGATTCTGTTATTGAGTACTTTAAGTGATCTTGTTAAGTCGTAGAAGTTACGAATGCAAACCCAAGCATAGTCTGCTCTGCTGTCGTAGTTCAAGTTTAATACATATGCGTATCAAACATTAATTAAATATGCCAGCTCTTCTGTGTTCATGCTGTAATTCTCCTACTGATACCAATAAGGCAGATGTTCTGTCTGCAAGAAGGTTATTAGACATACTTGTGTTAATTTAACTATGGGGGAAGTTAAAGTTCTTAATTCAAGCAGAAGATTGAAATGGACTTGTGATAACTGTTCGGAGTTGGGAAATGATTTGCATTCTCTGCAGGTAGCTCTGAAGGAGCTAAAGAGTGAGATTTTGGAGCTAAAGAAATCATCAGATGAAACGGTTACTTCAAGTTTTGATAATAGCCAATATGAATAAATAATTCAGGAAATCAGGGAGACAAAAGAGAAAATCAAATGTTGTAATATTTGGCATCGTTGAACAGGATACTGCAGATTTATAAACTAGAGCAACTCAGGATAAAGAGCAAGTACTCTCAATTTTTAGTGCCATTTCCGAACCAGATGATCAAAATTTGAAGGCAAATCGCACTGGGAGACATAATCCTTTTACTAATTCTCCACGTCCGGTTAAGGTTTCTCTGATTGATGAATCTTTAGTTCAGGAAGTCATTCGTAAAGTAAACAATTTGAGGAATATTCCAAATTTTAAGGACATCCGCATTAGTTAATGACCGTACACTTAAACAAATCACATATTACCGCTCTGTTAAGCAGAAGTTGGATGAGCGTTTGACATTAGTAGAAACTAATTTGAGCATACCCATAATAGTTAATTTAAACTAGAAGAGCCCAACAGTCATCAGATATCAACCCATATATCATGCTGCTATCAGAACGTGAGAGGATTGAGGACCAAAGTCGATGAATTCTACTCTTCAATTTCTACTAGTGAATTTGGAATCATTGAACTTTCTGAACTGTGGCTTGTACATAGTGTCTTCTCCTCTTAGCTTTTCCAGGTAATTACACTGTCTTCAGGTCTGACAGAAATGCGGAAGTTACTGGACATAACTATGGCGGTGGTGTTTTATTGAATTTTGACCAAGTATTTAGAGTATTTAGAGTTAATACGGACATTGTAAGTGTGTTATACATTTTTTTATATTTTTTATTTTTGTGGTTTATATTCCTCCAAATATTAATATTACTGAATTAGAAAGTTTTATTAAACGTTTTGAACAATTACTAGTTTCTGAAGTAGGTAATTTCAGTTCTTATTTTGACCTCAAGCAATTTAATAATGTGCTTAATAATTATCACCGGCTGTTAGATCTAGTGTTTTCTAATTTTTTTAATTGTGAGGTTTACAGGGATAATGCACCTTTGATTCGTGAAGATTCACATCCGGCACTTTTGCTTAATTTTGTAGTAAGTGATAGCAGTGAGTTTTTCTCCAAATTCTGAGAGTATAGCTTATAATTTCCGCAGAGCTAACTTTCCTGAATTATACAAATGATATATTAAATACGGATTGGAGCCTTTTATCTCAAATTGATAATGTAAACGACGTATGCTCCGCTTTTTATGCTATTCTTTATTCGATCTTAGATCAACATGTTCCGACATACTCTTTTAAAACTAATAATAAATTTTCTTTTTTGTACACCATTGAAATAAAGAACAACATCAGATTGAAAAACAAGTATCGATTGAAATATAAAAATGAAAAAAAATTAAACCTTTTGCTTGAATTTAGAAGACAGGTGTCTGATAAAAAGTCAAATAAATATTGCTTACAAAAACCATCTAAATAATGTACAAAATTATGTAGTAAGTGACCCTATCAAATTTTGGTCATATATTCAACAAAAAAAGGGTACATCGTACATTTAGAATACCTAATTCGATTACTTACGAGAATAATACTTTCTAGTCACCTAAATCTATTGTGAACGCTTTTGCCGACTATTTTAGTTCTGTATATTTAGAAACAAATAGTGACCATTCCGCTAAGCAATTATGTAGCCATGATGCAGCTCCTTTGCATATAACAAATCTAGCTGATGAAGAAATATTAAAAGCGATTAGGCGTTTAAAAGACAAAATGACATCGGGTCATGACAGGATCTAAGCATTTTTTGTAAAAAATTGTTCAAGAACTCTCTTACAACCCCTATCTGTTATCTATAATTTAATACTAAAAACGTCTACGTTTCCTGACATGGAAGTTGTCGAGAGTATGTCCGATCTTTAAGAGTGGTAAAACTTCGAAGTTAAGAACTATCTGCCGATTTCAATTCTCAGTAATTTCTCAAAAACATTCGAGATAGCTGTCTATAATCGCATCTATTCTGCTACAAAAACCGCAATATCATGGGATTAGCAAGGTTTTATGCAGGGCCGATCCACGGTATCTAATTTGTGCCTACTTACATAATTCATTTTCAATTAACTTGATATTCAAGGGCAGGTAAATGTGATTTTACAGACATTGCTAAGGCAATCACGGCAATTTCCGGAGTTCCTCAAGGATCTAATGATGTTTACGCAATTCACTTCACAATAACAATAACAATAACAATAACAATAACAATAACAATAACAATAACAATAACAATAACAATAACAATAACAATAACAATAACAATAACAATAACAATAACAATAACAATAACAATAACAATAACAATAACAATAACAATAACAATAACAATAACAATAACAATAACAATAACAATAACAATAACAATAACAATAACAATAACAATAACAATAACAATAACAATAACAATAACAATAACAATAACAATAACAATAACAATAACAATAACAATAACAATAACAATAACAATAACAATAACAATAACAATAACAATAACAATAACAATAACAATAACAATAACAATAACAATAACAATAACAATAACAATAACAATAACAATAACAATAACAATAACAATAACAATAACAATAACAATAACAATAACAATAACAATAACAATAACAATAACAATAACAATAACAATAACAATAACAATAACAAAAACAAAAACAAAAACAAAAACAAAAACAAAAACAATAACAATAACAATAACAATAACAATAACAATAACAATAACAATAACAATAACAATAACAATAACAATAACAATAACAATAACAATAACAATAACAATAACAATAACAATAACAATAACAATAACAATAACAATAACAATAACAATAACAATAACAATAACAATAACAATAACAATAACAATAACAATAACAATAACAATAACAATAACAATAACAATAACAATAACAATAACAATAACAATAACAATAACAATAACAATAACAATAACAATAACAATAACAATAACAATAACAATAACAATAACAATAACAATAACAATAACAATAACAATAACAATAACAATAACAATAACAATAACAATAACAATAACAATAACAATAACAATAACAATAACAATAACAATAACAATAACAATAACAATAACAATAACAATAACAATAACAATAACAATAACAATAACAATAACAATAACAATAACAATAACAATAACAATAACAATAACAATAACAATAACAATAACAATAACAATAACAATAACAATAACAATAACAATAACAATAACAATAACAATAACAATAACAATAACAATAACAATAACAATAACAATAACAATAACAATAACAATAACAATAACAATAACAATAACAATAACAATAACAATAACAATAACAATAACAATAACAATAACAATAACAATAACAATAACAATAACAATAACAATAACAATAACAATAACAATAACAATAACAATAACAATAACAATAATTATTATACTCACCATCAGCTTTAAAACTAATATATTTCAAGAATTTATGTTGAACATTTTCAAGAGCATCCACATGTACCGCATAATTAGGACACCAAACAATTGATGCATATTCACAATTGCACCTGACAAAAGTAGAGTATAAAATTTTCAAAGTGTTAGAATTCCAAAACTGTTTACTATTTCTTATAAGAGATCTATAAGTTCTTGTAGTAATATAATGTAGATGGTTATTAAAAGACAATTTTCTGTCAAAAATAACACCTAAGTCACAGAAAGTATCAGGTCTAGACAGCGTATGTTGCTCGATGGAATATTCAAAAGAAATTAACTGTTTCTTAGTAGAAAAAGACAGTACATGACACTTTCTAATATTTAGTGACAGATTATTAATCCTGCACCATTCATTAATGACATTAAGATTGTACTGAAGTTCAGCAGCATCATCAGCGTTCTTGATCGTACTAAAAATTTTCAGATCATTTGCATACAACAGGCAGGGCACAGTTAAATTATTAATGATGTCATTAATGAATAAGCTAAACAATAAAGGTCCCAAATTAGACCCTTGAGGGACACCCGAGGTTGCTCGTACTTCAGCAGACTTGCAACCGCGGTAAACAACATGAAGACCTCTGTTAGAAAGATAAGAGCTAATAAGACTTAATAAGTTGAAGGAAAAACTAAAAAAATTATCTAATTTATTCAAGAGTATTGCGTGATCAATTCTGTCAAAAGCCTTTGTCAGGTCAGTGTAAATCACGTCAGCTTGAAATCCATCATCAATGGCATTGGCTAAAAACTGTGTAATACAGAAGAGATTTGTAACAGTAGACCTGCCCTTAAAAAAACCATGTTGCGCCTCCGTAATTAAGTGTTTTGTGTGACGAAATATAAAATCATACAACAGCATTTCAAAACACTTGGCAAAATTGCTGATTATAACAATCGGCCGATAATTACAAATGTCTGATCTTTCCCCTTTTTTGAATACTGGAGTGACCTTAGAAATTTTCCACTGTCATGGAAACGTACATGTATCCAAGGACAGGTTTATTAATCTACACAATGGTGGCGCAAATACTGCGGCACAGTCCTGCACAAGAAAGGATGGTATTCCATCTAAACCGCTAGTTAACTTAGGCTTAAATTTCATTAAACAACACCTAACTTCATTCTCCGAAAAAGAACGAATTTCAGGCAAGCTAAAGTTATTAAAGTCGGAGACAAAAGGCACATTTATAGGGGTAGAATACGATTTTGGGAAAACGGAAGCAAAAGCATTACAAATCTCCTCTGGATCAGAAAAGGAATCATGGTCCATATTAAAAGTACGTCTGTAAGTCTGAATATAAATTTCCAAAAATTCTGAAGTTGATGGGTAATATTATTCTCAATATCCAATATGTAATTATTAAACAATATCATACTGTCATACTTTACTGTACGTCTTAATGTCTTAAATTCATTATAATGATTAATATCTCTAGAGCGTTTATATCGTTTCTACAAGAAATGTTTACGTCTAACATCTCTAATTAACGATCTAGTGTACCAAGGGGGATAACACCGAGAACTTACACGTGAAATAGGAACGAACATGGAAAAAATCCTATCAAAATGATCATAAAATTGTTGCAGGGCAACATCAACATCAGTGCATTCATCCAAATAATAGAAGTCAGATTCAAGCAAATGTGTATAAAGTAAGGGAAAATTTGCTCTCTTAAAATTATAGTTATATAACAGTTTAACATTTCTAGTCGATTGCGAGCTACACCTTCTTATAGGATACCACACCACAAGAGGAGGATGATGCAAATCTTCAGGAAGAAGAACATCAATAGCTCTCTCAACATTAAATATAGGAGAATCGGTACAGTGTAATGAAGCACACGCGTATGCCGGGACATTGAAGCCACCAATTAACAAAATGTCCGAGACAAAAATATAATCTAAAGAGCAAAAAGCATCAAAGACCAAATTATACACCTCAAGTGGCGCATTTTTAGGAATATAAACTACAAAAAGATAAAGTGTCTTATATTTTAGAGTAATTTTAATACCAGTAATGTCAACAGTTGGGATAAGACTGAAGTCAGTATTAGCAAGATTTAGATCGACTGCACAAATGTTAGAAGCAATAGCAATCATAGCACCCCTCCTCTCGAGGAGTTGGTAGCCTCCAAATCTCGATCAGCTCTAAAAATATTATATCTACTATTATCCAACATTTCAGTGTCAAGAACACCTTTATTCAACCAAGTTTCCGTAAACGCCAAGATATCAAAATTGCAAGCTGCCGTGTTGTTAATTAAAGTATCAAGTTTGGTGTTCAACCCACGAACATTCTGATAATAAATTGAGATATTGTGTATAGTATAACGCGTAGTGCTCGTATCCAAAGTAGAAGAGTGTGAAGAGGGCGGGGAGCCAACTGAGGGTATCCCTAACTGCTATTGGTATTCCAAGTCGGACTTTAATTTGGATACTGCCATCTTAAAAGCATGACAACGTTCATGATCCCAGGCCGCATGTTCTAAATCAATAGCAAGATCAGGTGATTTTTCCTCCATAGAGGAACAATTAACACATCTAAATTTATCAGAAGGACAAGTATTCAGATCATGACTAAGACTACATTTAGGACAGGAAACAGCATTTTTACAATTGAATTTAGAATGGTTGAAACCGTTACATTTATAACAACTCATAATTTCTATTGCATCATACACTTTACAAATATCAAGCCCCACAAGTAAATAACCATTCTCTATTACTCTGTTATAATCCACAATGTTGAGTTGCAATGTAGCTTGAAAAACGTCTGCTTCTTTCTTCGTTGCACCAATTCTAACAACCTTACAATCCAAGGGAGATGAAATAATCTCGTTGTTTTGCTTAACAACTAGCTTGCAGATAGACTCAGGATCAAGCTTTTCTGAGAGTCCAACAATTCTAATTCTGGGGTGCATTCCCTTAACTTCCCTGATTTCATAGTTTTCTGACAACTTTTCTTGCGCCAATTTTTTAAGTCTGGAATTCTCCTCCGAAGACTGATAACTCAATAGAAGACCGTCGTCTCGAATATGTTTAATTTTATTAATATTTATACCAGTGTCAGCTGGGATAACATTGTTCATAATATCAGATTTAGTTTGTTTGTTGTCTTGATTTGATTTAGGTTTAACCACAACTACAGACTTAGAGCTATTGTACAATACCGATGAATAGGACGGTTTAACCTTGGGAGGGCTAACAGCAGGAAATTTTAATTCCTCCAGTTTTTCTTCAGCTTTACTCAAAACATCATGTTTTACAGAAATAAACAAATCATTAAGTTCGGAAACAAAATCCGTTATCTTTTCCTGAAACATATCAAGTATTTTGCCCCTATCAATGACATCATGAAGCTCACTGCAGGTAGAACAACGCCAGGATAAACCTGAAACCTCCTTGATAAGATACGGTAAATCACTAGAATTGCCGATACAGGCAATATGGAATTGCTTTTTACATAGACCGTCGCAAGAAATGGCTGGCTTTTTAGTCGAAACATCACTCGTACAGATAGCACAATAACGAGACATTTTACTCACGTCATTTAAACGTCATTAATCGTGCAATGTAAACATCCAACAAACACAAAATATTCTTTACTACCAAATATTTGAGCATGCTAAGGGAACAACCCCATAAGTCAAATCAATACTTATTAATATTAAAACAAAATTTAATCAAAACACATGCCACAAAAATAAAATCAGTGTTTTAAATAATATATATTATATTATAGATCTCTTAGCATGAAAATTAGTGCATTTATGTATGATATTGTAAATCATGAAAATAGTTACCAAACGGAAAAAATTAATCAAGAAGATAATTTTGAGATGGATCCAGACATTAGCTACTTGCCGGGTGCCGAAGGCACTTATATTATGGGAATTGCGAATACCTACTCACCAAGTTCATTCAGTTATTCTTTAAATAAAAGTCGTAATTTACCTCAGCATTGTAAATACAAATATCAACAGAATTAAAATAATAACTACTAAATTAAATAAAAATATCAAATGAATATGTAACTACTTACCAAGACCCTCATCTACATGCGACAGAATACCCGAATATGTGGATGAAACTCTACTCACAGTAAGTGAGTGGTATTTGAAGTGTACAAAAAGATATGTGTGCTCATTCAAAATACACACAACGTCAAAAGTCTTGGACCGCCTGTATATAAAATCATTAGATTAAACCTAGCGGTTTTTCTTAATGTAGTAAAAAAGTACATATACTTAGGGAACATAAAAGACAATAAAAAATTGCAGACCATGAACATTTACTTTATTACCAATGTTTTTACAAATCTGGTCAGTTGGGCAGTGTATTCAGCCAAGTGTTCCTTTGAATTTTGGTACATTATAATGCCAGGACAAGAAATTTCTGCGTTTATCCGAGCAAGAATGACTGCTTTACATGCTGCAGGATATTGGAATCATCAGATATCGAACATATTGGGCATTGCTAGATCATCTGTTGTACGAATAGTACACATATATGAAGAATTTGATCAAGTGGATAAAAGACCACGTAGTGGGCGTCCTCGAGTATCTAATGAAAGGGAGGATCGGTATTTGGTGCAATATGCTCGTAGACACCGCACATCTTCAGCTTCAGCTCTCAGAGCCCATTTTCAAGGTACGTTTCGCCGTGTTATATCGACACCTACTATTCGAAGACGATTCCACAACGCAAATTTACGTGCTAGCAGACCAGTACGGGTTCCCACTCTACTTCCAAGGCGTCGGCTCGAGAACATAGGGGTGGGCTTTTACGCCAGTGGCGGTGGCTCTTATTTACAGACGAAATCAGAATTGGGCTGGTTACTGACAATCGACAAAGAGACTGGAGAGAGCCAGGTCGTCAACAGCGACTTCATTTTCCCCGTGAAGTTGCTCCATATGAAGTGAGTACCGTAATGTTTTGGGGTGGAATAATGTTCAACCGCCACACCTCATTAATTCGCATACCACAGAATATGACCAATCAAATTTACATGGAACAAGTTATTACGTTCATTATCTACCCCCTACGTAATGAATTAGGTGAAATTTGTTTTTTTATGGACAACAAAGCTCGACCACATCGCGCAAGAAGGGTTCAAGAGACACTCGAAGCAGGACATATCAATAGATTAGATTGGCCAGCCAACTCTCCTGATATGAATCCTATTGAAAACCTGTGGAATTTCGTTGCTAGAGCCATTCATAATCATATTCCTCTACCTCAGACTGCAGATGAGTTAGTCGTGGAGGCAGAAGAGGAATGAAACAATTTTGATTTAATAAATTTTGTCAAAATTGTCACATAGTTGCTGGTTTTTAATTTTCTAAGTACTCAGTTTATTAAACATATTCTTTTCACAAAAAAAGATCAGAAAACAATATACTTTTATAAATGTATTTGGTTTTTTTGACAAAAAGATTTCTTTAACAAGGATGAGGGGAGTCCAAGATTTTTGATATTGTGTCTAGTACAAGACAAGTCCTTCACTCATCTGCTTATCGGATGCAAAGTATTTTTGGATGGGAATAATTGGTGACGAAATTTTGGGACCTTACAAACTTCCAAACAGAATTACAGGACCCATATTCCTAAATTTCCTGAGTGAAAATCACAATGTTTGTTCCGGTTTAAGTGGTTTAATATGTTAATTAAAATAAGGAAAATCCGGGTTGAATACATAACGTTAAGAATTTTTAGAAAACGATGCTTATGTCAGTAATATCTAAACAATTTCTTTCTATGTTTCATTTACAAATATCTGTCGAAGGCGTAAGCTGTAGATATTTTCAATAAATAATAATTGCGCTTAAAATTTGGTTCTTTTTTTACAAATTATCCTACGTAATATTCAAATATGACACTTGTTGATAATTTTACCTCGACAAACGAAAATTAACGTTTTACAAGTAAATTTACAAAAATACATTCAAAAGTCAAGAGAGACGAAATTTAGACAATGAATCAAGAGAGTAAAAAATGGTCAAATTTTGCCAGGGACGTACAAGAAAAAATTCTGAAGGGTTTAGTGATAGATAGATCCTTGAAAAAATATCACCCTGTATAACGATTTAAAAAAATGAACTTGTATAATATCCGAGACTAGTTGGACAGTACATGTATAAAATTTGGAGTCGCTGTGTGTAATTTTTTTTATTGCTAAGTTCGTATTACACGTACATATTATTTTATGTGATTTCCGTACGAGAAGATTTCCAAACCGTCGGCACCCAATTCACAAATTGTTTACAGCGGTACAACAAAATCTGCGGCAGGATGGGATTCATGGTAATAAAAGACCTGAGCCAGGAATGCAGAGGAGGAATAATCGTCAGCAAAGAATTTTAGAATTATTTGAAGAAAACAAAACATCATACGTAAGGCTAATCAGCAACTTAATATTCCAACTACAACCGTTTTTAAATCTTTAAAGAGAAATCACTGTAAACTATACCATTTAACACCAATTATGGGCCTACACCCTGGTGATGACAATAGGAGACTAGAATTTTGTAGATTTTTAAATGAAACAAATAACCAAGAAACAGATTTTCTTAAAAAAATATATAGTAAATTTTCACAACTTACATGTTTGGCGAACAGAATATCCACATGAAGCACGACCTAGAAATTTTCAGAGAGAATTTAATATTAATATCTGGATGGGAATAATTGGTGACGAAATTTTGGGACCTTACAAACTTCCAAACAGAATTACAGGACCATATTCCTAAATTTCCTGAGTAAAAATCACAATGTTTGTTCCGGTTTAAGTGGTTTAATATGTTAATTAAAATAAGGAAAATCCGGGTTGAATACATAACGTCAAGAATTTTTAGAAAACGATGCTTATGTCAGTAATATCTAAACAATTTCTTTCTATATACTGTTTGTCAGTTATGAATTATTTTGTCTATGGAATTACCAATGGCAATGAGCGCGAAGCTAAACGAATTTATCAGGAGCGATATCCTTAGCTGCAATATTTACAAAAATTTACGCCAGAATTGGAAGAACCTGTTTTAAATGCTGTAGAGGAAAATCCAGAATAATTGCTGCTGCTTTCAGTTTGGTTTGCACGATCAAGAGTTGTATCCGCACCAGGTTTTTCACAATTTTTCAACCATGTATTTACTTTTCAGGAACAAGGCTAACTTTTTTTCTTCAATCAATTTAATTATGAACGTTACCGACAGTTTTTGGAAAATAAACTTCCTCCTTTATTGCTCTCTTATAAACTTGACGCAAAATATGATTTATGCATAACTAAGCTACCGTTCATTTCAGCGTAATGGTCAGGGATTACTCGGATCGGTAAGTTGAAGAAGGAAATCAACTGTGGCCACCAAAGCCCCCAGATTTAAATCCCTTTGATTTTTATTTGCGGGAATACTTGAAACCAGTCTATATAAAACGACAAGGAATGGACCAATTGTACCAATTGCGTGTGTACGAAATTCCATACAAAGGAAATGTTTTGAATATTGTTCTATAACCAAATAAAATAATGATTTACCCTTAAACCGTTCCTCGTATCAAAAAAATACAAGAGATATTTTTTGTTGTAAATGATGTAAGAATTTACAGAAAGAAACTTAAAATATGTGGATGAAAAAGTTTTGTTCTTAAAATAATGTGAAAGTAGTTACTTTTGAATTGGGAATCACTAAGGACTTGACAAATGGCGAATGCCTGAATCTTTATAATATCATTGAAAAAAATCTTTAAGTAAATACGTATAGATCTACTACATCAGCAAAGGCATACGTTGTCAGTGTTGTTGACTATGTAATTCTTATGTTTCTCCTCATTACACCAATATATTTTCCCAGCCGTAGATCAGACTTTTTTAGACCTAACTTCTTAAGTAACTTGGTAACTTCTTATTTTTCAAATATTTCTCTGAGTTGAATGCTTTGTTTTATTTGATATTACCAACAAAATTAAGAATTAGCTGCATCAGATCTTTCATCACAATAATTTGCTTGCTGACTGAATTGATACTATCCAAATTTTCATAAAAACATTTGACATGTAAATTTTCTGTAAATAACTGAAAAGCGTATTCAATTCGGCATTGCACTCTTTACATAATTTATGAATTCGAGTATTGTATTTTTCGGATTGCTCAACATAATCCAGTTTTGACAATTGTCATCAGAGTCTATTATTTTGTCAGATAATGTTGTTTCAATGTTATTTAATTTCAATTCGGATCGGTGGATCGGTCAGTTGTCGCGCGGTTTAAGGCGTAAGAATCGAGGTGACTAGATCGCTGTGGGTTCGATCCCCGCAGCCGGTAGACCGTATATAAGCTATATTCGTGGAGATTGGCAGCCCTCTCTGCGGGTATGCTAGGGTGGAAGAATGTTAGCTTGGGTCAATGTGAGAGATTGATACCGGTTTACATTTGACTACCCCCCTAATTAATGAGGTTTTCCAGGTTTCCCTCATTCCTGCACTGAATGGTGGATAGAGCCTACCAAGTCGTTCCTGTGCGCAAATGCGGCCTGCTTAATAATAATATGCCGCTCCCTCTCCCGCACAAGTCTTCGACTTCTAGGCTAATCTTCATGATTAGAATGAGGAGTAGAGATATTATTATTGTTAATTAGAGAACTCAGAGCATGCCTTTAACGGATAATTTCGGTTTGTTTTTATCATTCCTACTGCCCATAGCAACAACTTTATAGAAAAGTTTGACCCAAAAAATACACCAGACTGCAATAATTCACCAAATAATTGTTCTTTTCTAATTTTTTGCTATTTTAATTATTAGTTGCTGTTTTATATATTTTTGAAAAATGCAATTAATTTAAACAATTGCATCTCATTTAAGAATACAAAACAGGAAGAGCTTCCATTAAAGTGTTACTTGCGGACAGCCGTAGCTATTATTGGAAAATTTCTGATGCGCTCTGTATTATAATTTGTGTTTATGTTAAAAGTTAATCAAATTAAATTTGACCTTTAAATTAGTTATTTTCAAAATAGAAATGAATCAAATTGTTACTTTTTAATGTAATTATGACTCACATTGTGTAGTTCTTTCTTTATCTATACGTGAATAATAATAATAATAATAATAAATATTCCTGTATTTCCTATCTATCTGGATTATTTCAAAGAAAAATTAAGGTTTTAATTAAAATTAGAAACAATTACGTTACATACGCGTCAAGTATAATCTCAAGATACATATTTGCTCGACGAACATTATATTTATTTTTATACATAAACCCAGATAAAGAATGTTGTTTCGTTCGAAGAAATTTATCCGTCACTGAGTTGGGTGTTAATTGTTTGAATAAATCTTAATTTGTAACCAAGTACGTTTTGATAAAGCACTATGACTGTTTCTTTAATTTCAAATTATTCTTAGATTTAAAAATAAAAGTTGAATAAAATAATTGTTTTTTTTACACCGAACAATTTTTTTTCAGCAAACAATTCAGTTAATTTAAACATAATTTATTTTCGGGAATAAATAGATTTTTTGTCACAATTGTATTGATTTATTAGATGAGAAAATTTATTTTTTAAAAGAATATTTGTTTAAAAGAATAAAAATAACGTTTTGAAATAAAAAAAATATTTATATTTTTGATTGAAATGAATGTGAAGTTCAAATTAAATAATGTGTTTATTTAATTCAAAAATGCATATTTTTAATTGAGGGGTGTGGAAAATAAAATATGTAATCTTTTAATTCTTTTTGTAAAGTTTTTAAATGAAGATTTATTAGAGGTAGAATAGAATAGCCAAGATTATAATTATATATTTAGAAAAACTGTAAATTAAAAAAAATCTTATATCAATCCTATATTTCATATAATTAAAAAATAATTGTCAATAGGTGCTCGCTAGATACCGCTAAATAGCTGTGCTATATTTCGCTCAGGTATGTCGGGTTTGAGAGACATGAACAACCAGGGTTAGCCGTTAGTAAACTCACCTGTGGCGTACTGATGAGAGCTTATAAGCTTGAAACCGGTATATGTTTACTATTTCTTTGAACAAAAATTTTTTCAGATACCAAATTTTTTTCAGCGTGATCTAGAACATATTTTATCACTTGTATTTGATATATTTTTTTGTTTTAAACTGAATATGCAAATTAAGTAATTTCAATCGTATACTGTAAATAACATTCTTTTGAGTTTCAATGACATTTAGTTATAGGAAGTTCTTTCTCTACAAATTCCTTGATTTTTTAAAATACAATAAAATTCTGTAAAATTTTATGAGATACCATTTTAGCACATTTCGAAGGGAGGTACAAATTGAGGTGTACAATCGTTTTCAATAATAATGGCACTCTTTAAATAAAATTTTGCGATTTCTTTTGAATTACTGACTTAAGCATGGTCCTCATAGCGAAAATTCTCACGAATTTTGATTTAAATTATTAACGGGGGAAAAATGTCAACTTATCGTGAATTTCGCAAAACATGAATATTATCGCTATTTTTATCATTATGTGGGTAAATTTAATTTGAGCTTCTGACAATCTACCATGACAGTCAATGACAGTTTTATGATGAAAATGATAGAAAATATTGCAGTTGTCAAAATTGGTTAAAAGTTGCCACTTTTCCCGCCATTAAATAATTCTCGCATATTTTCGCGAATTTCACGTCCATGAGGACGTAATGAAATCTACTTTCAACTTTTAACATTAGTTCTTATTTGTTTCACTCACCAATATAGATTCAAAGAAATTTTTAGTCAAAACTTCCACAAGTTCAAAAACTGTTTTGAGGGAGTGTCATTATTATTGCAAAAGCATGTACCTACATGGCTTTAAGGGCACCGTATTCGTTAAATAGTGTTTTCTATCAATAAAAGAAATTTTAAACATTTAAGAACTGAATCATATAAGTGTAGCAAATAGCCGGAATGTTATCTCATAACACCTGCGAATATTGATTATGTTAAGTAAAACTAATGTCTAACGACAGAAAGCGGTATAACCAATACATTTTTAGGCACAAAAATCTTTCAAAATACGTATTTTTTAAATTCAACCGTAGCTGTATTTACAGGGTGTCCCTAAAAGGTTGGGACAGCGTTTCGCCACATAAAGTATAACTGAAAATAGGTCGATTTAACTAAACTTGCCTTAGTCCAAAAGTTGATAATCACGGAGCTACAGGGTGTCAAAGGTTAACAAATAAATCGGGTTTTCCTTAATAACTTTCGACTGTTTCACGTTAATTTCACGAAATTTTGTATCCAGGGGTGTCTTGGAATGGCAAATTCATGTTTATTGTCCATTTTTGTATATCTTCTAGAGGGCGCCACCGACGACGATTTCGAACCATTTAAACCGTTACTTTTTTGTTCCACCCTGTATATTATTTTGGAATAGAAAAATCTTCTCTCAGCCTTTTATAGTTAAGAAAGGTCACCTTATTGAAGTCGCTAGGAGCAACGGTTTCCGAGAAAAACACACCTTAAGTACCACAACATACTCACAAATTCTCAGATTACACCATGAAGGGTTGGAGTTACATCCTGTAAAGTTTTTAAGAAATACTTACTATCCGTTTTAACTTTCTTATCGTTTCGGCTCATTTGAACGGAGGTTAAAAAATAAGAATGAGTACATGACATTAAGTACCATAATATGCTCTACAAATTCCTCGATTTTCAAAAACTCATAATGAATGTTTGTCGACTTACATGCTGGAAAAGTTTTTAGAAGATCAGTTTTAAGTTTCCTACCGTTTTGGCACATTTGGATATGGTTTATGAAAATGAGTTTTCTTTATTATAAAATAAACGTTATTAGTAACTTTTTCATGTGGTTCATTATTATCATTCACTTAATTTAAACATCCTATAGTGTCCATCCACAGGTTGCCACATATTATTTTGTCCCCACGTCAGTATATGTGGATAGAAATCTGGTAAGTTCACTCCAATGTTAACTAAAGGAATGTATAAATTCAAATGTCCTGAAAATAGTTAGATATGATGGCATTTACCTAATTCCTCTACCAAATGTTTAGTTTTTTAATTGCTGGATATTTATATGTGAAAATGTTGGGTTTTGATTAATAATACCTAAAAGTAATACGAACGATATACAATTACTTAGAAGCTATCTTAAAATATTCAACATATCTTTATTGATAAAAAATCGTTGTCCATTTCCAGTGTTTGTTTTAAGTGTTACATTTATCAGTTCGCATTATTTAAATTCTTCTCATTGTGCAATACATTGTTCCAGAAGCAACAAAGTTTAGACCAATACGAATTGTAATTGGCTTCAGCAGTAAACTATCCGCCTAGGAAAATAAAATGGACAGCCATTAGGTAATATAATTACAATGAGTTTAGATCCATTGGCTAACAGTACTACAGCATAATGAAGCTTTTTATCTTTGGTTTACTGCTCATAATTATTTTATAGCAGCAATATAAGTCAATCAAACTGCTCATAATGCAGAACAGACAACCGCTGATATCAATTTTACTTTATAGATAACTGTTTTGTATATCTATAAAATTACACCAGGAAAATGTCCCTAATAGTAATTTATTAAAGGTCAATAATCATCATTTTTTCTGTTACCTACCTATAGTAGGAAAACATTAAAATTAATTGGAAGTTATTATTATTTAATGTAATGTATTGTATGTAAAATGGAACAAACAGTGAAATAAATTATTATAATTTTACGTAATAAAATGTTTTCATATTTTTCTCTAGTTGTATGTAGGAATATTTTTTATTTTTATTTCTTGAATTATTCATACATTATCGTAATATTACATTTTATTACATAGCAATATTTTTGTTGTGATGTGATGAAAATACATTTATCACTATTTTTTGTAGCAAAATATAAAATTTATATGTATAAAAATATATGATTTTTTCGATATACACTGATATAAATTTGTTTGTAATTTCACATAACTTTCCCTTGACAATTTGTAACCAGCGTAAAGTTATGTAAAATTACATAATAGTTAATAATAATATCTCTACCCCTCATTCTACCATCACGAGCTTATATACGGTCTACCGTCTGCGGGGGTCGAACCCACGGCGATCTAGTCACCTCGATTCAAGTACTAACGCCTTAAACAACGCGGCCACTTACCGATCCGATAATTATGTAAATAAAATACACTACAATATTACTATAATATTACTGAAATAGACATGGATACAATTTCATATTATGGGTTTGTTCCAACAACAGCAAGAATCGATACCGAACCGTCCAGATTCGGTAAAACGCAACGTCAGATGAAGTTGGTCAAACATTTCTGACAGTTCTAAACCAGTTCTCGATGGTTGTTGGAACAGACTTTATATGTTATATGATTTTACAACTATTATGCATTATGAGTATAATTGGTATTGATTTATACATTGCAATTTTTAGGTTGAAATTTTAAAATATAGATATGAAATTTTACTGAACAAATTATTAGAAAGACAGTAGATTTTATTATTAGAATTCAATAATTTTTATTTCAAACTAGTCAAGAAGGCCTTGTTAGGAGCAGAAGTGACTTATGTGTAGGAAGTCTTTTTTAGTGGAATTTGTTCGTCCATCCTCTAAATGTGAATTATTTACCCTTTTCTCTAAAAGTCTATTGTTCATCCATCACCTAAAAATGTATTTCATTCGCATTAAAAAATATATTTTTTCTCATTCTTGAAATCTTAAAGATATGTAGTTTGAAATGAATTTTGATTTAGAGATACAGGTAATGTGTGCAAGCATCTAAACACATTCAATTCAAGTTTCAATTTCTATTATATTTATGAATTGTATAGCATTTAAATTGGAAAAATTAAAAGTGCACACATAACAAAATATAATCTTATACTTACTCTTTTACAAATATCCCACAAAAAGTCCTTATTACTGAACCGCATATGTTTTTCTACCACACTTCAACACAACTAAAACCCATTAGGTTAGAACACTTGAAAATTTCATAATAAATTGAGTCACATTATTTCTAAAATTTTCTAAAATTATTATGTAAAAGCTCATATTCTTGATTTTTCCAAAATATAGGTATACATACTTAATGTAAACTAAAAATTATCAGTAAATATTATGTAAAAAGAGCATAACAAAACATGGAAGTTTATCCATTTTTATCAGTGTGTTAGGTATATTCTCATTCGCTGTATAGTATTCAGAATAAAAAGAAAAGTCTGAGATCAAGGCATTTTTGATATTTTTACTCATTCCAGCACAATTTTATTAAAATTTCATAGTATTATTCTTGTTTATGCAATTATTATTAAAATTATGTTTAGAACCTAAATTATATCCAGATCAAAAATTGTCAAGAGTCGTTATTTGTTTAGCACTAAATGAAATCACTTTATTTAAAAGCCAGAGGACCAGTAGTGTGCATATACGCCTTTGATAGGTATTGTTGAAAAAAATCACCATGTAGAAGTATTTATGTGCACTACTACCGTAGAGTAAAGGAATTCCTTTACTCTTTCCTACTTCTAAAGGGGTGAGCTCGTGGGACTATTAATAGGAATTTTGGGAAGCATCAATGAATAAGTCGTATCGATAAAAGTAAATAATTGTTTTTGTTTAGGCATTTGACTGACGGACAAACGGTTCAGTCTTCATAATTTAAGCATAACATGATACGGCGCTGGAAACCTTTATGTTGTGGTGAGTGTACCTATTTGTATTCGTAAGCGTTTTATTATGTCAATGGTTCTAATAAGAAAATCCACAGATTTGCAAGAAAACCTGTAGATCGTATAGGTATCCGCTTGACAATATCAGACAGGTAAATAATGCTGGAAATTCATAGAACTCGAACGGTCTAGCTCAAATTAGACCACGCCGCCCAGCTTTACCACTTTGGTGTTATAAAATTTACCTTGGAGGGTTATAATGCCCGAATGATGGAAAGAAAGATGTCTGACCGACGACTTAGGGAAAACGATAATAAAGTCTTCAATTTGTTAGTACCATAAAATTTTATTTCAATTTAAGAGATACAATGTAAAAAGATGGGTCTATAACATTTTATGGGGCAGCGGCGTCTTCTTATGTTTAAAAAAATGTGGAATGTACTTGTAGGTACTGAAATTTCTTATACCTACAGGATGTTGCAAAAAGTGCGTTTAACGCAAGAACTAAATTTTAAGAGAAAATATAAATTTGTATTTTCAACCATTCTCTTGGAGTTTTTTTCCATAAAAATTAAAAGAATTAAGTCACATGGTTCCTATAAGCAATGGAAATATAATTCCATTGAAGATCTTAACCTAGATTTTATAGAAGTTATTTTTTATTTTATCTTATAGTTAACATAAAAGATTCTTATGTGGACGAATAGCAGTTTGTTATTATTTTATATATATATCTTCCTTATACCCAATTAATAATAATTTAAAATTCACTGACAGGCTAATGTCACTTTTGTCATTCTCGATATTTAATTTCAAATAATTTTAATTTATATATAATAATTTTTATAGTTAGATATTTGACTCAACTTAAAGGAGGCCACCTGATGAAGCAATCCTAAAAATGCAGAAACAGGTCAGATCTCATCTATTGTGGTTGAATTTTCGAATTCCCACTGTCAGAAGTTAGATATCTATAGAGTGTTTTCATTAAACCAGGTTAGTAAATTTAGATAGATTAATTTCTTTAGATAATTATTGAATAGAGCTTTGACTGTGGAATTGTTCATTAGCATACCTAGATGTTTGGTATCAGAGAACATACATATGACTTCATTGATAGGAATTGTAGGAGATTTGATATATATTAGCTTAAAATACTTTTCTAAAACAGTAAAAAATGTTACAAAAGCTAATAATAAAGAATATATGGGTAGGATATTGTGCTCAACTGCCTCTTCAACCGCTAGTGTGTTGTAGGGAAGCGTTACTTCTCAGAAGTATTTATATATCTATTTTAAGGATGGAGATAGAGAATGAATTAGAAATTTGAAAATGTCTCAGCAAGAAGGCAACAAATAAAGTATACCTTTTTTATGTCAAAAGGTTAGGAGAAAAAATATTCAGGCAAAAGTCGCATAAAGTGTAGCACAAAAAAGTTGGAACCATTCAAACCAAAATAAAGGCTCGTATGTGGCGCCCTCTACAAAATGCGAAAAAACGATGGGCAAATTTATAATCCTCATTTCAAAAAACCGCCATATATGAAATTTTGTTAAAATATTATGAGTATGGGAAAAATTGCAAATTTAACACCCTGTAACTCCGTTAATAATCAGTTTTGGAAAAAATGATATAGAAAGAGGTAGCATTTATTTTCAGTCTAGAATTATCCCTTGAATTTTTTGCTCATCATTTGCGGACACCCTGTATATCACTGTCTGTAACCCGCTTAAGGAATGAGCCTTGTGTACGCGATAATAGGCGTCACTTTGAAGTATTTATGTAGGATTTGCAGAATATTTGTGTATTTTGTTTAGTTAAATTGTAACATTCCTTTTATTATAAAATTAAGAATGTCACAATTTCAATATGAAACGTCTAGTAACAAGGTATTTTGCACATCCTGTATAATGTCGGTAGATTAAGTAAGTGTAAACCATATCCAGTGTACCATGTAACTTTAGATTTCTTCAAGTTAGCCTAAACAACTTTGTACGATAAATATTTTATTATTTATTTACTTACCATTACTGTGAACCAGTTACATCGATGTATATCGTTATGTTATATTTTTCTACTCTGTATAACACTCTAGTAATTTGTTAACAGTTTATTATTTAATTAGTATCACTTATTGTAATAAGCTTTGTTTTGGCAAAAAGTAAGGTTAAGGTAACTGTCAGAATAATTCAATTCGATTCGAACTATTGGAACAATGTGCTGAGATCTCGAACGAACATTAGCCCGAAATTACATAGAAACCGAACCAATCAGATTTCAGTGAGTTTTTTAGATCTTTGTAGCGTATAAAACCTACAGGAACCTAAATTCTAGTCCCTTTTCGTTCTGATTTTGGTCGATTGAAGTATTTCCATATTACAGATTTAGTTATAGTGCGAAGCCACATTTTGAAAATAAATCTGATTTTTTTGAAGTCATCAATAAGGATGGAGGTAATATATTTAATTAATTAAGATTATTATCGATAGTAGATTTCATTTTAAACAATATTTTATGTTATTTTTTGAAACTAAGGATATAAAATACCTGACCTGACCTTGATCTTTGCTAAAGCACATGCTAATTATTTTTTTTTCTTTTCTTTTGTTATTTTTCTTAACTTTAGAGGCCAATAATTAATTAATTAATTAACAAACAATTTAAATGAACAATTAATTCAATAATCGATTGAATTTCGAGAATTTCTATTTCCTAAGTTGGAATATTTTGTTTAACCGTTGCTGGAAAGTTTATTTGTCGAAAAATCAAAATTGAAATAAGAAGGCCATTCTAAAGTTTAGAAATCTAGATTGTAAGCGGCACTATCCAGGTACGAGAGGAAAGCTGCCCATCTCGGAGTCATCTCCAACGTTAACAACAACGGATGAACTTGTCAACTGGCTTCAATTCCACTTCTGTATGTCAACTTCTTCAATTCCACGTCTGTGTATCAACTGGTGGGCAAGTTAATAAACTGTGTTTATTTTTTTATGTATGTATTTTATTTCAAACTGTTTGACTTCAGCAAAATTTATCATCCTCCTACAGGGGTGAAAAGGCAAACCGAACAGATTATTCTGTAGGTGGCGCCCAATTATAACATCTTTTTAAACAGTTTGCTAGTCAAGAACCCACGACTATAAAAAAGTGCCCCGACTAAAAGAGCAGCCGTCCGCAACATTGTACATTTATTGTTTATAACAAACGATAGGTAACAAAATATTGATTTTTGTTTTATATCAAGAACAACTGCATTTTTTATTTAATATTGAATATCTTTAGTTTTATGGGTTATTCCAGGCGTAACTTTTTTCTGATTTGTATATTTTACGGTTTCCTACATGCGAATGCCAGATATTTGGAATACTAAAAGAAATATTGAGATTCTATACAAACGTTTTCCGAATCCACGTAAAATAATTCAGTCTTGAAGCAACTTTTTACTGATTTTAGAATTAGCCAATATTTTATTAATAATTAAAAATTTTTGTTTATTATAGTATCTTAAAATTTGAGATAAATAATATACGACGTGATTTATTATCCTGTTTACTAACTCTAGTAATGAATTTAATTTTATGAAGAAATATTTTCTATTTTAAATTAATCATTTCTTTGATTATTTTTGTTCTGTGACATAATTTAAGAGAATCAGAAACATTTATTTTAACAAACATAAAGCCAAATTTAGACACAGCAACTGTTAAAAAATTAGTCCATTCTCCTGAATACATAATTGTCAACGAGTTAGTAAACTCTCTTATACGAATGGTAAATTTATATTATTGCTAATATCAACTTCAGAAACCTGAATGTGATAACTGATTATAATCATTTATTTTCATGGTATAAGTAGCTTGTAGCTTGAAATAACTACAAATAAAAATCTCAAATATGCAACTGTTTATTTGGGAAATAAGTAAAAATGCTCTTTGCCATTTGCTGGAGCTTCGTCATGGTATAATAAATAATAAAGAATTTAATTCTTGTAATTGTTTTTTATAAAAACTTTGCACAAGGCTTTATATTTTTAAACAAATAAAATGAAGTCTTGGCACAAAAGCAAACCTTTGTCCGACAAAGAATTGGAGGATATTTCGAACAACCTTTCCGAAAGTGATGATTGGTTTGTCGATGACGCTAGCGTAATCGATCCAGATTTTGTTCCTGATGCAGAACAACTTGAAAATTGTTTCGATATTGTAAATAATGACATGAATGAGGGAGTTGATATTGCTGAGAATGCCACAGGAATTCTTACTAAAACTATATCTGACAAAGAGAATATGGGATTATCTGTAGAACTTAAGCCAGTTTATTCCAGTGTTAAAGGTACAGATACATTTTAAATTTATAACTATTGACTAATTGAAATATTTTGTACAGATATCACATGGACAAAATGGAATTTGATTTTCACTAATCACCAGCTACAGTTTTTTGGTGATACACAATTACCAGATAACATTTTGGCTCTAGAATGTGGCGTTGCTTTATGTTTCACTGTAAAAACGTTGTCTTAAAGAGTTTCATACCAATTAGGTACTATTTTCAAATATTTGTATTCGGTGAAGGCAATACAATTTACTGTATTACACGATAATATATTCGGGATCAATTTTACATAAAAAATTTTTTATATTTTTTTGTATCGTATCATACAGGCTTAAGTCTACCTTTATTATTTGTATCATGTCTCAACACTGGCTGGTAATAAATTATTAAAAACTTACTAATTACAAAATTTCATATGTATCTGTAATTAAGATAATAACTTTCGAATATAGTGCACAAATAGAAAGAATGTTGATTAAATTGTAGTTTACAAAATTTTCTATGTAAGGACTAAATTATGTTGTTTGTCGAACTACTAAAGAGCGCTTTAGAAACAGTAGCAGAATTTATACAGCTTTATATATTTACTGCTAAACTGTGAAATTGTATGTTTATATTCAACAATAAAGTAATCTAAAGAAGTAGGTAGGTATACATTTTAATTTGTAGGTATATAACACAAGATTGTAAAGTGCAATACTATTTGAAATGAGAAATAAATTTATTAGAAAAAGTAGAGGAGAGGTTGACCAAAGCATAATAGTTAAATAAAAGAGCATGAGCACTGAATCGGTGTCTCTAAAAGCCATATTGACGCAGAAGATTTGAAATGTAATTTTTTGACTGTGTTAATATGAACTCACTTTTTAATTATTCATAATTTCTTACTAATGTATAAACAAAAAACAGTAAGTCACGCGCATGGCAAGGCTCAAAAAAGGATAGGTATTTTTTAAAAAAGTAAAAAATAGTACCACTTAATTTGGAAAAAACATATACCAAATTGCTTTATTTAGCCGCTAGAGGACATCAAAGTTGATCTGCAAACGACTCTAAACCGGTTTATTTGTGTATAATAATTATATTTACAGCATTTAAATTTTTCGTATTAGCATCGATGTTTCCGAAATTAATTATTATATCACTGGTGATTTTTCCATACAAATTCCGTCTCATCAAAATTTGGATATATTTTAAAACTAAGAGAGTTTAGAAACTTGTAACTTAATGTTGTTCCAGAATTGTTGCGAACGATCACCACGTATAGTGGCATTACCATCAATGTATTAGAGGTTAAAAATACTTACAATAAAACTATAGTAAGTTGATTATTTAAATTTTGAATTTAAATACAATAAATATAAAAATATACTAAAATTGCGGGTAAGTTCTTCTCGACGTTTGCACATTTGATAATAATACCAATATTCGCACTTGACATATATTTATTTTTCTCTGTTTTTTTTTTCTCAAAAGCATCTATTATTTTGTACTGCAGAGTTATTTTGATTATTATTCGTTTTTGCAGTAGTCTTCGTAAAATGGTTACAGAAAACCACTGTATGCCAGGGGAGAGCTTTTTGCCGTAGTCTTAGTACCAACAATTGGAAATCAATATATGAATGAACCCGAAGGGTCCATCGTTACAGAGCCTAATCCGTGAACAATAAGATCAGGGCAAAGAACTAAGACTGAGGAAGTATCTGTGCCTGTAGTCGCCTGTTATACCAAATCTCCGATAGTCTAGGGGGTGACTTAAAATAATATAAAACAGCCAAAGCACTATTACTATAAAGCGTATAAAATACATATAAAATGATTTTTATAAGAGCTTAAATATTATTTATTTCAGTATTAATACTGTGCCGCTCTCTATGCACAGCGATACGACACTATGTTGCACAGTGATATGATATGTTTACGTGAATCTGTTGCTATGTGTAGTTCGTTGACATAAGTATCAATTTCTAGTGTAATAGAATGTAGTGTGATATAAAAAAGTGTAAAAGAAAATCCAGAAAGAAGAGAAAGAGGAAACACGAGGAAGAAAAAAAATAGTGGTCTATGATGATGTTAAAAAAATTCTTGAATGCAGTAAATTAAATACTGAAGGAAAAGAAAATTATAGTTGCAATAAGGCAGTTAATACGTACTCAATCCGGATACGAAAACAACTATTTCAAGAAACTTCACGATCGTGGAAGAAGCTTTTTCAGTCAATGATGTAGAAATGTGTCGAAAATACATCAATCTGTGACCTAAAAATGCCGGTGTGATATGTACTCCGCAATATGCAGGCATCGATACAATTTCGAAAACGTTTTTAAAAGTCGCTGCATTTCTTGGGCTCCCTCTGATACAGAAAGTTTTATCGGGCATGGAGTGAGGTGTTATTGGCTAAAGGTACGGATTCGCTGGTGCGACTGCGGCTGCGGCTCGCGACTGCGACTCGTCGCCGACCAATAGTAAACACTTATGTGAGTTTCACGCTAGAATTCCTTCGTATACGTTTTTTATTATTATTAATTGTCCGTGACATAGGCTATGTCGATTATTAACAGACCTTTTATTAGAACTGGCACTTTGATCAATTTTTAACTGTTATTTGTTAACTTCACGGTTGCAATAATTTATTTTTATAATTTAATATAACTATATAAATAACACCCCGCGAATAGTAGCAAATCCCCCAATGTACGCATATTCTAATGGCGTTCTAACCTCGGCAAAGCCATGCGCTAACGCTCACGGTTTACACACACCAAAATATTGTTTTCTACAATGCAATAAACAGAGGTAGAGAATACATCGGGCTTCAGTTTAACTGAGTCTTTATCCTGGTGCCGTAAATGTGAGTATAGTATCTTGTGCATAGAAAGCGGTACAGTAATAATGAGGTAAATAATGTGTAATCTCTTATAAAAATATTATACGGTTAATAGTAATAGCGTTTTTATATTATCTATTAGTCACTGTCCACAATTTCGGCCGCTGCCTATAGTGTGTTAAATGGCCTTTTTCTACGTTCATGCAAAAAACAAAACTTTATTGAACTATATTTAGTGGAAAAAGTGGTTCTTTATTGCACTAGTGCAATAAAACGTTTATTGCATTTATTTGTCACTATACAATAGCGTTTTGTCATCATGACAAACATAAACGTTCAAATCAATGTTACATTTTCCTAGACTTAGTGTCATCTAAATAACATTTTTCGGTTTTTGCATGAACGTAGAAAAAATATTGTATGCAACACGTACAAAAACGTCGCGTGCAATAAACACTTACTTTTTGTACTTGTTGCATAAATAACTATTAATTCACGGAAACAGACGTATTAAACCTGTTTAATATAGTGGTCGTGGATAAAATATATAAATAGTCAACATTTTGTTTAGACATAAGCTGGGTGGTGGTGCGTCATCGATGCCCAAATGGACATCTTTTTAAAGGAATATTTTTATATTAAAAATATGTTGCTAAGGATCTTTTGAATTTTTCGTAATGAAACTTCTAAATTGACTTATACACAAGCTAGCGATGAGTCACTCTCTAGATTTTCGAAGATTGGATAGTGGGTATAGGTCCGTCATGATAAACTGAGGAACTATAGAAGATTGAATCATTTTTGTTTACAATTTTTTTATTAACTGAACACTGCCTCAAGCAGATAACAGAAAAGATAAATACTTACAATTTTTAAAACTTGATAATAAGATTTAAAAAAATTAACTATTATAGAATAACCAGTACTTGTTAATGGCAGTATCTGTACAAAGTAGGTACATATTTGGATAGGAATATAATGATATAAGGGTTGTTGATAGGTTTATCTTCAAACGTTAGGGAGTTAAAGCCGAAGTGTAAATAAGTAGGTGTAGCATAAAGGCTGCTTTCAAACACTATAACTTTCCTCTTTGACCGAATCAGGATAAAAATCGGATACTGCACATTAAAGAAGTCGCCGCTGGTACATTAGAAAATATTAAAACTATGTTTTTTCGTATTACGTCTATACCCCACGTACATGAAACTACTACAGATTTTTAACATAAAAAAAGATGATAAACTTATTTCAATCAGAAGTTACTTCGTTTACTCGTTAAAAGTCATCAAAGTTGGAAGTTAATTAGTTAACTTAAACTGCCACTAAAACTGCCTAAACTAGATTAAGAACTAAATTTAAACTGCACTATTATTTACCACGTTGGAAATATCTGGAACGATAGAGGTGAGGGTATTTTTTCCATTGCAATGCAATTATCTCGATTATTATTTCAGTGGTACTGAAAAAATTACCGGAAATTATTTCGAGTTCACAAATGCTTTAAAAATTCTCTTTTCCGGTTATTAACTCAAACAAGTGGGGGATTCAGTAAGACAATTTCACATATAAAATATTTTAAAAGTAATTAATATTTATTTCGCAATAAGATTATTTAGAAACATGGAAAACTGACAGAATGGTTTAGAAATGTAGATGTGAAATTTTCTGCAAAATATCTGCATTAAATAGGCTCCAGAAAGGTTATGTTATGCGTCACTTATTTATTATTCTTCTAATCGCTTTTTTACGTCACAAGTTATTGCTGGTTATTATTATTTATTATTACCTGTATTAGGTACTGTTATAGTATAGTATCTGTGTAGAGTATCTTAATGTATACGAAAGATGAGGGAAGCGCATAGAAATCATAAAATATACAGAGTAAGTCGTTAATAATGGTATATTGCCTAAAGGCAGATTGTTCACGTCAAAATAAAGCGATTGAGCTCAACATGCCTTATTCAATTATTGGTCCTTTTCATTCTACAGGGTGTTAAAGTAAAAAATGTTTTCAATTTTTTTGCTATATTTTAAGAAGGTATAGACCGATTGTTTTGAATATTTGTAGTCTTATGTTTTTTGAGGTAGCAAATACGAATATGTAAACATTGTTGAGGTCATGACTAGGGGGTGCTAGATATACTGTACTGTCGATGTAAAAATATGTCTAACTTTTTGTATTTGACACTTTTGCATTTTTTAATAGGAAACTATTGAACTACCTTTAATTCTAAATAGAAAAGGTATACCTGTTACAAATCGATAAACTCAACCGTTTTCCAGAAACAGACGATTAAAGTTTTTAAAATTCGGCGGGAATTAAATTATTAATCATAAAAGATTCTAGAAATGACCACCAGCGGCTTCAATGCACTTTGTTAGCCTCTTATTTAAATTTTGTGTGTTAAGGTCGCCGTATTTCTCTCCGTAAAATGATCAAATTTGTGATGTTTTTTGAGTACAGAAATTTCGAAAAATTTAACATGTAGAGCAAAAATAATATCAAAAATAAAATTATTGATGTTTTGTTTATCCACTTTTACCATTCAAATTCTCCTCAAATAATATAATACCTAACTTTTAAACTGCTTTTGTAAGACAGACATTATTTTGCTATTCTAACCTCACATTTATTTTCACATACTTATTTTGAAAGATTGGTTAGACCGCTTTCTGTCGTTATATATCCGTTTTACTTCGATACCTGTAAATATTCGCAGGTGACATGAAATAACAACATATGATTTGTTAAACTCACACACTATTTCAAGAAAACGGCGCCCTTAACATATTTTTTCAACCGTCAATCAATTAAAGTCAGTTATCCACTGCAATAGGTCTAGTTATTTGTATAATGGAAGAAATGAAGAACATATGAACTAATTCAACGTAAAAAGGTGCTCTATTGCTTTAGCAAAAACAATAAAATATCATCGTTCTGAAGTTTGTTCTTCGTTTTTGCACAACAATAACGACCCATTTCTCGGTCTTATTGTGACATACGAAAATAAATCATCTTCCATGATCACCGGGTGCCATTTGGCAATCTGCGATTAGTTTGATTCATCACAAGTGATCTTGCAGAAGTTATGCGAGTTAAGTGTACGTCATTCATACTTACTATACTTATTGTCTACTGTCTACCACTTCTTCAAGCATATCAGAAACTTCCTACGTAAGATAAATATGCTTCAAAATCCGAATTGAAGGCAAAGCTGCCTTCGATATCTTTATCGTTTCCGAAGAGTTTATACGACCGGAATATATAAACTTGTTTCTTTGTGACAAAAATATGTAGATTCTAATGATTCATATGAAATACACATATACAGGGTTATTCAGGTTTAATCTTGATAACCTCAGGAATAGATAGAACAGGTTAAAATAATGTTCATTTGTGATATAAACTTATTTCCTAAAACGCATCGTTTCCGAGATAAAGGGCGTTGAAGTAGGAATTTTTTCTCGTTTTTTCCCTCATAACTTTTGAACCACTTATCCGATGTAAGTGAAATTCGGAACACAAACACTCCTTATGATCTTACATAAGCTTCTTAAGTTTGAACTACCTACCCCTCTTAGAAGTATATTTTGTATGCTACCCTCTCTTACTTTATTTCAAAATTACAAAAAAAAAAATAATTTCAATAAAACATCTAACACCACTTTGACCTGATTAATTCAGAAACTTTTTCGTCTCCTGTTTTTTTTGACGTTTGGTCTTGTTTCTGAAATATTCAAAGAAATTGGTGACAGTATAGCGCACCAGCCGCGTAAATTTCATTTAACGTTATAGCAACCCATGAAAAAAAACTCAGTGATATGTGTAAACTGAAGTTTGGGCGCCGCGATAGCCGAGGTGGCTGGGAGACGACTGCTCGTGGAACCAGTCTGGACCGGTTATGTCGGTGTGGGTTCGAATCCCACTGTAGTACCATGGATGTTTGTGCTCGTCGAGAGATGCACAATAAGAGTATAGGCTGCAGTGCTTCCGGGGACACTGTCCGACGGCTCTAAAAAAAAACTGATGTTTGTGAAAATTATTGTCAAAAGTATTATTTAAAGAGTGTTCTTAGTGTTAAGAAAAAACACCAATTATCTCAAACATAAATTTAGTAGCTACTACTTATTATAAGATTTACAACAAACTTATCAACTACTAAAAAAATTACAATAATTGTTCAAAGTGCATTTCTCTAGCCTCAATACATTTTTGGCATCGACGAACTAGTGTATTAACCGCAGCTGCTATTTGAACAGGATTGTTTTTTATGTCATCACAAGCATGTCTTATTCTTTGGATCAATTCCTCACGGGCATGTACTGGCGTATCATACACAATTGCTTTTAGATGGCCCCAAACGAAATAATCCAGAGGATTCAGATCTGGCGAGCGCGGAGGCCAAGCCACTGGTCATTCGCAAGAAATCCACATATTTGGGTGGTTGTTGGGTTGCCGTCCAATCCATCGACGAGGATAATTCTCATCCAACCACTGCCGTACTTGCCTTCCGTAATGTGCAGGGGCACCATCCAACTGCATCCAGTTCCCTTGGCGTAAATTTAAGGGGACATCGTCAACCACGTCGGGGAGAGAGTTCTGCAGAAACTCATGAAATAAATCCCCATCTCGCATCAGCATCTCCTGGCAACAAACCTTGAACTGGTTGGAGATGGAGACTTGTGATTGAGATAAATGGAGTTGCCGAGCTGCTCGGCGTGTGCTTAAAGTTCTATCGATATCAAAAAGATTAAGAATTCGCTGATTATTTCTTGACGGTACATTACGATTATAATCATTGTAGCGGCGCAAACCATATTCCGAAAATCGACGATGTACATCTACAAAAATTTTTGCATTTGGAATTCTTCTATTAGGGAAGCGTGTTTGGTACTCTCGAACTGACGCGTCGGAATTTCCGTCACAGAAACCATAAACATAATGTATATCGGCATATTCAGCATTTGTAAACGTTCTTGGCATTTTTTCTTAGCACTGAAAATGCTCTTTAAATAATACTTTTGACAATGATTTTCACAAACGTCAATTTACACAAATCACTGAGTTTGGTTTTCATGGGTTGCTATAACGTTAAATAAAATTCACGCGGCTGGTGCGCTACACTGTCACCAATTTCTTTGAATATCTCAGAAACAAGACCAACCGTCGAAAAAAAAAACAGGAGACGAAAATGTTTCGAAATTAATCAGGTCAAAGTGGTGTGTAGATGTTTTATTGAAATTATTATTTTTTTTTAGTTTTGAAATAAAGTAAGAGGAGAGTAGCATACAAAATACACTTCTAAGAGAGGTAGGTAGTTCAGACGCTTATGTAAGATCATTAGGAGTGTTTGTGTTCCGAATTTCACTTAAATCGGATAAATGGTTCAAAAGTTATGAGGGAAAAACGAGAAAAAAATTCCTACTTCAACGCCCTCTATATCGGAAACGATGCGTTTTAGGAAATAAGTTTATATCACAAATGAACATTATTTTAACCTGTTCTATCGATTCCTGAAGTTATCAAGATTAAACCTGAATCACCCTGTATATTTAAATAGTCAATAAATAAAAGTTTAAAAATACTGTAGCAAGTTCATTTGGCAAAATAGTTTTTCTTGTGACAGTAACGTAACCTTTCTGCCTATTTAATCCAGATATTAATATATAGTAGGCATTATCATCTTCATCATTAAAAATCTTCTTTATCCATAAATCAATGGCTTTTTAATTTATAGTTACTTTTCATTTCGGTGCCTGCTATATCTCACCAAGACACCGTGGCAGAGCAACCAGATTTGTGCAACCATTCGCATCCTCAAAATAGATGTCGAAAAAATTGATTTGTTGAAGTTTGTAACTGTCGAGTAAGTGGGAATGCAGAAAACCACTTGCGATTAATTACTTGCACAACGGATAACGTAACGACAATAACTGTACAATCAAAAATTGACAGGTGTTGCTATGAGAAACGGCTCGTAAGTGCACTTAAAGGTGTGTTAAAAAAAATTCGTTTTATATTTGGAAGGGCACTAGTATACCTCAAAACAAGAAAAAAGCTCCCTCTAAGGGCACGTACTATAACCCATTCATTTAAACAGTAGATTTAGCTTTTAGGAAGACTTTAGAAATTTCATTCATAAAAATGAATGATTTTTTTTTTGTAAAGAATCTTTAAAATATCACCGCATCAACACAAACCTAACCAGGTTACGACCGACATACGTATAAAAAATTGGAAACCGCGAAAAGTAACATCTTGCATGTAGATCTTGTATGATATTTTTTACATATTCGTATTTTTTGAGTAATATTAAAAATGTTTTGTAATGCCACTCTTAGAGGGCTATATCTATGCTACATCTAGCATATGTATAGGTAAATAATAATTAATCTTATTTTGATCCCAGGTGGTATTCAACTTCCAAACTTTTTAGGAGACCCTGTGCATTTAATTCATTTTACTTTGTTAAAGGCGATGAATAAACCGATACTTATTGACATTTTTTAAACAAGCGCGTTTTATAAGTTATAACGACAGTTTCTAGGAACGTAGCACCATTATTTTGATTTTTAGACATATTTAAGTATACTTTGTAATAGTTGCTAATATATAGTAACTTACACATTCCTTGAGGCAATATAGTGGAAGTAATGAAAAAATAAATGCATAGAAAAATAAAAATTTACATCAAGTAAATTATGCCTTTTTTGTTTTATCTCAATTTTAACTGACTGCAGAAAAATAGCAAAACAAGGGGAATAAAAGTGAAAATATTCTGCGTATAACGATGCAATAACTAGTAAAGTTGTTCTAAATGTAAAAGAAACGCTGTCGAGATGTCTGTTAGGGTTCGAGTTGAGAGGTCCCCAGGGCGTCATTTCAAGAACATTTCAGCTTCAGAATTCGTCCGCTGAAATCCCCTAGTACAAGTTCATAGAAAATATGTGCACAGCTAGGAGCAGGGTTTTCTTAAGTATGAGGTGTGCTAATAATGTCGCTTTACTTTATCTTTCTTTGGGGGATATAATGTCTGTGTTTTTGTTGTGCATTTTTTTATCAAAATAATTTAATATTAATTCTTTTAATGAAAACTGCGTGAAAAAGTTTTATTGTAACACAATATTATAAAACTAATAGTATCAATTTGTATCAATAGGAAGATTAAAATTTAATATATTTTAAATAACTAAATAGGAAGGACAAAGAATATCGTGTAATATAATTTGATAAAACCCACAATGAAGGAATATTATTTGATGTCTATATCTCGACTAAAGAAAGAAATATCTGCGTCATTTATAGAAAAGGATTGTACGTCTACTATCTCGAACAGAATACGTGTTTCTCATAAACGTCAAATACACTTAGTTTGAACGTTTTTCTCAAAATGGATTCCATAGGCATTCAGTGAAGTCAGTATTGAATTTAATTAAGCCATAAGCCATTCTCTGATGTCATTGTCTACGTAACACTTTCTTGATATGTAGGTATCGACTTTATCTGAATAGTATTTCTTCTCATTTTCTACTTCTATTTTCATTTCCTATATTTTTTTGGTGCTTTTTTTAGTTTAATTTAGTTAATGCTTAGCCTCGACAACTTCTCAACAACTTTTGTAGTATACTTTTATACATAATGTGTATAAAATATTCCATGAGAATAAAATAGAATGGTTGTTGATAGTTTTTGTAATACGATGCTTAATTAATTGTTTTTATATAACTAATAATTGAATAAAAAATTATATTTTTGTTTCTTAATATATTAAAAAATAAATTGCATTCGAATCTAAACTAATATATGTTTAAAAAAAGTTTGAACAAAATTTGTTATACCTAGATTTTTCATAAAGACAATGGTGCTTTTAAAGCTATAATTTTGCAGGTAAAATTCATCTATAATTTTAAAACACCATGTTTACATGATTTTGAAGCCAATACAATTTTAAAATGCCTTATAATATACATTTTTTTTTTTAAACTGTAGGAATATTGTGTGAAACTAGTAAATTTCACACAGAGTAGTTACTCTGCATACTAAATCCCCGACCAGCATGAATTACACCCACAATATCTACCCACATATTTTTTATTATTAGCTTTTGCAAATTTTTTACTGTGTTGCAAAGGTATTTTTTTCTACATTTTATATCAATTCATTGACTTCATTGATAGGAATTGTAGGAAAATTGATTTATATTAGCTTTAATACCTTTACAATAGTTTGTCTATAAATACATTTCAAAAATAAAAATACAACTGCAGTAATATGCAAAACTATATTACGAAATTAAAAACTAAGGTACCTATTTGTAATTATTATGTAAATACATAAAAATACTAAGATAATATGTGCGACGTCACATATAGAGCATCTGCGGCACGTGATCAAAGTAGGCGTGGTTACTGGTTTGGAGATAAAACAAACAGCGATTATAACCTCAAACGTATTTATTTATTATACGTTTTTACGTTTCGTTAAGTGGTTGTGTTCTAGTTGTAGTTTCTTGTTATTATTTTTCGTGATTTTTGTGGCTACAATATTCCTTCATTTATATAGTCATGTATAGTGAATATTATTATACATTAGACACTGAAAGTGCTGATAGATATAGACATAAAATTAGTGAAATTGGAATAGATCCATATACATTAAATCTGATAAAACTTTATATCAAGATATTGTACCTAAATTATCTGTTATACCTATAATAAAAGTGCTTATAGACATGAAGACTTTAAAGCATATAAAGGCTTAGAAAATAAGTAATTTTTCTCACCAAAAATGTACACATATTATATATGCATATACAACATGCTAAAACAGTTTCATTTCAAATAATCTGAATTACTTACAAAAGAATTATTTATTTATAACTAAAAAATGGTACTCCGATATGGTATTCATTCTACAAGATTTTATATAAAATATTAACTTTTCACAAAAAAAAAATACTGAAAACAATAAGAATAAATAAAAATTTAGAGTCCTGAAATAGGTTGCCACTAAATACAATCAATATATATGCTGTTGTGGCGCTTGCACAGCCACGAAAGATTGATATGATTTATTTTTTCAAACCTCTTTTTCTTCCTTTAATATTTTTCGCCTTTTTATCCTCTCATATCTGTCTTTTCTTGATTATTTTGATGAAGTACCAAATGTATAACCCATATTCACAGTGGAGTTCCAACCTGGATTATTTTGCTCGTGTAAATTTGCAGATTTTCCCATAGTATAATAAATCTATAATTTTTGCTCTCTTATTAATAATTGCTTGCGATAAATATATAGGTACCCTGAAATAAAATATTTTGAACATATTCTTCTAATTTTAATTTTGGTCAGCTCTTTTTAAACTATTCATCCAAGCATTGTCCCTTGCAGAATTACTCCCACAGTTTACTACCATACAATAATTAGGCATTTTATAATACAAATAACACTAAAATATTTAATAATAAATTGGAATAAATATAAGGTTATACTTTTGTTTTACCTCCAAACAACGAGCTTGAAAATTGTGACGTCACGTGCAGATGCCCTATTTAAGACCTGTTTACTATCATAATTTTGTTACCGTTGGTCAGAAAAAAAAATGTGAAGTCAAATATGTTTTATTTAGGCTCACATTCCGGACACCCTGTATAGTAAGTAAATGAAGAAAATATTATCCAAAAATGAATTATCTATGTAATCCTTCAATATTTTGTTGTTTCAGATATGGAAGAAAATATTTCTATGTACAGCAAATATGAAGATAAATAACGTTTAAAGAATTATTTACATATAATTAGCTGGATTATAAGTACATATCTTAAACTATTTGACAAAGAAAATATGAACTTTATGCGAAGTTTTAATGGATTCTGGATATGATATATGAAGTTTAAATAAATACGTGTATTTTTAACACATAAAAGTGCACTTAAGTATTTTCTTCTGTCGACCTGATATAAACATAAATATAAAATTACATAGATCATAGCATTATTAGATATACTAACTAAATAATTTAAATTTATCCTTATGTAGACAAAAAAACCGTTAGAGGTAGATCTACGTTTATAAAAAAAAGTAAGAAAGCGTCAGTATGACGATCAGTTACAAAATTGTGTTTAGGTATTAACGGCATTTCACGCGGATGTATCAAATAAGATATCAATTCCAGTAATATTTCGCCGACAAAGCGGCACAGGATTACCCTAATCCCTTTATCATCCTTTTGATGTTTCCAATATTCCAATACATCATAGAAGTGGATAAAATTATTAAACAGAACGTATCAGTTTATTTTGACTAGTCTGGAATCAATTAGTGCAGTTGCTTAACGACAAGGTAATGAAATTATCGAAAAGAGAACAAAATATAGGTAGGAAAAATACAACTAGGTGTTATAAAAAATTTTAGGCATATCTAAAGTTTTATGGGATTTTTTAAATTTATTTTTCTGGTTATATTTTTAAGACTTAGCTAATGATAAATATTAATAAAACTGGAGCATTTTTAAACCAAAATGAAGCTGAAGTTATACAATACTTCAACTGATATTTCACGTGTATAATATATAAATAATAAATATTAATAATAATTAATAAATGCTACATCATATAAAGTATTATCAAAACACTAATAACAACACTAGAAATATCCTAATAAAATAATAGAAATAATGAATATCTACCTAACGGACCTATATGTATATGTGTGTATTTGTAAACTGTACTGTTTTGTCCATCTTATATGAAGTATGATTATAATGAGTTGAGTTTTCAAGTACCTGTGATTTGCTGTGTTACTTTCATTTATTTACTTGATATGTATGTTTGTAGTATGAATTATTGTATTGACCTATCCAATGTCATCTTATATGGTCTTTATGATTAATAAAATTATTATTATTATTATTATACCTATTTGCTTATATCTAAATAAGGTGAATCAGAACTTATCTAAAAGAATTTGGGAATAGAGTATCATGAAAAATGATATCATAAAGAAAATCCACCCTTAACATCGCTAGGCTACTGTAGTCTCAAGCCAGGCGATTACGAATATTGAAATCCGATTACTTTTTGTAGGTATTAAATGTTTTTCTGACGCGACAATTTACATTAGTTTCTCAAGTGTCAAAATATTCTTACGTGTATAATAGCAACTGGGAGTTGATGGATATCGTTTTAATTTATGGAGATGTAAAAATGCTTTAGCAGATCGATTCCCGGTAAACTTGTGCCAGCCATTTTTATCGCGATGTGCAGTAAGTGCAACGTAAGGGAAACCGAATCGTGGAAGAGATGGAGGTGCAGAAAAGACATCCACAACGTATTGCAGCAGCGAAATTCGCGAAAATTAATGGCGGGAAAAGTCTAAACTTTTAGTGAATTTTGCCAACTGCATTGGACGAGGAGGACTGGTACCATAGCCGCCACGATCTCCTGACTTCAAATTATTTGGCCTTCTTTTTGTGGAGATATTTAAAAAATGAAGTGTATCACACCGAAGTGGATGCATACTATTGATTAACGCAAACGTATCATAGTTGCTGTCAATAACTTACAAATTCAAAACAGACAAGAAGGAGAAACATTTGTGTTAGTTTCCAGAAACTGGATAAGATGGGCTCAAAATCAAGTCACTGGACCAGTACCGCGCAGAAGTGTATTTTTAAATCAATTTCGAACTGCACTTTTTGATTTTTTTACAAAATTATATTTGTAAGAGTCCCCTGTACACTCAGATTTGTTTTTAGATAAATTCTGAATCACCCTGTATAACTCTTGTGTGATTATAATTTTCAGACCTTAACTGAATAAATAGCGACTAAAACTAAAGGGTATTCTGATTCAGAGATATTGTTATATTATTAAGAACATTTAATACGCATCTGTCATTTTAAAATACACATACTCTTCTTAAAGGCTATATTTGCACAAGCTATCGATCTAATTGCACTGCTTATTTAGCTTCAGATAAGGGGGTTTAGAAATGTAAGATAATTAACTAAAGTTTATCAGCGATAACGTCAACTTTTTAAAAAGTAGTTTATTTTGTAATCCAGGATTGTGGATTTGTAAAAATTGCTTTGTTAATCTTTACTAAAAAAACAAAAAAAAATAATGAATTTTCTCCTCGACACAATTAGGACCGATTGCCTGAGTTTTCTAATATATGAAGAAAATTTATGTATTTAGAATTTTATATCTGCCGATTTGTATATCATATACGTCGTTCATCATTATCGATGATTCAGGAAAAGAATAAAATTTTATTAATTACATGTAATACAATAATATTTTGTACAAATGTTTAGAAGCAACAAATAGCTTATTTTTATACCTGTTAAAACATTATAAATATATATAAATTTACATAACAACTTCTCAAGTACAAGGAGAAAGAGAGATACCACAAGAATTAACTAATGAAGGATATACACTTTTTATTAGCCGTATGAGGGCGCGCGTTATCATGCAGCAAAATTACTCTTTAATGTTTTCCTGGTATTTTTTCTTGAACCACAGCCTTAAGACTACGAAATTGTTGGCAATTAATCTTAGGAGTAATGGTTACGTCGTCGGAAGCAGTTCATGATGTCTTCTTTATTCTACCATCTAGTTGTGAATCCACGTATCAACTTTTGTTTGGAGAATTATAGATGTTACCGCAAAGGCACCATTACTTGATACCATTAACATTCTAGGATAAAAACGGCCAATGTTGATGACATGTTAAGCAATGATGAATCAGCAAAAAGGCAGAAATATTGGAATACTTACTGTTTTCATTCAAATCACCCTAATTTTTAATGTCCTCATGCAATTCAAATGTATTATGGTTCATTGGTCATAATTCTCTATATTGATCAATTGACATGAATCGCCATAAATTAAAACATTCAAACTACCACCCAGTCAGTCTTTCTGAACTAATAGAATCGTTTATGTCAATGTTATTTGTTTATACGAGAAAAACATTAGTTCTCTCGTTAAAGTGTTATCTCCGTAAAAGTTCCAAATGATTCTAGCGGCGTCAAATGTTTTAACTTCTATACTGAAGTAAAACAAAAACATAAGTCGGAAATGATTGGATTTTTTTCCATTTGACACGTTCCTAATAATTTGCAAAATGACTAAACCAATTTAAAAAATTTCTGACTATTCAATTATACAGTAATATGACTTTAACATGCTTTGAAATTTAAAAAAGCTCATGTCACAAAAATTTTATTTTTGATATTTTTTATTTAATTTGAAGCAATTGAATGAATTATATGATAATGATGTTTTTATTGTTGGTGATTTTAATATTAGTAAGTATGCTTCATTTTTAGATAATTCTCTAATACCCAGTTGTCCATTCTGATTACCTCTTTATCCATATTTGATATGTATCAATATAATTTTACCAGGAATGGTAATGGAAACATTCTGGACTTGGTTAGTAACTGCTGTGTGGTAAGGTCGTTTGATCCCATGGTTGATGAGAATATTTACCATCCTGCCTTGGACATTAGATATCTGTCCTAGGCGTGATACAAATTTAAAACATAATTTTCCTGTAATACCCATAGCTACAAATTTAGAAAAGCCAATTTTCTTGGTCTTTATGAGAATATTGCTTGATATGCATGTACCGGGTGTCTAGCGTAACGCTCTCACTAGATTTGTGGTTTTAATGTCATAGTTACAAAAAATGTTAAATACGAAAATTGTGTCATTTTTATAGATGATTCTACGTGCTTTAGAAAAAAAACAATAGTACATCGAATTAAAACAATTATTTACAGAATACACCCTATGTATTTTTTAAATTCTGAAGAAGCATAATATATAAGTATGTCATATGGATGTAATCAGAATTGTATGCTTTTTCAGAATTTAAAAAAATACATGTGTTGCATTTAAAAAAATCGAACTTCGGTAAATAATTGTTTTAATTCAATGTTCTATTGTTTTTTTCTAAGACACGTCGAATCATCTATAAAAATAATACAATTTTTGTATTTGACATTTTTTTATAACTATGACATTAAAGCCACAAATCGAGTGAGAGCGTTATGCTGGACACCCGGTACTTAAACGTAGTACGTTTCGGAAAAATACGTATCCTCCATGGTAAACTCGTTTATTATTAGACGTATTCAATTAAAATCTAGAATGTTGCGTAGGTACAGAAATCCTGGGGATGTTGCTACACTGAATGAATTTAGAAGACTGAGAGCTAGTGTTAAATTAGCTGTTGATGTCGCTGAATTTAATATTAATAACGATAAATTCTGGTCTTTTATAAAAAGTAAAACTGAATCAACAAGTATTTCCAATTGTGTTTATTACAATGGTAGAAGTTTAGATAATCCTACAGATAATATAAATTCATATGCTACTTTGTTACTTCTTTTACAACGGGTAAAAATGGAGCAGTTAATTATAACGTCTTATACTAACAATGTGCATATTGCAATATTTGAAGAGAACCAAGTGTTATCTACTTTAAAGAACTCTATATTTAAGATGGCAACTGGACCGGATTTGATACCTGCTTTTATTTTTAAGGATTGCGCATGTGTTCTTACACAACTAATTTATTTAATGTATGTGTCAGTACTTCCACTTTTCCCAATCTATGGACGCTTTCTAAAGTATGCCCTGTTTTCAAATAAGGTGATAGAACAAATATTGAACATTTCTGTCCGATCTCACTTATCTGCAATTTTTCAAAAACATTTGAATCTTTACTTCATGAATTTTTATACGAACGCGTTGGTCACATGATTTCTCATACTCAGGTAGACGTTATGTATCCTGATTTTTCAAAGGCGTTCGACAGGTCATCATTATCTACTTCTTAATAAATTGGTAAAATTTGGTATTTCTGAACCTCTTGTAATTTCTTTAAAATCGTACCTCTCCAATAGGAAACAGTATGTTGTGTTTAATGGTTTTACGTCTGTTGAATATCCTTCCACGTCAGGTGTTCTTCAAGGATCCGTTCTTGCACCACTGTTATTTAATATGTTTGTTAATTTTTCAAAAACATTTGAATCTTTACTTCATGAATTTTTATACGAACGCGTTGGTCACATGATTTCTCATACTCAGGTAGACGTTATGTATCCTGATTTTTCAAAGGCGTTCGACAGGTCATCATTATCTACTTCTTAATAAATTGGTAAAATTTGGTATTTCTGAACCTCTTGTAATTTCTTTAAAATCGTACCTCTCCAATAGGAAACAGTATGTTGTGTTTAATGGTTTTACGTCTGTTGAATATCCTTCCACGTCAGGTGTTCTTCAAGGATCCGTTCTTGCACCACTGTTATTTAATATGTTTGTTAATTACCTTTTGTATGCGGATGATCTCAAGTTATTTGATGTCGTTACCAATGTTGGTGATTCTGATCGAATTCATCATAATCTTAACAAAATTGAAGATTGGTGCCAGTTGCACAATTTGTATTTGAATGTAAAGAAATGCAATGTATTGTTATTTTGCCTAAAAACTACTACCATTATCATTGATTGCAATATCAATGGAGCGTCACTGCTGAGACCTGATTGTTTCCGTGATGTTGGGGTAATTTTTAATAAAAAAAATTATATTTGATGCCTCTAAAACATATGAATTTATAGCCCGCTGTAGTCGTGACTTTACTGAGTCTGAGACGATTAAACTACTTTTGAATAAATTTGTACGCTCTAGGCTTGAGTATGCTTGCCTGGTATGGTGTCCTATCTATAACGTGTATATTGACAGGATGGAATCCGTTCAACGTAAGTTTTTAAATTATTAAGTTTCAAATGTACTGGTGGTTATCCTTCCGTGAGATTTCCTCAAAATGAGTTGCTTATGACTCATTCGATGACTAGCCTTTTAAGTAGGCGTAAATATCATGCTGTAGTTTTTTTGTTTAAATTATTACATAATAAGATAGATTGTCAAATATTATTAGAAATGATTAGTCTCCATTGTCCTAGAACACATTCACGTGATAATGTAACATTTTATCTAAAGACTCCTCGTTCCAATATCTTGCAACATTCGCCTTTTTATACAATGTGTAGTAACTGCAATGATCTGCGATTTTACCTTGATATTTTCTCTTGCAGCAAAGATCTTAAATTTGTTTATTTAAAATAACTTTTTGTGTTTTTTCTCTCGTATGATTTACTGTATTTATTTAGTTGTTTTTTTTTACTTTCCCTCCTGTTCTTTAGTTGGGTTTGCCTGTAGAACAGCGTAGGTATTCTAAATAAAATAAATAAATTTTAGGAGACCAAGGTTGTTGCATTTCTAGAACATTGCATAATAATATTGTTATCACTTTATAAGGGAAGAAACGCTAACGAAGAAGCACTATGATAGTGGCATGAGAAATATATGATATAGTTTTTTACGTTATATACTGTTTTAAAATTGGAGACATGGAATATGTATGTTGCAACGGTTACAAGTTACAACATTCCTATGAATAACTTTTCTGCGAAATAGTCTAAAAAGCTACAACACTTTAAAGAATTGCGATGAAGAACATACCCGTATAGTTAGAATAGAATGGCATATGTTTTGTTACGTATCAATTTTTTTAAAATGGTTTGTTAATTTAACTGGCGTATATAACAATTAAAATGATACACCTAATCGATATAAGTATTATATCTATAGAATAGGAATGCAGACTACAGATAAAGAAATAAAGATAAATCAGTTTATCCTAAATTTTATTAAAATTTGATTTTAATGTTAAACCGTTTTAGTTTCACATTCAAGTTTAATTTATTCTTTTTCTGTAAGATAAAATCTTGGTTTACATGATGAATTATAATGGATAGAAACTATTCACTTCTTTGATTTTGCAATAAAATATGACATGCACACTCTTGCACAAATACAAATCTTAAATAAACATATTTTATAATTTCGGTCATGAAACGATTAAGATATATTCCTGAAAAATCTTTCAAAGAGAAGCAAGAAGTTTCCAATCTTAAAAAATTCCACTAAATAGATAATCATATACCAAAAATACTAGGATTTAAGCAATGTAATCATGATGGATGAGAGTGATTAATTTGTTGTGCTTTCATTTAAAAGTTTACTGAAACCTAGATTGAGCATTTATATTTTATACAGGATGTTAATTTTAAAGCTTTATAATGGATATATAAATATCATTTAAGCAGTTTTCGAAAAATTAAATGTGAAAAATTCAGATCATCAAATCCACTAACCACTAATTTTATTAGTTATACGTTATTAGATGAAATGCCCACCACCAAACCCATGCAGTAGTAAAGACATTGCTTAAAATGTTATGAGGCATTTATGAAAGTTGCATTCGTGAACGATGCATTACTGCAAGTCTTGTAATGATTCAAGCTTTAGATGTGGCATAAATGTTTGTCTTTAAATAGTCATAAAGAAAAAAGTCCAAATCAATCATTACTATTGTCGTTATTGGTTAAACAACAATCCAAGAATATTTCGTGAGGTACCGAACATTCAGAAAAATGAATTGTTGAACCACACTTTTTCACCTAGAAATTCAACCAGAGAAATGTATTTAGATCTATTGGAAAATATCATTAATTCCACTTTAATTGAGATAGTTGATTGAGCAAGGCGGTCGTTACTATTGTTGAAAACTTTATTTTTCAGTAAGACAAGGCTCCTCCACATTGTGCGGTGACTTTAAGATACTTTTTAAAGAAAAGGCCCCCCCTCATTGTCTAGAGCCTTTGAGATAGTTTTTAAACTAAGCATTTCAATAATGGATTGGATGCTGACTGTGTACTCAATATATATTCTTGGATTGTTAACAACACCTTGTAGAAAAAAATAGTACTCGTCAGGAACGCAAATATAATAAAGAAAATTTGGATAGCTCATTATAGATAGATAGATAGACAGATAGATAGTTTATTTGACCATGTTACATATATACATATACATTTATGTTAGAAACAAATGGGTACACAGATGTGTATATAAATATAGTATATAAGACACATAATAACGTAATAAATCATCACAAACAAGCCAAAATAATCTAACTTGCGGGGCGACATATAAAATAGTAGTACCTAATTATTTGTAGTCTGTGTAAAGAAAATCATGTACTGTATAAAAACAGTATTGGATTAGATGCCTCTTAATTACAGTTTTAAAACATTTCAAATTTAACAATTTGACAGCAGCTGGCAATTTATTGTAAAGTCAACATTAAGAGAATTGGATTGCGACCTTGAAAGTCGGAAGCTCTAATTGCATTAGAATTTATTGTGTTATACATGTCTGACTGAAGATAAAAATTATTAATATTTTTATGTATTTCAATTAATATGTAATATATAGGGAAGGTAAAGACAAGATTCCAAAATTAATAAAATGTGGTTGACAATGTTGTCTGTCGCTCAGACCAGCTAGAACTCTAATAGCCTTTTTCTGCAATGAAAAAATCTTACTCGACTGGCCAGAGTTACCCCATAAAAATACCGCATAACACAAACGGGAATGAAAAAATGCAAAATAGGAAGAAATCAAAGTTTCGAGACCAACTACAGGTTTTAATTGACGTAATAAAAAAACAGTACTCGCGAGTGACTTCAAAAGACTGCCGACATGACCTGTCCAATTTAGACCATCATCCAAAACTATACCTAGCAGCTTTACTTATTCACATTTCACATTTGCTGGGTTTGAAGAAATGGTAAGCCTCTGGGTTTTTTCAACATTTACTGTGAGTTTGTTAAACGAAAACCACTGCTCCGCTTGTTTAACTAATTGATTTAAAAGCATATTTAACTGAAAAATGTCTCTGTTTGATATCAACAAAGTAGTATATCGTCAGCGAATAATACATTTATTAGGTAATAAAAAGTAATGAAGATGATTAATAAATATCAAAAACAGAATTGACCCTAAAATGGATCTCTGTGGTACACCATACTGATTCACTTTAAATTCGGACACGTTATTATTAATTATAACACATTGAGATCTCTCCATTAGGTGTGACTTAAAAACCAGTGGCAAACCTCTCACACCATAATGCTCCAACTTAGCCAACAATAGGTCATGGGGGACACAGTCAAAAGCTTTTGTGAGATCACATAAAGCAATAGCTGTGTGTTCGCCCATTTCAAGTCCTCCGACAACGTCTCTCACAACTCCATGCAGTGCATTGGTTGTAGACCGATTTGGTCTAAAACCAAATTGACTCGCACATAAAACGGAATTGTTTTCAAGGAAGGTATACAATCTCACTTTTAATATGGATTCTATTATTTTTCCAAAAATTTTTATAATAGAGATTGGACGATAATTGTATGTAAGATTTGGATCTCCTTTTTTGAACAGTGGTATAACCTTTGTCAGCTTAAAACACTGTGGAAAAATTCCTTTATTGAAGCCAGCATTTATTAATGAGGTAAAAAATGGAATTATCGTTTCAATAGTTTCCTTAATTATTTTCGAATTAATTTCAAAAACATCAGTGCATGGGGAATCTTTTAAAGATTTAACTGCTTGTAGCACTACATCTTCAGATACAGGTTTTATGAAAAAAGAGCTAGAAGGAGAAGGAACTCGAGTAAACAATTTCTCAATTGATAAGTTACTAACTGGAATAGATCCGCGCAACCTATTTGCTATATTTGTAAAATATTCGTTAAAATCATTCTCGGATACTGTCGGCAATACTACGGGCTGCACCTTATTTCGCTCTTGGTTGATGATATTCCAACTAGCTTTAAGTTTATTGCTGGATGTATTTATATAATTTTCGTATGATCTTTTTTTGCCTGCATTAATATCAACAGAATATTTTCTTTGCATATTAGTATAGATATTGCAGTGCAATGGATTTTTTGTAATATCGCATATTATTTTAATGGTGGAAATTGTTTTCCTCATACGTTTAAGTGTATTATTAAACCACACGATGGTAGGTTTCGTTTTACCCTTGTTAATTTTTCTTAGGGGAAAGTGCTTTTTTATTAGATTAGAGTAAGTCGTACAAAGAAAATTAGATGCCTCTTCAACATCCATGTCTTTATTAATATCAACATTAAACATATCCCAATTTACGGCAATCAGTGAATTTTTTAACTTCTCTAAACCTGAATTAGAAATTTTTCTTTTTAGTACGGGTTCTGGCATGGTATATTCAAATTTAATTTTAATAAATTGACCACGATGGTCAGAAAGGCAAGGTTCCACTACACCGGCCTCATAATCATTGAAATCTAAATTAGTGACAATGTTATTTGTTGACCTTAGAAAATTCTGAATACCAATTATTCATGTTTATATTGATTAAGGTCTAACTAATGTATGTTTATATGGATAAAATTTATAGTGTTTAAATGTTTTTCGAACAGTTGTACGTGAAACATCCGACAATTTTCTTGTTCTCAGAGTAGGTTCCATGATAATGTAGGTCAAAACAGTGATTTCAATTACTTGATTTCTTACTGGATTATGGATTGCACTTTTTTTATTGTTATAATTTAGTTTCACGCAATTTTCTAGCCGCTGACAATAGCTTGGACATGGGGCATCGGACACATTTATGTTAATTAAATACATTTGAATTATTTCTTGGATAGTATGCACCAGCTGGGTAACAAACGATAATATTTATGCAAAAGTAACATTTTCTGCAATTAATTTTTCAACGAATTCATAGCTGTTTGTTGAGGTCAGGAAAAAAGCGGGAAAGTTAGAAAGAATTTCTTCACTGTGTCAATTATACAAGTTTTATCCAGAATGTCTAACAGTTTCCAGGATGACAAGTCATTTAAAATAAGATCATTTTCATCTATTAGATATGTTTTATTATAAAATCTCATCAATTTTATGCGTCACCTGCACATTGAGGAAATTATATACGGCATTATAAACATTGTCACATCCCGCAGAATTCTTTAAAAAAACTAGTAACACTTGAATTGATGTAAATTATTATGTATTTTTCAGGATACACAGTGATAAGGTTGAATTCCCGGCCTTTCATATTTTCCTCCAAGAGGAAATAATTCAATTTCAGAATTACATTTTAGCACTACGCTATTAAGAACCTCCACCTATTGGATGTTTTTTTGTGTGACAGATACAATCCCTTGTCCTTGAATCGCCAGCCTTAAACTGTTTGCTAAATTGCCTTTTGCTGCGATTTTTTACCAAAGTGATCTTAGAAAACAATTTATGCATATTAATTTTTTAATAACTAATCTAATTAACCAAAGTTAAAAAACTAGATGACATCAAAAAGGTAACTGAATAGGTAAAAAATGATGTACTTATCACTCAATTCCATTTTGCTGCAATCACTTGGTGCAAAATCAGATGAATATGGCGAATGACCAAACCTAAAACCACGTCGCCGGTAACTAACTAGTCTCTAGGTTCGCTGCTCATCGTGCACATCCTCGCACCCTTTTCAAATTCTACACGCCGGTACGCCAGGGCGTTGTATTTGGATACTTATGGTACTTATACTCTTGTCTCCATAAACAGTATATAATTCATGATGAATATGCTCTGCACTTTCACCTTTGCTGGTCAAATCACGGCTAACTCCGCGTAATTCACAACTGGACACGCTTGAAAATGAAGCTTAAATGTGCCAGCTACAAAATCGTACATCCACTAAATCCTCAGAGAATTAGAAAATGTAGATTATTTGTATATATTTCTGTATTCTATACATTGTTTTTATTGTCTCATCCTTTCTTCATTTTGCATAGAAATATATACGTGTGTAGGTATTTTACTATTTCTCTTTCAGTCGTTGTTTTTTTTTTCATTTTTTTCTCATTACTTAGACGTTTAGGTATATACAATTTATGTAGTCTATTTATTTTTATAGATATCTTTACTATTATATAAATATGTTGAGAAAAACTTTTTAGTCGAAATAGATTGAAATTGGTAAACAACAAAAAAGAACACTTTTCGTTATATCATCGAGTTTCCTTTACAAGAAAATTTATAATAAATTTATGCTATCACATAAAATTGAAACATGTAATTACATAGCATGCAGAAAATAACTAAAAGTGTATTTGAAACAAATCTAAACAGACTCTACAAGTATTTACTCCCCGTAAATAACTTGTAATGAATTGAAATTACTAAATATTAGAAATAAAAAAGTAAATCATTTAAATAATCCTGATGCCACTATCGCTACTACTTACTATATTAATAGTATTAATATACAACCTTATCAGAATATTAAATGGATGTTAAATATTTAACAACAGCATTAAACAGTACATGTTAAAGTAATTGAAAATATTCTCTATAATATTAAAACCGATTATTGTGCTGTCCAATGATATTGACTTACTTAACACATATAATACAGCCCACAAAACAAATTTTGTTCTCAGATCTGGAGGTCAGGCCATATTTATTGTATGTTTTTGGGGTCGCTGAATCAGAATCCGTTTAACCCCATCACGTCAGGGTTTTGTCATAACCTCAAAAACCTCAATAATTTAGATTTTTCAGCACCATTAAACTCATATAACTCAAACTTTAAACGCAAAACTCAAATTGCTAACCCCCAAACCCATAAATCAATCACCCCATAACTCGACAATTCCATAACCAATAAACTCATTAACCGCTTACTCAATATTTGAAATTATCTTATATCACGCCATAAACTTATAACCCAATAACCCCACAACCCAAAAATCCCATAACCCCACGACCCCACAAACAATAACAGTTGTATTTTTTCTAAAAAACCAAATGGGACTGTCGACATTAGAGTTATCCGAAATCCACCACGAAGAGGTTGCGCGAGCGGATTTTGTACAAGCTTTTACAATAATAATGGCACTTTCTCAAAACAGTATCTAAACTTCTGTAAATTCTGAGTAGAAATTTCATTAGACCTCTATTTGTGCGTGGACCAACTAAGACCTAATGTTAAAAGTTAAAAGTAAATTTCATTACGAATACGTCAGCAGTTCAAAATAAATCGCTAAATTTATTTTAAACAGTGTTATTATTATTGATTATTGCAATAGATTGTACATAATGTAGCTCTGAGGGCGTTTGATAAAATAAATGATCTATGGACGTACTTATATTTAATGTTTATTCATTTTCTTTTTTTTTTAAAGCTGAACGAGTTTTCTTTTCTTCGAATGATCTGTGCAGAACATTTTTTTTTTCTCCTTCTGGGATATTTTTTTAGCATTCCACAAACAAAAATCAACCATCATATTTACGTCCCACCTTCCTTGATAACAGGTTTTCATTACCTTTATGTCTTGGTTTAAACGTTAACCTTCGTCTTCACCGAAGTGACCAAGATTATCTTAGAATCGTTACTAAGGAAGATGGGGTCAATGGCTGATTTTTGTTGGATGCTAAAAAAGAGATATACCAGAAGGAGCAAAAAAACGTGGAAAAAATCCTCTCTGCAGATCATTCGAAGAAAAGAAAACTCGTTACAGCTTTAAAAAGAAAATGTATAAATGTATAAATAAAAATTATGTATAAGTATGTGAGGAGTTCATGTATTTTATCAAACACCCTTTTAAGGGTTACATCACGTGCAAAATCCGCTTGCGCAACCTATTCGTGGTGTGCTCTGCTGCGTGGTAACTCTAGTGCCGACAGTCCCATTTCGTTTTTCTGGGAAAATACATCTGTTATTGTTTATGGGGTTGAGGGGTTATGAGGTTTTTGGGCTGTGGGGTTATGGTGTATTTTTTGGGTTATAAGTTTGTGGTATCCTACCCCAAAGTAAGTATTGAGTAACGGTTATTGAGTTTATTGGTTATAGAACTGTGGGGTTATGGGGTGATTGGTCTATGGGTTTGGGGGTTAACAGCTTGAGCTTTGTGTTTAAATTTTTAGTTATAGGGCTATATGCATGTAATAGTGCTTTTTTTTGAGGTTGTGGCAAAATCCTGACGTGATGTGGTTAAACGGATTCATAGTAAATCTGATCTGACCACGAGATCTGAGAATTTTTTGGTGGGACTGTGTAATTAACGAATGTTTAGTACATGGCATGGTTTCCAGATTGTTGGAAGGTGACAATTGTAACAGCATTACCTAATGTTACCTCTTCTCTTCAATATAACCCTCGACCCCTCATTAAAAATATTGGAACAAATGGTGGATGGACACTTAAAAGCTCACATTTCAAATTTTTATTTACTACCTAATATACAGTCCGGTTTAAGGCCACGTCATAGTTGTGAAACTGCTGTGTTGAACATAATGGATGGCAGCATTTAGAGAATTGGACAAAAATACTACAACCAGTATTGATACTAATTAACTTTTTTAAAAAACTTTATTTACTATTCTCAAATCTATAAATTAAGATGTTCTACTAATATTTTAAAAAAGAATAATTAACAAGCAAAGCCAGAGAGTAATAAAAGCAAAATTAAAAATGTTGAAAAAACCCACGATGGTTAAAATGTAATTGAAAAAGGATAAAAATAATAAAAAAAACCGACTTAAAGAATTTATGTAACTAGAGATAATAAACATAAAAAGGTTTTATAAGTAGATTTGATCTCTCGCAGAGTCGGACATATGAACAGCAGAGTATCAGTTTTCAGAGCACTTCCCTATGTACCTATTTGGTTCTCGAAGATGTAGATATGGCAACAACATATTCAACTCCCTATGAACTTAATAAAAAAGCAAAGAAAATCCGTCGGGGGCTGCCATTAAATGAACTAGTTTTGTAGTTTTATAGTAACGTGAATAATTTGGAGATATTTTATTGCTATAGTTATTTATATTTATGTTGAAATTTAAAATAGTGATGGCAGCCCCCGACAGATTTTCTTTGGTTTTTTATTAAGTTCATAGAGAAGTCGGGGGTTTTTTAATTATTTTATTCTTTTTCAATTACATTTTACCCGTCGTGGGTTTTTTCAAAATTTTTAATTTTGGTTTTATGTCAAACTTTTTAAAGAGCATAGGATATTATACAAAATCGATATAGTTTATTTTAATATATTAATATATAATTATAATAAGTATTTACAACTAAACTTTGCCGGGAGCTTTGCTGTAATTCAACTCGATATCATTACGTAGAATGAAAATAATAAGTAGATAGGTATGATGTAGAAAATATTGAGCCACAGCTCTAGAATATTCGTTAAAGAGAAGAGAAGATCAAAAATGACGGTAGAAAAGACATTGTTTTTAAAGTTTTCTCTAAAATTTTTGGAGTGTCTGTATCACCCGCTCGACAGAAATACTTACCTATCGGGTTCTATCGATTTTTTTTTAATATTTATTTATTTATTTATTTTATAAGAAGCAAACAGGTTGCACACCTAATTACATATTTCTATCTCAATTTTAATTCACAATACTGTATAACCATAGTACACACTTACACTTATATATGTAGTAGCTATAGTAGTAGCTATAAAATAAAATATATTACTGCAGCGTCTCCTAGTGATTTACCACCGTAACATCTGTTTAAGAACCTTCACTAATCAACCACAACTATACTGAATACCGCATCAAAATCAGAGTAGATATTAATGCAGTTACTATCATAACACCTATTTAAGAATCCTGACTAATCAACTACAAACCCATTATTGCAAACCGCATCCAAAACTGACTAGTAGTTATGGTTTTGCACAAACAAATATTTACTGTAGCGCCCCCTGGTCAGTTGTCACCGTTACACATATTTAAGAATATGAACCACCATTAAACCCAAACTCTTCACTGAAAATCGCATCCAAAACGGACTAGTAGTTTTGGTTTTGCACAAACTAATGTTTACTGCAGCGCCCCCTGGTGAGTTTTCATCGTAACACATATATAAGAACATGCACCTATCAAACCAGAACCCATCACTGAAAACCGCATCAAAATTGGATTAGTAGTTTTGGAGATAAATGTCAACGAATGTTAACTGCAGCGCCCCTGGTGAGTTGTCACCGTAACATTTATCTAAGAACATGCACCAATCAACTCCAAACCCAGCACTGAAAACCGCATCAAAATCGGACTAGTAGTTTTGGAGATAAATGGCAACATTGGTTTGCATTGGTTTAAAATAAACAGAGCTCTGTATCCATGGCAAATACAGAACCTAGAAAGAGTGTCAGAAAAAAGAAACCACCGCAGTTCGAGCAGCTCGGGGTTTAAAATAAACAGCCCGGCATCCGTGCGATCCGACAGGTTTTAAAACAAATACATCCCGCTATCCATGAGATACGGCAAATTCAGAACCTAGAAAGCATTTCTGAAAAAATAAACCACCACAGTTCGAGCAGCTCGGGGTTTAAAATAAACAGCCCACAGCCCGTTATCCATGAGATGCGGCAAATTCAGAACCTGGAATGCATTTCAGAAAAAATAAACGACCGTAATTCGAGCAGCTCGGGGTTTAAAATAAGCAGCATCCGTGTGATCCGGCGAGTTTAAAATAAACACAGCCCGTTATCCATGCGATACGGCAAATTCAGAATTTAGAAAACGTGTCAGAAAAGAGAAACCACGCAGTCCGAGCGGCTCGGGGTTTAAAATAAACAGCCCACAGCTCGGCATCCGCGTGATCCGACGGGGTTAAAATAAACACGGGCCGATATCCTTGCGAAAAAAGGAAGGGGGGAGGCGAAATCAAAAATCAAAATAGGTAATATTCCAACAAATATATTTTTACAGTAATTGGAAAACGGTTACAAAAAATAGTAAAATATTATCTTGGGTAGAAAGTTTAGATTATCAATCCATAACGTACCAAAACAGGATAATATCTCATGTCAAAAGATTTCTATCATATAAAACAAGCTTATCCCCTCGTGTCTAAATGAATTACTCGGTCTAGGAGCTATTGAAACGTACACACCGTGTACAAATTAAATCAAATAATATTTTTTTTGCGCGGTAAGAAACGATGTACTTTAAATCTGAAAAACGTTAGGCGATTTCTCGACACTGAACCTACGTTACATCTTGAATTTTCTTGAGTTTCTGAGTTTTATCAGAAAAGTACTTTTAATTTCTTCGAGAATCTAGAAGTTTCTAGGTTATAACTTTGACACTTCAATTTGGTAAGCGAAATATTGGTTTATTCGCTTCCTAAACTAATGTTTAGCAGAAACATTAGGATTGTCACGGGTCTCCTAACGGGCCACGGACATCTCAGTAAGCATCTTATTAGGTTGATTTAAGTAATATTACCAGCTGTAGGCTTTGTGACAATGCATTTGATGAATCGGCACACATCCTCTGGAACTGTGTCTGCTTAATCTAGGGATTCCAGCACAGCTAGTGCTGGTTCTTGTAAGCAATACCGACCTGTTTTGAACTCTACAGCCAGCGGCATACACAATGGGTCTTCAGACATAAGTGCCGCGAGTAAACCGCGCCGCTCCCAAACGACAATGAGCTAATGCTAAAAACAAGAAATATATTCCAGGAGAAAAGTTTCAGACTCGATAAATGCATATACAAAATAAACAAAATTAAAACATCAGAAAAAAGCAGGATTCAACTTTGCAGCATAAATACCTTTTCATAGTAAAAATCCTTTATGTTGAAACAATATATTAAAATGACAAAGAATCTACGCCAAAATAAGGTAGACTTCTTATTGAATATCCACAAACGACTTCATGGAGTGAAACAGTAAGTAAATAGGTTAAGAAAATACTGAATAACAGGAATAAACACTGAAATATTAAAGCCACATTCGATCCATGTTATGGTTATGTTCAAAGTGAGCGGGCATAGCCGGCCCTCTACTGCGACTAAAGGATCTATGGTGACTCATACCTAAAATAGTTCATTGCGCAGGTGTAACCGCTTTATGAAGCTAATAACCGCATCGGGTGATAATTTGTCCAGATACCCCGGCAGGAGTTGCACTTTGCCTAATAGAGAGAATCTGTTCCCCTGCAGGACAATGATATCTGTTCCACCGATTTCTACATGGTCGGTGTTTACTGTTTAGTCAAAGAATCCTATCTATTACTAGAAATGTGCTCACTAATTATGTTACTGGCTGCGCCCAAGTACCTAGATCAGGGCATAACCATTATAGATCAAATGCCATTCACGAATAATAGGTAAATCATGAAAATCTGAATTTTCGAAAGCAATTTTAATAACTAGATACCTAGTTGTCAACCGTGTGATCATTAAAATTTGCCAAATGCACACTGGCATTTGCGATTGGTATCAGTTAAACAGATCATGTTTTTCTTAGGTTGCACAAACTAAGCAATTCGAATCGCAATACGTCTTTAAATATCTACGTGGTTAAGTGATATAGAGGATTGGACGCTGAAATATAATTGAACGATCAAAGAAACTTACCTGTGAAGTTAATCGCAATTATATGAGCGTCCTATCCGAAGATATCACTTCCCTCCCCCCCAAAAAGTTATAAAATTAATTAAAAAATTAACCCAATTATTGCGATTCAAATAGATACACACAAAACAAATAGTATCTATTTGTACAAATATACCTACTTTTAAACAAAAAATTAAAGCTGTGAGCAGTGCTTTAACAGTCGTGGCAATAAACTAGTAAAAAGTCCAAAAGTTCTAAAACTAGTTGTGGTGGACGGATCGCAATGCGGTTTTCTGCATTCTCTTCCAAAAATAATTTGTAAAAAATATGGCGACATGGAATTTTTGACAAATCTAAAATTGCATTGCTGTAGCCAAAAATGCATTCAAAAAATGCATTATTTGAGAGTCCTCTTGGAAGATGTCAAAACTTGGTAAATAAGTGTCAGAACTGGCCCAGATACGGTACTCGGGTGTTTTAGAGGTCGCTGATTACGAATATGATGTTCAAATTGACCCCCCGAACACCTGGAGCTCAGGATGAACGTCATCTCCGTGGGACTCTCCCACAAATCACGCGGGAAAAAAGAGAAACTCGGCGCCCGGGTTTTTTTTGTGTCACTGAATGCAAATCAGGCATCGGCGAACACCTCACGGGTACCTGGTGCGCCGGAACCTGGACGCGGACGTCATCTCCGAGAATTTTCCTGAGAAGAGTGCCAAAAACCACCCGAAAATCATAATAGGGGTGTTTTGTGAGGCGTTGAATCCGAATTTCACGTCTGAAACGACCCCCTGAACACCTAGTGCACCAGAACCTGACCCTAAACTTCACTCCGTAGCTTTTCCTTTTCGGGTGGTTTTTGGCACTCTTCTGAGGAAAATTCTCGGAGATGACGTCCGCGTTCAGGTTCCGGCGCACCAGGTGCCCGTGGGGTGTTCGCCGATGCCAGATTTGGATTCAGCGACTGAAAAAAACCCCGGGCGCCGAGTTTGTCTTCTTTCCCGCGTGATTTGTGGGAGAGTCCCACGGAGATGACGTTCATCCTGAGCTCCAGGTGTTCGGGGGGTCAATTTGAACATCATATTCGTGATCAGTGACCTCGAAAACTCCCGAGTACCCTATCTGGGCCAGTTCTGAACTTTTTTAGTTCATTGCCTCGCCTATAAACATTGTGCGCATGACGGGTACGACAGTGGCGTGCTACGTGGTTAAGTGATATCTTCGGATTGGACGCTTCATATAATTGCGATCGAACTTCACAGGTAAGTTCCTTTGATCGTGCAATTAATACATTCCTATAATATGTTAGTATTTGGTCACTCGAGATCTAAACATAATAATAATAAGCTCGTAAAGTAGAAACTAGATGATTAGAATATTATTTTTTGCAATGAAGTTAAGAATTGTGGTATTATCTTTGACACTTTCTTCAGATTTAAAGCCCATATTAGCAAATGTGAGTCTGTGGCCTATACTACTCGTAATCTCAAGATGATTTACAACTGCGGACATTATTTAAACAGGAAAGCTAAAATTATTCTGACTAAATCTTTAGTACTATCCAGATTTAATTTTAGATACACCATTTATGGAATCTATGTTGACTCTGATGGCATTCGACGTATTCAGGTGATTCAAAATACTTGTTTGGCACTTGGGAATCAGCAAACGTGAACACATTTCTCATAAAATGTCAGAAGTCAAAGATCACAAAAAATGTCAAGAAGTCAGATATCAAAGTAACCAGGACTAAATTGGAAATTTGATATTTGATTGTCAAATGAAGTTGTACATAATTCTATGTCACTAGCTGACTATGAACCAAACTACCAGTACCAGTAAGTTAAATTCTACTACTCAAATTTTATAACGTTTTATATTCAAAGGGAAACATATATTAAAGGCGTGGCTAATTAACCATAAATTAGAAAAATTAAACTTGAACGCAACGATTGTTTAAGATCTTGAAAAATACAGCGGTCAATGAAGATTCTCATCTCTAATATGTACTTACATTAAATTAAATGTATCAGTATTCCGATCTTAGTAGACTGTCTCTTTAAATGTCGCACCGCAATAGACATGAGTAATGGTAATGGTAGTGTTATAATCTATAATTTATAGAGATAGGACAATTATGATTCATTTCTGAATTTTGTTTGTACACATCAAATATATGATTGTCTGAAAGAAAATCCATTTAAAATACTGAGAAATTGTAGTACTTCGTGACGACTCTTTTTAACTTTTCATCTGTATTATAAATCATTTCTTCAAAATTAATACCTAACTAGTAATATCAGTAACAATGTATAAATAATTTTTAATCCAAAATATTATATAAATTATTCTTATAGTAATATGAACTCATTCTGTACCGTGTGGTTTGTTATTTATATAGTTCTCCCAAATGAAAAAATAGTACCAGTACCGTTTTTGTTTGTTTCTCGCCTTCTTTGCGATAAAGTAACATATCCATTTGATTTGATTTTGTTTCCTGTAGTGCTCATTATCAAAATGTTGCGAATAATAAACACTGAACAGTTCTGTATTTAGGATACTCTATTTCCTTTTTTTAATTATTATGTCCAGAACATGATTGTGTACAAAAGTTTTAATTGCTAGAAAAATATATTATCTGAAAGAATTTCTTTATTTTGATAATTAAAACTTTAGTGTCTCTTATTTTTTTATGAATGAACTGAATATCACAAAAAGTTTTGGTTGAAAATAATGTGTTCAAATCTTCACAATAAGATTTTCTGGAAGAAGAAATAAGAAATAGCTTTCTTGGACTTGGAATCGCATTAGAGTAATATAATTATGTACAAAGAAAATCCATCCAGAAGTCGATTCTTATTATTAGCGTAAAACCAAATTAAAATACTCAAAATTAATTAATTCCCTTTTTTAGGAAAATTGCATTAGAAAACATATTTTTTACTTTGTTCCTCATAGGTACCGTAAAAAATATTTAACAATTTACGTCAACTTATGTCTTACTATTTTGCTTGCGGGGTGTGATAATGTTTATAATACTGTATACAATTTCACAGAGAGAAATTTATGAGAAAAATAAACAGGTGAAAATATGCTTTTTGTTTTTTCAACCCATTACATAATTATTTTTTTTATTTAACATGAACTAAACCAATTCGCTATTATTATAATATTTGTATTTAATATAGCTTTTGTTATTTAAGTTTGGTGTTGTTGATGATGGAGATTTTTTAATATAAATATATTTATTAATATATTTATATTGTTTCATTTATAATGAATGAATAGAATTCTGTATTTTTTCTCACATTATTTGTAAATATTTTGCTACAATAGCATGCAATATCTGAGGTTAAGTTAATCATTATAGTACTCTATTAAATTGATCACAAAATTGTGAAAAAAAAGATACAGAGGAGAAATGGAATACTGTATGGATATGACCGAAAACTATAATATGTACCTAACTGTGAGCGAAACAGATAATTATTTAAATTAAAATTGGGGTAAAGCTCCAAATGTATGAAGTTGATACACCATTCGTTTCCGCTATCTATTACGAACTTTTTAGAGTTTCTAATCTAACTAATTGAAAGGAAGACAAAAATACAACTGCACTGAGCGAAATATTTTGTAACCATTAGTAGAAATTGATTATCCCCAACAAAACACACAGCTTTTCACACAGTTTTTATTTTCAGCAAACAATTTAATTTATTTAAACATAATTTATTCTCCAGAAATAAATCTTTTTTGGTGTTCTGCTCACTTTTTTGTCAAAAAAATTGATTTATTTGGTAAGCATTCATCATTTTTTACAAGTATTTGTTTAAATGAAAGAAATAGATATTCCTAACCTAAGTATACTGAAAATATATACACAGCAATAGCAAACATTTACAATTAATAAGAAAATGCTAAATATTTGAAATTTTGATTTGCCTTAATATCATAATCTCGCGATGCCTAAAAAGATTTCTTAATCATTTTCGCCGCCTTACCAATCGTCTTTAAATTCTTCATATTGCGTTATATCATCGAGATAAAGTATTAAACTGTTCTTTTATATGACCCGACGGATTAACAGAATACCATTTGTATCTTATATTTACTTAACTAATAATTAGTGTAGAGATTATACGTCATAAATTACTTAAATTTTACAATTATCTTAAGAAATATAAAGTTTATCCCAAATTTATTTCTCCTACGCAAATATTGAAACTGGATTACATATTTTGTTCGTTTTAACTAAAACAGAAATATGATTCTTCAAATAGGCATAACTTGCGACTTGCGAGATTAGTATGTTTTTAAAAGTATTAATATTATAAGCAGTTGCAATTGAAACAAACAGCATTACTTGAAAATAAGATACCTATAAGATGAATCAAGAATTTTTTCCGAAAAATACAAATGCACCAAAAAAAAAATATAATTATAGAAATAACAACTCAGCAATAGCATGGCAGTAACACAGGAAGATGAACTTAGTACATCTATTAGAAACTAATACTGTAAAGTGCAGTTTTATGGAAAATTTTACTTTCGAAATGTAACTTTATTACAGAGAAGTTACGCAATAGTATTTATAATATTAATAGCTGATATTTTTCAAACTGCTCTCCCATTCAAACTGCTCTTCCATCCAAAAATTGACTTCTTCTTTTTGTGCCTTTGTGTCTTCTGACAGTGTTCATCTAAAATTAATTGAGTGTTATAAGAATAAGAATATATTATTCTAAAAATCTGCAGATGTTGAAACAAATATTTAAGTGGCAATTTAAACTTGTTTATAAAAAATCTCATTTACGAATAAAAAAATTAAAGTTTGCTGTCAGCTAAATTGAAAGGAAGACAAAAATGTAACTGCACTAAGGGAAACATATTTTAACCATTAGTAGAAATTGATTATCCTCAACAAAACATCTGCAGTAAATATGCTCCAGAAAGTATACGTTACTATCGCAGCAAAAACAGATTTGCTAAAAGAATTTGCTTTATTCAAATTCAAAAATAGCAGAGAGTAGTTATATATGGGAGGTGAGAGTTCTAGGGAAAAAGATTCCATAGGCGTGCCACTTGAGAAGGGTTCATAGAACACAAAATTACCAAAAATAAGTTAACGTTGAGAGAACCTAGCAGAAAAGTTTATACTCATCCGTAGAATGCCGTCCTTTTAGACAGTGATGAACTACCACCTCGATTTACATACACCTACCTGTTTCGCACTACATACAGACTATAGTTACACTACTGATTAGTAACACTGGCACTGTAACGGTCACACATTAACACTTATCATCGGCAATTATAGGGTGCATTAACCTTTACAACTACAACACCAAGTTCCAAATGTGGAAAAACAGTGGCACACTTTTGTCACCGTATGACTTTCATTTTATCTATGTTTCATCTGTCTAATATATTATTCGATTCAGATTTTGACCATCTAATATTTGTCTTAAATAGTTTCTTCGCCATGTCACTATTTTGTCTTTTTTTGTCAGCATAATTCTTTCCATTTCGTTTTATAAAAGGAAAATACATGTCAGGCGTATTTCGCAAAAACAGCCCTTCTAGGAAAAAATGCGTTCTGTGAGAAAGCAACCTGATTTTATTCTCGAAAGTTCGCAGTTGCATATTCTTCTTTACCTTTCTTTATTTCACGATATACACTACTCACAAACACTCTTGTTAATGAACTACATATATCAACCGCGCCACTTACACTCATATTTTGGTCTCGGGTCCTAATTCTAAAATACAAGTTTTTTATTATGCGATATCGCTTGGTCGATTAGGGCGTTTATGATTTTGAGAACACGCTGTAGAGGTTGAACTATTGTCCATATTTAAGAACGATATACCCGAATTTTCCCACGTGTACACACACGCATGGTAGCAGTGTAGATGGAACAGGTGGATCCGTCAAGGCATCATCTCCAATAGAAATCGGCAGCAGAAACTGCGCAATCGGGTATACTTTTTCCAGCTATGCAGAGCATACTATTTTATAAAAAAATATACAGGCAGCATGTATTTCTTTTTGTGTTGACTGCTATAAATTTTGAAACTAGACTAAAAGTATTTTTTAACTATTCATTTACTGCAACCCCACTTTCTTATTACGATATCTATTTTTTTACCCTAGCCAAAATACATGTTGAGGCTATATAGTAGGGATTCTATATCCAAAGATTACTAGATCTGTAGTAGTATCAACAAATATTTCTTTTTTACTTCATATAAGTGACTTTTTAGTCACAGTCACTACTAAATGATTTTCATGCCATTGCATTTAGCTTGGTTCAATTATCAACTTCAACTTTAAACTTTCATTCATATCTACAAAGTTACATTTAAAATACATACAATTTGGACAAGATAGAATTAACCATCGTTCACTTATTACTCTTACCATTTTAAATATATAAAATTTTAAATTTACTTTAAAACTATTACTATCTGGTACCACAGATCATGACTGGCACTACACACTTGTGTGAGAGGAAATATTTAGTAAATTTTAATTTTTTACATATCATTTTCTTTTATTTATATATAATATTTGGCATATTTGGCTCAATCGACTTTTTTTGGTCACCAGCATCTCCAGCTCCGAGATTTCCCAACCTTTCACAGACACCCTATATTCCATAAGAAAGTTTCGTTATTTTCAACTTTAACCTTTAACCAAAGAAACCGAATTATATGTATAAAAATGGTGTATGCTACACTTTTTATTAACAATTTCACCTACAAGTGTGAAATTGGAGAGGGCCTTCTCGACGGTTGGAACGTAGTCCACCAAACTTCGTTTGGAGAATTAAAAATAAATTTCATATATATGATTATTCATATTAATTATAATATAATGTTCTTTTTTTATATTTACCATTCTGTTCTTTTTAAATAAATGAAACAAAATAATACTAATTTTTCATAATATATTGACATTGTCGACAGCAATGAATCCCGGAATCAATCCCATTACACTATAAGCAAACAGCATAATTATGTCCTCTTTTCATTTTAGCTGCAGACTATGAACTGTTTAATAGATAATCAGCATAAATGACACAAGTCCTGGACATACATGCTATTTTTGCGAAATATTAAATTTAGGCATATGCCTGTTTTTAACTTGAGTAGATTGGTATAGTGCACTTTTAATGATTTCTTTAAAGAATTTTAATTTGTGATAGGTTAGATGGATACCACATCAAACTGCTGAATTTAGAAACAGGCCATATGATGTACATTCGGTCCAACCAAACGAATTATCAAATTAGTGACACTTGCTATTCTGGAGAACTCGTTGTTTCATTTAAATATTGTTATGTGTGGTAGTTTGTGAGATAGATGCAAAACGAAATCTAATATTACCCAAGTAAAAAGAATGACAGTTTTCGAGAATTACACATGAAAAAAACTATTGCCATCTAAAGTCGCCTATATTATAGTATATACTATGTACTTTCATCTTGCAGAAACATTGTAGAAAATATAATTTTTATTTTTAAAATGAAATCAATATTTCACTATGTTGGACATGCCTCATACTATTATTTTTAATAGTTAAAATGAAGCAAAATATTTTCTAAATAATAACAAAATATTTTTTCCATTTCCTCATAATGTGCTTTTGTCGTCATATGACGATTCTGCATGCATCTATTCATTTATTCTAACAATCACCTATTTCGAGCAATAACCTTTTACAGTTTCAAGAAATAGAAGAAGCTGGAGGAGGTCACTTTCAACATTTGCCAAAAAAAAAATCATAAACAAAACAAAAAATTTAAATAAAAAATATTATTTCATTAGTGGTTATTTTATATATCGTAATCCAATTTAACAAGTGGAAACAGAATACTTAAATTAAACTGTAGTTTATCAAAAATGAGTGTACCTAAGTAATAAAATGCAAAACGATATTTTCTGGTTCAATATTAAATAGAGTTTGAATTTTCACTCAATAATAAAGACATTTTTTTGTTGTCAATCCTGGGGTAATCTCTATATGCTTTTCGTAATTTTCACATAAAATCACTCTTAGTAATTTATTATGCTTTCCTTTGTTTTCCTTTGTCACAGATATATTTGATTCATACCTAATATTAGTTGTTTCTCAATTTAAAATAAACTACTAATTCTGTGAGGTAGGGTAGAATTGGAAAACTGAGAACTCTTTCTCACGCCCCCAATGTAATAATGACACAAAGAAGATGGTAGGTATATACTTGACAAACGTTAAAATGGCGTAAAAGGGTGGATGAATAAATGTAGACAATGATCCTGCGCATGATAACGTATCCCTATGAAAACAGAGACGCGTTTTGCGAATTTTACTTTGATTTCCAATAGGTACAATAGGTATATATTTTTAAATTTATTATATTATATCTCCTATAGATTTCGAAATAACTGCAAAACCTAATATGGCTGTTATTAAAATAAAAATCAGTATTTCAATGAAAAACAAAAGATGGTTTGTGGCAGTGAACTGAAATAAATAATTCTTCTTTAAAGGTGTACGTTATGCACGTAATATTTACTGGTAATTTTTAATTTACATTACATATTAAGGTAAGTATTACGTAAAATCAAGTATAAATGATTTTACGTAATAATACTAATAATAATATGTATTATGCTTATAAGATTTGCAAAATAATATAGTATGTTTAGCATTAGTCAACACTTAGAGACAGTACACCCACAAACTAAAGAAAGAATAGAAGAAAAACATTTATAAACTTAAAAAAAGAACTAGCATAGCAAAAGTAGGTAATCGGACATAACTAGAACAAAAAAAAAATTAACGGACAAATACAATTTCAACTTTCGGTTGAATTAAATAAAATTATTAAATATTTTGGGTTCTAAATAGTTTGGCCCTTTACTAACAATTGATAGTTTTATGAAAGGTATACGTGTTTCATTATTTTGTCGGGTATTAATATTGTGAACACCCATAGTCAAACAAAATTATTCTACATTTTTAAAAACATACATCGACATTTCAATTATAAATAATGATGCCACTGTTAGAATTATATGTTTCCTGAAGGCAGGTCTGCATGACTGCAAGTTGCTGAGTCCAATAATAATACGCAACATGCGTTTTTGCAAAATGAAAACAGACTCCGCTGAGATTGAGTTACCCCAAAAACAAATACCATATCGCAATCTACTATCAATTTGGGCTTAGCATAAATTAATTAATTGCTGCCCCTCTAAGATCCTCCTCATATTTCTAAATAGAAAACAATTAGATGACAGAGTTGAAACAAGTGTATTACAATAAGTTGTCCAGTTAAGTTTCTCATTAAAATATATATCCAAAAAGTTAGCACTTGGCTTACAGTTCCCTGCGTCACAATTATTTACAGTCATCGCGACTCCTTTGTGTAGTACGAAACTTTATTACTGGGTTCTGTCAACGTTAAAGTATAAATTATGTTCATAGAACCATCTACATAATTGTTCAAGAGTTCTATTTATGTTTGCATTCAGATCAATATTTTTATTTGGAAACATTAAAGCCAAATCATCAGCATACATGTATCATTTATAACTGACTCCACTGAATTGACGTATAAAATAAAAAGTATAAAGCCAAGAACTGACTCCTGTGACACCCCCATTTCCACAACTAATTTGTTGGAGTTTATTCTTTTAACGGATTTTGAATTTGCATTATCAATAGATACATATCTACTGTTGACGATATTTTACAACATCAGACACCCAACGGTTGCCCTCTTATGCAGTCGAATGCCCAGCTGAGGTCATAAAATATTCCAGCAGGACACTGGCCCGCATCAAAGTATCGCAGCACCTCATTATAGAATGAGTGTATTGTAGTTGACGTAGATAATCTGATACGAAAACCAAACTGCTTATCATTTATTATCCGAAATCGATCTAAAAAATGCATTAAACGGCATACAAAACCACACTAAAAAATATTTGACATTCCACATACTACAGTTATGGGCCGGTAATTATCTAGTAAGTTTAATTTTCAATTTATTGTTAAGTAGTGAAAGCATTTCATCATCCATAAAGGGTTCCAAGAATAATCAATCACTTGGTTTTGTTATGCCTTTATTCGGTAAGTTCAACATAATAGAACCACAGATATATAGCTAATTTATCTGTGATAGAACTCATATTACAGTTAGAGGAAATTTTGTTTATAATTTCTTTGCGTGTATTTATAAAATATTCATTAAACGCAAAGGCAAATTCGGAATGGTTATTAATAACTTATTTTTACAGATATAGTTGTGGTTTTCTTTTTTCTGTTGGTTAGTTCAGCCACGATAATACATTTAGGAAATTTAAAAAATAACGTGGTAATGCAATGTACTACTCAATTACTTAATTTATTATGAAATTTATACAGAATTTTTCATGTGAATTGTGTTGCACATGCGCAGAGACACATCAATTTAACCTCTCAATTAATGCGTTTTAGTTGTGTTAAGGTGTGATAGACAAACATGTACAGTTTATTAATAAGGAATTTATGTGGAATATTGATAAAAAGTAAGTATAAGATTACACTCTGTTACGTGTGCTCTTGCACATTGTCAATTTAAATGTTATAGAAATCATAAATATAATAGAAACAGAAACGGTACGTTGTTTAGATACTTGCATCAAAACCATTACATGTGCCTCTAAACCGGACACCATTATTTTTTTACGGTTTTAGAAAGGTATTTTAAGCTAATATAAATCAAATCTCCTACAATTCCTATCGATGAAGTCATATGTATGTTCTCTGATACCAAACATCTAAGTATGCTAATGAACAATTCCACAGACAAAGCTCTATTCAATAATTATCTAAAGAAAATCTAATTTACTAACCTGGTGAAACACTCTATAAATATCTAACTTCACTTTTTGGGCAATGGGAACACGACAAATTCAACCACAATAGATGAGATCTGACCTATTTCTGCATTTTTAGAATTGCTTTTTCAGGTGGTCTCCTTTAAGTTGAATAAAATATCTAACTATAAAAATTAAAATTATTTGAAGTTAAATATCGACAATGACAAAAAGTGACATCCTGTCAATGAATTAAATATGACAATACCTACTTGAAAAATGTTCACCTTTTATGTAAAGTTTTTATATATTTTTAGGTATTAATAATATTGTGTGAAACTAACTACTCAGTGGACAAAAGCCCCAACCTGCGTTGAATTACACCCACAATATCTACCCATATATTATTAATACCTAAAAATATATAAAAACGGACACCATTAATTTCAAACAATCTCTGTGGCAGTGAAAATAGTAACAGTTTATAACAGAAATTAACATTAGTTGTAGTTACGTTAATTGTAAAGTTACTGTAACTAAAAATCGAGCTAAAAATATTTACAGACAGATATATGTATATCTACATATATTTGCAAAAATCAAGAAATTATCTATTAATGTTTCAAGGATAAGATGTTATTTTTAAATCCGAATTAAATACATTTTTAGATGATGGATGAACAATACATGCATTTATATAAAGAAAATGGAAAATTCACATTTAGAGGATACTTCAAGTAGTTTTTCCAAAAACTGGTATTTAGCATAAAATTGATTATGAAACATCGGAAATATTGATAAACTATAACTTTTTAAATTAAAAAAATATGATAACAAGAAAGATAAAATTTGAAAAAAATCATGTCATGTATTTGAAAGCAGACCCTCCTCCCTACAGGGCCACACAATAACACGTTTTTTACATAAAAATTATCAAAATTTTAAAGGAATTTTTTACTAGAGTTTTAAAACTCGGCTTTTAACAGAATCGTACTCAGTTGTCATTATAGTTGTTTATTGTTCTCTTTCATAGCTTGTTCTAGATGAATTAAAATAGCAAAAAAGAAAATAAATGAACATAATTATTTCAAATGTGGTTTAATTGTGATCCAGAAAATGATCTGATAATTTTGCTCCTGAATCAGTTATAACTAAATAAAGTAATTACTTATTTTAGTACTACTTATTATAGTTAGGTTAGAGTTATTAGATGTTATTTATTGTTTTAATCCTAATAACAGCATCTTCATATAGAGATTATAGACCTTACTGAAGATTCAAAGCGTTCTCGTTAACATAAAGGGCTTCATTCGCCTATTATAGACTAATTAGGTTGCAGCGAATGGAGCGCAAAATCTGAGAGTGCGGTCATTGGCTTTTTATCATACAAAAAAATACTATAGGCAAAAGGGATGCCAATAATATATTAGTCTAGAGCGTCCTATACCTTAAATTAAGCTTTTATAATATGATTCTAGTTGCAAAATTTACATTTTACACAATAACTCATTTTTTTTTAATTGTGAAAACTTCTAGAATTTGAATTTTTTAGATTGTTAATACGTACAGGCTGTTGCCCTGATGCTAGAAGCGCTTCCAAACGTACTTCTGTACAGAGCCTTAAGTTTCACTAGAGGATAGTGAGCCCCCATAAAATAAACCTGCCTAAAGTACCTAAATTTTCTTCCTACCAACGGTCATAAACAAATTTCACGTAATAGAACCTAAATAATAAATTAAATTAATTAAATAGGTACCTATACCTTATTTTGCAATATTATTTGAGTCTAATGGATATTATAATACTGACTGCTGCCATATAATAGGTAATATTTAAAACTTAATCTTCTTAAAGTGTTTACTTACTCTTTATTTACTGTGAAATATAAGGTACTTAGAGATTTTTAAGTGTTACACTAAAACAGGAAAATAAATACTTATTAGTAAAACATAGATATTCCTTTAACAAAAACATAAATCAATTATAATATTGTTACTGATGAATTCAGTAGCTAAGACTGCGAGGAAAATGGAAGCTGAAAGCATATCTGTCCTGCCGGTAGGGCACATTCTATCATTAATGTTTCAGCTAACAAAAAATAAAAGAATAAATTACAACTTACAAAATTATTAACTGTATTGTAAAGGTATTTTAAGCGAATATAAATGAATTTTCCTACAATTCCTATAATTTATATTAGCATAAAATACATTTACAATACAGTTAAAAATTTACAGAAGTTAAAAGAATATATGGGAACATATTGTGGGTGCAATTCAACGCTGGTCGGGGCTTTAGTCCGCATAGTATATAGTTAGTTTGATTCAATATTGTTAATACCTAAAAATATATTATACAAAATTAATTGATACAATAAAACTACTTTTGACAATCCCCAAATTCAAGAAATATGCTATATTTGTTTTTGCAGCATACATATGGGGATATGGGTTTTGCTACAACTAAATCTGGAAAATGTGAATTTTGATCCAGACATTAACATACTCGGTCTTAGAAAATAGGTTCCTATTGTTCTTAATACAATATAGTCAACTATACTACTGCCAGACAAAATTTGTTTTAAATAATAGCTTAAAAATATCAGAGTTCTTTATTTTCTTCATATTGTTCGGACAGTAGAGAATGTGCGTTAACATTATTCGTTGCTTGTAGAATATGCTGCTCTTCTGTTGATTTGACCTGATAATGTAACTATTAATCTCTGTTCAGTAATTTGAAGTATACAAGGTGAAATACCATTCGACCCTTTTTAAATATGATTCTTGCTCCATGGTACATGTCTGGCGATTCAGTTTTCCTTTACTAAAACCCTTGACCACAGTAAAATTACAAATATTTACTTATCTGGAGACTGTAGTAAGATCAGGAATTGCACGCGTTTCGAGATCAGTCGAGTTTTGCAGGAAACATAGTTTTTGACTTAAATTTATAAGGGAAAATGCGACTGCTGCTTTGTACCACTGTTTAGCAAATGAAACTCATAATCCAAAATTTATAAAAACTGGAAAATTATAATTTTGAATCTAGGTGCCTCAGATGTTAAATTAATAATAAATTAATACACACACTGTTTACAAATTCACTAAATTATTTCACAAATTGAACCATGTAATACATAGTGCTATACCATTTACAAGCGGATATCTGCAGAGGTTACATTGTGTGTGTGTGTGTGTAATTTTTGTTAGTGAGGTTGCAGTTATTGTCATTTACAGATAAAAGAGATCATTTTGACATTAATATGATTTCTATTAGTTTTTACTAATTTGTTAGTTTTTTCACTTTTATTTGATAAAATTAAGTTTCGTTAATAATTATAACAATTAAGTTGCTATTACAAAATGTCAACGTGGCAGCCATCATGATTTCTACCATCATGCCATGTAATTAATTCTAAATAAATTTTGTGCTCAGAAATCGTTAACTTTACGAAAAAAATATATATAGGTGTATTTTTTTTGTTTAGAATGAATCAGTATTTCTGAAATTAATTTTGAAATAGTAAGGTGGCAATAAGGAAATAGTTACGTATGGAACAAGTCTTAGTGTCCTTTTCTACCCCTTACACAAGGGCGCCGGCAGGGAAGGGCAAGTAGAGGCAGTTGATAGAATACTAAAAATAATGTCAAAAAGCTAAGAATTTAAATTTTTTTACAGTTATTTCTTGATATTTGTTTTTGTTTGTTTATATGTTTTTTAGAATGTGGGATTAGATTTTTGTGATTTTTATAATTTGGTCACGTTTGCAGATGTAATATTCCATTTTATTTTATTTAGGAGTGTAAGTCATCTGCCTATAGCACCAAAGATTTTACCAAAGTTTCTTAAGTTATGTTTTATTAAAATTAAAAAAAAAAACTACCTATACTTACCCATTATTTTTGTTGCCTTGTCCTTGAATTTTTTTCTACCGGCACCCATGCTCTTATAATAGTATATAGGAGAAAAACAACAAATTGTTTACTCAATAGCAGAAAATGCCTACTTAATTCCTGTCTGTATTTTTACAGGGGACGCTCAAATGACGCAGTTATTTATGGACACCATGTATAATCATTTTAAACATAGCAATATAAGATATTTAAAAAATAGATATATATTTAAGCAACACTATTTATCTGGACCATTACTCTAGGTACTCGTATCTAGTTTGGATAGAAAAATAATTTAGACAATATGTTCTTATTATTGGGAAGCTATGTACACATATGAAAAATCCAGAGAAAAGCATTCAACAAAGAGAAAATAAAATAGGAAGTAGGAACACTTGAACACTCTGAAATACAGAATATCGGGAACTTGAGTGCCATTATTTTCCTTTACATATTGCACTGCATTTTAAAAACTGTAATAGCAATATTCCATAAATTTGTCACATATCATAAGGGTATTTAAATTTATTGCACGTTACTGATATTGTTACTATATTTGGAAAACTAAACAAATAACGATAATTAAAGAAATGAGCGAAGTAAAATCGCTGTAACTATCACTCTATGAACATTATGCAATACTTTTACACCAATATAACCAAGAGGGTTAATTTAGTTGTTGATACAAATTTTAACGTTTGTTGGCCGTCAGAATCCAGAAGACATAGCGGTCGACCGTCAGATTTTCAGTTGTTTGCTAGTTAAAATATTTAATATGTCAGATTTGAGGACGTCAATCGCAATACCCCTTGGACCCCTGGATTTTGACGGTATATAAACATCAAAATTTATAGGTCGCAGTCACCTTTACTTTATCTAATACCGAAGCTTTTTATAAGTTAGTGAAATTAGTAAAGTTTGTTTACCAACAACACAAATCTTCAAAAAAGACATAGGTCCTGTTTAGAGTTTTATAGAAGGACATTAATACGTTTCATGTTGTTACTATTAGGTATCTATAGCAGGTGATTTCTAGTTTTTTCTCTCTAACATGGAGTTGAGGGCACAACAAATATATGTAGATAATATAAATACATTATGTAAGTACTTAAAGAAACAAAGAGTACAACTTGTTAAAATAGTGTTACTCAAAATCCTAATGCTCTGTGCAAAAATGATCCAAAAAACGCAATTAAATTAATTATTTCCTTTTTGCAGTTATTATTACAGTTATTCTATAAAAAAATAGAATTTTAATGGTAACAATTCGTCAAAAAAATTTATTTTAAATTATTACATTACATACATTTTAAACATAGTTTAATAAATATTTGCAATTTTATAAAATATACTGATACATACTATATAATAGTGTAAATTTGATAATTTATTTAATAGTATAATGAATTTTACTGTTAGTTAAATTACATTATTAATTATAACAGGTTCAAGTAATTTGTCAGTTACTATTCGATTAAGTTAAAATTAAACTTTTATAAATTTAAATTTCTCTGAAATAAAAAATTAAATAAATAATATATAAATATATACATATATTTATTACTATCCACGTAACAAAAATGTGCATATTCATTTAATTTTTTACCTTCACAATCGTACTAAATTAGATACAACGATCAATGATTACCCATGTTTTTCCATCTGTATCTGGGGAAGCAAGTAACCTTGAACCTTGCTGTTGGTGAACCTCGCTTTTTTTAATTTGTTTTCTTTCTTTGGCTCTTCTATTTTGGAACCAAATTTTTATCTGTCTCTCACTTAATCCTATGTTTGTTGCAAGTTCCGCTTTTCTTCTTATGGTGATGTAACGGCAGTAGTAAAATTCCTTTTCTAATTCAACACGCTGATAGTCCGTATAAACCACTCGATATTTATCTTTTGTTCTAGTCTTTCCTGTAACAAAAATTATTATTATTTATTTCAAATTTTCTTCTAATGTAAACACAACGGTACGGGAAAATTAAATTCCGGCGTTTGGACGCTTGATATTAAAGATTAAATTATGAAAAATGTTAATGTGACCATAAAGTACGTCTTTAAAGATCTATATCCTGTGATAAGTCTAATGGCCGGTTTCTCAATATTTGGCGCAATCCATTCGATAACTATCGAGTACATAAATTTATCAGACCGATAACTTTATATTGGTTTCTGAATGTATGCCTTCCAAATTTTGTTGAATACATAACAGTTGAATGGATATCTTAATATCTGCAATAATCATAGAGGGAGCTAGCAAATGCACAACTGTTTGCAGATGCCATTTATGGAAGTAAGACACTTTCAAGAAATAATTGTAGATGGCGCCACTATCGGCTGCCTAATGATATCACATCACATTTACTAAATAAAAATATATACAAACCTGTTGCATAAAAACGAAGTTATTAAAACCTTTTCTAATACTGATAGTAAATTTGTTCTAGTACTAGAGACTTGAATACTATATCTCCTATTAAATTTATCAGTAAATTTACAGTTTCTTTCGTTAAGGTCGCCGTATTTCTCACCGTAAAATGGTCAAATTTGTGGTGTTTTATAGGTACTGAAATTTTTAGAAATAAAACGCGTAGAACAAAAGTAATATCAAAAATAAAATTACTGATATTTTGTTTATCCACTTTTACTATTTAAACTCTCTTCAAATAATATAATAACTTTTAATTTGCATTTCTATGACACACATTATTTCGCTATTCTAACCCCACATTTTAAAAATTATTTTCACATACTTATAAACAAAAGTGAACAATGTTATATGCAGAAATATGTAAGTTTATGTTATAACAATGTTTACATCTATAACTGAACTTAAAAAAAAATACGTATTTTGAAAGTTTTCAGTACCTAAAAATTTGCTGGATAAATCGCTTTCTGACGTTATACATTGATTTTATTTCGGTACCTTTGAATATTCGCTGGCAGCATGAGATAACGTTGTTATTTGCTAAACTATATTATTCAATTATTAAATATCTAAAATTACTTGTATTTATAGAAAACACTATTTCAAAAATACGGCACCCGTAAACCTCTCGAAATTCTGTCGCTGTATTTTTCATATTGGTTTTCTCTTTCACGATAACGTCTTGGCCGTTTAAGATATCTGTCTATATTTAAATATTCTTCATCTGAAGAGGCAGACGAATCAGAATTTTCCATTGCACAAAGTAATCGTCATGAAAATATCAAAAAAAGTTGGGTTAAGTCTTACAATAAAGATGTAAACAAGCAACAGCTAAATCGCTGCGCGCGTGCGTTAATGTTTATTGGATAGATATCTTGCCATTTTTCTTTGGATATCTGTTCGATAACTTATGCAATAGATAAGCATTATCGAATGGTTCAGAAACCGAATTCATGGGATATCTCCAGGAATCGATAAGTTTATTTAATAGATATCTACTAGTTGAGAAACCGGCCATAAGTCAATATCTACAGATTTAGAGGAAAGAATGTTTAAAGTTATATTTAATAGTACGCACAATACATGTGTATAGTAATGCAGAATTAATGGATATTGTATTAATTTATGCCAAGGAAACAAAATCTATTACCAGTTTCTCGCTTGTTCCTTGGTTCTTTTCGGGGGTGGCTTCATGGGGGTTTGAAAGTTTTGAAACAAATTATTTGAGCGCATATTATGAAAAAGATGGAGGTCGCAGGCTTCCAATACCTTTTTTTTAATGTACGGCAAAGATTGTTGGTGGTTTAATTAGACCGAATTACATCATATTACCGAAACGAATGGCTGGTTTTTAGTATTTCCAATTTTTTTTTTTTTTTTTGTATTAACTATCCGACAACAAATATAATTATTGTATGATGGCAAATCAACAAGTATAATGAATTAGATGAGGAGGATTTAAATCATCTGGGCATATAAAAAATTAAGTATATCGTACTGAACCATAAATTACTTTGAAATTTACATGATCATATACAATATGTGCTGATGATGATCTGCTGTAAATTAGTTTCGACTGCAAACTCAGAGAAAAAGTGAAACATTTGTCAAATTTCGATCAAACAGAACCTTTTGAATAGTTGTAATATCACGAATGTACAATTGCTTTATTAAAAGAATTGACATTTATCGATTACTTTGTAACAGCAGTAGAAAAATAAAATACCTCTACTTATTTATTACATCGCTAAATTACTTCATCTTTTGTGCACACCGATTGACTATGGGTAAATTATAGTTTACTTCTAATATTTTTGATTCCATTATTGAATTTATAGTAGTTTTTTTTTAATTTTTAGTTAATTACCTACATTACATTGTAGTCTCTTACAAGTCCTGAAGATAAGTTACAAAATTTGACCTCGAAAGCGGTTATCGTTAAATGAATAAAGGATGGTGAGTGATGGAACTTTTCTTCCCTTTGCACTCACGTATATCAATTTTGAATTACAGTAATATTTGGTAATATTAATTATTGTTCCGTTTTCACTTAGTTTTAATAAGTATTACTCATTATCATATTCAACTTAAATAATATTTTTCTTAAATTAAAATTTTCCAATTTTTTGTAACCAATGAGATTGTTTTTGCGACCTACTCACCCAAGAATACGACTCGCAAAAATCAGTGTGAATAGTTCGCCACCTCGCTACATATCATATAATATATACCAACATCTATTTTACTCTTATACAATACTTGCAAACTCCAAAGTGCAAATAATAATTTATTCAACTTTTTGATAATTAATTTTAGACTTCAGTATAAGTTTAGTGCCAGAAACCACGCTACATTTTATTCTCCATACTCCGAGAGGCGCCTTTTTAAATAGGAAACCAGGAGGATCACGCATATAACATTTTCTCATCGGTAATTTATTTTAAATTATATTTTTTCGGTTAATATTTTTTAATAAGGCCGTCCAGCCGTAAGGACAGTCCATTTTACTCAAGTAAAGCTATTACTGAACAATTATTATCCCGCCTGAATGCAATTGTAAATGTCTAACATTGTTTTAAGTGCAGTATTTAATTGCATTATATTATAAGAATTAACCGCCTAGAAAAGGACGTGGTAGAATATTTTTGAATACCTATTTTTTATAACAATAACGTGACGTGACGTATGTTTTGTAATATTTTCTGTTTATTACAGAAGATGTAAAAATAAACAATTTTGATTAAACAACCTACGGTCTAAATTATTTCGCATAACTTAGGCTGTACCTATATCGCCGTTAGTTGTTCAGAATGCAAAGTCAAGTTAGGTCTCAGTGAGCATGGTTCGTCAAATGTAGTTTTACCTATATTTACGTTTTTTTATTTAAAAATATCTTATTCAAATCAAGAATAAGCATACATTGTGTGAATATCACAACTATCAGCACATTTCTTTGTTTATAACGCAAGACAGTGTTTTAGATGTTTTAAAAGAGCACCAGCAATGTCATTTGCTATAGTACAATATCATAAGAATGTGTGCGCAAAATTATAAAACTGATAAAGGCTGAAATTTTTTCTCGGGAAACGTTTATAGGCTTTTGTTATAGATCAAATTTGTTCTGTAAGCTTTTTGTTTTATAGTTGCGTATAGCAGCTACTTTCTATAAGAATCAAATGTATTGCTTTATACTTATAGCCAGAAGACCATAAAACAGGAATGTCCTATAATGCTAATTTATAAAGATTTAACTTTACAATATCTAAAAAGAATTTATAGTCCTAAATTATCTTTCTGAACACAAATATATATCCATTGCACCACTCCGATATGCATTTGCAAAACAAATCTCTGTTGTAGGTCTGTTTATTTGGTGAAAATGTTTCTATTATTTTATTGTATGCTACTCAATAAAACAACTAAACCAAATATAAAACATAATAAAACTTAAATTTTTATTTGGATACTGTTATACTTAAATAAGATCCAATAATGGTTTTATTCGATACTAAAAGTTCTACAGTATTCGATGGCTGTGTTACGTTATCCCTTGGCATTTTTTTGGCGGTGAAAGTGATATAGAAACTAGTAGCATTTTCGGTTGGGTTACACTAGTAATATAATAATTGTGTTATGTTATCACTGAATTACATACCCTTATAACCTGATAACTACTATAATACTTAATATCTTGCAAATTCAAAAATGCTCTATAAACAGAACAAAGCATTTTGACTGACTGATCTTCGACATGTTTTTTAGTGTAAAGATTAATCATAATAGCTATTTATGATATACGTGTTAAAAGTAAGATTTTATTTTGTGAAGATGATTAAAAAACGAGCGTAGCGAGTTTTTTAACTTCACGAACAAAATAAAATCACTTTTAACACGTATATCATACACTATTTTTTCTACAAAATAATCGGAAGAACTTTAAACTCAATAAAAATCAAAAAATGCCACACAGATCGCAATGTTTATGAACCAAAATTTTCGTAGCAACCAGTGCTGTTGTTAGTTACGGAAAAAACGCAAAAATATTGACGGCATTTTCTAGTAATATTATAAATATAATGAATAATCTCGATAATGAGCGTAACGATCCATCCCTGCTGAAATCGAAGAAGCCGCCAGTCGAGCAACATTGGAATTATTGCCGGCGAAATCAAAGGAACAGTACGAAATCGCTTATAGACGCTTTTCGGAATGGTGCAACATTAAAAAGGTAACGAAAGTGTTTTACTGGCATATTTTGAGGAAAAAGCCAAGATATGGAAATCGTCAACGCTGTGGCCAAATTATTCCATGATCAAAACTATGTTAAAAATAAAGCAAGATCAAGATATAAGCAAACATTATAAACTTATTGCTTTTTTAAAATGGAAGGGTGAAGGATATCAAGCAAAAAAGTCAAAAGTTTTGACGAAGACACATATCGACAAATTTCTCACAGAAGCAGAAGACGAAAAGTATGATGATGAAAGTCGCAGCAATAGTGGGTGTCTTCGGGGCGTGTCGCCGGGAGGAATTGTGTCAGATGACCATCGACAATATCGAATATTTGGGCACTTCGGTTGTTGTTTACCAGATACTAAAACGAAAGTGCTTCGGACTTTCAGTTCGCCGGATCTTAATCCGCTACACTTTTACGTTTGGGGCACTATTAAAAATAAAGTCTACGCTAATCCGGTATTAACAAGGGAAGATTTAATTTTAAGAATTCAGCAAGCCTGCAATGATATGCGGCGAAATCCGCATGAAGTATCTGTTGCAATAAATTCATTAGTGAGAAGATGTCGAAAATGTATTGAGGTGGGTGGACTACATTTCGAGCATTTTTTGTGATTTTCTTTCTTTTTGTTATTGTTGTTAAAAGCCACTAATTAAATTTCTCATTTTCGTTTTTATTTACTTAATTGTTTTTCAGAAATCATTAGGTAATTTAATTTTTTACTGACAAACGGTGTGTCAAACGAACAAAGTAAGGAGCCCTTTCTGTAAAAGATTCTAGTTTTTGTTTCTAAAAAAAACATTGGCGTATCATTTTTTTCATTTAAATTTTCCGCCGCTGGTGGAAGAAAAATAATACTTCTTACGTAGAAATATGTATCTAGATTACCTATTCAAAGGTTCCAAATTTCATTTAAATATCTAGTTTTAAAAATATTAATAAATTTGGAACTTTTGATAACAATTTTGACACCCTGTATCTTTGTAACAAAGCATTTTTCGAATATAGTTTATAATACAAACTGATATTAATTTTTGGTTCTCTGTCTGCCTCTAAAATTTTCACTTTCGGAAGTAGACCACCGTATATGACTTTTGAACCAAATTATTTACATAATTAGTAAATCTCAAATTGTTGTTAATCTAATTTATTTTTAAAACAAAGTTAGGATCAATCATTAAATTTAGTTTGTTTTTATTAAAAATTAAAAGTTCTGTTTTCTTTTCATTTAATACCAATCTATGAGAACTGGCAACCAGAACGATATTATTCAAATCCTTATTAATAAGATTAGCTGCAAAAAATAAAGCTGAGTATCGTCAGCGTACTGATGAATTCTGCAATGATTTAAATATGTGTGAAAATCTGCAGTATAAATATAAAAGAGTAATGAACCTAATATACTCCCTTGCGGTACTTCTTGTTTAACATGTCTATACAACGAATATGTGTTACCCAGACAAACCCTTTGACGATGATTTCCAAGACAATTGGTAAATAAAGAAAGACCATTATCGCTAACTGCGAAAATTTCTTAACTAAAATGGAGTGGTTAATGGTGTCAAACGTCTTACTGAAATTCAACAAAATAAAACATGACTTATTGTTATTATTTATTTATCTAAAAACGTCATCGGTGACATCAAGTAAAGCCGTATTGGTACTATGAAATTCTCTGAATCCCGGCTGAAAAGAAGGTAAAACGTTATATTCATTAAAAAAAACTGTTAACTGATCACGCGCGATTCTATCTAACACCTTTGATAACGTTGCCAAAATGCTAATTGGTCCAAAGCCTGAAAGCGTTTCAGGATTATTTGTTTAGGACATGCAATCACATGAGAGACTGCAGGATAAATTCCAGTTGTTAAGCATGTATTTAAAATATACGTAAAATGGTCACTTAAGAAAGGAAAATATACAGTAGCATTCTTATGTTAATACTATCACAGTCTTTCGATTAGAAAAATCTCTATAAGTAATAAGCATAGGAGTCAATTTTTCCTTTTCTATTTTTACATCGCATTTAACCAAATAATACTGAGAAACTAGTTCCAGTTCACAAACAAATGAATCTGTTACTAGGGAAATAATAGGTCATTTAGAGTTTCTAAATTACCCGGTTTATATGTAGGTTGCCTAATAAGTTGATGTAAACCATATCTTTCAAGTAAATTAAACAATATGTTGTAACAAATTTATATTAAAGTCACCTCCAAATAGGACGCATTCATAACAGGGAATAAAATTAATTAAAATATGTTTCAGATGCTTCAAGCACAAGGAGAGGTTAGTTAAAGATGGTCTGTATAATCTGTCTAAACAACAATTCTTACCAGAAAATTTTACACTAATCCAGATACTGTCTGACCCACAACTCACAACATCTAACGAGTCATCAGTAACAAATGCCTAAAACGAATCAAAACCTGTACCAATCGAACCAATATTAAAATAATAAATAAATCATTGAAATGGGTTTCTTTCGGATTTCTCGTAGAATACGTCATAACTATGAGAACGATAAATTGTGTGTGAAGATGAAAAATGCATGTTTTTTTTTAAGATGGCAGACGATGATGTAGTGTGTCAAGTTGAGGTGGTTCTCTATAAATTAAAACTTTTCGAGTCAAACTTTTATTGCTTCTAATTTTTTCACTAAAGATTCCATATAATCGTAGATATATGAGGAACAATTATTTCATGCATCAAACCATGGGAGTTTTGGTTAAAAATTGTTGAAATTCATACTCGTATATTTGGATAGTAATTGTTGAAGCTTGAGGATAGTGAATAACTTCTACTAAGTACTATTCCTTCTGTTTTTAGCAACAGTTAATATATACTTTCTCCGATGTAATTATAGAGAAAGAACATACAATCATCTGGAAAGTTGCAGAATTTTGATACAGCATTGAAACTGCTTATGTCTAATTCAGAGCAACCACAGTGGTTAGGTGTTGACAGGATTTATGTCAAATCAACAACAGTCCCTTAGAGCCGACATTTTGAAAAACGAACTAGCTGCAACTACTAACAGAACTAGTAGAACCCAAATCAAATGGATCACTTGCCAACCAATCACCATCCATTCGTCACCCGTAGGTTAAATGGAACTTTTAGCCTCTTGAAAATACATTTTTATACTGAAATTATCAGGAATGTGATGTGGTACGTTGATGGTCCAGATGGACGTCGATCGATCGACCAGCACACGTATCATTAACTGCAACGACCGTCAATGTATGTAGTGTCGGTGACCTGCAATTTCTATGCTTGGCCGCGTTAGTCCTATGTAAGTCCAGTTCAGGAAATAAATGTTGAATTTGCTGAACATTTTCCTAATTATCCTTCAAATTGTAATGTTCAACAACACTGCAATCTGTCACCTGTTAATCTCAACGAAACTTAATCGAAACAATTCGGTTTCAATATGATTAAGTGTAATAGACATTTGATGCAATGCACATACTTAGTTAGTATTGCGAATAGTGTGTTTTTCTTCACAATATTATTGTTTATATCTAGTGTTTATTTGATGCTTGTAAGTACGTAATCAAAAATGGATCATTTTAGTAACCCATATTCTGACTTGTTCGATCACCAGACTTTAATATTTATTTGTGGGGTTATATAAACAGTTTGGTGTATTTGGTGTGGTTGAATCCGATGCAATACAAACCTACGATTTTAAATGCTGTAATACCCTAGGCTTTGACTAGAGACCACTATATAATTTCTCAGGGTGGGTGGGTACAGGTTACTGACTAATGTGTGACTATATCATATTATATTACAAATAAGGTTAGTATAAACAACAAAACAACAAGATATATATATATTTAAGTCTTGGCGAGTGACGCAGACGGTGTGCGGCGTACAAAGTATTTACGCGTCCCGCACTGGAAACCCGATACAGTTCGCGTAAAGTTATCGGGAGGGCAGAGCTTTTATTACCTGTCTTTATCAGAATTCGTTCTATACAGCCGACAATCTCCTAAGCTGCAGGCCTCGGGGTATGGGACCCGGTGAATGCCAGGCGAGAACCCCAGAAATACACAACCCGGTGGTCTGACTGGTCTGTGGACAGCTATACTCCACTTCACTTTTCCCTATTAGCCTTGCGGCTTCTACTAGCAATGGGATGGCTTTTTGCCACACTTTACTTTATTATTCTCCTCAGGGATCCCAGCTGAGCGTTGGACCTCCTATCTTTCCTCCTTTTCAGCTCCAACTTTGTCAGAGTTTGAACTCCCTCTTCTTCAGCGCATAACTCACTAACTATAACCGGAGTTAACAAGGTAGGTTCTGCTATAAAATTTATTATTTCGGTGCAACCTTGGAAACATCCAGAAATCTGTTGGTTTTTGAAATTTATATTGAGTGAACTTGCAAGATAGAGGACATATTTTGGCAGAATAGTAAAGCGCGAGCGGAAAGTTATCGCTAGCTCGAAGATCAGTTCCTACCACGTGAGCATTCATAGAAAATATGTTCCTGGTCTTGCTGACTCTGTATACAGCTTTAGGTTATGTTTAGGTGTATTATAAGTGCCAAATATCTGACATGATCGGTATGCAGTACTATCCTATACTCAAAATATGTTATTCTGTTATGGTTTTGTTTAGTACCTACTATTATCCTATAGCAAAACAGAGGTAAGTACTTATATTTCGGACACCTTGTATAAGTTATCCTAATATCACTAACATCGACTCAGATACATTAATGATTTTTAAGATCAACATCCTATTTTCGATAAATGTAATAGGTAATAGGTTTTGTGAAAGAAGTATTAACAATTCAATTCAACTACCTACAAATAAAAAGTATAGTTTATATGTTGGAATAATAAATACATATTTTTTTAATTATTAAAGACAGTTTTGAAAAGTTAAGTAGCTTAACAATAAAACCTCGTTGATATAGTTATCTTGTCCCTATCAATAGGCCCATTTACACCTGAGCTGGTCGGTTTTGCCACAACGAATTGGAGTGCCGCGCTGGAGCTCCAAGTGTGTGTTGTTAAAAAGAATAACGCTCCAAGCATAGACTCCATCATTACAGATTTGGAGCATCCAGTCCAAAAATGTCTTTGTAAACGCAAAAGTTGAAAGTGTTGGAGTGGGGTGTGAAGTTTCACATGACGCACCAACCCTTCTTTAGTTATCCATAGCGAAATTACATGTTCATATCGTATCGTAGTTAGATTCTGCTAATTTCAAAAATTTTGAAAAAGAAATAGAAACAGTCGCGCATGTGTTGGTTTATATGTTTTATTAATTCAGAAAAAAATTAAACGTTAAGAAAAATTTGATTTAAAAAATGGTAGGAAAATAGAGATCGTAATAGTCATATGCCACTTTTGACCTTCGAGAAATGATCCCGCTTTTCAAAAATTACTTACGAATGGATAACTTACCATTTGATTTCATTCTAAATTTGGTTAGAGCATATATGTCAAAACAGGACACAGTAATGAGAAAATGCATACGTGCAGAAAAACAATGTAAACGGGCCTAATATCTAACATCTATTAATTTTTCTTATGCCCAATTTTTTAGAGTTTTATAATCGTCACTTTCAATTTTTCATAATCATGGAAAGTTTCTGCAGAATTTGATATACTTTTCTAAAATATCCTTCGACCAGGACATTATTATATATATTTTAGTAAAAATTAATAAAGGAAATTGAAATCTGTCGCTTGCTAGAAAATATGTAATAGTAAGAGTGTAAATGATAATGCAAATTTAAACCTGCATTCCAAGCATACGAGACGAGAACACGCTCCAGCCCTGGGACTCCGTGACATATAGAATTCTACAAATCGAAATGTTTCTATGCAGTTGGTACTGGACATGATTGTATTCTATTTTGTGACGTATTGAGCATAAGCAAAATATCATATTTCTATAATTTGTTATCATGTTAGCATATTAACTATCCCTTTATCTATTTAAGGAAGATCGTGTACTGCTAAATATTCTGAAAATATAATGACAAATGGCAGATAATTAAATTTTGTTTATGCTCATGACGTTATAAAATAGAATAGATCTTATCATGTTGAGTGCCAAATGTATAGAAACATTTCGATTTGTAGAATTCGATATGTCACAAAGTCCCGTTTCTGGTCTGTCTTGCAGGGAATTAGGCAATTGCGGTCGAGGCTGACCGGAGAAAAGGAACCCACCTCTACGAGGCGTCCGGGCCTACAGCGATGTAAGGGCGATGTGGGTAAAGAGAGATAATCCCTCTCGATCCCGCTCATCCAGCTAAGGATATTGGCGCGACATATTTAGCATTTGCGAATGGAGCGTACGCTCCAAAATTCCATGAAAAACCGTGCGTGTTAACGTACTTTCTGTTTGAACTTCATGCAACGCTGTCTTTATTATTGCTATTGGTTAAAGAACAAATAATTTGATCTGTTAAAGAGCAAAGAATCCCAAAGCAAGTTGAATTTTGTCAAGTTGATTTTAGATAAAATTGCGTATATTAAATTTCGCTTTCAAAAAAACTAAAGCTAAAATGTGGGAAAATTCTGTCTCTAGTCCCCAGAGTAATTTCAAACTTATAATCAATCCAAGTTTTGCTATATCCGAAAAGTAACTTTTATTTATCTAAGGCCATTTAATTTGCTTTTTCTTTATTTTTTTTTGTTAATTCACTACCAACAAAAAGTATATCCATTTGTTAAAAATTTATGTAATGCAAAATTTGATAAATTGTAGAAGGAACTGAATGATTGATAATGAATATAGTAGTAAGTTCAGAACTCGTGTTTCCATTCTTCTTGATTATATGTTTTAAGGCGTTTTGTTCTGCCCTTATTAAAAAAAAAACAAAAATAAAAGTTATCAATTTACAATTTAATATATTATTCTGAATTTGAATCTTAGAATGCACTTGCTTGTGTCTACGAAATTGGTGGTAAAATAAAATTATTAAGGAGTTTTTCGGGTTACGATAAAAATAAAAGACATGCTATAAAAGACAAATATTTATTAATGTAGAGGAACTATTATATATTTTAATTATGACTTATTAAGACAAACTGTAATTTTGTCAATTTATATCACTGAAAATATTCCAGTATAAACTACTGGAAAATGTTAACTTATACGATACAGACATACACTCATGAGAACTTAGGGAATCTAAATATATCGAATCACACACATATAATTATTATATCTTATAACTTAATAAACAAACTAGTATAATTCTCTTTCAGAGTTTAAAATTGCACTAATGAAAAAAATTGCACTTGAAAATCGGACGGGGACAAACACCCATTGGTAGAAAACGAAATTGTTTATATAAAATTTTAATTTATCGTTAAAAATGAAATTAATAAATCTAATCGAATAAAATATTTCGTTCCTTGTCATCGGGTGCTGTCATACATTTATAGATAAAACAGATCTATAAGATGTTAAAAATTGGATGTACTTAACCTAATTGTTCATTCTCACTGTTTTCTAATTTCATAGCATTATTTTCCATAAATCTTTGCATGACTACGGAGGAAGGAGGTACAATATTGGGCAAAATTGTCTGTTGGTTCTGCAAGTCTAAATGCTGTATCTGTTGGTGCTGACTCATGATATTTTGTTGGTATGGTGAGCTGTTTACTATGTCTATTTGATTCTTTTCTTCTACACGCTTTTTGTTTTGTTTACGTTCTTTTGCTCTTCGATTTTGGAACCAAATTTTGATTTGCCTCTCGGATAAACCCAAGTTGGAGGCTAGTTCCGATTTTCGCCTTATAGTGATGTATTTGTTGTTGAACGTAAATTCTTTTTCTAATTCAATCCTTTGGTGATCCGTATACACAACTCGGTATTTGTCCTTGGTTCTTGTTTTACCTGAAACAGAATTTTAGTGTTAATAAATAGATAAGCTACAATACATTTAATTGTAATTAACAGTTATTTAAACACTGCAATCAACTTAAAATATTATTGCTTTATTTTACCGTCTATAATTGTAATCCATTGGTTTAACATAGATTCTATTAATTATAACCACACAAAAAAATAATATGCCTCTCCCGCACAAGTCTCCGACTTCTGGGCTAATCCCTATGATTAGAATGAGGGGTAGAGATATTATTATTATTATATATGTATGTACTATCAGAAGTGAATTGGTCAGTTGCTAAACCCACAAAATAAAGCAAGAATATTTTATGAGATATATTTTGTATTATTGTTGTTAGTTTATTATATTTACTTTTAATGCTATTAAAATGATTGAAATTAATTTTTAAAATTGCTTACGAGCCCATCAAATTAAGTTATAATTTTGTTTTCTATTTGAAATTTTTAAATTTTCAATATGACACATACGTAGGTAGGTACGTATTCTTTCCAGAAATGTTAAAAAATTCAAATAACCATTATATTAGCTCGGGTTTTTGGCAGGTAACACAAAATTGTACTGAAAAAATGTAAAATAAATAAATTATATTATTATTTAATCAAAGTAATCTACATTAAAATAGACTGCCGTTTCAATTATTTTGATTGAACTATATTGTTTTGACCAAATTAATAAAATAATAATAAAAAAGTTATCTCAACATGACCCGAAAAGAATACTTGAGCCATTTTACTGAATATTAACCTCATATTTCGTAAAAAATGTACATTCTATTGAATTTCAACTCATTCAGGTAGGTACTTGTTGTTTTCTACAAAAACAAATAATTTTAGATACTTAATGAATAATATAGAGCTTAACAAATAGCAGGAATGTTATCTCATGCCAACTGCGAATATTCAAAGGTGCCGAAGTAAAACTAATCAAAATGAATGTGGTGCAACGACGAGACACATAGTTTATTAGTGTTTGACAGCGTGTAAGCGAAATTTCATACCAAATCTTTTGAACAACACTCCGCAACATATTAACATTATTTGGATTTACCTTTAAAACAGAATCACTTATGTCACCTTAGAGGTTCTCAATAACATTGATGTCAAGCGCGTGGGAGAACTACTGTAGAAGGTTGATTCTTTGTTCAAAAAATTCTTTAATTTTTCTGCTTGTATGTTTGAGGTTTTGGGATTGTTGTCTTGTATGAACTTTCATTTTAGGGGCATCACATTAGGTACAATTTCAAATGTAATCGATTTTCTACAATGGTCTTACTAGTCACCTGACCCCAATCCTATTGTGAACCTCTGGAGTGATAAAAGATGAAGTTGGAAGACCGTGTTGTTTGTAAGCGGTATTTCATACCAAATCTTTTGAACAACACTCCACAACATATTAACATTATTTGGACTAGGCGTTAAAACAGCATCTTTTATTTCATCTTAGAGGTTCTCAATAGCATTGAGGTCAAGCAAGTGTGAGTATGACCATAGAAGATCGATTCTTTGTTCAAAAATTCTTTAGCTTTTCTGCTTGTATGTTTGGGGTTGTTGACTCGAATGAACTTTTATGATTTGCTACCAGTCACCTGACCTCAATCCTATGGTGAACCTTTGGAGTGAGAAAAGATGATATTTTGAAGACTTAGCGTTAATACTCATGTTGTGAGATGCCGTTCAAAATACTTAGTATGGTATTCCGCTTGCGGAACGGTTATAAACCCTTCATCACACACATTTCATAAAATTATTTAGGTAAAAATGAAACAGTTGAAACAATTCAACTTATCCTAAATATCCAGAAATTCTAACTTTAAAGAATAATTTTATTCGATGGAAAAATGTACAGTACAGATTTGTCTGTTCGATTTTAATGAAATCAAAATAATGGGTTAAAATGCTCCGATAAAAATCAATGCATACAATTCTTCTCTCCCTTACAAAAGACGAGAAACGAGATTTACAGTTTTTCTGCACTTGTTGGTATATACAAGCAGAAGTAACTTCTGATCACATTTCACATTACCTAGATAATCTGCATACTAACATTTTTAGAGTTTTTAATTCACTTACTTTGAAAAAATATGTTTGCATTAAATTTTAATACATAATAAAACATGTGAATTTTAGTTAATAATAATAGAAAAAGATAAGAAATTTTAAAAATGTCTGTAATTTTTTCTCGAAACGTTCATTTTTATTCATATTAGTACCTAACTCTTTCAAAGTAAGAGCAAATAAATGAGTATTTCATATTATACAGTAAGCGTTTCACATTTTCCCATCCACAGGTTAAAAGTGGATCAGAATTTTAAATTTTGTTTCTAGTAAGCCACTTAAATACGAATGAACAGTTAATTCAATGTTGCATGTATTCTATGAGACATGTTTTACTTTTTACCAACTAAATTAATAACAAAAATTAATCAATATATACATATAAGAATTTTTATAATACATAAAATGAACCGCATTTTGAAGTTTATAGAATTGGAATACTCGGATTTTTGTTTATAAAATATTAATTTTCAGATGGCGATAAATAATTTTGTGTACTTTTTTAGAAGTAGCAAAATATCCGAGTCCTAAGCGGTAATTTAGAGTTTTTGATTGTTATAAATATCATGGGAGTAAAGGAACTGTAATTGTGAGAAAGACAAATCTGTATCTCTGTAAACTCCATGTGTTTTTCTTTGCGCTGAGGTAGAGAAGAAAGATAACGCTCGGTTTTCTTAGTATGTCGACTTCCCTATCTCGCCTTGACTGTCGGATGTGAAAATATATAATCCTAATTTAAACAAAACATTTCGAAGTAGAATAGAACAGTACCATGTCCTGTTTTGGTATTAGGACAATACATGTGTTGTCAGGTGCGTAGAAATAGGTCTTATCACGAATAAATACGCCGCTTCGTCTCATCTTACCGACTCACTAATCCCACTCTAATCAACTATCGACTCTTATCGTACTTTATACCATAGATATGTGTAGCTAAATAGCGGCTGTTGTTACTTATTTACTTTAAGGCTAAATTATCATTAATATTCTGCAAAGAAGGGATAACAAACACAGAGGTGTGTTGTAGAATGAAAACCAACTCTATATCAACTTTTCAAGACGCATTTATTTCGATGGACTAGATTAATAAGTGAAAAAAATGTCAATTAAAAATTCGGCGAAAGGTAATTGATGTATAAAAACAATTGTTTGTTTATAAACTGCAGAATAATTGAATAATTTTATTGATATATCATGAACACAAAATTAAAATGTAGCTTTAGTAAGTTTGAATTCAGTAGTACTGTACGTTACCTCCCATTACCAAGGGAAAATGAACTGGAAATGAGTTATTTAGTAAGAACTATCCTTTGTATTATATAATATGTGTAATATTATATGATGAAAGGTTTGCCATTATTGACTCATATTGAGATCTTATCAGTTGTCACTTTTATTAAAATTTAATGCAGACATGTCTAAAGCTATTCATTTAAGCTTATCTAATATTATATCGATCCTATGAAGCATTTATTTCTGAAAAATGTAGTAAGTTTGTGTTGTACCGTGCGTCTGATCTATTTTAAAATTCTACAGCTTTATATCTTCTATAACTAAAAACATAGCGCCAAAAGTAACCAACGTATAGATTTAAGTTGCCTTTTCGCAAACAATTAGTTTTTTTAAGTAGATAGAAAGACATGATAGCGTCATATACAGATTCGAAAAGTACAAACATTCTTCTGGCCTACAGTAAGAAATAAACTCTTGTGTAAGGCTGACAGACAGAGAAATTGGCATTGCCATGATTGTCAGACTTTGAAAATGTATATTTGCTTAATTTTATGCAGATTTGATTTGATCAAGTGCGGATTGAAATGTCCCCACTACAAATGGACAAAACTGTTCAGATCATAATCGTGGCAACGTCGCAACTATAATCATTATTGTATATGGTAGAGATGTCTGCTGACTTTATTCCTCTTAAGCAATGGAGATACATCGGCATTTCAACACATTTGGTAATAAATCTTACCTATCGTCCTACAATGTTATACCTAAATGGAAAATTCAATAATTAAATAACTTATACGATCATAATCATAATTTAGAATATGACAAAATCATATCAATAATTATGAAAATACAAATAAATTTTGATTACAATACAAAAATCTTAAATTAATCTCATCTTGCAATTCATGTTGCATCATCATGTTGCAAAGTCAAAGCAACTGTACCATCTTGGTAATTTTAAAGTGAACTATAGTAATACTATAGCTTAATATAACAATAATTTAGAAGTTTTGAAACAGTAAATCTTATCTACTCTTGGGGACAATTATTTTTGAATATCATCGGTTACATAGAATTTTGAAAATAAGGGAGGATTGTTCTAATTTTCCAATGTATTGAATTGTCAAATTACTATAATTTTAAAATCAGTCAATAAACATCACAAAGAGTATCGCATGTTGTAAAATTATGTTTTGGTGAATACTATCCAAAGCAGTTGGAGATACAAAAATAGTATCTAAATTTTTTAATATCATCGTCGAGACGTGCCGCGTCTAGGAAATCGTTGCCATTGAAATTCATTGTTCAAGTGTTCGACGGCTGGACATCGCTAGGAAATCACACCTTTAGATGTAATTTATAGGAAATTTTTTAAGAGTAGCTAAATATTTTGTTAGCGCAAACATACTAATTGTGTGACATGACTGATAAACTCGAGCTGCATAGTCATTTTGTGTCCAATATTGTAACATACTAACGCATTGTAGTAGATCGACAACTAATATAGCATAGATTGCAAGATCATGCCTGTTTGATATGCATACTTATATTTAGATATACATGAAGGGTATGCAGTGTAAATGCTTACGAGTAAGTATTCATTAGTTACACATTTTTCTCTTTTACTTGTAATTTTTTAAATATAAAATGAGTTAAAGTCGAAGTTGATAATTAAACAAATGCTGAGTACATATGTCTATAAAGTAATACCAGTAAATTAATTTAGTAGTGTCTAAAAAATCTACAAAATGTTTTGCTAGGTTAAAAATCGCTGGTGGGATTGCAAATAAACAAAAGTTAAAAAACTTTTTAACTCGAAGTAGGTTTCTTTAACATTTTTTATTATGGCAGCTACTACAGCTCTTAGCATGAAAAAGCGTACTTCAATGATAGGCACTCTAGGAAGATTGACTAGATTGAATTGTAGATTAACGCCGTGTTTTCACCGTTGGTATTGGTTCAAGTTGGTATTTCTCAGTTCTATATGTTTGACAGTACTATTACTACTATCAAACGTATATAAAAGCGAATATATGTTTTATGATTGTATTAACAAAGTTCTTGTAATATTTTGATAGATTAAAATATATAATTTAAAATTGTTGAAATTAGATACCTACATTTTGTGTTCTTCAAACCCAGACTGTTCTTTTGCAAATAATTAAGAGAAATTTTCGCTAAGACCTTCAAAACTTGAAAAAAAAAAGAAGATTAACACCAAAAGAAGTAAGGAAACCTTGAAGATGATAACAAGTACCTACAATCGTGAAAGAGAATTTGGGGAGGCAAGAACAATTTAAGAACATGAAGATGGTAGGATTATGCATGGAATTGTAAAGCATAAAAGAAAAAGGTCATGAAAATGTCAACAGCGGTAACCGTAGTTCTGTACTAAGAAAAAAAACAGTTGAATGCAGTGACACTAGTGACAGTAAATCAGATCTCGAACAAGCAAAACTGAAGATTAGAACCGAGATCAACATAAAATTATGACAGCAAAACTGATTCAGAATCAGAAGGATGTCGATACTGTATATAACTCTATGGTGAATGTAAAGAAAGCGAAGCTTATAGCGTAAAATTGCACAGACAATATTTGGGTATACTTTTATCGAAGAAAATCAATATTTTTATTTTAATTTAAGTACATCTGTAGCTCAGAAAGCACAATTATTTTATTTTTAACGCTTTTTTGACATTTAAATTATGGATCATATTAGCTAAAAATATTTTAAATTTTCCATAGATGCTATTAAGAATATACAACGCTAGGCACAGTTTAACCATCGTGATACATAATAATGCGTCTTATCTAAAACAGGAGGATTTTTGATCAATTATTTTGCATCACGATTTCGCATTAAATCCAAATCAACATAAACGTTATCGCTATCATGTATTAGGTACGTATTTGCCCTCTAGGAATTGACAGTAAGCGACCAGGATTATGCTGCATATGTTCCAATTCAGCTAGGAAGAAAAACCCTCATATTTTTACCTGTAGATGCTTTAATGCTATGATCTTGTGTAACTATTTGCTACTGTTTTGACACGTCTGTCAATAGGGCGGCATGACAAATTGAATTGGTTTTTACCGAACATCTGTCTGACAACAAAAAGGCATGTAATTTATGTTAGAGAGAAGCTTCTCCAATTGACTATGTCGCATCCCATTTTTGACATCTTTATTGTAACTTCATTTCAAGCTGAAAAGTTAGAATTATCTGATTGTATTTATCGCAAATAAATATGTCTTAATATAGTGAGTTGGGAGTATCGCAAATCCGTCATTTTAGTTTAAAAAAGCGGAAAATTTGAATTAGGGTGATCACTATAGAGTTCTCGGAAAATGATTAAGAAAAAAAATGTACATTTTGATACCATTTAATTTTGTGAAAAGTAATATATTTTGCGTACTTCCTGATATAGCGGCAAAAAACTGAAAAAGTACATTTTCGTTCTGTATACATTACCGTTTCCGGAAGTCGTAAAAATGACCACCCTGTATAACAATTTAAAAGAAAGAACTTATTAATATAAATAAATGTTAAATCGCTGCATTTTATAATTGTTTAAACAATAAATGAAATGAAAGACAATGCTACAACATGTCACCGACGACAGTTATAGTAGTATTATTATTAGTGCGTTTCATTTTTCTCTAGCGCTTGATTGATATTTGCGTGTATACATGAACAAAAATGGAACAATCTATAGTAACCATGACCAGCATGATATATTAATTTAGGACAAATCTAGGCAAAACTTTCTGACTACGAGATGTTTATACGGTAAACGTTTTTCGCAAGCAACATAAGTCATTTTCAACTTGTAACTATTTCACATTTTATTCTGTGTTGTGAAAAGGGCTCTAAGAAAACCATTCACATCAAGTATGTTTAAGTGTATTTACAGTTATTAGTTATTATGTATAAACACCTGACAATGCCGACATGGTATGTGAGAGACGTTGTCACATATCCAAGACGTGTTTGCTGCCATAATTCTATTACCGCTGATCTGAGAAAAATATTGTTAAGTATGATGATACGTTTTGTTCGGTATAATTTATCATATTGTAAAATAAAGGAACTCATATTCGGGACACCCTATATAATAGTAATAGTTTCAAAGTTCATTTGTTTATCCTCAACAGCTTCAAAAATATCTGAAAAAAATTACCTTACCGTTAGGAAACGCTTCTCCGCTTTAAGTGCATATAAATTTTTTTCTCATTTTTAGTCATTGAATGCGCTACAAAATAATTGCTATAACATTATATAAAAATTTATCTGAAGAAATCTTGATAAAAATCTATGAATCTATTATGAATCCATGAAAATGAAACTTATTTCCAATATATAGAAAATAAAGAAAAATATTTCTATTTTACTATCTGTGAGAAGAATATTTTTAGCCATTGATTTGATATTTTAAATATCACTATAATTACAGTAGTTAGTAGGTACTATTATACAGGATGTTTGTTAAGTAGAGGTAAAAAATCCGTATTCTATCTTTAAGCTAGGTACGGACGTGAGCGATAATATACCTAATATATATCTATTTTTTTGTAATGAAATATATTCCTACAGACAAGTAAACCGCATAGATATAAATATATATTATAGCGTCAGTGTGCAACGTTCTGTGCATTTTCATCACAAGCGATATTTTTGTAATATGTCTAGCTTTATAATCGTATCACATACAAAAGGTTCAAGCCTTACTTCCGCAAAACATTGCTCGCCTACAATTTTTCAACAGGATTTTGCAAAAAAATAAACAAAATGTTTACCGCTGGCATATTGTTTACCGACGAAGCTAATTTTTCCAGAGATGCTAGAATGAACTTCCACAGTAAACACGTCTGGTCTGATGAAAACCTTAATGCCATAATGAAATATTTATTTCAAGATTAGTTTTCCTTTAATGTGTAGGTGGATATTATTGGAAATTTTCTTGTTGGGCCTTACTTTTTACCGGTGCCTCCTACAGACATTTTCTTGAAGACGTTTTATCTGAACTGCTTGACAATGTTCCCTATGCGCTAAGATAAGGAATGTGGTTTATGTACTACAGGGCTCCTTCCTATTTTAGTTTAACTGCTTGTAAATTTTTAAATTCACATTTCATATAAATGTAATATTCCGTAATAACGTAACAGTAACGATTATACGAGGCACTCAAGAATCAGGTGAACCTTGGCCACCCAGATAACCCAACATGAACCCTATTGATTTTTTTTTGTTTAGGAACACAAGGTTTAGATTGAACCTGAGGAACACTTACGTCAACAAATTATAGCTGGTTGCGATGTGATAAGAGCTACTCCTCGAATTTTTTACAAGTATTTGTATTGCATGCATGTATTTTGGATGAAAATGGTCAATTCCAACATTGGTTTAATATATAATAGTAAAGTAATTCCATTGTTAATTAATGTAATGAGTATCGTAAAAATGCACTCGATCATTTCAATTTTATTGTTAATCGGTTTGGAATACAAAAAGTGTAAAGAAACAAAAAGTGAAGATAATACAATGCCGCATATAATGACCTATTTTATTTATAATATTATACAGGGTGATACGTTTTTTTTTGGCAAATAATTATCGATAATACTTTCACCTCCGCCACCGGTAAGTTTCTAAAGGTGGTAATTTTTTTATTCATACCTACTGTCATACTACATATGCACACCAAATTTGGTTAAACTATCTCAAGCGGTTTAGAAATTAAAAACTGATTTTTTTTTAATTTTTGACACACTGTAGCTGGACAATGGCTATTCTAAGACCCTGCCACGTTTTATTTTATGAGTAAAATATACTAATATCCATTGATACTTAAAAAAAAAAGAATACTCGATCTTAGGGTGTCCTTAAGGTCTTTGGGCAGAAACGCCAGCTAACTCTTAGTCGGAGCTGGTCGTGAGTTAAATTTAGAACGACAATAGTTGGACCTTTTGTCATTCAGGGCGCCAGTAACCAAATCAATTGACGCTAGCGTTTCTTAAGTCACTTAAAACCTGGTTACAAGAATTTAAGTGCGTTTACTTTAAATAATAGCAAGTATGCAACGGGAAAAAAAAATATGCATTAAACATACAACAATAAGTATATTATAATTAGCGGCGACAAAAGAAAGAAAATGTATATATACATATATATATATATCTATTAGTGATATTATTATAGTGAGGAAGAAAATATCGTATAACCGCTCGTGATCACGGGTGGCGCACAAAATTTCTTAAATATATCAAACACCTTGTATTGTACAACTTAAATAACCAGTTAATGATTAGAATTACCCAAGGTTTCTATGAAAACTATATACGGATATAAATATAGAAAAAAAATACAAAATATTCGTTGTTATCACGTAAGAGGAGGACAAAAGTCTTAAAACTACAGCTTATCTGTTTGTTGATCTCTGTGGACGTCACCAGAAGTTGGACTACAAAATGGCGGCTTGGTATTGAAGGACAGCCGGTATACTACGGACAGCCGGTATACTGCAACTTTCCCAAATATATCCCAAATGCACTGTAGACATCAACAGTATTCGCTTCCGTAATGCAAGAGCTTATTGGTGGAAATAATAGTACTTGCAATAATGCTGCAGCGGATGCACTACGCAATTAAAGCCCTAAAATTGGGAATTTGCACCGTAATTAATAATAATCCGATAACAAGAAACAGTAAAATAACTTACGTCGTTGAAGAGTGGCTTGATAGTGGGCTATTCTTTATGTAATAGCTGATATAGTTGTTAACCACGTGGGTCGAATGCAGATGCAGAAAAATCCAGCAATATAGCCGAAACTATGCACTTTTAACACCGTTCCAAAACGACATAGGCACAGTTAATAATAATACAATTTCCTACTATCCCAAAAGGAAACAATCAATTTGTTTAAAAGGAAAATTTGTAAAAATTACACCTGCTGATTGATTCAACTATTCTCGAAGACCCGAAAAGTAATCCTTTTTTTTTTCGGCTCCGCTCTTTTTGTTCCAACTCGCAAAAACGTTGTACACTTCAAATATACATACGCCAGAAACTATTATTAAAAGACCATAAAGTATTGAATTAATGGTTGCCTACGGTTGTACTTAATTAAAATAATAAAGATGTTAATTTTTAACGTTACAAATTCTCCCCTCACTTTAGGATTTTATCCTATAAAATCTTTTATAGCTAAACTATCTAAAACTAATAAGCACTATTCTTCAGGCGGGTGTGCCTTTAAATCTTTGGCATGCCAAACTCCACAATATTTATTATTGGAATCCTTTAGCTCATATGTCCATGGCGAAATACGTTTAGCAACGATAAAAGGACCTAAAAATGTAGGAGCGAGTTTTGAAGTATAAAACTGAGATTTATCAGAAAGTACATAGTTACGTCTCCAGACTAATTCATTTTCTAAAAATTGAGTGGCTCTACGACGAAGATCATAAAACTTTTTATTGTGCTCATATGCTTTAGCTAATCGACATTTTACATCTGCGTAGATACGAGCAAATCCGGTCAAACGTTGATCATTGATCAAAGAACGATCAAATTGGATGGGGACCTCATCATTCAAGGGTTTACCTTTTAAAGAAATTTCTCGACCAAAATTAATAAAGTTGGGCGTAAAACCGGTAACTTCATGTTTCGTTGACCTAATAGAATAACCAACTTTTGCCAAATGAATATCCCATTCTCGATGATTTTCGGATACTAAAGAACGTAACATAGTTTTTAAGACTTTATTAATTCTCTCGCAAGGATTAGCTTGAGGATGATACAAGGCAGTATATTTAATTGTGACATTATACAACTTCATAAGTTTTACAAATTCTTTTGACCTAAATTGCACCCCATTATCTACTATGATAGCTCTAGGAATTCCAAATAAAAGAAATACTTGTTCTTCTATTAATTTGACGATATTAGGAGATTTTGCTGTTCGCAACGGAAATAGTAGAGGAAATTTACTAAAACAGTCGGCCACGACTAAAATATACTGATAGCCCGCCTTAGATTTGGGTAATGGGCCTACCAGATCAGCACAGAGTAATTCAAATGGACGAGAAATACTAGTTTGTGCACTTAACATAAGACCTGCCGGACGTTTTTGTTCAGGCTTAATAGATTGACAGATTCTGCAATGACGAACAAAGGAGGCTACATCGCTGCGCATTTTTGGCCAGTAGTAATCTTCGCTTACCTTGTGGAAAGTCTTATAAACTCCTGGATGGCACAAAGTATTATGGATATCATTAATTAATTTCTGACGACTGTTACGCGGTATTACTTCACGCCAACAATCATACTCTCTAGTCAGCTCAGGATATAGAGGATCCACATGCTTATAGAGTTTCTCATTTAATACTCGCCAAGCAGAATACTTTCGAGGATTTTCCGTAACTTTTACTTTCATCTTGCTATACCACTTATCTTCCGTTGATGATTGGAGACTAGAAGATGAATTATCGATTTCTGGAGGGACTGAGTTAGACATGGATATAGTATCAATAATAGGGACTGATCGAGATAACGTGTCAGGAACTACGTGTTCCTTTCCTTTTCGATGTACAATAACATAGTCATATTGTTGTAGGCGTATTGCCCATCGCGCAAGTCGACCGGTAGGGGATTGTAAATTATTTAACCACACCAGGCTATAGTGATCGGTAACCACTGTAAACCTAGAGCCTTCAATATATGGTCTAAGTTTCTCGATTGCCCACAACACAGCTAAGCACTCGCGTTCCGTAGTACTATAATTGCGCTCCGGACGAGTGAGAGAACGAGAAAGATAACATATAACCTTTTCACCTTCAGGATGTTGTTGTGTTAAAACTGCCCCAATACCGAAACCTGATGCATCTGTTTGTATCGTGAAGGGAAGAGAAAAGTTTGGGCATGACAATACGGGAGCGGTAATTAAATGTTCTTTCAATGCTTTAAAAGAATTATCACATAGTTCGTCCCAAATGAAAGGTTTATTTTTACGGAGTAGATTAGAAATAGGTGCCGTGACGGTAGAAAAATCAGGCACGAATCTACGGTACCAAGAGGCTAATCCAATGATTCTCCTAACTTCTGAAATATTGGTTGGAGGAGGAATATTTATGATGGCTTTAATTTTATCAGGATCCACGTGCAATCCGTTACAGTCAATGACATACCCAAGATACCGTAATTCTGGTCTACAAAAAAAACATTTTTCTTTTGACAATGTCAGATTAGCATTTTTAAGGCGTTTAAAAACTTCCGCGAGAATGGAAAGATGTTTTTCAAAGGTCTGTGTGACAATAATAATGTCATCTAAATAGACGAAGACGTGAGGTTCGAGTTCTGGACCAAGGACGCGATCAATCAATCTTTGGAATGTTGCCGGAGAATTGGCTAAACCCATAGGTAAACGCTTAAATTGAAATAATCCACGATTTGGAATGGTAAATGCGGTTAAAGGACGGGAAGCTTCTGAGAGAGGGACCTGAAAATACGCTGATTTTATATCTAAAGAAGATAGATACCTAGCATCGCGTAATTTGTCCAAAGTTGCAGATACGTAGGGTAACGGGTAAGCATCACGTTCACTTACTCGGTTTAATTTCCGATAGTCGACGCAGAATCTATAACTTTGATCTTTCTTTTTAACAAGTATAATAGGTGATGACCAGGGACTATTCGATTTCTCGACAATGCCTTGAGATATTAATTTATCTAATTCTTTGTCAATGTGAGACTGCATGATCGGTGATACCGGATAGTATCTCTGCTTGATTGGAGAAGACGAAGTTTTTATCTCGTGCTCAATTAAAGTGGTACATCCTAATTTGTCACCCATTTCAGAAAATGATTTTTCGACTAACTCATGCAATTGTTGCGATTCATACGGTGATAGGGTAGTTTGAGATTGTAAGGCCACGGAATCAACAAAGTTATCGCAACTATCTGAAAATTTCCACGCACCGTGCCGCAAATTAGGAACAATTTCCATTGCTTTCCAGAAATCAGCTCCCAAAATGAGTGTATGAGGAAGCGATGGGATAACTAAAACTTTAATGAGCTTTACTCGATCTTGAAGTTGGAAGGGCAGGATCAAAGAACCTATACTATTACATTTATTACCATTAGCTACTGTACACGAAGTTATATCTTTGGAATTTAACTCGAGGTTTAAGTTACTCAAAATTTTCCAACCTTTACCACCGATAATAGTATTAGTTGCGCCGGAATCTAATAAGCCTAACATTTTACTACCTAAAATTGATATCTCCAAATATGGTCGCTCGTCGCCCTCAGCATGTGCTAAAATGTAATCTAAAATGGCGATTTGAGAGGAATCTGGTTTGAACATAGAATGAGTATACTGTGTTCCACTGACCGTTTCAACCGACGAGGAGGCCGTTATACGATCATCTAACGTCTCCGGTTTGCGTTTCCCGACTGATTTCTACATTTTGGACAACTTCGCACTGTATAACCAGGATTGCCACACCGAAAACAATGTTTATTTTTAGTGGAACTAGTGCACTGACGTGATCTGTGACCAGATAACTTACAATTCCAACAGACAAGCTCATTAACACCAGCAGATGTCGAAGGTCTCTCGGTATCTGTATACACGTATGCTAAATCAGGCTCCATTAATGAGGACCTATTTCTGGGTGGAGGAACGAAAGATTCGATTGATTCTTTATGTGCTTCTAATTTTCGACCTAAGGTTAATAATTGATTTATAGAGGTAATTTCGATTAAACTTAACTGACTCTGGTAAAATGGTGCGAGATTCGGTAGAATTATTTTTAACCGAACATCTTCAGTAACGGATATAGTTAAACGATTAAACATGTTATTCATTACTGCAATATAAATACCTATAGATTCTTCAAAGCCTTGCGTTCGCTGTTTAATTTCTTTTAATAATTTTTCATTGAACCGAGGCGGCTGAAACTGAATACGTAGTTCATCTACCAATTGAGACCAAGATTGTATCTTACTTCGAATTGAACGAAACCATATCAAAGCTTTTCCCGAAAATAATTCACTGGCAGAGTTTAAAAGTTGAGTTTCAGTTACATTCCGAGAAATACGAAGTTCATCTACGTTTTCCAGAAAGGCATTTAAAGATAAGTTAAGGTTTTCACCTGAAAATTTACTCACGTTCCATTTCGAAACCGGTACCGACTTCATTGAATTGCTAGAACAAGCTACAATCGGTGCTGCCTTACTGACAACATCGGATTCATCTGAACTGCTACTACTTGAATCAGATGAAAGATTTGTGGAGGACATGATAGTAGTAAGTTCCATTGGTAAATCTAAGTTACGACTCATACGTTTAATTTTTTTCAATTTAGACTTTAACTGACTTTGTAAATTCAAAATTTCTAACATAAAATTCGAACGCTGTGTATGTTCTGCATCCGTTTTAGATTTAGCTCGCTCAGCTCTTCTAAATATATGTACAAGCTTAGATGAAATTTTTGAAAATAAGGCACTATCTTCACTATCAGTAAAACTCTCTATAGATACTAGCAATTCCTGAATTTTAGTTGTTATGCAATTAGCATCTTCCTCAAAAGTAAATGGATACTTGGGATATTTGAGAGAAGAGCCGGTCTTTTCCAAACGTAAAATTGCACGCAAGCATTTCCGCATGTCATCTACAGTTTTCTTATCAGTTATACCACGAAAGGCCAGTTCATATGTTAATTCATCTTTATCTAACCTATTTATTTCATATTTCAAATCCATTTTTGTTTATTTATCTTTATTTAACTCTACAACCAAATTTATAGTATTAGGAAAAAAATTTTTAATCAACCGGCAAGGCAATAATAAAGATCTAAAAATAAATGAGTGTTGCTCTAAACGCTTTAGGACTACAACTTTAAATGTGCTTAACTATAACCCAAATTTTAACTATAAAATTAAACTTTAGCAAATACTAGCGATTTTATAACAGCAATGCCAAAAAAAACTTACGACATTATTAAATTATTCAATGAAGCATAAATAATAAAGTCTATGAAATTTTATCAAAATTCCCGAATGTCTTTTTCTTTTTAAGTTAGGCCAAATATTATTAAATAGTACCTAAAAGTTGTATAAATTATAACTAGACTATTAAGAAAATAAAAAAAAATATGGAAATTCTATCAAATATAAAGATCGACGCCAGGCGTCGGTAGTCGTCGGTAGGCGTCGGTAATGGAAAATCGATACTTTATATCAAATATACCTGAAAATTAATTTAAAAGTAGAAATAAACGTATTTTAAACCAACGACGCTAGGCGTCCAAAGGCGTCGTATAACAGAGGTAATTGTTGCAATATAACGGCTTCTAAAATTATTATCTAAATTAAATCTACATTTAAATATGCTACTTATACCTATTTAACTATACTTAATATCAATAATTATAATATTATTGGCAATATGAGACGTCTATTACGTCGCGACGCCAATGAATACAAAAAAGGACAACTTATACTAAATACTGTTATCGCAACTTCCTGCTAAACAACGGATAAGCTGTATACATAGAAATATATATCTTACAGAAAACTTAAATATAAAAAAAAATTGTTTTCTCTTCTATATCTTTTTATTTTTCCTCGGGCCGGCACGTTGGGCGTCAAACTTCTTGCCACGTTTTATTTTATGAGTAAAATATACTAATATCCATTGATACTTAAAAAAAAAAGAATACTCGATCTTAGGGTGTCCTTAAGGTCTTTGGGCAGAAACGCCAGCTAACTCTTAGTCGGAGCTGGTCGTGAGTTAAATTTAGAACGACAATAGTTGGACCTTTTGTCATTCAGGGCGCCAGTAACCAAATCAATTGACGCTAGCGTTTCTTAAGTCACTTAAAACCTGGTTACAAGAATTTAAGTGCATTTACTTTAAATAATAGCAAGTATGCAACGGGAAAAAAAAATATGCATTAAACATACAACAATAAGTATATTATAATTAGCGGCGACAAAAGAAAGAAAATGTATATATACATATATATATATCTATTAGTGATATTATTATAGTGAGGAAGAAAATATCGTATAACCGCTCGTGATCACGGGTGGCGCACAAAATTTCTTAAATATATCAAACACCTTGTATTGTACAACTTAAATAACCAGTTAATGATTAGAATTACCCAAGGTTTCTATGAAAACTATATACGGATATAAATATAGAAAAAAAATACAAAATATTCGTTGTTATCACGTAAGAGGAGGACAAAAGTCTTAAAACTACAGCTTATCTGTTTGTTGATCTCTGTGGACGTCACCAGAAGTTGGACTACAAAATGGCGGCTTGGTATTGAAGGACAGCCGGTATACTACGGACAGCCGGTATACTGCAACTTTCCCAAATATATCCCAAATGCACTGTAGACATCAACAGTATTCGCTTCCGTAATGCAAGAGCTTATTGGTGGAAATAATAGTACTTGCAATAATGCTGCAGCGGATGCACTACGCAATTAAAGCCCTAAAATTGGGAATTTGCACCGTAATTAATAATAATCCGATAACAAGAAACAGTAAAATAACTTACGTCGTTGAAGAGTGGCTTGATAGTGGGCTATTCTTTATGTAATAGCTGATATAGTTGTTAACCACGTGGGTCGAATGCAGATGCAGAAAAATCCAGCAATATAGCCGAAACTATGCACTTTTAACACCGTTCCAAAACGACATAGGCACAGTTAATAATAATACAATTTCCTACTATCCCAAAAGGAAACAATCAATTTGTTTAAAAGGAAAATTTGTAAAAATTACACCTGCTGATTGATTCAACTATTCTCGAAGACCCGAAAAGTAATCCTTTTTTTTTTCGGCTCCGCTCTTTTTGTTCCAACTCGCAAAAACGTTGTACACTTCAAATATACATACGCCAGAAACTATTATTAAAAGACCATAAAGTATTGAATTAATGGTTGCCTACGGTTGTACTTAATTAAAATAATAAAGATGTTAATTTTTAACGTTACAACCCCACACTTATATAACAAAAAAAAATTATTTTTGGCAACAGAATACGCCACTGAATATCTAACCTCTACTTAAGAAACACCCTGTAGTATGTCCAAACAAAGTGAAAGTGAAATGTGATGACTGTGTCGAAAAGTCAGTGGCCTCTGGATTGAAATATTGATAAAAACCATGGTTAGTCAAAATTTAATGAAAATTTGCACAGAACGTTTTTGGCTGCTAATGCTCCTAAAAACAAAATAACTGTAGTCTTATAGTTAATTTAATGATTGAAATACTTGCCAAAGAAGCACCAGGAGACGCTTATAGCTGCAATGGAACTTGAAAAAACAAACAACAAACTTCATTTTTGCCGAAATCAGTCCCTACAAATAACATTCTTATTCTGTTGTTCGATGCTGTAACGTTATGTTGAAGGAAGGACATGACGTAAAAATATTTTAAGAAAAGGTAATTCATGAATTAAATAGGGATGAGAAGCTATAACAGTTTTCTATTTGGTGGTTAATGAATCCATAACCAACGTAAAGAAAATCATAAAGGCTACATTAAGAATACAGTTTTTCAAGAAAAATTTGCCTGGAAGTATTTTATGTAAAAAATTAAAAGAGTTAATTTTACAAATTGCAGATGATTCACAATGTGTCCCAAAATGGAAACAAATATTTCAAAATTTTAAAATGGAACAATTAGCAGAAATCATTTCAAAACTACAAAAAAACATCTATAAGGGGTAAATGCAAAAACCCAGGTTTTAGTTTTTAATTTAGTTTTAGTACAGGTTTTGAAATATGGTAACTTTGAATGAATTAAATAAGTAATGTAGAAAGATCTCTTTCTTTGTATAAAATCATCCTCAATGATGAAAGGTTTAATAGTATCTACAGAAGATTTAAACACACATTAGATATGCGCAGTGCATTTAATATTTTTTCTGAATAATATTAGTATATCAGTGATATCTAGGAATTTATATTTATTGTATATGATAAATGATGATTTAATAGAATTTATATACTCTTAATTTGTTTTTTAATAATTAAAAAAAAACATTGCAATAATTTAAATATCTATAAAGCATCTACATACATACAAAATACTCAGGTTATTTAAAAAAAACATGGCAATATTGCTGATAATACATTTAAAACACGCTGGTGATATTATTGTATACAAAATAGAGGGCGTTAGTTGCTTGCACTCCCACTGACATGTTATAACTTTTTTTAAGTTAGGTTTTCCAGTTCTAAATTACGTGATATTATCTAAAACTTAATTTTACGGTGGATATGTTTATATTTATTAAGTAAACCTCACTTATTTTTCAATGTTTTATCAGCTATGGTATTATTGCCATGCCTTTTTGAAAATGTGTAGTCTAATGTTTTTTTAGGTGGCAATTACAAATATATAAACAGTGTTGAGGTCACGACTAGAGGCGCTAATTACACTGTACTGTCGATGTAAAAATATGTCTAACTTTTTGCATTTTACACTTTTGATTTTTTTAATAAGAAACTACTGAACTACCTTCAGTTCTAAATAGAAAGTGTATACCTGTTACAAATCGATAAACTCAACCGTTTTCGAGAAAGAGACGATTTAAGTTTTTGAGATTCAGCGGGAATTAAATTAGAAAATTATTTTTTCGCCAGAAAAGAGACGTTGGAAGGCGAAAATATTAACAGCTGACCAAGATGTTGTTTTAGTGTGAAATGCTGAAATCTCACGTACGTATAACCCTAATAGCACACGACGTCCAGTGGACATCCATTTAATGTCCATTTAACGTACAGATGTCCATGGCCCATAAATGGACATTCAATGGATGTCCATTCCTGGACATATTTTGATAGAACATACATTGGACATCCGATGGATGTCCTTTATGGGACATATTTTGATGGTACATATATTGGATATCCGATGGATATCCTTTATGGGACATATTTTGATAGTACATATGTGGACATCCGATGGATGTCCAGTATTGTACATGTTCTGTTATAATTTGAATTTGCCGCTAAAATTCGTGTAGTGCATGTGTATTGAAAAAAAAGTGTCCAGAAACCAGATGTAACGCTAACGCTAACCTCTAAAGTGTTCTGTTCCTTTTGGTGACGCTGATAAAGTGACGTTGATGAGTAAACAATATAGAAGAATAAATTAGGAAACCGAAGCAATATAAATCACATTTTGTAAGTAAGTAAATTTGTATGTTCTACTATTAGTCTATTTATAAATAATTAAATTGTTTGTTGGCTAGGCTAAATTCATAACATCTTTATATAGACAATTATGTCACAGTATAATTATGTACTAATAACCGACAACACTCGTTTTCGTTTTTAGATAAAGAAGTTTTCATTTCCACTCTAGTTGTTGAGTTTTCTCGTCTTTAGCTATTCTAGGTTAAGTTAAGTAATGTAATTATATGGTTTTGTTCTTGTTACTTGTTACATAAGTTGTTGTTGCTGTTATTCGTGTAATAATTTGAAAAACAATAAAATTATCAAAAAGTATTTCTATAATTTCAATGCAGATCTCCATTAAATGTCCAAAACAGAACATCCATGGGTAGCACAAATTTGGTACAGAGGCGGACATATGTGGGACATCCAATGGACGTCGATCGAACAAAAAACGGACATCCATTGGATGTCCGAACTTCCGACTTTGGACATCCTTTGGATGTTCATAGGACGTCCTTGTGCTATTAGGGAAGCACATGTCAAATTTCGGCAGCTACTGGCATCATTCGGTCTTCCGTTAGCAGAATACTCCACAAAGAAAAATTGTATCCTTATCATTTTACTCCAGTTCAACATTTAACGCCACAAGATCTAGTTAGGTTACAGTTTGCACCGTTTCTTCGCCAACAACAAAAATAATGAGCTAACATTTTATAATAAAATATTATTTACGGACGCAGCCACATTTATCCGACGAGGTATTTTTAATTGAAGAAATAGTCATTCTTGGGAACTAGAAAATCCCCACCTGCCAAGAGAAGTACATTTTCAGCAAGAGTTCTATATCAATATTTGGTTTTGGTTTGGTTGTAGTACACAACGTCTCCTTAACGGAGAAAATTATTTAAAGTCTCTAATTAATGACTTGTCACAGCTTCTTGAAGATATTTCTTTACATTTACGGCAGAACTTCTGTTTTTTTCATGATGGTGCACCTGCATATTACCCCTGACAAATAAGAAAATATCTTACTAGAAATTTTTCGCAGTGTTGGATTGGACGCGGCAGCGAAATTCTTTGGCCTGCACGTAACCTTGATTTAAATCTACTGGATTTTTACTTTTGGGGCTATATTAAATCTTTAGTTTACAAAGACATAATTAATAGTCAAGAATAACTGCGGAAAAAAATTAAAGAATCGGTTAATATTATCAAGCAACATAGAACTTTATTCAGCGTGAGGCAAAATTTAAATAAGAGGCTAAGAAAGTGAATTGAAGTCGCTGGTAGTCACTACTAGAATCTTTTATGATTAATAATTTGTTAAGATATGCATAATAAAATGTTCAGTTGTTGTAGTGTTCGTCTTATTGTTAATTCAGTTTTAAGATCTTAAGACTCTCTAATTTCCTAATTTAATTCCCGCCGAATCTCAAAAACTTAAATCAGGTTCAGAAAACTATAGACATACACATAATTGCTGTAATTTTCGTCTCATAAAATACATTTCATACACAGTACTAACAATATTAACTGGCAACTTAAAAAATGAAATTTGTTGTATAACCCTTCCCTTTTAAAAATGTATAGTAATAGTTCTGTTATTTAGGTACCGTTTAATTCAACCTATAAATTTTCACGACCCAAATAAAGATAAAATCCAAATAGATGACACCCTAACAAATCGGAGGCTGAAAATAGCAATGAAAATTATAACAGTTGGTGCTGGGTACATTTAATTTACAGATGGGTCGATTCGTTATAGGTTAAATCGTTTTGATTTTTTGTATTAGGGTTTTGATAAAGATCGCACAATAACGGCGCCTACAAAGCGTTCTTGATTTCCAGTTCGGAATACAAAGGGAGTTCACTTTATATTGCGAAGGTCTTAAAGTTTATTTTTTTTGAGAACTTACATATTTAAATTGTGAATATATAAAGGAATATTACAAATTTTTTACGATAATACTATGTTATTTGATTGAGCAGTAAAATATGTTTTCAGTTTTTTCAAATTTTTATTAATAATGCAACTGAAAGTTTTTTTGTTGGTATTTTAAATTTATCCATAATTAAAAATAGTGCTAAAACGGTGTATTTCATAACCTACTTTCATCTAACTACAATAGTAGGCATATAATAAATTATGTATATATACATTACATTATACATTATATAAAAAAAGGAAAACATTTTGATGTCAAAAAGTTTTGAAAATTAAAATTTACTTTAAAATAATTTATTATTATTTTTGAGGTTAATAGCTAGTTGAACTATTTATAGCTTGATGAATACGACAAATTGATATTTTCAAGTAAGGCGGATAACGATGAAGAGAATGCGAGCTAACAGATATTTCAAAGCTATATTTTCTTCTTTACAGAAGAACGTTGCATTAATTTTGCTTATTTTTTAAAGTGATAATTATTTTGTCGAAATTATGAGAACAACCAATATTTTGAATAATATTAATAAGTAAATATGAAATTATTTTGGCTTGACAATATAAATAGGTATTAGCAACTGTACATTTCAATAATGATTTTAAATTTATAGGTTTAGAATTACAAAAAATCACTGTATTTTTAACTCTTGTTGGAGATAATTCCAGAAATATGAATTGAATATACTACGCATATTTATGAAGATGTCCATGTTAATGAAGAATGATCCCAGATTGATATAAATAAGGTCCAGAACATAGTAAAATTCAAAATAATCGAAATAATTGACATTTGTAATAAGATTTGTTATAATTTAACTAAAAATTGAAAAAGGTTAGGTATATGGATATTATAAAAACAGGTTTCCACGTTGAAATAAAAATATCACCATCCAAAAGTATTATATGCCTTTTGTTGATAATAAAAACAAGAAAATTTTTTTATTTAATTTAGATTTTGTAAATCAATAAAACGGAACACTTGTTACTATTATATTTTCATTGAGCTTTGCTTAAAATCCTCTGTTACTCTAAATTAAATGAAATAATCTTTCTATGAAATTTTATGCAAACAAATTCCGAATGTATCAAGAAAATACAAACTCCATATCCATATTACAGACAATATAAACGAGTTCTGGACTTTAACAATCCAAATTAAGTACCTACCTGAAACAGTTCACCCACTATTAAATAAGAAAAAATATATTCTTTTTACGAGAGAAAGAAGTATTGGAAATTTGTTTTGTAACAGGAAAGTGAAAATTAAAAAAAATTAAAAAGTTTCCATTTGTGTGTATTAATTTTAGCGGCTCATTCATTTCCACGAAATTTTATATGAGAACTGACTTCAATCCTCTTCTTTTCGAGAACCTACCGTCCCCTGAAATCTTTGTACGAGATTTTAAACTAGCGCGTATAAAAATTTAAACACGCATATTCTTACAACAATTCCATGTGAATACTATACATAAATAAAACAGCTGTTTGTATTAGGGCCTGGTGAGTAGACAACCCTGGAGTATTGCTTGATAATTGTCAGGGTTGAATCTCAACCCCCGCAGTTTGAGGTTATGTTTCCCTTGGGCTCCATTGTAGCTATTACACTGTCGCGGTTATTTCCCTCAACTATACTACGTTTCACAGCGGTTAGCCACTGCTAATTTTATACATACGATTTATGTAATACCGCCCAAGGCCTGTTTCCGCGTTAGTTTCTATTGGCCTTTCTTCACTGTGTGACAACAAAATTTTATATCACGTTTATTCTAGTTCAGTTTATTTTTATTATTAATAAATATGACGATAAAACAGAAAAACAAAATAAAATTTGTATTCTAAATCTGCTATCATGATATGAAGTATACTTTCACCTGCTTGAATATAAATTGAAATACCCTTTCGACAATATTGATTTCCACGAAATTTTGAGTCCGGCTACAAATCCTATCTTTTTGAAAATATCAATTAAAAATTTGAAACTGCAACATTTCATTTGTGGTATTTACAATAATTATGAAAGTATTATATTATATGTTACGACTAAAGTGTAAACCAATGGTTATTTTGACAGAAAATGTATAGCTATTCCACAATTTTAACGGATACTTCATAAACAAACCCACTCGCTTGGCTAATTTACTTGAAATAATCAAAGACACTAAAATAGTTTTTTTCTTTGGTTAGTTGATATACTATCCAATTTTGTCTAGTTAGAATGAAAACAATAATTCTGGTAATTCCCTAATCAATGAGGTTTTCCAGGTTTGCACATTCCTGCACTGAATGGTGGTTAGAGCCTAGCAACGTAAGTCGTTCCTGGGCGCAAGTGTGACCTGCTAAATAATAACATGCCGCCCCCTCTCCCGCACAAGTCTCCGACTTATGAGCTAATCCTCATGATTAGAATGAAGAGTAGAGATATTATATATATTATATTGTAGGATATGCGTTTTCTATCAAAATAACCAACGGTTCAGTTACTTTGCATACATTCTAGTCAGCATACAGTGTATAAATTTTCCTTATATATAAAGAACACAGGGTAAGATCTAATTGTTTATCTAGTATGAAGAAAAATTAATTTTAAAATCCAATATTAATAGAAACAAATATGTTTCGGCCGAGAAAAATACTTACAGCTTTACATAATAACAAAAAAATATATATATTAAAGTACGCTTTTTACTAAAAAAAAAAATTTTCATACAAACTGTATTTAAATAAAAATTGAGAAGGCGATTTCTAAATAATATATGTTAAAAATTGTAAATTATTTGTAACAAAAATGAGCACCGTAATGGAGTAATTTGTCTTAAGGGCGCTGTTTTTATATGTAAATTTTCAACGAATTTCATAGCTGTTTGTAGAGACAGTCTAACAAATCTGAGTAAGTTAGAAAGAATGTCTCTGCACTGTGTTAATTATACAGGGTGTCTATAGGTATTGATAGCGAATTAGTGTGTATTTTAGGATTTTGTGTTGGAAAGAATTGTTTTTTTGATTAATATGGAACTCGACTTTGCTGAAGCTACTAGTGAAAATTATATCATGATTCAGGATTTTTTTTTGAAAATAATGTGGATTATTTTAGTGTTGAATATAGAAGTGTAAAGAATATTAATTAGGTTAGTAAATGCTTAAAAATAAATTTAAATATTGTGTATATATTATTTTAACTGGAATTAATAATGCAAATTTATTTTAGGCCATCTAGAGCTGATTATGGAGATGAAGCAGTAGGATATGTGCAGGTCAAACGAGACGCAAATGTTTGTACTGTCCAAGGCAGAATTGTTCAAGAACATAGAGTCCGCAATCAAGCATATAGGGTTACAGCATTATTTGATGAAGAAAATGATATTATAATAAGTTGCCAATGTGAAAGTTGTGCTGCATCTCAAGGTTTGTTTTTTCTTGGATTTGGCTATTTATTTAACCAATGTTACGATTTGGTTATACTTATTCATCAATTTATATTTGTGATTTTTTATTTTAGGAGGGTGCAAACATGCAATTGCATGCATATTGGATTCTTCGGAGAAGTGACGAAAAAAATCCAACTTCTGTAGAATGTTACTGGAAAAACCAACTATGGCTAAAGTTGGTACTTCAGTAAAATATATAAAAGCATCGGATTTAAAAACCGGAATACCTTCAACTTCCTGTGAAGTCAATGAAAATTTCTTAGATAAAGTAGTGTAAGGTGGTAAATATGTCGACAGTTCAGCACAACTCTTAAATTATTTTAAGGAACCGTTGGATATAAAACAATTATCGATGCATGTTTTGGTCAGTTATTATTTAAAACAAACAAATCAAGTAAATGCTCATAATTTCTTAAAATATTGTGAAGCAGTTATGACTGATGAGCTGTGTGCTCTAGCTACAATAGATACATGTTTTCAGTCTAAGTCACCAGCATGGTATGAGCTTAGGTATGGAAGAATTACAGCTTCTAAAATTTTTGAAGCTGTATGCTGCAAAACAAAGGACGGTGCCTTCGTGGAATCTATTTTTGGTGCTTCTAGCATGACACAAACTAGTGATATGAAGAGAGGATTATATTTAGAAGAAAAAGTTTTAGAGGCAGCAGGTAGTAGTAGTATTTTGCATGTAAAATATTTTAAAATATGAACAGTTAATAAAATTAGAAAAATTTATAATAGTAAACAAAATGTGAATAGAATATTACACATCTCAATTTAATGTACATTAAATTTAAATGTATAGAGTAGGATAGAGAGTATTTGGAACAAATTGTAATATCAGCCATCGTTTAGTCTTTGTTTCTTTTAGGTACAAGGTCTTACAGTGTTTACAGAAAAAAATGTATCAATGGATTCATAATAATGCGAACGTAATAACTTAAATTGAAATATGAATAATTATGGGACCCTGTAAATTAATAATTCCACATGCTATTATAATAAAATAATCTATTCTTGATACAAGTTCATGGTTCAGGCAAGCATATTTATCAAGTATCACAAATTCTCACAATCTCCTAATTACTTGTTCTATATGAATGCGCAAACTTGCTATACGCTTGCTTTCTTTAACTTCTTCCTTTGTGCTCTTCATTCCACTTTGAACACTGAGCGGGTGTACTAAATTACAATTCTTTTGTTTTAGTAATCCTGCAATACCTTTGAAACCTCTGTCAGCCATGACATCACATGGAGGTAAAACATTTAAAAAACCACTTGCTTCAATTATTTCTTTATCTGTAATTCTACCGCCAAAGCCTTCAGAGATAAAGTTTATTATGCCATCTGGAGTTGATGATATTAGATACTTTATCGTATTAGCCTTCTTGTAGTTTGACCACGTCAGTGCTTGATGAAGAGGTTGTTCTATTTCAATTTCAAGGCAATCAATAATGGATTGCACTTTGTTATATCTATATCTAAATGAAATTGGTAGGTTCAGCTTAATTTTATCTGCATCAGGCCAAAATATTAGTGATTTAAAATAAGATGCTAATTTTAATAAATGTTTTTTTTTTAAATTTTTGACACCGATCCAATAGATAATCCAAAATCAATTGTGAGTCTATAATATGCATCATTTAGATGTTTTTTTTTTTAAATGATCAATATATGTGTGTGAGCTAACTGTGCTGTGCTGTTTTCCAATAATTTTATTAAGAAATATACATCTTCAGACAATCCTATATAAAATCTAGAATGTTCTCTAATTATAATATCAATTCTTTTTGCATTTGATATATAAGCTGTCATTTGCAACTAAATTACTGAATTACTTGGCGAACACCTGCTTTTCGTGACTGTAACTTTAAAAGGTACAACAGATCGTGACATGACTTTAACTGTGTTTACGTCTATAGTTCTAAGTCAACTTTTAACTGGCTTAATATTAGCTTGTACAGCTTTATGCGCAAACGACTTATGTAATTCAGATGTGTTAGGTTTATCTTGACTGGCCGATTCTACGTGAGGCTCAGATGAAGTTAAAAATTCTAGTCTCTGGGGATGCAGCTTTTGTTTTTTGGCATATTCTTCTACGCTACTTCTTTTTCTTTTTTCGGCTGATCTAGAGAATAATTTCTCGATATGTCAGAAATTCCACTAAAATTTCGATGAGGAACTATGTCTATTTTTATTTTCAGCTGTGTGTGAAACAATTTGTATCCTACCCAGTTTTCACAATCTTGTTCCATCTGTAAATTAAAAATTACATTTAAATGCAGTATATGCCTGCTGAAGACATTGATGTAACTTTCTTTCGACCAACAGCTACGCTCCAAAACACTTCTTGTAATTGTAATTCATTTCTACAATAAAATATTTACTTGTCTGACAGATTTCGTTTTGTCATAACACTTACCTGATTGTTCTATGGAGTCACACGATAATTTCCGCAAATAATACAAAATTAAGTTTGTTATAAAGTTTAAAATCACGGGGCATCCACAATACACAAATTAACTAATAAAAACACACCAACACAATAACATAACCAAACACCTAAAGATAAGTGACATACAGAGCTTGCTTTGACAGTTTGTTGTTTGTGAAATTTGACACACATAGCTACCAACTGTTTCCATATCATTTTACTAATCTTATCATACTGCGCAAGTCAAAATCGTGACGTCATGATTTTTGGCGAGCGGGTAAAAATTTAAATTTCAGTCATTATAAAATTATTTAAACTGTTTAAAAAAATTATATTTGCACATAGTTGTTTAGTATACATCATAGATTATGAATACCTACTATATAAAAAATAGTAAATGATCCCTTGTAATCGACATTAAACATTATCACATCCCGCAGAATTCTTTTAAAAAACTAGTAACGCTTGAATTGACGTAAATTATTAAGTATTTTTCACGATGTATGAAACGCAGTGATAAGGTACATTTCACGATATTCCATGTTCTCTAGTGTATAACCCCCCCCCCACAAAATTTAAAGGAAATTATTCAATTTCAGCATTATATTTTAGTACTCCGCGATTCTTTATCTTTGAAACGCCATCCTTAAGACTGTAATATTCGCAATTTTACAAAGCCGTTTTTAGACGTCCACGCGCTTTCAAAATATTTCACCTCAATGGAAATTCGTATTAAGATGGAGCAAGTTTTAATCAACTAATAAAAGTCTATTTTACTAGACAACAGAGCCATATTTTTAAAACAAAAATTAGATCTGAACAATATTTCGGTCGCAATATTGCCCATATTTAGGACTGCGGTGAGACATTGTTAGGCACTACTATAAAAAAAGAAAGCTGTAGGCTAGTAAATCAAGTCTTCATATAACAGACAATTGCCTCAGATTTCAATTTTTTGCATTTATATTCATGAAATCTGTCCGCCAAGAAGACATGTTTTGCTTTTCTGCATACAATTGCCTAACTTACAGGGGCACAAAGTTAAATTTGCGGTTGAAGGTGCTGATGGGCGGTGCCTGATAAAAGCTACACTGTTTGGCCGAACATTATACCCTTAAATACGAACATCAATCTTAAATATGAGCGTCAATAGAAAAGTTGTACAATTTTTCATATAGGTGAACTAAGATATTATTAGTATTCAATACATCATGAACTATAGAATAAAATCACTGCATGATACATCTGATTGGATGTTGCTAATGGATTTAATTAAATTTAATAGGAAAACTGATCATAAGGCCTCTTTTCTATAAAGACTTATTTTTAAAAGCGATCAACAATGATTACAGAAATACAATATTATAGTACCTACCTATTATTAAAGTGCACTTATCTTAATTTTTGTAGATCCAAATTTAGATCGTTTTCCCGTGGTTTAAACAAATGAGGATCATTAAAATAAAAGTATTATTAAAATAGTTAATATAATTATAACTAAGGTGTAAATGCATTCTGTACCATATATTTTTTAAAATTATAGTACTTACCCAATTCATTCAGTAGCATATATCTTCAACTTTGATTCTAGATTTTAAATTTATATTTTCGCGAATCTGACCAGTTAGTTTTAATTTTAATTCATTTAAATCAATAAGAACAACAAAGTAATAATGTTATACGATTGAACAATTAATTTCTGGGCTGCTTGGCATATCGATAGTTACCTCAATGAAGATATAGGGTTTGTTCCAACAACAGCACGAATAGATTCCGAACCATCCAGAACTATTCAGTCAGTTCAGTTGTTAATGTATTTTCTGCGAATGAGACGTAAGACGGAGTTGGCCAAACATTTCTGACAATTCTGAACCAGTTCTCGACGGCTGTTGGAACAGACCTATAGATGGACTTATAAATTAGCAACAACAACGATATATTACAAGAATCCGATGTATAATATCATCCCATATACAATCGGCAAGGCATACAGTGAACAGAGAAGGAAACAAGCATGAGGTTGAAGAAATATAAATGTTATTTAATAAACAACCGAAAGAAGTCAGTAGTGTGATATCCAGGGCATCAATAGATCTGAATAATTTCATGATTCTGATGAAAAAGAGAAAATTTTGTTCAAGATTCCACAGAATAACTGTAATTTGGAAACGATTCGTACGATTTGAAACATATAAAGGATAAGAATGCCGGCCACAGACTTTGTTCTTTTTCATCCTTTCATATCGCTATAATTCGAATCGTCTTGTCAAAAATATGATAAACCAATGCTTGGTAAAAAAACTGTCGTGTCGCATCGTCGATTAAAAATCAAGCATTGGCAGATATTATAAGGTCTGTTCTCACAAGACTCAGAAGCTAGTTTGAAACTGTTAGAAATATTCGTCCAACTACTTCTTAAGTTGCATGCACCGAAAACAAATTCACAACTTAACTGTTCGAAACTATGTTTGGCATATACCTGTTATAACAATCACGCAAATATTCTGACTAACATTGATAATACCAACATGTAAAACATAAAAGGTGTTGAAATATTGCACGTGATATTTTGTCTTTCAACTGTATCCGTCTGGCACCCGGTATTTTAGATTACATTTGCACAGTGATGGACATATATGTTTACAAGTACGTTAAAGGAGAGAACGCACTATGAGGTCGCGGTCTAGACGCATCGCGGTCCGTCCTGAGTATTTTTTAATAATTTCTATTTTGAATTGCGATTATGGATACAGTAATTAATAATTCGCAATATAGACCTGTTAGAAATTGAATGGCTGGTAGAACATCTTTTGAAAATTTTGCATTTCTGCGTCTAGATACTTTAACTCATAATTTCAGTTTCAGTCCATAATCATTAACTTTATACCTATTTGTATATAAATAGTACCTATTAGTGGTTTCAAAAATATTATAATTTTCATAAAAATATTTCATTTACAAATTAATGGTGTCTATTTTTAATATAAAACTAAAACAGAAATTAATTTTTATATAAAATAATTTAAGCTGAAATATTATTCACTCTATGTGCGTGTTTGTTTCTAAGCTTTGTTACCGACTTGCTGAAACTTGTTTGCGCTGCAATTAATTTTCATTTGTGTACCTTGTTGCTCTTATAAATTATGTTAACTGTTTGCTTCAAATAAGTAAATATTTAAAATTTTGCACGAATAAATTTGTTTTGGCATGCAAAATTCATGGAATTTTTTCAATATTGACCAACCAGATATTTGCAAATGTTTTACCTAATTTGTCGTTTACAAAATTTTGCTCAAGGATGTTTAAATACTATGAAGACGTAAGAGACTCTACTTGAACTTATCATAATATTTGTAAATTTCGAAAATGGTGTATCTTTAAAACTTGCGTGTGTATAACTATGAACATGTAACAGCGTTTATAATTCTTTATAGAAATATGAAAATTTACTTACTAAAATTTTACACATTTTGAAATTAAGCATATGTACAATGGGTGATCCATAATTATTTTCAAAATTAACAATAGTTTGCAAATAGCTATTTTCGATACAAGTTGCAAAATAATGGTGTTGTAGGCACGCGACGTGAAGTTATGTGGAAGTTACCTTCTGATTCCTCAGAAATCGAAGAAATGATACCAAAAAACTTATGCAAAATTTGATATTTGGTGTGCCGAAGCAAAGGTATGTAACTTTCCGGAGAAAGTTATTTGAGTGTACTTGTCCCATGGATATTAGTAAATATACCAATGTTATTGCTTTCCTCAAAAGTATATCAAGTGGTTATATATCCAGAAAATCCAGATCAAAAAGGCAGATGATGAAAAGTATTTACTCCAAAAAGTTGTCATGATTGTTGGTATATTTGGAATCCGTAGGAGAAAATAATTAACTTATTTACGTACAAAAAACATTAAATATGCTAAGTCGTTCATTAAAGCGACTATTCCCAATACCAAAACTAATGTTTCTAGATTATTTTCAATATCAGAGGAAGATATAGGAGTCAATTTTTTTGGAAATTTTTGGCAAATATGCAAGTCGATGTCCATCTGCCATTGATCAGAATCGATTTTTTTTCACGTACAGGAATTCAAAATGTACTACACAAGCAGTGGATATAAATAACATTCAGTTCCTAAAAAAGATTCGACTTTTGTAGTAGAGGAAAATTTCATATAAAACAAGCAGACGATAGCAAGGAAAATTGTCGGGGAGAAACTTTCATTCCAAAAACTCAGTGCACCAGCAGCACCGGGTGTTATTTTCTTCCAATATTGAAGTTATACGATGTGAGGAAAAAAATATATGTTCACCTAATGTCGAATTATCCGATTTGAAAGATTGTGTTACTAATATTTGCAATAAATAAATAACTTAAAAATGCAGTTATTTTATTTATTTTACGCAAGTGAGTAAAAAATATTGTTTTTTTACGTTCATGCAAAAAACAAAACTTTATTGAATTATATTTAGTGGAAAAAGTAGTTCTTTATTGCACTAGTGCAATAAAATGTTTATTGCATTCATCTGTCATTCTACTACAGCGTGTTGTCATCATGACAAAAACATAAAAAAATAAAACATTTTTTGGTTTTTGCATGAACGTAAAAAAATATTATATGCAACTCGTACAAAAAGTGTTTATTGCACTCGACGTGTTGTCCTACTCGTTGGACAATTTCATGTCGCGTGCAATAAACACTTACTTTTTGTACTTGTTGCATAAATATCTATTTAAACACGTGCCTACAAGACTGTCATTTCGATAATCGAAATGTCATTATTATGCAACGATTTTACGAAAATTTAATTTACTAATTAATTTTACTTGTTATACAGTAATGTATAATCATTGACAGCTATTTCACAAGTACGCATAATAATTCGTTAATCTGGAATTCTAATTCACATTTCAGTTATAATAGGTTTGTTCCTACATAGCAATGACTGATTGTTTACAGCACTGTTTTAATGCGCAAGTGCAATTCATGTACTAGTTTGAAATCAGTTTCTAATTCCTTTGTTGGAACGACACGCTTAGTTCAAGCAGTAACCGTTAGGAGTATAGTTTGAAGTAATTTTCATTTTTCGGTCACTCATGTATAAGGATAAATGATAAATCTCATCATCACTAGAACCCGAGGTACTGCTGTAATTGCTAACTTGCTTCTACTTAAAAATCTGCAAATTAATTGTGCAACTATAATAACTTTCTCAAATAGCATCATTACATAAAATTTTAGTTACGTTCATTACCTAGCCTACCAAAAGTTGACTTCTTTTAGCGGTTAGATTCTATCTGCGCATGCGTCTGACTAGTGGTTTCCTAATAATCGTCAAACCGATTTGACTGTCAGCAAACAGTTTCCAAACCATCCACTTTTGTGTTGGAACAGAAAATCTTACAACTAGTTCCCGGATTGATTGTGTTGGAACGGTTAAATTCGTACTACGCAAACTCGTGACAGTTTGCTGCTAGTTTGATGATATGTAGGAACAAACCTATTGTCTTTATCTAACGATCGTTATTTCCAACGGAATAAATAAATAAGGACATAAAGTCCAGTTCGAATATGTGATATTTTGCAAACTATTTCTTATTATAACATTCTTTTTTTGAAGCTTATCGCGGTCTATATATTATAGTTTTTAGAGTAAGTATACCTAAACTTCTTACACGTCAGAAATAAAAGTTTTGAGTGAAAGTTAAAGTGGTAAGTAATAATTTAACCATCTATGATTAAACTATATATTATCTGAAAGTATTTCAAAAAACATATTTTCTTTATATTATGTAGGTGTACAACAGAAGTATACAAGAGTACATAGTTTATATTTTACAAAACTACGTAGTGCTTACTCTAGTATACAGAAGTTTTGTTTTATTTCAACTTGCCACAAGTTGATAACAATTTTTTAAGTGGAACAAATCACAACGTAAAAAAGAAATAGACTGCAATGAAAATGAACTAAATAAAATTATTTTGTCAACTCTGTAAAAAGCAACCAATTCCGATATTTTACTCAAGTTATGTAGAATCTGTTTTTTTCTTAAATTACAACACAGAACAAATCAGTCAGCAGTCATGCAGAATCATAAATGTTAGCTAGCACTTCTTATAAGGACAAAAATTGTAAACAAAAAATCAATGATATAAACCAAAGTAATACTAAAAACAAAGTAGAAGAAAAATCCTCCAATGGAGAATGAATTCCATATGTCATCAATGCCAGAATTGGTGCCATGACTACATATATGCCATATATGTGAAATAAAAAATTTTAAATGTAACAAGTATATGCTAGTAGCTGTGCATTTTTTAATTTCTCAGAGCACGCTTTTTGATACTATATGCCTATTTGTATATAAAGCTTAATATTATATTTATAGGTTTACAAGATTGTGCTTTTCCACTATTTTTCAAATATATATTTTTATATATTTTGTACAACTTTTATAAACTTTTTGGAAACAAAATACTTTTAAAAATATGTAGATATGTAGCTTTATAATAAACAACGTAGTCTCAAGACCAAAATTTATAGTAGATTCCTAAGGTAAAAATATGGCGATTTAGTTGAGTCGAAATGTTGGCAGTTAAAGACTTACAAGGTGTTAAATGCAAAATATTATTTTAGTTTTCTTTTTCTTAATAAATCCATTAAAAATTGTTGGGTTTGGGCTTTTGGTTCTTTATGTCGAGGAATTGAAATCTGTTCACAGTTTGATTATGGTTCATAGAGGGCGCCAACTGCGGTAGATTAAATGCGCATTAAAATAACTACATGACATATTTCCATTACAGTTTCAAATAATTTACAAGTGTTTAATGTAATTAATAATTTTACTTGTATAACATAATTTTATAAGACGTCAGTGTAATATACACAGTTAAAACATATATTATAGATAAATTCTACAAGAAAAAAATAAAAAAATTTCAAACTAAGAAACAGTTGTGAATAATGTATTTTTCCATGTACATTTATACATAAATAAGAGTTTATTTGGTAATGTCTATGTAAACTTTCTTCTTTCTTTATTTTATATATACATACATAAAGTATGTATGTGCCTACTTACTAATTAAAGCTTACAACACATCATCGATGATAAAGAATTTATCGTCTTAGTTATCTGGATCTATATTGTCACACAATGACAATACAAAGAATCGAAGCCATGATTAAATATTCTTAAATGATATTCTTACCATTAACTGACCTGAATATTTGGAAAATTAAAGTAAAAATAAACAGAAGTACCTAATTTAATATCTGATGCTAAATATAATTAGAAATGAATAGAAATAAATAGCTGTATTTCAACATATACGATAATGGAAAACTGAGGGCTGAATGGCGAAAAAAACATAAAAAATTGAAATGTAAATTATAAACTTTAACAAATTAATAATAGAAGAAAAATGTTACTGAAAATATCTATATACAATAGGTACCAATTTTTGGAATCGGGACATCAAGAAATATATTATCTGAAACTCGCAGTACGTAGAGATCGCGCACGTTATGCCTGAATGGACCTGCAAAGCCTGCTAATGAAATTTTCCGTGTTATTTAATGGAGCATCGCCCTCTAGACCAGTATCAGCATGGACCAGCATCTGCAACGACGGTCACCGCAGGTCGTGTCGGTGGCCTATAATTTCTACGTTTGGCCATATTAGTCCAACGAAAATTCTGTTCCCACAAAAATCAGGGATTGGTTTCAAACTGTTAGAAATATTCGACCAGTTGTATTGTGAATATGTCGCTGAACTGTAGGACACGCTCGTTATCAACAACCTTAAACGAATTGCAAGTCTTTCGTCAAATGATACTACGTTGCAAAATATTGTTTTGGTGGCGAGAACGATCCAAAAACTCAAAAACTTTTTGTGACCTTCGGAAATACTGAGCAAATTTTGTTGATCTCTCTTCACTTCAAAAAATAAATTATAAAATGCACCATACAACCTTCTTTTTTTAATATGGTAAACTCAAAACTTTATCATTTTCCTTGCTTTTTCCCCTCTGCTTCATACAATATCGTTAAAATAAAAATTTCTTCTTCGGAGTTACTCTCAACTACTACTTAAAAATTTTAAAATGTCTGCTACACACACGCGAAGTCGTGGAGGTTTGCAGGTCCGCGTTGTACTGGTCCATGCTGGTCCGTGCAGGTCCATGCAGGCGTAATGTTGCGCGATTTTTTATAGGTACTTTTTTCGACGATAATTTAATTTCGCAACGTGCCACAAAAACGGTTATTAATTATAAAATTACTTTATAGTAGCAATATTTCTAAACAAAAATTGCGATTGTATATAAGGAAATGTATTTCTTACTCGTTTGAAATGCACTCATATTTTTAAGCTTGTTTTACTTTTTTGCACATGTTACGCAATATAATATTTTCCATTCATGGAACTGTACCCATTTCATTAGTCTATATCTATCTACCACAACAAAGAAATTGCAAAAATGCAAAGTCATCAAAAGTATGACGTGACTAACCTTAAAAAATAGTGTATGTAATGTAAAAAAAGGTCAAGTGATTTTGAGAAATAAACAAATGTTTTTGTAATAAATGGATAAATCGTGGCGTGTGTGCGAGTACACTCGACAAACCCCTATTCGGTGTGATTGAAACAAAATATAATTATTTAGATTCTTTTTAAGATAGGTATACCTTTTTTTACTGTTTTAGAAAGGTATTTTAAGCTAATATAAATCAAATCTCCTAGTCATATGTATGTTCTCTGATACCAAACATCTAGGTATGCTAATGAACAATTCCACAGACAAAGCTCTAATCAATAATTATCTAAAGAAAATAATTTAATTTACTGACCTGCTAATGAAACACTATAAATATCTAACTTCACTTTTTGGCAGTGGGAACACGACAAATTCAACCACAATAGAAGAGATCTGACCTATTTCTGCATTTTTAGGATTGCTTCTTCAGGTGGTCTCCTTTAAGTTGAATCAAATATCTAACTATAAAAATTATTATAAAAATTAAAATTATTTGAAGTTAAATATCGACAATGACAAAAAGTGACATCCTGTCAATGAATTAAATATGACAATACCTACTTGAAAAATGTTCAACTTTTATGTAAAAGTTTTTATATATTTTTAGGTATTAATAATATTGTGTGAAACTAACTACTCAGTAGGAGATTTGATTTATATTAGCTTAAAATACCTTTCTAAAACAGTAAAAAAATGTTACAAAAGCTAATAATAAGGAATATATGGGTAGATATTGTGGGTGTAATTCCAGGTTGGGGCTTTTGTCCACAGAGTAGTTAGTTTCACACAATATTATTAATACCTAAAAATATATAAAAATAGGTATACCTATTACAAATTAAAATAAATAATAATTAATTAAAATACACATTTTGGAACCAAATTCGGACTATAGTGTTGAACGGTCTAGCTTAGAGAAGTTATTGCGGGGAATAGGTTGAACTTTATTTGTTTTGTGAACTGAACTGAAGGAGGACATTTTAATACTGACGCAAATTAAAACACTTGTCATTACCCATGCGTACGTATGTACTTTTTTGTAGGTATTACTCTAAATGCAGTTATTGTAGAGCTATTCGGTATTTATTCTATTGTTGGTACCTACTTGGTCGCAAAAAACAGTGGACATTTGCTTTCCAGCTTCAGATTGTGTGCTAATCTTTTATGGACGCGAATAATCATTTTGGATCTATCAGACGAAGTATTATCATGTTCCTGGATTACAGCGGTATATACTGAAGTATGTCATCGCCTGTCAGTATCTTATAGATCTGTATCCTTATATTTCAAATGATTTTAAGCCATTTACTAAAACTTTCCCTATATACTTATTCCCAGTTTATCACGTAGAATTGTTAACACTTTCAGAGGACGATGACGAGAACCAGAATTTTACAGCAGATAAATCAGCCAATAAGTTAATGTAAGAATAACTGAACCAAATTTTCAGTTTAATTAATTTACGAGCCCAAACTCGTAATAGTTTGGCCAGGCATAATTCTACGACTAATATTTAAATAAAAGTTTTCAAACATGTTTTATTAAAGTAAAAATCTTGGTAACACGAACAAAGTATAAACTTTTAACTCAATTACTATGATATTATAATACGGTATAATGTGTCAATGACAAATTCATAAAAAATATTAAAATTGGTAGTTCAGAATAGTTCGATCAGTTGCTGAAATTATAGTAGTCTAAAAGTTTGTAGAGTTTTAAAACAGAACAAAAATTTTCTTTATAAAATGGCACGTGGTAATAAACAGGGAACTTTGGTAGTACGCATTTGGTATCTAACTTTACACCTCTAGAAGGTATTATCAACTTGTATACAAAACTGGAAGCACATTCTAAAGTAGGTGGTCGACCATGCCCAATTTCGTGCTTAAACCAACATGCTCTGAAGAGGGTTACCTAACCGAGGGAAGAGAGATGAATTCCCATTAAAGGAACCATAAACAAGTTATAAATTTCATACTTTGACTTGCGGTGTGTACCATGAAGGAAGAAATTTGGGACAGTATGCTTTTTGAAGAGTATGCTAAGATGGTAAATACAGTGCCTACCACAATTAAAGATATATATGTCAATAAAAGTACTGGATCACACTTTAGATAAAGCGGCCGAACTATTCTGAACCGCCAATCGCAATGCTTTGTTTTATAAAAAAACTTGTCATCGATATATCATACCGTAGAAATATTTCATCGTATTTATGTACAAAGTTTGTACTTTGTCCTTGTTACCAAGATCTTTTTTTAATAAAACATTTTATTTATTTATTTATTAAAATTATTTGTCCAACAGTGAGATTCACCAATAATAGAACAAAATATGCAAATGCAGAACAAAACAAGAATATAACATGTGCAAAAAGAAAATACAAAAAAAATGTAAGTTACATACCGGTATAACAAAAAAAAATACAGTTACTCACTATGCTATAACTCATAAATTGTGTATACCCCTAAAAGTTAAATACAATTCATGTATAGTACAATTCAGTTTGTCACAGGAATTACAAACTGAATTGTAATTATGTGTCATAAAAGAAACAGGAGATACCAATCCCACATTAGTGTTAGCAACAGAAGTATAAAAAGTGAGAGGAGTGTGACTTGCGGGCCGAACTATTATAAAGTTCAATTTGTTTAAAATATCAGTCAATATTTTTATGTAATAGAGCATATAAAAACTTTAAACTATGGGAGTACTTTCTAAACTGTAATTAATCAAATTTAAAACGTGTTAACATATTTTATTAGTGATAGCAAGGCAACATCTTGAAATTCACGACCTCGCCTTATCACAAAACCCAGTGTTTTTTAAGTGTTGAAGAAACCAAATATTGAACATGATCTGAGAAAGAAAAGTTACTATCAAAGTAAACTTCTAAATCTTTTATGCTATCCGTACGCTCCAAAAAATCCGCGTTAATATTGTAATTGAACAGAATGTGCTTCAATTTACGCGTAAATGATATAACCTTATATTTAGAAATATTAAGCTGTAAATTATTTAATTCACACCATGAAACTACTTTGTATAACTGACTGAAGGTGAATACAATTAACATCAGTTGATATGGAAGATTTTTTTTTTAAATCATCAGCATAAACCAGCTGACGGCAATCAATATCAAATGTGATGTCATTAATGAAAATTGGAAATTAGAGTGGGCCTAGATTGGAACCCTGAGGTACTCCGGAAGTAATAGGATGTTGAGAGATCTAAATCCGTTTTAAGCAACGTAATGAAAGCGATTTGACAAATACGAAGTAAACAGTTTTAGAAGATTTCTGCATAGTCCGTATACCTCGAGTTTTTGCAGAAGCATACCGTGATCTACGGTCGTTCACGCTTATCAATAACATTACATATGAACTGTGTAAAATACATCAGATTTGTGGCAGTTGATCTCTTTTCTATAAAACCATGTTGGTCTGACGATTTACGCTAGCAGGGTTTGGACAAATAATTGTAGGGAATGTTCCTGTTTTAAGTGCAAGATTAAATATGAAACCCAGCGGGTGAGCTAGAGTAAAACGGCAATTTCAAGCAAAGAAACTAGGAATAAGGCATGTTTTTGTTGTTCCCTGGAATTAGGTTGACTAACAACATGTTCAAAATAGTTCCTAAAAGATTTCACAATCGCACAGGAGTCATTTAAGGAAATGTTATCAACATTGTGCATTATATTAGGAATTCTGCCAGATCCTATTCTGGTATTTATCAAACTCCAAAACTTTTTAGGTTCTGTTTTTATATTATTTTCAATATGTGATAAATAATATTTATAATCTCGACTGGCTAGTGTCTTTACTTGAGTTCTTAAAACTTTAAACTGATTTAAATAAAAGAAACTTTTATGTTTACTGCTTAAAAAAAATATTCTTTTTGCTGAATTGTCTGGTTCAACTTTTGAAAGTATTATTTAAAAATTTTCCATAAAATTATGGTTGATATACAATTTAGTTACATCTCATAATTAGGTCACGTGAGCATTCATATATTTTGTACATTTTGTGGAACAAAAGCTGTTGGTTTATGCCTATTTATTCACAAACGAGTAAAGTTTTGATAACAGTTGTACAATAGATACCTTTTTACAGTTACAATTTTATAGAATGGCATTACAAGTTCTCTTCTAGCATCTAAAAAAGAAGGAAGGAAAGGTCCAAAGAGTAATTTCAACAACTCTGCTCTCATAGGAATGTATGAATTATACAGGATGCCCGGAATATGAGTGCCGTAATTTTAAGGGCTTATATATCTGACTAAAAGTAATAAAAAACTCTTACGAAAAAATGTCTAAAACGATTAGTTTGTCTACAAATGCAATTCAAAAATAAAAATACAACTGCAATAATAGGTAAAACTATGTTATGGAATTACAAACTAAGGTACAATTAAGGTTAAGTAAAAGCGCCTGTAACGTAATTTGTTCACAATTGGATCAGTATTAATGAAATAAACAATTGAAGTTTCCGAAAAACGCAGTATCAGGCTGCTGGTGATAACCTAAAAGTAATATTAGTCATAATGGTGCGTACAGTTAGTGAGATTCATTTTCGTCTAGTTTTTCTTTGATGTTTGTTAGTGTACATAAAGAAAAATGGAACAATTTATAGAAACCATAACCAGCTGCATGGTATGTTAATTTTCGGCGAATCTACGCAAAACTCTCTAGTTACGAGACGTGCTAGAAACATAAGTCATTTTAAACAATTATAACTATTGTTCTGTGTTGTGAAAAGAGCTCTAAAAAATCATTCACAGTAAGTACTTATGTTTAGGTGTACATATTCGTAATTATTATGTATAAATGCACAACAATCCTAAGATAGTATATGAGCGACGTTGTCACATATTTAAGACCTGTTTGTTGCCATAATTCTGTTATCGCTGGTCAGGAAAAAAAATTGTTAAGTCAAATATGTTCTGGTTACTACAACTTACTACTACTACTTAAGGTACTCATATTCCGGACACTCTGTATATACTTACCTACCAATGGACAATCTGATTTTAGAATTACTTACTTAAAAGTAGAATGACATTTCTTCGCTAATTTATTCCAACACATAAAAAACAACATAAGAAGTTGTACCAATTCAATGTTTCAAATTGTTTAATGCGTAATGTAAATAAACCACATATTCTGATCTATCTTTCTATACCTACATGGTTGAAAGATAGGTAGATATTTAAGTCTCAATTTCATCTTTGTCCATATATACTTACACCTTTTCATCAAGTAGTTATTCGTTGCTATTTGAGAGAGTGGTGCCAAAAATGTTAATTTTTGGAAGCCTTCACCGCAATCGGAACTGGTTTATTCAATAAAAGATATAATGCTGCCTCCTGGTTGCTGTAAAGACTAAATAGACACCGAAATGCTTAGAAAGGCCATAAAGCGTGCGGTCGACTCTTTATGACGGTCTCACGTATCAACCAACGGGCCAATCACGTTATTTTAACACACCTCTCGAATCCGACATTTTATGGCCGGATTTTCACGTAAATTCCGAACGTTGCGTAGCATTTAAGCATCAAAACAAGAGCTATTAAGTGTTAGATATGTGGATTGATTTACTTCAATTACTGCTTCAATTTAAAAGTATATTTAATTATGGTTGTATACTGCTAAAAGCAACTCCACCTGCATAATACAGAAATTACAATACAGGTCACAATTATAATTGCCGCTGTAATTTCTATTATGACATTAATTATTGCAGAATAGTTTTACAGCCGATAATTTATCTTTCAAGTTATTTGCCCCCAACTTTCCGATTCAAATTAATATTGTCTAATCGGTGACTTGTAACACAACATTTGAGGTTATAGAAATGTGTAAAAATATAAAGAAATACTTACGTAGTACAATAATGCCTTTAGTTTATATTTACCTTTTTGGTTATATTGTTTATTTTGAAGTTTGCACACGTCACATGATTTTGGTAGTACGAAAAAATAGCTCCTGGCCTAATTTCTGAACGGCAATAGAAATTGCAGCAACTGATCGAAAAATCGTCAATGCGTAAGCGTATCGTAAAAATTACCGTAATTGTTACTGCAAGCAATTATAATTAACGACTGTACATCAATTTTTAGAGACTTATGTATGATATTAGTAACTATAGGTAAGTAAACTACCTCTACCATTATTTTCTTCAATAGGTAGTGGACTTAAGTGACTACCATTGTCAGTAACAGAAACTTTAGAAAACAAAATGTTATATCTAGTTAAACTGGAAAATATTAAATTAGTTTTGTGCAAACGAACAATAACTGTAACAAGAATTTTGACGTACCGAAAGGATAATGGGAAATTTGATGTTTTTAATATTTTAGGTATTAAGGGCGCCCTTAAGTAAGTTTTCAACGAATTCATTAATTCGTTTGTTGGGGCACTCTAAAAAAAATCTGAGTAAGAAGAATATCTCTTCATTGTGTCAATTATACAAGTTTTCTCTAAGGTGTATAATAGTTTCCAGGCTGACAAGTAATTTAGAATAAGAAAAAAAACTTAATTTTCACCTGTTATGTTTTATCATAAAATCTCCTGAATTTACACGTCAACTGCACATTGTAACACAACGCAGAATTCTTTTAAGAAACTAGTAGCACTTGAATTGATGTAAATTATTAAGTATTGGTGGTACACAGTGATAAGGTACAATTCACGCTTCTTCATGTTATCTAGTGCATTTAACAAAAAAAAGTTAAAGGAAATGATTTAATTTCGCCAGCCTTAATATAAATTTATGAAAGTATATTTAGGTATTACATATTTTTATTTTTATACTCATAATTCGTTAACATTAACTACAATAATATAAGATGACCTGTAAAATGGACTTGCAGTATTCAGTACAATGCAAAATTCACTTTTTCTAATAATTTAAGTGCTATTTAATATTAGTAATTTATAAAAGTGGTTTTTAGGTACTACATTTTTATTTTTTAATTTGAATATTCTCTTCTCAGGATAAACATTGTTTCCAATCATATTGCCCACAATTCCAAAAACATTGCATGTAACTATACTACTTATACGTATGATTTACTATAATATTAAATTAATGTTATACGAGCAACCCAAGTGACTAGTCAAAATCAAAAATGCCAACTTAATGATAATTGGCATTTGCAGAAAAACGAAAGTGATATAAGTATATGCATAAGTATATGTACAATTAATTGCACACTATTAAATTATTTATCATATTTTTACAACAATTATTTGGTTAACCTATGTCTCTTTATACTTGGTCCTCAAACTTTAGTTTGTTTAGTTAGTAGATTGTTTCGTTTCAGCGTTACTTATAAATGTCGTAAACTGTAACATAAAACTTTTATTGCCACTTTATACATCATTTATTCCTTAGACTTCTCTTGATTTCACTTACAAAGTTAGATATGTCCAAATAAAAAATATTATAGCCAGGACGATATTATTTCTGTATACACAAAAATATGCTCGAATAGGCTACTAAATTATTAATACATACATTTATTTATAGATTATGTACAATGCAATAAAACTTTAATTTTCATACAGTTTTCAGGATCAAATAAAAATAAAATACTTAGGCTCCTCTCAATATTTTGTAGAATTTACATTGTACCTAGATAGGTACATAAAAAAATAAAAGAATATATTGTAGGTATTAGAAAAATATTTAGTTCAGATTTTTCTAATCATATCATTTATTTAGAGAAAATTATTTACAGTTCATTAATTAAATTGTAACTGTAAATTTTTATGACAGTTTAATATGTTTTATACCTTGTGAGTGTTTGTTGTCATATAGATGAAGTGGCTATATGTAGGTATGTAGATACTAGATACATGTGTGAATTTTAAAATTAGAAATTTTAGATTCTGCTGAAGTTATAACAAGGAAGAGCCACCAAAAAAAGTTGGTGGCTGTAAAAAAAATTCTTTCATAGAAATAAATTATTTGTTAGTATAGGGCCATACAAATACAGGGTGTCCGGATACTCCACGCAGAAAATTTAGGAGGTGACAATACTCGAAAAAATAATCTGTCGAGTTCATATAACATTTTCTCAAAAAATCAGTAGGTATTAGCTGAGCTATGTATAACCTCAAAGTTATTTTTTTAATTTATTTTTTGGCTATAACTTTTTTAATACGGCAACGATATTTTTCAAATTTTGCACACTTGTTACTTTTATAGAGATGCAGTTTCAGGTAAAATATTTCTGAAGTTGCAGCAGCCTAAAGGGCAATAAGGGCACGTGCTAGGTGAAGAAGTGATCTTTTAACGAAACTTTTTTGTTTTTAATTTTATTAAGATTTTAATGGAATTCCTTTAAAGAATAAAAATGTATCTAAAAATTTGATACTCTTGTATGAAATCAAAAATAGACATGTAAATTCTTCGGACATACTGATGAAAGTGATGAATCTCATTTCTTTTAGGATTAAATAAAATATACTATAAAACCAATTGAATGATAACTGTCATATTGCTTTGATGGCAATTTCAAACTTTATGCTTTGTTCATACAAGATAAAAGCAGAAACGCAACCTCTATTATTTATTTTAACCTTGGTAGAATAATTTCCGGACTGTTAGCCACGTCGTTGGTTTAGCTTCCTTACATATAATAAAATTAAAATAAAGTTACTTCTGAGGAAGCTATCAATATGTCAAACGTTCCTAATCTAACAAAACATTTAAAATCTTTAAAAAAAAGATTTGAAATATCTACACATTTTCCTTTTCCCTCAAAAAACATTTTTTTATTTTAAAACGTTATCTTTATACAGATTTGAACAAATTGTTTAGGGAAATTTAAAAATATTTATTCAAAAATCATTTTTTAATATTAAGTTTTCATAAGATGTTCAAATGGAATAAATATCCGTTCCATTTAAACAAATACTCGTAAAAAAATGAAATTTTCTTACCAAATAAATTAATTTTTGACAAAAAAAAAGATTAATACATCATAAAAGATTTGCTTCCTGAGAATATATTGTTTAAATAAATTGGTTATCGAAACAATTTTTTTGTTCAGTGTAACAGGTCATGGCACACTCTCCTCTATGCTTTTGTTTAATTTACAGTGTTCAGTAATATTAAGTTACTAATTAAACATAAACACTCCACTATTACATGGAATAATTTGGGAGATATCTATTTTTTGTATGTCTATAATAAATTGAATATTTTGCATGGTTGAAGAAAAAAGTTATAATTCTTAATAAATTTCGTTAAGTTAATCAATTTGGTTATACGTAAATCTAATGCTACCTCATATTTAAACATGTTTGGACATGTATCGTTTTCTTTATTTTGATGTTTCTAAAGAACCATCACCCTGTATTTCTACAGAGAACATTGAACTCTAGCACAAAGGTTCCCTAAAATCTCTAGAAATTTCAACAAATGTGTATACTGGAACATAGGATCAGCAATTTATGATCTTGCCCACCTCCTGTGATCTTATGCCGAAATTGTAAAATCCCCTAATAAAATGTTAAGTCACTTAACAACAACTGTCGTTTTAGGTCAACACCAATTTCAGTACTCCAAATAAAATAAGTTGTAAACCTTGGGTCTGGCAAAATTATAAAATTTACCTAGCACTAGACGTGTTTTCCTCTCACCATTTTGGCAATTCAACTTTAAAATATTCAAAAATGCAAGTGCATATGTGACATTACAAATACTTCCTTCTAGCAGAGTAGCATGCAGTTATTTCCGGAAAATTCATTATTACTACTGATACATGAAGTATACAAAACAATGGACTTGGATGGAACAGAAAAATAGTATCTACAATGTCCGTACAAAAGTAGTGAACTCTAGTTATAAAAAATATAAAAAATGATTCATAATAAGTAATGGTATACGATTTAACTGTTCTTACGTTATTTTAAATGATGCATCAGTAGAAAACTATTATTGTGAAGAAATTTTTAAGTTTATTTGAAAATAAATAAAGTTACTAATAACATGTAAAAAATGCGACGATTGTTATAATTTACCCTTTTTGCGCTAGGCAATATTACAACTTCGTATTCAAGAATTTCGCATTATTAAAATCAAAAAAAGGCAGGATAAAAATGAACTTTCAAATTATGATAGACAGATCAGACAAAGAAATGATACATATATCTTTTGCCAATCGATAAATTTATTGTAGGTTCTTTTGAAAAATCTTGTAGATATCTGAAATTTAAACAATTTTTTTTTGTCAAATCTCCAAAGTGGATAATTAAGCCATCCAAAACTCGGACTTCTCTTTAACATTCCCAAACAACTTAATATTCATGGAACATCCTATCCTAATCACCTCTCAGGATGTAACATAATTTGAATTTAGTTTATAAAAATAAGAATATGTTTGGAAATAGAGAAGTAGAGAAAGAATGATTCAGATGGGTATTTTCATATTTATAAATAAATTTAGTTGCTATATATTTAAATAATTAATTTCTTAACAGGAATTATATGGATTCAATTTTGGAAATCAAACAGTAGCAATCAATTTCACGTATAAATTGATATTCTCTTTATCTTTAATTTTACATGGGATTCAGTCCTTTTGGATCCTATTTTTCCAAATATTTTCCAGATATTTGAGTTTTAGAAAAATATAAAAAGTGATTAATTTACACGGTTTAAATGTTTTAGTTTTGAATTCCTCATTAAACGATAGAATAGGAAACTTTTCATAGTCAAAAATAAGGAAGTTATAATAGTGATAATTTTCAGTGAGGAAATCCTGTACAGGGTAGTGCGCAGTTAATTTCATCTATTATGTTCTAGCGGACAAAGTATCCAAAACAAAAGTTGTAAAAATCTTTCTAAAGACAACAAAGATGACAAAGACAATTGAGCATCGAATTACCGCAATATATGTGTTTTTTGATAGAACACCCTGTACATCTTTACACATCTGGATATGTTGTTCTCTAATACTACAGGAGATGCTAGCAGCATATGCTAAAAGCCAAAACTTGCTAAGTAATCAAGTCTGATAAATGAGCATCCTTTTTTAGTTATCTACATGCCTCCCTTAATATTAAAAACAAGACCTTTAAAACCTTATATCACTGAATTATGAACACCGTAGATATATAGATAAGTAAAAATATATTTTTTGCAACATAAGCAAAAGTAAGTTCAAAATATTATACAAGGTGTGTCATAACCGATGGGCTATAGAGCAACAGGGTACAGTAGACATCAAAATCAAAATATTTACTGTTAGAAAGATACGATTCAATTAAACCATATTTACCGAAAATCGACAGTAACTCGAAAGCAGTAGGGCAGATATGTATTAAATTCGATAGAGCTATATTTTAGAGGGTAAAAATTTAGATTTTATAATTAGTTTTAAGAAATCTGTGGCTAATGACACAATAGGAGTTGCATTATTCTTACAGATTTTTCTTCCAACACCTTTGAGGCTTGCGTTTTTTTAAATAAAAATTAAATTTCAATTTTGCATCGGAAAATTATCAATAGGTGTAAGTTGCATAAAAATGTTTTTGAGGTAGTAACAGAGTCGACCTTCGTTTTCGATGAATTAATGAAGTTTAGTATACAAAAAAAAACTGCAGACAGACCTTGTTCGTTAAAGACGTTTTTACTATAAATGTCGTCAGGTTACCTACGTACATATTTTGATTTATTGCAATACTTTTTATTTGATTCACCTTATACAAAATTTAACAGTGATTTTGACACTTACATGACTGGTTTCATTTGTTCAAACAATAAAGAACAAGAATAATATTTTTTTCAAAAACAATTCATATGAGTTGTATGATATTTCAAAGAGGAGCAACGAGACACAGGTTTTGATGCAATTATGCATAATATGTTATATCCTACCTATGTCTATCTGTAAATGAGATTAAAAATTAACCATGGTGTCAGAATTAGAAGGGATTTGAGGGACAACAATTGTGAAAATAGAACATATTTGGCATTAAGAGAATTATCTTTTATATATTTGAGTAGATCTTTTCTGGTCTTATTTTTTGCACTATGGAGAGGTACGTCATAAATAAATCAAACCACAAGTGAAATACAGTATGCGCCAAAAGTATGGAATAAATTCAATAAAATCGAAACAATTATTTTTTGGGAAAATCCTCGAACAGGTCGATTTTTAATTTAAAAAAAACATATTTTAGCGTAAAATGCGATTTTCAAATGTCATTTGTTTTCGAGTAATGACGTCATCGATTTTTTTTTAAATGGCAACACCATATTTTTTTCCTTGATTCTGAAAGATCGTTTAATTCTCTATCAGACAGTACTAAAATTTTGCCCTCTTACATGGGAAAGTTTTCGAGTAAATGACGATTGAATGTTAGAAAACGTAAATCAGTTAAAATAAAGCAACACCCTCAGAAATTAAATGTGTGGGCTGAAATAGTTGACGACAGAATAGTAGGGCCTTTCTTCTTTGAAGGAACCCTTACAGGACAAAGATATTTAGAGTTTCTAGAAAATGACCTTGCATTAATTTTTCCTAACGATAATGATCCTGACATTCCTGACGATACCATATGGTTTCAGCAAGACGGTGCACCTCCGCACTATGCGCGCCCTGTACGAGATTTTTTGGACAACTGTTTTCCTGGGAGGTGGATCGGCAGACGTGGACCGATAGAATGGCCTGCAAGATCGCCAGATCTTACACCTCTTGACTATTTTTTATGGGGATACTTGAAGTCAAAAGTGTACATTAATAAAACACGTAATTTAGAAGAACTTTAAAATCGCATTCGGGACGAAATACGCAGAGTTACCCCAGAAATCATTCATAATGTGCAAGAAGAATTTCTTCACAGACTTGCGCATTGTCAAGAAGTTGGTGGATGGCAATTCCAACATTTAATTTAAGTATAAAATTTAATCAATTGTATTTTATTTTACATACCTCAGAATTGTTACTTTTTTATGGATAAAATTTACGTTTTCTAACATTCAATCGTCATTTACTCGAAAACTTTCGTATGTAAGAGGGCAAAATTTTAGTACTGTCTGATAGAGAATTAAACGATCTTTCATAATCAAGGCAAAAAATATGGTGTTGCTATTTAAAAAAAATCGATGACGTCATTACTCGAAAACAAATGACATTTGAAAATCGCATTTTACGCTAAAATATGTATTTTTAAATTAAAAATCCACCTGTTCGAGGATTTTTCCCAAAAAATAATTGTTTCGTTTTTATTGAATTTATTCCATACTTTTGGCGCATACTGTATATTCTAAAATCTTTTAAAAAATATGAACCAAAAACAAAAACTTTTATAAAGCCAAGTAAACTCAATGCAAAATCTTTCAGCTCAACATTACGAAGCTAGAAAAACAAATTTTTATAAATATTATGTCATTATTGTAAAAATCCTTGTGATATAAACACATCACCAAGCAGATATTACACAGAATAATTCTCTTTGCTACTAACATAACAAATTTACTAGAGAGCAACAAAGTGCGAAGGTGTTCGGTCCTATATGATAAATTTAAAAATAATGTCACAAAAAAAACGCGTAAGTTGTGTAGTGGCAACAAATAGTGAAAATTAAAATTATAAAACTCGTCGCTTTTTTATTTTTGATAATTCCAAATTACGATTTTTTTAATTTATAATAATTTTAATAGTGTTAATGATTTTGTGTCGCCTTACTGTTTATAATATTAGGTAAATAGAGTTTTCGCAACCGTTACTTGTTAGTGAAGGCATTGGCTATGTTCCAAAATAACAAAAACCAATACAACAATTGTTGTATTGTATTATTCTATGTATATATTTAGCAATTTTTTAAACCCTCTAAAATGATATATCTATGGAATTACCAATTTTTGACGTATTTCTGGATATGTTGATAAAATACACACTGTATTGAGAAGATAAGTGAATAACTATACAAATCTATGAGTAATACTTTTAGGCACTGCTAGTTAGTTCAATTTCTATAGGCGGCATCAATATTCAGATTTTCTTCAATCCTATCCAAAATTGATTCTTTGAAATTGTTATTTTAATGATAATTATACAATGAACATTTCTAACTAGGATCAGTTATCAACTGAAAATATTTGTCATTATTGCAAGAACGATAAAAATAAATGTTTTTCATACATAAATTATATAGCAATTTAAAGTTTTAGAGACCAGTCTATGTGTCAGGTGGACACCCACAAAGAATTTAGGAAACGGTGGGATGAAACAAACAGCTGTCAATTTGCTAAGGAGTTCCTTGAGTACCCCTGCAAGGATACAACGAAACCATGACCGCGACCTGTCCATGTCTAGAATGAATCTTCGCCTGGTGACAGTTATTCACACTTGACACTGTTGGCTAAGGAAGCATTTATTATATGAGGAAGAGTCAAACATCTCTTGGTAGGGGCTGCGAGCAGAAAGACGAAACAGTACTCCTTGCACTCTGTGAGTGCACTGCCATTTCATCAATAAGATAATTCGTGTTGGGAGAACGTCCGTCTTCTATGGCCTACATTAGAGAGATCCTTTTGAGCGACGTCACCACCTTCTTTTCTTTATTAGACTGGTTAGCGGCTCAGGTGGATTGATCTTCTATTGGGAGGAAGTACAAAGGACCTAATGGGGCCCAAGCGCTGTCGCTACCCTCCCCAGATTCCAGACGTATTAAATATTTTTAATATTCAAAAAAGTTTTAGGAATTTGACGTTGTCTAGAAGTTTTGAATTAAACTAAATCTGTCTACTTTGAGTTTTGGAATATGTAGTCTTCCATTGTACTGTACCAAATTTGTTTGTAATTAATGATTCCTCAGTACATAATTAACCAAAATCTGTTTCCCTTTCAATTTTTAACGATTTATAGAGTTGTTATATTTTGTTTGTTTTGACGACAGAAATTAGCCATGAAAGTTTGCCTTAACGTCGCTGTTACATTCTGTGTAAAGGCGGTTTCACACAGGACGATATTATCGGTATCGGCATATGTATCGGATACAGTGTTCACACATACCGACAGTCTTGATTATTTATAGCCGATCCTGTAGATTTAACATATTTTCTAAAGATTAGTCAATGGAGTACCTAGTCAGCAGATTCTAGAAATTGTATCATTTGGCTTAACTACAATTTGGTCATTGCACTGACCTGTATTGCAGGTCCATCCGACATGCACAGCGATATCGGTGACGGCCTCTGATATTTTTATCGGATCGGATACTGTGTAAACATCTTCTTCATTTGATTTTTAACCCAATCTGACACCAGTACCGACACCGACACTAACAATGTCCTATGTGAAACCGCTCTAAGGCGATTTTTCATCTATCTATAAATAGATTTTGAATACAAAGTTTGTATAGGCCAATGTTCAATTTACATTTTCACGCACGTAAAATTAATCTTACCACCGCAATGACGGAAATGAATATTATCGTGATTATTTTTAATCCTAAAAGACCCATGTGTATTTACCCAAGAAACTAGTTTATTTCTTCATAATACATTTATTGTCCTTTAATTTATAAACTGGAGACAATAAAATAATTAAAGCAATGCAATAAAAGAGTTCATAAAATTATAAATTTTATTATACAGATATTATTTATTTATACACAACGTAAGTGGTTTATTTTACATATCACATATCATACATGCATGCATGAGATATAGGTGGGAAATAAATGCGAGTAACTATGTGATGTAAAAACAAAATTCAAACATACGACCTTTGATTTTTAAGGCGACAGAAGTTGTATGCCGAACATAAATTTACACAGCCGTTTCAATTTGTGGTACCAATTTTCACATTTTAAAAGGTGAACAGTAAAAGCAAATAAACAAACGTCGTAAAATATGGTCTTTGATGTTAAATTCCTATATAAATTTTCAATTACTTACTAATGTAATTTTTATCATAAAGCTTTGCAGTACATTTGTGACAGTTTGTAAATTGTTTTTAATGCGCATGTGGATTATTTGCTTACCATTGCGGATTTTACACTGCAAAAACGGTTGTTTGATTTGACGTTTAATTTTTACGTATTGTTGATATATCTAAAGTAAACATTTTATTAGATGTTCATATCATATTTAAAAGCTGTTGAAAGTTGACCAAATACAAGATGTACCTTAAAGTATTTGAAATGTACTAAATTAATTGATAGAACCATGCAAAGTGGCACGTGGTCTTAAAGTGGGTAAATAGCTAACAACGAAATGGCTACCTCAACAAAAGTTAATTTCTTAAAGCCGCTTTACAGTCCGCAATTCTTTTTGCAATGACAAGTTCTTACTTGCAGTTTGTTTTACAGTTATCAATTCGCAATTGCAATAGAAGTGATACCAACATTTCAACCCCCTGTTTATCCAAATTTTACAAGTAACAATAACAAACAGTATAACAGAAAATAAAGGTTTCAGTTAATATATTTTGCAAGTGCCACAATCAAACAATAATCAAGTAGAAACGAAAGAAGGTATGGTGGTAACCATACAAATCACTGCATTATTCCCCAAAATTGCAGAAAAGCTATAATAAAAATCAAGCAAGACCTATATTTAGAAAGTGCAAGAATATTTTAGAGACGACGGCCTTTGCAATAAGCAGCGGTTCAGTATACAGGGTATCCCAACGAAAATTTGACCCCCCCATAATTGGAAAACCGAATAATATTTCAAAATTCGCCGAGACCCGTCGATTTTTGTTCTTGGGGGGAGCTTTTTTGACAGTCAAGCCAACTCGATATGTTCATCCCCCTAATGTCTAGCAACCCCAACTTAAAAATTTCAAATGCAACTACCCCACTTGTGGCGCATCATTTTAAAGCCCTTTTCATTGCGAATACAGTGACGTACCGTTTTTAGAAATCGGTTGAGATTTGACAGAATTATTGGTTACAAACGAAAAGATAACAAACCAACTTACGCGTAGTAATTTCTACACAAATGCCCACCACTAATAAGTTTTTCATCTACTACACATGACCGCATTACCTAATTGTTATTGATGTGTCTATCAGTTTACAAAAAAGTCAGAAATGAAATAAAAAAGCTGAAGCAAATAAAACTATATACTAAAATAGTTATTAGTAGAAGATACTTAAGTTTATAGGAATTCAGACCTTTTCAAAATAACAAAAAATCAGTACTACAAAAAAAGTCGGTGTTTTTTGCTTGTGACCAAGAAATCGTGAGTTTCAGCCGTTATTGAAAGTATTAACGTGTGTTCGAAATGGTTTATTCTATCGCGGAAAGAGTAGAAATTGTTGCAATATATTATCGAAATCACGATTGCGCTAAAGCTACAGCACGAATTTTTAATGCCAATCATCCTGAAAAAAATGTAAACCACCAGTACGTTAAACACCTGATTGACAAATTTGTTGCAACAGGTTCGCTTTTAAACAAGAAACGTGAAGTAATTGGGCCAGTTCGAAATGAAGCAGTTGAAGTGGCAGTTTTGGGTCATGTACAGATGGATAATAAGCAATCGATTACAACTGCGTCTCAAGCTTCTGGCGTATCCCGTTCCAATGTTCATCGAATTTTGAAAAAACACAAGTTTCATCCATTTAAGATGACGCTGGTTCAAGAGTTACATGAAGATGACTTTGATCGCCGTAACCAATTTTGCGAATACTTTAGTGAACAACTTCTACTGAATCCAAATCTTCTCTACAATACATGTTTCTCCGACGAATGCACATTTATGTTGAATGGCGTGGAGTGATACTAATCCGCATTTAATCAGGGAATTTCATACTCAGACACCTCAAAAATTGAATGTTTGGGCAGGCATTTTGGGCGACCATCTTGTTGGACCATTTTTCATCCAAGGTAATCTCAATGGAAACACCTATCTAGAATTATTGGAAAGAACAATTGATCCTAGGATAACAGAAATTTTAGAAAGTGACGACAATTTACTAGAAAATGAAATAACCTTCCAACAAAATGGTGCGCCCCCGCACTATGCTGCTGCTGTGCGACAATTTTTGGATGACCATTTCCCGGGGCAATGCATTGGCAGAAGAGGTCCCGTCGAATGGCCACCAAGATCTCCGGATCTGTCCCCATTGGACTTTTTTCTGTGGGGTCATTTAAAATCACGAGTGTACGCCACTCAGCCGGAAACATTGCAAGTGCTACGTCAGAGAATTGTAGAAGAATGCCGATTAATAACTGCGGATGTCTTTAATAATGTTCGAACAGAATTTGAAAACAGACTGTATTATTGTTTGGGAGTTAACGGGGGTCATTTTAAGCAATTCATCAAATAAATCTGATTTATTATTTGCTTCAGGTTTTTTATTTTATTTCTGACTTTTTTGTAAACTAATAGACACATCAATAACAATTAGGTAATGCGGTCATGTGTAGTAGATGAAAAACTTATTAGTGGTGGGCATTTGTGTAGAAATTACTACGCGTAAGTTGGTTTGTCATCTTTTCGTTTGTAACCAATAATTCTGTCAAATCTCAACCGATTTCTAAAAACGGTACGTCACTGTATTCGCAATGAAAAGGGCTTTAAAATGATGTGCCCCAAGTGGGGTAGTTGCATTTGAAATTTTTAAGTTGGGGTTGCTAGGCATTAGGGGGATGAACATATCGAGTTGGCTTGACTGTCAAAAAAGCTCCCCCCAAGAACAAAAATCGACGGGTCTCGGCGAATTTTGAAATATTATTCGGTTTTCCAATTATAGGGGGGGTCAAATTTTCGATGGGATACCCTGCATATGCCTACGTGCAAGAGACTTGCTACTTCCTCTTTTCTAGTATTTCAACATAATATATTATTAAAATGTCTGTGAGGAAGTTTCAGTAATATATTTGTACTTTGAAATACTACTATACTAATTTATTAGTATCCTTGGGAAAAATAGAAGAAAAAGAGTTTATATGAAGTTAAAAGTTAGGTAAGTGTTGAGGAAATAATCGCAATAATCATGGAATCGAAATTTCTGTCACTACTGCGTATGTATCAGTTTGGCAGTCCACAGATAAATCTCCAATTAGTTCAACTGCCAGCAAATCGTTTGATGATAGTTTGAAATTCCTCCACGGAACCAAATTCTCAGTCAGAGTTTGTGACTGGTTCTGCAGAAACAGTAATTTTTTCATGCGCATACTCCGGAAAATTATTGCAAACCGTTAGGGATTGCTGCAGAAACAAACCAATGACTGCCAACTATAAAGCTAAGGGCAATAGCTACAGGTAAAGTGTTCGGTATTTTTGTGGCACAAGTATAATATTCAATGCAACTGGAATAACAGGCCCTTCTTAAAATTAACGCGATTTAGTCAACCTTACCTTAGTTCAAAAATTAATATTTGTAAAGTACAGAGTTTATAAGTTAAAATTATGTTTCAATATTTATCTTATTCTTTGATAGCTTGGCAGGTCAGGTTCTGGTGGCAGGCCTGTATAAAATACTCTATATCGCTCGTACACGTAGTATAAAACAACATTTTATAAATTCAAATTCATTTTGGAGTGAAAATGTTTTAGTATTAAATTTTGGGCAAATTGGCAATTCAATAATAAAATAAACTTATCAACACAATTTTTGGTTATTGAGTTGAACGAAAAAACAACGAAATGTGTTGATAATATGTGTTTGTAATAACACATACTTAATTTAATAAGCAAACTCAAAAGTTGTTCAATTTTGTCCATAAATTTACCGGATTAATTTAGTTAGTACCTAAATAACTGTGCTACCTAATATTTCAACATAATTAAGCGTGGACTCATGCTAATAACCAATTGTGTTGACTTTGACTGTTAATTTACTAAAAAAAACTATATACCTCGACATTTGTTGCATTCGAAAATTTAAACACAAATGGTTACTGGTAGCGTCGCTAATAAAACATGTAGCACGAATAAAACATTCTACCTATATAAATAAACTCTCCTTAGTGCAAATATGTTCAATTTGGACGCTAGACGACCTTTATTCATTTTTTTAATTTTTTTTTAATGACATGCAATTTTATTACATTGTTCTAGTTTTATCGTAGTACCTACTTTTGCAAGTGATTATTTCAAGTTTCTACGACAATGGACAAATATTTGTAATTATAATTTAAATTCATTAACATATTAGGTAGGTACTATGAGTCTAAATCTTATGGTTTTTTGTAATTTGTATTTTAATAATTATTAGGAGGAGCTACGTGAATAGAATAAAAAAATAAAGATAAAAATTATTCAGATTATCTATCATCTACCCTTTTGTAAAGATTTATACGAATAACAAAAATTATTAAGATTATTTATTAAGCCTAAGGTTATTTATTTCATCTTTGTTTGTCGTTGTCTAAGTTGTTCTTCATTTTCACAGGTATCTAGAACGCGGATTTAAGGTACCCCCCATAAAATATAATCCATGGGATTTAAGTCTGGAGAATGTAGTGGCCAATTTAGGGTAATTGTGGCAACAATCCCAGAATTGTTAGAGTTGTACTTAGCAAATGCTACGCTTGTGTAATTTAGTGTTTTCAAAAGTTATACATGAAAATTATTATCCGGAAAATATTTTGATGCAAATTAAAACTGTTTACGATCAGATTCAGTCGAGGTCTTTGAATTGAAATAATTATGCATGTGCTCTGCTTTCGTAAATGTTATCGGTTCATATTTCTTGCCCCTTTAAGGAGATGATCTAGCAAGTATGACGGGAAGATGCATCAAACTTTCTTGTTACAGTCAAGTATCCAAAAGCCGAGAACATCATCAAGTACATACTTTTGAAAATGAGCAATTCCATATAATTCCGAGGAACATGAACAGAAAAAGATCTTGATCATATTTGACCTGTACGTCAAATAACTTGACATGTAAGAAAAGCCAGAGCCAATTTAGGAGTAGCTCAATTTCAGTGTATATGTATTGAAAAATGGAAAGAGGTTCAAGTAAAGGGGAGACCTAAAGGCGCAAAGCTAAAGAACACCAAGCCAAGTTATTAGAAAATAAAAAAACATCCAGAGCAATTCCTTTTCTTCAAAATCGGATGATATGTATTAAATTATTCATCCGATGGAAATGATTTTTTAGAACGCGTTGGATGTAATGAAGACTAACCAGTTGAAAGAAAAAGAGTTTATTCTGTTCGAGATGGTTACGGGAAGGCTGCACATTCTATATAACGACGTTTGTCAAATGTGCGGTACCAATGCAATGAAGAAAAAGAAATTGAATTTCGAGGACTATATATTCCTACTCTTGGTGGCCTTACCTAGCTTAGGTAGATGAAATTTTAGTTTTTTTTAATATTCATGTCTTGGAGGTAGATACATGTTTCTTAATTACATCTATATCAAAATAATAGCAAAGTACAGAGTTTGTTTTGTGTATGTTTCACATATTTTTATTTATTTACCTAAATAGAAGTAAATATTTCATGTTTTGTAAAAGGTAGTTAATTTCTCCTCACTTAACCTTACAGGTGCGTCATAATATGTACGTCACTCTATAGCTTAAAATATCCAAAAATGAACATATATAAGTATCTATAATCTGCTTTGGTATATTGTTCGACTTGGCTAGGTATATAAAGAATATTTAAAATGTTCTTAATTTTTTAAAGAATTAGCGTTTTTCAGCCGAGTTGTCTGTTGTTTAGAAGAGCTCACTGAATAGATCAAAACACAGCGGTGTTGGTCGGCGCCTCGCTTTTTGAAAACGTATTGACCAATGATATGAACCACGCGTTGCTAGCTGTGCAAACTATTGTGTCATCCCATAAACATGCAAATTTGCCTGCCAATACAACACAACCAGCTATGTAGGTATATAATCTCCCTTATTTAATAATGTTTGAACCTAAATAACAATGTCACATTTGACATGGGAGTGAAAAACATTGGAATGCAAGGAAATAAAAATGTAGTAGGTATTGATAACTCGAATACTCTTTTTTGTAATTTGATTTTAATAAATGGCATATTAGAAACAGATACTCAATTTTTTCAAATGATTTAATATTTAGTGCAGTTTTAAATAATGTTTTCGTAACTTTTTGCAAAATTTATTAAAATAGATACAAATTTCGAAAAAAATATCGAGAGTGATCGGGTGTCATCAATACAACCTGTTTTGTAATAAATAAGTTACTTAATCTAAATTTTTAAGTAACAATTATTTCCTTCCATTAGTAAATATAGAAATTTTACGTATTCGATTACGAAAATACCCCTATATTCTACGGGTATTGATATTTCTCATAGTTTTAATATAGGATTTTTTCTTTGTATGTCAACGTAGGATCCAATTTTAGTGAAATTGTTCTAAACTTATAACTAAGAAACATTGAAAAAATACTCTCATTCTGTATATAGTTATGGCACGAATTCAGACAACTTACGTCATACGAACAAATTCATTATATTTTCATCAAAATATTTAAGAAATTGCAACTGAGAATAATAAAACTGTATGCTACACTAATTATTTGTACTCCTATACGCTAAATTATAAAAAACGATTATTTTTAACGCGACAAACTATCGAAAATTATGTTGACAATAAAAATAATTGCGTGACGTAAGTCGTCTGAATTCTTGCCTCAACTATAACTGCATATTCAACAAATTTATAAACAAAATTGATAATTATGCCAAGGAGTAAAAGAGTTTTACAGACAAGCAAAGAACCTTCTGACTGTATATGTCACCCTATATATTATATATATACCTACCTGTAAAATTAGATTTTAATTCGTCGTCTCAAAAATCTCTTATTCCTCAAATTTTGTAGAAATATTTCGATGTTTGACTAATTTATTTAAATATATTGAAAAAATAATTTTAATTGCGATTTTTTTTAAATATCAGCGTTTACTCTAAAGCTTGCTACAGACTACGCGTCTATTAGCTATTCGTGTTGCGCGATGCGTGATTCGCTTGGAATTCGTGAATAGTGTGTAGGGTCGCTAAAAATATGTTCATAAATACCCAAACCACGCAGCACGAATCGGGAATTTGCGGACAGTCTATAACCAGCCTAAGATAGGTTTTGCAAAATCGCACTGCATTTTTTAGCAATTTCTTCTTCTCTTCTTTATGCTGAAATTTGATTTTTTCTTTATTTTCCTTTAAATTTATACGAAAATAGAACAAAACCAAGGATTTGTTTTCTTCCTAATTGTAGTAAGTATGTTATAAATGTAAATAAGTAAGCAATTATAGTTTTATTTCGTTTTAAAACTGCTTTGATATAAAATTTATAATTGTTTCGCTTCCTATATTATTTTCAATTATATACGTAGGTACTACTCCACATTACCGGCGGTAAAGATATACCTATACAGGTATAACTGAACAGTGTTGCCATTAAAAATGCATTCACAATAAATATTTATAATAAAACTAATTTCACATTTGTATTGTTTTTTTTTTTAATGATAGTATATGTTTCCTTATATCTGCAAGAAAATGTATGTACCTACATTGAAGATAGATACGTAGGTAAGTAATGTCAGTTCACTCCTTTTACTATTACTTTTGGCAAATTTTATACATATTTTGTAACATTATTGAAGATTTAGTTTATTATAATCGAAAAGTTTAACAATAATTACATTTTACAAAACACATTGCTCACAAAGGAACCTTTATAGTGTCTAGTGTAGTCTTCTAAATTTGATTACCATTATATTAAAATAATTTCCTGTAAGTGTTAGTACACCCACGTTATGAATAGCTTTTATCATATTTCTAAGTGTAGCAGGAACTTCCAAAAAAATTATGTATGAATACATTTTGATGGTATTCTTCAATGATAATATATTACAATACAATTTTATATAATTGGTAGCCTGAAGTAACTTATTTTCACAGAAAAATTTTATTAAGTACAAAGACCCACTTGTTCCCTTCCGATTTTATTTAAAGAAAAAAGTTGGTTTTTGCTGACCATAAAATTTAAGACTTTGTAGAAAATGATACATGCAGTAAGCATTATTTATATGTCCTTAATTTTTAACAAAGTATCGCAATGATAAAATAGACACCTATAAAAACATTACCTATACTGGTAGAATAAAAAGTCGCAAAAAAAAGTTTCTGTAATTTTTAATGTGTTTTTTTGCACCTAATCACTAGATGTTTTAAGTTTACCTTCCTATGCATAAATAAAACATTTACAAGGTACCTATTTGTATGTACAATTTCATTTTAAATTACTAAGTTTATTTGGAAAACATATTTTAAACATTTAGTATATACAGTCCGTAGATTGCGCTAACTATAAAATATGTAAGTTTTATTATTTTTCAAAAATAAATACCTTATAAAAATATATATTTAGTATGTTTCCAAAATTAGAAAACACAAGAACAGCTTAGAAAATGACCTTATTGAGACGCATACATTGTCAATAATACCTACATTAATTATCAGAATAAATTTCGGAAAACAAAATATTAGATCAGCAGGTAGTTAAACTTTATAATTGTGTTTTATGTTTGTTTTCTAGATTTTGTTTTGCATTAAAAATTATGTAGCTATATGATTCCTGAATGAATGTCTTTATATATGGTTGTAAATTTCGAATGATGATAATCGAGTTATATGTACATATTTAAAAAATAAATGATCCCGACTCGTTTATAGACACAAATTTTCTCATGAGATGATAAATTTAAATTGTACGTTATTACAAAATATTAATTAATGGAAATAAGGGCCAATATTCAGTAAAATGTCTTTTAAATAGGGTGAAAATATACCACATGCAAATAACATGTTCTTGAGAACAATTCAAATTGACCCATGTTATATTAGTAAAAAAAAGGGATCTACTTACCAGGATTCGGTTGGGACTGGTAAGAAGTTTTTTTGATCCACTCATAAGGGCTTCTGGCCGGTGGTGGTCTGGTGTTTTGGCTGTGGTTTTGGTGAGGTGAAATATTCCCGCTTTGGGCTCCAGGACTAGACATATCACTTCCCGAAACAGTTATCGGAGGAGAAGGAAGTTGACTTTCCGGATCAACCACTTGGTGTTGTGGATGCTGCAATGGCGGTATTCCGCTATGTACGAAATCTTGAAAATCATGCTGAAACACACTGTGAGGATGAGCTGGATGATGATGCCACATCTGCTGTTCCTCTTGGACGCAGTAAGACGTTGGAGGCGCAGTGCCTATTTGGGGGCTTTGGTGATATCCCGCGTACCACGAATGCATTGGTGAATTCGCCTGGAAATGACCGTTAGGTGCGGAAATCTGTTGCTGGTGTCGATACATAGCTGCCGGGCTGTAATATGACACCATGCTCGGTACAGCTGAAATTTTAAAACTTCTCACACCAAGTCTATATATTTACACTTAGGTATTAGTCCGAGTCCGCAACACTAAACAAAGTTTTCAACTGCGCCACATATATTAATGTATTTATTTACAAATACCTAGCAATACACAACACCTTTACTGTTCGAACAACTCAAAACCCACTGATAGCGTCACCTAATATCATGATTGTTGACTGAGTACATGGGGCCAGAGGTAATGCGATAAAATAAGATAAAGATTAACCGAGGAAGGTGGAGCCAGGACGCTCTAATGCTCCAATAGGGTCGCTTCGTTCGGATCATGGCTGCAAATGCTTCTGACCGCCAACCAACGGAGTTTTAAACGCCAACCTGATTATTAAGCAACATTTAATTAATTATAGTGTGAGGGGACCCTTGAATTTTACGCCTACCAATAATACGTTTTGTTTTATTTTTGTTATTTTAAGGTACTAAAGGCTATTGTTGTACATTTTTGTAACTCATGGAAAACACAGTGCAACTTATACATGTTCTTACTTGCTACAATGAATACCATAAAATAATATTCCAATTCATTAATTCCAAACATGACCAAATGTCAATTCTTTAAAATAGAGAAGCCCAAGGTAAAATCCAGATTCTAAAGTTTCATAATGTGGAATAAGTATACAGACATATTTAAACTAACTAGTTATGTACCTATTAGGTAACTACTTTACCAATTAAACAAGTGCCTGTCAAATAAATTCTTGTGGATCTGCCTATTCAACGTAGAATGCCATAAGTAAAAATTATCAAAAAGTTATAAGTACCTTAAGTGAATGTAGGCATATACCTACCTCGATAATAAAGAGTTAACTATGGATATCTATCTACCTATATTTAAATAATAAATATGTAGGTATACTACGGAAATTGTGCAAAAATTGTTTTAATTTTTCATTAAAATGACCTCTATTCATATATACCTACCTACTTACCTACACATATTACATTAGATACCTTTATTTACAAGGGCCATAAAAATTATCAAGGCCGTAAAAAATAAACATTTCATAGACTACACGAACATTCCTTGTTAAACAAATTTCAAGTACAGCAACTGTAGCTCTAGTCACTATTTTGCTATTTTATTGTATAAATATCTAATCCAAACAATAACGGTTTAGTAGGTAGTATATCTAGATATGTCTAGCAAATATAATGATGTTAAGATTGAGGTAAAGAAAGTCCTTAATCGACTTTACTGAATACTTAAAATAGATAACTAGATAGATAAAATATTTAATTTTCTTAAAGTTACGAATTATATGTACACTCATAAAAATTATTAGCGATATTACACGGTGGATTGTTGCATGGTCATTTTTTGTCAAAAACACACCAGAATGTAATGTTACAACTGCAATGGAAAATTACTAGTTATGAATATGCATTTTTTCATAGTAAAACCATGCTTTTGTACACATGAAATGTAATTTTACGTTATTATGTATTTTTAGAGAAAATGAAAATTTTACATGAAAGATGTGTATTTTTTACATTAATGTATGATGTGAACAATGTGTAAATTTATAATAATTTTTATCAGTGTAAGTGGTACCTATAGAGGTAAAGTATACTTATAATACTTCGTACCCTTTTCTTAATTGTTCATTTTTATCAAGTAGCATACTACAGTAGGTGTTGCCAATTAAGTATCTAGGTAGGTATTATAAGAATAGAAAACTCATATATTTTATTGCTCAATAAATTGATTAGGATCGGCCAATTCTATAGAGCACAAAGAAGTGTTTTGATTTACCTACTTAGTAGATCTTCTGAGCAGTCTTTATTATAATTATCATTTAAATATTTATTATGGACAAGGCAAGCAAAAGTTTAGTAATTTAATTTTAGGCACAACATGTCTGCATTACCGAGTTCTGTATGTTGTTAAAAATGTTTTTATTTAGGTACCTACATTGAAAAAACAAAAATTCACACTGATACAATGTTTTAACTAGGAAATGTTTCAGAAGTAAGTATAATTTTTATGGCGCATATATAACTATACTTTTCAGATCAACTCTTTACTTCTGAAGTTTAAAAATTGGACAAATTTTAAAATGTGTATTAAGATATTTCTTCTCTTTTTTTCTTTATTGAAGAATAACACGTTCCGTTTTGAACCAAAACACAAATAATTCTGATTCTTAGTATCTATACTCACTACAAAAAATAAAAATATAGCGTTTTCTTATTCCTTTTAGGAAAAACATAATGACAATATTTTTAACCATTTTCTTAATCGAAATTTGGTACTTGAGTACATGTTTTGACAGCTTTGAAAGTAAAATAAAGTTACTCCTTAATCTCTTGGTTCAAAAAATTAAGTACCTACTTATGCCATTTTAAACCAGAATAGAACCAAGTACTGATATATATATGGTGTGGGCTCTACATTCCGATATCAAAATTTCTCCAATTGAATCAATAACATATTTAAAAAAAAAATCCCTTTTGAAAATATGAAAATTTCGCATTACATAATTATCCAATTACAATTGTGAAAATATAGTAAATATTTAAGTAGGTAGCTAAAATGTATAAATTGTCATATTTTTAAAGAATATTTCAAACTTTGACACTTTGTAGCTGAATTGCTGTAGCTGTAGGTATAGATATGTCTTCTACAATTGTGCGATTTTTATGACGATACCTATTTAGAGTTCTACAAGTAAAACTATGATTTAACAAGGCGACATATGCCAATATCAACCTATAGTACATACCTACCTATACATCACCATAAATAACATATATTAATTAAAATCTGAAAAAATTATTGCTTTTGATTTTTGTAACTTAGCCACGTATTAAATAACTACGTAAAGAAAATCTTTTTAAATGCAGGATCTTAGATTTGTGTGTAACTACTCATAACAGCAACTTATAGATACGTAAACATTAGGTAGGTTAGATATATCTTTCTTTCATGCGTAGTCGTTCAAAATTATTATCAGAGATATGATAAGCTTTTCTCTTTAAGAGTTGTATCTGTAATGCCACTTATCTTATTTTTTTTGTAATTTTATTGGTCAATAAAGATAAAGTACTTAAATATATAAACTATAGAATACATCCGCCCATTAAGCCATTCAGTCTGCAAAAAAATGTATATAATTCTTTATATTATACATATCTACATCGTATTGCATTTTGTTACTCTTTTTGAAATAATTATTTTCCATCATTGATATTTTATTGAATACTTTTTGAGTATGTTCAATTTTTCAAATTATGTTGGGGAAAGGAATGATGTATTTATATTAAAACTATAGCATAAAATTCCTCTGCAACTCCATTAATGATATCAATAAAAACATTGTTCGAAAGAAAAGTGGCCTCAAATGTAAATAGTTCTAGTTATATATTTATTTTAGGTTACATACTTCTTTCAAATTAAACACCTTGCAGGTATAGGTATTACCACATTTTATAATTACCCAATGAATTTATAACCCGTATAAGTACTTGTGGTGTATAATTTCTATTAGATTCTTAAATTCATTTATAATACTTACCTAAATAGTCAGGTACGATTTAATAAGAAACAGATTTATGGAAAAAAACAGAGTAAATAATTATTTTTATTGGTATTTAATGAGCAGAGATTTTAGAGAAAAATATTTTTTTTGTTATAGAAAATGTTCCGTCCTTATCTCAAAAGGCAAAAATTTTTCAAATAAAGTAAGTACGTAGGTACGTTATATTAAACTAGAATTATTTGTGTATATGGAAAATAAATAATAATAAATAATACAATTAATTATGCGCATAACAAGAAAACAATTGTTTTTCTTTGAAGCCCTGTAACTTCTAAACGAAGCACTTTTGGACTAAGCTAAGTTTATCTAAATCGGTTCTATTTGATCGCAGGAAGCTATGTTTAAGCTGGGTCCCATTACTTTCCGGACACCCTGTACAGGGTGTCCTGATCTTAGTGTTCGATCTATGGCCCACAAGCTTTTTATTTTCACCACTCTATAAATTTGAACAGCACCATGCTAAAGAGTATCAAAAATTATTTAAAAAAGTATCTTTTGTTACGATACAATAAAATTAACCGTTTCTGAGAAAAACGGCTTCAAACATCTTCATGCGGTAACGCTGTTTTAAACTAATATTCACAGTTTCAACTCATCAATACAAAATTTATCCACTAACTAGATTATTAAGTAACATTTTTCTTTAGTCTATGCTCTTATAATAAGTTCTCGAAATGTTGTCCTTCCATTTCGACACACAAATTCATTCTTCTCAGAAAGAATGCAAAACTGTCAATAATTCGATGCCTCAGCTCTTCCACGTTATTCACATGCCTTCTGTATACCAGTGTTAACATAGCCCCAAAGGAAAAAATCGATCGGGTTCAAGCCGTGCGATCTGACAGCCCGCTCTATGAATCCACCACATCCTATCCACGTTTCAGGGAAAATTTCATTCAGGTGCTCTCTCACCGTTAAACTGTAATGAGGCGGTGCACTGTCATGCAGTAGACACATTGCACGTCGCACTCCAATAGGAACGTTTTCCAACAAAACTGGCAGATCATTTTGTAGAAAGTATAAACCTCACCACCAAACCTTTGAGGAAAGAAATGTGGCTCAACTAAATGATCTACCACGATGCCAGTCCATACATTCACAGAAAATTTATTCTGGAATCCACGTTCCACCACTAAATGAGGATTCTCGTCACACTAATAGTGTTTATTATGTAGATCTATTACACCATCATGCCCGGAATCCAGCTTCATCCATGAAAAGAATTGAATTGATGAAATTTCTGTTGCCATCATGGAGATTTATAATTGTCCTGCAAAAATTCAGTCGCGAAATCGGATCTCTAGGGAGTGGGGTCTTTTGGACATTTTGATAGTGGAATGGATGCAGGAGTTGTTCCTGCAAAATTTCATGGACTGAGCTTTCGGGAATATTTTCCTGCAATTCAATTAAGATTATTATTAACCACATCCAAAACACGAACTTCAGCCCCAGGAGTTATTGTTCGTCGTGGGCGACCTATATCAAGCCGCCTCGTCTTAAAAGAACCAAACTCACTTAATCTCTAATGGACAGTACTGAGCAACTGCGGTCGTGGAATTCTTCTATTTGGAAATGTATCTCGATACAAACGTTTTGCTCTTGATGCATTTCCCGCAGCTAAGCCGTAATAATAATGCATGTCGCGCAGATCCTCATTCGAATATTTGTTATAATATAATAATAATTACTATTATTCATTTTATCAGTTTTAATCACGATACTTATTACACACAAATGATCACAATAAAATAATTCACATAAATATTATCTGTCAAAAGTAACTAAGGCAGCATTAAGTTATTGTTTTCAAAGCCTCCTTTGTAAATCTTAAAAATCAGTTTAAAGCAACGTTAACGCATGAAAATGTTTGAAGTCGTTTTTCTCAGAAATGGTTCATTTTATTGTATCGCAACAAGAGATACTCTTTAACATGGTGTTGTTCACATTTATAAAGCAGTGAAAACAAAAATGTTGTGGGCCATGGATCGAAGAATTAGGTCAGGTTAGGCCCTTTGGCACTGGAATATTTGCATCATATTTGGAACATAATTCTACAAACATAGTAATACATAGGAAAGACTTGGAAAAAATCAAATCACAAATAAAAAAGTTATCTAAGAAAAATTAAAAAAAAATTTTTTGACATCCTGTATCTCCGTTAATATTGAGTTTTCGAAAAATTGTTATAATAGGACTTTATGACCCTAATAACTAAAAGAAGTTACTAGACGACATATTATTTTTAGCAAATGTTTATTTAATATCATTGATAACAATAACTGATGTGTGTAAAATTACTTCTAACAATTTTATTATTCTTTGATAGTTGTCATTCAGATTTTGTTTGTTTTAATGCAAAAAATAAAAAACGCTGAGACCCGGTAATTTTTGTTTTGAGGAGGACATATTTTATTAATCATTCTACATATTTATATCTCTAAGCACGGGTATGGACACGGGGACAGGTAAATTAGTTATTACCTATTGTAGATGAATAATTTACAGTCATAAGTAATGTAATTTTTTTAAATAATAAATATAACTTTTTTACATAAATGTGTCAAATTAGAATACCTAGGTAACAGTATATGCAGACTGTAACTTAAAATTTAAGAAAACGAATTAAAACCAAAAATTACCAATTCATAGTTCTGGAGAATGTAGGTATACTGTTGGTTGTGTATTAAGCCGGTTACGGACGGCGAGTGATAATATAATATATATCTATTTCTTTGTGATGAGATATATTCCTACAGACAAGTAAACCGCATAGATATAAATATATATTATAGCTCACCGTCCGTAACTAGCTTAAAGCTGGTAACTGACGGTGAGCTATAATATATATCTGATATATTATAAAAATATCGCTTGTGATTAAAATGCATAGAACGTTACCCACTGGCGCTATAATATATATTTATATCTATTCGGCTTACTTGTCTGTATAGGAGTATATCCCATTGCAAAAAAATAAATATATATCATAATGCTTCATTGCCTCGACTATATGCAAAATTTGATATTTGGTGTGCCGAAAGAAAGGTGTGTAATATTTCGGAGAAAGTTATTCTAGCGTACTTGTCCCAGTTATCTTTAAAATGTGCACCCTCTAAATTATGGAATTATTCCATGCTGCGAACTACAATTTATTTTTCTCAAAAGGAAATCAAGCGGCTATAGACACAGAAAATCCAAAATATTTTCCAAGGAACAGGTAAGTGAAAAGTACTTATTATAAAAAGTTGTCTTGATTATTGGTATATTTGGAGCCTGTAGGAGAGCAGAATTAACTTATTTAACGTACAGAGTGACTATTTCCAATACCAAAACTAATGTTCCTAGATTATTTACAATACCATTTGAAAGATTGTGGTATTAATATTTATAATAAATGAATAATTTAAAATTCAGTTATTTTATTTTGCCTAAAAGATTGTCATTTCGATACTGAAATGACAATCGAAATTATGGCAACGATTTTACGAAAACATATTTTAATCGATAAAAAAATCATATTGTTATGTCTAGGCGCGATCATCTTGGCAGAGTAGACGTCTAATTGTCATGAAGTAGTCATCAAATTTTTTCGAACTGATTGATGATTTGGCGAACTTTGTCTTGATACCTATCTTAAATTACACATTGATGTTTAATTTGTATTAGTCCGCCACGTTCCTTCCAGCTACTGTACCATTATGCAGCTCATCATCAAAAATTCTTAGAGGGGCAGATTTATTATAATAATAATAATAATTATTCTTATTATTATTATTATTATTATTATTATTATTATTATTATTATTATTATTATTATTATTATTATTATTAATTTAATTAGAAGAACAGAGGCACAATGTCCATATGTATGGAATAAATTCAATAAAAACGAAACAATTATTTTTTGGGAAAAATCCTCGAATAGGTCGATTTTTAATTTAAAAAATACATATTTTAGCGTAAAATACGATTTTCAAATGTCATTTGTTTTCGGGTAATGACGTCATCGATTTTTTTAAATGGCAACACCATATTTTTTTTCTTGATTCTGAAAGATCGTTTAATTCTCTATCAGACAGTACTAAAATTTTGCCCTCTTACATAGAAAAGTTTTCGAGTAAACGACGATTGAATGTTAGAAAACGTAAATCAATTAAAATAAAGCAAAAACGGTATCAAGTTTAGTTTTTCGAATTCCATAGTTCTTTTATGGATCACTTAGGTGAAAATATTTGCAAAGTGTCATTGTCACACCGACTTTCTAATAAGTATTGTAAGCGACATAGAAATTATTATTGAATTTAAAGTATTATGGCACAAGTAACTATTAGTCAAAGAATTGAAATTTTAATTCTTTTCGGATGCGGGAATATGACTAGAACTCAGCAGGAAGTTTGCGATTTATTTAATGAAAAATATCCAGATCGCTCTATCAGCCAATCAACAGTCAGTAAGGTAGAGTCTAAATTTAGAGAAACGTTGGCAATGTTTTAAATATTCCAAAACCCTAACGTCGAAGCATTAATGAAAATCAGAAACAGAACATTTTGATAAGTATGGTGGATAATCCTCATAATTCTTCACGATTGGTTGCATTAAACAATGACACTAGTCAGAGCACAGTGCTACGTATCTTGAGGAAGGAAAAATATCATCCCTACAAAATTCAACTTGTGCAGGAACTCAATGAAGGTGATCCCGATCGCCGCTTACACTTTTGCGAAATTCTAATGGATTTATGTTAAGGAAATAGAAATTTACACCGGCAAATACTTTTTTCAGATGAGACCACATTTTGCCTAAATGGTACAGTAAACCGTCAAACTTGCAGATATTGGAGTCGGGAAAATCCTCATTGGATGGCAGAGGCACATACCCAACACCCTCAGAAATTAAATGTGTGGGCTGGAATAGTTGACGACAGAATAGTAGGGCCTTTCTTCTTTGAAGGAACCCTTACAGGACAATGATATTTAGAGCTTCTAGAAAATGACCTTGTTCCAGCCCTTGCAGTAATTTTTCCTAACTATAATGACTCTGACATTCCTGACGATACTATATGGTGTCAGCAAGACGGTGCACCTCCACACTATGTGCGCCCTGTACGAGATTTTTTGGACAACTGTTTTCCTGGGAGGTGGATCGGCAGACGCGGACCGATAGAATGGCCTGCAAGATCGCCAGATCTTACACCTCTTGACTATTTTTTATGGGGATACTTGAAGTCAAAAGTGTACATTAATAAACCACGTAATTTAGAAGAACTTCAAAATCGCATTCGGGACGAAATACGAAGAGCTACCCCAGAGATCATTCATAATGTGCAAGAATAATTTCTTCACAGACTTGCGCATTGTCAAGAAGTTGGTGGATGGCAATTCCAACATTTAATTTAAGTATAAAATTTAATCAATTGTATTTTATTTTACATACCTCAGAGTTATTACTTTTTTATGGATAAAATTTACGTTTTCTAACATTCAATCGTCTTTTACTCGAAAGCTTTCCTATGTAAGAGGGCAAAATTTTAGTACTGTCTGATAGATAATTAAACGATTTTTCAGAATCAAGGAAAAAAATATGGTGTTGCCATTTAAAAAATAATCGATGACGTCATTACTCGAAAACAAATGACATTTGAAAATCGCATTTTACGCTAAAATATGTATTTTTTAAATTAAAAATCTACCTGTTCGAGGATTTTTCCCAAAAAATAATTGTTTCGTTTTTATTGAATTTATTCCATACTTTTGGCGCATACTGTATATCGCGCACTTATACTAACTCCCGTGACATGCACTCATCCAGTCGATTTTTAAACACATTTATGGAAGGTGCTGACACAGCTGATGAAGGTAAGTTGTTCTAGCGAGTAAACAACCTATTTGGAAAGAAATATTGTCGTACAGAAGTTTTGAAATTTTCTTTGAACTTCTACTTTTTCTTAGAAAATTGTGTAAGTAGATAGTTGTTAACACTCTCTGGCTTTATGGAGTTCAAGAAGCATGGGTTTTTTCAATACTCTAAACACGTGAGAATCGGCAAACCATTTTCTACCACTCGCCGTGTTCTTGATATTGGTTAGTTGAATATCCTTTCTTTTGATTTTTATCATAAATACGAGAACAGGGTTTCATTACATTTTCGTGAACAAACGCTTATCGCCCAGAGAGGGCTTATGACGTAGAGAGGGGAGAAAAACATATTTTTTCTCGTCCAAGAAGTGGTTTTCCTTCCGGAAGACGTAGGATTTTTTCATGTATTTTTCCATAATACACTATTGTTAAATATTCACCCATTACATATACTACAACTACAACATCGGCAAATAGAGAATTGTAATTTGCATCCAGAAGAGCAAATAGAACAATACTAAAAAGTGATTCATAATAATATTCGCTGCTATTCATGAAAGAAATTTGAATTTGAACTAGCATAATTCAGCATAATCCCGTTTTTTAATTTTGGATAAAATGGGGGGCCAAGTTCACGCCCAAATTTCCGGATTTTCCGGAGAACGGAGGCAGATATCAATTTTTTTTTAAACGGCACAGTGTTCGATACAACCAGCACAATTCAGCACAACCACGTTTTTCAATTTTTGGGGAAAATGGGAGTAAGGACGTGACAAAATTTCCGGTATTTCCGGATTTTCCTGAGAACGGAGATAGATATCGAATTTCTTAAACGGCACAATGTTCAGAACAACTTGCACAATTCAGCACAATCACGTTTTTTAATTTTGGAAAAAATGGTGGGCTAAGTTTACGCCCAAATTTCCGTTTTTTTCGGATTTTTCGGAAAACAGAGATAGATATCAAATTTTTTTAAACGACGCAATATTCGGAACAACTAGCACAATTCAGCACATTAAAGAAAAACACGATTTTCACAAAGTAGGCGGCACAGTAAGGTCACGTTAAAATCTTCGATTTTTTCCGGAAAACGGAGACAGATATCAAATTATTTTAAACGGTACAATGTTCAGAACATCTAGCACAATTCAGCACATAGAAAAAAAATCAATTTGTGGTTAAATGGGGGGCTAGAAAATTCCGGTTTTTCAAATATTTTTAAACGGCACAATGTTCGGAATAATTAGCATAATATAGCACATTAAAAAAATACGATTTTGGTGAAGTGGGGAGCTACATGGAAAACACGATTTGTTCATTTTCTAGGAAAATGGCTATTATTTTTCTTTAAAATTTTACGGCACAATGTAGCACAAACCCGACACAATTCAGCACAATTTTTATTTTTTAGGTTATCAAAAAATGGGGGGCTAAGTTCACGCACATCATCAAGTACTTCTTCGTCTCTTATTTGTATTCCTGTAACTAGTCCTATTCCTATACTACCACTCCCATCTCAACCTTCATCTTCCCAAGAGACACCATACACCATACCCATGCTATTTGTTTTTGTTTATTTTGACGTATACTATTCCCTGTTAAAATTATGGTATATTTCTGGAAATTGTTGTTATTCCAAAATTATGCTATCTACGAGTATCTAGTCTACTTTCTATATAACAAAAAACACCGTTTTTATTTAATAACAAGTTGTGTCAATAAAATCTCCACATATCGATAAAGTAGTACCTACACTGAAGGAAATATTTTTTAGTCATTAGTAAACTTTGATTATTATCTCCAACAAAATGTCTAAATAGGCTCTAGAAAAGTTACTTTTTTACGTAATAAGTCCCACAAAAAATGATCAGCTTTGTTTGTTATTTATCTAATTTTCAATTTATACATGACGTTTTAAAGCAGACGAGATTTTTTATTCGACATGTATTTTGACTATCGGTTAAATATCTGCAAATGACACATAATTATATCGTTATATCTCAGAAAAAGTTGATGTATATCAAATGACAGTGTGGAGAAAAAATCAGCTTCATCCATATCACGTGTAACGAGTTTAAACGTCAATGTCAAACTTAAGATCAAAATTTAAAAAAAAACAATTTAAAGACAGTTTTGAACATTACGAACAATACGATGCGTGACGTCAGCTCCCTGCCTCGCGTCGCCTGACGTGGATATTTATTAGTAGATCAATCAACTTACCTGGTAAGGAAGTTTGGTAATAATTATATGAGCAATTTCGTCGAAGAATTATAAATTTAACTACCTGTAGTTTGCACTTTTCAAACTTGCCCGGTACCCTTATCTCTGTTACTACACATTCCCAACATGCCCTTACTGTCAGCAAAATATGAGTAGGTATATTTCTTACATAGCACGAATATACTCATAAAACTTAGATATGTACTAAATACATTTTTACAATTTCGAGGTACCTATATAATATTGGAAATATGCAAATCTTCCAAAAGTTAACAGCGCAGTAAAATAGTTGTTTTATAAATTCAGCATCGTATATTCTACAAACACTTTAGTAAATTTTTTGGAAGATCCGAAATCGGAATAAACCACACCAAATATACTCCTTTTTGGAAATTTTTTTTAAAGCATTTGATAATTTTTTTTGCAAGACATGTTAAAACATTTCTCTAACGAAATTAATGTTTTTAAAAAAGTTTACCAAAGAAGCCGTTGCATTAGTTTTACAAACACTCAATTCACACAATTCACAATTTTGATGTACCTATGTATACCGAAGTTCAAACCACACACAGTAAAAAATAATAAGAGTAAGTTCAAAGTCATTTATGAGTGAATTTATATGGTGTTAAATTTTGAGTAAATGTAACATTTTAACAAAAAATGAGCTTATCTACAGAATATGTGGATAGAGAAATCAAAATAAGTGTTAGGGAGAACATGAGCATATTAAACTAAACGCCAACCGTTGTAGATATTACACATTGTTTAGTAAAGAGTGGAAGAGGGAAAACAAAGTTGGATATTATCAGGTACCGATTCGCAGTTGTAGTTTTGCTGAATGATAGTCATAAGTGTATTGTTCTAACTAGTTCTACTTAGATATAAAATTTTGAAAAATAGATCAAACCTGGACTTTATTGATTTAACAGTTTATTCAAAAAAGAGCCATTTGAAGTTCATCAGTCACACAATACCACTGAATATTTTGTGTCATCAAAGTACATATTTTGTTAAATTTAGACAGAATGTATTATTTAACAACATAATAAAATAAAACGTCTATATATACGCGTCATGTTATTATCTACAAATATAATCTTAACCTTTATTTTATTCAACTTTTTATAGCAAACTTTTGTTTCAAATAGTGTGTAGTTAGCAGTAGTAATAAATATTATAATATAATAATAACAACAATTACTATCTTTATTGTTATTGTTGTTAAGGCTGCTTCCGCAATTCCATTGTACACCTGATATTGTGTACCAACTGAACAGGTTTTCTTTTTATACACTGTAAGACTGTAAACTTCTTATTTATAATCAGTTTATTATTATTATTGATTTAATTATAATTATTTGTAACAGTCATAATGGTATTAATAGCAATAATAATTATTATTCTAAATATCTATAAAGTCCTAATAAATTACAATCCGTAAAAAATAAACACCTTTAACACAATATTCTAATTTTCATAAAAACTGTGTAAGAACCAACACAGTATAATGAAAAATCATCACTATTTTGAGTTTGTTACAAAACTAAAATTATATAAAGGAACTCATAACTGATTTAAATTATATACATATTTCAATTTTGTATTTGAAATAACACATATTTTAGAAAGCTAACTGAAAAATTGTTTAGTGTTACCCTTAAAAGATTTATTTAGCTAACAACTGAGTGAAGATTACTCAATGAATTGTGTTATTATTTCTACACAATCGGGTGTGAACTCGTTTTGACAACCACCTGTGTTGATTTTGAGTGAAATTTTACTCCAAATTTTTTACGGTGCAATGAATTTTCACTTTGAGTGTGGTGTTGAGAATTTGCATATCTATTCAATGTTTCTTGTGTAAAAGTGTGTGAACAAAAAGACGCAAAATTCAATACCAATAGAGCATTTACATGTAGGCGGCGCTGCGATCAATGTTAGGTATTAAATTTATCCTCACAAATATTTGTTATTTAATTTTTGTTGTGTTTTAATTTGTGTAAAAAAATAGCCATATAACTGTTGTGTACCGCAGTGTTTATCTGTTGCTAATAAAAAAAAGATTTCATGTTTCGTAAGTTCCCCAATAATGCTGAAAAAAATGGTTAATAGCAATTGCATCCAGCAAGAAACCAACCCAGTACACAAAAATCTGCTCAAAACATTTTACAGAAGATTGTTATACTATTACTAGTATGGGTAAGTACAAGCAAGGTTTCATTCTTATTTTTAGGACAATGGATAGTTCTCAAAAAACAGCTGTTTCAACATGATATTTACCCGTTCACGAAATTCGACACCAATATTGTAAAAAATAATGAACGCATGAAACGGTACTTGAAAAGGCGAAAACAGGATGAAAATGTAGGCAAACTTGCAGATGGAAACAAAGTAGAAATGTGACACGAGTTCATAGACTTCTAAACTGAGAAATGTGACAATACGATTCCTCAAATTGAAAATTACTTGAATGATAACAACGCCGGCAATCCTGAGAGTATAGCAAGTGCATCTAGTAGTAACAAGTTATTTTACGATATGGTGATTCAAAATGTTATTAGTTATAAAAGAACATAACTAATATCACTCAAATGTTTTAATGAAAACCCTTTAAAACACCTATCAGGGTTTTCAACTTTTCTGTATTGTACTTGTACTGTAATAAAAATACCAAATAAAAACTGCATATGTTTATTATTTATTTATGTCACATGTACATTATTTAAAACTCTGATTTTTTTTATATATTCGTATTTTTTCAGAAACTGGGTATTTAATGTACTTTTATTTACTAGGCATATTACATGCAACAATTTTGCAATCTGAGGGACAACTAACCATTTTTCTATCGATTCGTAATATATAAAATTTCAATTCTTTAAAAACAAAGAGGTTTAAATTAAGAATTACCAGGAAATTCTTTAGGTACTCCAACGTTAACAATTTCTGTGTTAAATAACGTTTTATTACGTCTCTTTCCAAATTGCTAATGAAAAATTATGTGAGGTTAACATAAATAAAATTTAATATATCTTTTCAAGTGATTTTTTTCCTGTTGTCTTTGTGTGTTTACAAACATTTTATTGATTTATTATCAGTTATATTTTCAAAATACGTATGCAAATTAGATTTACAATCATTATTTGACTTACACAAATTCAAATAAAAAATTATCGAATCATAAACTAGACCATAGAACATTAATATTAATACCTAACTTTGACGCTAGCGCCCCTAGCGGAATTTAATGACACTGAGTTAATGTAAATGCTCTATTGAATCGATTGTCGGGGGTAATACTATAGAGCTCAGATTTAGCTGGATATTTTTTTATGTTTCTTTTCGGGTACTTACTGTCGTGGCAATTAAATTACCTACGAAAGTAAGTACGAGAAAATAAACAAAAAAATATCAGGCTCAAAATCTGAGCTGGAATGGTATTGGATAAGACAATTTCATGAATAGAATAATGATACAATTTTCAATTTCAGTTACTATTTCTTTTTCACACGTATCGAAACATTCGGATAAATTTGTGATTTTGACATCTAACAATTTTAAACTGACGTTATTTTTAATAGATGAAGTAACATAGCGTTGCTGTGATAACGTAATTTATCCGCTTTTTTTATCCAGTAGCATTTTCTCTTCCTTCCTATTTAGCCGATAGCAAACCACGATTTTGGCTTCGTCAATGAGATTTTTTATACATGAGTGGAATTGTCGTTAAGTTTTCTAACACCACGTGGTAACGTATCTAGTACATATGATTTAAAAATGGGCAAATGTAGTTTTACTTATTTAAAAATATCCGAACTACTTACTACTTCTAAAAAATTGATAGTGTCGGGAAAGTCAAGTAGGATACACCCCCATGGCCAATAGAAGATTTCTTTTTAGAGGTTAAGAAATTTGGCTGTTATAAACTTCTTAATCTTCATAATGTTCCTAACAGATTTGTAAATAGTTGTTAATGACCATGAGCCATTGTGCAAAATGTTACCAAATTTCGATTTTTGTGACGTCTGTATCAAATGATACTTTTCAAGTACATCTATTTCTAAGGTATGTAGGTGTATCTTTGTACCTACTTAGTGGTTTTTTGGAATTATTTTTTATGTTGTTTTTCTTATAATTATAAAAATTATTGTCAATCTACTCTTATTTTACGTTACACAAAATTCTGACGAGTAGGTGATACGTTGCGTTGAATACTGTTCGCGTTGGTCGCTAAAAAATCGAACAACATGTGTTTTTTGTACTATTGATAAATTATGCGAATCGGTTTTGTGATATCCTTCCTGCATTATATAAGATATGCAATTTTAATAAACACAAACTAAATTAACACTTAGTTGATTATATTTAATCCTGTTTGCTCCCCGCTTTGAAAGATAAGCACGGTTACCGAGTCGGGGCGGAGCTTGTAGTAGGCTTGTGACGCCAGACAAATTAGAAACCGTTTTGTGGATTGCCCTACAGGGAGAACTTTATTTTGGTAATTACAGCTGTTACATATTTTTATTTAAAAAAAAATCGTATACAAATATGTTATATGAATCCATAAGTTATAATTTTTCGATGAAAATTAATTTTTGCTCGCATGTCCGAACCCACCTATTCAATTCTGGGAGAGAGAAGGGGCACCAAATGTTAATTGTTCTGTGCTTTTACTTGGACTTTAAGACCAGGAGGGGGATTGTTTGTTTCCTCAATTAAGTTGAACACCCGTTCTGGGGGGGGCGCATGCCCCTGTGCCCTCCCCCTTGGTTGCACCAATCACCGGTAGTATTAACGGTGTGTTTATTGGGCCTTTCTTTTCTTCCAGGCCAAATGACTGGCTTAAATTAGTTCAATTTTTTGGAACTTAATATGCCTAAACTATTTGATAATGAGCTCTTAAATGTAGACAATATGGTACCTACACAACGGTGCTCTACCTCATTTTATACACAAAGTGTGGGAATTTTAAATATATAATTGATTTCCTAACATGTGGAAAGGCCGTAATGGACCAATAAGATGGCCTGCGAGATCGCCATACCAATCTAAGTTAGGTACTATTTAAATAACGTACCTAATATTCCGATACTAACAGCTACAGGGTGTTCCAATAAAGGGACTTTTCTTTTCTTTTAGAGATATTTGTTTGAATTTTGGAACATATTTATATCTACTTTCTGTGTAATTTTAGCTTAAAATATCAAAGCACGAACGGAGGGAAAGGGGGTGGTGATATCGCTTTTTTGGGTATACTAGGTTTGGCACAAATTAAATATTGTACCAATTACTATTTAATATTAATATATTAAATGGTAATTTCCATTTTATTCAATAAATTGAAATAAGAACAAAATGGCGCAGCTTTACTGTCTTCAACAATAATAAAGCACGGTGTTACTACAATAAGAGTGTATTTTTTGTTTTACATATTCATGATGTCTAACTTTATAATGTGGACGCAACAAGGGTTTTGAACATATAGCATGTAACTTGTTAAATAACAATGCTATATACAGGGTGATTCAGAACTTATCTAAAAAAATTGAATGTACAGGGGACTCTATACAAACACAATGTTGTAAAAAAATTAAAAAGGGTAGTTCGAAAATGATTTAAAAATACTATGGTGCACAGCACTGGAAACTGGTCCACTCTAAAACCTGATAAGACGGCAAAGCATGTAATAGACGACCGAAATGGAAGAAATTCCCAAGGAAAGAAATAAATAACATCTATTTTATAGGTATAGCAAATTCAACTGCTGTTGTCTATTGTTAGTATTAATTAATAAAATCAATTTGTGGATTTAATTAATAAAATAATTTGACATACCTGATGTTACAACAAAGTTTTGGGCCCCTCTTACCTAGTTTCTACAAACTAACACAAATGTTTCTGCTTCTTGTCTGTTTTGAACTCCTAAGTTAGGCAGCAACTATGATACGTTTACGTAAATCATTAATAGTGTCCACTTCGGTGCGATACTCTTCATTTTATAAATATCCCACAAAAAGAAGTCCTAATGAAGCCGGTCCCAGACGATGTGTCCAACGTTGGTTCAAATGTTGGTTCCAATGTTGGTGCCAACGTTGGACACAATTTTCGTCATAAAAGTGTGGCAAGTGTGTCTCCTACACGATGGGGTGAACATTTCTTGCGACATTGTAAACACATGTGGGGCCAACGTTCGTCAATATCGTACTTAATACTGCAGATTCACAGAACAGTAAAAAATGGAATACGTGCGCTCCTGGAATACGCCAAACATACGATTGCTCGTGTGGGTGTGTGACGAACGATGCTTCCAACGCTGGAAGCTCCTTTGACGCGGTTTAAGCCGGTTCCATACGATGTGGCGAATGCCTTCCAACGTTGGACACATCGCCATTTCCCACATCGTGTGGGCGGGTGCTGGTGAATTGCATGTGTCCAACGTTGGCTACATGCCACGTTCGAGCTTCTGTCGGTAAATCTGAACCGCATCAAAGGAGCTTCCAACGTTGGAAACATGTTGGAAGCATCGTTCGGCACACACCCACACGAGCGATCGTGTGTTTGACGCATTCCAGGAGCGCACGTATTTTATTTTTTACTGTGTTCTGTGAATCTGCAGCATAAGTACGACACTGACGAATTTTGTCCCCACATATGATTCCAATGTTGCGACAAAAGTTTACCCCATCGTGTAGCAGACACACTTGCCATACTTTTATGACAAAAATTGTGTCCAACGTTGGAACCAATATTGGAAGCAACATTTGATCCAACGTTGGACGCATCGTCTGGGACCGGCTTTACCGACAGAAGCCCGAACGTGGCATGTAGCCAACGTTGGACACATGCAATTCACCCCGCACACGATGTGGCAAATGGCGATATGTCCAACGTTGGAAGGCGTTCGCCACATCGTCTGGGATCGGCTTGATTTAGTCAGGAGATTGTGGCGGCCATAGTACCGGACCTTCTCGCTCAATCCCTTGGTATTAATGGTTGATGGACAGACATGGACGTCCTGGGCCTCCATCTCTTCCACGATTCGGTTTCAAATTTGTCTAACGTTGCCTACACTTGCACTCACTGCACACCGCGGTAACAGTAGCTGCATTTGGCACATGTTCACATGTTTGGCACATGAATTAAAACGACATCGTTAATAGCTACAAAAAGTAATCGGATTTCAATATTCGGAATGGCCTAGCGATGTAAAGGTTGAAAATACTGCAACTTCAATAATTTTTTAATCAGGAACGATTACTTACTATAAGGATTTTACAAAAAAATTATTACGATATTGACTCCATTTTTCATAACGCATCTATTCCGAATTATTTTAGATAAGTTCTAAATCACCCTGTATAACATGTTACTAATATGGACCCTGCAATTTTAAGGTAATGATTGGACTGTTTTATTTATTGTATATAAATTTCGTCTGATTTGCAGTTTTACATCACGACGTTCAATAACATAATAAGTTTCATGTTTTTGAAAAGATGAACTGTTTTAAAATTCGACATAAATCTTCCAAATGCATATTTAAAACAATTAAGTTGGTAACGCTCTCGATAAATCGAAAAGTCGAACTCAAAAACTGATAATACTACTTTGTAGAAAAAATTTAATTATATATGTAATTTAAAAAAAAATCGCTTTAAATAATATAACGAAAAAGTAAAGTCCATTTCTCACAATTTAATTATCTTCCGAAATTTTTAAATTGCATTTCATAGACACACACAATTGTGCAAATTTACCTCAGTTTAAGTGTTTTCTTTTATGTGCATGTGTATAGGTATGTTGTAAACGTAGAAACACATTGTTGACATGTCTTATTTTTGACATCATACAAATAACTTAGTTTATAGTAACTGTTGTACTGTTATGCATGACCAATATGAAAAACGTGATCTGCAGCAATGTCACACAAACCTGAAATTTCGAAATTACAATATGATATCTAACCAAGCGTATAGACAGTTTAATGAATGTTAGTTACATTTAAATACACATAATTTGTCATGTCGAAATGTAAAATTATAAGGTTATTGCACGTGACGTGACAATAATGTCCCTGCCACGGAAAAAAATAGATTGTCTTTGCCAAGGTTTGCTTTTATAAAAGTCACAAACAAATTAAAATTATAGTTTAATTTATTACTTTCGTTCTTATTAACTGTCGTGGTAACGAAATATGTAGTCATGTGTCATGACAGTGTCGCTGTTGTGGTTTTATAGGAAACCAATGTACAAGTAACTTGTAAGTCTGTTAGTAGAAATCAGAATCATTATTTTTGAAAAGCCTACCTAAATAAATACAAAGCTAATCTTGTTTAACACAGCGTGATGCAGGATATTATAATAAAACGTGCCTAATGGTATTACAAGGAAAATTTTGTGTTTAACTAATAGGATTATAAGAGGTATAAATACCTTTTCCTTAAATACTCTGTATTCAATAGTATAACACGATGCTAAGTAATAATATATTCAAACCACTTCAGAATAACAATGTTGGTAGGTCTTATGACCAGAGTTTCCATGAACATGTAATGACAAGGAATTCACATAGTTTATATTTATAGTTTTGCCAAATACAGTAAAAATATAAATACTTAGGGCATTGAGTAAATTTATTTATTATTCAATGCTTAGGGCTAGCACCCCAATATGTTTAAAGCAGACCATACTTAGATATTTTTAACTACAGATACTTATAAAGTAACAAGAGTACCTACACACACTCAACAGTTCTGATGAAGAGATTTTCAGGAAAAAATAAAGAAATTAGAACTTAATATAAGTATAGATAATATCAATATTTAAACAACAGTTACAATCATGATACACAAAAATTTCAGTTGCATGCTACAATAAAAAATCTCAAGTTATTTTTTCCAAAATAAATCAATAGAGCTAAGTAAATAATGATGAATTGTATTTTTTTTCTAAATAAGAATTTTTGATGCAACTTTTATAGAAAACTTTTTTCCGACATCAAGAAAACAAATTTAATAGCAACTATTAAAATTGTCCTGAGAATAAAATGATGTATCAGATAATAATGCTAAAAATAAGTACCTAGCTAAATTATTTTAGTTCATTTGATATACATAAAGTTTCCTTTATCTAATCATTAATGTATAGAAATATTTCTCTGTAAAGTAGTAGATATATAGCTTTATTAAATTTTCAATTGCTAGTTCAGTAAAGCTGTAGACTTAGTTTTAGTAAGCTACAATATACTGATGATATCAAATAAAGATAATTTTAAAAGGTTGTTTTCTTACAAACAATGTCAATATTAAGATGATTCAATCAAAAAGAACTATTTATGTTCAGCGCTTCAGATTTTTTCTTTTTTTTTGTTTCTGTAGTGTAACAAATTTGCAAATAAATCATTTTACTGAAAAAAATTATAACTCAATATACTGAAAAAATTATACAACTTATAATTAACAAGCCCCTTATTCAGACCATATATATTTATCAGTAATATACTGAATTATAGTTAACAAATTTTATTCAATATGAATAATTTTTTTCTTTTTAGTGATATAATATATCTTAAATAAAATATATATTTCAACTGTATTTATTAACTAAGAACATTATATATTATTAAATATCTGCGAATGTATTATACATTTAATATAATATACTAGTTGTGATCATCCTGTATAACATGTTACTAATATGGACCCTGCAATTTTGAGGTAATGATTGGACTGTTTTATTTATTGTATATAAATTTCGTCTGATTTACAGTTTTACATCATGTGGTTCAATAACGTAATAAGTTTCATGTTTTTGAAAAGATGAACTGTTTTAAAATTTGACATAAATCTTCCAAATCCATATTTAAAACAATTAAGTAACGCGCTCGATAAATCGAAAAGTCAAACTCAAAAACTGATACTTTGTAGAAAAAATGTAATTATATGTATATGTAATTTCAAACAAAATCTCTAAATAATATAACGAAAAAGTAAAGTTCATTTCTCACAATTTATTTTTTTAAGAACATTTATTATTAAAAATATCTGCGAATGTATTATACATTTAATATAATATACCAGTTGTGATTAAAAATCAAAAAATATTTTTAGTTAATGGGTACATGTACTTTAATATGTAATCAATAATTTATATTTCTAACTACTGAAATATATTTACCAATATTGAACAATAATGTATTCCTTAAAAATATTCGCTTTTTATCAGAAAGTCTGTTTATATTAACAAGAATTAGTATTTCGTCCTTGAGTAAGCTCATGGGTGAAATTAGGTCATCGGATCTGGGGGGCTAAAGCCTCGGGTGGACTGTGTTTTAATTTCGGTTCTGGAATGTGTGTGAATATTTTTGAGGGGGCTAATTCGACCATCCCTTTACCTCTACCTTCTAGTAGCTTATTATCAGTTTAGTACTAGCCCAGATTGTGTTGTGTATGGATGTAAGGAGGTACCTTGTGTGTTGTATAAATAAATTGCATAATGGAATATGTTAAAATGTAAGTAATTATAACATATACATGCATAGCATAGAAATTTTAATGTAATATATACCTATATTAAATATAGGGAAATACATCGAAATGGTAGCGTTGTTCTATTTTGCAGTATCTTACATCACTAGACATGTAGGACGTATTTTTCGATATCAGTGTAATTTATATTGAGGTATTCTTAAATATCTATCTAAATGTACCTATTACCTACTATTATTATTTTTTTATTTTTAATTGGTAGGGTACCTACTATCTACTATAATTTTTTGTATGATCTAAGACCTTTTAACTTAAGTATAGGTATAGACAAATTTCTATATGCATTGAATATGAAATTACAATTAATACTTACATGCATGAAAATATCAATGTTCGACTTATATCATTTTATATTTTCTTAAAAAAATTCATAGAAATATTTTACTATAGTAAATGTTTTAATAATATTCATAGATAAAATATGTATATTAAGCACTTCTTATATTTATTAACATTAAGCAAATAATGTTAATGTGAAATTAAGATTTTATATCTAAATACTTATGTATTAATTCTGTATTTTTTTAATACTTTAGCAAAGTATGTTTGACATCAAGTTCTTCAGAATTTAAGGAAGTGGCATGTATAGGAATTGGATTTTGATCTTAGAAGCCTGTGAACCCATGATGTTTCAACCCTAGGTTTTACATTTGTCTTGTGTAGGTATTGTGAATGTATTCATACAGATAATGAAACATATTTATTATTAAAACATAGGTAATGTAATGTTTAATATGGTATGCACTTAAGATACACCCTGTATATATGTAATAAAACTTTATTAATTAAAAATATTTTTATTTTTAATATTGACTATGATAATAACACACATAGTTATTATTAAAAACTTTTATTAAATGTAAATAATGATCATTTAAATATTATGCTCAAATGATGATAAATAAATATATATTTCGCCAGATTTCAGTGTATAGTAAATTTATTGTTAATAAGCCTAATTACTCAAAAATAATTTTTTTTTTTCAGTATATTAACTCTAAAATAACTTAAAGTTAGCTAACTAAACATCGGTAAAATTGATTGTTCGACAAAGTGTTATTTTTATGAGCAGAATCACCCCTTAAATCTTTTGCATGTACTTTATTTGGATCAATCTGTATATACTCAGGTTGGAATAAAACATTATACATATAACGTATGTTTATTTATTTAAAAAAGCGACTTAAAAATACTATCGCATAAGCGTATATTGCGCTATATTATCTCACTGTTTATTAGTTATATATAACTGCAAGGTGTTCATATTCTCTTTGTGAAAAATGTTAGAGAAACTTGTCAATGCTTGTTAAAATACTATTAGGTAACCTTTTTACTTCTGTGTATTCCCTGTGAAAGTCAAAAATTAAAATTGCGCTGTTACTGTGGATCATGACTCATAAGCAATATAAACAAATCATAATTTCAGTCGACTTTTGAGTTAAAAATCAGTACAATATTTGATTTACGATTTTTTATCGCCTGCACTTTCAACGGGCCTCTTACGTGGTACAGAACTGAAGAACGATAGCTGTAATTTGCTACATAATATAACATACCTATCACCTTGTGGCAGAAACAATTAGAAGATGCTATCCAAATGTAGACAAATTAATAGGGAAAACGTATTCAAGCATTTCAAAGCAGCAATTTGACAGTGACTAAGTTAGGAGAAATTTAAATACTATTACAGCTGAAATAATGAAGTGATCAACTGCAAAATAGTTATTTGTCCTTTGGTGAATCTTTTGAAATTGTGGACAGTTTGAATCAATAAAATAGCTGGGGTTATTCATCAGATACCTCAGCTATGGCATACTTATAAGAGCTAATAACTGGTATATGTCTGGTGTGTTGCTAACGAGTGATTTTAGCTGTTTGCTTTAGGTTTTTCAGGTGCAATTCAATGCTCGTCGGGACCACAGAGTGGTCAGTGTTTACAATTTGAATGTGACTTTACAAACATTGAAAAAATTAAGTATATAGTAAAAATCCAGATTACGTGAAAGTGCGTTATGTCAGTGTGTCTTCCATGATAAACAAGTAACTGACTTTAAAAAAGTTTGCAGGAATGAAGCCATTAGACGCAGAACGTGTTTGTCCGCCGATACGAATTAATACTATAGGTCAAGTCACAGACTGACCACGGTCTGGTCAAATATAATATTCACATTTTTGGTATGGCAGTATTTATTATATCTATATATTTTGATCTGACCGATCTGACTGATCTGATACAGAGCCACAAATTAATGGCGTAGAATTCACTTTTTCAAAGCAATTTTGACAAAATAAATGTACTTTTTTGTCTTCGGGGAAACATGTTTTGAATTTGTATCTAGTATAGAAGTTTTATGAACAATAAACTGTGTGTTGGAAATTTAGCTAATTAGCTAAATGACAGTTTCGAAAACAAAATGAAACATTACATTTTTTCCATTAATTAATTTTACTGTTTATCCTCTAAGTCTAAGAAACTCACAGATATTCGGATAAACGTATGACATTTTAAACTTCAACACCCTCTGCATGTCGAAAGCCAATAACAATAGCTTTAAACCCTTGGCTTATTGATCTAAAATGACCCAGCAAACAAGTTGAAATTATAACAAACTTGTCTTTGTCTTTATTTAAGATTATTTAGTAGTTGGTTTAGTTCATGATAAAGCAATATAATATACATTTAGTTTGAAAGAATACCTTCAATAAAAACGTTATCACTTAAGGCATAGAGACCAAAATTTCATTTAAGCATAATCACCAAGATTAAGTTCTATCAATTCGATAAGAAATTCCGAAGAATTAGGCATTTACTTGTCACGTGCTGTAGTTTTATTTGATAGAAATGTTATACCTACTCTGTATTTATCAGATAGGGATAAACCGTTAGGTACTGCCAAGGATATAAAATTTATATCTACGTGTAGACTCCGCCTCTTATGAGTGTTATTACTAAAAGGGGAGTGTATTATTTGTAATGCAATCGATATCCAAATTTTGATATTGATCATTAAAACGGAGGACATTTTATTTTTTCCATGTACTTTAATAACTTTCGTTATTTAACTTCCCACAATGTTTTTGAAATTTTTGCTAAAATTTAGAAATTTGATTTTCTTAATTATTGTTAATGTTTGTATTTAAATGAATCTTTAAAATTAGATTTCATGATTTCAGACAGAATTGTATTTTCATTGATTTAAATATATTTTTCTAATAGTTAGATAATTTTCTCTATAAATAGTAGGTAGATATAAGTATTGCATTTGAGATTTATGTAAAATCTATAGATTATCATTTAAAGTTTAAAGTATTTAATTATTAATTTATACAATTTGTTGATACCGTAAAAAAGCCTACAACTTTATTTCTTTATAATTTTTTTCTACATAGAAAGACAAGAAAGACAAGATATGATATGATAATATTTTAGAGAATGCTTAAAAATATGGGCTATTATGTGATGCAATGAGGTTGCTGTTTCACTTATTTAAGTATGTCAGACAGCATATTGCTTGTAATTACTAGTTTATTTAATGTTGCAAGAAGTGTTGTTTTTAATTTGCACCAAAAGGTACATAAATAAATTCAAACATTATTATTTTCTATTAATTTGTTCACTACCGATGGATATTTTTTAGAATTCGATCTCTTGCTCCGCAATGATACATTATACAAAAATAATTACATATTTTAACACAAAAGAATACAATATTGTGTTAATCGAGGTCCACATGGGATTGTGTATATTTTTATACATATCTCTGTAGCTGTAGCAGTGTGTTAAAGGTTTAACAAAATCCACTGTGTTAATATAATCATTATGTGTAACATTTTAGTATTATTTGTATCATTAAAGCTGTGGGCTTTACACAGCAACATGTTAATTTTATTGTATAATAAGTATTGTAGAAAACGTCAAAATAAACATATTACAAATATTATAACTTTAACAGGAACATAATTAACAAACTAAAAGAGTCAGTGAGCGTCCATGTCAATATATGTATATAGTATTCTCAGAATTATGGTGTTACAGTAATAATAAAATAAAAGATATTTTACTTTTTATTAGTTTATTAAAAATATATAATTCACTTGAATAATAACCAAGTTTTCCAACAAAATATTTAACCTAATTATTAATAGAAACAGTACATTTTCTAATAAGAGACTGATAAACTAATAATCATAACATACAACGAAACAACAAATATTAAACCAAGATGTATTTAGAAACCACATAATAGGACCTGAACATATCATTTTGTTTCTCTAACGTTACAAGAAAATCAAAATACATAGTACTCTAAAACGTGAAATCCTAATTTTTGCATCAGCGTTGTTGTTTTAAGCGTTGTAGTGCTTAGCTTTAGCTTAGCTTTCTCTCAGTTATCAGCAATATTTGTTATAGTTAGTTCTTTGATTAAACTTCAATCATCTTCAATTTAAATATAAATGTTCTTCATTTGAACACATCGAATGAGAGGTAACACAACAACGCTACACGACCAACATGGCGTAGTGGCGTGTGTTGGAACAGTTGGTGAACAGCACAGAGGTGTATTAAGTTTACACAAAATGGTGTACTTTTAACACATCTCTGGTAAATATTACACATATTCAGTATATTTTATTATAATACTAGTAATTTTAACATTTTTTGTAAAACGTATAAGAAAGCCATAGTGTGTAAAACTATTAACACGGAAATTTTACACACACTGGAAAATCTTATTTACACAGCAACTTTTATTACAGTGTAATAATGATGATATGAGATCTTCACTTAACTGGAGGTTCTTTTGTTATTTCACTAAATACTCAATATTTTCACAGCGATATAGAACACACAAAAAATTATTAACGGTCAGCTAGATAATTCACATATATTTAGTGCATCAACAAAACATTAAAAGCATTTACGCCATTCTACAAAAAATAATGAAATAGTGTTAACTTCGGAAATCGTGTCGAAAATTCGATGACTATTAAGAAAAATCACTTAATTATAATTAAGTAAATGAAATTATCTTTATTACTTTTGAATTATATTTACAGTTATGATGAACACCCAGTATATACCTATTTGTTTTAGCTTAATATTTAATGTTCTCAATTTGCACGAAATATTTTAAAAAACTTGATACCTACGTCTTGGAATGTCTCATATGACGGAACATAAATGAAACTGGTTATGTATCATGTATGCTCAAATTATTTTTTATAATAATTATTTTATATACCTACAAGTAATATCACATTTTTCAAATGTTACTTAACCTAATAATACGTATTTGTAAAGAAACTTGAACATATAAAACCATTTGCTTTCCTTGAATTTGGCTGACAACAAGGATACATATAATACGAATTTGAGAAAAGAAAAAAAAACTAAGGTACAGGTATCTACACTTGTTTTGATATCGTCTGAAGCTATTTATTTGAGGCATAATTTTACTACTATTTTGAGAACGAAAACAGAGAGTCATTTTTCATTTATCTGCTTTTTTCAGTGTGAGATTTTTTGATTAGGTAAACTTAGTTTCAAAAATAACCCTTGACTGATCCGTTTGGCGCAAGGGCTTTTTTATTTTTTCTGAAGTAGGAACACCTAAAAGTACGTATTCATTAAGAGTACACATTTGTTTTTTTTTTTAGTAATTGAAAAAAAATGCAAGGGGAAGCCATTCAGTATTTAGATTTTGACTATGGCAGTTGCAGGCTACAACTATAAGTCCGTCCGTACGTTATCCGAAGTAACAGCACAAAGTTTATTTAGTCTAAATATTACAATATTTTCAACTTCGTTGGTAAGTTGTTGCAATTACGTATCTGTTGTTCAATATCAATGTGATGTGTAACTAAGATCCCTATAATTAACCTTTCAAATCATATATTAGAGGTTATGTGTGACGGCTGCAACATAGGTCTGCAATGAAGTGCTATTCATTTTACGGTTTAACTTTGTAAAAGTACAGATTCGCTGGTGCGACTGCGGCTGCGGCTCGCGACTGCGACTCGTCGCCGACCAACAGGCTGTAGTTGATGAGAACATTCAAACTGTCTATTGGTTGTATACGCACCCAAAGAGTACTCATGTGTACCTACCATTTGGCACTCTGCGAACTTTTTAGGCAATATAAAAGAAAAAGTGAAACACAACTAAAATTTACTGGAGATCTGTTGCCTCACGTCATTTTTATCACTTTTTACACATACACATAATTTCTTATGGTATTAGTGAGTACTTTTAAAACCGCATATGCATACTCTTAGCAACGTGTAATCCTACGCATATTTAAAGTTATAAAAAATGCAATACTTTTTTCTGATAAAACTATAAAATTTATTGAGTGTTTTGGTTGCTTTTGAACATTCTATTGTTATTGTCGTGTTAAGTACAGGCACAAATGTGAAAGTTTCTTTAATTAACTCTATTTTTATTGAAGGAAACTACAAACAATAAATTACAATTTAATCATACTAATACAGCTATGAATTACATTTTTATGATTACAATACAAAAAACAGAATTAACTACTTATAAAAATATTAGGACACAATTTGTGCTGTGCTGTCTACTTGTTCTGCACTACAACTTCAGTAACACTAGTATTTTTGGAAAATTCTGCGGGGATCCAGAACACCTACTAGTTGAACAGATATTAGTACCAATACTTTTTTTGCTATTTTCACTTTGTTGTACACTGAACTTTCAACGTAGCATTCAGCAACAGTGGTTGATTTCTAACCACCATACAAAAAACGTCGATGCTCAATATCCGGTTGACAAAGAAACGCTTATATTCTATACATATCCATATATCTTGGTGACTTGTTTTTATTGTCAATTATATATACTAAAATGCGCTGTATTTAATCTTGGATTATTTTATAGTTACTAGCAAAGTTTTATCTAGATCCTGAATATCATATATTGTTATGTTACATAACTCTCTACGATAAGCTACACATATGCCAAAAGTCAGTGCCACCTAATTAAGAAAATAATGTAGGTAAATTTTATTTTACATTTGAAGATGACAAACTGACTTGATCATTAGAAATATTTCATATGGGGCATCACTCAGAAAAGTGTCAATTTCCTCTCTAGTCAATATTTCCTTTGGATTGTAACCATCTTTTTAAGGATGTTATTATTCTTAAATATTTGCTAATATCGACGTTATGATATAAAAGTACATTTCCACTGTAGTATTTCATGTTTTTAAAGAAACGCCATTTAACAAAATTATCATAAATTTTGTTGCAAAGTTTTCTTTATTTTTCCGGCAACAGGCTTCATTTCTCTTCCTCCGCCGCTTTAATCGCGCTTCGCTCGTCCCGCAATTTAACACTCATTACATAAAGTCATACTTTTTACATAAGTGGCTATTATAACACTTTCTGAATAATCGATTTATAAATATGAAATGCGTCCGAAGTCTTTCGAATTGAACTTTGTGGAATTTCGTTAAAGCAGGTACCTAATTATATTGGCAACATTGCTATGATTTTCTATTAAATTCCTTGATATTTTTCTATACTTTCTTGAAGAAAAAGCCAAATTTCCAATTGTGGAAACGTTTCATGATCTGATGTCTTCTTGTCAAATGTAGTTTCTACTTGCTTCTCCAAATACGTTTAATATATGCGCTTTTCCATTATGAATAAATTATATTATAAATATTTAATGTAACACCCTTACATTATCGATTTAAGTGAAGAAATGAGTTTTTTTTGTAAACGGCTGAAGTAAAGTCAACGATACCAAACAAAGTTTGTTTGGGTTGACTAAGATTTGAAATTAAGGTATATAACGAAAGAACCAAACGACGCGTCGCGGAAGAACTTCTCATTTCAAATATTTTTTCCAAATAACTTTTTTTTGCTTTTATATCAGTTAAAAAGATACAGACCACTTTTATTGTGTAACTGGAATTTTTCGTTTACCATATCAGTCGTGAATTTAGATCAGAGGTGCCTTGCAAAAACAGTAGTTAGTATTTTAATTTTGTTTTATTAATTTTAATCCCAATTATACAGGGTGATTCCAAATTATGTGCAAAAAATTTGAGTATAGATTGTTTAAACGATTTTAATAAGGGTTCTTTATATAAACTTTTTTGATTTAAGCACTCCTGGAGGAATTACGACCCCTTAAAGGGGGAGGGGGGGTGAAAATGTAAAGTTTTATTTAATTTTGTCCAAACGGTTTGAAATTAAGAACTGAAATTTGGCACGATATTTAGGCTTCTGAGATTTCTTCTAGACCAGACCAGACCTTGTCTTGTTGTAAGACGTTGAAATGAACTACCGTCTCTATATTTTTTGTTATTTTTTTTTAAATTTTATCGATTTAAACAAAATTGTTTTTGAATGGCCATTAAATTTAGAAAATTGTTTACCTTTTTCAATTTTTTGATAAATATTACAGATTTTGAGTAAAAAAATTATGTTCGGGAATCTACATGCACATAGTTTCCTTTCCAATATCTAATTTTGTACAACAATATCTAGTAACCTCCCGTGATTTTTAATTTGATAACATTTTATGTTTCTTTGTGTCAAATATTGCTGTTTATTCGTATCAGTATTAAGTGAATAAGTTCTAATGGTTAAGCAAAAATGGCTGATAATATAAGATGTTCGAATGAAGAATACAGGGATATGCATTTCATTTATGAGGAATGCCAGGGAAGAGCTTTAAGAGCGCGAAGATTGTACATTCGAAGGTACGACAATCGGCGAATTCCAAATGCTAGGACATTTACTAAGAATGGCTTCTTAGAAGCCTAAATATCGTGCCAAATTTCAGTTCTCAATGTCAACCGTTTGGATAAAATTAAATAAAACTTTACATACTTTACAAAAAAAGTTTATATAAAGAACCCTTATTAAAATGGTTTAAATAATCTACACTCAAATTTTTTGTACATAATTTGTATTCACCCTGTATATAAACTAGTCTTTGAAGAACAGAACAGTATAAAAATTTAATTTTATTATTGACAATTAGTTGATCGATTTAACTGGAGACATGAGTTTTTCTGGGAAACGGTCGAGAAAATTAAATTGCTTTAAAAAGTATTGCATTTCCAACCACTTTGATTAGAACATAGGGTAGAAATGCAAAAATTATCTTTACGACGCTTGGCGCAGCGGCGCTTCAAAAAATATTGTTTCGGCAATATACATCAGCAAAATCAATCTATTAATTTGTTAATAATTAAATAACATTGTTATACTGTTGCACTTGTTTCCTTCAGACTACTTTATACGAGTGATTTTCTCAATATGATTACATAGATTTTCTAATTACTTGGTCTCTTTTTTCAAAATAAGTAACTTTTTTTTATTATGGGACCATTCTAATAAACTGATTAAAAATAAAAACATCAATAATTTTTTTGTTTCTATGATTGCTTGTGAAAAATCATTCTTCTTGATTTCAACTCTCACTACTATCGTATTTATAGCAAATGAAAAGATTATAATCAATGATTCTTAAATAATTGTATACTTTTACTCATCGTCAAACAAATAAGACAATCATATTGTTGACTATCTCACAAAAAAATCTAAATATTGTAACCTACTTCGTCGATCATTCCTCTGGTCTGATCTAAATGAGTCAATATTAATGCACTAGATGACACTGGTGTATGGTATTGGGTCATATAGATGACATTTAATCCAAGTTGTGTGATTTTTTGCTGCATAATTGTATTGTCTATACTTATTATGTATGATCTGTATTATAAACTATAGTGTGTAGTGTGTTTCAAATCAACAGTCTCACTTTAACTTCTTTATGTAAAAAAGTGATTCCCTACCTACACTCTATATTTGAGGATAGAAACATATTTCATCCTTGTACATACAAGCCACATAGCATAAGGAATTGCCAAAATCGTCATTCCTCTGGTCTGTAAGATCCAAAGGAATTATGAATTTGCCAGAGGAATGACAAAGTTTTTAACGTTTCCTGCTTTTTATCAGTTAACATCACATCACGCTAATTTGAAAAAAACCAAATAGCTGAAATAAATACGTTTTATGTTCTTTTTTACTAACTTTAGATTACAATTAAAATAATTTATTTATATTATTATTCATGACTAAGTCGAGGGAAGAAACCGAAAGATATGAAACACTTAAGCAGGATCCTGAAGGCAAATTGAAACAAAAGAGCGAGAACGTGAAAAAGAGAAAAGCATTGTTCAGCCCATCAACAAATTAAGAAAATATCAAAGCGACTAGAAACTAAAAACATTTAACATTTTAAAGGGACCATGAAAGTTTATCTGGTAAAAAAAGACTTGTTTTAAAAAAAAAACACGAAGCTTAATTTTTATTCACTAAATTTTTTGAGACAAAATGAGTACAAGGATAATTTTGGCTCACTGACCTATGCGTCGACATCACCTCTAGATTAAAATATATCATCAAGCGATGGGGACATACTATTCTCAAGAATTTCTGTGACTGCAAAAAAGATTCCACATATGAGGTTGAATTTTAATTATGTTTATTCAGGTGACGGAAACGCTGGTATTCTAAATGTCAAAAACAATAAAAATTTGAGTTACCAAAACATAAAAAATGGACCATATTTTCGTGATCATTCCTCAGCACTATTTCGTAACAAGGCGATAAATTTTTTTACTGTATTAGAAAGGTATCTCCTACAATTCCTATCAATGAAGTCATATGTATGCTTTCTGATCCCAATGAATAGTTGCACAGACAAAGCTCTATTCAATAATTATATAAAGAAATTAATCTATCTAAATTTACTAACCTGGTTTAATGAAAACACTCTATAAATATCTAACTTCACTTTTGCCAATGGGAACTCGAAAATTCAACCACAATAGATGAGATGTGACCTATTTCTACATTTTGAGGATTGCTTCTTCAGGTGGCCTCCTTTAAGTTGAGTCAAATATCTAACTATAAAAATTATTATATAAATTAAAATTATTTGAAATTAAATATCGACAATGTCAAACGTGTTGCCTGTCAATGAATTTTAAATTAAATATGACAAATACCTACTTAAATAATGTTTACCCTTTATGTATGAATTTTCGAGTTCCCATTGTGAAAAGTGAAGTTTGATATTCAAAAAATTTGAATACTTCAGAAAAAAGAATTGAAGCGTCACAACACTTAGTGTCGTTTGGTTATGGTTACGTTATCTACTTTAATTTCAAGTCTTAGTCAGCCCAAACAAACTTTGACAACGCTCACTTTGCTTCAGCCGTTTAGAGAAAATTTTTTTTCTCAGTTAAATTTATCACTCTGCACAGGATGTCTCAACTGTGAGGAAACAAAAAATTTAAATAAAATGTGGGACCCGCGGTATTGAATGGGATGAGGTAAGCTCCATTTTCAATCAAAAGTATTACATTTAGTATTTGACAGAAACGTCTAATGACGTCATCAATGATATTTTTTCCAAAAACATATCCAAATTTTTTTCCTATTGGATAGCTATATTTGTTCTAATAAACTTTTGATAGAGAATGTTTTCTGTATTAATTCCCGTTTAAAAGTTATAAGCAATTTCGCCCTAAAGGATCAAGGAGTCGTGAGAAAATAATTGAATATTCATTGTTTAAAGTGCATAAATGCCATTACAAATAAATAAAACAATTGAACTCGATAATTCTTTAATACAGTTCAAACAAAAGGTGATGACAACAATAACTAAACATAATAAATTAGACAAACGCCCTCATACTTCATATATATTACAACCTGTCCTCTATATATGTTCACATGTATGTTAATAAAAATAAGGCTGAATTAAATGCCCACCGATGATGCTGCACCATACATTGGCTTCAAAATAGCCTTGGTTTTGCACTGGATTTACAATATGGGGATTTTCAATGGACCAGTAGTATTCGTTGCGCCTATTTGGCAAACCATTAATGACAAACCGTTTTTCGTCCGTCTAAAGAACTTGCCGGTAAAGATTCTGATCAACAGTTTCTACATTGACTACAATTTGATCTGTAAAGTTAAGTCGATGTTCAATGGGACATTCAGCCAAATACTCCAAACCATGAATTTTGTAGTATGGTAAAATTCGCTAAACGGTATGGTGATGTATCCAAATTCAATTCCCGGCTAGCGTGCCATATAGAATTTCGTATATTTTGTTCGAAATACTGTAACAGCCTAGCTGTATTAACATTGTTTCTTGCCCTTCGGCCAATTATTTGATTCTATCGAACAGAAAAAGGTCGTCCCCAATCTTGTAAAAGTTCTATAATTAGAAATGAGGCGCTTTGTCTTTGTCGCTATAACTCTTCTTGAATTTTTTTATGACTCGCTATAAATTAGCAACATATCAACTTTTTCTGAATGAAAAATCATTTTGTAAGCACAAAAGTTCTTGATCTTTCCACCGCTGTGATTTTTAGGTTATATTTCTTCCGAGACTCTTTAGGACGATATTGCTTATAACTTTTAAACGATAAGTAATACAGAAAAAATTCTCTAATAAACGTTTATTAGAAAAAAGAGAGCTTTTTAACAGGAAATAAATGTGGGTACGTTTTGGGAAAAAATATAACTGATGACGTGATTAGTCGTTTCTGTCAAATCCAACAGAATCCTTGCTATTGAAAATGGAGCTTAAGTACCTCATCCCATTTAACACCGCGTGTCCCAAATTTTGTGTATCCTCACAGTAGACCCATAGTTTGAGACATTCTGTACAATGCCCATATTTTAAATATCAAATAATACCACAATTTTATTTTTCAAATATCTTCTTTTGGACAAATTTTCGGTTACTAAAGATATTTTTTCAAGAAAAATGTCTGATGATAGAATTTTGGAATACCCTTTAAAAAAAATGATTGTAAAAGAGCAAAATATTTTGAAAATATTTTTATATTATTTTAGGTGCAGGGTTAATTTTATTAACATTGAACCTATACAAAAAACGAACAGTTTATAGAACAAAAGTGATAGCATCAGGTAATATGAATTAACAAAAATATTTCGTTTGAACGAAAAGTACAGTTAGACGATAAAACTAATAAAGATAATGAACATGTGTGATAAGTTATCGTTTTTTGTAAAAAAAATAAACTAGCTTAGAATCAATAAAGATTAATTAGATTTTGCTTGAAAAATAAAACAATTAAATTTTATTATGTGTATATAACATCAAATTAATGTATTTTACCCTGAGTGCTGAAACGGGATCGTACAATGTAGGTAAGTATGTACAGTTCTAGTTGTAACTATACGAAGGTGGAGATGCGCGGAATACGATATATTACACTGATAAAAATGGGTGAAAATTCTCATGTTTTATTGTGCTTTTTGCTTAATATTTACTAGTAATTTTTAATTTACATTATATATCATAGAAAAATCAACTGTGTGTTTTTATGTAATAAAATTGGGATATTTCAAGAATAATGTGGTAATGTACTACATTGGAACTATTTACTTTTACTTAATTTATTATGTAATTTACAGAACGTTTCATGTGATCTCTATATCACATGAGCAGAGGCACATTAATCTAACCTTTAACTTAATGCTTTTAACTTAACTTTTTGTAGGATTGTCGTTACAGCAGCTTATTCGAATTTAAATGTTATACAATTCATAACTATACTAGAAACTAAAACGGTATGTACATACGTTGTTTACATGTCTGCATCAAAACTGCGCCTACGTTACGTTAATTGTAAATGTTATGTAACTAAAATTTGAGCTAAAAATATATATGTAACTTGCATAGTGTATTTATTATCGAATTATATTTATAATCTACTGTATTTCTAATAATGTGTTAGTAAGAGACATCCTGCATGTTATATTGACTCACTTAAACTTGTATTTTTATACATTTTAACAAGCAGAAGCTTTTTTTTCATTACATTAAAAGTAACAAGTTTTCCCTCTTTTCAACTTTATATATATAGTTACAAAAATAACTTTATGAATTGCCTTCTGTTACACGATTCAGGTTAAACAAATTGAGAATATTCGACCTGATTGATAAACTCTTTGATTTATAATATTTTTTAACATGTGTATATTGTTCATTATTAAATTTTTTTTACACACTAATATTCAGTCATATATATGTGAAATAATGTTAGTTACTGATATAGTTTTCTCAATGCATATTTTTCAGTTGTAGTTATCAAGATAAATAATCTATTTTTTTATATTTTTAGGTATTAATAATATTGTGTGAAACTAACTACTCAGTGGACAAAAGCCCTAACCTGCGTTGAATTACACCCACAATATCTACCCATATAGGTATTCCTTATTATTAGCTTTTGTAACATTTTTTACTATTTTAGAAAGGTTACATACGTTATATTTTTTATAAATCCAACCTGAAAATTACATGGTATAATTCAATATAAATAGTGCCGGAAATTTACGGTGGTATTTAGCATAATAATTGTAAAATCACATAACATAATATGGAATTTTATCCATGTTTATTTTTGTAATATTAGCCGCTGTACGGCAGCAGCCATGTGCGTGAAGTGCGACCCACTGTAAAAAGGTGAGGTCCCCACGAAGTGCGCGAACTATAGGTATGTACAAGCTTTTGCAATATTAATAACACCAATAAATATGCATTTTGTGACATTTTTTGAACTGCAGGCTTATTCGTAATGAATTCTACTTTCAACTTTCAGCATTAGTTCTTAGTTATTCTAATCACCAATAGAGAATGGACGTCTTCTAATCATGGTTTGTGAAGGTAATAAAAAGAAACAAAAAATTTGACAATTTATAGAATTTATCGAATTTATATACGTAACTCGTAATTCGTAGTCGTAATCTGTGATTCGTACATGATCTCTAAGAGACATTTGACAATCTAGAAAATGGAGGTTATGTTCTCATAAATTTGGGAATAAAAATTGATGAAAAAGTCAATAAACAACGCGAGTTTAAATGTTTTTACTTATAGGTATAGATTTTTATTTATACTAAAATATTTTCAGGAACAAGAAACCACGGCTGAAGGGTCTTTTCAAACTTGAGTATTTTGTTTTGAAGAATGTTACCTTTATTGAAGTTTCTGAAAACATTGTGGTAGTTTCCGCCTAAAATACGGTGTATTTTGTGGTTTCAGTGTTAGTGTTGTAGACAAGCCATTTTTGTGCAAACATTTTAATGAATAATTTATTAGTGTTTATTTTTACAATTGTATTAATGTTAACAGCCAATATACGAAGGGAAAAAGTAAAACTAAGGCTAGAGTTTTGGCAAGAATTCAGTGGATGTAATTTCCAGTTTGACGTTAGACATTGCTGTTACATAAATAATAAATAGAATAGAAATTTGATAATAAGTGGGCGCATTCAATGGGGCAAGAACTAAGCAGTGTGCTAGCATTTGCTATCTGAATAAATTGCTAAAATATCGTTTAGTAAAGGAGAGAAGTGAGGTTATGTTGTCTTAATATATAACCTTATTCAACCGTCAGCAGCTGGTCTAGCAAATAAAAGTTTGGCTACAAAAAAAACTGCTTTGCAGTAACCATTGATTAGTAGATCGTGTGGTTTTTTGTTATCACAAAAATTTTGATATACAAGCAATCGACAATCAAAAAATTAATCATTTTGAAACTCTGAACATATTAATATGTTATTAACATTAGGTGAGTGCCCTCTTTTTTATGTAATCTTTAGTTTTCATATTTGCTATGAATTTATCAAAAAAAAATGTTTAAAAACAAGAAATTTGAGCATTTTTTAAGCACTATCACCATTGTTTTATCTGCCGCTAGACATTCCTATACTTAATTTTTCAAAAAGGACATATAAAGTTTTGGGATTGCCAAATATCATTAATTTATCTCTACAAGTTCGAGTAATATTAATATTAAACTGTCATAAGGAACTAACTTTTCATACCCTATATCCTATATGCCATTCATAATACATGTTTATATATACTTCCCGTTTTATTTTAGAGTCTAGAAAATGCAGTAACTGGTAGTATATTTAGAATCACCTTGTATAATTGTGTAGTTCCATAAAATGTACTGTCTACTGAATTCTTGTTCCTACAGTGAATTTTTATTTATTTTGAATTAAAAATTGTGTCGCCTGAAAAAATGGTAGAGAAATATTATGAATTAACATTTTAGAACATATTCTGTTTAATAATATTATATAACTATTATCCTAATTTTATAACTGATAATAATAATTTAGATTAAATCTGTTTAAAAATATATTATTTGTAAAAATATTGGTACAAAAGAGTACCTTTCTCAATCACTGGAGGTTTTGAACCATAGTTTTTTTTCTGTAAAAGTCTATGTGAAACATCTGATTTTATAGTACATAATTTAAAATACTTTTGATTAAAACTGCCTTATAAAATACAAAAGAAGTCCAATTTTTGTACAATATTAGGTGTTTAAATAGTAAAATATTTTAAAAATAGGTGTAAATTAAAATTTTCAATCAAACTTAGCAAAATCCCGTATTTATCCGATAATTTTATGACACATGTAGGTTAACGTTTATATAGAACAGATAATTTTAAATTTGTAATTTATTATGGTTGCAGTATTGAAATAAAGTTATACAACACACGTTTAAGCAAGATTTTTCTTAAATAATCCCACAAGTAGTAAAAACACAACTTTGGGCCACGATTCTAAAATTCCTGTGCATAAATAAATTTGACTAGGAATTCATTCCCCTTAAAAAAATTATATGACAATCTTATTATCGGCACATTTAAAACGTTAGAGATAATTTACGAGAAACTATAGTCTTTTATTAAATATTTTCTATTTTTCTTTTTTTTCATTTTTCTTTTCTCGCGCCAGAAAGCTATCTTTTTATTGGTTAATTTGTCGCCAAGCTTACACAACCCCATAAATTCATGTTGTCAATGTCAACTATCTACTAATCCTAACCACTTATATATTATTTATATTTATATTAGCCTAAGATGAATGTTATTGCCACTTCGTAGATTTAGTTTGTGTTTATTATTATCCTTTGTTAATCCAAAAGCAAATATTTCAAAAGTTAGTAACGAATTATATTGTTCTTTTCAAATTTACCGCCAAATGTAGTTAATTCTTCCTGTATACATATATATATATATATATATGACTTCATCATTTGCTCTAAAATATGTATAAATAATTGTTTTATAATAAGTGTTTTTGTTTATTGGCGAAAATCGATTCTATTCTGTTACTTGTCTTTGAATTTTAATAGTAGCCAAATCATAACATTCATTATAAATATTTGTGCGGAAAATTATTTTGAACTTTTTTTAAACATATACTAGATGATCGACACCTGTATGAGTGCCGCAATTTGACAGACGATATATGCATGGATTTCTCGGATACCTCTATTGTAAAATCTTTAGTTGTAATCTGTAGTTATTTTTTACGTTTATATATTATCAAAAGTAAACAATCATCAACAAAAAGTGACGAATAAATATAATAATATAGGTAGGTATAAACCGTGGGTCATAGGTAAAAATATTTTGCTTGGCCATGATATTTTCTCTCTTATTAAAAGAAAAGATAGTAGTAAATATCTATAGTTAGGTAATATATTTTGTAAGTAAAATATAACACATTTGACCTTGGGCGAATAATTCTCTGTCTCTATTTATTTTTTTATGCGGAATTTCCCACTAAATTATTTCGATCGCATCGCCCTCACGGCGGGGAAACTATTCATATACAGTGTATTTTCCCGCCGTAAGAGGGCAATGCGGACAGGAGCACAAACTTCTACCGAAAATTCTAGTGGCTCTCAAACTGTTTTGAAGCGGTGTCATTAATATTGTAAAAGTTTGTACCTATAGGGACTGCCTCAGCGCATACATGTTAAGCATCGCCAACACTAGAGAATAACTACAGTCAACAGCTTTACCGAAACTGTGAAGCAAAGGCAGACCCTCCAGAAAACTGTAGCTTCTGAGGGTTACCTCCTGGAATGTCAACAGATTCAGAAGAAGGAAGAACGAACTGCTTGACCGCGTGCATTGTCCAGATGTAGACATGCCATTCAACGGAGAAGACATCCAAAGGGAGACCAGAGCCTCCCATATCTGGAAATGACTCTGAATATGACTGACCTGGAAGTCTCACATTAACGCCGTGATAAGCAAAAGCCAATATGGTTTTCTACTTACTACTCCACCCTGACAGCCGTCTTAATCTTGAATTTTTTGTAAAATTTGGGATTTCTTCTGTTTCAATACCGCCAAGGAATATAAGATTTTGAGCGACATTTTATTTTTCCCTAACCTGACCCGCAGCCTGCGATTTGAAAGAATTGAAAATTCAAATTTAAAAAAATAAGAAAATAAGGTTAGACTTTATTGGTTGTTTTATTGATAAATGAACAAAATGTTTTCCCCTATTTGGTAAAAGTGTTTAGCACCAATATTATTTTGAATTTTATGGATTTGTCAACTATTACAGAAAAAAATTTAAGATTGACCTCAACTTCAATCTCATTAATCGAATTAAAAATTATAACATTTTTGTTTAAGGTCGCCGTAAAATGAACAATAAGATGACGGCTTCTTATTAGTATTATTTTGCAAGTAATGTAAGTAACTGTAAAAATGCACTTGATCAAATAAATCAAGTTGGTTAAATATAGTTGAACAATGGCTGTCCTAAGACCTCACATTAATATAACAAAAGATCCTTATTTTTGGCTACAGAATACGCTTCTGGATTTTTGACTTCTACTTAAGAAACACCCTGTATAATTTTTATAGTGGACTGCACCTATGACGTTATGAAAGCATGTAATTATTTAATTGATACTACTAACAAGTAAATTATGTGTTCTACTCAATATTAAACCTATTGATTAATTTTACTTATTATTGCATACAACAGAGGAAATTATTTAAAAACAACTTGAATAGATTACATAAAATATAAAGAAACAGCAATAGGTCTATTTGGTGACCACGGGATCAATTCTTGACTTTCGAAGGGTAAGCCGTATGCAAATTACATGGTTCTGTCTCTGTTAATTACCGTTGGCCGTTGTAAGAAGGATAAAAGTATCTAATTCGTATACATATTGCTTTGCTGACATTCGAGAATAGACCCCCCAGATTCTAAACATTCCGAATTAAAAGCTACGTCTCACAGAAGTTTACTAGGGATTTGACATATTAATTTTCATAATTCTGGGACCAAATAAACTTGATTAATTCTACATATAATAAGTTTATTGATAACTTTCCCAATGTTAATAACCGGGTTACCAAACACCTTGTCTGTTTACATGTTTAAATCAGCTGCTACATAGGTAACTAAAAATGACAGAAAGCACTTTCTATGCCTATTTGTACTTATCTATGGTCCTAATCGAAGGATATCACCAGTGGACTGGTACTTTCTTTAGTATATTCATGGGTATTTTGTATGGATCTATAGCTATATGTATACACAGGTCGAATTCATGAACTCCCATCAAAACTATTGTTTTGTTCTTGAGAATTTTGTGCCATGTTGTACCAGGGACTTAGAAAATATTTAAAACCTGAACTCCGTAAGCTACTGTTTTATTTCATCTTATAGGCACTTTGTATTTGTACCAAGTGTTAATTTAATATAATTTATCATTAATGAAAAATTGTTTCAAAATTTGTCGCCCTGTACGTTTTTTATCAACAGTTTTTCTTAAAATCAAAATATTTATTTGAATTTGAAACAGGTACTTATTGATAACTAAATAAACAACTTAGGAAAGTATAAAAAGTAAAATGGTACAATTAGTAAAATGTGAATGAAAGTAATTTAGTACCTGGAAGAAAAGTACCTACCATTTCAGACGTAGTATTTGTCTGGGTCAAAACTATTTATGACTTTATAACCTAACCTAACCTTTACTTTATCCCAACCCCATTGACAAATTATTTCAGGGATTCTTCATGCGGTCTTTAAAAATAGTTATATTATATACAGTGAAAACAGACAATTTGATGTGGGGTTTAGTTTTTCAGAAATTTTTAATTAAAGAAGTGGTTATCTTTCTAAAATGTTATTTAAGTGCACCGTATTCTATAGTGTTTTATACAAAGACACATATTGTTAAACATTTAATAACTGAATAATCTAAGTGTTAGCAAATGACAGGAATGTTACTCATGTCACCTGGATATTTGCAAAAATACCGAAATAAAACGAACAATAGCAACTATGAATAAACACTACTTTTGTTTATGATATATTTAATATTATGTATTGTCAAATTATGCTTATTTTTAAAAAGATTAAGTTTTAATATTGGCTTCCTATATTCAAATGCTGATATGGCCAATGGTTTATGAAAGATTTCCAAATCATCCAATCCAATCATAAAGTAGTTTTTGGTCCGTTTTGAAGCATCAACATACCCGTATCACATAGAAAGGGTTCAAACCTTACTGTCGCGAGACTATCCTGCTCACCTACAATTTTACAAAACAAAATAACAAAATTTTGACTGTACCGCTGGCAATTTGTTACCGACGAAGCTAATTTTTTCAGAGATGCTATAACGAACTCCTACAATAAACACGTTTGGTCTCATGAAAACCTTAATGCAATAATGGAATCTCGACATCAACATCTCTTCAACATCAGTTTTCTTTGAATGTATGGGTGAGTATTATTGGAAATTTGGGTCTCTTGTTGGGCTTTACTTTTTACCAAGAATTTTAACCGGTGCCTCCTACATTTTCTTGAAAACGTTTTACCTAAACTACGTTTGACGATGCGCACGACGGGGCTCCCCCACATGAACCAGGTCAACCTTGGCAAACTTGATAAATACTATTGGCTTTACTACCTTTATTAACAAATTTACTTAGAGCACCTTTTTGTAAAAAACTAAATTTTACATAGTATGAAACTTATAATGGGAAAAACCTAACTTAAAACAAGTTGTAGAATAAAATTTCAACCGCCTTCTACTTTATACAAAAAACTAAGACCAGCGTGTCTGCCTGCGTCTAATCCCAAATATCAACCTAAAGCGCGAATTTGGTAATTTTTGTAGACGTTGTGAGTCTATACTATCTAAACATGGACCATAAATATTTTCGTAGACAAGACAAGAGAGTCACAAAAGATTTTTTATATATCTCGACTCAAGTAATGCCTATGCGAATACATCATTTTCAAAACAGCATATGCTTTTTTAAGAGTATTAGTTACATGATCCTTAAATCTGAGATTGCACTCAATAACAAGACCTAATTTTTTTCCTGAATCTTTAAACAATATAGTATCATTATTAATTTTTATTGTAAGATTTTCTAGTAATATAATGAAGTATTGATATTAATATTTCATGATCAATCATAGTCTAGTAAAACAAATACTGTAGCTTCAGTGTTATCTCTTGCTGTAAAAATATCATCCGTTAAATCAGAAAATGCAGTCGAACAACTATATCCGCGCCTAAAACCTGACTGCTTGTCTGGTTACTCATTTAAAAATGAAGTAATTTGCATTTCCATAAATTTTTCAAGAATCCTATTTAGCGTAGGCAATATTGATATTGATCGAAGATTATTAGGTTCAGATGGATTATTGACCTTACGAAGAGGTATAATATTTGCACGCTTCCAAGAAGAAGGAAAGTGAGTGCTCTTTACAAATATTTACAATGTATAATATAATAAAAGGTATAATATAAGGACAACACATAAAATCGACAACCTTTGGTAGTGACAATTTAAATATTACGCTCATAATTATGTGTTGTCCTATATTTTTAATTATATACCTAATTGGAGTATCACTTATTACATCAAAATTACAATAATTATTATCTAATGTATTGCACATTGCATGAGGAATCGATGAAATATTTATTTAACTTAAATTTTCTGGAAGACCTATATTTTTTCTTTTACTTATATTGAGTTTTTTTTGTTCACCTCATTTGTCTTTAACACTAGTTTCGAAATTTAAAGGTAAGGTATGCTTTTCTCTCACCTCTAATCGCAGAAGTAGTTAAATTTCTATACTGCTTATTTTTTTCACAAGTTTTCTGACTATAACTCAACATAAAAAAACACCAACAAATTTCCTGGGCAATTGGTAATTTATAACCCAAAGAACATCAGTTTAAACTACGTAAACTACTATCTTCAAGTTTAAAACATTTCTTAAAAAAATGTTACATAAGAAAAAGACCACAATATTAGAAAATTACGTCAAATTTAAATAATAACTTACATTTTTTATTTTGTTAAATATACTGTTTTCCAGCCAACTTAATGCTACATTTATCAAAAATTTTTTATATATAAAATTTTTAAGCTCCAACAGCTACATTCTGCAGGGGTTGGAAATGGATTAAATTTATAGTAATATAGGTGAAAGCAACTAAGCAGACAACAAATTGAGTTTTTTGAAAAAATATTAGAAAAACCTACTTAACTGTCTTTTTCATACTTAACAATTTAAATATTATTTATACAACAAAGGCCTAAACTATTTCTAATAAATACAATTTTGGCTAAGATGTAACAATTCCCAATCAATTAATTATTAATTAAATCAAAATAAATACGTGACAGATTGACAGTACGTTTTAATAGTATAGTGTAACGAATTATAAATTTTGGTAATCTGATACGAAAATGACTGTTTAAAAAACTCGATATGGTGCAGAGGAGGAGTCAAACTAACCTTAAATCTTAAATCGTATGTTAACATTATGTACATTAGTTCTAAATGATATTTTATTATAAAGATAAGAAGGTGCCCTATATAAAACAATTATGCAGAGTTCTGTAACAATTGAATTCGACTGGAGTCAGCAGCATCAATACATGGACCATAAACTGAATTCACAAAATTAAATTGAGACAAAACCAACGACTCACACAGAATTGACTTAACTTTCTTAGATAAAAACTGCCTACTATTATAAATTAATTTAAGATTACAATATGCCTTGCAAATGCATCTAATATGCGATTTAAACCTCAAGTTCGAGTCAAGTATGAGACCTAAATTTTTAGCCTCCTCAATAGAAAAGATCTGTTGACCATCAACAGTTAAGCAAAAATTTGATGTATTTTTTCTATATTTTAAAGGGCTAAATTACATAATTTTAGTTTTAGTAGCATTAAAATATCTTTATTAATAGTCTTAATTGCATCATCAATATTATAAGTTGAAAAAGCATAATATAATTGAGTGTCGTCAGCATAAAAATGAATGTTTGCCTTATTTATTTTATTAACATAATCTAATGTATGTCAAAATGCAAAGAAGCCTAAAATCGATCCTTGCAGAACACCTGAAAATTTTTTAAGAGGAATAGATTCACTGTCATTGATTCTAACATTTTGATTTCTATTATCCAAGTAATTATGAAAAAATTAATGGCATTGTCTCTTAAACCAATGAAATGTAAAATTGCTAATAAAATCTGATGATATAGTAAAATCAATTAAAACTGGTGCAATCATATTCTTATCTTCAACATTTCTCATAATATCATCTATAATATGCAGTAAAGCTGTGTTTTGGACCAAAACCAAATTGAACAATTGGTAAAATATTATGGTGAGTTAAAAAATTAGGCAACTATTTATCCACTACACCTAATGCCAATGCCAATGAGCCTTAAATCTTTAAACTCTTTTGGACAATTACACTACAAAACTGCTGTCCGGTCCTGGTTCTACAATTACAGTTTCTTCAACGGTCATGGGCTTGCTATAAATGTCTTCAATTGCCACTTCTAAACCTGCTTGAAGTTCTGTCTCAATTCTAATAGGAAGGTTTCTGATTTCGGGAAACTGCATTATGATTTCTTCATTCTTAGTTTTCAATAGTCTTCGAGAAAGATGCAGCACAAAATTATGTTAAGTCATGACATCAAGTCCAAGAATGACATAGTCAATTATATCTGCTACTAGTATGTTGTGTTAGAAAACAGTTGCCCCCAAGGTTATTCTAGCTAGATGGCCACCTTTCATGAATATGACTTCTCCATTTGTTGTCTCCAAGATGTAGTTTCGGTCTGGCTTTTGTATTTTGCAGTGGGCGACGATGTTCGGTCTTACTATGGTGTGACTAGAGCCTGTATGAAGAATCACTTCGCAATCCCGTCCGTATATTCGCCCGGTACTACCAAACTTGTTCCATTACCTTTATCTTAACAGTTAGTGGAGATTTCGCTTCCAAAGCTAACTATTTGGCGTTTTCCTGATCCTGACTAGATGTATTCTTAGGGCATCGATTCCTAAGATGCCCTTTAGCTCTACAATTCCGACACTGGATGCGTCTTTTCCTGCTATATACAGTGAAATTGGCACCAACATTTCTTTTCTGGTAGTTCGGAAAATGTCTGAAGTTCTTCATTAATCCTTCATTTTTCTTGGCTTCACGGTGTTTCTCCCTCCTTAACCTAAATTGCCTTGTTCTGGCGTCACTACGTCCAGTTCCAGTGTTTGAGCCATGTGCTTGACTGATTTCGGATTCTCGCAGGGCATCAATAAAGCTGCTTACTGCTAAGCGTTCTTGGAACTCTGTCGGTGCGGTGGCTAGCTTCACCATATGTGCTACATCTGTCCCAAATTGCTCCAGATTTTCTTCGAAACGTTGTCTTCGGCCTTTTAGTTGTGCTTGATGAACGTGTTATGGATGGACTTCACCATACCTCATATCTAAGGCACTCTGCTTATCCTTGGCTAGTGTTCTTAATATGTCCATAACTTCACCCCGTGAAGCGACTATTAGAGAGGTGGCCTTTTCTTCGTCTGACCAGTTATTTGCCAAAGCAGATGTTTCAAATTGTTTGAGGTAAGTACTCAATGACACCTTGTCGGCAAACGTTCGCGGCTTAATCTTTGGAGGCGCGAAAAAACTACTTTAATATTTAATGGACTCCTTCAGAGATATCTGTGACCTTCTACGGCTTGTATTTTGACTACTTCACTCTATAACTTATTAACACTTTCTTCTACGACCTGAGCCTTATCTTGTATTTCGTTTATCAAAAGGTTAATTTCTTCAACGGTTTCTTCAAACTCTGAAATTGATCTTAACTTCTCCTAATTGTTATTTACTTCTTGATTATTCTTCATTTCTTCTAAACTGTTCCTCATTTCCTCTCAATTGTTTTTTATTTTCTTTTTCCAATCGTCCATCATATTTTTCATCGTTCCGTCTTGTCTATTCTTCATATCATCCTGACTGCTCTTCATATTTTTCTGTAAATCTTCCTTAATTTCGTCCTGGATGTTTTTCATTTCTTTTTTTAAGTTTTCCTTCATTTCGTCCTACTACTCTTTATTTCTCTTGGCTCTTTTTCATATCTTTCATCATTTCCATTATTTACCTGAATGTTTCTTCCATTTCTGTCGCTCTTGATTTAATCAATGGCATTCACTTTTCTGCTCTAAATGTTTTCTTTGTGGAATGTCGCACTTCTGACACCAACGTAACCTCTAAGTTGACTTAGCCTTGAAATAAGTCACGTAGAAAAACAAACTTTATTATCATTACTTGATTATACAACAAATTATACAACTGTCAATTCTTTACTTTGACGTTTATGTTATTCGCATTCGGCTTCTCAAGATAAACTGAACTCTGGCGGCTTTTAAATCCAAATCTACGGATTTTCAATACTGAATATAAGAGCATCATTTGGTATTCATTTATTTGGGGCTCTGTTCAAGCGGATTTTGTCAATAACTAAAATATGGTAACACTATACTAAAAAACTAAATGTAGGTAATAAGTTCAATCTGAAATATGTTTTTTAAGATAAATTTGCTTCTCGTAATTTTTAGTTTAACCTCAGCCAGTACCTGTAGCTGTTATTGGGTTGTTGGTTAAAATTATTATAAACTAAGTACTTTAAAATACTTCTAGTTTTATGTATGTAAATAGTACATGTGGTTTATATTATAGACTACTAATGCTTTGCATATTTGCATCTTGCATCGAAATAATATTATATCGATTGATTAAATAACTATATGGTGGGAAATTTGTATTAGGTACTTAGAGACAACGGAATATTTGTGGTCTTTCAAACTAAACTTAAAGCATTTTAGGCATCCGTAATCCTATTTCTTAGGATCGATTTAAATAAGAAATATTCCTTTTATTATTTGACCAGTAGGAGCTTTCATCTTGTTATGGCCTTTACGATGGATTTAGGTTACAATAAAGTGCAAACAAAAATTAGCATCTTTTATTAGTATTTTATGTTTATTACAATTTCATGTAAATTTAGCACGTTTCAAGATATCTGTTTGGTATCACTAATTATTTAAAATAAATAAAGTATTGAGATTGATTTTTTTGGCACTAAATAAATAAGGTTAGTGAAAAAATTGACATCTTAACTAACTCATATAAACAGTTATATGACCGAGCATAACGCAAAGTATTTTTGAAACGTGAAAAAAAATGAATACATATTTACTTTCCACGTTCCAACCTCTTTTTTAGTTAAAACCTTGGCCTTTTTGGAATATAACGCTCATTCTTTTGTCTATGATATACTCGCGACAAGAATTCAGAAGACTTACGAACAAATAAATAATTCATTATATTTTCATCAAAATATTTAATAAACTGCCACTGATAGCAATAAAACTGTATACTACACTAAAAGTTTGCATTATATATTGCACTAAATTGCAAAAAATTGTTGTTGTTAACGCGACTAAATATCGAAAATGTCGTTGACAATAAAAACAAATGTTTAACGTCAGCCGTGACGTAAGATGTCTGAATTCTTGACGCGAGTATAGATGCAATAATCTTTAGAAATCTACAAATGTCACTAAACGTCAAATTTTACCACATAATTTTAAATAAAAAAATAAACTTGCGAACTTGAAAAGTTTCCTTAATTTCTAAACAACTTTTTAGCATGACCATCTTGCCCATAATGGATTCGGACTGAATATAATAGAGTGGCTTCGTGTAAACCAACAGAATCTTCTGTTACCCCAATCACACAATTTTTTTCTGTCAGTTTTTGAAGTACCTATCCGTATTCACTCTCGTATCCTGAAGATGATTTTTCTGGAATTTCTGGCAATAAACTTGAAGCTATGGTGGTGGCTTCCTTAATGTCTTCGGGCACATTCCTTTTCACTAAAATAAATAAACAGTGAAATTACCAACATACGTAGTCACGGTAGCGCTTCTAAGGGCGGAATTTGTAGTCATCACTTTACTTAAGTGTGACTTTTCATTTAAGGTATATTTGAATAAGACAATATTTTGTTTCATAATGTAAACTTAATGAAAACTTATTAAAGTGTGGTACGAAGCCCTGTGTACGTGTAAGTTCTCACCCTGCGCACATAAAAATAATTGTTTAATTCAATGCAGCAACATTTAATCTAAACAAATAATATCTTTCCATAACCGCAATGCAAACATGTATTTGAATAAAGACCAATATTTTTTTCAAATATTTGTTTCAGTTAAACAGTAAATGCTTCATATGAAAAATATCTACGCATTGAAACAACATAGTACATACTATTGAGTCAAATTTTTTACTAGTTAAGGGAAAACAATTATAATTTTGTTTTAAAAGTACTATAAAATTAATGTAACACTACATTTATTCCAACAAAATAATATTATGTTTCAAATAAAATTAAAGTTTGGAACTTTTTTAGGAAACAAGTGTAAAGTTAAAATAATGTATGACTATGTTTCAATAGAATGTCCAATTTTCTTTATTATATTTGGGTATAGTGAAGTAAAAATTAAAATCAGGATTCACTTTTTTTAATAGTTCTAATTACATTAGGCGATGCTCTTCAATGAGAGATTTAAAAATATCAATGGATACCCAATAACTTAACGAAAATTTAACTAACTTAACTAAGGAAAGTATTTTGGAAGATGACATAATATAACTGTTTCTAATTTGTTCATATTTAATGTTTAAATAGTAATTTGTTAATAATAATAATTTTAGTCATTTCATAACGATGGATTTCTTCGAAAAAGTCATGCATTAAATCACAACTAATATTTTTATATGTGAAAGTCTTCTAGTTCAATGAAAATGCAATTTTCCTTAATACCACAAAATCAGAAGTAGTTAAATGCTCCAAATAATCTTGTTCTTCTTCTTGTTCTTGTCTAAGACTACAGGGATTTTCATATATTTGTGTAAAGGTTACACTTTGACTTTGACATTCACTTCATACTAAAAACAATTATGCCATACTCGTAAATGTAATTTATCTGAAAATTTATAGATATTTGCTTCAAATAAGTTTGTTTAAATTAAAACAACCAAAATATAGATGTAACCTTAAAAGGTAATTGTTATAAATAATTGGATTTGTTCTCATAATTTACTAAGTTTATATTTTATGTTTAAATTTAATATATATATTTGATTTTAATACATTTCCTAAATATACAATAGAATTGTTCGAAATACAAGAGTAATATTAAAACAAAGATATATGATTAAATTAAATAAGTATTTCTTAATAACAATTTTTTTTAAAGAAATTTGTATTCTATTATTAAGATACGTTTTTATGTGTGTACATTCATATCTTGTAAATTGCAAAGTTAATATGAATTAAGTACACACTTAAGTGTGATTTATAAATTCCACCCTAAAGCTTGCAACTAATTATTGAAGATTATTTTGTAATCAATCTCTCTCATATATTTGCAAATGAATAAAAACAAAACATACGCTAGGTAACGGTTTTGACTGGCTCCAAAAGGTTAAATATCCTTCTCTACGCCAGTAGAAACCCTCTTACTATGTTAGTGTTATATATAGCTATGAAATTCATTTATAAATCAGGTTTCCAATATCTATTGCAATATTTATGGTCAATAGGGGACAGCATAATTTTTATTTATTTTAGTGACAATTTGTGCAAATAAGATTACCTGGAGATTACATGGGTAACAACAATGCTTGCCGCCTACCTCCAAACAAATTTACCAGAAATTCTTAATGCCCTTAATAAATCTCAGATATAAACGTCTACTTAAATAATGAGGCTTAGGACAATACCAAGATATTAGGATTAATTACATTTTATCACTGTTATATTTGTAGAAATAACTCGCTGTAGATGATATCTTCTAAGTCTAGGGTATAAGTTCAGAAGCTGCTCCTTGAGTCACTTTTATAGAACAGGAGACATGTTTTCGACTTCGGAATTTCAATTCAAAGAATTAGTGAGTCAAATGTGGTTCGAAAAATATCCTGCAGAAGATTTTTCATGGTCATGAAAAATTTTAATGTTCTTCTAAAACAAGTAACAATATATTTGCAGCTTTGTCCAGTGATGACGACTCTTTATTTTCCTATTAACTTACAAAAACCTAGCAGTAGAGCGAAGACGTATTGTTTGGAACTTGCTTAGATTTTCTAAATTCTGTGTCAGAAAACAGCTATGAATTTGTTGAATATTTCGTTCAATTGAGTATTATGACGGTTATCCATCATAATACTCACACAATAATACCCAGTATCCACACAGAAAACTTTATAAATTGCATTTTTTACAGTATTAAAACTGAATTGTTAAACTAAGAAAATAAATAATCATGTGATGAATCAATAATAAATATAACTAAACTAAACAAAGGTGTCATAAAAATAAATTGAACAAAAATATCTAAAAGGCTAATGGGTTCTTACGTGAAAATAAATCGATTTACCTACATCAATTTACTTTTGTAACCTTGGTTTCTTAAAAAATTACGAACTTTAAAAAATATTTGTGTTCCGAGAACATAGGCATTGCCTAAAGCAGAGAGGTCCTTATAAGAATACATGCATAAAGCTAAAATCTAGATACCTACGTGTGTCTGGTATTTTATTAGATGTATCTGGTAACAGAGGAAGTCGAGAAGAAAGAATAATATATAATTTAAAAAACATTGGTTCCAATAAATATTTCTCATTTATGAAAAGGTATATAGATATAAACAAGATACTATGATACTATAGATACATACACTTCGAAGTATTAAAATGAATAAAATTATTTAACATGCTATTATGTCACAGCCACAAATCATCCAGATTAGACCATATCAGGTGTGCCTCAAGGATCAAATCTTGGACCACTATTTTTCTTAATCTTTATAAATGATTTGATCATGCAGATTAAATGTGGTAAATTGATTTATGCTGATGATGTGAACATTTTTACTAGGATAAGGTCTTTTGATGACTGTCTTTCTCTACAGAATAATCTAAACATCATAGTAGACTGGTGTACCCATAATAATTTACATTTTAACGTAGACAAATGTAATGACGTTAGTTATCATAGAAAGCGTAACCCAATTCCTTTCAATTACAATATTGATTACACCACTTTAACAAGGCTTGATGAGGTTAGGGACTTGGGAATACTGTTTGACCATAAATTCTCATTTGTACGGCATATTGAACTGATGACTTCCTCTGCTTTTAAGGTTCTTGGTTTTGTCATCCGTAATACCAAACATTTTACTAACATTAATGCTATAAAGTTATTATATTACTCGTTTGTTCGCTCAAAACTGGAGTATGGTGCATTGATTTGATCACCCATATATAACTGCCATATAAGTAAAATTGAATCTGTACAGCGTCGGTTTCTTAAATTTCTCTCATTTAAAGAAGATCATCAATACCCACCTAGAGGATGCGATCATGAGTTGTTGTTGTCTAGATTTGGTGAGATATCGATGAATAACAGGAGAATAATAAATACTATCAAATTTTTATATAATTTGCTGCATAACAATGTCGATTGTCAGCTGTTACTCCAGATTGACTGGTTAGTTACGCGTGCTGAATCCAGACAATCTGTAACGTTCTATAATCATGGCATCAATACCAACATAATGCTTTATTGTCCTATATATGGAATGTGTCGGGACTTTAATAATCTATCCCGTTCTTGTGATATAAACAATGATTCTCTCACTACAACTTTGAATACCGTAGTGCCTAGATTATTATAGTGTTCTAGTTCTGATAAGTTTCTCATAATTTTTGTTTCTTTTGTTTATATATTTTTTATTAGCCTTCTAATTTTATATTATCATATTTTTCTATAAATCTTTTGTTATTTTATAATTTTAAGCTGCATATATAAGGTAGTGTTATTTTGTATTTCCTATAACTGGGTGTAACCTGTTGGAAATAAATGCTATTATTATTATTATTATTATATACTAAAATAACAACAGAATAAAAGGTACACAATAATAAATAAGCACATAAAAATAAAATCTAGTCGTCGTCATTTTTTTACATTTAGCCAAGGCATCAGTTAGGTACTTTATAAATCATAAATACCAACACACATCTGCACATGTTGGGAAGTGCTAATCCGTTTAACCTACCCTCTTCTTTTGTGTTTCTTAAGTATGTGACAACCACAAATCACAAAACTAAAGGATCCATTTTAGATCATATAATAAAATAATCACAGAATAAAAGGGGCACCATAATAAATACATAAAAATAAAATTTCTACAAAATAAAAACTAGTCGCTGTAATTTTTTTATATTTATCCAAGGCATCAATTACGTACTTCATAAATACCAACACACATATTCACATGTTGAGAAGTGCTAATCCGCTCAACCTACTCTCTCCTGTTGTATTTCTTAAGTATGTCACAACCACAAATCGCAAAACTAAAGGATCCATCTTAGATCATATAATAAAATAATAACAGAATAAAAGGTGCACAATAATGAATAGATAAAAATAAAATTTCTACGAAATAAAATCTAGTCGCCGGCTTTTACATTTAGCCAAAATATCAATTAGGTACTTGATCAACACCAACACAAATCTACACTACATGTTGAGAAGTGCTAAACCATTTAAGCTATCCTCTCCTGTTGTGTTTCTTAAGTATGTCACAATCACAAATCACTAAACTAAAGGATCCATCTTAGATCATAGAATAAAAGGTGCATAATAATAAATACATAAAATAAAATTTCTACAAAATAAAATCTAATCGCCGCCGTTTTTTTACATTTAGCCAAGGCATCACTTAGGTACTTCATCAATAGTAACACACATCTTCTCATGTTGAGAAGTGCTAAACCATTTCACCTATCCTCTCCTGCTGTGTTTCTTAAGTATGTCACAATCACAAATCACTAAACTAAAGGATCCATCTTAGATCATAGAATAAAAGGTGCATAATAATAAATACATAAAATAAAATTTCTACAAAATAAAATCTAATCGCCGCCCCATTTTTTTTACATTTAGCCAAGGCATCAATTAGGTACTTCATAAATAGTAACACACATCTTCTCATGTTGAGAAGTGCTAAACCATTTCACCTATCCTCTCCTGCTGTGTTTCTTAAGTATGTCACAATCACAAATCACTAAACTAAAGGATCCATCTTAGATCATAGAATAAAAGGTGCATAATAATAAATACATAAAATAAAATTTCTACAAAATAAAATCTAATCGCCGCCGTTTTTTTACATTTAACCAAGGCATCACTTAGGTACTTCATCAATATTAACACAAATCTGCATATGTTGAGAAGGATCCATCTTAAATCATACAATAAAAGAATCACAGAATAAAAGGTGCATAATAATAAATACATAAAAATAAAATTTCTACAAAATAAAATCTAGTCGCCACCCCATTTTTTTTACATTTAGCCAAGGCATCAATTAGGTACTTCATAAATAGTAACACACATCTTCTCATGTTGAGAAGTGCTAAACCATTTCACCTATCCTCTCCTGCTGTGTTTCTACTAAACTAAAGGATCCATCTTAGATCATAGAATAAAAGGTGCATAATAATAAATACATAAAATAAAATTTCTACAAAATAAAATCTAATCGCCGCCGTTTTTTTACATTTAGCCAAGGCATCACTTAGGTACTTCATCAATATTAACACAAATCTGCATATGTTGAGAAGTGCTAAACCATTTAAACTATCCTCTCCTGTTGTGTTTCTTAAGTATGTCATAAAACTAAAGGATCCATCTTAAATCATATAATAAAAGAACCACAGAATAAAAAAGGAAGAAAAGAAAACAGAGAAAAAAATAACTAATAAGTTAAAGTATACTTTCTTTAAACCGAAAACATATAAAAAATAATTATACAAAAATATTTTTTGGATATAATTATATCCTACCTATATTTCCCACATACTACATAACGACACCATAAAAAACAGTAAAAAATACTTATACGTTATAATAAGAAAAACATTAGCACTATCATTCGTCGGAGCCGCTATTAACGTCACTTGTATCCGATTCTTCATCGACAGTTATGATGAAGCCATTTTTAGTTGGTTCAATCAATTGGTGCAGCTTTATAGTCTCCTTCAATTCTTTATGACATGTTTGACGTATTTATTTCCAATTTGCTGATGTAATTTTACCCACTTGCGTCAAATTTTGGAAAGGTATTATTTCTTTGAATGTTTAAAATACAGTAATACGAAGGCAATCGTAGAACGGTATGTCAATGAGCCGCAACCATCTCATCAATAATGTATTTCTTTGCAAAATTATTGCTCTTGACTATATACAGCAACTCATTCTTCTTCAAACTAGCATCGTACACAATATTATGGATTTTACGAAAATCTTGAAAATTCTTTTTTGTGCCAGTATCTAGAATCCTTTCTAAAAATCTTGAATAGTATAAAGCGTTCTTTAATATAATGACATTATTATTAAATAATTCTAATGCCCTTTGTTATTTCTCACTGAGTTTTATATTTTTATAAATATTATATCTAATTAAATGAGCTTGTCCACGTCGAGAATTTCTATTTTCTATATCGTCCATCATAATCTTTTCATTTTCCATATCACTATTCCTCAGGTTTAGGTTATTCCGAGAAATCCTCTCCATATCTTATTAGATAGACATGCAGACATCACAATATTTTTAAGCCGGAAAAAACGAATAGATACTATTCAATGCACTAAATACTAGATACATTAAAACAAACACTCATTTATTTACTCACAACAACACAACACTGAGTAGTACTCATAAAACAGTAATGTATTATTCACAACAATGTTCAAACAAGTTTGTATTCACAACATTATTTTATAATGAACCAACGATAACAGAAATTAAAAACACCTAGTATATCACGAACGCACAAATTATAATACGTTCGAGCCTGCTAAATCACGTAGTACTGAAAAGTAATGTCCTGTACTACCCCCAACAATAAACAAGTAATTTAAGTTGCATCGTTAACTGCCCTCTTTGTCTTTCTTACAGTGTTCAGGAACGACGAATGTCGACGAGTTGATAAACAAGAGAATGCATAGTTGCCAAGTTTGTTGTCTACGATTCATAAAATTAAACAAGTTCCTAAAAATGTTATTACGAATTTGCGAAGTGTTAATTATTATACCTGTTAAAGGACTAAATTTGATAAACACTACGACCCATTTCCGTAATATATCGAAAGCGATTACCTTGTTTTTGTAAAATGTTACAACGTCGCATTCCAAATGGCACCATGTAGCCGCCGTGCCGATATAAGTTTTTATATTCGAGCAGTGGGTTCGATTGAGGTAAAATAAACACTGTTTGATGTGTTGAAAATGAGTTCAAAACAAGCAAATGTTCCCACCATACGGGCACCCTCTATGTAACTATATAAAATGTGGTACTACTACTAAATAAAGTTACTCTGTACTTTAAACTCAAGCTCATCGTATCATTTCTCCTGGTCCTGCAAGTTATTTAACAGGTTATGGGCCCAGGCCCTAGGTAGAATAACGTTGAAGTGTGCAGTCCAGTGTACAAGAATGGCTACAAACTGTTCTGAACGAGTGTTCCTAAACTAAAAGAACGTGAAAACTATGATGACTGGGCGTTTGCGGTTGAGAATTTTTTGGTTCTGGAAGGATTGTCAAAATACATCTCTGAAACCGGCGGGAACGAGAATACCAGTGAACCACGAGAAGATGATAAAAAGGCAAAATTAATAATGACTATTGATCCAACTCTTTCCATCCACATAAAAGAAGCAAACACTGCGAGGGATTTGTGGACATAATTAAAATCCATGTTTAACGATTCTGGTTTTACAAGAAGGATAAGTTTACTAAAGTGCCTAATTTCAATGCGTTCGGAAGAACATGATTCCATGATCTCTTATGTAAACCGAATAATAGAAACGAACCAGAAACTACGAGGTACAGGATTTAAAATCGACGATGAGTGGATCGGTTCCTTACTTTTGGCCGGTTTACCTAAAAAATAGATGCCGATGATAATGGCGATCGAACATTCTGGAATTGCAATTACGGTAGACGCCATTAAAATGAAACTTCTAGATATGGAAGGAGATAGCACGAATGCTGGTAAAGAAGGGAGTGCTTTCTATCTCAAAAAGTCATGTCGACAGTTTGGCGATGTTGGTAGCAATGAAGAAAGAAAATCTGGTCGAAGTTACAAGGGTACGCGATCAGCTGATGACAAGAAAGAAATAGTGTTACAAATATAAACAAACAGGACATTTTAAAATTAAGTGCCCCTTGTATCGAGTGTTTAAGGAAACAGACTGGTATATAATACCTCGGACTCGGGAGCAAGTGCGCATTTTTCACCAAACAAAAGTTTAATAGAGAACATAACAGACCAAGTTTTATGTGTCCCAGGATTAACGGCGAATTTCCTTTCAGTCAGCAAGTTAATAGAAAAAGGGAATGGTGTAATTTTTGAAAAAGATTGCTGTAAAATCTATGACAAAAATGAACTAATTGGAATAGCTAATCTAAGTGATGGTGTTTACAAATTAAATACAGATATAACCAAGAAGGATTTACTAACGACAACGGAAACAGTTAGTGCAAACACTTGGCATCGTAGGTTTGGACACTTCAATAGCAGTGATTTAAATAAAATGAAAAATGGAGTAGTTGAAGGTTTACAGTGTAAAGATAAAATATAAATCAATAAACATAATTGTGTAATATGCTGCGAAGGAAAACAAACCAGACTATCAATTAATCACAAAGGAAATAGAGCTAGCAGCCACTTGGAGGTGATACATGGAGATGTTTGCGGACCAATGGAAAATAAATCGATAGAAGAATCAAGATATTTTTTAGCTCTTGAAGACGATTATACTCGGATGTGCTTTGTGTATTTTTTAAAATAAAAAACAGAGGTATTCGAATGTTTTAAACGATTCAAGCACCAAGTTGAAAATCAAAAGGATTTGAAAATTAAAATTATTAAATCAGATAAAGGAGGTGAGTTCACAAGTGGTAAATTTGAAAAGTATTTACAGACAAACGGTATAATACATCAGACGACGAACTCCTATACACCAGAACAAAATGGTATGTGTGAATTTTTAAACCGAACATTAGTTGAAAAAGCAAAATGTCTATTATTTGGCGCGAAACACACAGCAACATATCTACGTAATAGATCCATAGCGACAGGTTTAGAAAATAAAGCGCCATATGAACTTTGGACCGGTAAGAAACTTAACGTAAGTAACCTAAAAATATTTGGAAGCTTAACTATGATGCATATACGTAAAGAACGGTGATTAAAATGGGACAAGAAAGGAATCTTAGTTGGCTACTCTGATAATATTATTGGTTATAGGATCTATGACCCAGAAAACAAGACTATCTATATCGACGTTATAATCATAGAACACGTAGAGAAAAATTAAGTCTCAGTTTCAAGAGAAGAAAAATCAATAACAGCATAGAAATTGAAGAAGGCGAAGAACCGATATCCGACAAATATAGTGACGTTCAAGAAATGACCAGTGATGACGATAAATATATTCCACCTAAAATTTGCGAAGTCCCTGAAAATGTGAGAAGGTCAGAAAGACAACCAAAGCTAAAAATTGATGAAGATTATGTATCTTATTTTTGTCGACACAACAGTCAACAGTTGAGGAGGCCTTGTCGAGACCGGACAAAATGAAATGGGAGCAAGCAATGATCGACGAGATGCAGACAACGATGCGTGGGAGCTTGCGGACACTCCAGAAAGTGGCAGTGTAATCGAGTGTAAGTAGGTATTTAAAAGAAAAGTGAGTAGTGAAAATAAAGTGATAGGTATTTAGAGCAAGGTTAGTAGCTAACTAGCACAAAAATTTGGCTTTGACTTTAATAAAACTTTTTCTCCTGTAGTAAGAGATTCTACTTTTACTAATTGCTTTATCTGTTAAATTAAATTTAAATATCTTACATCTTGAGCTGTCACAGCTTTTCTAAACGGTCATTTCGAAGAAAGCGTGTACATGAAACAACCTGAAAATTTAATATCTCCTGGTCAAGAAAACAAAGTATTAATATTAAAACGTGCTATATATGGATTAAAACAATCATCACGTGTGTGGTATAAAAGAGTAGACAGTTTTATTAGATTTAGGGTATAAAAAATCTGATCATGAGCCATGTGTTTTCTTTAAAAGCAAAAAGGAATGTATAACTATTATTGCCTTATATGTAGACGATTTTTTCATCTTTTCAAATGATAAGAAAAAGATTGATAATCTAAAGAGAAAGTTAGCGTTAAAATTCAAGATAAAAGATTTCGGTCAGGCAAGACAATGCAATAATTTCTATGTCGCTTACAATACTTATTAGAAAGTCGGTGTGACAATGACACTTTGCAAAGATTTTCACCTACGTGATCCATAAAAGAACTATGGAATTCGAAAAACTAAACTTGATAACGTTTTTGTTTTATTTTAATTGATTTACGTTTTCTAACATTCAATCGTCATTTACTCGAAAACTTTCCTATGTAAGAGGGCAAAATTTTAGTACTGTCTGATAGAGAATTAAACGATCTTTCAGAATCAAGGAAAAAATATGGTGTTGCCATTTAAAAAAAAATCGATGACGTCATTACTTGAAAACAAATGACATTTGAAAATCGCATTTTACGCTAAAATATGTATTTTTTAAATTAAAAATCGACCTGTTCGAGGATTTTTCCCAAAAAATAATTGTTTCGTTTTTATTGAATTTATTTCATACTTTTGGCGCATACTGTATAGCTCTGTGCCTGAAATTGTTTCGCCTCGACAGCATGGCTTCATAAAGGGGAGGTCCATCGTGACAAACCTTGTGTGTAAGACTCAATTTATTAGTGAGTCCTTGGATCAATGTGGTCAAGTTGACGTAGTATACACAGATTTTACTAAGGCATTTGACACACTTGATCACGATATTCTGTTACACAAACTGGATATGTTTGGCTTTTCTAATTCGTTATTACATTTGTTTCAATCTTACCTGCAAAATAAATATCAGTCCGTACAGTATCGTGGTCATTGTTCTAAAAAATTCCTACAAGTGTCTGGCGTCCCTGAGGGTTCGACGCTGGTCCCCTTTTATTTGTTACCTTCCTAAATGATATTGTGTCTGAATTACTTGTGAACTATTTGATATATGCGGATGATCTCAAGTTGCTATGTAAAATAGATACCGTAAATGACTGTCAAAAATTACAAAGCGCGTTAGAATCTATAGATAGTTGGTGTTCTTGCAATAATTTACCCTTAAATACATCAAAATGTAATGTCATGATATTTACTAGGAAAACAAGCCCTCTCAATTTCGCATATAAATTAGGTGACTTTATTCTTTGCAGGCCTGGTTGTGTAAAGGAATTTGGAGTTATTTTCGATCCTATACTATAATTTACAAAACATATAAAAACTATTGCGTCTTCAGCATTTAAGTTTTATTATCAGGAACTCAAACGGGTTTGTTAATGTTTCTACTCTTCGATTGCTCTATATATCCTTTATACGTTCTAAATTAGAATACGCATCTGTAGTCTGGAGCCCGATTTATGGCACTCACATTGCTGCATTAGAGGAAGTACAAAGGCGGTTCTTGAAGTCGGCATCATACATATTAGATCATATATATCCTCCAGTGGGCTTCTTACATAGCATATTGCTGTCAAGATTTGATGTACACGAACTTGCAATTAGGAAATCTCAGGTTATATTTTTATATAAAGTTCTGAATAACTTATTAAATTGTCAGGAATTATTTAGTAATATCAACCTGCGAGTTCCGCGCATGTCTGCTCGCAGCAGGAATGTTGTAATGCTACCCACACCACGCACTAATGTTTTGATGTCATCGCCGTTGTGTCAAATGATTTCGCAGTACAACAACATAGATACCACGGTTGATATATTTTTTTATACCATTCAGCAGTTAAAAAATGCTATTTATAAATAATATATCCTTTTTGTTTGTTTTGTTTTCTGTTTTGCTATTTATGTTTTTTATGTTTTTTTTTCTTTTTTAACAATAATGTATGTCCACATTGCTTTACATGTAAGATACATTTAAGGTTTTGTATGCTTGTTAGGTGCATTATGTTATATTATTGTTGTATTGTTTTTCTACATTTATACTTTTTGCCGTATCCTGCAATTGGGCATGTGCCTGTTTGGATACGTATTAAATAAATAAATAAATAAGTTCAAGTAAATTGAAACATTACAAGGTATTCATAATATCAGCCTATCTCAACATGTCTCGCACATAGTCCAAACAAGAAACCAAACTAGCAAGAAGGCAGATTACCCATAAACATTAAAAACTAGGTATCTCATAAATCAAAGAACCTCTTTTAAAATTTATTACTATGTTAAAACATTTCTGACTTTAGCTATACTCGTAGGTATCTTACTGTTCTGTTAAATTTAAATTTCGGATTCAAGAATGCGTATTCGAATCAACTGACCATACCTGCTTTTTATAGTTCCTTTTGATACGTCACGTAGCACACATTTAAAATAAGACATTTATTTAATATAAGATAAATAAATAAATAGAAAAATCAAAATAATTAATTTATATCGTTTAATATTGTAATGTATAGGATGTCTCAAACTCGATAGTCTGGGCCTATTGTGAGAATATAAAAAAAAATAAATAAAATTTGGGGCATGTGGTGTTAAAAGAAATGAAATAAGATCCATTTTCAATTCATTTTTTCCAGAACCATACCCAAAATTTGTTCCTGTTAAAAAACCCTTTTTTTCTAATACATTTTTATTAGAGAATTGTTTTTGTATTACTTCCTGTTTAAAAGTTATAAGCAATATCATCTAAAAGAGTCCTCACATTAGCGGTGGAAGCATCAAGTAGTCGTTGGAAAATAATAATTGAATGTTCGTTATTTAAAGTGTATTTTATTAGTGTTATTCTTAATGATATTTATGCACTTTAAACAACGAACATTCAATTATTTTCCAACGACTACTTGATCCTTCCACCGCTAATGTTATTTTTAGGTAGTATATTTGTTAACTCTTTAGGACGATATTGCTTTAACTTTTAAAAGGAAAGTAATACAGAAAAATTTCTCCAATAAAAATTTATTATAATAGAAAAGCTTTTTAACAGGAAAACAATTTGGGTATGTCTCTGGAAAAAATATAATTCATTCATTCATATAGTCATTTGTCGTTCTGTCAAATCCCTAAGATATTGAAAATGCAGTTTACTTCTTCCCTTTTAACACAACATGTCCCAAATTTTATTTAATTTTTTTGTATCCTCACAGTAGGCCAATACGAGTTTTGGACATCAACTCACGTTTGAAAAAAGATAATCACTAAAATTATTGTTAAATAGAAAATGTTCACTATTAAATTAAATGAAGAAAACATGTAGAAAAGATATATTAACTATTGCAATAGTTCACTTAAGCATAGGCGCAACTAGGGGTGCTGCCCCCAAAACAAATTAGCACCCCCAAAATTAAAAGTACGCCCCCAAAATAGTTTAATTCCGTCAATGAATAAATAAAGTAGAAGGCCATAATACCTATAAAGACAAAAAAGTAATCCAATTTGTAAATGCAAAAATTTTGTATCACAGTTTAAAGCTTAGCCCCGAGGGATAAACAGCGGACCAAATTTTATACACTAATGCCAATTTTTGCCTGTAATGCCCTCAAATTTCGGAGTAATGCCCACTAATTCCCCACTAATGCACTCTTATTACCTAGTAATGCACTCTATTTCCTAATACCGCTAGTAAAAATATCACTAATTCTGCTCTATAAACTACTTTAAATAAAATCATAACTTAATAAGCTTATGTAAGATCATAAGGAGTGTTTGTGTTCCGAATTTCACTGGTTCAAAAGTTATGAGGGAAAAACGAGAAAAAAATTCCTACTTCAACTCTCGGAAACGATGCGTTTTAGAAAATAAGTTTCTATCACAAATGAACATTATTTTAACCTGTTCTATCGATTCCTGAAGTTATCAAGATTAAACCTGAATCACTCTGTATACAGGGTGAGTCAGAAAGAATGGGTCAACACTAAGCTGGAGATACTAGACACCAAAATATTATGTTTGCGCTCATCATGTCTTATAGAAATGTCGCTGGTTTAAGAAAGACAGGGTGTTCAAGGTTTAAATTTTATTCTGAAATTTCTCGGCCATCGCCGCATCCATCTCATCAATAACGTATTTCTTTGCAAAATTACTGTACTGTATGCAGCAAGTCATCCTTCTTCAAATTAGTATCGTATTATGGATTTTATGAAAATCCTTTCTTTAGACAAGAATCCATTTCCGTGATGTACAAGGTGGGCAAATTTCGATGTTTTTATAGGCTATTCCGTTAACTATAGGAGAGAGAAAAAAATGAACTCCCTACTCTTAATTTCTTTATTTAAGAAGAAATTAATGGTCGAAACCAAAATGATCTATTGTCTTTTGTTTTCGAGGAATAAACAAAATTTCAAATTTTCCACTTTTCCGATACATGTCTGTAACTTGGTTATTTGTAAAGTTAGAAAAAAATAATTAATACTTTTTGAGTATAGTCCAGTGGCGTGCTTAATATTTTTCTAACTTTTTGAGTGATAATCTAAAGTGTTTTTAATACAAACTAGAGGTGGCCATGTGGTAGTTGAAATCGTTATTTTTTTATCTTTACATTAATATACAATATGTGAGGTTAAATATTCATCATTCTACTGAGGAAACAGTTTATTCTAGAGTATCAACTTACCTTTAGAAATTATTCATGATGCGCGTTGCGTGATTCGTGATAAATTCGTTAATATTGCGTAGGAACTGGTTCGATCAAGATCGATTCATAAATACAACACTATTCACGAATTTTCACAAATAATGCATCACAACTCGCGATTACAGGTAGATTCTTTTCTTACCGTATACAATTTTCATTAAAATTACTGTCAAAAAATATTAATTACTACTACGTTTCGTAAGTAAAAGTACAGCTCATAAAAATATCATTTTTAAGTCATACATATAAACTTATTAATCGGTTAGTTGTTTTAAGAAATAAAGAATATATATGACAAGGATTTCAAATGTCATAGCTGTATACTTGAAGTGATGTTTCATGAATAAATGGATAAAAATAATAGTCTTATAATTTCGAATAGACAAGATTTGAAACAAGCCGACAGAAATATATTTATCTCAGCAGATTTAATGTTGTAGATGAGACAGGTTGTTGTAAATCATGTAATAAACACCTGATAAGGAAAAAAAATTAACTACATAACTCGAATGACGTAAGGAAATTAGGCGTTCATTTCTAAGAAGTTTTATAAAGAAAATATCATTTTTTTTTATTATAAGCACGCGAATATGCATATTCATATACCTAATATTTCTACTACAGATGAAAAGATAAACATTACAGCCCTCTATTTGAACAAAATGTTGTAAGTTATGTTGTAAATGTTTTGACTGTTTACTGACCTCACTAAATAGTGGAGACATTCGTTACAAGATGAATTCCAGTAATCAGAATCCGGGGGCCGTGTTCATTATTCCTACCTACATATCGAAATATAATCAATGATAACCGAAGTGTAATTACATTAGTTACTATACTATACAGGGTGTTTATTAATTGAATACCGATACTTAAGGGTGTGAATCTTTCGGTCATTTTAAGAAGAAAACTTAATATCAACATATGTCCTCTCTTAATTTTTGAGCTACAGGGTGTTAAAGTTTTAAGAAAAAATTTACTTTTTTATTTTAATTTTCTTATCACTCCAGATATTTTTATGAAATTTTATACACCTATTAGTCATTAAGGAGCATTGTTTGATGTATAAAATGTTTTAAAATCTTGGCCAATGACGTCCGTACGAGGTTTGAACTAAACATTTTTTAATAAAAAAATGATACGCCACTGCCTTTTCTAAAAACTAAAATTATTTTTAAAATCTCCATTTATTTTACACCAAATTCGGTTCCTAGACTTACTCTCGCACGACGCACCATTTTCACGTAAAGAAATTAAAACCAAAAAAAGTTTTTTCCCCAAGTCATTGGCAAAGATTTTAAAACATTTTTTACATCAAACAATGCTTCTTAATGATTAATAGGTGTGTACAAAATTTCATAAAAATATCTGGAGTGATAAGAAAATTATAATAAGAAAGTAAATTTTTTCTTAAAACTTTAACACCCTGTAGCTCAAAAATTAAGAGGTTTAGGACATATATTAAGTTTTCTTCTTAAAATGACCGAAAGATTCACACCCTTAAGTATCGGCATTCAGTTAATAAACACCCTGTAGGTACTAGAGTTAATTAAACAATCGCATAACGTCACATTTTTAAAATTGATATATTTTATATTTCTCAAAATATTATGGGCTTAGGTGTACATAATTAGTATGTCATAGAAATGGCGTCAATTAGTATTTTTCTTATTGCATTTTCTGAGTTATTTGAAAAACCATATAATTTTCTGATGTCTGACAAGTAAATATGAAATAACTATTATAATAAAAAAGGCTGTTTGCCTATTTTTACTTCTTTTCTTGATTTTCAATATCTTTGAAGGTACACAAGAAATAATGTCGAAAATTATGTTAAATCATATTTTATTTAAAAATGTAACATGGTGTATTGAAAATACTAAAAATTTAGATTTAGAAAATTTCCTTTAGAAATTATTTGAAGAATAAGCAAAATATGTTTTATGATAATACTTATCACTAATTTTAACATTAAACATTTTAGAACTTAAAAAAAAACATCAAAACAATCAAAACCACATAAAGAAATATGCAGGAGGGAAAGAGCAGTCATTTTAGTTGTTCTGAACATATTTTTTCACATTCGCGATAAAAAAAGCAGTAAGCAACTGAAACAGACACAAGTTGTGCACCTTCTTATACTTATAAACAGTTATTGAATTTTTTTAATTTTTCGATTTTTCTTTGCAGTCATTGATTTTCCGAGGACATCTACAATACATACTTAGTTTTAGTTTCCGAGGAAATTTTGGATGTTTTAAACGACGTTCAGGTTCTGGTGTAACTAGTTGGAAAACTAATTCCTATTAAATTTGATTTTTCTATATATTTTGGATAGGGTTATCCTGAAATCCTTGGGCCATTACTTATTACTGAGGCGTTCACGCCAATGAAATGTACGATATGGAATGCGTAAAGTCCATTGCGTATCCAAATAAAGGTACTAAACCTAGGAGCAGACAAAAGGAGGCACATGGAACTCAGCAAAGACATACTTCATTTGTTATGTATGTCGGTGCGAGAGAGACAACCATCTGCACGTACGATATGAATTGTGTTCTTAATTTCCCATTATTTTGTTTGTAAACACGTCATTGGCGTACAGTGTGGTTTCTTCTTTTATCTTGTATCTCGTTAGTGTTATTCTTTGTGTATTTTTGTGGGTGTTATTGTTGGAACATGTCATGTTTTATAAGGCACTGTCAAATTAACCAGCATATAGCACGAAATAATTCTTCATATCCAGAATTCAATTTCATTTCAATTTCAGAATCAGCTAAGTCCCTACTGCTCCGCCATTGCTAGAGGCACAAAACAAAATATGGCGCTGATCATAAATGATCCATTCGCGCTGCTTTTAGCGCATTCCAGTCATCATAATATAAAATTACATTTCAGTGGTTCACGCCAACTATACATCTCAGAAATGGCAACGCAAGTTTACAGTGGCGTCATGTTGTCTAGCGACATCTTTCAATCCATGGATAAATTACCTGGAATGAGAAGCAATTTAAAGAAGTTATTCGCAATGTTTTGGTTAAGGGTTAAGGTAATGCCGCCTGTGAGACGGTTTGTTAGTACTTAAGGGTTAATTATTTTTTTAGTTATTATGTGAAATTGGGGTTTTCTTTTAGTTAGGAGCCACTGCACTTGTTTCCATAGATTTCTTGTGAAGATCCTAAGTAGAATAATTTTTAGACATTTTCTACAAAATTATATTAATACAAAATTTTTGTCAGAAAAAAGTTTATTTACACATCCTGTAAAATTAGTAACCAAACTTTAAATTAACTAAACTTAAAAATTCTGGCTAATAGGTTTATTAAAAGCAAATGTTTTTTATAAATCAAAACATTCCATTTTATTATTAATTTTGTACATAATAAATACATATTTTTGAGTTACTTAATATATACAGGGTGAATCTTAAATAAGTACAAATATTTTAACCAACAGTATAGTTTGGTGTGTAGAACACATAATTAATAGTTTTTTTACAAACAAATCAGTAATAAAAAAGTGAAATTTTAAATAAATTTCGTAATTTTTCAGCAGAAAACTTGTTGAGGACCGCTGGCCTAGACATACCCTTTCATACTTTTATAAGTCATAGTGCTGCAGACTGAACGTGTGGTTCACAGTGTTGCCAGTGTTACACAAATGTCTTTGCTTCAAGGGAGTTTTAAAATGTTGTCCTTATGGACGCAAAATTTGCGAATATTCGCTCGAATTATTTGATGGTGGGAAAAAATCTCAACTTTTAGCGAATTTCGTCAACTGTAACATTTTATATTATTTTTATTATCAAACTGTCATTGACTGTCATGACAGATTATCGGAAGCCCAAGTTAAACTTGCTAACCCCACATAATGCATGAAAATAGCAATAATAAAATTTGCTAAAAGTTGACACTTTTCCATTTTAAATAAAAAACGCGTGCATTTTCGCGAATTTCGTGTTCATGAAGACAAGGCATAACTAGAATTTTTAGACATGTCAAAGAATGGCTGTTTATAAAAAATGTGTATGGCCACCTCCTCCCCTCATTGCCATACATATACCTCACCAATAAAGTACGTCTATGTACAAACATGAAACTGAAAACATAAAACAGGTTCTCTACTCACAGATCCAGAATGTGATCTATAATCATTTTTTCTACACTCCAACTGATTTCTCACAAGACTAATATCATTATCACTGAACTCATCACTGCACTCCACTGTTACTGCACTCCACTGTCACTGCACTGCACTGTCACTGCACTCCACTGTCACTGCACTCCACTGTCACTACATTCCACTGTCACTACACTCCACTGTCACTATCACTGCACTTCACTAAGAATGCACATCACTGTCACTGCACTGTCAGTATCACCGGTATTATAGCAGATGTTCGAAATGACCACCATTGCTTTCTAAGCATGCTCTTGCTCTTCTTATCATCGACTCACGTACATTTTGAAAAATTGTAATATTTCTTCTTATCATATCTCCTGCGTTATCTATACGAACTCGCAGTTGCTCCAAAGTGTTAACAGGTTCTGAATAAACTAGTTGTTTCATATGTCCCCATAGGTAGAAGTCACATGGGTTCAAATCTGGTGATCTTGGCGGCCAAGGTATAGGTCCATATCTTCCCATCCATTTATCCCTATAATTATTATTCAACCAGTCTGATACAATTCGAGCACTGTGAGGGGGAGCACCGTCATGTTGAATCCACATTTGTTGCCTCACAGCAAGAGGTACATTTTCCAACAAATCTTCCAAGTTATTATCAAGAAGTTCAAGGTACATTTGACCTGTTAGTCTTCTTGGCAATACATGGGGTCCTATCAATGTATTATCTACAATTCCTGCCCAAATATTTAATGAAAATTGTTGCTGATAATGAGTTTCCCTGATGGCATTTGGATTTTCATCAGCCCAAATATGAGTGTTATGGGCGTTAAACATCCCCTCTCTCGTAAATCCCGCTTCATCTGTCCATAAAATATATCTCAAAAAGTCCTCCTCTAACTCACACTTCCTCAGAATCCATTCACAAAATTCTCTTCGCCTGGGTAAATCGTCTGGTAGTAAGGCTTGCACCTTTTGTACATGATATGGATGAAGTTCTTGCATGTGCAAAGTTCTTAGTACCGTTCTCTGGGATACATGAAATTCATGAGATAATCTTCTAGATGATGTGCCCGGATTCTCCTCTACTGCATTTAAAATTTGTGGCTCAACGTTTCTCACTCTTCTTGTTTGTGGACGACCCCGATCCTGGGTTTGAAGTTTAAAAGATCCATGGTCCGGTAATCCTTGAACAATATTGACAAATGTACGTTCATTTGGTATATTTCTTTCTCCTCCATACCAATTTGTATATAATCTTTTTGTAGCAAGTGCATTTTCGTTGCTTAAAAAATATGCTTTTAGCATGTCAACCTTTTCACTGTTTGAATAATGCGCCATATTCTACTTAATTACACTGTATTTCACTAAAAATATTAATTAAATACACAAGACACTTAATAGAAAAACACTGCCTGAGAAAATATTAAAAAGATTTAAATACGTTTTATACGTTATATACCAGTCTTTCAAAATTGTAGAGAGTGACTAATGTTATCTGCTTCTGCTACGCATGCGCTCAGTTAGTACGCATGCGCTGCAGTTAGTACGTATGCGATGCTGGCATTTCATTGGCTGCGACGAATTGTCGGATCCAACTGTTTCATTTCCAAGGCTATCATGGGCGGGTATATCGTTCGGGCGGGCAAAATTTAGGGTATATCTTTTCGTTAATTTAATTATGAATGTAATTAATTTTGTTAGTGATTTGATCGAAATGAGGAATATCGGATGATGACAAATGAAGAGTTTAGTGCGCGAGGTGAAAATATGAGTGTAAGTGATGTTGAAATTTATATTTCATTAACAAAATTGTACGTGAATAGCTTATGTGTGCAAATAAAAAAGTGGTAAAGAAGTACAACTGTGAAACGGAAAGTGATGGAAACTCGCGGAAGGAAGATTGTATTTTTAAAATGAGTTTTCCAAAAAAAAAAAAAATTATTACTATATCTTACAAAATGAAACTTAGTCCATATAAATGAAATCGAAAAGAGTATACTGATAGAAAGGGCGAAATAGTGATATGGCGAAGAAACTATTTAGAATAAATATTAAAAAATAAAAATCTGGATCGAAGAATAATATACTAAATTTTTACGAAACATGGACGTATGAATGTCATACGGAAAGCGGTACGATATATGATTATAATAAGTGTTAATGTGTGACCGTTATAGTGACAGTGCGTAACCTATAGTAAATAGTGTGTATGTATTCTAAAGCCTTTTGTCCTTTTGAATGCGGAATTCGCAAATATTTGCACTATTTATTTAATGGTGGAAAAACAAATTTTATCTACGTTCATGAAAAAACCATAAAATGTTATTTAGATGACACTAAATCTAGGAAAATGTGACGTCGATTTGAACGTTTATGTTTGTCATGATGACAAAACGCTGTAGTAGAATGACAGATGAATGCAATAAACATTTTATTGCACTAGTGCAATAAATAACCACTTTTTCCACTAAATATAGTTCAATAAAGTTTTGCTTTTCGCATGAACGTAGAAAAAGTAAATTGTTAATGTGCTAGGTTCAGCCGACGTCAATTTATTTTTGATAATTTTGTGTGCTTTAGCTCTTCTCAAGTGGTACGCTTAGGTAATCATACTACCCGATCTTCCGTACTCATATCTGTGTTGTGAATTAGTCACTCTCTATTATTTTCGACCTTGGGCAATTGAAAATATAAGATAAGAACTTTAAATTTTGAAATAATTGTTATTATTTTTATTATCTAGCGCCTCGAAATTGGTAAAAACTGTTATATCACTGTTTCTACTCTAAAAATAATGGATGTCATGTAATGCAATTATTTTTGTCAATTTTGTATATTTTTTATATCTGATCGCATTCAAATTTAGTACACCTATGACTGGCATAGTTTTGCTTGCTCGACGTTTCCGCCTACTGCCCGTGATACCTACCTGTCGTAGGCACATTACTGAAAACTTACCTTGATGGTTTTTCTGACCAGCTTTTTTTATATGCGATATACACCTTTTTTAAACATCTTCATGAAATCTGTATCGAGCTGCGCCTTTTGAAAAGCCCATAATAAATCGACCTCTTAATAATTCGTCCAGCATATTTCCCTTTCCCATTTGTACCGGCAACCCACAACACATTTCATTAGAGAGAAAATATTTTACTTTGCTGGATCTGTCGTCTAAATGTATGCATTTTATACATTTTTTCTTGATATTAAACGCATACGTCAAGCTGCTTATTTTGTTATTTAATATTGTGATTGTGTGTACCTTTATTTTTTAAAATTTTTTCACTGATTAAAGTGCGAAATCACTTATGGTTCTGTATTCGAAATAGTTAATATTGACTCATTTCGGGTTATGTGGCGAAAATTAAATTTAATGTGTGAAAATCATAGTTTTTCGTTATTCTTCATAAAATAACTTAAGGAAATTGTGTTTTGTGTCCCTTTCTAACAGTGTACAATGACATTTAACTTGTGAAATGTGGATTACTGATTAAATAGTTAATTTTTTAACAAAGTATTTTAAGGTTAGTTCAGATGTTAAAATTTATGTTAATATTGCTGCGTATCATACTACATACCCAATTTTACTGTACTTATGCTTAAAACAAGTATTTTTAAAATAGAACTATTACGTTAAAGGAAACGTAATATTTATATTGGAGGAGATATGGCAACCTCGCAACAAATCATATGTTTCATTAGGTTGTTGGATGATAAATCAGCCAGCGGTCCTCAAAATGTGGGTATTTTTTTAAAAAATTAATATCTCCGTAAATATTAGAAATTTTTAAAAATGGCTTTCACTAGACTGATCTATATGACGAACTACACCAGCAGTTAAAATATTTGTACTTATTTAAGATTCACCCTGTATATAGCATACAAAGGGTAAGGGATAGGGATGGTTTTGTTTAAAACAATACACACGTTGCTCCACAAAGTTGATAAATGTAAATGGTTATAAGAAGAGACATAACATTTGTAAGTTCGTGAATCACATCGGCAATCCAGGACCGGAACTGTTAAATTGTACGGAACAAATTATGCATATGTGATTTTAAGTTGTTATTGGTATTATCAGGGTATTATGAAAAACAAATATGACCAGTTAGTTTATAGAAATCCATCATCATTTTGCAACTAGAGATATAATATGTATAATCATTTTTCATGTTTTAAGAGACAGGGTGTTGAAAGTGAACATTTATTTCTGAAACTGCGTGATTTGAGAACGGCTGAGCTTATTAGATCATACATTTTTACTATTAAATATATTTTTTGAGACGAGAAATCTGTATTTTATAACTTTTTTTAAGATTTCTCAAAGAACGTGCCAATTACCCGACAGAGAATGTAAATAGATAAATTCACACTGTAGTTTTTTATTTTCGATATTTGGATTATTGTTATTATGAAATAAATAAATAAATAAATTATTGATCTCGTTGTTTAGTCTTGTTTTCGAGTTATCTGCATTTTAATATCGTGTTGCATGTACTAGAGAAACCAAGGATATGTGAATAAATACGAGGTATCGTGTCGACTATATTTGTTGCTAGGGTGACAAAGACCAATTCTTTTATTTATGTCTCAGTGGCATTGTCACTATTTTCATCGTTTATAATTTTTATAGTAAGGTATAGTCCAAATTCCCAGACATAACTAATTTTCAAATCGCGAACTAAGAAACATGTTTTGTTCCCATGAAAATTGTAATAGCACAATAGTCGTGCCTAATTGGAAAATATTTTAAAGGTCGTACACACAATCAACTGAAAGTGGTGGGTACTTTCTATTAAAATATTCACAGTGGATGGTTGCAAACCTTTCCAGTGGTACAAAATTATGAGATTATATTACACATTACAAAAAATCCACAACTGAATACAGCGTATGCAAGCGACTATACCCCGATTAGTAAGTTTACAAAATCAAGAATTTTGCGCAGAAATATGCTGCGTCCTTCTTATTTTTCGCCAGCGCAAAACGATCCATCTGCTAAATTATACTTTCGTTAAAATTTACTGCAGAGCCATGTTCCTAAATAAAATATTTACGGATGAGGTAACTTTTACCAGACGCGGTGTGTTTTAAGTGAAAAAATAATCATGAATATTAACCCATTAAAAATGGGTTATCTGAGAAAACTCATATTTGATAAGACTTAACATTTCCAACACACACTTTCATTTAATATTTCGTACGGGATCTTAGGGGACTGTCTAGTCTAGCCCCTCTTTGAACTACCACAGATACAAAATGGTGAAGTATATTTGATGTTTTTATAGATGGATCTACCTCGTTTATTAGAAGACATTTCACTATATATTAGACAAAATATTCATGAAGGATGGGGCTCCTGTCTACTTTCCTCTTATAATTAGGTACTTTTTTAGTGAAAAATACTACAAAAAATAAATCAGGGTCTGGTAATAGGTATAGTTCAACGGGTTCAATCTTTAAGACACAGCATTTACGTTAATAGTGGACATTTTCAGTACTTACTTCAAGAAGATTAATTTAATTCTTTCTTGGGTTAATATATTTAATGTTTTACTGGTAACCGATTTAATTTTCATTAAATACATAAATCAATAGGTTCAGATTATGTATTTTCATAGATAATAACACAGGTCCACAAAAAAAAAAAGTGATGTGTGCTGAGGGTCCCATTATATTCTTCCCATGTATTTTTTCCTGCTGAACACGAATCTGAAGTCAAAATGGGGGGTCGCACAGCAAATTTTAGAGAAAACCCATAAAAACGATAAAAAATTTCATCAAAAGTTTACGCAGGTCCACAAAAAAAAGTCATATGTGCTGGTAGTTAGACTATATTTTTCTTTTGTATTTTTTCCCGCAGATCACGAATCTGAAGTTAAAAATGGATAAAAATCACTTTCTCGTAATTTATTCTATATGATACTCTCTAAAACTGAAACAATGAGAAATGCAGTTAATTAGTGAATATTTACTATTTTACAGCTATCTTGGTATAGTATAGCTATTCTCAAATATTTGTTGTGTAACCCCAATTTTAACTTCACATTCGTGTTCAGCGGGAAAAAATACAAAAGAAAAATATAGTCTAACTCCTAGCACACATGACTTTTTTGACCTGTTTAAACTTTTGATGTGATTTTTATCGTTTTTATGGGTTTTCTCTAAAATTTGCTGTGCGACCCCCCATTTTGACTTCAGATTCGAGTCCAGCGGGAAAAAATACATGGAAAAAATGTAATGGAACCCTCAGCACACACCACTTTTTTTTGTGGACCTGTGTTCCATCACTTTCTTAAATGAGTTACATTTTACCAAGGGATGTTTGGCTTGTCTCATATAGCGTATCTCGACGTCTCCTATCTTTAATATTTATATGACTCATTCATTGTGGGCAGTGGCGGATCATGATTATCTAGTGCCTCAGGTGCAACTTGATCTAGAGGAAAATGAACAATGTAGTTTTATTTTTGGAATCGACACAAATAAATAAAAATAAAATACGGAAATAAAATAATATTTTCAGGTACTAGAATAGAGAAGAGAATATAATAATATTCCCGCTTATAAAGAAAAAATCACATTTTCAGGTAATTTAGTATTTATTACTAATTAATAAAGACTTTAGTTCCGTTCGAGAGACTGCAAATCTGAGAGACTTAAGTAGAAAACTTTTATATGTGTTTCCTGAGGATAATATGGCGTTGCAAATTGTAATTTCCATTATATATTGGGTTTACCTCCTCTTTTGTTATGATTTAATGTAGTGCAACGCGAGGGAAATTTGAAGCCGAATCGTTGAAGAGATGGAGGTCCAGGTCTTCCTATTGCAGCAGTGTGACGTATCATACATGAGGCTCAATTACATGCGTACCATGTACAGCATATAATTGAGCTTATTTTTATGGAGAGAAAAGATGTATATCGCACTGAAGTGGGTACATACTATTGATGATTTACGGAAACGTATCATACTTGCTGCCAAGACTTGCGAGTTCAAAACGTACAAGAAGCAGAAAGATTTGTGTTAGTTTGAAGAAACTGGGTAAGACGAGCCCAAAATATTGTAACATCAGATATGTCAAACTATTTTAGTAATTAAAACCACAAATTAAATCTATTAGCAATTAATAGCAATAGCGACAAAAGCAGTTACATTTGCTGTATAAACTCGGCGTTATAAAATGTTATTTACTTCTTTTCTTGAGCATTTCTTTCCATTTTTGGTCCAGTCGCAGCCTTATCTGGTTTTACAGTGGACCAATTTTCAGCGCTGTGCAGAAGTGTATTTTTAAATCATTTTCGAACTGCCCTTTTTAATTTTCTCTTTACAAAAATTGTATTTGTAACAGTCCCCTGTACACTCAGATTTTTTTTAGATAAGGTCTGAATCACCCTGTATATCAATACACGACCTATTGTATATTACTTTATTTGCTTATTTGGCAGTCAAACCACTTATATCCATTATATTAGTAACATTTTTGTAAATAAAATACACTTTGAAAAAATATATACTTATACATCATTGACAGAATATTTAGCTTTGCTCTAGTTTTATTGGGTTTTTGCCATACCTTTTTTTACTTATCTGCTTTTTTCAATGTGAGATTTTTTGGTTAGGCAAACAAAAATAACCCTTGACTGATCCGTTTTGCGCAAGGACTTATTTAATGAATCTTTATTTTTTTCAGAAGTGTGGCAAAAACCCAATAAAACTAAAGAAAAAAATCATTGACAAATAGATAAAATAAATTTTAGAATTACTAAATCATTTATGGGTCGATTCTGTGCGCATCTATAAGCAAATCCGTAAGATTTCGCAAGGTTACAGGGGATTTGCAATTCCGTGTTCACATGTAAGCTACAGAACTCGTAAATATTTATGAGCAACGTTGATGGCATCGAAACAACTTACAGAATTACAGATCCATATTGTCAAGTTAGGTAATAATCTTTTTTTGTAAATATTACCTGTTATATTTATGTAGGTATTAAAATTTTAAGATTGATTATGAATACGAACAAATACGAATATGAATGACAGTATATTACAGAGGTTTCATTCATACTTCATTTATAATAATAATAACAAATTTATAAAATTACAGTTTCGCTTTTGAAGGATTAGAAAAACAAGTTGTAACGCTTAACGTTGTTGCTCTAATGAAGCAATACTGATAAAGAAAACTCAAAATGTGAGGCCTAGACTCCTTGTCTATACCAACAAAACAAATGATAAATGATATTTTACAAAAAATAATATGGTTTTTTCTAAGAATGATATTGATGATGTGAGGTTATGTTAGATCGTAAGAATCGTATTCGTTGCAGTAGCTCATTTGCATCACTATAACAGACTGCCTTATATACACAAACGCCAAACGCAGAATTGCCATAGCTACAAATCTATAATTTTTTTCTATTTCAGATTAACTGTAAGTTACAGTTCTGTAAATTTTATAGAAAACGCAGAATCGACCTATTCCTTAAAACGTCACAAAATGAAGAACACTTCAAAAGAATATACGATACAATAGATGGGATACTCACTTAAAAATACGTTTAAAAAGATATTAAAATTTGCAGTATTTGCAATATTATAAAATTATTATTTTATAATTTTTATATTAACAGATAATTAAAATTTAATTTTGGATTTTGAGGATGTGGTACCTAAGAATTCTGAGGCCCCCTTTTTTTCCCCAAGGGCCCGCTCATGCGTCTGTGCGGTAATCTGCCACTGTTTGTGGGGGGTAGTTACCTACATAATTTAAGTATTGTATACTTCTCCAACCATTTTACATACATATTATTTCAGAATTAAGTGTAAAGATTTTAAATTTGAATTGATCTTCTATAAAATATAAAATATATTTTGAAAATACTTCGTTAACAAGTTACGCCCGTTCAACGATTGCGGAGAAAATTTAGCTTTTAAATTTTTTGTCAAATTTTAAAATAAATTAAATCATTTTCGTACAGATATTCTAATAATTAAGGTCCATCTAACAATTATTTTTTTACTGAAAGATTTTTATTTCGAACGGGGACATCAACAGCACCCTATCTGTATATGGTATTTATCCAAACTTTTCGTTCATTGATTAATTTAGAAATCTTTTTATCTGTAACTTCTTTGTCATAAAATCAGCAATTTTTTAGTAAAAAGAGTAAATTCATAAAAGTCTCTACAGCTATACAATATAATTCGTTAATAAGAAATTGTAGACTAATGTCAACTTGTGTTCTTTGTTGACTTTACTTGGTTCTGGTAGAATATTTTTTGGTGATATTTTAATAATTCCGGACTTATGTTCGTCCATAGGATCTTTTCCTACCAAATTTCGAAGACCTATTCAAATGTAATATCTGTGCCTGAAACACCCTGTACATATACTTATTTCTTATTTGATATTTCAGTATTACCTTAGGCCTTAGTTCATCTTACATAACACATATCTAATCTTATGGAAAACTTGAAACTAGTTGAAAGTTTATATTGAGACATTAAATGTAGATATTATACAGGGTGATTCAGAACTTATCAAAAAAAATACACAAATACCATTTTGCAAAATTCAAATCAAAAAGAGCAATTAAAAATAACTGAAAAATACACTTCTGCACGGCACTGGAAACTGGTCCACTGTAAAACTTGATAAGGCGTATAATCGGCTACCGGATAAAAAATTGAAAGAAATCCCCAAGGAAAGAAAAAAATTACATTTTACAACACCTATTTTAATGCCGCAAATTCAACTGCTTTTGCCGTTATTATTAATTTGTGGTTTTAATTAGTAAAATAGTTTGACATATCTGATGTTACAATAAAATTTTGGGTCCGTGTTACCCAGTTTCTACAAACTAACATAGATGTTTCTACTTCTTGTCCGTTTTGAACTTGTAAGTTATTGGCAGCAGCTATGATACGTTTGCGTAAATCATCAATAGTGTCCATTTCGGTGCAATATACTTCATTTTTAGGAGATCGTGGCGGCCATGGTACTGGTCCTTCTCGTCCAATCCCCTGGTATTAATGCTTGGACACGCTGTTGTACAGATATAATAGGACGCCCTGACCTCCATCCCTTCCACGATTTGGTTGCAAATTTTCCGTGTCACGCCTACGTTTGCACTACACTTGCACTCACTGCACACCATTGTAAAAGTAGCTGCATTTAGAGCATGTTTACCGAGAAATCGTTCTGCTAAAGCATTTTCACTTCCCCATAAATTAAAACAATACGAATTAAAATAATACGATAAGTAATCGGATATTTAAAATCGTCTGGTTAGAGACTACAGTAGTCCAGCGATGTAAAGATTGAAACTATTAGAACTTCAATAACAAAATGTTTACCATATTGACTCCATTTTTCATGACGCATCTATTCTCTAATTTTTTTAGATAAGTTCTGATTCATGCATATACCTTGTTGTGACGTATCTTATATCGGTATGAACATTGACAAAGTTAAAACCTCTGGTATCATCGAAAATGGTACTAGTCCGATACTGCAAACGAGATAGTGTGATGCGGTGGTTGAAATGCCGAAATGTGTCCCAAAGGTTCGCTTAGCGTCGCGGGTCTTTTGATTTATGCAGTCGTCTGTTTTCAGCGCCTCCCGAGATATGCCATCTCGTCGTGTCAATTTTTCGTGTCGTGCATTTTTATTTTTATAATGATCCATGTAAGAACTGTGGGGTGTAATTTTAATGACTGTCATTCGTTATATGTATTTGTTTAAGAAACAACGAAATTAATTAAATTTCTAATAATTGTTAACGAACTGAAAAGGTAATTGATAATACTCTCAATCTTAGGGCACAGGTTCGTTAATAAAAATATCTTTACAGCGGTTCATTACATTATAGGTATATTCTAGCATTCTAGTAAGCGTCTACATGACCATTTTCTTACATTACTTTTAGTCGTAGTCTCGTACAGGGCGCGCATAGTGCGGAGGTGCACCGTCTTGCTGAAACCATATGGTATCGTCAAGAATGTCAGGGTCATTATCGTTAGGAAAAATTACTGCAAGGGCTGGAACAAGGTCATTTTCTAGAAACTCTAAATATCTTTGTTCTGAAAGGGTTCCTTCAAAGAAGAAAGGCCCTACTATTCTGTCGTCAACTATAAACCACGTAATTTAGAAGAACTTCAAAATCGCATTCGGGACGAAATACGCAGAGTTACCCCAGAAATCATTCATAATGTGCAAGAAGAATTTCTTCACAGACTTGCGCATTGTCAAGAAGTTGGTGGATGGCAATTCGAACATTTAATTTAAGTATAAAATTTAATCAATTGTATTTTAGTTTACATACCTCAGAATTGTTACTTTTTTATGGATAAAATTTACGTTTTCTAACATTCAATCGTCATTTACTCGAAAACTTTCCTATGTAAGAGGGCAAAATAGTACTATCTGATAGAGAATTAAACGATCTTTCAGAATCAAGGAAAAAATATGGTGTTGCCATTTAAAATAAAATCGATGACGTCATTACTCGAAAACAAATGACATTTGAAAATCGCATTTTACGCTGAAATATGTATTTTTTAAATAAAAAATCGACCTGTTCGAGGATTTTTCCCAAAAAATAATTCTTTCGTTTTTATTGAATTTATTCCATACTTTTGGCGCATACTGTATAAGTGTATAATAACTTTATAAAGGTCAGTTTTCTTTACGAAGTGTATGTGACATTATGAAAAAAACATGTATACAAATTATGAGAGCTAATATGTTTAAAGCTTCTTTTTTATCAAAAGAAGACGATATCGGATGAATTACCGCGATAGACACGTACCTCATAAGAAAATATTTGTAAGATTAGTTCAACATTTAAGAGATTATGGAAGTTATGAACGCCAGTACTTGAATTGTTGCTATTTTATAGTGTTATATGTAAAATATTTTTTTTTATTTTTTGTTTATATGGAATAACAAAGCGAACACCCACTACAAACAAATGTATGTTTCAAAAAGTAGTTCCTAACGAGGGGATTTGGCATTTTGCTTTCTAATAGAACTCCTTTTCCGATCTTCCACTTCAATAATTAAATATGGCAACAATGCTGGTGATAACTAGATATGCTCAGCGCTGCTCAGTGGCGTACTATGAAAATTGCGAAAAAAGGCAACAAAAAAAAATCAGTTTTTGTGACAGAATTTAAGAATACAAACTTGTGATATGTGTTTGTAAAGGTCACAGGCACCCCCCCCCTCCAAACCGGACCCCTCTTCAAAGTTACACCCTGTATATATATATATATATATATATATATATATATATATATATATATATTCTATATATTTGAAATTTTTAAATAATATAAAATAGACATTTAATCCTCTAAGTGGAAGTATACAAATGATGTCGAAATTTTTGGCAGAAAAATTAGATTTTCTCTAATTACAAAAGACCGTTTATGCATTGCAAAGACAGGCAGATATGTATACCAATTACTGTAAGTGTGTTTAACGAATCTGTTTGTTAAATAGGTACTATTTTAATTTTTCTAAGCAAACGAAATTATATATTTTTAAAAAAAATTTTGCATAAATACCTATGGTAAAGCTGGCTAGCCCTATATCCAGAAACACTATATAATAGTACATTATACTATAAGGGAGAGAAATGAGTTATTTTGGCAGAGGTGCAATTTGAACAATGCACCGAGGACAAAATAGCATCTCTCCCGAATGGTATATACTATTTTTTCCATGGTTTTATTAACTTAAAAACACATATTTTGTCATTATGGAGTAAGTAGCACCAGAATTATTGTATTCGGATTTGAACATTTATTTAGTAGTCGTTGCGTTATTGTCATAACTACAAAATAAACAAACAAAAAGAATTATCAAATTAAGATGCTAGTTTGGTTTAGTTTATAGTTTGTTTAGTGCACAATGAATAATTGTGAATCGGAAGAGATTATGGAGGCTGCAAATATTGCAATAAGCAATTTGCTGCCTGCGAAGTCAAGATCTTTATACGATATAGCCTACAATCGGTTCAAAAAGTGGTGCGCCGAGAAAAATGTTCAAGTATGCAGCGAGAATGTTTTGTTGGCATACTTCAGTGAAAATGCAAAGAATTACAAGTCGCAATATTTTATGGTTAAGTCATGCTTGATAATTTACGATAACATAGATATAAGCAAATTCCCCAAGCTGATCGCATTTTTTAAAAGAACCTGTGACGGATATCAAGCGAAAAAATCGAAAATATTGAAAGGGTGAAATCGACCGTTTTCTATCAAGTGCAGATGACAAAGAATTCTTAATGATTAAGGTATGATTACTTTTGTTGTTAGGTATTTCAATTATTAAGTATTTTGATGTTTTATAGGTTGGATTAATTCTGGGGATTGCCGGAGCTTGTCGAACTGATGAACTAGTCAATTTAACTCCTCAATGATATTGAGGATGTAGACTCTTCCTTGATTGTAAAAATTCCAAACACTAAAACAAAGATTCCACGAACCTTTCTGGTTACCGATGTGGGAAATATGCTTAAATTGTTTCAAAAATACCTGTCCCTTCGTCCTCCCCACGTTAAGCATAAGCGCCTTTTTTTGTACTACAAAGCAGGAAAATGTAGTTCGCAGCCAGTTGGTAAGAATACCATGGGAAAAATTCCGAGCGTAGTAGCTTCGTATTTAAAATTACCTGATGCTGCATGTTATACTGGTCACTGCTTAGGAAGATCTTCAGTGACATTACTGGCAGATGCTGGTGTGGATATCACGGCAATAAAGCGTCATGCTGGTTGGAAATCAACGATAGTCGCTGAGGGTTATGTCAAGAACTCCATTGAAAATAAGACCAAAATTGCTAATCAGGTTTTAGTAGGTACCACTACTAGCGCAATCACAAAAACTGTAAATGTAAGCGAAAGTAATATTCCTTCTAATATTAATTTTGAAAATTGTACAAATGTAACATTTAATTTAAATGTCAATAAATAATTTTAATGTTATCTTTTTTTTTGCATGAAAAACGTTCTCCATAATGTAAACTCCCTTAGGAGCATTATACTCCCTTGGGAATAATATCGACTACTTCTGTTTTAATTTTGATGTCATAGAAACTGATTTCTACTCCCGACAGTGGAAAAAATCAATTATAAGATATTTATGACCTCGATAAATTATCTGCAAAGTGTTTCTTGAGTGTTTTTTTGGAATTTGAAGTGCAATGCAACATTCTGAGACGATCTCAATATTCGATACTCCTGATATCATATGTATAAGTGCAATCTGTAAAATCATGCATATCATTTAAAATCACATGAAATCATGCGAAATCTTGTGAAATCACTCACCGAGAGAAAATCGATATTTTAATTTTCAAACATGCTGATAAATCTAATTTCTTTACTTTGAAAATAATTGAATGATAGCTGTCATATTGCATTGACGGTAATATAAAACCTTATATGCTTCGTTCAACCTGGATAACAGCAGAAACGCAACCTTTTATGAGGAAAATAGACATTTAACTAATTTATTTTAATCTTGGTAAAACAATTTCCGGACTTGTTGCCACATCGTCGATTTAGTTTCCTTACGTTTCCAGAGACATATAATAAGGTTAAAATAAAGTTACTCCTAAAGAAGATAACGATATGTCAGACGCCAAGGAAGCTAAACTGATGACGTGGCAAGCAGTCCAGAAATTGTTTTACCAAGGTTAGAATAAATTAGTTAAATGTATATTTTCTCATAAAAGGTTGCGTTTGTTAAAGCCGTTTTACAGTTCAAAAGTTTTCACTCAAGTCGCAAGTTTATTTATCAGTGAGTAGTGAAGAGAATTTTTGACCAGATCACAACTCGATATGGACCGAAAAGTTAGACAATATTCTTGAATAAATAGTGAATCTGGTAATTTCAACCAAAATAAAAATCTAGCCAGATTTATTGTTAATATTTTCTGTGTTTTATTATGTTTTTAGGTATTTTTCAATAGAAATTATGGAAAACCATGTGGAAAGCTCGAGGGGTGTTTCACGTATTAAAAATTTGTACACCACTGCCAGTTTTAGGCAGTGCTCTTTAAAAATTACCGTCATTACACCAATGCCCTAGATACTGCCTAAATGCCCGGCGACACTACCTCAATGCCGGCAGTGTCGACCATAATTCTATTAATGTTGCCAAGCCTTAATGCAGGTCGTCACTGCCTCAATGCCATTCTTCACTGCCTCAATGCTGACCGTCACTGTCTCAATGCTGACCGTCAATGCCAATCGTCACTTCCCCAATACAATTTTAAACAGTATTAGAGAAATTGGGCAATAAAGTGAGAACGATTAAAGGATATATTGTGTGTAATAATTCTATGCATATTTTTTACAAAACTTTTTAACAAAGAAATAATGTACAAAATTATTAATTAGATATGCATTGGCTAATATGCAATACTGTCAATAAAAAAACTATTAACTGATTAAAACTATATATGCATAACAGCTACTTACTTAATTATTAATTTTAATGACTTGAGTTTGATGATTCTCACTTTGTTCTCACATATAGATTTTTTTAAATTGACTTGGCCATCTTCTGACTCGGGTGTTTTACTAACTACTAAACTAGAGTAGACCGCACAAAATTAATTTTATATTCGTGTTCAGCACCCTCGAAAATGTGGGGGTAGGAATTTTTTTTATTAAGATTGGGGAGGTTTGCGCTAATGTAAATAATTATCCAGAATGCTTTTAAATACTATGACATTTTAGTCAAATCGCTTTTTTTACTTTATCGTGTGCCTTACGTAACATATTTTATCTAAATTTAATGTAATGGTAATTTTGGCGCGAGATAATATTGAACATTTGATATTATTATGTATAATGTAGAATACTTATAGTGTTTTCTATTATTGCTTGCAGAACAACCTCAGAGTGCTCTGTTTCAGATTCGCGTGTTCCTTTTGGCGCTCGCTCTCAGAGTGCGCGTTCCATTTTTGCTCGTAATCTGTGACGGAACGCTCCCAGAGCGCTCTCCATTGATCTGAAAAATTTGTCGGAGCAAGGGAAAGGTAAACAAAGCGGCCATATTTAATTTGAAGGTCTGAGTTGAGTAAACATCACAGGCGATTTGTTTTTTTCGTTTTGTGTTACTTTTTTACTTTTAATTTGATATGAATAGAAAACGTCGGTTCATTGAAGTCACTGAATTTCTTAGTTCTTCCGATTCTTCTCGAAAATCGGAAAACGAAATCTTCTCTATCTCTAGCCGAAGGAAATTTCGAGGTTATCTTCCCTCTACTTTTCCAATGTGTGTTTCATTTTGCTCTGAAAAGGATTGCTCCTGCTCGGATTCGGAGTGATCCGTAACAGAACTTATAACGTCACAGATTGCACTCAGAGCACTCTGAGAGCAACATAATAGAAAACACTATTAATTACACCTCTTAAAGGTTTGGGTCGACATGCTTTGTAATTTTTATGTGCCAAATATGCAAGATACTGTACCTACAGTTCGTCGGCCAGCCCAGGCTTACCCCGACTTATGCATTTGGGAAACAGACAGCCATGTATCTGCTGGCGAACTGTCGAAATATTACTAGCTACGCATAATAAAATACCTCGTAAAATACACAGCTTACCTCTTTACTTAATTTGCCAAGATTTAGATACATTTTTCGATCTCTTCGGTTGTATAGCAAACGTTGCTTTTTGATTGAATCACTTTCTTCACTACTTATATTTATACAGTTCTTTCGAAAAGTAACAAATAAATCCACTTTTTTTTTAATTTAGAAGTTTTCGAAAAAATCCCCTGGCACGACGATTTTGTTTTTAAAAAGGCACTTTTTAACATACGACCCACACTCGGACCCACATTTGTGACGTCATCGTTGTTCAAGATATGACGTCATTGACAATTTTTTGAAACAGCAACCCCCAATTTTGACCAAGTCATTTGAAAGAGCGTGTCATTCTACATACATACATCATGAAAAATTATGGTGTTACATAACAAAAATTTCAAGAAAATAATGTTTAGAGATTTTAAAATTTAATTTTCACAATACTGAAAATGATAAAGATTATGTAAAAAATCGACTAAATTAAATATTCAAATTGTGCACCGTTCGCTGCCTGACAGTAGCCAAGACGATTAATAAATTCTTTTTGGTCATTATCAATAACTTTAGGAGATATACGATGTATCTCGTGACAAATTCTTGCTTTTAAATATTCTAAATTAACCGGTCTAGTAACGTATACTTTGCTTTTTAAGTATCCCCACAAGAAATAATCTAGGTGTGTCAAATCAGGCGATCTGGCTGGCCACTCTATCGGTCCCCTTCTCCCTATCCAACGATTCGGGAACAGCTCATCTAAATAAGCACGGACAGGTGTTGCATAATAGGGAGGTGCATAGTATTGTGAAAATTAAATTTTAAAATTTTCAAGCATTATTTTCTTGAATTTTTTGGTATGTAACACCTTAATTTTTCATGATGTATGTATGTAGAATGACATGCTCTTTCAAATGGTATAATCAAAATTGGAGATTGCTATTTAAAAAAATTGTTGATGATGTCATATCTCGAACAACGATGACGTCACCAATGTGGGTCCGAGTGTGGGTCGTGTCAAAAAGTTCCGTTTTAAAAACAAAATTGACGTGCCAGAGGATTTTTTCGAAAACTTCTCAATTTAAAAAATAATGAATTTATTTGTTACTTTTCGAAAGCACTGTATATCATTGCCATTATTTACTAGTTTAATGCCGCAAAACTGCGATCATTTCTGACAATTACGGTGCCACTGCTGTAACTGCCTAAAGCACTGCCGACAATACCGTCCACTGCCGTTCACCAACTATTCAATACCTTCAACTACCTAATCAATGGAAACATTGCTCACAGCATTGGCGTAACTGCCGTATTCACTACTGCTATTTTGTACACCACTGCCGATCGCGAAACACCCCTCGGGAAAGCTTAAGATAACTAGATGGATTATCACGATACTTTTTGTATATACTTTTATTTCGTGGAACAAAGGCCTATTTTCAGTGTGCTAAAATTGAATCAAGAACCTCAACGAGAAAATTGATTCGAGAAAACCTTTTTGACTGTAAAAGGGGCTTAAGGCCTAATATTCTTAGATGTCATATAATCCTAGAGTTCGGTTTACACCACCACAATAAGCTTGCATGATAAAAAATTCTTGTAGTCAAACTGTAGTCATTTGATGAATAAAAACAGTTAGTTAGGGCTGATATGATGGTTATGATTAATTTAATTAACTGCAATAATTTTATTACCGTTTACCGTTATCTTCATTCAAAATGAAAACGTAGGTAGGTACCATGGAATATTATATTGTAATTTAAGTATAAATGGTAGTTTATTGATACTTTTTGTAGAAGCATGCATATATTTTGTTTGCAGGGTATCTCGATTATCCGATTATACTTAAAAAATTTGGGATATAAGTTCTTCATAAGATTATGGAAGTAAACCGAAAATTCTCGCGAATTTCCCAGATTTTGATTTAAATTATTAATGGTGGGAAAGTGTCAACTTTTCGTGAATTTCGCAAAACAGAAATATCGCTAGTTTCATCATTGGGGTTAGTACGTTTAACTTGAGTTACTTGAGCTTCTGTTTATCTATCATGACAATCTATGATAGTTTTATGATGAAAATGTTGCAGTTGGCAAAATTCGTTAAAAGTTAAGACTTTTCCTGCCATTAAATAATTCGCGCGAATTTTTCGTCCATAAGGACAAGACTTTATGCATATAACATTTTTCATCCTTCTTTGCGTAAACATAAATTGTGGACGTATATTATGTGCTGAAGAGGCGGCGAGATAAGGCGAAAACTTCCGAATGCACGGAACAAATTAAGAAAACCAGTAAAAAGACATTTCCTTTCGATCCTTGTTATTAGTTTTTTTCAAAAACCCGTACGAGACTTACATACGGATTCATCAACAAGGCGTAACGTTAGTCAGACTAGCGGAGATTATGCGAAAAATTTACGCATTTGTTGCACCAATTTAAATAAAAGGCATACTCCTATTCACTACTGTGTATAATACTTGCTTTATGATATGTTAACTAATCCGTAGCACTGAAAAGTACTGTTTTTGAATATAAATACTAAATATACAATGGGAAACGCAAGGAACTAGAGGCCAAAGTTACGCGATATTTAGACAGGTACAATACTGGGTCTAACTTTTGGCGCAAATATGGACGTAAATAAACAGCCTACCTAGCAACGCATGTTTCGTGAATGGGCGCAAGGCTGGTTAGACCAACTAACGCGCTTTACACGGGCGCAAAGCTGGTTAGTCCGACTAACGCTACGCCCGTTTCATGAATCCGGCTTTTAGAATTTACGCTTAATTTTCTCTCCATAATAAATATCTTTTCTCTCAAAAACTATAGAGTGTGCCACCTTGTCACAGAATATGTATAAATACATTTCCTTTCGATCCTTGCTATTAGTTTTTTTTTAAACCGGTACGAGACTTAGAATTTACGCTTAACTTCAGAGACTGAGAAAGGATATTGTTCTTGTCTATATCACAGTATACTAATCAAAACAGTACGGAATCGACAATTTATGAATGAAATACGTCTGGCAGTTTTTAAATACCCCCACTTTAGAAAAAGTCGCCAAGAATATGGCGGATCCCACAGAACATACGGATACGGACATGTGACACGGACCCATGGACGATTTATGAATGAATTACTTTAGGTAATTTTCAAATACCACCCCTCTAGAAAAAAAATAGCCAAGAATATGGTCACAGATCATTGGACGAAAAATATGATGGTCTTATGGCGTAAACATAACCAGTTCTTTAGTAGTTTTAATACTTCTTTAATTGTATTAATTCTTAATCAACTGTTGTAATTCAGTGTAGTTTCATGTAAATTGAGTTTTTTTTTTCACAGAAAGGTTACATTTCTTCTTAATTTAGGTTTCTATTAAATATAATTTGAATTTAATTATAAAAAATTGTGAAAACGGGGAACTAGGTCGACCTTATGTCTAGCTGTGTACGTTTACTTACTTTCTGTTCTAAGCAGATTTTAAATTTAGTGTCATTTTTACTAATTAATTTTTTTTAGGACAGAACGAAATGATATTAAAACATGCATATTAGGTACGATTTACTTTGAGGTTTACATAATATATACCTATATATATATATATATATATATATATATATATATATATATATATATATATATATATATATATATATATATATCAAAAACCCCCGTTACTGTATTAGATGTGTGGGGGGTTTCTTTTACCCTTATCCCTATCTTCTTTATGAAAGCATTCCATTTTTTCCTATTTTGAGTTAAATCCTTTGCTTCCTTCCTTATTTTAATTCTTCTTTAGAATTTTCTCAATTAAGCTATCCGACGTCTAACTACCAAATTCTCCTCGTCGGTCTACTGCTACTCACGGGTTGTAGAAAGGATAGTTAAGAATTAAACAGTTTTTTACCATACATTTATTGCCTCCCATAGTTTATTTATTGAGGTACAGTATAATCACATTAAAAAACACGTAAGATAACTAAACACTCAACACGACATACAAAGCTGGAATATAAATACAATACCGACACTACCGACATGATGTCAAAAACATAAATGACACACATCACATAGAAATCGTAGTAATAACTGTCCGTCGCCAACAAAATGGCGGATTTTTGGAAGACGCGGGAAAGCTAATAAGTTTCCCTACTTATTTGATTAGTGTACTGTGATCCCAATAGACTCTTTAGTGTCACATATTTAGACAACCTGCAATAAATTATTATATATTGAAATTATACAGATCGAATGTTATCCTTGGGCCGAATTCCGTTTTCTCAATTCAACACGATCGAATGATTTTGACAAACTAGTGAGCCTTATTTACATTTACAGTAAAGTACAGTTGCATCATTCGATAAGACATGTATGGAATCGAGAAACGGACTCCGGGCCCTTGTGTACTATTTATATTGGCGAAAATCACGAAGTGGCTGACATCTGTTGATGGATATCCGAACTGCTGTAGGGGTCAATAACAAACGTTGATTGAGATTACAGTATTTCAGTCAACGTAACAAATAACTTGCATAATAGAGTGCATTCAGGGAACTCGAGCGCTAAAGCGCTTTAGTGAAGCGGTGTCCTGAATAGTCCCATAATTTTCATGCAGCGCTTTAGCGCTTTATAAAGCTATGAAGCGTATAATTTATCCGCTTGACTGCTTTATTATTTGTAAAGCACACTAAAAATTGGTATGTTTGGGTAACCTAACCTAAAATTTGTATTTACTGTCTTCATGCTGACTGCGCGTTATTTTTTTTAAGAAATACCAAGTATAAGTCGGAGAGAAAATAATAATGTGTCTCTGGTATGTCATTCGAAATATAGCCGAAATTTAGCATGAAGTAAATAATGGAAGAGGATATTATTGGGAGAGAAAATCATTACGGCTCCAGTAACACAAGAAGAAAGACAAAAATATTAAATGGTTACGTTTAAGTCATTTTTCATCTAATACAAGTCAACGTTAATATTAATTTTGGTGCTAAATTCCCTTTTAGTAATGATTTTCAAATATAACAAAAATATATCATATCTAGATACCTACTTAAAAATAACTACAGTTATGTTATTATATTTTTAACTCTAGATAACATTGTTTGTATACACCTAACAATTTATATAAAAACCTGAAAAACAAATTATTTTAAATTTAACTTCTGCCTCTACCAATAATTAAAATTGAAATCGTAAAAGTAACTAGATAAGTAGTAAATTCGGATTAGTTCATTCAGTGTGACACATTAAAGCGCTACAGCGCTTCGACTCTGTAGCGCTTTAACGCTTAATTCCCTGAACGCAGTCATAGAATTGTGAAGTCAGTGTTTATATAAAGTATAGTTAGCCAACCTCCTTAGTTGTGGGCCATATCGGTTAGATGGCGGGACTATAATATGTACAAAATCTCTTAAACGAGCCCTAGGCAAGGTATTAAACAAAGTCAATCTGACTCTGCTTTTAAAATAAATTCAGTCTGACCCTGTTTACCAACTTCCCTAGGGCTCGTTTTAGAGATTTTGCACATATCATAGTCCCGTCATCTAGCCGACATGGTCCATAACTAAGGCCGGTTGACTAATATACTTATACAGGGTGTCTCATAATTAACTGCCAACCCTGAATAGGCCGATTCTATGATCAAAACTAAGTAAAAAAGTTTATATGAACAAGGGTCCGGAAATGCTTCCTAAGAGCACAGGGATCCATTGAAGAAGGAGCAATGGAAATAATTTTTTTGCAATATCTCTCAATCGCGTTGTGACAAATGAATGAAATTTGGTATACACAGCTAAATTTTGATGAGCAATTTGATGGACTATCCATTTATTTCCATAAGGTCCATTGGGGTGGGTACGGGAGGGCCTTGGTATTGTGCGTGTGTAACTTTTTCATCTTTGACCTTCTAATAAATTTGATAGCAAATTCCGTTTTCCCGAACTGTTTTACGTTGAAAAGGTACTCTTGTTTCAAATCGTTATCTTTAACGGTTTTTGAGAAAATCGCTCTTGAATTAATCCCACTTTGGTCAATTTCATAGTAATTTAAACAAAATTATCACTATTCTTATGTCAAAGTATTGTCAACCCGATTGTCAATTTAATATTTCTAAGCGAAAAAAATGGAAGAGTTTACGGGGCAAGAGTTAGTTGATATGATATTTATTTATGGCTTTTGCGATGGTAATGCTGCAGCAGCAGAACGCGAGTACGGGAGCAAATTCCGTTTTCCCGAACTGTTTTACGTTAAAAAGGTACTCTTATTTCAAATTGTTATCTTCAACGGTTTCTGAGAAAATCGTTCTTGAATTAATCCCACTTTGGTCGATTTCATAGTAATTTAAACAAAAAATAGTAATAATAATTTAATATGTAATCAGTAATTATTGATGTAGAACAATTATGATATAATGATTTGTTTATGGCTTTTGCCATGGTAATGCTGCGCGGCAGAACGCGAGTACGGCAGAAGGTTTCCAAACAGAAGGCTGACATCAAGGAGGACATTCCTCACTGTATTCCGCAATTTAGCTACAACCGTCACTTTTCCAAGGGATCATAAGATGGAAACTTAATTTTGATAACAGACAACAAGCTATTTTAAAAACTGTTCAAAAAATCCTCCACCTTCTCTGATACAAAGTCTTGCCCTACGTGTAACACTTCTCGAAGCTATTAAGATGCTAAAACGGTTTTGACGAAGTTCATTGGCTGCATCATTGATACGCTGCAACAATTCCTCACGGGTATCGACTTCGTTGGCGTAAACTTTTTGATTTAGATATCCCCAGAAAAAGAAGTCCAGCGGGGTTAGGTCGGGAGAACGCGGCGGCCAAGCTACCGGTCCGTGCCTCCCTATCCACCGTCCAGCGAAATTTTCGTTTAGGAAATTTAGAACATTGTGACCACTATGTGCCGAGGCTCTATCGTGTTGAAAAAACATGTTACGTCGTAAATTTAGAGGCAGATCATCGAGAATTTGGGGAAGATTTTCTTGAAGTAAGTTTAAATAAAGATTTGAATTGAGACGTTGTGGAATTTCAATAGGTCTAATCAGAGTGTCGTGAATTATTCCCGCCCATAAATTTATGAAAAACCGTTGCTGGAAGTTTGTTCTCCGAACAACATGTGGCTTTTCTTCTTCCTAATCATCAGAATTATGAAAATTAATTTTCCATTTCGTCACATCACAACATTTTGGAGGCTTGCTCGTCCAGCGACAAAATTGCATACGTGGCGCAAAATCTTCTGGTATCAAGCCATGTACACGTCGATAGTGATAGGCATGTAGACCTTGTCGCTTTAATATTCTTCCAACCTGAAATGTTAGTAGCACATCTAATCAATTCTGTTAAGGAAATTTTTAAGATATGTAGTACCGTTGGCCGAGGAACATTTATTTGCCTGGAAATGTTCCGTATGCTAGTCGTAGGATCTTGTTCAATAGCGTCAAGGACCTCCGGTTCCCTATTAATCCTGGGACGTCCTTGACCCGGTGCCTTTCGAAAAGTGGCGGTTGCAGCTAAGTTGCGGAATACCGTAGGCCGTAGGGAACGTCCTCCTTGATGGCAGCCTTCGGTTTGGAAACCTTCTCCCGTACTCGCGTTCTGCCGCTGCAGCATTACCATCGCAAAAGCCATCCCAGCCAGCATATAACGTAACTAGGCACTTTTGTGATGTTCTTTTTAGGTGACAAAGATAGATTCATTTTTAAGGTGTCATAAACCTCTCAGATACATAGTGCCTAGATGTAGAATGTACTATAGTGCTACATACTTGTGTGATATGGAAGATTAATAAAATGTGGAAATTTGAGGTTTTATGAATAGCATAGATTTTATATAACATGTATGTATTTTTATAACTTTAACTAAACGTGCCATATTCATGTTACATATAAGTACCTTTAATGTTTCCAATTTTTTCGCGCTCACGACGCATAGCGTAACATAACCTTAACTTTGTTATTTCCTGGCGTTCTAGCACAGTCTATTAGTTCTAGTTTATATTTTGTGCCTGGCGTCATTGCTTTATTCAATCAAAGCCATCCAAGATTCAAAGGCTGTTTTTATTTTATAGTTTTATGTTTGTTTGTTTGACTTTGGTGAGAAGTTTTGTGAAAGAATATTTGTTCTTTCAGTGATAAACAATAAGTGGTAAATATGTATAAACCGATAAGAAACCTTTCGGCAAGACGCATGAGAAGATAATGCGGCAGCAGGTATTAAAATCGATCAAGTCTCAAAACAACAGTCCCTCTTGAACTGAATCAGATTAATCCATTACCGATCACCTCTTCAAATCCTAATTTTTAAGAAAACAACAACAAGCATTTCAAGTGATTTTGAACTTTGTATCTTAAGTGCGACTCCAAAGACATTATATCACCCCTATGTTCCTAAGTTTCGTCTTCACCTTCTTCTTACTTAAAATAAAATGGATTTATTATTTTTTTAATTATTTGTTAATTTATTAAAACTTAGTTTTCTGTGAATAAAATGGTTGTTTTATTTATTTAACTTTTATTTCTGCTTATTTTACCTTTAACAATCATCCTATAAATCAGTTACATAAACATTAGAAATTATAATACTTCCCCTTCCAAGTAGAATGTTAATATTACAAAAGTAGTGTAATTAATTTAAGGAATATGTTTCTAATATTACTATTTATCATAATTACTTACATTAGAAAAACCTCTCCAGAAATTTTGATCGGGGAGGTTTCCCCTAATGTAAATAATTACTATAAATAGTAATATTAGAAACATATGCCTTAAATTCATTACTGATATGTATCAACAGAATGTAATGTATAGCTTTTAAATGTCCGACAAGTACATAATAAGTACTTCATAATGGAATGTTAGCATTACATTAGTAACGATATTTGACGAACATTCCTTTATTACATTACCAGGAACATTTAAAGTGATGTCTCACAAAGGTCACAACAATACTTCACCGAGATGTACTTTTAAGGTGCACCAGGGAGGAGACTTGGTGGTTGTATGCATAAACAGTACTTTTGTTGCGACATCGCATGTACTAGATGCACTTTAAAAGTACATCGTCAGTACGTAGCTGTGCTGGCTGGGATAAATAAATATCATATCAACTAACTCTTGTCCCGAAGACTCTTCCAGTTTTTTTGCTTAGAACTATTAAATTGGCAATCGGGTTGACAATACTTTGACATAAGATTACCTTGATAATTTTGTTCAGTTACTATGAAATTGACCAAAGTGGGATTAAGTCAAGAGCGATTTTCTCAGAAACCGTTAAAGATAACGATTTGAAACAAGAGTATATTTTTAACGTAAAACAATTCGGGAAAACGGAATTTGCAACGCGATTAAGAGATATTGCAAAAAAATTATTTCCATTCCTCCCTCTTTAATGGGTCCCTGTGCCCTTAGGAAGCATTTTCGAACCCATGTTCATATGAACTTTTTTACTTAGTTTTGATCATAGAATCGGCCTGTTCAGGGTTGGCAGCTAATTATGAGACACCCTGTATAAACAGTGGTGAAGTTTTGTGTTTTTTAATATTTTATGCGAGGTTGTTTGTTTGTCGAGGTAACCCCATATTTTTGTGCGATATAGTGGCAAGAGCAATAAGATTTACCTCTTATCCTGTATTCCTGTATGTTTATTTCTGAGTATTATGAAAATGGAAGTATATGTACCTAACTCAAGTTTTCTATGCTACTTTTGTGTAAGATTTTTACATAATTACAAACCTGGCTATTGCAAATATTGGAAAAAAATCATAGAAATCATAAAATATATAGAACGCCAGAAGCCTTTACATTAGGCACTCAAAAATAGACTATGGAGGCTGACGCGTCGGGACTCGGGACTGTTCGCTCTTTATTTCATTTCATGACATTGGTTTCGGCACAGAATATATAGTATTCTGTGGTTTCGGTACAATACATTGACCTGTGCCTGCAAAGATCCGAGTCGGATCTTTAGAAAGAACCGGCTCACTCGGAACAGTTCTAAGAGTCGGTTCAGTGAACGATCAGTCATGATCCGCCCATCTCTACTGTGAAGTGAAGGTTGAAAGATATTCTGTGGTTGAAATTGGCGTTTAATGTTCCATACCATACTAATCTGTATATATTGTGATTCTGTGACTGGATTGGATAAAAAAAAATAAAATTGAAAATGGTTGATATTCACGCTGTGCAGCCGGTCAGTTTATAAAAAATAGAATATAAAAGAAATGATTTAAAATATATTTTATGGAAGAAATATATTATATTTATTAAGTGTGAAGTTAATGAATACAATGGGTGACAGTTTTGAAGAGTTGTATGAAAAATACAACATTTTATCAGACGCTAAGGATAAAATTTCACAGGTTAGAAGAAAAGTGAATGTAAATCGTTATAAAAGAATATTTAAAATATAAATATTTAAAAATATTCTTAAAACTTTTAAGGTTGTAGGTTCCTATATCTATATAGATATAATAAACTTTCTGTACCTAGCTTTTTTTATATATAGGTACTTGTTGTTTTTAGCACTCCAAATTATATATAGAATGCATAGATGGTACAAAAGGGAATGATAAAGAAAAGAAATTAGCTGCCCAAATCATATCTAAATTCTTTAAATATTTTCCTGCTTTACAAGATCAAGCCTTAAATGCCATTTTGGATCTGTGCGAGGATGACGATAGTATGGTAAGAAATTATTACTTAAAAATGTGTTTAAAGGTCTAACATAATATTGAAAATATTTATTTACTATTCCACTACATTCACATAACTTCAAAATCCCGAATAGAAAGCACCTGTTTAAGCTAACTAATACTAAAATTACTTTAAAACAATTCATGTTAAATAGTTGTATTATTTATCGGCCAGTTTCAAACTGTATTTTAACAAAGCAAAATATTTTTTTAAGCATCAAAAAATACATACAAGATGTTAGTTATGACACATTGTAACAGTGAATTTAATAATTCAAGTTTAAATTACACAAGGGCTTACCTTAATCAAAATGTTAATATTAGATAAACGATGTAAAATTTACAAATTTAATTTTTTTACAATTTTCTATCGTAATTAGGGTGATTTTTAAAGTATTGAGCTGAATATTGAAAATAACAGGGTTTCTGTTACTGATAAACCGTGATAGATAATACTGTAGAAGACACCATGTGCGGAAATTAAAATTTTATGAAGTTTTAACTTTTACATATTTTTAAAAGTGTCATTTATTGGGCTGAACCATTTTTATAGATTTAATTGCGTGCCTGACTACATATTAAATATCGCTATCAAAAACTTGTCAAAGATCTAAAAGCATTTAAGTTATGTACCTCTATTCCTTTTTATTCAGAAACTTATTTTAAGAGGACTAGATATCGGAAACGAAACATTAGCAATTTTGTAATTATTTATTTAATATAAAACCAAACTGGCACATGCCCAATTACAGGATACGGTAGAAAGTATAAATATAGTAAAATAACACAACAATAATATAATAGCAGTGCACCTGACCAGCATACGAAACCTTAAATATATATTCACAACTATATTTTATATGCACATAATAAAATAGAAATATCAATTGCAACATAACTTTTAAAACATGTTTTTCATGTACAATAATATTAACAAACATTAAAATTATTTTCATTATTTCATTATGCATTATACAATACTTAATATGTATAGAATAATTATGTGTAAAATTAATAGACATATTAAAAATGATTTATAAAATTTATAATTCAAATGATGTTTTGTGAAAAGCAATTAAAACTAACTTTTTTAAATTTCTGAAGTACAAGTAATGCCTTCTGAAGTTAATTCTGTTGAAATTGAAATCATAATCAACTCATTCACAACCAAATTTCGATAAATCAAGGTTTACTTCCATGATACATCTGTATTACTATCTGGCAAAAAAAAAAAATGCTAAGGGCGTCATGATAGATGTAACCGTCCAAACTCATACAGCACAAGTTCCGCTAAGTGCACTATAACCGTATGACTTCCTTTACATCTTCCACCTTTACCTGCCTCGTATATCTCATCGCTTGATTCTATTTAATTTTCTTAGTGCCAGGTTTATAAAAATTACAAATTATTTTCAGAAACAATGTGTAATAATTTGCTGCTTCTAGGATGCCCATTTATTTTGTTTCCTTTACCAGTTAAACCCTAGTTTATTCGTATCAAAAAATATGACTTAGATCATCCTCGAAACTAGATTAAGAAGAAAGCTATTGCAAATCGTATCAAAATCATTATTATGGGAGTTATTTTGAAACTAGTTTCGAGATACCTAAAAAGACCCCAGAAATAGTAATGTCATTTTACATTACAAATTATTTAATTTAAATGTATGTATAACAATTGAGCACAATGCTTGCTTTTTCACTATCACAATGGGAATCAGTACCACAGAATATTTGAAATGTTTGTAATATACAGGGTTAATTGTGACTAAGTACATATATTTTAAGAGGGGATAGAAAAAAATAAGAATTAACAGAATTTCCTTTCAAAAAATTTCCAAACTTATTTATAAAGCAAAAAAAAAATGTTTTCGATATTATATTAAATCCTTATTTAATGCCGCCAATGCGAGAATCAGAGTATGCAACCAGCAAGCTACCGTCATGCAACAGTCGTCGGCAGTCGGTCCAGTCAAGTCGGTTCGCTGTCATGTTATAATTTAATTCCTGTGTTTACGTTGTAGTTTTGTGTTCTTTTTCAGTTTTTAGTGCCTTATTTTAATTTAAAACATTTTATAGTTAATAAATAAAGGAATATGTGTCGGGTACAGATATTTTCCCACAATATAGTTCGCCGGTTTGTTTTTCTAGGTTATGGGACAAGACTGCCGCGGGTGTTAAACGTTTTCTGTTATCTATTAGAACCTACCTACCACCCCTTTCTTCGATTTTGTTATAATACATAGGCATTGTATGTAACAACTGTACCTTCGAGAAGTGTGTTTATCGGTAGTGAGTGAAAATGTAGTTTTACCAGTTTGTAACCAAATAATGAAAAAGGAATGCAAAATACTGGAGCTAACTATTACTAATAAGAATGTTAATTTTTGTCGTTTCTGCATTTAGAAATACTGCAAACGACCGCATGGTAGGTGTTGACAGATGTAATGCCAACTATGTATCTAAGCCATAAGCCATCTCGGTCTATACTCATCATAGGCGCCGACTTTCCGTAGGAAAAAAGGGTTTTGCCCCATTTTTTAAATATCGAGCTAAAATTCTGGAATAATTTTTTTTATTGTCTTTTAGGCCCCATGAGCACGTGGTTAAAATTTTTGTACTTAGTCATAGTATTTGTCCCTGTATTTGATATTTGACATTTATTATTAAGAAACCTTAATAATTTAAACAAATAATATATTGCCAAAAGAAATGGGACAATTTGAAAGTAAATAAAGACATAAAACAAACTTTAATTTTAATTTAATCTATATTTATGTTTTTTCTTGTTCGTCTATCTTCATACCAACTCTGCATGATCGATTTTACTTATTCTATTCTTATTGAAATTACTTAACGAAACAATATTTTTGACCTACATAAAATTTACTTAATAATTAATTGCGAAAAAGCTATGCTGGACTCTTTCATGACCCGCCTCAATGTTCATATATTTTGTAATTTAATTAGGTTAAGAATCCAGTACCAGATACATAGTAAGGATGCTATTTTTTATTATGCTAATTAAATGCTGTTTGTTTAATTACACAAAATAGACACTTCATATTGATGAAAGCAGTGTTCAAGTTTAATGGTCATACCAGGGAGAGCGGAAAAATTTAGATAAAAATTATAAAATTCACAAATAAACTTGCATTTTTTTCTTCAAATTAAGCGTCAAATGAATAAAGTGAAAAGTACTTTTTTGTACAGAGTGAAATGGTGCTTGGAATGCAAAATACAGTTAAAAAAATAAAAGATATTACACATAATTAACACTCTCTGTGTTGCTTGACAAAACTACTGTATTAATAATGTACTACATTCCTATACCAATTCCACTAAAATTATCTTAAGGCTTCAGGAGATATTTGCAAGAAACTAAATTTTAGACTCAATTTCGAGGGGCCCTAGGGCCCCTAAAAATTAGAATTTGGAAAAACTAAACAAAAAAACTGGTGAAATAATTTCTCATTTACATTATGTACTCAATTTTTTTCTTAGTACTCCTTATGTATGTATATAGTACTCCTGTGTTGTTATGTTCTGGAAACTAGGTTTAATAAAATATAAATGTACATGATTATCTTTCTCTAAGTACAAACATTTTAACCATGAGCAAAAGGAGGCCTAGAAAACAATAAAAAAAGTATTTAGGAATTTTAACTCGATGTTTAAGACATGGGTCAAAAAACCCTTTTTTCTCGGAAAATTAGCGCCTATGATAATCATCGTTAGCTTCAAACTGTACAGCCACTTTTTGTAGCATTGATAATTATTGTAAAAGCAATGAAAATAAACATTGTTTTAATTAATAATACCTAATAGATATCAGATAATCTCAATCGCTGCAAAATTTTATATTCTTTTTTTGTTACGTCCTTGCAAACTGCCAAAGCAATAGTGTTTAATCATTACATCTACGGTTTAATTTAAGCAGCTCTTTCAAATTTCAAATTCTAGCTACTGCAATGATTTGTTTTATTGTAAAGTAAACTTGTATTAAAAAAAATATGGGTAGATACCACAGAAAATATCTACCTGGAACAAATACTGTGACATCATTAAAGGAAGGTGGACCTCTAATGAGTGAAAAATACTATTGATAACTGAATTTATCTATTACAACTCAGTTATTATTAGGTCTGTTCAAGTAAGGCATCCAGACTGAAAACAAACTCCATACATGTCTTAATGAGCCTATTCATGACAAGTAGCTTTAGAATTAAAGTTCACACAGTGCAAAGTTATCCACTTTTATGTTACGTACATAACATTACATGTTTTTAAAAAATATTTTTTCACTGATCAAAATGACTAACTTTCTTCTATGTCTGACACAAAAATAAACAATTTTTTCTTATAAAATTTATCCAAAAAATTTGTAATTTTTCATAAATCTCTTGATATTTTATTTACCACGTCAAGGGTACTGTCACCATGCTATAAGTTTTATACTACAATATATTTAAAAAATATATTCTACCAAGAATACAGTTCAACAGATGTGTTGGTGACCTATGGCACAGAATGGCATAAGGGACAAGGAAATTCGGCATGGACTCGGTCACACATTGCTTCCTGGAAACAAGATAAGATTTGAAAATATTTAATTGCATTCCTGTAATACCGTATCGAAATAGTTTCTTAATAAGACTATTATGAAAAATGCAGAGGCCTTAGTAAGGTCACCCCACACAATTAATTCTTCCTTTTCAATACACTCGGTTTAAAATTTTGGAAATGGCATACTGTTCAACGACCAGAATCCAAGATAAAGAAGAAATCTCAAATCCACTCTTTGATTATAGGCAGATTAAACAGCTAAATAATAATAATAATTTATTGCTCAGTAACTCAATATTTTAGTCCAGGCACTACAACCAAATTTTATTGTCTTTTGATACAAATAACTTAATTTTAAATAATAACTGTTAATATGTGTTAAAATATTTAAAAGAACTCCAGACACAAAATAGTTGGGACCAATAATTAGTAGCAGTAATGTTAAAAAACAACTAGGTGGCATGTGTCAGTGTGTCATAAATTTCATATCTGAAGTCATGTCATGACTTAAACAAAAAAAGATAACAGTGTCACGTGACTTGTTTTTGAAGTATTTATGTTAGTTTTTAATACATTTTTTTACAAAACAAGTAAATATGGTGAATCATTCCTTAGAAGCATGCATCTTGCTTCATTCGAATTTCTATACATAAAATGTATGTCGGCCAATTCTTCAAAGGAATAATTCACCATGTTTACTTAATTTGTAAGAAAAATGTATTAAAAACTAACTTAAACACTTCAGAAACAAGTCACTCGACACTTTGTGTTATCTTTTTTCGTTTAAGTCTGACATGGAATTTGTGAAAAACTGATACATGCCATCTAGATTATTGTTTTCAATCAGCATTCCAAAGTTGGTTTATTGCAGTAATTAATAAATTAATTTTTATCTCTAAAACGGTGTGTCAGGAGGAAAAAGTCCAAGAAACACTTTAAGCAGAATTAACTTGGCTTTAAGAGAGTGATGCTAATTTGTCTAAAAATCAGTGGTAAATTTGTTTCCGCTAAAAGAATATTTAATGGCACGAATGCCACTGATGCTAGTATATTACAAGTGAAATTTATACACGTAAAAATAGCCCTTCACTATACCAAATCTCATGTCAATATCTCAATCGGTTTTCGAGAAATGAAGACTAGTATTTAAGACAGAAAATTTTAAACAAGCTGTTTCTCGAAAACGAGGTATTTCTGGACACGTTCATATAAACTTTTTTCTTATTTTTAAACTTGGAACCTGTCCCTAGATTTTCTTAACATCATTCTGTAACACCCTGCGTATGTGGTTTCGTTTAAAATTTTTAAATTGGCAACATAAATGTGTTTTTTAAAGTTATCTATTAAAATATTTCTAATAATTTTCAGATACGAATTTCTGCAATGAAAGTTTTACCTCTTCTTTGCAAAGATGCTAAGGAACATGTATGCAGAGTAGCTGATATTTTAGCTCAGTTGTTACAATTGGAAGATCAAGACTATAATACTGCATGCAGTGCGTTAATTCAAGTTTTTAAAGAAGATGAGCTAAATACGATTAAAGCCATTTTTAACCACATACATACTACTGAAGAGAATACTTCTAGAGAAAAAAATATTCAATTTTTATATAAAAAATTGATTAAAATTCCAGAAAAGTTAAGTTCAGAAATAGAAGAATTGTTATTAGAGGAAGGAAAAAAAATTATTCAGGTCAGTATATTTTTACAATTCTACTATATAATTCTCTAATTACAAGAGAAAACTGGTTTTGCTGAATTAGTTATGTACAGGGTATTGTAATATTCCATGGACAAAATTGTCTAGGTCATTTTCTGACAAAATGTGTGGCGACTTTAGTGTTACTATTTGAAATCACAAATATCAGGAACGGAAATGTCAGATTTTGGCCTGTGGTATTGATACTGCAATAGCTAGAGTTTAATTTACTTTATAAAAAAAGTTGCCACTGATATTTTGCTTCACACAAAGGCTTCTATCTAAATATTTTGCGATTTAGCAGATGATGATTTTATTAAAGCAATATACCAATGGTAGATTGTGATTTTGTAACAGAGGGGGCACATGTACTAAAAATAGTGAAGTCTTAGTCGATAGGTAGTTAGAAGACTACCCAGAAGCACACTATTTCGTGAAACTAAAATCTATGGTCTCTTATGGGAATAAACCATTATATCACTTTGTTTTGAAATTGTCTATGGTCTAAGGTTCAATTCAGTGTTTCAGTTTTGTAAATTACTACACAAACTATTTTTAAAACAAAAATCAGTTCTGGACTTTTCATTCCAATAGATTATCACTCAAGCTTCTCTACCAATTTTTTTTTTAATGGACATCATTGATAGAACCTATTTAATGTAATCCAAAAAATGGTGTAATATATTAAATTGTAGATAATGAATAATTTTGAGTGAAAAATAGGACTATGTTTATTCAATATTATTTTTTGCGAACATGCACATTTGTAAGTACAGGTGAAAATGAGCTAATTTTAACGTAATATATCAGGATTATTTTAAAAACTCTGGGCCTATGAGGCCTGTAAACAGCTTTATATATTTTAAAAGATTTTTTTAGAATTTTTAATTATGTTGTATCCAAAAATGTTCTCGACTGGTATCAGTCTCTCAACATTGACTCACAACATTCTTGCACCCTACAGAGAGGGTGCCAATCTTCTCCGTAAATATAGCTGGCCTACGGTCTATCTTCCGTAAGATCTGCAAATGCATATACACTTGGAACCTATGAATTTTGTTAATGGAAAGCACATTCTCAAACTGCCCTAGATATATATCTACACAATGGCAAGCGCTGCTGTGCTGCACAATCCCTAAATAATAACGGAAACAAACGGTAATTAAATTTTCAGCTTTATAAACACCCAGTGCTGACACAGTGCTGTAATTGACACATTCGACACAGCACACCGCTAAACAATTGGCAATTCAAATTCCTGTTTAATATGTTACCAGCATTCGGATTTGTTTTTCTATGCAGGCGTGCCTGCTGTCCACTGCATCTGGAATCTGGAACAGATGCACACAGCCCAACTTCTCTCTTTTCTTTATCCATATTCCACATCCATCAGTTACATTTTCACGATTTTGCGTAGTAGAGGTTGGTGCATTTTGTGTGTTTGTGTCACCGGTGTATTTTATAATTATTAATTAAATTTGTTAAAATAAAAATGCAATTCAAGTTAAGTAAAATGAAATAGTGAAAAAATGTATAAAAGATATTTTAATACACATGTTTTCCGTGTGCGTCTGGTATTCGGTATTTAACCTACTGATCATGAGTAATAAATTTTATTCTGATTCATATTCATAATCAATGCAATTTGCATTGTTTGGGAATATCAACGTACGAGCTTAATTTGATTCTGCTTTCAAGAACATAATGAAAAAAACAAAAAATAGATATGTTCTTAATATTTTATCCAAACTCATTTACCTACTGTACTTTTGAACTTGCGTTATAAGGGCATGATGAATGAATTTTGTCAGATATTGACAAAACGCTTAATGAATACCATAAAAATGCAACAATTTTTAAAGGTACCTTAAAGAATATAGAAAATGTGCATCTAGATGAAAAAATAAGGCGAATGAACTAAATATACCTTAGACAAAAGATGCACTCCTGAGAAATTACAGGGTCTTGAATGTTCTAGAGCCAACCAATATTTCCTTCAATTTATCTCGAACGGTATGGCGTAAATCATTTATATTTGGTACAGACATTTGTCCAGTGCGGACACATACTTTCTATTAATATTGTTTAAATATATCCACCAGAGGCGCTGCTGTCGACTACATGCAACATATTACTACTCTAAAGAATTTTTCACCCTGTATGCAAATACATATCTCGTGACAAGAATTCAGACGACTTACGTCATAAGAACAAATGAATAATTCATTATATTTTCATCAAAATATTTAAGAAACTGCAACTGATAGTAATAAAACTATATACTATACTAAAAGTTTGCATTATATATTGCACTAAATTTCAAAAAATGATTGTTTTTAATGCGACCAAATATCGAAAATTACGTTGACAATAAAAACAAATGTGTAACGTCAGCCGTGACGTAAGACGTCTGAATTCTTGACGCGAGTATAATATACATTTTTGGACTCATCATTCATTCAATCAATCATTTTTCAAATTTCTTCTAAATGGCAAAGAGTACAAAATCTAAAGTATAATTTATAAATGGGATATTGTTTCCATGATAAAATTCTTTTAATAGTTTGCTAATCTGAAATTAGTTTTTTTTTAAATCAAATAAATAGTCTAGTTATAATTAAATTTTTAACCTGTATAATTAAATGTAAAGGTATTTAACACAATGTTATAAAAAAAAAACAGAATTAGTATGCAGCCTGAATATTACAGATACTCTGTATATATTTTTTTATATTCACAAATTATGTATTATAGGATGCGAGTGCCACAGAATTTTGCGTTGTTATGCCTTATTTAACTTCTTCAAAACTAGCAAAAACGATAACAGGACAGAAGGAATTGGTTGAATTAGTGGCGGAGAGGGCAGAAATTGACAGAGATTTTGATCCACATGAAGAAGGCACCTCAGATCGTATTATTATGTGTATTGAATGCATATTACCATTATTTAATGTAAGTATATAAGTTCCAAAACAATTTCTGAACTCTGAATGATTACATCCATCTCATTTTAGGCTAATGTGGAGTCGACAAAATTTTTAATCTATTATTGTGATCAAGTTCTGCCACATTGGGATGAAATCGGAAAGTTAAACGATGGCAGCACCTTGCAGTATCAATTTTTAAAGCAGCTTACAGAACTTAGTGCACATTGTGGAAAATTAGAAAATCCTTCGTTACATGTGGTGCAAATTTTTGATAAACTTAAGGTAGGTCATTACTTTATTTATTTATTTTTTATTAATAACTGGTTAAGTAAAGGAAGTAATAACATCAATCTCATTTTAATTTATTTGAGTGAATATTCAAAAATATCTCAGTTGCTTGAATCTGGAACACGTTATTTATTATTTTTTGTACTTGCTCTGTTGTATTAAGTTATTCACTGTATGCAAGCTGTTTCACTGTACTCCACAAAAAGAAATCCAATGGGTTGAAGTCCTGTGATCTTGCAGGCCAGATCCACCTATCTGTCTTTGCTCAAAGTCCCAGTTTCATGGTTTCATTATTGGTTTCCATTTGCTAATCAAATTATATACAGGGTGTTCTATGTGGCGGATAGTAGCTGGGTTTCATATACAAAATGTTCATAAAATAAAATTGGCACACAAAACGTGTTTAGTGCAAGGAATAATTACAGTGGGTTTAAATTTTGAAGTACTATTATTTATTAGTATTCTGATATAAACAAAGTTGTTTCCAAAAAGTATGGTAGTTTGATATTGACGGGAATGTTCGATTTTCACTTTAATACTATTAAAAATAAAATATGGTAAACAAACATCTTATAGAAAAAGAAAAAATTTGTTTTAAATTCTATTATTAGTAGAACTTTTAGTATGTTTCTATGAAGCATCCTATATTTAATAGTTTTTGTTATAGATGTATTGTATTCTATTTCCAACATTTGTGGTTTTTTGTTTAGCAATACATGCCGCTTCCTCCAGATGATGTCGACATAGATAAAATGCCCAATTTGGACTTTACCACAGTAGAATGTCTGTTGTATTCCTTTCACCGATTAGCACGACAATGTCCTGATTTTCTGACGGCTGATCCACTAGTATTAAAAGACTTCCGTTCAAGGTTAAACTATTTCTCACGTGGCGTTGGAGGCTGTAAAAAATCTTTAGAAAAAATACAAGTGAAGAAAGATGGCGATGATAAAATTAAAGTTGCACCTGCTGTTTTGGATAATATAACAACACTCATTAAAGACTTGTTTTATACAACACCTGTTTATAAATGTAACGTTCAGTTGTCATTTAAGACCATGGATACTAAGATCAAAGTAAGTATGCTTTTAAAATAAACATTAAATTACTATTTTCTTATGTGAATTTTTATGTAAAATAAAATAATGTATTATTATTTATTAATTTCTAATATGATAAAGAGATGTAATTTAAAAATTTTATGTTTGGTACAGGCTTAATTAAAACGTCAGTTACAATAGTCTATATGAAGCTTTAAATTTTATGTGCCTACATACAATGTGGTCATACAAAGTTATTTTTCAGGTACAAAATAGTATAAGAATAAAAAGTAATTCGTTCAGATGATGTACGTATAAGTATCTTAAACACTTGATATGTGTCGAGTAACAACTGTGTCAAATTATTTTAACTCGTTTGAGACATGTGATCTTGTGAATTTCATTAGTTTTGTAAGGACATTTTTGCTTATCAAAGGATGCACAAACCTTATAGAAAGCCATTGGTTAAATTGGTTGGAGTTGATATATGTTGTAGCCTTTGATCTTCTGATGAGAAGGTTCTATGGCCCTACAACACGTGAGTTAATAATTTTCTCTGTATAGACATTTGAAATATTCAAATTTTGGGATACAGGTTTTGATTTCCCCGAAAAGATGATCTTGCGTTGAAAATATAACCTCTACAAAAAATGTGATGTTTGATACAAAACCATTTTGATTTGACTTTGAAGGACATTTTCAAGCTTATTAGAAGATCAACTTTCTTTTTTCAATTGAGATTTTCTATTTTTGATCCCATATTCTGAAAGTTAGTATATATTAAATTTGTATATAATAGTTTGACCCATGTGACCAACTGAGCTCCACTTGAAATATGATTCAAACCGTATCGAAACTTAAAATGTTCTGTTCTTTCAGAATCTGGAGTCAAAATTAAAAGTTAATATTTTCAATATAGTTAACCTCCAAATGACCTTGGAAATGGTCCTCAAAGTTTAATTTGGTTTGTCCCTACAAACTTTTGATTATTTTCTCAATACAGGGTCATTTTTTCGAAGAAGTCAGACCTTGTATCCCAAATTGTAGGTGTTGAGAATGTCTGTACAGAAACAAGTATTGACTCATGTCTTGTGGCAACTTTTCAGCAGAACATCAAGGGCTATAACATGCAGCAATTTGTTCAAATTTAACTGATGACCAATTTCCATAGAACTTGTGTGTGGTCCATTAAATCGTATATTTTAGGTTAAGAACAAATAGTCTTAGATATTCTTATTTTATCTATGAGATCGAATCAAAAAATTTCTGGACTGTTTGAAGTATATGGCAACCAGTTACTGTAGCATTATGCAGTTAGCAGCACTGTTTTCAACATATGACGAGTTGTTTGTTGTTGTAACTGTTTATGATTAGATCATTGAAGAGCAACATGTTCAAGTTTTGTGTGAATTTGGAGAAATTGTTCACATAGACTGCAAATTTATGGTTATAACTTGAGAGTAGAGTCTAGTCATCTCAGTCTCTGAGAAGTTTTCCGAGACGTGTTGTCAGTTAAAATCAGTTGTCGAGGTGGTGTTGACAAACAGGTGACAAAACATGAATTTATGACTGGAAACTTATCACAATCTCCAAGATGTCCTGTCAATTAAAATTAAGTGTCAAGGCTGTGTTTGCACAAAAAATATGACAGTTCTTCAACCTCTGTAATCGCATAATTTGACCTCTGTTTCTCTATATTTTATTCTCCAAGCTCAAATCCCTCGTCAAAGAACAAAGTTTTAAGACAATTGAAAAGATAAAACGAAAGTATCTGCAGGAACTACAGATGTATTTTCTACTAATAAGGTTCAATAAGTTATAATATTTCTCAATAAATTTATAAAAAAAAAAAATCCTGGAACTTTTTGATCACACCTTGTATCAGTGAGAAATATGAGAAACCCTTTTGAAAATGTCGTTTCACCTGAATATTTTAATTTATAGTGTATGCTGTTTGCAAAACACATTAAACCTAATTTTCTAATACAATTTTCTTGTTTTTGTAACATGAGTATTTTAACAGGTTTGATACCATACCTTCTAACAGTAATCGAGCAGTTTTTACATACCTATATATATATATTTTTTAGATATCTCCAGCAAAACCATCTGGACCACAAAAAAGGCATGTTCCAATAACATTTGACTCCAGCAATGGTTCATCATCCAAACACATTCGATCACATAAAAGTGGTGATAATGTAAAACTGTATACACCACCGAGTGGGAAATTTAGCAACAACTTCCAAAATTATGGTAAGATACAATAATTAATGTTCATTTATTTACTTTTGATTATTAGAAAATAAAATATTTTATATTGGACTTGATGTTATATAGCAATAAATAAATATGTAATGTTACCAGTAACGTAAGATGAAGACTGTGTTGATAGATTTATGATCAATTTTTTTTTAGTTTTGCTTTAAATATGTTTTGTTTCAGGAAATTATAAGTTATACAGAATGATTGAGTTATAGCGTCATTAATTTTAAGAGAGAAAAATGAGTAATACAAATACGTGATTGAAAAAAAATTTAAATGCACAAAAAATATTTTCAAACCATTATTTAAACCACCTTTTCAGGTTGCCACCGACTCCTTGTAACAGCTCAACGTGACCTGTCCTGTTGTGACGTTGTCAAATTTAAATATTTTCATAGTACTTATGACAAGTATACAATTAAAATACAGTAAAGCTCTATTACAACGTACACGCTTATTACGTACTTATGGTTATAACGCACTGAATAAACAAGTCCCGGCATTATTGTAGGGCCTTCTTCTGTTGCTGCTTTTTGTTAAGAATTAATAGAAATATTAAAAATTTAATATATTTTTTTAAAACGTTCTTCTGATATAACGTACCGATTTTTTAAGTCCCCGCTGGTACGTTACAACCGAGCTTTACTGTATTCAGTTTTAGTTTAAAAAATATTTAATACGGAAGTTACAAAATTCCAACAGTTCAAGTAATAGACTATTTACATTTAATTACATAAATAGTGTAACCAGATTTAGGTCAATAACCTTGTTTTCAATGATAAACGCTGCAGAGCTACGGAACATTTTTATAAACACCTATAGTCAGCGACCGAAATTGTAGAGTGACTAATAGATAATATAACAACACTATTACTATTAAGCATATTATATTTTTATAAGAGATTACACATCGTTTACCTCATTATTACTGTACCGCTTTCTATGCACAACAATACTATACTCACATTTGTGGCATCACGATAAAGACTCACTCAAACTGAAGCCCGATGTATTATCTATCTCTGTTAATTGCATTGTGGAAAACAATATTTTGGTGTGTGTAAACCATGAGCGTTAGTAAATGTCTTCGCCGAGGTTAGAACGCCATTAGAATATGCGTACGTTGAGGAATTAGCTGGTTTTTGCGGAGTGTTATTTCTATAGTTATATTAAATTATAAAAATAAATTATTGCTACCTTGAAGTTAACAAATAATAGTTAAAAATGAATCAAAGTGCCGGTTCTAATAAAAGGTCTGTTAGTAATCGACATAAACTATGTAACGGACAATTGATAATAATAAAAAACGTATATGAGGGAATTGGAGCACAAAACTCTAATATGTGTTAGTGAAGCTGTTGATATATGTAGTTCGTTAACACAAGTATCAGTTTCTAGTGTATATCGTGCTATAAAATTGAGTGTGGAAGTAAATCCAAAGAAGAAAAAAATAGAAACACAAGGAAGGAAAAAACAGACGCCATTCGCAGGAAAATTCATGGATTCTTTTTCAGAAAGGAAGTACCAACGATAAAAAAAATTCAAGCTACGATAGCTGAAGATGAGGACATGCCTCGATTATCTAAGAAAGTTCTTAGAACATGTCTGCATGACATGAATTTTCGGTTTTTAAAAACGAAATCGTAAAAGTATGCTCATTGAAAAAGATGAAATTGTAGTATGGCGAAGAGAATATTTAGAAAAAATAAGAGAATTTTGTGCATCGGGCAAACAGATATATTACATGGATGAAACATGGGTAAACGAAGGTTATACGGTATCAAAAGTTTGGCAGGATGCTAACGTTCCAAGTAAAAGAGAAGCATTTTTAGATGGATTTTCTATAGGATTAAAGGCGCCTTCTGGAAAAGGACGTAGGTTAATAATAACATATATTGAAAGCGATTCGGGATTTTTTGAAAATGGTTTGCATGTTTTTGAATCACGTAGGACGGGAGATTACCATGAAGATATGAACAGTGAAGTATTTGAAAAATGGTTTGAATCTATTTTATTATATGTAGAACCAGAAACAGTTGTTGTGATGGATAACGCAAGTTATCATATCAGAAGAGCCGAAAAGTTACCGACATCAGCATCAAGGAAAGCAGATATTATTAAATGGTTAAAATCAAAGAATATTGAATATACGGACACCATACTCAAACCACAATTATTAAAAATTGTCCAAAGAGAAAAAGGTCGATATATTAAGTATGTAGTAGATGAGTTGGCCAAAGGGCGAGGAATTCATATACTTCGTTTACCGCCATACCATTGTGAATTAAATTCAATAGAGTTAGTTTGGACACAAATAAAAACCGAAGTAGCACGAAATAATACCACCTTTAAATTAAGTGATGTGAAGTTATTATTACAGGAGGCCAATCATGTCACTGCTGAAACATGGCGTAAGTGTATTGGGCTGTGCAGAAGGAGGAGCAACATATGTGGGATCTAGATACAACAGTAGATGTTTTGATTGACCCACTCATTATCCATTTAGGGGAAGATGATTCAAGTGACAGTGATAGCAACATCTCTACTGATAGTGATAATTAAATACAATGAAGTGAAAACTTTGCTGCAGAGTGGAAGTAAGGCAAAAGTGGTACAGTGACGATTAAATTGTGATAATGAAATAAAAGTGTAATAGTGAAGTGGATGTGACACCGAAGTGAACGTGTGCTTATTTGAATAAATAGTGAACATAGTGATAGTGATAATTCGTGTAAAACAATTACCTATATGAAATGTATAAATAGTCAACATGTTGTGGCGACATGAGCCGGGTGGTGGTGGGTCATCGATGCCCAAATGGGCATCGTTTTATAGGATATATTTACAATGTTGGTAACCGTACCTTACCAACCAACCAACATTGTATATATATCCTACTGTGTTTTCTACAATATGCCATATTACCTATTTTATTCCCCATTTCATATCTGTATTTTACATGGAAAACTTTTCTTGGATTGTCCTGAAAAAGGCTGAAATACAACCGAAACATAGACTTGCCAATAATATTCCTTCTAGACTAATGTAACCAAAATTCTATATTCTAAACAACACATTGTGTTTCAGATCGGCCTTTGATTAGGGGAAGAGGAAGCAGAGGTGGAAGAGGTATTAGAGGGCGAGGATCTTCAAGAGGATGGAGAAACTGAAACTTGTAAATCGATTTTAATTTTATAATTATTAATTTTCTGATATTTGAATTTTTATTATTTTGTCTTATAATGTAAAAAATTTCGAAAAATGTAAATTTGTTCAGTTACAATACAATACAGATACTTTTTAAAAACAATGTTTATGCTTCATTTAATTATAATAAATAATCAAACAATAGATTTTTTTTAATACGTTTACTGCTATAACGGTCTTTAGGGTCTGAGAGCAAGAAGTCAACACACACTGCAGTTTTTTTAAGCACCAACTAAATAACAAAAGATCTGTTCCAACAGCCGTTGAGAACTGGTTTAGAACTGTCATAAATACTTGACCAACTCCGTCTTACATCGCATTCGCCGAACTGACTGAATAGTTCTAGACGGTTTGGGATTGATTCTTGTTGTTGTTGGAACATTTTCAATGTCTAAAAAAATTACTCTTAATGCTACGTCAAATTTGAGAACAACTACAAAAAGCTCTTGTTTCAAATATTCTATTTATGACATTAAATAACTATCGGACCTTAATGTCCTAATTATTTTTTTCTTTTTTTGTACTACATCGGTCCCCACAGTCTGCAAGTGTGTACAAGTCAGGCTCCTTTTATCTCTACTCATGAAAGTATCAGTTTCATTGTGTTTACTACAGAGGACGGACATTTCTTCGATAAGTCTAAGGGTCAAAAAGTTGAAGTGAAGAAGATGATTGATGGAATTATATACCATCTGATTCATGCACATCAGAAAGCAGTTCCTCAATATGTGAAGAAGATAATGGTAACCAAACAACGGTGGTGGCTTGTGGTGGTAGCTGCTACAGGTGAGGCTCGACTAACTAACTTAAATGACATCAGAACTTAGAAATTTAATAAGAACACTAAAAAATATGAAAGAAGCTAAAAACCAATCTTCAAGGTAGCCAGCCTACTTATCTATTCCTACATCCTACAAGACCACCAAATTTTCGTTTTCATTTGCCTCCACTTATACAAAATATTTTTAAAACCCTCACTTTATAACGGTTCCACTCGTCTATCTTTTAAATTTACCAATTTGTTTATAATGTTTTCATAAAATTGAAACACTTGTTGCAGGAATTATTAAAGCTAAGTGAAACAATTTGTATGTTTCTGAAAATACCATTTCAAATTCCTTGTTTTCTACGTTTTTTGAACTCAATTACGAAATTGTTCGTCTCTGTACAAAATATAAAGTTCGTTTTTCAACTTATCTATGTCAAAAATGTTTGGATACATTTGATTCAAACAATTTTCCAGATTTTTTTTCCATATGTGGAATTTTTGAGGAAACTGCTAAAGCAAGAACATTTAAATTGTGTAAATTTCCAAAACAAGTAGCATTTTATAGCTCAACATTATTTCTAATTTGTCACAACTTTTACCCCGTTGGTATCTAAATTCAGTAATATTTTTCACAATATTAAAAATATTTTTAAATTTTTCTTCGTCTCTTAATTTAGAAATTCTTTGATTAGCAATTTGAATTTATTTGGAGGATTAATTTACATTTAAGTATTCAGTTTGCAGAATTTGGAAAAGTAAATCTGTGCACACTAAAATTTCGATGGATATCTTGGTCAAATTGTAAATTTAATGTTACAAATATCTAAATATCGTGAGAAAGATTCATCATTACCTATCAACGAGCTTATCGATAATACCATATATTTATATTAAGTATGTTAAATTCAGTCTTACCCTTTAATGAAGTTATTTTTTATTTATTTTAAGTTAATACCTGCGTTGTCCTTAAAACCTTTCCACCTAATTTTGAGAATATCTAAGAAATCACATTCAGTAGTGGCACCTAATCAACCAATGCAAATTCAGAACAGAATTAAAAATATTTTTTGGACCAATTTTCAGAGAAACAGTAAGAGAATAAGAGGTGTCTGAAATCAGGCATCAAATTAGGATGGTGAATTTAACCATTTCGCATAGTGGGGGAAGCTTGGCAAATTGGGCTGGTAGAAACGGCGGGATATTGAAGCGTAACCTTATTTAAAACTTACGAGGGCTACAATTGAAGCAATAATTATTTTATTGCGTTATATTGATTTTTGGTAAATGTAGCAGATAATTGGAAATTATGGGGTATTAAAATATACAGTGTGAGAACCTAATTTTACAGTGGGCCCGACCTCAGTTGCTTCATACGAAGAGCCGCCACTGCCAAACAAATCTTGAAAGTTGGAAAGAAACATCAAAC